>CM048749.1:107913858-109193144 GCA_026315105.1 Locusta migratoria | reverse complement strand
AGTCAAATTTTTCCTCGCTTGTCGCCCATTGCCTTTGAAAACAGAAAACTCGTAACAGCTATACAAACTAAGACGCGTCTTCGATTTCACTTAGTAATCGATAAAATTCGAGTAATTGCGATTTTCGTTAGTAGTTCCATCTGTTATCTGTTGAGACGTACTATTTGCTTCGACAGAAGGCGTAGTTACCGCATAGTTAACTAATGGTCGTTGAAATCAGCTACGGGAAACCCAAGGAAGTTATCTGGCATGTTAAATTTTAACGTGACGGTAGCTAACGGCACGGTAACTATAGAAACCGGGCAATAGACAAGCAATTTAACGGGAAGGACAGTATGTTGAGCGGATAAGATGAACATTAACAAAAGAAAACCAGGGTCTACGAAAACCAGGCGATGCTGTAGGAATTATATAATATAAGGAAACAAAAAATAACAAGCAAATGATGACAGGCAAAAGTTAGTAGAAATTCGTGCGTCTATAAAACAATCGATGCGCGAAGCATACAATAATTACCACAGCCATATCTTAGCAACAGACCTTTCCGAGAACCCAAAAAAATTCTGGTCCTATGTAAAATCGATAAGCGGGTCAAAGCCCATGGTCCAGTCACTCGTTGATCATTCCAGGGCAGTAATAGAAGAAGGCCCAGGGCATGGATGTATGTACCGTCCTTAGTATTAGCTAGTTTATAAGTAGCTTATAAGTTTACGGACTGATGACCCCGTAGTTAAGTCCCATAAGCCCTACAAACATTTGAACATTTTGTATGCATGGGGAACAACGCCCTCCAACAGTTACAAGGAGACCTTCATCTCCCGTTAATTCGGTTTCGGATGGGACGTAGGATGTTGCTAATATAAGTCAATGGTGTCCACTCATATGAGTTGTAAAGCTCACTGTCCAGAAATACCGATAAAAAGGGCTGAGCCGTCCCGGCTCCTGTTCCTTCGATTGACCCTGTCCTTGACTTAATCACTGGCGGAAGTACCATCGATCTCTCTGTGCGTACACCGCTCGTGTCGCTGTTGGATCTATCGGGCGTCGATTGTCTTCTGACTGGTGTTTCCCTTTGCCGCGTGTGGCGCTACTGTAGCGCCGAGGCAGCTGGAAAGAGGAGTGAGTCGCTCGCTGCGTGGATAGGAGAGAGGGGTATCATGCAGTCATTTTTGATGCGTTGCATGGCATCGCCAGGTCGGGCTATATTGATTAAGGAGCCGTTTGTGGCCGGGCCTGGCGTGTGCATCGAAGTTGTTTCGGGTGGGAATTTGCCTGTCGGTGGGAACCATGTATGCCATGAGCTGAAGAGATTGGTTCGGAGAGGTTCTGTCAAGTTACAACAGCACCTCGGTTCGGGCTGTTTACCTCGTCTCTCAGCTATGTGGTCGCCTTTCTGGCGTCCGCGCAACACCGCGTTCGTCCCTGGCCAAACGTCGGAGCTGTCAACAACTGGTATTCCGCAGTCAGCCCCGACTGCGCCTCGCGTCCTTCCAGCCGCTTTTCATATGGGAATTATGAAATGTTTCCGGGTGTCGGTTGGCAACCTCCTCCTGCACCTTATCGAGGGTGTCTGCACTTGTCGTGGAGTAAGAAATAAATTCTGTGACTGATACAGTCCTGCTCCGCAAATTTGTGGCCGGCCGCGGTGGCCGAGGGGACTGAGGCGCTCCAGTCACGGTCTGCACGGCCACTACGGCCGGGGTTTCGAATCCCCCCTCGGGCATGGATATTTGTGCCGTCCTTAGTATTTGCTAGTTCATAAGCAGTTTGTAAGTTTAGGGACTGATGACCGCGTAGTTAAGTCCCATAAGCTATACAAACATTTCATTTTGATTTCGCAAATTTTTGTGTGAATTTGTCAGGATCGGTGGTCGTTCCCCAGGGGCCGGCGTTGACTGTGTCTAAGTCGTTAGTTGTTTATTCATGTGTTATGCTACACTGGTTCTTGATTTAAATGTCATGTGTGCAAAAATTCATCAAGATCGAACTATGCGTTTTGTTACAGTCCGTAACATGATTATCCTCCACCATGTACCGAACTACCTTTTATACTGTGACATTCCTCTTTTGTTGAAGGTCAGCTGTGCAAAATTTCATAAATATCGGAACAAAACTATATATTGTGTGCAGTAGAAACACAGGGTCACATTGAAAAACGCACTTCGCTGTTCTCAGATTTTCCAGTTTTAATTTCATAAAACCCTTGTTCTGAAAATAAAAAAATAAAAAAAAAGATATCTTTGAAATCGGTCGAGCCGTTCTCAAGGTATTTAGGGGTCCATTTTTACGTGGCAAGGTAGCCTCACCATGCACTGTATGAAACTTCAGGTAGACGGTGGCCTTCCTCTTGTTTCGAACGTGAAGCGTAAAAAAATTCTGAAGATCGGTATGAAACTGAAGTTTTTCATCAGTCTGTAGGAAAAATATCCTCCGTCATGCACCTTGTGTCCTATCTCAAAATACTTTCTTAATACAAATTATACAAATTAATTATCTCCGCTATGATATTTCAAACCCTGAACACCTGCAGGGAAATCAGACACGCTTTTGCATTGCTTCTTCTGCGTGAGCTATTTCACCACACTGATACACGTCTTTTTCTGACTAGTATGTAACATATACAAATGCTGTGAATTAAATTTGAGTGCCACTTCTCTCAAAATTTTTTGGATGGTGCGCTTCAAACCTTCTGTGAACGAACACCCTTGTCGTATACTACTAACACGCGAAGTCTCATCCCAAACATAATTTCCGACACCGGAAGCTCTCCATGTTAGTGGAATATCCCTGTTTGGTTAGTGTGGCGTCCGTGCGCCCTAGTTGCGTCCGGTACTGGAAAACAATACCAACCCAAAACAGAATACAGGTTGCTGATCCATTATGGCGATGCAATGGCAACAGTTCAAAAGCGTCTCCCGACATTCAAAAATGTTTGTGAAGCTTATGGGACTTAACAACGGGGTCATCAGTCCCTAAACTTACAAACTACTTATCAACTACCTTATACTAAAGACGGCACATATATCCATGCCCGAGGGGGGATTCGAACCCCCGACCGTAGTGGCCATGCAGACCGTGACTGAAGCGCCTCAGTCTCCTCGGCCACCGCGGCCGGCTCTCTCGACATTGTCTCCAGACTTTCTACGTTTTTAGGGCAGATATTTTCTCACTGGAAATTATACAAAGTTATAGGTATTGTATGGAAGTTGTTATCTTCAAACGGCTTTCTACATCCCAATGAATAAAGCCCAAGAGTTTATACATAGACATATGAACAGGATTTAATCAGGGATCTATAGCATAATATGTGGTCACTGTAACGCTAGATACATAGGTCAGACAGGAAAGAATTTAAAATCTCACTTTAAAGAGCACATCAACGAGAGCAACTCTAAACCTGTGGGAAGTACGCACCGTGAAAGAGGACACCATATATGAGACTTCCTAAAGAACTAGGGCAATAGCCTAAACATTTAAGAAGAGGTAGTATTTATTTATTTATTTAGCGAATGCCAATATAGATGAACTACAACTAACAATCATGAGTTTGTTTCAGTATACAAGATTTACAACAACAAGAAAAGTACATTAACTACAGAATATTACAAACTATAAATGAGGTAAACTACTAAATCTACAAATTAATATTTCATTTTTCTACCCATTCAAGGACTGCCTCTGTTACTTCAAAGAAATCTTCTAGATTTCCTTGATATGCTCTTCTGCAACAGCTTGTAACGATGTGGTTGATTGGAGCTCGTTGCTATAGTCACACTCGGAGGCTGAAGGCCGGCCGCGGTGGCCGAGGGGACTGAGGCGCTTCAGTCACTGTCTGCATGGCCACTACGGTCGGGAGTTCGAATCCCCCCTCGGGCATGGATATTTGTGCCGTCCTTAGTCTTAGTTACTTCATAAGTAGTTTGTAAGTTTAGGGACTGATGACCCCGTAGTTAAGTCCCATTGACTACACAAACATTTGAAATATTTTTTTTTTTTTTTGGAGGCTGAAGGCTTTCCCCAACAGTGGAGGTTTTCAGCACAGACGCCATGGCCTTTGCGGATCATAATAAGTCTTTTCCCGGCACGACGTGGTATTTCTAATCCAGCTGGTCTTTCGTCAGGTCTTTGGAGGGTTTGTTATTTCTCACAGGCAACACTGTTCCACTTTCTTTTAATGTTGAATCTAGTTGCCTACAGTGATTCTGCCAATAAATGGATGGTTGCCTAGATTTTATATTGGTCATTCGGAGAGCAGGCACAACATACTGGATTGATAGTTCGGGGATTTTCAGTAATTTTTCTTATTCCTTGAGAAGGGCGTTCTGAATTCGAAGGTCAATGAGTCATAGACTTGGTAACCGTTGAACAGAAGTAGATTTGATGCAACCTGATATTGTCGTCATTGTTGCATTTAGCTCTACGTCAAATTTCCTCACATGTGAGCTATTAAGCCATACTGGGACACAGTACTCGGCAGTAGAGTAGACCAAAGGAGGAGCATCGCAGAGTTGTAGCTCTTGCATCTCATAAGGTACCACTCAGCTTCTGTACGTCGTTATTTCGTGATCTTAGTTTTGCTGCTGTGTTTTCTGTTTCTTGTAGGAGAGCGTTCTGTCTAGAGTTACTCCTAAACATGAAGGGTAGTATTGGTTATGAAGGACCTGACCGTTAAAGATAATATTTACTTCGCATTGGCCATTCTATTTGAAAGGTGAAAGCAGCAGACGTCGGTGTTCGATGGGTTTGGTGTTAGCCTCCACTTTCTGAAGTACATATCATGAACTATGGCAGTATCCTGAATATTTTAGAAGAGGTAATAGTAGGCCAATAAAGTGCGATAATGGAATCCCCTATTTTTAGTATAAATGCGCAGACTATGATACAAGGGCCTTTTGGCAAATTTAGCTTAAACAAGTAGTTTATTCCAACTGCGAAAATTTCACTATTTAGCTTTCGGCCGCCCTTGAGTTTTAATTTGCTGCTCGATCTCTTCGTATAGAGGTCGTTATAACGTACTGTGGTACATGTTCGCCCTCAGACACTTCATCCTTACACATTAGCTTAGTTCTACTGCTGCCTGTGCGTTAATGGATAGGTGGTGTCGACTTTTACAACACTTCTCGTTCTCATGAGGGCGTACTTCTATTTTTACCATTGGGCCCTAATGTTAAAAAAGTAAAAGTAAAAATAAAAGTATTGTTTGGCAGATGTGGAGCCAACGGACGATCTTCACGCCTATTTGTGGAGTTCAGTTTCGTTTCGAGCGTCGCCAACGCCACCCCGGTAAGAGTGTCACACCACTGAATTGCCAGTATTGTCTCGGGTAATGCCGTGTGAAACCATACAAACATTGTTTCTCATTCGTTAATGAATGATCGGTTTTTCAAATTGAGAACTCAATACATTGTAATTTCAGGTAACTTCAATTATTGGTTATTTCAATTGGCTTTTGCAGGGACCCCCTACTAGTTTCTTTTATATGACTACTGCAGCAGTGTTAATTATCAACTTTTTTTCGTAAACATTGTGCAGCAGCCTTCAAGATTTTAATAAACTGACCTGAACGCTGCGGAATGATTAAAATGCACTGACACGAATTTTAAAAATTTAATTGTGAGTAACCTCGCGACAGTTTTATCGTCCATATTACATGTGTTAAGTCATTGTATTTTTTTAAATATAGTTAAGTCCTGTTTATGTAACAATTCTTTTTGTTAATCTCTTACAGAACGCCTAAACATTCATATGAAGGGTGCGAAACCCGTATTCTTTATTCCAATAAATTTCATTGCATTCAGAGCGGACGTACTGTTAATAATGATTGCATTTGGATTATATTTGGATCGCATTGAAATATGGTAAACAAATTAATCTTCACATCAATTTAAGTAACTCGGCTGCGTTATCAGGAATTGACGATCTGATCTTCTTCGTCGATTTCAGATTTAATCATGTAAGATTCTAGCGACAAAATTAAAGCAGGCCCTCTATTTTTGCAACTAGCTGCAGCACTCTGCAAGCTATACAACGGTTCCATCATCATCATCATCCATCAAGTGGGGTGTGAGTATAGAAAGACAGAGATTAAAATATTTCTGTTTGGAATATTGAAGCTTATTACGATATCTCCGTAATTAAATTCTACAAAAGGAATAGAAACTGTAGACCAACTTTGATTTCATCAATAAATAAATATTTTTGCAAAGTTCCTCGCTGTATCTTAAAAAGTTCAAGAAACGTGGGAGCTGAACAGAAGTGCTGCGCCTCGTTTAAGACATTGATGTTCCGCGTTAACGAATATGTAGTCCTTCGTGGTTAATGCCAGATTAGCAAAAACAAAATGTAGTAATATTAGTAATTCCGTTTATTTTGTCATTGCATCATTTGCTGCAGTATTGTTACGTCTTCAGAGAACAGGCGTACACCATTACCTTCGACAAAGTTCAGATATTACAGTAAATTCCTTCATGAAAACTATTCATCATTATGCAAAAATGTGAGGAAAAATGATTTAAAATTGTCCACAGCAATCTAGATTGAGCCTGTCCACCGTAAAAAATTACACCGGAAATTAATTTCCTCATTTAGTTTTAATTGATTACTTCACTTCTGCATTTCGAATGTGTAGAACATACTATGTGATCTGAGCAAATTATTGTGCTTCATATACCCGAAAGAGGCTGAATCTGCGAATTTCGTTACGTAAATCATACACTGTTTGCGAAAACCCATTGTAATATTCTTCGACAAGAAAGTGACAAATATTGGCAAAATATTTAAAGCAATTTTTTCTCTTTTAGACTATCATATGGTCAGAACAAACATATTTGGTGATTGTGGAAAACAGGTATACATTCGTTACCGAACAGGAAAGCAATCCTTTCATAGCAACTTGAGCTCTCAGTAACTAAACTTCCAGCTGCGCCCAGTGGATAAATTGCTTTTGTAGCGTCTTCGTATACATAAATTTCAATCTCAATTGTTCATCTTTAAAAATTTAAACAATTATTTTAAATCCGGCATTGCGGTTTTTTTATTTGTTTCATAATCAGAGTTCATCTCTCTCTCTATTTCTCTTCCACTCATATCACTCAGTTCTTCTCTCTCTCTCTCTCGACCTCCCCACCCCCGTCTCACACACCGTCTCCCTCTATGTCCCTTTCCTCATCCAATCTCTGATCAATTATTCAGTTCATCTCCTCCACCAAAAATATCCAAATGTTTGTAAATCTATGGTACGTAAATAGTCTGGTCACCTGTCTCTATATTTATAAACGGCTTAAACTAACTTATGCTAAGGACAACAAAAACACCCACGCCCGAGGGAGGACTCGAACCACCGACGGAGAACAGCGGCGTGATCTTCAGCTAGGCGACATTGAACGTAAGGCCACTCCACAGCGGTTCTCCTGCACCCTTATCTATTTAAAATCACGCATGTGAACTATAGTGAAGATCAGTGCAACATTGTTAACGTTTAATGCAGTTTGGAAGGCTTTATACGATGGTACACGGATTACACAAACCTTCATGGTAATTGGTAAAGCAGTGACAAAATCTTTAATAAAGTACCATCCGCACGGCATCTTAAGATAACACAAGCACAAGCACAACCTTCCCATTCTTTTGAAGGTCAAGTGTGCAAAATTAAATCAGTAACAGAAGAAAATTGTAGACTTGGCCGAAGTCCCTGCCACACGTAAAGTATGCTCCGCCACGCACCATACGAAATTTTGTACCGAATAAATAAAAACATTGCATTTTAATTCTCTCACAGACAGCAAAGTACTTGGAAAAGAAACTGAATATAACGGACAGTGTGTTAAAAGGAGCGTATATAATGAACATTAACAACAGCAAAAACAGGGTGATTGAATTCATTCGAAAATAATAAGGTGATTCCGAAGGAATTATATTAAGTAACGAAACAAAAAGGTGATATATGGATTTAGTTACTTGAGCAGGAAAATAACAAATGATTGTCGCAGTACAGACGTTATAAAATGCAGAATTGCAAAGGTAAAAAAAGCGTTTTTGAAACAGAGAAACTTGTTAACACTAAATATTAATATAAACGTAATGAAAACATTTCTTAAGGCATTTGTGTGAAGTGAAAAATGGATTCTGAAATGTGTTGCTTGTAATGTCCTTCTAATTTTTACCGAAATCGACGATTGGAAAGTTTAGTGGTACCACCAATATAAATGCATCATGTAACAAAAGGTGTCTGTGTATACACTCGTAACAAAGAATAATCATTTTAATGTGTGTTATTATCTTTGTACAGTTAAAATATATAAATATATGTAATGTTAAAAACGTAATCTTGTTGTATCTGGTTGTATCTTGTCTCTTGTCTGTTCTGCTCGATTTACATATCGTGACGAGATTGTTTTTTATGAAAATGAAGGAAACAATGTAATGAGGTCTGTAAATGTGTTTGAACGTATATGAAGTCTTAAAATATATGTATTAAATGAAATAAGCGTAAGAACTTTAATTAGTTTGAAATATCCTGATCATTTACATGAAATGCTAAAGGACGCCATTAGAATATGTTTCAGCAAGAAGCTAACGAAACAGATTGCATCAAGCGCCGCCATTACGTGGCAAATATAGAATTCCTAAAGGATAAAGCAAGGATGGGTGGAAAATAAGGCTTAATAATAAAAAATAATGTTATTATGTTTCAGCTGTGCAAAACCAAACTTCACTTATATAAAAATTATGGCAACTTCTGTGGTAATGTATGGTAAAATGTGGTATCTTACAAATATCTGTAAATTACGAAGTGCATAATTATTCAAAGTGACTATTATTATTATTCTGAGCGAGAAGTCAGTAATATTTCATTAAATAATTTCCTGATAGCCATATTTAAAAAAGTTAAAAGACAGTTTTCACTTAGCTTCAGTGAATTCAGACTTTGCGATTTTACTTCAACTTGGACATTCAATTAAAGTTTCAATGATATACGCAACCGAGAATAATATTTAGAATTTTAATATAAAGGATAGGTTCCACATTGACTTCAATAGTAAGTATTAATAACATTTGCCTTTGCCTTTGAACATTATTTTTATAGCACTTAATGTGGGACTACTTTGTAAGAATACTGGCACTTGTTGAAGAGCTTCAACTAAAATTTAACCTGAATAATCACGTCCCTGAGAAGGTTCATGTTTCATCCATTTATTGAGATAGCTGGCAAACTAAATAAATAATATAAAATACAAAGCCGATATTTCAAAATATATTTTCACAAACCTGGCGATTTACAAAAAACTTTTTTCCAACATTTTTTAGAGTATCCTTAGAAATTGGCACCCTAACTGTGGGGCTCGAGTCAAAATCCTACAGCATAACATATGATGTTAACGTATGAATGTGAATATTGTGAATATTATACCCATACGTGTCTCTAACATATGCGTGCAAATTTATGTTTCATGTACGAAAACTGCCAACTGTCAACTCATCACGATAACGAGTGTAACCCGAAGTATAGCCCCACAACTTGTATGAGTAAGGTAAGGGACTGCATCTCATTACCGTCTGGTTTGAGCAATCGTGTAAGATAGGAAATAGAAAATGCAGGGATTCACAAATGTATGCACATGTTCAAATTTTTTTAACCTATAAGTTACGATTTCTGGAACCAGCACTTTTATTAATGTACATAGTGTAAATATTTCGTGTGAAGTGTTCTAGGATAGACAGTGTCGTAAGTGCTTTATTGAGATTATATATATATATTAGAGATTAATTCAAAAATGGGTAGACCTAAGAGAAAGATCGCGTAACTAATGAGGAGGTACTGAACAAAATTGGAAATGAAAGAAATTTTTGAGATACCTTAACTAAAATAAGGAATCGATTGGTAGAACACATTGATAAATATGAAGGAATCGTGAATATAGCGTTGGAAGGAAATGGGGAAAAACCGCAGAGGGACACCAAGAGACAAATACAGTAAACATATTCAAATGGATGCGGGTTGCCGTTCTGAAGATGAAGAGGCTTGCTCAGGTTGGAGTAGGGTGGAGAGCTGCATCAAACCACTCTCCAGACTGAAGACCACAACAACAACAACAATAATAACGCTCCTCTTGGTTTCATCACCCAGTGTGCAAAATTACAACGAGGTTACAACAAATTGTCGATATAAATGCAATACAATCGCCAAACAAACACACGGCCATTCTGCTTTATAGTACATAAAAATTGTACATCGGTAGTTTCAATCTCCGTAGATGGTATTCAGATTTAACAACAAGGTAAAACTAAATGTCTACTGTCTGTCATCTACTGTCATCATCTTTATACAGTTCCAATTTGTGGTCGCTATTTATGAACATTCTCCACTTTCTTCTGTCCGTGTGCGATTATTATCCAACACGGAGGACATTACCCATTACCGTTCCTTATCCAGCGGATCCTGCTTCTTTCTTCCAGATCTCTACATTGTTCTTTTTCCAAGTTCGTTTGGGAAGCACTTGTGGTCTCTAATCTCTCTGATTCAGTGTCCGCCTCCGCAGCTCAGCGGTAGCGTCGCTAACTACCACGAAGAGGGCCCGGGTTCGATTCACGGCAGGGGACTGGGTGTTTTGTGTTGTCCTAATCATCATCATCTCATCATCATTGGCTCGTAATTCACCCGCGCGGCGTCAAATAAAAAGACTTACACTAAGGCGGCCGAAGAAACTCGCAAGGGTTCTCCCGGCCAAGAAATCCATGCGCTCATTTCCATTTATTTGTGATTCAGTGTGAAAGGTGAATGCAAAAATATGAGCCTGCTTTTTTCCTTACCTATTCATTGCGTAACATGTTCATTCTTTACGGTCGAACCCATAAATATCATTTCTGATACCTAGAGCCTAAAGAGCATTGTCAGAGCGTATACTTCAGTACTGGAGGCTAATAGTGGTACGACGTACCTATCGAAATAAACTAATTTACCTTTCACTGGAGTGTTCATGAACTCAAATGTAGAATTTACCTATATTAATTTGTCGTAATCCCACTGTGTCTAACACAGATGTGACCAGTGCATTAAAATGGTAACTGGTGTAGGGCAGAGAGTAAGTGGCAAGGGGAGAGCAGGAAAAATGGGAGAGGAAAAAAAAAAAAAAAAAAAAAAAAAAAAAAAAAAAAAAAAAAAAAAAAAACTGATGGCATGAGGTTGACGTATTTACGTAGCGTAAATTATTATTGCAGCTTCTGTAACAAGAGATTCTCATACACATTTTAAGAACTTCAATTATGTAATAAATGTTGTTAAAAATTGAGAGTATTACGGAATGAGACAAATAATGTGAGCACGTATTCGGTAAAATATGATCTCAAAATTGTTCATACAATTATGAAACGTTTAATTTTGGGTGTGAGGGCCCCTCTTTCATAAAAGCTACTAAACATTTAGCGTACAAAAAATTATTAAAAAAATATAAATCATTACGTGCATATCACTCTCACTTCCAGCCCTACCTTCTCTACCCTCGCATTCCCCTTGCGTAATTTCTCTCCAGCCCCTCTTTCTTGTTACCTGCCCTCTCCCGTGTTTCTTCCACATTCCTGTTTAAAACAAGAACCACGTATTGGATACCTCAGTATTCCAATGTCTGTTTCTGTTCAGGGACGACAGGTTGCTGACACAAATAATAGTTAAATTCTAGATTCCTGGATCATATGTTGAAAACAGTAGACTGGCAGGGCGGGTTTAAAATAGGAGAAAACAAAATAAGCAGTCTCGCATATGCGGATGACTTAGTTGTAATGGCCGATTCGATTGAGAGGCTGCAAACTAATATTTGAGAGCTCGATCAGAGGAGCAAGGATTATAATATGAAGATCAACAGCTCCATAACGAAAGTAATGTCTTTGGGAAAGAGATTTAAACAGATTGAGTTCCAAATAGAAGGAACAAAGTTAGAACAGGTGGGCAGTTTCAAGTACCTGGGATGTATTTTCTGACAGGATGGTAACACAGTGCAAGAACTGGAATCGAGGTGGAGCAAAGCTAATGCAGTGAGTGTTCAGCTAATATCTACTCTCTTCTGCAAGAAGTAAGTAAGAACCAAGACTAAGTTAGCGGTGCACCGCTCTATCTTGCGACCAACTTTGTTGTATGGGAGTGAAAGTTGGATGGATACAGGTTACCTTATTCATAGAGGATACAGATATGAAAGTAGCAAGAATGATTGCAGGTACTAATAGATGGGAACAATGGCAGGAGGGTGTCCATAATGAGGAAATAAAAGAAAAACTGGGAATGAACACCATAGATGAAGCGGTTAGAGCGAACAGACTGAGATGGTGGAGTCATGTTACACGCATGGGAGAAGCAAGGTTACCTAAGACTCATGAGCTCGGCAGCGGAGGGTAGGAGGAGTCGCGGTAGACCAAGAAGAAAGTACTCAGATTCGGTGCAGAATGATTTTGAAGTAAAAGCCATAACATCAGACGAGGCATCAATGTTAGCATTGAAAAGGGGATCATGGAGGAATTTTATTAGAGGTACTATGCTCCAGACTGAACGCTGAAAGGCATAAGCAGTATCTAATGATGATGATGATGATGATGATGGAAAATTAATGATAGTGCATATAAAGATTTACTTAGTTTTGTATCTTAAGATGATTCAGATATATCAACATTAATGATTTTTTATAAATGTGCATCTGATAATGAAAAGTCAACGACATAGTAATATTCTTTGAAATATTTTAACATATTTGATGCTACTACGTTTTGCCGTAATGGTCAATAACTTCCATTTTTGATGACCATGTATTGTTCTAAATGAAGTTAACTGTCATGTAACACATGCCAACGAGGCCGCTACAAATTTAAAGACTTATGTCTGATACGTGCTGTGATAGTCATAGTTGCTTCTGTGGCACATTCACAAACCGGTATAGCAAATAGCTGCATATAAATGAGACACAGAATCCGATTCTCGGCCGTCGTGCAGCATTTTTCTAGTCTTCAAAGAATTTCACTGCGGCAGATTGTCTCACCAAGTAATTAATTTTCATTGTTGACTTCTTTATTGTTTGAACGCTTTGAAGTACCTCTTTCACAAATGCTAATATCCCCGTAAAGCTTTCTTTAGAATTAGTAGCCATCAAAAGGCGAATGGATCGATAAGTAACTTTTCCTTTAAAAGCCTTTGTTGAAAAACCGCGTTAGTTTCTTAAGGCTTTATACCATGCAGTAGAGAGTCTTGTTATATTGAAGATCAGAAAGCATTTTTATTTTTTTTCTAAGTGCTGTACTTTGCTTTAAATACAATTTGATATCAAAGTAGATTACATATTTATGACAAAGTTTCCAGTAAATTATCTAGAGACTAAAAGGTTTTGAAAAGAACATTATCTTTCTTCTTCCAAGAGGATGTGCTCTTGACAATAAATCTGAAACTAATCCACGCCGTTGCATCATATGTAAGTTGCAACTAACATAAATTTCAAATAGTTTGATTCAAGCTTAATGTGTTATCATCATTATGATCGTTCGTTATAGTTACCGGAAAACGATTACAACTTTCACGTTGCTTAGATAGAAACTTGTTCAAATGTTTTGTGAAACTTTTGGACCAAACTACGTAACTAACTATTACTCACGATAACCCATATACCCATGCCTGTGTGAGTACTGCAACATGCGGCGGGAACGACCGTCCAGTCAGAAACAAGACGCCTTAGACCACAAGGCCATTCCGCGCGGCTCGAAACTAGTACCTACAGTCATTTTTTTTAAGAGACTAATGAACACCAGACTCAGTTCACCACAGGTCGTATAATCTAATCTGCGCCAGGTAAAGGTACAGTTGCATATAAACAAATTATCCACTATTCAGAATGTTACTTAAAATACAAACCCAATCGTACCCTCAGGCTTCCACTTTTCGCCATCAGTTCTAGTGTATCCACCATGTTGTATATGTGCGCTGACTGAAAGAAAACGTTTAACTATGAACCGTATCTCAGAAATGTTAGTGCAAATGTTTTCTAAATGTTGTTCTTGTATGAAACCTTCGTATCTGCGCAAAACCAGCCTCAAAACCTCATCAATCAGAAAAATAATGGTCTAAGTCATTGCTATGCAAAATACAACGCACACTGGGCGACTGGTGATGGCAGGTTCAATTTACATCGAAAGTACTTAATCAAGGTTCATGATTGGCACACACATATGACGGTAATTCCTTGACTGAATTCACTTACTTCATGAATTTATAAAAGAGTCAGGAATCTCTTCAATGTAATAGTTATTATCAAATGTTTGGACGAATAATTTGAGTGCCTCCTCCCTGATCATTGTTCAGTAACTTGTCTGTCCGATTTTTGCGGTGTAATAATAGATGAGGTACACATCTGTATCCAGATATCCCATATTTTCAATTAATTTCGGCAGAAAACCCAGGAACAGTTTTCCTTTTCTTTCCTTTACATCACTTAATTCAAAACGTTCCGGTATTCATTCTTTTAAATTGACTGTAATTTCAGTTAATGGTTCAGAGTAGTTTCAGGAGTTAGACAAGGCAGTAGCTTGTCATCAGTGTTCTTCTTATTACTTATGGATCGTAAGTTGAAAACAAAACCCTGGCAGAGTGGTATTAAAATTGATATCAACAAAATAACGCATCTCGCATCTGTGGATGACTTAGTTGTGATGAAAGATTCGATTGATAGGTCCGAAACCAACAGATCAGAGTTTTAAGAGTTTGGTGTGACGTTCACCATTTCCAAAACGAAATTAATATCTCTGCGAAAGAGATTTAAGCAGATAGTAGGCACGAAGAACAGTGAAAGGAGTGGAATGAAGATATATCAAAGCTCATGCATTGAGCTCTCAGCTTTGATCTACTGTATCTACTGATCACATGTTTGTATGGGTAGGAGACCAACTGCTCAACTGCTGGGGTCATCAGACCCTAGACTTACAAACTGCTTAACCTAACTTATGTTTATATATATATATATATAGGGTGTTTCCCTGTGTTTGCCTCTGTAACTTATATAATAATAGGTGACGGGAAATTTTAATGCGGTAGGTCAACACAAAAAATGTTATACTTTCTGCTGAGCTATGAACATAGTTTCAGTTTAAACTACATTCCTATCACTGTTAGCTTGGGAGCTACAACCTTTCAAAGTTCCGGGAGCGGAGGCTGCGATAGCGTAGCTAACTGGCCGGGTCGCTATCCCCTGGGGCACGGCCCACTGTCTCATGACCCAGTCAGGTAAGCTGTCGTTGCCTCCGCCCCCTAAACTTTGAAGGGTAATTTTATAAGTTACAGAGGCAAACACACTTAGTGAAACACCCTATATAATTCGAACCTCCGAATAAATATAAAACGAATTATGATACCTTTCAATAGCATATCATGAAGGAGTTTTATGGGGAAGATTATGTACCCGCCTGAACGCTGAAGGGATAATCAGTATTCCAGTATTCAATGATGATGACCATCATTCCTTTAAGTTTGATGTTTGCATTGATGCGCTTTCTCACTTCCTTTTCTTTGTTTTCCTTCTTCGTCCTCATTATGATCAGGGGGTCACCAATATGAATTATGTTCCGTGTTGCGCTGCCCTGATAAATCTGATGCGTAAGGAGTTATTCCTTATCCATTAAGCTATTACTCTTTCTCAGGTTGCGTTGTAAGAGGTCAAATGTACCATTTGGACATTTAAATATTTTGTATGCTGCGAAGTACAGTAAAAAGTAAAATTCGTTTATGAAAAGAATGAAGGGTATTTGAGACCTATATTCATTATTTATTTGATGCTATTCATTTCATTTTTATATCGTGGATTGTCATAAAGACGGAAACGGAAGTTCTTCAGTGCCAAAAACTGCAGGAGAATAGCTATTTTTGTACCACAGTGTAAAACATAAGCTCAGTTATAGAAGCATCGATTGCGACGTGAAACTAAGTGTTCAGTGATTCTCCTGTTCATATATATGTATAAATATAAGAAATTGGGCACATATGGAGAGCATGATTATCCTTCTAGTCCTCTCTTCCCAGTGCTTCTTCATTTTCTCTCAAACCGTTCGTCTTTGCTCATTCCCACAATCTCTTCCGTCAAAGATTTGGCTTACTTTTTCATAGGTTCCGTTTTCCATCAGTATCCTGAAGCCATTCCTGTCAGCTATTTTGTTTGCATTTTTCTTCACTGATTCTATCACTCCTACAACCATTTAATGAAAATTTTGTTTGAAATTCATATTTGTCAGACTTTTTAAATGTCCATAAAATATTTTCCTGGTTGAATCTTTCTTTCCTCTTTTTATAAATAAATCTGCATTTCTCCTTGTATTCCATTTGTAAACATTGTTTATTTTTCTGAATATGGTTTGCACTGCACCAGAAATGTTCTTGCACAAAAAAATGCTTGCATAAAACTTGCACGATGTGAACATTATATTTGTCGACTATTTTCAACTAACAAATGTAACTTAAATTCCGCAGATAATTAATTGCCATAACTTTCAGAAACATCATTTTCATTTAAAATTTAAACGAATTGTAAATATTATCCTTTTAATCGCGGTAAATTAATAAACCACATAAAATTAATCGTAACTAAACATAGTGCATTGATTTTACTATATAATATTAAATGTTTAAGAAAATTTAAATTTAAGGGAAGTCGTATACGGTGGGACACAGTACGGGGGATGATAAAACTGTCATTCAAGTCCATACTGCCCCTTGTGGGACCCTCACCAGGTGGGACTGACGGAAGACATTGAGAAGGTTCAGAGAAGGGCAGCTCGTTTTGTTCTATCACGTTACGGGGGGGGGGGGGGGGGGGGAAGCGGCACGGAAATGTTGCACGAATTGGAATAGAAATCATTAAAAGAAAGACGTTATTCATTGCGGCGTGATCTGTTTGCGAAGTTTCAATGCCCGACTTTTAGTTCTGAATGTGAAAATATTTTGCTAGCCCCCACCTACTTAGGAAGACATGACCATCCCAATAAAATAAGAGAAATCAGATCGAAAACGGGTCGATTTCGGTGTTCTTTCTTCCCGCGCGCTCTTAGAGAATGGAACGGTATAGAAAAGTTATGAAAGTCGTTAATGAACCCTCTGCCAAGTACTTTAATGTGATTTGCCGAGTATCTATGTAGATTTAGATGTAGAATAAAAGTTGTAATTGAACACCATTTCAAAATAAAAATGTTTGCACAGGTTTCAGTTGGTAGCTATTGAAATGAAGTTTTCGTTACATAGCAACATTAACTGCTAATTTGGCCGTGTAAGTTATTATCGTAGATCCGTTGTTCCTGCACCGCCAGCACGATTTAAAAAAATGAATCTTCTCTTCAATAAAATAAAAGAAAATATTATATAAGGTCCTTGTACGAGCGGGGAAGGAGAGCTAAATTTAAAATTGTTACTTTATGTTCATTCTCGAAAATCAATCACAGGCAAAGTAAACTGATATCGATCTTTGTCTCACATCGAAGTTTACTGCCTGCTAAACTTGAAGTTTTGTATCAACAATTGCCACATCTAAAACTAAGTCAATGCTTAATTCCGTAAACTATTCAATTATCCTCTCGACGGAGAGCAATACTGTCAATAAACCAAAATCATCTTCTTCCGGTATTAATACAGACAATAAATAAACTTATTAATAAATTCGAAGTAATATTCAAAATACTAGAATTACTTTTATTGCAGTCTGATATGTTAAAAGTTAGCTAGAGCAATGCTCATATAAAACGTGATCTCGAAACGGCAGACAAGGATGAATTGAAATATAATATCTTCTTTGCAAACGATCGACCCGCGGCAATAGAAGAAGGCCCAGCGGATTCATAGCCCCATAGCCGTCGGTTGAACGTCGATAGTCACCAGATACAACATTGTTGGCTGCGGCGGCGATGACGCTGCCCTTGTTCATTATGGAACCTCTATCGTACATGAAACAGAAAGAAAACAAACAAAAAACGTTTTAAGGATCACATCATGACATTACATTATTTATACACAAATAAACATATACAAATTCATTGTATTTACTTAAAACAAACTGTTTTATTCGTATCCTGCAAATGTAGGAAAGTAGAGGTCATCAATGTTTGTTCCACTACACGTACCGCTCTATTTTGACAACGTTATATTGGCTATATAAATGCCCCGTTTTCTGAGTAACTGTTGAGTGGTTAAATGTTGTGTGTTTATTACATATTCTCGATTGTTTTGTGACTGTATTACTCTACAATCACTTTAAAATAACAGCTGGAAGAAAGTTATGGTTTTCTTCCTAAACTTACACAGTAATTTTTTGTCGTAAATTTCCACTATTTTAATTTATTGAATTTTAATTATTGCAGTAAATACTACTAAAGTTGAGCTACAATATTATACTATCTATGTTATGTGGTAAGTAATTCATTGATGTAGATTCAGAAGTTTCTGAGAGAAAGGGGCATTTATAGTCCAAAATATCATTTTGAGAAGATTCCGTTTAAAGTAAATTCTTAATATGCAGCCAATTGATACATAAAAATTATGTTAGAATCCTTTTGGATGGTAGCCCTCATCTCCTCCTACATCTTCCTCACACAGTCCTGCCCTCCTTCTCTTGGACCTGGCTTTTATTGACATATTGTTTGTTGCAATCTCTGCCTTCATGGCCCATGTCCATCACACTTTTAGTGGTGTTGTAACCTTTATGAATTCCACCATATTCCAAAAGCTGTAGTCTTCCAGAACAAGTAAAATGTAAGAACAGCGTCAAGAACAGAAACTTCAAAGACTAGCATTACAACGAACATAGAAACTAAACCACGGCTTGTAAGTAACTGATGCTGTCAAACACAAACAAATGTACACGTTAAAGGGTTTACCGCGAAGTACCGCTAGCGTAGGAACTTACGAAAAGGACAGTTCTCTACAAAACAAAAGAAACCACAGTCTTCTAGACCATATATTTCAAGAAAAAAAATGCCAGTATGCGGAATCATGGAAAACAAAATTCTCAGTAATGTCAGCTGTGCATGATTATATTCAAATATTTATTTAAAATAGTAAATAATCGGATATTTGAATAAAACCAACACCAACACCATATTTTCTTAATATGCATAAAAGTAAAAATGTGATTTTTTTTGGAGGTACGACTCCCCTAAAAAATTAAAGATCAAGACTGCAAGAAATGAAAACATTCTTTTTTTAATGGTAAGTGCCAAAAATTGAATCCAGGTCACAAAAGTTTTCACTTTATTCTATTAACCACTGCAACATTAAGTATTTATAAAAAAATCGGAATAATTTCGGAGCACCTTTTTTCCTATGATCCATAAGGGTGAGATACTTCATGAATTTCAAACCTGTGTCTTACTTTTTTCTCAAGTATTTTGAGCCAAACCGGTGAGACCTTCCATTGTTAACCGCAGGAGCTGGACGATACAGGGGGATGAGTTAGACCGTGTCTGAAGGACGCAGAGTTGTTTACGCATGTAAGTACACGTTCCGGACGGGTGATCAGGTAAACAAATATCTGGCCAACTCCTTCAAGCGATTTTCACAAACGAAGAGTCCTGTGATAGTCTTGTGAAGCAGTACCAGAAATTCATTATACTTTCTTCGTGAAACTTACCTATTTTTAATAATAGGTAGATATGTTCAATTATCAGTTTTCTCTTCTGTATATACCAAAGTCGGAGTTAGAAATGTAAAGAACTAATAGTTGTGGAAAATTTATTTTAATAATTTTGTAGAACTGATGCCAATCGCATTAATGAATTTTATAGCCTATCTGTGGTATGAAACAATAACAGTTTTTAATTTCAAAAGAATCTTTCGTTATCTCATCGCCATAACGGCACGAATCAATTGTCGTGATCTCCAGATCATTTAATATCATTGGAAAATGTATTATAAACTGCAGATTAAAAGCAGCATTCTACAGTCACTAATGCAGATGTGAAACAGACGAGTGGCATCCCTATTGGGGCAGATTCCGACGTTCCTGCCACCCGCTGACCCGATTTGCGTCAAAGCTGTGCTGATGTACGTGAAGGACGCCAGGAATGCCCCGTGCTTCGGATTCCACGTCCACGTCAACCTGCCCCCTCCCCCCCCACCCTCCCCATACCACCTGGTGATGCCCTGGTGCCACAGCACAATGTGTCGGCCAGGTAATAGAGCACCGGCTAACCTTCCATTTTAACGCTTTATTTGCCTTCACATAAAATACAACTATAGTACTTGACGAATAGACTTTGTGCCAAAGATTAAATAGTAGCTCTGGCTTATCTTTAAAATGATGTATTAAATGGCGTACAGTAACATAGAAGTTAAAGGGAGAACAAAAAAATTAATAATAGCAGAAAGTTACAGGAGGATTAGTAAACATTTTACGATGCGGTAGTATAGACGAATTGGAATAATGAATGGAATATACCATCCCGATATTCCTGGATGTGTATTTATTTCAATCTTATATTAGTGCATCTCCTTTTACCAGTCTATCCATCCACTTTGTCCACCTATAGTTTCATTTTCGTTTTATGACGTCATTTATAATGAACAATATGATACAGAATAATATAATTTACCACGGGCACGGAGTGAAATATTAAGAAACTGCATTTGAAATTTGTTTGCGAATAGAGATGGTAGCGAAGACGTTGCAAATGTTTCTTACCTTTTGCGTGAGATGACGGTTTATCTTGACTCTCATTGATTATGACGTCATTTTTCATGACATACGTGAAGATGGTGGTTCTTACCCCTACTGCAATTATTAACTCACGATAAAGAATATATGCACCAAATATGGTTGAAATCTTTCGGTGGTTTAGGGGGAGATGTCCATCATTGTCGCGTGGTGCAACGGTTTTCGCGCAGCAATTGTTTATGACGTCATATCTCATGACCTATGAGCTTCATGTTATCCATACAAAGAATGTGATCGTCCTCTTGGTTTGTAGGTCAAATGTGTAAAATGGTCTCAAAATCGAAGCAAAACTGTGTATTTTACGAAGTCCATAAGTATATGGTCTTCCGCTATGCAACCATGAAATTTTATATTGACATTGACCTTCCTATTGCTCTGAAGGTTAACTGTTCAAAATTTCGTCCACATTGCAGTAAAACTGTGGGTTATGTCGAGGTACGTAAGTGAAGCATCCTCAGCCACTCACTGAACGCATCTCCTGTACAATGTGTCGAAACTGGTTCTCATCCCTACAGCAGCAATTCTTACCTCAAGGGAAGGAATATGTGCACCAAATATGGTCTAGTGCTTTAGAAGGAGATGCGCAACATTATCACTTGTCGCTTCATTTATCGCGTGTCTCATTGTTAATGACGTCATATCGCCTGAATTAAGATCTGTAAGTGCACTTCACACCTACGGCTACCTTCCTATGCGTTTGAAGATGAGTGCAAAATATCAACAATATTGAAAAAACTGCTGATTTCTAAGCAATAAAAACGTGCAAACCCCAAAAAAAAAACAAAAAAAAAACAAAAAAAAAAAAAAAAAAAAAAAAAACGGACGCTACATACGAGGGGTGTTAAAATGAAAAGGTATGAAACGACACTGTAGGTATAATTGAAGTCTTCTACTAACCGTCACCAATGAAAGGTATGAGCTAAAAATAGTGTGGTGTTACAAATAATGTTGAATGTATGTTCCACCTACTCAAATAGACATATAGAGCTCCTTAAACAGAAGCACTATCAATGTGACGAAATTTGCTTGACTGTTTTCCTTGATTGGGACAATCTGACTTCTAGTTTGAATTGGACTGACCATCTCTCTCAAGCACAGGCTTCTGTACAACATGTAAAACAGCAGCTGGCCAAAATGATACATATAACACTCATCTGACAATTTCCAAAATTGTAATGTATCTTACTTTTCCCCTTTACTTCGTACTTTTATAAAACATTTCTTTACTGTGGAGCACTTGAAAATGGTGCCATAGTGCATCGAAACTGGTTGTGCATTACATATGAAGTATTAAAAAATTTCCTTTTTCAACAAGCAACTGTGGCTTAGAATACACTTGTATTCCCTAGTATATTTTTCAGATGTGTTCGCCTGCTGGACTTGTGAATTATAAATTCAGGGTTAATCCTTCGGACTACATTTGTGGATATAGTAGTGTTGGTTCTGTTTGGTAAATATTAATATAGCAGTATGGAAGACGGAGGATATTGCCGAGTTCGATTTCGTGATTCAAGCATAAAATGGTGACTAATACTAGTATTAAATGCTGTGAACAGTAGTGGTTATAAATTTTCTACATTATACTGTCTCTCTTTTGAGATTTGATCAGGATACTAGAACTTAAACTGAGTAGATTTTCTAATGTTGCATTGTATGTGACTAAAGTTTTCCGGCCTTGATTGATTTTCTGATTGGTGATAACTATTCACCAGCGATACGAATAGCGTGAACTTGGCTTTAAATTAAATCCACTCAACCAAGTGCTCAAGCAGCATGTTTCTGTACCAGATAAGAGGGTGTTCTGCACGGTAGCTACTGCATACAAAAGGATTGTGAAGATGTGATCGAATGATATTCCTGACCTTCCATATATCCTGACCATAAGAGAGAAGTGCAAGAAGTAACATATGTTTTGTTATGTTGCCTTGGTATTGATTTAATTCTGACTTTTTAATGTCCTGGTAGTTAAATTGATAATGAACATTTTATCAATAAATTTGTATAACCAGTAACTACAAGAGTCAATACTTTATTTTTCGTTGCAAAACAACTCCTCTCCCACTGTACTTACGTGTACCCTGTAAATTGATTGGGTTAAGTTGTAGCTACTGTCTGTCGGATCATCCGAGACCTAAAGCCTTGTCATCTGCAGCGCCTAACAAAATGGTTAGAGCGTTTCCAGGTAAGCATTATGGCACTTACGCCAAACGAAAGAGGTGACACAGGTCTGAATAAATTGATCTCATCCTGGATCATCTTGTGGGTGTGCAGAACGATAAACTGCTTCTTTAGCTAGGCTAGTCTGACCAGGCCAAGGTAATTTAACCAAGATAGCGCCGACGGCCTTCCAGAAGGACGAGTACAGTAGCTTACCTTTTTATTCTTGTCCGTAATAAGTCGTGTACAGTGTCATATTTTATTTCTTTTAATCGCCTGCTCCCACTGCAAATCACATTTGCTTGTATTATCGATTGCAAATTGGTTGGATACAGCTACAAAATTGAGGTTCATACTGAAGAATTCGTCGTAGTTGGTTTTATATTTCTTGAACTTTCTTCAATTTTTGGGACATTTATAAGCATATGAAAGGAAATAAACTATAAGGCAGTATTCTAGAAATGGAAGACGAAGTGGAGAGATATGAGACAGGTGATATGATACTGCGAGAAGAGTTTGACAGAGCGCTGAAGGACTTGACTCGAAACTGTCTGAACTGCTGATTTCGTCATGAAAGAAATTTTCAGCCTGGTATGCAAGATGTATGAGACAGGGGATATATCCTCAGAGTTCAAGAAGAATATCGTAATTCCAATTCCAAAGAAACAAGTGCAGACAAGTGTGAAAATTACAGAACTATCAGTTTAATAAGTCATTGTTGCATAATACTAACACGAATTATTTACAGACGAATGGAAAAACTTGTGGAATCTGACCACGGGGAAGATCAGTTTGCATTTAGGAGGAATGTAGGAAAACGGAAGGCAATACTCACATTACGACTTAGAAGATAAGCAGTGAAGGAATGGAAGGAGAAATTTGAAGAGGGAATTAAAGTTCAGGGAGAGGGAATAAAAACTTTGTGGTTTGCCGATGACATAGTAATCCTGTCAGAAACCGCAAAGGATCTGGAAGAGCAATTGCATTGAATGGACAGTGTCTTGAAAGGTAGATGTACTACCATGCGCAAAAATATCCGAACGACCTGAATTGCGTTTCGCCTGATGTGCATGCAACACAACTAACGTACGTGTCTTGCGGGTGCTCTGCTCGCTCCACGGTATAGTCGTTCGACTATTCATAATGGATCCACGGCAGACAACTGCTCTTTATGACAATCACTCCAGTTGTAAATTAACACCACGATTTTGCAAATACAAGGAAACACGTTATTAAGTTCTTAACGTTTATTAAATCCAATTTATTACAATGACATATCTTAAGTATTATCACACTTATTACAGTCTCATATATCAAACTCCGTCACATAAAACATTAATTAATCCTTAAACAACATTTAATATTGTTACAAACAACAGATTTTACTATAGTATCGGAAATCCTAAAGTCCTGTAGAAATTCGAAGTACTTTTGTTCTCTAAATAGTTTTCTCACAATTGCGGAACGTCGTTCCACTGGCGAGCGGATTTTTATTAACCGATT
Source organism: Locusta migratoria (assembly GCA_026315105.1). Lineage (NCBI taxonomy): Eukaryota > Metazoa > Arthropoda > Insecta > Orthoptera > Acrididae > Locusta > Locusta migratoria. The sequence continues at coordinate 109,168,773 of CM048749.1, read as the reverse complement.
GTAGAACTAACCAGATAATAAAAACTCAATTAACAGCAGAAAACGCACTATGGAAACTTAAATATTAACTGCGTATCACCAACATTTTCTCCGTATTCATACATGAACAAATATTGTACACATCTTGGAACTTGAATTGATATGACAAACTACCTTGTTCTGGAATCAAACCAACCACCTAACTAAGCAATGCATTCATGTCTTATAGATACTTGATTATGCCTAAGATTGTCACAGCTGACGAAGCATAAAGATGTGTGAAATATTGGAGATTTCCTCACAAATATCAAAACGCGCAAATCAAATCATATAAAATGCCTATTCTAAAATATTTTTATTTATTTATTTCTTACTGAACTAGGAACTTAATAACGACTGTTAAGTCCCCAATCACAAGTGCCCAGACTCAGTTCTGTGTGCGACTTACGAGGCTGCTCCTGTCGGAGGTTCGAGTCCTTCCTCGGTCAGGGGTGTGTGTGTTGTCCTTAGATTAGTTTAAGTAGTTCTAAGCCTAAGGACTGATGACCACAGTAGTTTGGTCCCATAGATTTACAAACATTTGATTTTGAGTTACATACCCGGTATCGAAATGGAAGATAACTAAGTGAAGTCAGATGTTAGTAGTCTAATTATTTCACCAGCAGCGGGACGTTTGAATCTGTAATCAGGATATAATTACGTTATGCGTCACCGGGAATCGAACCCCGTACCTACCGGTGTCCTTTCTAAGCACGAATGGACGTTAAATCTCAAATGTTAACTCAACAGGAATGACGATGCGTGCGTGTCTGACTAGTAACAATAGCACATATCGTTGTTATAATATTAATAATAATAATTTCGTGTGGCTCAGAGTCCTGGTGTATGTCATTCAACTGTGCGCCACTTCAGAGACTTGCATGTCCCTAACCTGCCCCAATTATCCAACCGGGAAAGGCGACCTACAGTTTTACGTGGAATCCAAACCACGTGTAGTTTATGACACACATTGTTGAGACGTGAATGCTGTTGAAACACATTGAAAAAATCGGTGATCTGACGAGGTTTGGAACCCGCGACCCTTCAGTTACCATTCAAGCGCTTTACCCCAAGACCACCGCAACACCTTAGCGTGCGTGGATAAGGCGTGGAGAGACATTCGAAATAATTTTTTGTTAGTAGTCCAGTGTGCTCTATCTAGGGCGTCAAATGAAATTATGAATATATTGTGCTGGACGTGGATTCGAATCCATATACGTGCCTTTCGTGGAGACCTAGAGGGGTCGGCAGTCTTGGAGAAAGCAACGAAATGATTCAACTATATGATTCTGAGAGGGTCGAGTGAGAAAAAGAGGAGATCCGAATTAGTATCCTAGTCCAGCACCAAAATTTTTAACGTCTCAAGTTAAATTCAATACGAGACACGTGACCTTAAATGACAAGTGATTATAAAATAAAATAAAGTTTTGCAATATAAGAAAAGCTTTCTAGCGACAGAGTTACTGGTTGCCGTGTATTCTGCCTGTTACTGGCAACGATAAATCGGCTCTGTCAAAGTTGATAGCGAAATAATTCGGTTTAATACGGATTGTTATCTACGGTGCAACTTGACGTTCTTCACTTGGTGTTACCAGCGGTGAAGTAGCCAGTTAAAAATATACACATGTCAGACCCTCTCCTTGTTAGTCCCGTCAGCTGAAGCAGTATGATGTAGTGAAGACTGTTAACCTCTGCTCTTTTTCACCGGGAAGTAAGGCATTGGATTATTTGGCTCCATAACAACGCTACACACTTATTGCGCGTGTATGCAATGCATAAGGATTCGAGAATTTACTTGTGCTGCGGCTTACATTTCTGTATATGCTTGACCTAAACTGCAACTTCTTGATTTTTGTACTCACTGAAATAAAATTGCCTGACCTCCAGTATGAGACCTTTCTCTCGTCCTTACCTTCTGGTAGATTTACTTTCTAACCAGAGAAATAAACCCGGTAATTGATTCACAAACGACTATTTCACGCTGTTAAGAAATTTCGCGAAGGAATTTCATTTCCTCTTAAAACGTGCTAAAATTTCGTGTGGCTCATTGGCCTGGTGCAAGTCTTTCGACTGCGCGCCACTTCGGCGACTTGCGTGTTCCTAGCCTACCCCAGTTATCCAACCGGGGAAACGGGATCTACAGCTTATCGTGAAATCCGAACCAAGTGTCGTTTCTGGCGACTCCTCACATCGTTAAGAGGTGAAGGCCGGAATAAAACGCAGACTTAAACCCGAGGCCAGACCGGGTATCGAACTCGGGACCCTTCGGTTTCTAGTCAGACGCTTTTTTTAGTCACCTTTTTTTTGTTTTGTTTTTTCGGGTCTCCTTCCTCCCCTTCAATCCGTCCTTCCGCTCGCCAACATCGCCTTCATCGGCGTCGGCTTCTTCTGCCTTTGAGAAAGAAAGTGGTTGCTGTCCGATACTTCAAAATCTTCCCATGTATGCTTCTTTAGCCACTTTTTATTTTATTTTTATGCGTGTTATGCAGCCAGGCTTCGCCTGCAACGTGCGTCTTCACGAAAATTTACTGCTCTGGCGGTGGTGTCGTTCATGTCTGAACTTTATCTTCTGCTTCGCTTACAGGTGGTCTGCATTCGATGAACTTTTCTTAACTTTGTAGAGCAATGCCGCGCAAGAACCACACATGATTTTGTTTATATTTTTGTATGTTATTTGATTTTTTTTTTAATTTTTTTTTTCATTTTTTTTTAAATTTTTTTCTATCAAATTTTGACCAGATATTTGGTTAAGGAAACGAAATGAATCATAAAAATGAAGTAAACGAGTGCGATGCCTCTTCTGTGGCATATCCTTTAGTGTCATTTGGTGACGAAAAGAAATTTTTCTCTGTAGCGTGATTAACAGAAAAGTTTCTCCTAACTAAATATAAATAATAAAAATAAATAAATAAATTTTGTGATCATTCTTTTTTCTCTATTTTCTCTTGACCGCTTGTGAACTGTTTATTTCTTTAGAATAAGGAGTGTGTTCCGGCTTCCGTTGGTGGCATGCTGTTTCAGGGTTCTGCTGAGGCCTTCTCGGCTACCGTAGCGGCCACGGGGCCCACGAAGTCCCCACCGTACTTCACCCTCAACAGCGATCCCCTACTTTGGCATGCCTCTGTTAGCGTTACGAATTGGTTGTAATAATCATCCTACGCCCTCTCTCTCGAAGAGAATCTTCAACATGTTGCCATAATTCTTTTTCATATCTCTTTTCCGGAATATGTTGTAATATCCTTGTAGCTGAAATTCTTTGAATTCCTGGACAGTACCGGTCCCTTTCTTATTAATGACGTAGTGAATAAAATTCCCCAGTAACCACAAAATGGCATTATTTTTTTGGGCAGGAAAATATATCTTGTCTGGGAAGAAAATTAGATTTAAATGTATTTCTCTCCCGTCGCTTCTCTTAAGGAACGATATTTGTTTCTTAAGTTCCTGCCATATTGCGCTGTATTCTAAACATACGAATCTGTGTTCCAAGGTATCAATTGCGTTGCATTTTGGGCATCTGTTTGTATCACAACATCCTATTGCATACAACCTCTCATTGGTACTAACGATATTGTTGACAACTGTGTACCACGCTACCTGTATTTCTAATGGGATCAGTCGATTACTCACATTTTTCCAAATGACTTTCCAATTCCTGTTTGGAAACTTGCTCTCCATTCTGTTTTTGTTCTCGTTTGATTTAAGTTGTCGATGATATAGTGGTAGTGTCTCTTCTTTTTGTCCAAGACAATACTCCTCATGTAGCTTAATTCCAAATAATAGAGACGAATGTATTTCAGTTTATAATTTATTTTGGTGATATCGACTGGTGGCTGCAAGCTTTCAGGTTGAAACAATTTGAATAATTGCGCTGTTATGCCGTCTGGGTGACTTTCAATAAGTTGAAGGGACCTCTTTATGAATAGTGCAGTTGTTTTCCGCTGAATGTCAGTAAGTGCGAGTCCACCCTCTTCCGTTTTCAGAGTTATTGTTTCTAAAGCTAACTTAAAAATCTGTCCTTGCCAGATATACCGACATACGGTTCTCATGATTGCCTTTGCTATTTGTTTTGGGATAGGCAGAATTTGCCCCATGTATGTCGCTTTTGAGAGTACCACACAGTTTACGATCTTAACTTTCTGCTTCAGGTTCAGGTCTCTCATGTCGTGTAATTTAAGGGTGCCTCGAATCTTATCAAATACTGTTTTCCAGTTAGCGGCAGTCATCCTAAGTGGGCAGCTGTATAGGGTTACCCCCAAGGCTGTATGATTTTCTACGCAATGTGCCCAAGGAACCTGTATATTGGTGAGGCCATTGAGATTCAAAAAAGAACTCTTCGTGTCATTAATTTCGGCGCCTGTTGCTCTGCAGTATAGGTGCAGGTTAACTGTAAGTTTTTTTCATATCATCACTGCTTCTTATTATGACGCCTACATCATCGGCGTATGCATTAATAACTTTTTTTAGTCCCGATATGAAGATGCCCTCTAGTTCTTTATTCAGTCGTCGTACGAGTGGTTCTATTGCCACAACAAACAGCATCATTGATAAGGGGCTCCCCTGGGGTACTCCATTGTCAATGCGAATGTCCTTAGTATAATGACCATTAATAATTACCTTCGTATGTATACCTTTCAAAATGTTATAAAAAATCCTCAGATTACCCTCGCTAACGCCCAAGTGCGACAAAGTTGTAAAAAGGTAGTTGTGACCGACTTTATCGAATGCCTTTGCGAAATCTACAAATGCAAGACCGCCATATGCTGAAGTGTTTGAAAATATTCCGTCATGTCCCTGTACTCGCTGACCGTCTTCAGAATAATGCGCCCAGGGAGACACGTCTGGTGGCATCCGATTATTTTTTATGGATTGGCCGCAATCGCTCTTTCAGAACTCTAGCTACTATTTTATAGTCAGAATTCATTAGTGTAATAGGCCTCATTTTCTTGATGTCTTTTGTTTCCGTGTTTTTGCCTTTTGGAAGTAGCACTGTAAAACTCTGTTTTAAATCTGCTGGGACAGCCTCTCCTTTTAAGGTTTCGTTGACAATTTCAGTGAACGTACTGCCTATAATATGCCAAAACACTTTATAAAACTCGAGAGGCAGACCATCGGGGCCCGGTGACTTTTTTAAAGGAGAAGTCTTTATTATTTCCAAAACCTCTTCTTCGCTTATTTCTTCTGTAATATGGTCATTATCCTCTTCTGTGATGGTGCCCTGAAGTTCAGATCCGGATAAAAAATCCCTTATGACCTGTTCCTCGGTACTATTTTCAGTATAGGGTGCAGTATAAAATCTATAGGCTTCATTAATAATATCTTTGTGAGTTGACAGGACGCTGTTATTCTCGGCCCTAATAGACGCAATAAAAGTTCTTCTCCTTTGTTGCTCATGCTTTATGAGATGATATATCGATGTATTTTCCTCCTCAACCACAGTCTGAGTATGGGATTTGATTTTCAGACCATCAATCTGTGACCGTTTGAGCTTTAAGATTTCGGCTTTGGTCCTCTTGATTTGCAGAAAAATGTCTTGTGACATTGGTTGCTCATAGAGTTCGCGTAAGCAGGTGTAGTGAAACTCTATAGTATGCCGCAACCACATCGCCCTCTCTTTCCCGTATTCTATCAAAGTGCGTCTTAGCCGTTTCTTTGCAACAGCGCTCCACCATTCTATACTGGATTTGTATTTATAGCGTGTTCTTAAAGAGGCCCGCCACGTCTCTGCTATGAAGTCAGCGAGAGCATTTTCTGGCAACATGTTAATATTCAATTTCCATGCGGGCCTACCCCAGTACGTCCTCTGTCTCATTAGCCGTATACTACACTTTACCGCTTGGTGGTCAGAAAAGATGGCGGGTATCACTTCAATGACATCCACTTTATTTTCTAAGGTCGAGGATACGTAAATCCTGTCTATTCGACTTTGGGATGTGTTGGTAATATAGGTAAACTTCACGATGGTGGGATACTTTATTTCCCAAGCGTCCTTCCATTTCATATTGGTTACTAGTCCCTCGAGTTCCCTTGATTTATTAAAATTTGGCCTTTGCTCCTTTTCATGTATTACACAATTCCAGTCACCACCAATTACAACGTCGACAGGGTTATCATAGAGTAATGGTAAAATGTCGGTTTTATAAAAAGCAGCTCTTTCTGGTTTTGCATTGTTTCCGGATGGGGCATAGATGTTGATAAAGGTTGTATTAAAAATTTTGCATTTGATGCCCCTCCCAGATCATTTCGATACCTTACCGGGCCAGACATACCATTTTTCTCAAATTCCTTAATAAGAAAAGCTCGTTGTCAGGGTAGGATGAGGTCTGGACCAGATTAATCTTTTCGTCTGATAGCATAAGTATTTTGCCGTAAGAAGTATCATAAGTTGTGTTTCTGTAGCTATGGAAATCATCAGCTGAAATAAAGACCATAAAGTGCGGTACAGATAAAAATGCAAAACGATTATCAACCGAAGGCAGAGGAAGGAAATTGGCTATGCTTTTGAAAAGGAACCATGTTGCCATTTGCCTAGAACAATTTCAGGAAATCACTTGAAAAACAAAAGGACAAACAGACATGGAAACTATACACTTCGCCATTGAGCAGTCAAAATTCAAATAGTCGAAAACGAAAAGTGAAATACCGAATTTAATACTAATTATACCTGGAGGCAACAGAAACTTACATGATACGAAATTAAAAGTCATTTCTACAAGTTGCCGTTAAGAGTGATGTAGCATTTCTATTGAGCACTGAAATCTCCAATAATGATTACTGAATCGAAGTTTTAAAATAATACCAACTTCTGGCCTGTGTACCGATCCGGTTTTATGGTAGAAATGACACATAAAAGTAGTAAGGTTTCGTGAAATCACATTATATAGACGTTTCGGTTAAATGGTTTATTTGCAGTAACACTCGTACAGCGCTAAACTACAATGTCACAACATCTAGTTTTACGATCTGGTCAGCAGTGGAAATCAAAACATCTTAGTAATAAAGTCTGTAAATAACATTGCTTCTTGCATTCGTTATTTCGCTTTCTTTATCTGTAAGAGAATCTTCCTCGTCACCTTCTTATCACATAATCCTATGAAGTTCTTATCACATAATCCTATGAAGTCCTTAAGTTTTTATTTCCTTAATTCCCAGAATCTATGACGAGGTAAAGAGAGGCAGAAAGGAAGAGGAGACGGTGAGAGAGAGAAAGGAAGAAGAGAGGGAAGACAGGATGAAAGGAAGTATAGGACGGACAGGATTGCGGGATAGACAGAGGGAAGAGGAGGAGCTGGAGGAGGTAGAAGGGGACGAAGAGACAGAGGCAGATCGTAAGAGAGAGAGAGAGAGAGAGAGAGAGGGAGGGAGGGAGAGAGAGAGAGAGCGAGAGAGAGAATGGGGAATGGTAGACTGAATTCAGAAAGCAAATGCTTTTCTCAAGGGCAACAGGGTATTTGACTGTTCTCTGGTAATCATCTTAAAAGGGTGATCATAACATGAGCTGCGGTGGAATGGCCGAGCGCTCTAAGGCGCCTTGCTGCGGAGCGCGCGGTTGCTCCTCGTCGGAAATAGCGTCGCCCCTCGGGCATGTGTGTGTGTGTGTGTGTGTGTGTGTGTGTCTGTGTGGTATTGTCCTTACATTACGTTAGTTTAAGCAGTTTGTAAGCCTAGACTGATAACCGCGGCAGTTCAGTCCCAAATAAATCTATAAAAATCTAGAAAATATGATTTTGCATGTTCCAAGCAATGATAAAGGCATAAAATGTAGTTTATTCTCCCTCGTAGAGATCCTAATCAGATAGCGGTCACTTGTTGCGTTTAATTTTAGGAGGATCACTTTGATGTAAGTAAACACTCCGTACAACAATTATTATTCTATTAGTTCACAACCGGTATTAAGAATCCTGCTCTGCAGCCGCAAAGTTGTATAGTTTTTTTTTGGGACTTAACTACTTATGAACTAGCTACAACTAAGGTCGGCACAAATATCCATGCCCGAGGGGGGATTCGAACCCTCGACCGTAGTGGCCGTGCAGACCGTGACTGAAGCGCCTCAGTCCCCTCGGCCACCGCGGCCGGCAGTTGTATAGTATTATTGTGTAAACATCAGTGAACTGATGTTTACATTTGTGAAACAGGTGTTCACGATATATTTCTATTTTAAGTCGTTTACAAATGTAGTTGGTGAAAGTACAAATTTCATTATGGTTGTCTTTTCAGTATCTACTTCGGTGAGGCAGTGTTTCGGTATATGATAAAGACATCAACAATTTGTCTCAAAAACGCCTTTTTAGCGCATATACTGAAACCAGCTGGATTTGAACACGGAATGCAAAATTTGTGAACGATACTGGAACCGCATCGCTACCAAGCTTATGTGGAACTGATTAAGTCTATTCGAAAGTTCGACATTTTTTCTTGGAATATTTTAATTTTGGCACGTAAGCCAAGATAGTTATCCTTTTAATTTCATTCTTCTTTAGCCTAACAAGTTCCGATTTAACTTGACAAATTTTTTTGTAACCAAACAGCACGAGAAAATGCATAGTAATTTGTGGAAAGTGGCTAGCGCGCAAGATTAAATTGCGTATACACATTAATTAATCGGAATCGGAAATGTAACTACGTAGTAGCGCACTTACCGTGTAATTTTTGCAGTGGCTTTTATAACAGAGTTAATTTAAATTTGAAATGCATTTGGTAGAAAAACGAAGACTTAATCTAAGATGCAATCCATATTTACACACGTTTATGGTGGGTAATAGTTTGTATCTTTGGACTAGAGTCAGTCTGTTGACATAAACAAATATACGTATATTTTACTTTAAATGCAACTTTCACCTTTCTTACTTACAGTACGTAAAAATCTGGATTGTTGTCGAGAAACTAAGATACCTTAAGCGCATCAACTTTCGGAAGGTTTTTTCACTATCAGACTTCACATAATTTTCTCCATTCTTACAAAAAAGTTATAAATGCGTTTTCCATCACAAGTAACTTAATTGTACACAGAAAAAGTCAGGAAAAATTTAGTAACCTTCGCTAACACTGCTCTAACACGCATATGGCTTCTTCTTCCTCGTGCTGTGTGAAATCACCAGAGCTTAAGCCAATAACAGGGCGCTTTTGATCACGTGACCTGAACTTGAAATTTAATTATATTCATGCTATAATTTCAAAATAATAACAAATGTTTTGTAAGAACAACAACGGAAAATTCTATTTGAACATTACAATCATCCAGATTGAAAACAATTCGAACCCAATTTTAAACATAGCATAATAGCCTACTATATATGCCACATTCCGGATTTGGTAACCCATTTCAATGTGTAAGGGGAAAAGGGGAACAAAATATTATGTTCTCATTAGGCTGATGTATTTTCTCGGTACGTCTATGTTAGCAAGAATACTTTTGCTTACTGTCCCATTCATTTCATACCAGACTGAGCTACAGTAAAGCGTAGCCAGGTTTACCTAGTTAACATGAAAATTTCGAATGTTGGTAAGGCAACAAAATTAGAAGAAGTAAGGATGGTGAAATTAATAAAATATTTCGAAATGAAACATAAATCATTTCTTCCGTAAGACCTATGATTGTAAAATCGCTCCTACACAGATATTAAATGTCAAATGAGTAATTAACCCTTTAACTATAGTGAATTTCTACAGACGTTCATTGTAATCGGACCTTGTAGAAGGTAGACTGCTGTAAAAGCTAGGGAAAAGAAGTCCCCTCTGATGAACTTCCGTCTCTAATGACCACTCTGTCGACGGGACGTTAAACGCTAATCTTCCTTCTTGTTTTCGCGTGAACTGGTGCAGTCCTCTGGAGGGAAAGACTTTCCAAAGCAATTTCAAAAACAGTCCACCTCTGCAAGGCCATATTATTGTGTTATTTTAAGAAGTCAGCAGTTGTTACAGAGCTAAACGTCGCTCTCTGCGTGACATTCAAGTAAAAGCCGATAAACAACTGCATCGGGTGACCATTTGATAAATACAGGACCTATTTTAAGTCGTTAATATCACTTCTCACTCTAAAACAAAATGAAAATGATCGCATTCCAGTGAGTTAGTCACCGAAAGTGACATCTTTCCAACATTTCAGCGTATTGTAACAAATGCATGTCGATAATTATTGTCCGCGGTGGGCGTCAGACTAGAACTACGAACAAACTATACCAACTGCGAGATACTATACAGTAATCCCATCTCACGCACTCTTAGGGCAACCTCTTTCTGTTTCTGGGAGACTGGAAACTGGAGAGTTCATTCATCAGATGCTTTTCACTTTTATTTAAACAGCATCACCAGCAGTTACGCTGTAATCTTTACGAGTAGACCATACTTATGGTCCGTTTCGATTTTATAGAATGAATTACATATTCTAAACATTACTTTCGCGACTTTTTTTTCTTGTCTCATATTCTTATCACAAATGCTTCTCCTGTCACTTATAAACTTGAATCGAATTATCATTGAAATTGTTCAGATGCTTAATTTTTTCGCGGATGATCTATTTTTCAATCACAGGAAAAGATTTATTTGCACGGTTCGTCTGATTGGAAACTATGTGCTCGAAACTTATGAAATATGTTTGTGAAGTTTGCATTTTGTAATCAGGGTAATTCTATCTTTACATTTCTGCAGTTATGTGTTAGAGGTGGTGCCAACGAAAAAATTCATAAGGAAAATAGTATTCAGGTATATAACATTAAAAAGTATTGTGCAGAAAATGTTAATAACGTCTCGTGATGCTATAGTTAAAGAAATCGATGAAGACTTATTCTTCTATGCTGGGTATATCTCCTCTCAGTCAACACAGTGGCAGGCTGCGCGCCGCGCCTTCGAAGCCGCTATCTCCGTCAGCACTAAGGCAGCGCGAGGAACACAAACGCCCAGCAAACGTATTCTGTCTGTCGCTAGTCTAATGGAGAATTGGCAACATAGCAGACTACGCTTGGCAACTCTGTGAGCGGGGAGTTACTTCCTGGTAAGCACAGAATTAAGCTGATAAGTTCACTTGATTTTTCATGTCATTTCCATTCAATAATCTGAGTGATTATCACTTAAGGTGTGACAAAAAGTTGTTAATTCATATTTTTGGGTCCAGGAAATTCGTTCCACACGAAAATTGCAACCAATCTCTTCTTTTAAAGTTACGCCTGATCTGGTCTCCTAACTTGTCAGCCAGTAAGGAGAAAGCAAATACCCGAAGTCCTCGCTAGCCGTCGGGTAACGTAGAAGGCTGCGAGACGAACGTGCTGTCAACTTTCGATGCCAATCGTGGTGAAAGCAAATATTTTTAGCTCTTCTCTGACAGAGCTACAGGTATCCAGATTGAAAATCAATAGGGAATTCTTAACAAAACTACTCAGTCAAAAGGTGTTTAGCTGTTTCCAGGACGGCATTCTCTCATATACTCTGAAAGTGACTTACAATGCTCAGGTGGTTTACCGATTCCGTGCGTGTAGAAACCAATTCCTTTCGAGTTAAAGCTGTCGCCGAACCATGTTGAAATCAATTTGTCGAGAAATACATTTTCTTGACGGTTGGACAACTACTTCCAAAAATGATTAAAAAGTCTTAACATGAGATTAGTATAATTTCTGTGTCAGATGCTTGCTTATAGTTAATCATTTTATTGAGCACCAAATTGTCTTAACTGCGTGTAATCGATATGCTAAGTGCAGTTTCCGTTACATTGACGTAGTAGTCTGTTGGGTCGGTTGTAGTTTAGAATCTGTCATGTGTGCGTTCAATTGCACCCTATAGGTGTATATTTTTAACTGGCACGATTATGTCTACTTCACCTCTTGTAACACCAAATGAAGAACGTCAAGTTGCGCCGTAGTTAACAATCCGTATTAAACCGAATTATTTCGCCATCAGCTCGGACAGAGCCGATTTATCGTTGCCAGTAGCAGGCAGAATACACAGCAACCAGTAACTCTGTCGCTAGAAAGCTTTTCTTATATTGCAAAACTTTATTTTATTTTATAATCACTTGTCATTTAAGGTCACGTGTCTCGTATTGAATTTAACTTGAGACGTTAAAAATTTTGGTGCTGGACTAGGATACTAATTCGGATCTCCTCTTTTTCTCACTCGACCCTCTCAGAATCATATAGTTGAATCATTTCGTTGCTTTCTCCAAGACTGCCGACCCCTCTAGGTCTCCACGAAAGGCACGTATATGTATTCGAATCCACGTCCAGCACAAAATATTCATAATTTCATTTGACGCCCTAGATAGAGCACACTGGACTACTAACAAAAAATTATTTCGAAACCTAGTCAGATCACCGATTTTTTCAATCTGTGTTTCAACAGCATTCACGTCTCAACAATGTGTGTCATAAACTACACGTGGTTTGGATTCCACGTAAAACTGTAGGTCGCCTTTCCCGGTTGGATAATTGGGGCAGGTTAGGGACATGCAAGTCTCTGAAGTGGCGCACAGTTGAATGACATACACCAGGACTCTGAGCCACACGAAATTATTATTATTAATATTATAACAACGATATGTGCTATTGTTACTAGTCAGACACGCACGCATCGTCATTCATGTTGAGTTAACATTTGAGATTTAACGTCCATTCGTGCTTAGAAGGGACACCGGTAGGTACGGGGTTCGATTCCCGGTGACGCATAACGTAATTATATCCTGATTACAGATTCAAACGTCCCGCTGCTGGTGAAATAATTAGACTACTAACATCTGACTTCACTTAGTTATCTTCCATTTCGATACCGGGTATGTAACTCAAAATCAAATGTTTGTAAATCTATGGGACCAAACTACTGTGGTCATCAGTCCTTAGGCTTAGAACTACTTAAACTAATCTAAGGACAACACACACACCCCTGACCGAGGAAGGACTCGAACCTCCGACAGGAGCAGCCTCGTAAGTCGCACACAGAACTGAGTCTGGGCACTTGTGATTGGGGACATAACGGTCGTTATTAAGTTCCTAGTTCAGTAAGAAATAAATAAATAAAAATATTTTAGAATAGGCATTTTATATGATTTGATTTGCGCGTTTTGATATTTGTGAGGAAATCTCCAATATTTCACACATCTTTATGCTTCGTCAGCTGTGACAATCTTAGGCATAATCAGGTATCTATAACACATGAATGCATTGCTTGGTTAACTATGGCTATAGGTGGTTGGTTTGATTCCAGAATAAGGTGTTTGTCATATCAAGTTCAAAGATGTGTACAAATATGAGTTCGGGTATGAATGCGGAGAAAAAGTTGGTGATACGCCGTTAATATATAAGTTTCCATTGTGCGTTTTCTGCTGTTAATTGAGTTTTTATTATTTGGTTAGTTCTACAATCGGTTAATAAAATTCCACTCGCCAGTGGAACGACGTTTCGCAATTGTGAGAAAACGATTTAGAGAACAAAAGTACTTCGAATTTCTACAGAACTTTAGGATTTCCGATACTATAGTAAAATCTGTTGTTTATAACAATATTAAATGTTGTTTAAGGATTAATTAATGTTTTATGTGACGGAGTTTGTTATATCAGACTGTAATAAGTGTGATAATTCTTAAGATATGTTATTGTAATAAATTGGATTTAATAAACGTTAAGGACTTAATAACGTGTCTCCTTTTATTTGCAAAATCGTGGTGTTAATTTACACCTGGAATGATTGCCATAAAGAGCGGTTGTCTGTAGTGGATCTATTTTTTATAGTCGAACGACTATACCGCGGAGCGAGCAGAGCACCCGCAAGAGACGTACGTTAGTTGGGTTGCATACACATCAGGCGAAACGCAATTCAGGTCGTTCGGATATTTTTGCGCATGGTAGTACATTAACAAGAGTAAAGCGAAGGTAATGGAATGCAATGTCAGAAAATCAGGGGATGCTGAAGGAATTAGATTAGGTAATGAAACAATAAAAATAGTACATAAATTTTGTTATTTGGGTAGCAAGATAACTTCTGATGGCCGGGGTAAAGAAGATATAAAACGCAGAGTGGCTATGGGGAGAGAAGCGTTTCTAAGGAAGCGATAGTTGTTAACGTTCAATTTTAATTTAAATGTTAGGAAGTCCTTTCTTAAAGCATTTGTCTGTAGCATTGTATGGCAGTGAAACGTGGACGAAAAGGAGTTCAGACAAAGAGATTATAGAAGCTTTTGAAATGTGGTGCTACAGACGAATGATGAAGATTAGATAGGTAGATCACGTGAATAATGATGTGCTTAACCGAATTGGGGAGAAAAGGAGTTTCTGGCATATCCTGACTACGAAAAGGAATATATTGGTAGGACACATTCTGAGACATCAAGGAATTGTCCACATAGCATTAGAGAAGCGTGTGGGGTAAAAATCGTAGAGGGAGCCCGAGATAAGAATACAGTAAGCAGTCTGCAGACTGAAGACGACAACAACAACAACAGTAAGAACAGTTATATATGTCACATATAACTGTTCTTACTGTTACCCTTCAGTAAACTGAAATAACTACTGTCCCATACAGCAAACAACTATGTAGATTGGAAATCAAATTATTTGAATGAAATGAAAAAGTTTGTTCGATGTAAGTACATTGATAATCTAGGGAAAGTGTTTTAGTGCCATAGTGCACAATCTGTATCAAAATACACAGCTATGAAGCTGTTATTACTAACAATTTGATAGTGTTTATGCAGTCAGCTAATTTAGGCCTGGAATGTACAAGATTTAATATTTCTCATAAACTGATTAGACTTACAGTCCAATATTTGGTACAACATCTTAGGAACAGTATATATTTCTGTAGGATTTATTTTTCACTTTCTGATTACATAATTTGTCATATAAATTAATTACTTTAAAAAGGTACTCTCCTAAGAGAGAGCATTCTTGGGTAATGACAAAATTTTCTCTTTCCTATGCCTGTTACAAAGTTACAAAATTGTTCACGCTGTTGATGCTACTGCTTCTGAAATTATTTGAAACATTAATTTGACTATATAGTCTGGCGACCTTAGTTATCACTAAATTTCTTGGTCATTTGTACCCATTTAAAATGTACAAATATTTGTACATCTGTGGGACTTAACTGCTTGGTTATTAGTCCCTAGGCATAAAAACTAACTTAAACTAAGTTCAACTAACATAAGGCAGCACACACACCAATGCCCGAGGGAGGACTCGAACCTCCGACGCATATGGCCAAGCGCATGCAGCACGGCGCCTTAGGGCGCACGGCTATGCCGCCGCGGCTAAGTGAACATTAATTTTCTCACCAGTATTGCATTACTATATAACATTCCCCATGTATAAAGTCTTTGAGACATGGAACATAAGGTTTGATGTTATTATCCATTAGTAAGCACATGGTAATCCTCTCACAGGGGCACGTTACTGTTTGGGAAATCTGAGTAATTTGGGGAAGCAATCGTAATGCGAGTAACATGCCGTTTTGTATATATTATTTCATTGTATCCCAAATAACAGGTGCAGTTGAGATTAATTACCAGATTAATTTATGAAAATCAGTAATGCATTGCTGTATGTTATATTCATTAAATGTTAATTAACAGATATTTGAAAATTTCTCGACCTGATTCCTGACTTTGATCCAGCCAGTGTTACCGTTCCGTAATGTTTGTCGGTAATTGCTGATTAAGGGCGGATTTATTTTGGTGATATTTGTATGGTTTGTAGTTATTTATGAGATATTTGTATAATGAATTATGATTAAGAATATTGCTGCTCTTGGGTGGTTTGTCTCAGAACCTTGTGCACACGAGTCTGAGCACTTCTTGTGATTAATATTCTCTTTTCCTGTCATTTTATTTTCCAGATTCTGGTTAAGCTTAATAATTACAGTTTATTTATATTTTATCAAAACTGAAACTCCTTCCTTTCTGGGTTATACGTCACTCCTAAACGTTACATTGTGAAGTTGTGGTGTAGCGATAGCAAACGATCAGCTAAGCTGCAGTATGCGTATTTCGCTTCGCCTTGCAATCACGATTCCGTCCAGTTCATTACCTTAAGTGCGAAGGCTGCCGCGGCCGGGGAAGCTCTTCTGGAAAACAGATGTAGAGGCACGGAGAGATTTGCCTACCGCTCGTCAGTGTAAGCACTCTAAAAGCTTCACCCTGATGGCACCTTTCTTATGATGTTCTCAATCGCAGTCGTCAGTGTTACAAAACCAATACGAGTATACACATTAATCGAGAAATTCGCAACTTGTACGAAACGAGATTCTGTTAAATACAACAGGAAGATATAGTGGTTTAATAGAGAACAATTAATGAAAGCCGGCCGCGGTGGTCGAAGGGACTGAGGCGCTTCAGTCACGGTCTGCACGGCTACTACGGTCGGGGGTTCGAATACCCCCTCGGGCATGGATATTTGTGCCGTCCTAGTTCGTAAGTAGTCCATAAGTAGTTTGTAAGTTTAGTGACTGATGACCCCGTAGTTAAGTCCCGTAAGATAAAAAAAAAAAAAAAAAAAAAAAAAAAAAAAAAAAAAAAAAACAACAACAACAAACAAACAAACAAAAAATTATGAAAATGTTACTACTGTGTTTCAACGTAGGTCATTAATTAAAACCAAAGAAATATCATACAAATTCTGAGAACCAAAATGCTTACAGCAGACTGCTTTTGGATCTTCACACTATGCCCGAAATCTTAGGGGATTTGCCGATAAGTCGAAAGTAATGATCGTGATAAAGTGGGCAGGGCCACTAGCACAGTAAAATGAGGATGAATTGAGAATTTTTGTCTTCATACAGTTGTAACAGGGTAGCTAGCCTGGCTGTAGTGATATGTGTGCTCAGTGGAGTAGTGTTCAGCGCAAATGCCTGCTAAGTAGCGGGTCAAGGTTCGAATCCCTGTTGGGCACAAATGTTCAGCTTTCTACATTGATTTATTTCAAACACCGACTGGCACAAATAACACTGATTAAAATTACCTTGTGACTGACAGATGATAATGTTGAGGGGCATAGTTGCCGGCTCCTGCCCTACATTAGAGAGACCGTTGTGTTGGTACCAAAGAAGGAAACGTCTTCTGCTAGCGTCTTCGTTCGGGGGGGAGGGGGGGTAGAGTGGTGAGGGCAGCTGCTGCACTGCTTCATTAAGATACCGTTCTCTTTCAAAACGCCCGTCTACTCTCATCAATTTTGTGGAACAACTACTTCCAGTGTTTGTCCTAACTATTCTGTACTGTTTTTATTATTATTATTAGTCGCAATGCTCCCAGAGTGGAAAACGCTAAGTAAGACGGCTCATTTTCAGTGCTACTTTTCTTCTGGTTCTTTTAATTTGCCCACCAGTTTTTCATTGTTTGCAAGAATTTAGGTCTTCTTTCTTCACTCCATATCTTTCAGGTTCGTAGGACTTTTGTCTCTGGTCTAACTTCCCATTCTTCTCCTTTTATTTTACAATTGTTCCTTGTGTCTATTTCTTCTTTGGTGATTCTGCCTATTTCAAGTATTTTTTTAACATTTTGGATCCATTCTCATCCATTAGCAAGGGATCTTACGTATTTTACTATTCTTTTTGTCAGTATGTGCTTGCGAAGCTTCATTATGTGGCCATACAATTGGAGGCGTCTTTTCCTCATTTCTGTCTCTAGGTTACAATATTCTACAATTTTTAATGTTTCCTGTAGTCTATATCCATTATCGGTCCATCTTGGTCCCAAAAGTTTCCTAAGTATTTATCTTTCTTCTTTCTTCAAATTTTCTATGTCGTTTTCCAGTTTAGACCCAAGGTTTGGCTAGCATATAGCATTGATGGTTTATGTACTGTTTTGTAGTGTCTAATTTCGGCATTTAAGGTATGCATTTATTTATTATAAAGGTTTATAACCACTCGTAAACCTTTACGACCTTTTTGCAATCTTTCCTATTGCGTATTTTTTTTTTTTTTTTTTTTTTTTTTTTTTTTTTTTTTTTTTTTTTCCAGAGATAATTTCTCCTGGATATTTAAAGCGTGATAATCTGTTAATTTCTCCGTATTTGGTTTGTAACTTGATTACGTATAGATTTGTTGTAGCATCAAATGATATCTGTAGGCCGACTTTCTCTGCATATTCCTTTAGAATTTCTGTTTTATAGCCATCTTACTAGGATTTGCCATTATTGTGAGATCGTCTGCAAAGGCTAATTAGGGGACTCGGAGTTTTTCTTTTTTTCCTGATGAAACTGGCTTCCAGCAATTTTCTTCTTAGAGTTTCTTTTCCCATTCTTCCATGACTCTGTCTAGAACTGCAATGAATGTTTTTGAAAGTTTTCTCATTGGGTTTTTTTATTTATAAATGTCTGCTGAATGATATTCTGTATTTTCCGATCCAATCCTTTTTCTACAAGAATCCTAAATAACGTGGGTCTGTGGATTGAGTCATAAGCCTTTTTGAAGTCAACACATATACTGTAGGCGTGCCTCACATCTTCCTTATTCTTGTGACTATTTTAGGTTTAAAATTTGATCTGGGAACAGTCTGTTTGGCTGAAACCAGCTTGGAAATCTAATATTTTGGGTTCTAGCAGTTCTTGTGCTCTTTCGAGAATTCAGGATGATAATATCTTATATGTGACAAAAATGTTCAAATGTTTGTAAATCTTACGGGACTTAACTACGGGGTCATCAGTCCCTAAACTTACAAACTACTTATGAAGTACTTACGACCTAGGACGGCACAAATATCCATGCCCGAGGGGGGATTCGAACCCCCGACCGTAGTGGCCGTGCAGGCCGTGAACGAAGCGCCTCAGTCCCCTCGGCCACAGCGGCCGGCTATATGTGACAGGCAGTAGAGAAATTCCTCTCTAATTATTAACATATGTTTGTTTGCATTTTCATGTAACGGGTGCATTAAGGCACACTTCGAGTCTTCCGGAATTTCTGCGGAGACCCATATATTCTAAATAATTCTTACTAATTGCTTTCTTGAATTAGGCCATAGATTTTTGAGAAATTCAGGTACATTCCCCCCCCCCCCCCCCCCGAGGCTTTATTTTATTCTTATTTCATTTTCGTTTATTTAGTTATTTTTTATTTATTTATATTCTTTTTTAATATATATTTTTTGATAATTTCTTCTTTTGCTGGCGGTGTAGAATCGTTTTGTTGCGGGGCTTTGTGTTGGGTACTGGGACGGTTTCTGTTGGTTCTGGACAGTTTAGTATTTTTGCAAAATATTCGGCTAGTCCTTTACAATTTTATTCATCGCTCAGTCCTAAATTCCCACATGATTTTCGGAAACCAATATTTTGAGGGTTATATTCTTTAATTTGGTTGCGAATCCTTGTTTATTATAATTTTTAAAATGGTTTCTATTGATTATATTTAGTGGATTACATATTTTACCTTCTCTTGTCTCATATTTTCATTCGAAAGCTCTCTCGTTTCTGGAAAGTATTGTTGACTCCCCGCATTCTTATTCGATCTTTATTTTGCGAAGGTGTTTTTTTTTTTTTTTTTTTTTTTTTTTTTGCATATTTAACTGCCTTATCACATTCTGTATTCCAGCACGGATGTCTGGGTGTCGTCTGTAATGGTCTTGGTCCCTTGGCTGTTTGCGTGATTTCTATCTTGAATTTTTCCAAGTTGTTTGCAGCAGAATTAACCGATTTTTCTATAGTTTGTGATTTAATAGTTTCCGTAGATTAAATTTTAGAACCACCGGTGGTATCCGTGGTGTCTTCGGTCTTAGCGAGAATTGTACTCGCATGCTCCTGAGTTAGTGAACAGAGTCATTTTTTGTGCATTTCTTAACTTGCATATCTCTGATGTCTTTCTGGAAGTCATATGAAATGGTTACATAGACTATCTGAAATTCTTTCAGTTGGCTAATAGGTGACCTCCAGATTTTTTGTTTTCCAGGTTTCTTGCTGTAGGAAGACCTGACAATCAAAACAAATTAATAATTTGTTATTTTCATCGACCTCACTGACTCAGACGATACTTTTGCAGAAAGATTTTAAAAAAGCTTGGATCAAATTTCGTAAACGTACCCAATGTAAAATGTAAACTTTCACGGCCGGAAGGGTCAAAATTACTAAAAATTTCCGGGCTGTTATGCCGTGGTCTAGTGGATATATTATTAAAACCCAAAGTTTCGTTGCCAACTGAGGAGGACATTTTCAAGGGGGATCGTGGCACTTTTGGATGTCCGATTCACACCCCGGCTCGCTACTGACTGAGAGAGCCAGGGTGTGAATCGGACATCCAAAAGCGCCACGATCCCCCTTGAGAATGTCCTCCGCAGTCAGGGAAGAAACATTGGGTTTTAATAATAAATCCACTAGACCACGGCATAACAGCCCGGAAATTTTTTAGTAATTTTAACGTCAATGCACACATTTTAAATTGGAGGCGAATTCCCTATATGGTGCCAAAAATAAATGTTTACAATTGGCGGCAAACATAAAACATCGTCCGAAATTGTACTGAACGCATTGTCCGAAAGTTATCTCGAGCAATAAGTACACGAAACCACTAGAATAGTAAATGGTTGTGAGAACATACTTGACCTCCTAGCAACAAACAAACTGGAGCTAATGAAGAGCATCAAAACAGATACAGGGATTAGTGAACACAGAGTTGTAATAGCGAAACTCAATATCGAACTTCCGAGATCCATCAAAATTAAAAGAAAATTATATTTATTCAAAAAAGCAGATAGAAATATGATATTGTCAGAATATATGACACCAACTGCGAATGGGCAAAGCTGAAAATGTGCATCCAGCCAGGATTCAAACGCGGGTCTCCTGCTTTCTAGGCAGTTGCGCTGATCCCTCCACAGCTATTACTCTTCTTCTTCTTCTTTTTGTTTCTTTTTTTTTTTTTTTTTTCCTTGTTCGTCTGGTAGATCTATGGTTCTCGTTCTCGTTCCTTCAGTTTGGTCGTGGTTTCTAGCTTTGTGGGGCCCGATTTCTAATAGGTGATATGTTCACTTTTATGCAGTACATGTAAAAATCTTCTCATCGTTTCCTGCTGTGAGTGATATGTGTTCCACGTGGTTGGTTCATAGAACAAAGCCTTCAGATTCCACTCTTGTTTGTTCCATGACCATCAGGGAAGCAACTATGTGGGTATCCTTCTGATTTCCACTAATATTTCGCGATCTTCTCTCCCCGCCTATTTTAATTTGGCTGTTCTTCTCCAACTTGTAGTACGCACTCTGTCTTTGTCAGTAATTCACTCTGAGCCTTGTACAACATCGTTCAATAGCTTCCTTATGTGATTCTAAACATTTCTTTGGGTTGCATGCTGAAATTATTAAGTTTATTTTTCCGACTTTGTAATTATTTCACTTTTATGGGTTTTTGGAGACTGGACTTCATCCATCTCTGTAATCGCTCCCTATTCGCTTATTCATGTAATTCTAAACATTTATGTGGGTTGCATGCCTTAATTCTTATTTTTATTTTTCCAACTTTGTAATTATTTCACTTTTGTGTTTTTTCTTAGACTGGACATCATCCGTCTCTGTAATCGCCCCCTATCGCGCGTAGCTGTATTTCATTCGCTTCCTTATATAATTCTAAGCATTTCTATGGGTTTTATACTGTAGTTAATATTCCTTATTTTTCGGAATCTGAATTTATTCAATTTTATCAGTTTTCGGAATCACGTGGGTCCGAGTTCCGACTTCCGGGACTTGCAGCTAGTCGCCTAAGTTCACGCCACTTCCCATATAAAACCAGTACCTAGATCGACTGCTGACAGATTGCAATTTAAGAATCCACCGTGATTTTGTATAATGAATCCAATATTCAACCACTTCATCTTCAGGGGAATGCGTTCATGTGACGTAGCCGTGTGTCGCCGTTAGCGTGTTAGCTCGCGTTTTCTGTTCAGATGTAATTTAACTTGCTATACGCACGCACCATCTCAGGCACGACAGACCAGAGCCAGCTTCAAAGTTTTTGTATATTGTGTTTTGTGCTACCTTAGACTTTCTGAATTTCGCCTACGATAGCGGCGCCTGCTTCCGCCTCGTCTCAGCACGCTGTTTGTGGTGAGTTTCGTTTTGGCATTGTTTGTGAATCCTTCCCCACAGTAGCGTTAAATCACGTATAATTTAGGCTCGGCGTCCGCATTAATCCATGTAAGAGGTGCATTTTATTGTATTAACTAAATTGGTTCCCCATTTTGCTTGTTTTCTATCTGAATAAACAAGTTTAAGTTCATTAGATTCCGTAAGTTGCCTATAAATTGTAGTTTTAGAGCAACTTCCCGCTTTTATTTTAATATTGTTTCACAAGTGCTGAGAACATGCTCAGTTGCAATGTTTCTTACGACTAAATTCCGTTGCGCCATAAATGTTTTCTTAGCCACCTTTCTAAGATAACTTTAATTGAGGTGGCTTGCTTATTAATGTCTGTGTATAATAACGTGTGAGCTGCTATGTATATTGACCACTGTAGTATTAACTTACTGATATTGAAGTAATTTGAAACGAATCTGTTCTCAGTTTGGGACAGGAAACAAGGCTTTGTAGCAGGGAGTAACCAGTAGTTCACACGGACCTTATTTGCTAAATTTAGTGATTAGACAAGGCTCTTGTTACGTATAGTGGTCGACTTTTAAAGTTCCATCACATGTGAAATTGCATCGTTGTTAACTGATATTGGATACAGTTTCGTAGTAGGTACATTTTTATTCATAAGTAAGAGAGATTCTTTGATGAATTTGGGGCAGCTTACAAACCATACTTGCACAGTATAAAAACGTTTTTATTCAATTTTTGAGAAATGATTGGGTCGTTACATTTTAAACATCATGCTTAGAAAAACCTCAAATTTTCTAGAATTCTACCACGTTTTTAATATACTTGGAAATTTCTTAACTTTCATACATCTACAAGGATGGCCTATATGCTGTGGAAAATTCATCGAAAAAACTCACTTACTCGAAAGGTAAAGTGTACCTGGAAACAACAAGAGCATCCAATAGTAAATGAAAAAGGTTTAATTTCGCGTGTAAAAATATTATGTTATGATATGGAACTTGTACTGCTAAGAGTGTGAAGCCTGAATCCTTACTAGTCATTCAAAAATAGTATACGAATTAATTTGTAAATGTCCTTCTGTGCTTCAGCTATTCAAATTCAGTCAGCTTGATGTACTACCCCCTTGCAACTACATCTTATTATACATACATACAAATCCCGCATATTACACTTAAGTGCCTGGCAGATGGTTTATCGAACCACTTTCATAATATTTTTCTGCCATTCTATAATAGTGCATGGCAAAAAGAAACGCGTAAATCTTTGTTTACGATCTGTTTTTCATTTTTAACTATTATTATCATGTCTTTCTATGTTCCCATTCGGAGAAAAGGATGGTGAAAGAAATTTCGTAAATAGATCTCGCAGCAACGAATACTCCATTATTTTTATGGTGCATCGTTTCCTTGGCACTCTCTTCCCTATTTCGCCATAACACAAAACGAGTTGGTCTCCTCTGATTTTCCTCTATATCGTCCGTCAGTTTCACTTGGTAGGAATTCCAAAATTCAGAACAATACTCGAAAATAAAAATGAAAAGTGTGGTGTAGTCAGTTTCTTTACTAAACTGTAGCATCTTCTAAGAGTTGTGCCAATGAAATGGAGCCTTTGATTCACCTTCCGTACGTTACTTTCTGTATGTTCTTTCCAGTTTAAGTTATTCGTAAATCCTAGGTATTTAGTCAAAAGTACCGCCTGTATATTTGATTGATTTATTGTGTAAATAAAATTCTAAGGATTTCTTTTTTATGTTCATACGGATCACTTAACATTTTTAATATTTATAGGTCAAGATTCGCACTGTGCAGATATGTTATTCGTTTTGCAGTTGCTTTTGATCTTTCGTTGACTTTATTGATAAACGACGACAACCTCAGGTCAAGTTGGTAAAATATTTACACATGTTGCTGGGTGCGATATACGGGACCTTGTTGTTTTGCCAAGATCGTTTCTCTATTTACCACATTAACCGACTTTTACTGAGTTTGCAGTTTTCATCAAATCTTTGGAACTGTGGTGGATTGAGACATACCCGTAAAACTGCGTAGTTCTGTCTATACGGCGTCTGAGAAGTACATAATATTCCATGACCATATAAAAGAAAACATACACCTACAACATACACGGCCGTCGACATGCGTCTATATCACCACATTAAACCCAACATATTGGTTACATTGGCTCCTAAAGCCTTTATAACGACAATGAATAGTGGGGTCCCTATGACACTTCCATGGGGAACACCGGATATCATTGCAGTTCAATTTGATGACTTTCCGTCAATTACTTGTAGTGCGTCCTTTTCGTCAGGAAATCGTAAATCCAATCGCGCAAGTGAGACCATATTTCATGAGTAGGTAATTTAATTAGAAGGCGCTTGTAAAGTACAGTGCTTAAACCCTTCCGGAAATATAAATGTAATGGATCGATTTGTGATCCCTTGTCTGTAGCGCTCATCATTTCATGTGAATGAAGATCTATCTGCGTTTCAAAGAAACATTACCTTCTGAATCTGTGTTGACTATGGGTCAATATGTCGTTATCTTCCAGGAAATTTATACCATCATCATTATTATTATTATAGGCTGATTTACATTTCAGCGTTCAGTACGGAGCACAGTCACCCTAATAAAATTTTTCCGCGAACATCCATTTAATGTTAACATTGGTGCCTCGTCTGATGACAAGCCTAATATTTCAAAATAATTCTTGACCCAATCTACTTTCTCCTTGGTCAACCTCGACTCTTCCTAGTCTCTTTTGCTGGAACCATGAGTACCTTAAGTAACCTTGCTTCTCCCATTCATTATTACCGCAATCAACGGTGCTACTTTCATATATGTAACCTCAACTTTATTAATAAGATCATCTGTATCCACGCAGCTTTTAATCATATACAACAAAGTTGGTCGAAAGATAGAACGGAGTACTGCTTAGTCTTGGTACTGACTTCCTTCTATCAGAAGAGAGTAGATCTTAGAGCAGGACTCACTACATTAGAAAGCCTATATCTTGATTCAAATTCTTTCCCTATGTTGCCATCCTGAAAAAATTCATTTGTACTTGAAATTGTTGACCTGTTTCAACTTTGTTCCTAAATATGTTTAAATCTCTTTCCCACAAACATTACTTTCGTTTTGGAGATGCCGGTCTACATACTATATAACCCTTACACGTCTGATCTAGCTCTGAAGTATTACATTGCTTTCAATTGTTGAGATATTCATATGTTTGTAGTCATCAGTTCCTAAATTTACAGACTAATTAAACTAACCAAAGGACAAAACCCACGTCGATGACCCTGGGAGGACTCGAACCTCCGACGGCTAGCAACCGCACGCTCCGTAGCAAGACGCTTTAGAATGCTCGGCCACTCCACCGCGGCTCTTTCAATTTAATCTGGCATCACAACAAATTCGCCTGCATATTCGAGACTGCTTATTTTGTTTTCACCTATTTTAATGTCACCGTGCCAGTTTATTGTTTTCAGCATTTCATCCGTAAGCAGTATGAACACAGCGGGGACCTGAACCCTGACCCAAGAAACTACTCTGAACCATGAAGTCAATTCACCGTCAACCCTAACTGCAACCTGACAATCTCCGTAAAAGCCTTTAAATGCTTGTCGAAGTTTGCCTCCTATTTCATACTCTTGTAGAACCGCAATGGTATCCTCCTAGGATCACGGTCATAAGCCTTTTTCTACATCTATAAAACCCCACGCACAATTATCTGTTCCCCTTCCTTATCTGCCGTAAACTAAAGATCTGGTCCTCACACCGTTTGAGGAGCCTCAACCCACACTTATTGTTTTCTACTATTACTGGCATATTTCTTTCAACAATACCCGAGAATATTAAGCCCATAACGTAAATTCCTAAAGTTGGAAAATACCCTGCTGCATACCATCAATAATAAAGTTCTGCGATTTTCTCAATCATTACTATCACAAACATACATTACTAGACTGGCAAACGTCCCTCTGTGACAAAAGCCTGACGCCGCCATCTTGCAGTTTCCGTACGAAACTACTATGATCTGATACGATATGACGTTGTCAGCTTTACTAGCTGGTTCGAACACGATTTGAATTTGATCTAATACTTCTGCAATAATTGAATTTAACACATAAGCGTACATTGTCGAATCCTGTTATGAGAAGGTGTTACGTACGGTTAAATTTTACTAAGCATCCTGGCGGACTCGCTTGAACATGTTGGCAATCATGTGACGTTGGCATTAGTCAATCGCGTGACAACGGAAATGTTTTGTCATGAAGTCTTCGTTTACAAGGGCAATTACTATTACCGAGTTAACGGGGCCACATACAAGAACCTGTCAACCATAGAGCAGGAACAGCATCATTTATTTATTTCACCGCCTGAACTGAACACTAATCTCGTTACTCTGTATGGATTTTTAGAGTATTATCTTGGCGAAGGCTTTCTACCGTTTTGTTGATGTTGCCAACATAATAATGCGAGGCCCCCGGCCTGGGAAATAAAATTTTACTGTTATGTACGCACAGTTAAAGAAGATTGCAAGAATAAAGATATATGTTATGCACGACACATAGCACATTTATAACGGTCGTACTATTAAAAGGAAAGCCGAAATTGACCGAAAGTGGTAACGATTAATAAAAGCAGGAAACGCGACTCATTAGTATACGTGCAAAGCAGACTGTAGATTTCGTAAAAACTATCAAAAGAATAAGGATATGTGTTATCCACGATAAACAACACTTTTATGAGGACCATACTATGAAAGAAAATCCGAAGTTGAATGAAATTGGTACAGATTAATAATAACAGCCTATCAATGCAACTCATAATGTAAGTTTGTAAAAAGATATAAAAAAGCCAAGATCGCTGTTCATCAATTTTTATTTACGACGACCGGTTTCGCTGAACTATGTCAGCATCATCTGGTCAAATAAAATATTTTACAAGGCCATAATCTTGTGATGTCAATCAGTTGTTATATAACAATTTACAGTGCATAGGTGCACTATGTCATTATAATAAAACATAATTATGTAAGGGATATTTATGTTTTATTATAATGACATAGTGCACCTATTATATAACAACTGATTGACATTATAAGATTATGGCCTTGTAAAATATTTTATTTGACCAGATGATGCTGATATAGTTCAGCGAAACCGGTCGTCGTAAATAAAGATTGATGAACAGCGATTTTGGCTTTTTTATATCTTTTTACAATATTATAAGTGGATCGTCTCCTAAAACGTAAACCAACTCATAATGTAAGTGTCGAAACCTACTCCAGCTGAAAAAATTACAGCCACATACAACACACGTATTTCCTATATGTCAAAAGTCTAACGACAGTATAGTTACGTCAGTTCATCAGTATTTTTACAACTGTTTTCTGTAATAACACAAACACTGCTTACACGTTTATAGTATAGGAATATGGCGGCAAGACTTCACAGACACAAGTGATACTGTATATGGCATTGCCTGTCTAGTAATGTATGTCTGTGATTACTATGCACTTTCCAGCCTTTGGTTACAGATCTTTCGTTCTTTAAGGCGCAGCTCGGTGCCTAGGAGCTGGCTACTAACGTGGTGGGCTAGACGTAGCACGGGCGGCGGGAACACTTGCTGGTTGGGGAACTCGGGCTGGGGAACGGGTGGCGTCCGATCCGGCATCGACAGCCGCGTCTGCGGGATGTTGTGGCGCCCCCCTCCACCCCTCCAGGCCGATCCTGGCGCGGGTCGTCCGCCGTCGGCTTTATGCGGGGTCCGCTGGCCGAGCATCCGTCTGCCGAGCAGAGCTCCGCCACTCACCCCAAACCCCCAACCCCAAACCCCACCCCCGCTCTTTATTTCCTGCCTCGTTCCTGGCGGGGCGGAAACATCTCAGAAAGCCAGTTCCGCGAGGCGCCTGCCTCGACCGCTGCACCTCGCCTCTCGCCTCCTAAGACTTCGCCCGAACTACCTGCGTTCTCGGCGCTAGCAGCAGGGCAGCCAACTTCCGCAGCTAGCTCTTGGCAGTAGTGGATTTCGCACCACGTTGTACGTCTAATTTGATATGAAAGTTCTGTCCTGTAGTTGTATATAAAACTCTTCTGGGTTTTGGACCGCATCGTCAAAATATCAAACACTTCACCGACGTTTCGGCCACTATTGCAAGTGGCCATCTTCTGGGTGTTACACCCAGAAGATGGCCACTTGCAATAGTGGCCGAAACGTCGGTGAAGTGTTTGATATTTTGACGATGCGGTCCAAAACCCAGAAGAGTTTTATATACAATGACAACGGCCGCGGAAGCCTTCGTTTACTTTCTGTCCTGTAGTTAGCGGCACGGAATAGCGATATACATAGTTCCAGCTGCCGGTAGAATCTAGAGCACTAGCTTAGTGATGGGTACCGTACCTTTCTACCCCTCCAATATTTCTTTTTTATCCAATTACAATTTAATACACGACAATCTAAATATTTAGAAATAGAAATTTTGTTCAAAAGCTATTTCTGTACAATAATTCTTTAGGTAAAAGATAAATACGATTTTTTTTGCAGCCTACATCTATCGAAATCGAAATATTCGGTGTCCCATTTATCCACTGAATGCACAAGCGACGCACCAGATGCCGCGGAGCCCATCTTGTGCCAACACAACTTCATTATCCCAAGTCATTATTACCAGTATAGGGTCGGCATATTGAACAACGTTCATTGCCCTGTGGTAGTAGTGTGTTTACGGCGGAACTTGTCGCCATTTGACGGGCCCTTGAACATAGAGCCTGCCCCGGGAAGTCTGTGGTCATCTGTACCGACTCCCTGAGTGGTCTGCAAGCCCTTAACCAGTGCTTTCCGAAGCATTCCTTGGTATGGTCCATTCAGGAAGCTGTATACAGTCTAGGTACATCTGGTCGCACTGTGGTCTTTTTTTGGACTCCAGGCCACATTGGAATAACAGGAAATGGACGTGTTGACCAACTGGCGAAGGAGGCTACTACCTCTACTACTACTGCTGGAAATAGATCTCCAGGAGAGGGATCTCCGGGCGGTTCTCAAACAGAAGGTATTGGACCTTTGGAACACTGAGTGGGCTGAATCGAACGCACCGAATAAGCTCCGTGCTGTTAAGCCTTCTACGGCAATGTGGAGGTCTTCCCTGCGAGCCACTCGTAGGGAGTCCGTTGCACTCTGCCAATTGCGCTTTGGCCATGTGGTTAACGCACGGCCACCTCTTGCGTCGAGAGGACCCACCAGTTTGCCGTTGTGGCGCCCAGCTAGCCGTTGTCCACATACGGTTGTATTGTCCGTTTTTAGGCGCTTTGCGGCAGTCCTTTAGCATACCAGATTAGCTGCCTTCAGTTTTAGGTGACAATGCCTATTTGGCTACTACTGTTTTACATTTTATTCGCGCATCTGGTTTCTACCCTTCCATTTAATGGAAGGCGCTTCTGCCTGATTCAAAGATCCCCATTTTTACACTGTTTTTAAGTTATTTGATAGCCTCTACCTTTTCGGTTCAGGTGTTTTTTTAGTGTGTACAGCATGGCTCGCTCATCTGTTTTTATCCTAGTGATCAGCCAGCCATTGCATTCTGCTGTGAAATTGTACTTTTATCCCTTTTGTGCTCTCCTCTGTGTATCAGTGAAGTGTTTCTCTTCGTTTTACACTCAAGGAATTCTCTCATCCTTGTTCTCTCTTTGCTTTCGTTCCGTCACATGTTAAATCACTGCTTGGAACAGGGGACTGATAACCTTGTAGTTTGGTCCCCTATAAACAACAACAAAAATGTATAGGGCCCTATCCTGTAGAGTGAAGTGAAAACCGAGTGTCGTTGCTAAAACAAAATAATTATTTCAAGTGCCAAGCCAGTAAAAGTTAATTTTCTTGATGCAATCTCATTAATTTAATGATGCAATAATAGACTAAAATTTAATGAAAGATTAACAGTATAGCTTTCTTGTTACTGGATGCAGGCACGAATGAAAATTTAAAGATAATACACAAAATTACTACTATTAATTTTGTAATGTTTTATGCTGATTTTGATTGTGTGTTCTCCTGGTGGTTGGTTCGTATTTTGGCGTTGTTCATGTGCTGGGACGAATTGTTTGCGAGTTTAGTATTAATTTAAGTACAGTTTAATCAAAGTTATTTCAATTGTTTTCCTGCTAAAGAGGTAAAATTATACAGATGTGTAAGTGCTAATCTGAGGTGGCGTTACTTGTTGGTTGCATTACTTATCTCCAATCAGACAGTCAAAAACATTTATCACTGATTAGGTCCATTTTCAAAATTTATTTTTACTCTAAAATAAAGTCAGCAAATCACATATCATTATTTCCGAAGAAAGAGTATTGTGGGACTTGTAAGTCACACTTAACAAAGAGGTTAGTCGTTCATTAAATTCATGTTCCACAGATAGTGCCTTACTGGGCTGGCGGCCGTATTTAACCGTTTCCAAATTAATTGCATTATTAATATTTGTGTAGTTACTGTGTGCTCCACTTTCCTACGTACTTCAGTACATAAGTGTTTGACGCTAATTGTTCCGACTTTCAACTGGTTCATTTCAATAGAGAGTAGTGTAGTTGGAACGGATTGGCAACTCTCCCTCATTATCATTTTTTTCTAGCACAATTATTAGGAAAAGATGGCCTTATCCAAATCCTTTGTAGGCAACACCAGTCACGGTTCTTTAACAAATAATTAACCGGTGGGAAACGGGGGTGTTACAAGCCTGAACGTGATCAGATTGACCGGAAGGAGACAGGGCGCGCAGCCCCTCTGGAACGGGAACGGTCATGCGGGGTAATGACCGCTACTGGAAGTCGCCGCAACCGTTCCGGCGTTCTGAACTGGGACTGCCGAATGGGACCGACTAAAAGGACCGAGACGGTGAACTACATTTACTTGTTTGTAGTTCCTCGGTCTTTTAGTTCACTTTTGTGGACCAATCATTGCACTCAATCGTTCGCGAACGAACCGTCTAGTATTGTGTACACATGACAGAGATCAGCAGAACTCCCATTAGTTTCCCTATGATTCAAGTGAATCTGTTATTGACGTGGCCACGACGGCACAGCGAGAAAACAAATACAGAGTGCGAAATGTTAGAATAAGAATGCTACGTTACACATCGGAAACATAACGAGACTTACTGTGTTCAAATGAAAGGCGGTGATAGCCACAGGATCTTCTTTAGTGCCTTTAAAAAATCATTTTCATTGGGAAGACAGGGGAAGCATGTATGTGTTGGATTTCACGTGTCATTCTATTCTGCATCTGTTCTTAATAAAAGGACGCGGGTACGAAATTCCCAGTACTCATTTGCCTTCATTTTCTATTTTATTGTAAATCTTATTGGGTGTAATATACGTCTCAAAAATCACTGCAAACGTTTCATGCGCCGGTCATGTGGTTCACGTGCTTGATGGGTGGCCCGTCCCTGAGAATCCCTACACAAAGGGTATCAGTTGGGGGGATCCTATTGTCTCCTCTCGTCTGCTGGGCGGACACTGCTGTTAGGAACGGTGAAGTAAGGAATGATCCCACGTGCAAAAACCAACCGCTCTCCCGGCCTCCGAGAAGTGGACCCCCTCAAAAGGGCCGTAAGGCGTCCACATATATGCGTGTTTAAGAAGCCCAGACTGCACAGTGGCGGTCAAGTGTGCGAGACTAATTACGGTTCCCAGAATCCATATTCCCAGAATCACTCGGGAGAGTGCATGACGAATGGCATAAGCCGATTTGCTGTGGTTAGTGTGAAAAACTTCCTGGTGCGTCTCATCTCCAATGTTATTAGCTCCGACTATGCTAAAATAAAAATATTCTTCTGCACTGGTTTTGGAAACTTCTGATTGGCTAGTCCCCTCCTTGGTGGGAGAAGGATATATATGGTGTCCCAGCTATCTTGTCCACCAAAAATATTTCTGGAACAATAAAAGCTATTGGAAAACGACTTTCACCGGTATCAATCTACGGCTGGGGCCCATGAATGTACATATTTGAAACATTCTAAAACGAAACCAAATGTGTTTTTTAACACAAACTTTTTTTTTAATGGACGCCCTATATTTTTTCTTCAGCGATCCATAGCATGACAAATCACGTAAACAATGGCGTTGATTGCATTGTAATATTCCAATTACATCCCGAGATATTACGACGAGCATTTGACGCTTGAAAATCCCGAAATACGCTGCTAGTGCACGTCCTGAGGCTCAGGCGTGAACCCCATGCTGCCCGTAATCGCGATGTGATTGACAAGCGTAATCGCACTTCCATACTTATCAAGAGGTCCGAAACGAATAATACGGTCTCCTGCCATCAACTCTCATAAGCACATAATGGTTTCCCTATTGCACGTTTTACGTGTCTACGTACACAAAATGAACCAGTACCGATCGGTATACACCAGGCAGGTTGTTTTATTTATCCTGCACACCCAAAATAAGATTTATCGAATGCGTTAAATGACCCATTGTGCCTTTCTCGCACTCGTTCATTCAGGGCCTAGCTCTACCTAGACACGTGTCCAACGTAGTTCCCACTACAGCCACAGTTACCACTTGGCCTTGTTTGTGATTTGCGACACATGCAAACCCCTGTACTCCAACACCCTCCTAGCATCCCATTTGTTGTTGCTTTGGCGTGCAGTACACCGCTTGCCAGTGTAGTCGTGCATCAGAGTAATCTAATGACGGCAAGGTGGTAGTACATATTGTGAATAAACGTTGTGTTGTGAAACTTATACTGTATTATGTACACACATGAAGATATGGTAGAAATGCTGCTGATCTATGGAGAATGTACGTTGACGGGAAATACGTTATTAGATTCCTTGTTTGTTTATAGTACGTTAGATAACATTATGATTATTTTGTTAATATGTCTGTTTTCTACCCTATTCTACATACCTGTACTGTGTCCTGTTGTAGGCGGGCGAAATTCTGTTCAGGCAGAACGACTGTACGGAAGACGATTCCCTAACAAGCCATCGCCTTCGCGCCGGATATTTGGTCGTCTCACATCACGTCTACGTGAAAAGGGAAGCTTAAATCCAAGACCTAGACATCGTCCTAGAACACGCACAGATGAACGTGCTGAAGTTGCTGTGCTCGCTACCATAGCTGTGAATCCTCACATCAGCACACGTCAAATTGAATGTGAAGTTGGTGTGCTGGTAGGTGGATTGGACTTGGTGGCCCAGTTAGGCGGCTTGCCCGATCTCCAGACCTTAAACCGCTGGATTTTTTTCTTTGGGGAACAGTGAAGGATGCTGTTAACCAACATGAACCAACAACACTAGAGGACATGAAGCAACGCATTATTGCTGCTTGTACAGCCATCAAAGAGGAAACAATAGCACGAAGTATGGCATCCTTCATCTGCAGAGTGACCCTATGTATGCAAGCCAATGGTTATCACTTTGAGCATGATATGTGAACGCTATCTGTACTATGTAGTGCTGGTATCATAGTGCAAGTTTCTAAAAGGGCCATTTTACCCAGTGATGTTCAGAATCATTTGTTTTTGAAACAATTTGTCATGTAACGCATTAGACAAACTTAACATTGATAATTATGTGATAATAAAACTAATTGGTTAAACATGTTTACATTCATCTTCTATGTCTTACCTAAACTTCCCAAAAAAAAAAAAAAAAAAAAAAAAAAAAAAAAAAAAAAAAAAAAACCCAACCTAAACAACGGTAAAACCTTTAGTCCACTAGCTCGTTTCACAAAAACAATCAACATGAATTTTACTATTATGAGTGAATGATTCACTGCCACTTGCGCTAGATCTACAGTAAAGTTTTAACGTTGAACGGCATTACATTTTTAGTAACGGATTAACGATAAGCGAAGTTAACTTTGTGACTAACGTTGCGGTACACAGATATGTTACAGAACCGCATCACCCCTAGCCTATGAGATAAATATCTGCTGGAATGTACGACTTTAATACAGGATGGCAGCAGACCGTATTATTCGTTTCGGAGCTCTTGGTAAGTATGGAAGTGCGATTACGCATGTCAATCACATCGCGATTACGGGCAGCATGGAGTTCACGCCTGAACCTCAGGACGTGCGCTAGCAGTGCATTTCTGGTTTTTCAAGCGTCAACTTCGCGTCGCAATATCTCGGGATGTAATTGGAATATTGCGATGCAATCAACGCCATTGTTTATGTGATTTATCATGTTATGGGCTGCTGAAGAAAAAGTATAGGGTGTCCATTTAAAAAAGAACATAAGTGTGTGTTAAAAAACACATTTGCTTTCGTTTCAGAATGTTTCCAAATATGTACATTCATGTGCCCCAGCCGTACATTGATAGCGGTGAAAGTCGTTTTCCAGTAGATGCTATTGTCCCAGGGATATTTTGGGTGGACAAGAAAGCTGGGACCTTATATACCGATTGTTCATTTATGTCGAAGCCACTTACAAAAAGATATTTCTTTGTTGGATTTTTTATCATCAATTTCCCTTTGGTACGATTTATTTAAATTTCCTTTCAAACCTAACTGATAAATTATTTTTGACACACACTCGTTTTAGCGATCTATTACATGTCAGAGATATTGATATTAGCACTTTTCAGAAAGTAGTATAGATGAGAGATCTAAATGCTTGAATAGTCGTTTACGACACTTTTTAAGATTTCACTGATTCTATATTCTCAAAACGACACAATTAGAGGCAATTCACTTACTCAAAGACACTTAGAATGTTTACAATTCCATAAGTATACTTCTCAGAGCTGCTCATTTACAAGAAAGTCTTTGGTCTTCCTCACTATTGAGAATAACTTTAATTCTTCAAAATAGAGTTCGTATTGCACATTCATTTACATTATGACAAAACAGTTCTATTTCAGATGTATCTAACATGAAGAAACCTGAATGAAACACCCCTTAGGCTGTGGCTAAGCCATGTCTCCATCATATCCTTTCTACCAGGAGTGCCAGTCTTGCATGGTTCGCAGGAGAGCTTCTGTTAAGTTTGGAAAGTAGGAGGCGAGGTACTAGCGAAATTGAAGTTGTGAGGCGGCATCGTGTCGGGATAGCACAGTTGGTAGTGCGCTTGCCTGCGAAAGGCAAAGGTGCCAGGTTCGAGTCCCGGTTCCGGCACACAATTATAATCTGCCAGGAAGTTTAATGAAGAAACCTATCAGCGGGAGGAAGAAATTTGTAATTACTTTTCCAAGCCTATCCCAATCTAAAGTCCAAACATATACATAACGTAATAGCATATAACTCCTATATTAATCATTTACTGTATATTTCAATATTTTACAATAAATAAAATCTTATCGAATTTCCAGAGAATTGGAACTAATTCCCCATCTAATCCCGTGGAGCTAGGCTCTGAGAGATTGAAACATATTGGAGACTAGACACAGGGAGAGCGAGTAACGTGATTGTGGGTACTATTTATACTCGTATTCAGACAAAAGATTACTGCTTTGACCATCTTACTCTACGGACATTACTGTTCTGATTTACATAGATGTTACTTGATTTCATTACAATTTTGAAGAATATTGACTTTTTGCCTTGTAGAAAAAGAAAAATACTGAAGAAATACAAAATACTACATCTATTATCACGATGTAGTGTTACATTGGGCAGAGTTCCTAAGATTCAGGCTATGGAAGACGTCCCATCCACTGGATATCCAGTCATTACTATTTTATGATTCACGAACGCAGCATATATATCATGTTCTGTAAATTTTGAGCCATATAGAATTGTCCATTGTTTGTATACATTTGTGATTTTCTTTTGAAAATTAAATTCTGGTAAAAAGAAGTACCTAAAATTAATAATTAATCCCTATCACAGTTTTGGAGGGATTCGTGTATGAAACCATTTCAACTACCATAGCTTCCCATCAACTCACATCTGAGGCCAGTGAGCGCTGTTAGTATCAGGTAGGAAAATATTTCCATGTTATTAGAAATATGGTGGCGGCCCTTGATTGATGACTTATTTGAATATTAAATTACATATAATATCAGCTTTATATTCGCCACGGACAACGCCGAGGACCATGATAGAGACTAGCGGCGTTTTCCTAGAGGTTTCAGTTTTAATAAACAAGCAATGCAGCGTGAAAAAAAATGGCATTAATAATCCTGCGACCTACAAGAATGTTTATCTACATCACATGCGATACTCTGCAAGTCACATTTAAGTGCCTGGCAGAGGGTTAATCGAACCGCCTTTTTACTATTTATCTCCCATTCCATTCTCGAGTAGCGGCGGGGGAGAAAGAATAACTAAATATCTCCTTTCGAGCTCTGATTTCTCGTATTTTATTCTGTTGATCGTTTCTATAAATTTTTTTCGCATTCGGAGGAGAATGTTGGTGATTGGAGTTTCGTAAGTAGCCCACGCCGCAGCGATAAGAGCCGTTTTTGTAATGATTCCCATCCCAAATCCTATATCATTTCCGTAACGCTGTCTCCCCTGCATCGTGACAATACAAAACGAGCTGCCCTTCTTTGGACTCTTTCGATGTCCTCCATCAAACCCACGTAATAAGGATCTCACACTTGGCAGCAATTCTCCAAAAAAGGACGGAAAAACGTAGTGTACGCAATTTCTTTAGTACTTCTGTTCCATCTTTCAAGCTTTCTGCGAATAAAACGTTATCTACGTGTTCTTTCCAGTTTAAGTCTGAAGTAATAGTAATTCCTACGTATTTAGTGGAGTTTACGGTTTTTAATTTTGATTGATTTATCTTGTAAAAAAAGTTTAACAGATTTCTTTTCGTTTTCAAGTGGTCGACTTCACACTTCTCATTATTTAGCGTCAAGTGCCAATTTTTACGCCATAGTGATATCTTATTTAGATAGTTCTGCAGTTGGTTTTGATCTTCAGATGATTTTACTAGACGGTAAAGGACGGCGTCATCTGCAAACAACCTAAGAGCGTTCTCAAATCGTTTATGTAAATAAGGATCACCAGAGAACCAAAAACAATACCCTGTGGAACGCCCGGTATAACCTCTTCTTCAGTCGATGCCTTACCATCGAGTACTGCAAACTGTGTCTTTTCTGACAGGAAATCCCTTATCCAGTCGCAAATTTTGCACGATATACCATAAACACGCAATTTGAAAGGACTTTGTGATGAACGGTGTCAAAAGCCTTCTGGAAATCAAAAAATACTGAATCAATTTGAAACCCCTTGTCGATAGCAATCATCACTTCGTGCGAGTAAAGAGCTAGCTGCGTTTCGCATGAACGATAGTTTCTAAATCAGAACGACTTCTCCTGATTTGCCTCTCCCTGGATGATAACCATACCGGTTGGACTCTACACTAAAAGACCGTGGCGTGATCAGAGAAGTCCACATTTTAGTTGGTATGGTTTAAGTGTGGTTTGCGCTGTTTTCATATGTAGCCGCGACCTATAGTAAAACTATACCTATATTTGACTGGAAACGGTTAGTTTGTGATTTATTTACTATGGACGGCTATGGAGACAGCACGGGACATCCCACGGCCTGTTTGATTGAAGCCACGTCCATTTTCTGTTATTTTCTGAGGGATTTGAAGATATCGTATGCCTTGCTTTATCTTACGGTTCACGATATTGTCGTGGAGTCTGTTGAGGTTCAGACCACTATAAAATGGTTCTCTCAAAACAGAATACGCACTTTTTACGGTCATATCATTTCCGGCTACCATTTAATTTTCTTGCATGTATTAACTTAATAAGTTGCAAAATACGACATAAAGTTTATTTGTTGGTTCACCTTTTCGGAATTAGTCAGCTTGACCACGATCCTGCAAAACAACTTGTTGAACAGATCGAAAACACACTTCAGACAATGACCTTTTTATTTAATGACAGAACATTAAAATCTCCCTAAGTAAGGAATCCATAGGCCCCTTGATTTAGAGCACAGCCTAAGATAAATAAATTAAAGATCCCTGTGAGACCCGTTGTTTATTTAACCCATGCTCTGTGATAAATTGAACAATATTTTATTCGTTAACTGTGTGTCTGAGAGATAAGTAACAACCAAAAATACTTATGATCTGGTCGAGAAAATCAAAGGCTTACAAACACAAGACAACTGCAAGTGGATGTTAGACATTGTTAATGTGTATACTAATGTCCCTGTAAATGACACCATCCCGGTTAATGAGAATTTTATTAAACATAGACGTTTGTTCATAAGGAATGTTGGTGATTTACTTAAACTTTTAGAACTGGTATTGTCTCACAACTACTTTATAGGGGACTTTTTAAGAAACCACGATGTATTAGCGATGGAATTTTGCCTTGCAGGTACAATAGTAAAATCTTTTATAAACCACTATGAGCACAAATTTTACAAAAGGCATTAGGAAATTATCGTGTTGGTACTATATTATAACTGATATGTTGACGACACATTGTTACTGTTTCGAGATGACAACGGCAAGTTAATGAGGAGTTTTGAGACATTCAGTAACACTGTATCATAAGGCACAGTTCACGTACAGGAAAAACGAGAATAGTAAGATTAATTTTCTAGATCTCAAGTCACAAGTTTTCCATCTAGTGATGCAATAATTCCGTTTTCCTCAACTCCCTTTGGCAGATAAAAGAATCCCTTTTTTCCAATTCAGTCAGCAAAATAACCGAAACCGATGAAAGAAACCGTGAAATACGTATAGTTGAAGACATAATCTTCAGTCATGGATTACAGCCAGAACGTATTGACCATGTACATACTAAAATTCTAACTGATGATGACACATCCTCTCCGTAGAGGCGTTTGATCATTGTATCATTGTTTAGACACTGCCTTACCACTACTTATTTTCAGTACAATAACGAGTTCTATGAACAGATTGACGGAGTGGGTATGGGCAGTCGACTGAGTCCAGCGGTGGCCAATCTATTTATGGAGTCGTTCGAACAACAGGCGTTGCAGACTGCTAATAAAAAGCCAGCTAGGTGGTATCGATATGTCGATGACACTTTTGTGCTATGGACACAGGGTGTAGAGGAATTAGATTCCTTCTTAACGCATCTCAATGGTATCAACTCCAGAGCTGAATTTTATCGATGTGTCTATAATCAAGCGCGTGGACGGGACGTTGGGCCACAAGGTCTACAGGAAGGCTACACATACTGATCGTTACCTGCATAAAGACTCTAACCACCATCCCAAACAAAACAAATAAGAGGTGTGGTTAAAACATTGGTTGACAAGGCGCATAAAATTTGTGAACCTACTTATTTAAAAGATGAGATGGATCATTTACGATCCACCTTCCAGAAGAACGGCTATTCTACCTAAGAAATAGACAAAGCCCTTCGTCCCAGGGAGAAAGTAAATGTCAACAAGAAACAACAACCGCCCAAGGGGAAAGTTTTTCTTCCGTTCATAAATAAGGTCACAGCCCTTATTGGAAAAGTGCTGGACAAGATGGGGTAAAAACCATTTCAGACCCACGAGGAAGATAAAAGAATATTTAAGATCTGCTAAAGATGTAGGACATCCATTGAATACACCAGGTGTATATAAAATTCCCTGCAGCTGTGGTTCGGTCTACATTGGAACTACAAAGAGAAGCGTCAATACTCCTCTGGTCGAACATAAAAGTAATTGCCGCTTGGGGCACACGGAGAAATCGGCCGTAGCGGAACATGTATACGAAGAAGTCAACCACGAAATTAAATTTACTGAGACTAGTGTTATCTCAAAAACTTCGCACTATCACGCGCGCACATGTAGAGAAGTAATCGAGATCTATAAACATCGCAATAATTTTAACAGGAAAGAGGAAGCTGTTAAATTAGACAGAATTTGGGCTTCTGCTTTAGACCAGCGGAACGACAATCGATTATTCTCTGCTAAGAATGTTGGCAATACCAGAGATAGTGTCGTAGCCAACGTCTCATGATGTCTTGTGGTGCACTCTGCATTGCCTATAAATATGGCGCTCCCTCAAGTTCTTATCGCAGTTCGCCACTCTACCTCTGAACATATATTCTGCAGCCGAAGATGAAACGTTGGGGGAAATTTTTAAAAATCGACCACGGCTTATGAGGCCGGAAGTTTTAAATGAAGTTAGGCTAACGTAATTTGTATATTTTATGCACATAGTTTGCGTTTGTAATACCTTCTTATAAATACTGAAATATTTTATATACAAAATTGAGGTAAATATTTCTTAAAAATTGTTTCAATGTACACCAGCAGAACGTTCAGTTGTTACTCCAAACGAAGTCAGATCATCAGAACGAGAAGATTTTCTTTGTATTTGAACACTGGCGACGACACGGTTGCACGTCACCAAGCTCGCTGTCTGCCAGCCACGACTGTAACTCGGTGTTTCGCTAAATCGGCATTAATTTTTGCATCGGTATAATACCTTGCATATTGATTTAGGAAGCGTAAGTCTATAATTTTATTTCCAAGATTATTGGTTCTTTTACTCTAGTAATTCCGTAGATTTTCCCGGCAAATAATGGTTGTTGTTCTTCACGGGTTTGCGGCCGGATTACGTCGATCTGCTGATACGATATTTCGGCGGTCCACCTAGCCGCCACCTTCAGGTATGACTTGTGCACAATCACGCCGGAACTGAGGACATACCTTTTTTTTTTCAGTTGAAAAAGGTAGATGAAGTCCCATCGCCAACTGGCGACTTACACTTCCTGGGATAACAGAGGTATGTGGGTTAATGATAACTTCATTTTGCAATAAACTTTGGGGGTAGGCTTCTAAGGGCCAGTATGTCGGTCCGTAAGGTACCCCACATGAGTTTAGTACGTAGTTCCATTGTAGAGCAATTCACATGAAGGTTACAATGTAAATTACGTTACATCTTCTTACTAACATATTTTGTTCAGGTAACTAACGATCGTGGCACCTTGTACCTATGCCACGGGCGTGGAGCTGTCATTCCTAAGGTTTGGATGTTATGGTCTGTTGCCCTAAGATGATCTATTTTATTGTGTATCTTCGTCGTTCTCTTATTAATTGCCTCCATGAGAGTGTCCATATGGAGTTCCTGGTGG
This sequence comes from Locusta migratoria, assembly GCA_026315105.1. Classification (NCBI taxonomy): domain Eukaryota; kingdom Metazoa; phylum Arthropoda; class Insecta; order Orthoptera; family Acrididae; genus Locusta; species Locusta migratoria. The sequence goes on along the minus strand of CM048749.1, from coordinate 109,127,748 downwards.
ATGTCCACGTTTCTCGTGTAACGGCCAGCCCTGAGGATCCATCGTAACGTCTTATTCTGGATAACTTGCAGTCTTGAGATTTGGGTCGCACTAGCTAGGCCCCAGACTGAGCTGCCATATAACATTTTGGATAGCACTGTTGCTTTGTATAGTCGCAGTTTGGTACTGGTATTCAACTCTGCGCTGAGAAAGAACGGCATTAAGTTTTTGGCCATTGCATAGACCTTAGGTCGCAAGTTATCAATATGTTTGTGGAGAAAAAAGTGCTTATCCAGGGTAACTCCTAGGTAAGTGACCGCCGCTCCCCATGGGATGACCTGTCCATGAAGTCGTAAGTTAGTTGGCATCTGTGGTCGTTTCCTGGAGAAATAGATCGCCGTGATTTTTACTGCATTGACTTGTACTTTATTCAGCCTACACCATTCAGCAGTTCTGTCTAGTTGTCATTGGAGCCGTGTTATGTTAGCTTCAACATGCGCCTTCCGCTGGTTATTAAAGCCCTGTCATCGGCGAATTGTGCAATTTTCACTCCTTCCACCGGTGGAATGTCGTTAGCGTATATATTAAACAGGATCGGCGATAACACCGAACCTTGGGGTAGCCCAGCTGCTGCGGGTCTGGTTAATGATGTCTTCCCCTCCACCATCATAGTTCTGTCTTGAAGATAACTCGCGATAAGCTTGATGTAACAATCCTGTATGGGCGTTTGCTCGTGTAACTTCCGAATGAGGAGTTCCCTCCACAACTTGTCGTAAGCTTTCTCTATATCCAAAAATACGGCGGCCGTTGCTTTGGTTACGTTCATGTTCCTGGTGATGTGCTCTGCCAAACGTAGTAATTGGAGTTCCGCCGACAGTTTCCTCTGGAAGCCGTATTGTTCCTCTCTTATAGTTCCGTCCTCTACTAGTGGTTCCAGTATCCGCTTTTGTGAGGACATACCAGTTACGGCGGCTCCTTTATACCGCGGGAACAGGCCAATGCGCATGTGCAAGAAATCGAAGAACGCCCTCTGGGACGTGAAGAGTATTGCAGCGCCACCAGCGGTAGAAGTTAGCCAAAGCGAGTAATCGAAAATTAAGAAGTAGCTGGTCGAAAACTGTTTTTTAACATTAGATAAAATGGGATTCCACGTTTTACTCAGTGGAAAACCTTTTTCCCTATTAATAAGATTATCTCATAATTTTATTTCGATCGCTTCCTTAAGGACGCAATTCCAATAACGTGAGGCTGGAGCAATAATTTGCGTGTCTTTAAATGACATTAAGACAATGTTCAGCCACTACAGACTTTTCTGGTTGTGACAGACGTGTTTGCCTTTGATGTTCCACACGACGGTCGTGAACGTACGAATTGTCTGCCCAATACCTTTCCACAGTGGCAGTGGATTTTATATACCCCAGGCTCTCTTAAACCCAAATCATCTTTTACCAATCCTAGAAGAGCTCTGGTTTTAGACAAAGGCAATAAGATACTTTTGATGTCGTATTTTTGAAGGATCCTTGATATTTTTGATGAAATACTTCCCGCATAAGGTAAAAATGCAGCTGATTTTGAAGTGTCCGTGGGTGTTCACGTGGTGGTCCGAATTGGAAAGCTCCACTGATTTGATGATTCATATAGCCATTCTGCCTAAAAACAACCTTAAGATGATCCAATTCTTGCTTCAAATATTCAGAATCAGAAATGGCATTAGCTCTTTTGACGAGTGTACGTAGAACACCCAACCGTTGATGGGATGGATGACAGCTAGTAGCGTGGAGGTAGCGGTCCGTATGTGTGGCTTTACGGTACACGCCGTGCACCAAAGCCCCATTTTCTTTTTTGTGAACTAAAACATCCAAAAAAGGCAATTTACCATCCTGTTCAATCTCCATCGAAAAATTTTTGAGTGGGTGAAGACAGTTAAAATGATCTAGAAACTGATGGAGGGCTTCTATTCTCTTGTTCACATTGCAACGTATCCATCCTCTAGATAAAATATTACTCTCAAACCTAAATTTAAAAAGTATTACACGTACTGAGTGATGTGCCTTATACTGAAATATTGACATTCCAAGTAACGACTCCACTGCTGTAAATAGATAAATAAGCTAGTATGGCAGTACGTATTTTAAATCACCATAACGCTAGTGACAAATGAAAGCCGGTTTTTCTCTTTTTTATTATTATGAACTAATTGGAAACTTATCTTAACAGCACAGAAGAAATAAACGGCAGGGGCGTCATTCCACTCTAATAACATAGCAGTAATGGAGCGAGGCCAACAATGGACAACGGCTAAAGGACTGGGCAATAGCCAATGCTGTTATCGATAATTAAAATCTATAGATGGCTTTGTTGACTGTCAATAGTGCGTATCCAGTTCTCGGCGTTTCACTACGCGGTATTTACGTCGTGTTTTATTTCATTTAGTCCCTTCGGAGGTTCGAGTCCACCATGGAGCATGTGTATGTGTGTGTGTGTTGTCCTTAGCATAAGTTTGAGTAGTATTTTATTAGGTGATAGGGGGGTCCGGACCCCAAAGACCCCCCCCCCCCTTTGGCTACGATCTTTCGTCCACTTGGAAATATACGTACTATTATATGAAAGTAAGTCTTGAGATTTGGAGACCCCCTTCCCCAGTACGAGACGCATGGGGCCGTCTAAAAAGTATAGCTTTCGAGATTTGAAAGCCCCACACCAGAACGAGGAGCCAAGGGCGGTACAAAAGAAAAAACGGGCGTTCGAGGTATTTGGAGCCCCCCCCCCCCCCCAAGAGGAGTGGCCCGGGGCGGATCCCCTCCCACCCTACTGCAGAAGGGATATTGATCAATTAAAGTGTTAAAAATGATAAATAGATGGTGTTGTATGCGTTAGAGTACGCCAATAAAATCGCCTGTCTTGCGTGCGACCCATTGAGATTTGTATAAACGCGCTGGCTAATGCGGCGTTTGAGGCGTTCTCTATGACAATGCACGATCTCGCTTTGCTTGCAAAGCCGTTTTATAAGAATGATGGCTGTGCACAAGTCGCTTTGCAGAAGTTCCGGACACTAAGGAATGTTGAAGATAAAAATTAAAAAAGAAAAAAGAAAGCGTCCTTCCGATGACTGCCTTGGGTCTGGAGAAAGCGATTCGGAAATGCGAACAGACGGGTTACTTTGGTGTACAACCTGGTAGAGGGAGGCAACGAACTGATTCTACGCCAGAAGAAGTAGTGGTCTCAGCATTGCCGAGTGGTGGAGTGCAAACGTGTAGTGCTCGGAGAATTGCCCAACACTGGACAAACCTGTGAGCACGGTGCGTAAAATCCTACGAAATGTCCTTCTTTGCTGTCCATTCAAAATCACCCATTTGCACAAATGGCTTCCTGATGGTCTGCGAGCAAGAGAGACTCTTGCTTTAGAACTTCTTGCTCGCATGGAAGTGGACGATGAATCGCCGTGGATGATTTAGTTGACAGTTGAAGCCTACTTCTGTCTGACAGGATACGTCGCTAGACAGAATTGTCGAATATGAACAACAGAAATTTACATCCAAATAGTCAATATGTGATGCGGGTTTACGGCATCATTTAACATATTGCCATATTTTCTCGAAATACCTGTTACCAGTACCGTCAATGATAAGCGCTATGGGGGTGTCTTGCGCAACCACGTCATTTCGGCTCTCCAACAGCGTGGATGGGATCATTTTTATGCAAGATAGCGCACCTATGCACATTGAAAATCCAGTGAGGAAGCTGATGAAGCGCCTTTTCGGAAATGGTGTGATTCTCAGCCAACATTTCCATACAGAATTGCCTTTTCGATCACCTGATCTTAATCGATATCACTTTTGGCTTGCGGCTGTGTGAATGGCGTGTTCAGTGATCCGGTTGCGAACATACATGCATTGAAGGAACGCAATGCGCAACACATTCTAAATGTAACTTCGTAAACTTTTCGATCAGTTACGGAACACGCTCTTTCTCGATTTCATCATGTTGCCGTAAACGGCATATTGAACATGTTTCGTGCCAGTCACAGGGAAATTAAAAATTCAATTTTAATTTGATTGATGCTTTTCATGCGGTTTTTGGCCTCAAGATAATAAAAAACCGATATGATTGATGCTTTTTAAGCTATTTTTTAACCTCAGTACAATTAAAATCAATTTTTACCATCCGATGTGATATGACCTTGACGTGGTAGATGGGCTTACGTAATTAAAAGTATAACACACATAAACCCAAGCACACAGTACAGTTTGGTTAACGTTAAACGTTAATCTTAGGCACCGTTGAATGATTCATTTGTCGTTTGTAGTCGACGACATTTAAGTTATGATGCTTACAATTCCATCTATTGATCAATTTTCACAGTATTTAATTTTGATCTGCCATACTATTCCGTTGCAAGTTGACGTCATTCTGACCAGTGGTGTAAATTTTACAGCGTTTTGGAGGTTTCTCATTAATTATAATCACTCTGTACATGAAAAGAATACAAATTGCATCGCAAGAAGATTACGTTTTCTGAAATATTTTACTCCCATGTGGTAAAAACGGGTTTTTGTAACAAGAATGTTGCAGCATCTGATTAATGATGCTGTATGTTAAAAGTAAAGTGTGCCGCGGTGGACTAGCCGAGCGGTCTAAAGCGTCTCGCTGCGGAGCGCGCGGTTGCTCGCCGTGGAGGTTCGAGTCCTCCCTGGGGCATGGGTGTGTGTGTTGTCCTTAGGTTAGCTTACCTAGGCTTAAGTAGTTTGTAACTTTCACAAATTTTTAATTCATAAGAATGATCACCATTCGTTGAACGTTAAATGATCAAATTTTTATCACAATCAGATAACGGTTCTAAACTTATATTGTTGAGTACATTTAGAAACACACTGAAAAAGGAACTTGGTTCGAATTTTGCTACTTTCCTTTTTTACTGTCGCTACTATTTTTACTGAAAACTTTTCCAAGACCGTAATGAACAACGAAAAAAATATAAAAATTACCCCTTCCGTCGTGCGAACAGTCAGTTAGGCCCTATAGTGCTGAATTCAATCGAAACCACAATGAAAAATGCACTTTCAGTTTTCCTCAAATTTTCCAATTTTCCGGTAGATTATACAAAAAAAAAAAAAAAAAAAAAAAAAAAAAAAAAAAAAAAAATTGCGAAAAACTGTATTCACAAAATGTATGGTTATAACTACGGTGATCGTCATAATGATATTCAATATCTACATATAAAAGACTTTCCTAATAAACTGCACATAAAATTAGCATGAACTGCATGCGATAGCAATATATTAACTTTGGTCTCTAGTATTGTCCTACAGTGCTGTGCGGGAAGTACGTACAACTTGCTACTTGCCGCTTCAATTTAACACACCTTTGTACTGTACCTCACAAGGGAACGGCTATTAAGGTTCCCATTATCCTTTTTTCATTTAATAAAAGCTCCAGCAGTTAATTCCATTCGAGTCAGAGAAACACTTATTCGACCGTACAGTATCGCACTGTAGTGGAATTAATTCAATGGCCATTCAGTGACGTTGCGTAAATAACAATTACCTCTGCGGCAGTTGCAGTGCACTGGACCATGAAATTAACAGTACAGAGGTAGTAAATTTCCGAATGAAAGAATCCCTTCTGAACAGTCAGGTGCGAATTCCTCGTTCGCGCCTGTATATTCTTTCGCTGTGGCTTAGACACAACGGACGGAAAAGATAATTGTTATTTGAAAGTTTTTTTTCAATAAATACCTGTACGATGTAGTTTTATATTATATTTCGGTCTGTCGAAGTTTTAATACGTGCTACGATAGTTGTTTCATTTAAATACTCTGAAATGTCATGTAGTTTTTCCCGACTGACAGAAGTGAGTGTTATCGCTTTTACTACATGTTCTAAGAATTTGACTCTTAACGGAAGTTTACTGTTTACTAATTTGTGTCTTTAACGCCAATTTGCGAATTGCTGTGGACAATAGCTGAGTACTATGATCATTCATAACACAGAAAATCTTCCTCCCAATGAAATACTACTTGTATTTACTCTTATAATGCGTCCCTTTAAATATATTTATAGTTTTCCTAGCATATTAAAACTGTTTGCCGGAACGGGATTTGACCATGGCCTCTTTGCCTTTCAGGGCGAGCAGTGTACCGACTGAGCTATCCTGGCACGCTTCGCGGACAATTCTGTCAACCTTGCTTCCGCCGGTAAAATCCCAAATTAACTGAAGTAAAGCTGTGAGAATGGGCCGTGACGCGTGCCAGATCTCATCAGGTAGCGCGTTTGCCCGCGACAGACGAAGGCCATTAGTTCAAGTCCAAGTCCGAAACAAATATTAATCTGACAGGAATATACATATCAGTACACACTTCGCTGCAAAAATAAAATAAAATAAAATAAATAACAAGAGAACATTAAATGTAATTTACGCGTTTTAAATCTTTCATACATAGCATCTTGTAACTTTAAAATACTGCCCAATATTCCTAAAGCATACTCCAATAATGAAAACACTATCAGATTCTTCAGTAATGACTTTACGCATCAGAATTAAAGGCTCTTATTTTTCATACGACATAATCGTCTTTCACGATGACACCTGTTTGAAATTTGGCCCAAAGCTATGTAGAATCTTCCTCTGTATCTGTGAAAGAGCTTGATGCCCAGTGACGTTACACTTCGTCTCGTCGATGCTTCAAACAGCAAGGTCTCTAAGCTTGCGCAATTGCCCAGAGCTTGAAACATCAAATTCGGCTAAGGAAGGTTAATGATGTTACACTATCACCGAATTTCACTTCCTGTATGCCCAATACCGCTATGAGTATATGTATGTTTCCTATTGACTCCAAGACGACTGGGGAAATTTTAATAATATAGTAAAATAATCTTCAGATTAGCTCAGAGGACGATCTTGTGAAGTTTGGTATCGATCGGATCAAAGTAGTTACAAAGAATTACTCTAAGGAAAAGTTATTGGATATTCAACTTTATTTTGGAAGATATTTTTTTCTTGGCTGCTACCATCAACGTAATGGGACTCAGTACAAGGAATATCATGATTATGCAATCCTCACCGCGTTTAGTTTGTATTTGCCTAACAATTTCACACACTGAAATATAAATAAATGTTTTGTATGATACTTGGAACTACAGAAGCGTCCCTATTGGAGAGACAGCCAACACGAACGGTCACGAAAGCGATGCTAGCGATCCATTATAGGAATAGGTAACTCATGGTTAGTTGGGGCGATATGGAATCAATTTATACAGGTGTCCAGCCAATATCGCGTTTGATTCATTCGAACGGTTTCGACGTGTCTTAGACGTCGTCTTTTCATCTCCTGTATCTCTCGATGTTACGTGAGATATAATAATCGAGAGATATAGGAGACAAGAAGATGACGTCTAAGACACGTCGAAACCGATCATCCGAATGAGTCAAACCCTATCTTGACTGGAAACCTGTATTAAACTATTTCTTTTAGACTGTCCCGTTCCACTCATCCTGGCGACATGGCGGGGGTGGGGGTGAGGGGGGCTCCTAATTTCAAAACTTACTTTTTTTTACAATAATACACGTATCTCCAAGTGGACGGGAATTCTCACTTTGTTTTGCAGCCGCCGCAGGGCTCCGTAAGCCTTAGTACGCTTTTGTGTGAATGTGAATGACAGGTTTGCCGCTTTTGAGAAAAACGTTTTGCAGTGAAAATGACTTATTTCCAAGTGAGGAACGTAATTTGGAAATAGAATCTGCATGTACGGCGTCACAAGGTGGTGGTGATGATGATGAGGAGGAGGATGTGAAGGTATTATCAGCAAACAATCAAAGATATGAATGGATTTATGCCGTCTAAAGTAGCCCCTAGGAAAGGTAAAACCCCAAGCAGGAACATTTTAAAAATTCCTATACCTATTAACTTTGCTCAAAACATTGACTCGGAGGTAGATACTCTGGAAATATTGTTAGATACAAGAGCAGTTCCTATGATTGTAGCTCATACAAATGAGGAGATGAAAAGAAATATGTATAAATAGAGACCAGAGGTTTCTTGGTGATACGGACAAGGAGGAAATGTGAGCACTAATGGGATTGATTTATATGTCAGGTAGGAGAAAAGATGCTCATCCCAACTAAAAGGAGAAATGTTGTGTGGCTCATCTGTGTCCAAAAGCATTCTGTCTCAAATGAGGGTCAAATTTCTTATAAATTGTCTGAGATTTGATGATAAGACCAAGAGAAATAAGGACGATAAATTTTCACCTATTAGTGAGCTCTTGACAACTTTGTTCAAAAATGTTCATATGTTTGTAAATCTATCGGACCAAACTGCGAGGTCATCAGTCCGTAGCTTACAAACTACTTAAACCTAGGTAAACTAATCTAGGGACAACACGCACACCCATGCTCCAGGAAGGACTCGAACCTTCTCGGCGAGCAACCGCGCGCTCCGCAGCAAGACGCTTTAGAGAGCTCGGCTACTCCACCACTTTTGTTATTAACTGACGCTCAAGTAATACACCTCATATGTATGAATCAATCGATGAGCAGCGTTCAGGATTTCGTAGCAAATGACCATTCACTATTTACATTGCTTCGAAACCAAATAAATATAGCATCAATGTGCGAGAACAGAACATGTTAGATGCTATTCTATACGTTGGAAATAAAATCAGAAACACAAATGAAAATCTGCTAACATACTATGTGAAAACTCTGTCCAGAACTATTCGTGCAACACGTCGAAATATGACTTGTAAAAATTGCTTCACATCTATACCTGTGGCAGATATGTTGTATAAGATAATTTGACAATTATTGGTACGTTGGAAAAGAATAAGCCAGAAATCACACTACGTTTCCTTCCCAACAGAAATAAAAAAGTGCTATCTTCGGAATTTCCTTTTCATCAAAAAAAAAAAAAAAAAAAAAAAAAAATCACTCGTCTCCTTCACACTTCAACAGAGAAAAATCTGTTATTCTTTATCTACAAAGCATGATGGTCTTGATATTGATAACACCATAAATGAACATGATATCATTAAATTTTATAATAATAGGAAAGCGGATTTGGATGTATTTGACAAAATGGTATATGCGTACCCTTATTCGAGGAGTACACGACATTAGCCAAATCGGATGGTTTATGAAATACTGGACTAGGCAACAATAAATGCTTTTATTCTATTCCTTGTAAAATCACAGCAACAAGTGAAAAGAAAAGATTTTCTAAAAAATCTTGGGTTTAAACTTGCTTCACCACATATGAAACGGCGCAAAGGAAAGTAAATTATATTATAATAAAAAATTGCCACGAGATTTCATAATATATATCTGTCAGGCACTTCAAACATTATATTTGTCAACTATTGTAATTAGAATTCAAGTGTACGACGGTCATGGACAGTGGTACATATGTCTCTTGTTGTCTCGCGACATATAAGTAAAAAATTTGAAACAGCTGACATCTCTTCGTATTTGAAAAGTACCCAAAGTTATAAAAGTTTGACAGCACGTTACTTCGTTGCTTCTGCGTGGGGATAATTACAGAAAATAATAAGTCAGGTTAGGGAACAGAAACTTTAACCGCATGCACTGACGGTGCTTGTTGTTCTACGACCCTCACTTGCAGTGCTAGGTAATAAAAACTCGCGGCATTGGCACGCATGCATGGGGTAGTAACACCTCCCAGGAAAGTGTCAGAGAAAGTGAGAGACAGATAAAAGAGTTAAATCACTTTTATCAAACTCTCTAACCAATTAATATCAAAGACTCCGCCGTAAGTTGATTTTAGTCACGGCGGGCTAGCAGCTGTGCTGTTGTGTGTGGCGTACTGCCGACAGTAGCGAGCGATTCACGACACACAATGTTTGTGCCCTCCGAGTCTGGACTAGCCAATGTGCTGAGGTTTGTTGGAAGGCGTTAGAGATGACAGTACGGTCCAGCATTCACCACTGTCAAGCATAATTATTGAATCTTCATAGGAGAGCCGTCGTTCCGCTGCACTCCTACAGAGTGCTGTCATTAACAAAATATTGCCAAAAAAAGTGTCTTTGTTGTTGAATACAGACAGTCGATACGAGGGGGGACCCAAAAGAAAGCGGACTCCAGGACGCTATGAGCCGCACACAGGTTTTAGAGTGGTTTGGGCTCTTTAAATGTAGTGATATGAGTGTTGAAGACCAAGTTGTACGCCCTTCAACATGGCGAAACGAGGAGAACATTGAAAAGGTCCGCCAAAAGATCGACCAAATTTCAGCATAAGTTGGAGCTCGTGCCACCGGATTTTGAGTGTGGATTTGCACATGACACATGTTTCTGCTAAATTTGTTCCGCGTCTTCTCTCACAGGAGCAAAGAACCATCCGCATGAATGTCTGTCAGGACTTGAAAACAGAGACTGCACATGATCCAAACTTCCTGAACAAAATTATTACAAGGAATGAGAGTTGGTGTCACTGGCATGACCCATAAAGGAAGCAAGCGTCAAGACAGTGGAGGACTCCTAACACTCCCAGACCAAAAAAAGCAAGGCAAGTGAGGTCAAATGTGAATCATTGTCTTTTTTGATGTTCGTGGAATTGTGCATCGGGAATTCGTACCTCGTGGTCAGACTGTTAACTAGCACGTTTACTTGTATGTTTGAAGGAGTCTGCGAGAGGATGTGAGGAGGAAACGCCCAGAACTTTGGCGATCAGGTGACTGGTTTCTGCATCACGACAACACTCCAGCAAACACGGCCTTACGAGTGACCCACTATTTGGCGTCTCAGAGGTGGTCTGTCGTTCCCCACGCTCCGTATTCGCCAGACCTAGCCCCGTGAGACTTTTTCTTATATCCACGAAAGACAAAAAATGCTAAAAGGGAGCGTTATGATTATGTGGAGGCGGTAAAAACAGCTTCGAAAAACGCACTGGACAATATCAAACTTGAAGAATTCCAAACATGCTTCCAACAGTGAGAAAAGAGACTTATAACATTACAGAACAAATATTTATTATAAACAGTTTAATGTGACATAAATCTTGTTTTCTCATTTTAATTTATATTTGCAGTGTGTGAGTAGACTAAAATGTCGTGATTTCAATGTTTATATTAGAGTTGACTAAAGTGATCAATAACATGATTACAACATTACAGAACAAATAATTACTATAAACAGTTTAATGTGGTATAAATCTTGTTTTCCTTTTGTTTATATATGCAAGGTGAGAGAATACTAATGTGTCGTGATTTCAATGTTTATATTTTAAGGTTGACTAAAGTGGTCAGTCACACGACAAAAACTTTACAGAACAAACAATTCCTATAGACAGTTTGTGATATAGATCTTGCTTTCCTTTTTAGTTTAGATATGCAATGTGACAGAATCCTAAAGTGCCGTAATTTCAATGTTTATGTATATTTTTTAAAAGTTTAATAAAGTGGTCAATCACGTGACTACACGGAGCTGGGAGCAAGAGAGGCAAGGCACGTGGTCTTTTGCTTGCCGGACGCCGAATAGGTAAGGTAGCTGCTTATAGCGGCATCAGTGCGGTTCCCCTTTTTATACGCCACGTGTGGCGTTCCGAAATTTGTAAGTGCGCTCGTACGCGAATGTCTTCCGTTTTCGGCTCCAATAGTTAGTGAGTGGCAAAGTTATTTTAAATTGTGATATATACTGTAAATGTGCCTAAAGAAAATAAACTAACGTAGAAGCACAAGTGTGGACTTATTCGTTAACGGTACTGTACCTTGTAAGTTCACTGGTTTACAGGCATAAACTTTAAAGGGTTAAAGCAACAGTGTTGCAACCGCCCCTTAGTAGGCGAGCCAAGATACATTTACGTTAGGTTGTACACGAGCCCTGGCCGTTAGGCATGTTGCAGACTTGACAAGTGCATCGCATGTAATGGAGAGAATTTTGAAGGCGGCGGAAGTAATTTTGTAAAAAGGTTTATCAATAAATTTTTTATTACAAAAATGTCATATTGAAGTATTTACGTTTTATCAAAGTCGCTCCCTAATGTCAGACTCGTCAGAAGTCAAACTCAGCGTTTCCAGCAACACCTTTGAAGATTTCCAACATCAACATCAACTGACAGAACGTCAGGAACGGAAATGTTTCATGGACCACGGACAAATATCTAGAAGAATCACCAGCAACTATACCGCTCGCGAAAGCCTGCCCTGACAACGTTCGCTCGCGACTACCGCGAGACGCGCCCTTCGCCGGTCACAGCACGGAGACACCTCGGGCGCCTGCGATCGGTGCCGCCCCGTGGGCGTCGCTAAGCAGGTGATTCGGATGCGAGGGCGCCGCGTGGGCGACGCCGCCCCGCCGGCCCCGCTGCAGGCCCACTCTTCCGGAACACGCGCTGCCTCCGCCGTCTAAACTTGGCTTAACGACTCATTCCTCGGGCGTAATTAAACTTGCAGGAAGGAGCGGCAACATCCGCGAGACAAAGGCGCCGCTTTCCGCGCGCTTCCCGCCGTGCCTCGCGCGGTTATGAATTAAGTCCCGGGCCCGCCCGCCACACAGGAGGTGGGGGGGAGGGGGGCAGGAAAAGGCCGCCCTTCCTCACGGCGCCAGCGCCGGCAGCGCGAGGTCAATTTCCCAGGTTAGCGCGAAGGCGGCGCCGCGCTCGAGACGTTGCTAGAAACTCATTTTGCTGTACACCTGCACCTGCCGAATCACTGAAGGCTCGGCTGAACACATCCCAACACATCGTCTTAGTCTGCGGACAATACACACATGTCAGAGACAAACAGCAGCTTGACTTTACAACAGACGATACATGACATAACAAGAGACGAACAAAAATGGACACAACATACTAGCAGACAAGATATCCAGTGCAACCTACGACGAATACAAAAGGACAAGGCCCTACAGGTGGCGTGCCCATATGCTCCACAGAGTGGACAGGTATTGATTTCATTTGATTTGATTTTCCCGCCACTGCCCGCAACGAAACTAAGTTTATTGTGCGGTATCGCTCCCTGTATATCTAGTAAAGCCAACCAATGCCCTTGAATAGTGCAAGGAGTCCCTTTACGAATTCTTTATTAGACACAATTTCGTTGGGTCTGGTTGTCCCAAATGTTCTGTGCCTTTTACACTCCAAGATTAGATGATTAGATTAGATGCGATGTAGTTTCATCACCGTCATCACAGATCCTACATTTAGGGTCCTCTTCTGTTATTCCCATTGTATGTAGGCGTTTTTTGAAATTCCCATGGCCTGTCGGCAATCCAACCATGAGTCTAATCTCTCTCCTGTTCACACCCAGGATTGCAGAGTTTCTTTTAAAACATGGCTTTGGCATCATTACCTTGCCATGTTTTTGTTGATAGACTTTGGTCCAATATTCTACTTGCTGTCTTCTGAGCCAGTTACGTAGCTCCAATTTGATCATTGCCTTGGTGATTGTCAGGACAGGTTCCGGGCCAATAAATGGAGTCTCTACCCCCATCCTGGCTAATCCGTCGGCATTTTCTTTGCCACTGATACCCGAGTGGCCAGGGACCCACAATAGGTTTACTCTATTGCTTTCCCCTTGCTCCACCAGAACCCTGTGACTTCTGCAACAATTTTAGACCTTGTTGTAGGAGCCGCCAGTGATCTCAGGGCTGCCTGGCTGTCTGAATAGATATAGATGCTACGGTCTTTGTACCACCTACGCAAATTCTCCTTCACCCACGCCCTGATGGCAGTGATTTCGGCCTGGAATACTGAGACCAGTTTCCCTAGAGAGATGACGCCCTCCAGTCTTGGCTGCACCCCGTATACCCCAGCCCGGACAGGTATAGTTGGGAACAAACAGACGAGGAAGAAGACGATGAAATTCACAAATGAAGGAAGTGACGCCGATGAGACTCAAGATTGACAGGGGAGCAATCTCCCACTGTCATCAACCCAAAGCAGACCTTCTTTAAATTAATGTGGATACTAACACCTGAGACACAAGAAAGAAAGAAAAACAATACAAAGAAAAGAGACTAATATCACCAAAACCATGGAAACTGTGCTGGGTGATCGGTGTCATGAAGGAACCATTCCAAGGTACTCAACGCCTAGCAGAGTACAATGCAGCTAACCATAAGGACAGAAAATCCTCTTATTTTTTAGATATAATTTCTCTCTTTCCTATTAAATTGTTTAGCCAATAATTACAATTAACAAATTTAAGAATATATAAGGAACTCATTTGTTCAATTGGGCGATCTATAATTGTTTAATAATGATTTTGCAGCCAAGATCGCATTATTCATTTATTATGTTAACGGTTTCGGCGTGCTCGACGCCATCTTCCGACCTGTCGTATTTTACATAACTTCACAACATTTTTTACATACTAAAAGAGTACATCCAGGTTGAGGCGTCACCAAACATAAAATTTCTAGTCACAAATAAAATATATACGTCCATCTTCCAGTGGTTCCTAAGCGAGGTACTTCAAAGTCTAAGTTCAATGAACATTGAACTTAGACTTACTCTTTTAGTATGTAAAAATGAAGTTATGTAAAATACGACAGGTCGGAAGATAGCGTCGAGCACGCCGAAACCGGAAACATAATAAATGAAAAATGCGATCTTGGCTGCAAAATCATTATTAAAAAAATTCAGAATACATTGAATTTTGACATGTGTTTAACAACCATGTAACCAATCTTGTTTTTATGTTCTCCACTACATCCAATTATTGTAAAATGCACGAATTGTAATTTTTTATATTATAATTGAGGCAACAACTGTAAGCACCCGGTGCGGGAATTACATCATAGAATGTACGAGCACTCATGGGCAGTAGACAATGTGTGGCATATGAAGGTTTGGGTCGTTCCGGGAAGCGTGTGCGGATAGCGTAATGGTAACGCGACCGCTCGTGACAAGCGGGAAATGCGGGTTCGAGTCCCGGACCGGCACAAATTTTCATATGTCACGATTACACCATCAGCTGATGCTGATTAATATTCACAACTGCGAATACATTTCTTGTATATATGTATTTTCTCTTTACTTTTTCGTCTTATCTCTATTTGTCTTAAATACTCGACTTATGTAACATCAATGAACTACAGATGTACGTCCTAATCTACATTAAAAGAAGCAGGATTATAAATGAGAAGTAAATAAATAAATGAATGTACACGGTAATCGTAAAAACTTAGCTACGAGCATCACTTTGATTTCGCCTCTCAGCGTTCAGTATGGAGCATAGATATAAAATTCCTCCGTGATCTCAAATTTATCTTGTCTGGTGTAAAGCCCGTTAGGCTTATTTCTTGACAAAATCGAAGGACCGTCATCTTGGTCTACCTCCTCCTACCCTTAGGCAGCCAACGTTTTGAAATACCAATGTGGGATTTCGAGGATGTGGATGGGGACTACAAGAGGTAACTCAGTGTCAGTCGCGAAGGCTATCTGAAATACGGGGCGGCAATACAATATGAGGGTCGCCTTCATTGACCAGAGGGAAAGAGCTGTTGTATCAGGAAATAAGTAGTTTCCTAGATTTGGAGCCCGCCCCCCCCCCCCGCCTACCCCCAGGAAAAGAGGGTCGGGACGGTCCAAAGAAGTTGCTCTAGAGATCTGGAGGCTCCACAGAACGAGAGCCCAATGGCGGTCCAAAAGGGAAAGCTCATGTTTTTCCAGAGTATCCATTAATCCTAGATCACAAAGTCTCGTCATTTTGACGATGCACGACTGGTAACATTACTTTCGCTGTTGGGTTTTTCGCGCCACACAGCTTTAACTCATTGTAGCTTCCTAACATTCTCAGTGCTGGTCAATGAGTACATATTGTTGAAATTCGTTCGTTTGTTTCAACAGTATTGAGTGCCACGTCGTAAAATTTACGAGGATTTGTGTGTACGTATTAAGAATTACATAATGGAAGAGCCACAACAGGAAGCATTTCAAGCTATACTTTTGCTTCCGTATGTATTTGCGACAGTACATCCTGCATAATATGTGCCTGCAAGTATCTGAATTTTTATTTTGCATGATTTTCTACGGTGTAAATGTTCTGGACCAGATGTGTAGTACCTTCTCATGTAGCCGTGTTCTTTGCAGTGAGCTCCACGACATTCTCTGTAATAGGTGACTATCACTCTTCTTTTTCTAGATGCACAGATCTGAGAAACAGTTCCTTTGCTGTTGTAGGTTATTACTGCCTTTGTAATGGACAGCTCATTCCTCATCCAGGGTTTAGTACGTTCTTCACCTATTCGTAGAATAAAGTATTTCAAATGTTCAAATGCTTGTAAATCTATCGGACCAAACTGCTTGGTCATCAGTCCGAACGTATTTCCTTGGCAACCTGTTGGTTGTCTGTTGCTGATTACCACTCACACACCTAATGTTTACCACGCCATAAAACTCACAGAGTGGCCATCTTCTGGTTTTAAATGACACTGTTTATGTTTACAGTCTTAAACATAAAGCATCAACAGAGTAAACAGTGTCTATATCTGTCAAATAAAAAATAACGAGATAAAACGTGACAATACCATCTTGTCACAAAAAGACACTAATTTGCTTGATGGAAGTCAGTCCAACTTCAACGTCCACTTAAAAATGGCATAAGCTGAAAAAAGCTTGTAGTGGAGTCAATTTGCACAACCTGAATAAGTATTGTTAGCAGCAAACTTGGATTTCTATATTACAGTAAACTTGGTTTAACCAACTGTTGACTGCAACCACGTATTGTCCCATATAAATCCATCTAACAACTTTAATGAAAGCCCCCATAAAACCTGTCCCCCAACATGAATATTTGTACGTCGCAACAGCCATTCCACGTCATGTAAATTAAGATACCTGAATCTGCACCTTTAATTGTGCGAAACCTGTTATAACCTAATAAAGGAATATAACACATCTAAGGCGGATTACGATAATTAATTGAAAGGAATCCTCGCTTAATGGTCTGTATTGCTTCTTAAAATTGTTTAACAATGTATTTCAGCTGTGGAGGCCCAAAGTATAAAATAGTCTCTTTGGAATAATTAATTATGTATCTGTAGATAAAAATTTAACTTTCTGTAAATAATTTTGTATATATGTATTTTGCCAATGTTTGTTCATATTGTAAAATTTATGGAGGTTCATATTTAGGGTTTTTATATTGTTAAATTGATATGTAAAAGCCTGTGCGATGTTGCAGAAAACGGGAAGTGCCGACGTGACAAGTGAAGATGGTAATGCGTGCCAAAACACGTTTACGCCCCCTCAAACTGTCGAGGCTGAGTAGGAGTCATGTGGTTGCTTGTGTTGTGTTTGGACGCACAGTGAGCAGCAGCGGCTGTGTGGTTTTCAGGCACGAAAATTGGAGAGACAATACTTCTGGAGTTGCTACAAATGGGCCCCGGATTACGTGCTAAGTAGATCGGAAATTTGGGGGCTGTTGGTTTATTTGTTTCGAGGCTGACGTTTCTTGACCACATTTTACTGAGATCCAAATGTTGTACTTTGTTACTATGGCCACAGGCAAAACAGCTTCATTTAGAATTGTACGCAAGCGTGAAACGCGCATTACTGTTTATTTTGCTTAACAATAATCAGCGCTAATAATTCTACCTAAAAAGTGATTATCCTAAGTCACGTACAAAGTAGGTCTTGTCCTATAAACTTTTATATCCGAGTGTACACAGAGTTTATTTTCACGATAATACTCATCTTCATTTTTTTAAGTGCATTGACTTTCTATACTTCTTATTAGTGCGCAGAACAGTACAACTTATTAGCATTGCTAAAGAAAATTTAGGCGTAACATAGAAATTGCACAAATTGCGATAACTGTGCTAGTGGCTTACACCCAAGTGGATTTTTAGAGATTTGTTTGGTTAATAACGCATAAATTAATAGGCTTTTATAATCAAACTTACTTAATATCAAAATTTTATTGAGATTTAGTCAAGCAGGTAGAGGTTCAGTTTTAAGGGCCACAACTTTGTGTAAAATCGCAACAAAACACCTTGTTATAGTAGTTTGGATACTGATATTATTAAAAATAATAAACTATAAAGTGAATCTGACGATCAAACTTTCAATGCTACTTCGGAACTTAGGGTAGGACTGCATAGCACCAGACAGTAGAACAAAAGTGTTTACTGCATATTAAGTTAAGGATCAAAAAAATATTGCATTGAATCAAAAGTTCTTGACAGTTTTTATTAGTAATCCTGATTTATGTAGAAATGGAATCATTTATATTTAGTATCATGCTACCAAAAAGTACAGTCAGAAAATTTATCTGCATCTTTTCATATTAATGTTCCAGTATAACAACATTGGGCTGTTGCACGATTGTTGTGAGCTGTCTGTCATCGTCAAAGAAGACTGCAGGTTTGAAACTTCCTGGCAGATTAAAATTGTGTGCCGGAACTGGGACTCAGACCTGGGACCTTTGTCTTTGTTGTTGTGAGGCGGTATCGTGAGTCGTATCGGGATAGCACAGTCGGTAGTGCACTTGCCGGCGAAAGGCAAAGGTCCCATTTTCGAGTCCCTGTTCCGGCACACAATTTTAATCTGCCAGGAAGTTTCATATCAGTGCACACTCCGCTGCAGAGTGAAAGTTTCATTCAAGACTGCAGGTTTCTTTCATTATAATTTATGTGGAACATTTTCCTGTTTGCAGTTCTGCGTGTATTTTATGTCACGCGTTTCCCATTATATTAGTTCTATTAAAGAAAGTGATGAGTCCGCGAAGTATTATAATTGATCAGTGTTGGTATATGTCTAATTCGACTTACAACCGTAATTTGTTGTGTTGTTACAGTATATTACTTGGACTCTGTCAGTGTCGGATCTCTCTATGTAGGTTTTCATCTTTACCACTTGTATTATAAAATCTTTCAGTAAAGGAATCTGAAGTCCGATACTTTTCTCTGTTATAATTTTATTCCGTTCAATTCTAAATCCTTAAAAAATTCATATTGCATATCATCAGCTGTTTAAAGTGCCATATCACCACTTTACTTTCTTCAACATCTGTAACTACTCACACACATTTGACATAAAAGTTTTCTGCGCGTTTTACCATGTAATAATATAAGATGGCTACTACTTTAATACCCGACGTTTCGGCCAACGTTACAGTCGGTTTCTTCTGGGTATACATAAGTGTACCCATAAGAAGAGCACTGTAACGATGGCCGAAGTATCGGTTATTCTAACTAATAGCCATCTTACATTATGACGCGGTACTACACCCAGAAAACTTTTATGTCAACTGAGTCTGGACGCAGAAGCCTACGCAATTATTCTCAGACGCAGTATATTTGAGCATCTCCATAAATGGGGATTCTGGGGCCGTCATCGTATCTCCCTATGGTCCTTTCTAACAAAGTGGTGCTTAGGTATCAAACTGGTGACTTGATGCAGGGTCGTTCTCGGAGAGCTGTTTTAACCGGAGACCTCTTTATCACAGACAGATGAAGTATCGCGTCAAAGCTACTGATCCTTGCAAATGTACCCTATTTGTAGACGGTTTAGGAACGTGCTGATCTCGCCTACTACTGCTACACTTATTCGTCAGCTGCAACCTATAACGCAGACATACTATACATTGTCGGTGAAAAATATTAGGACACCTGGATGAAGTGTATTTTGGTGAGATAGCAGTAGTTGCCAACTGGGAACAGTATATGTAAATCGTCGTTCAACAGATAGCCTATTGACATAGATGCGCCATGTGTTTGTACTCTTGAATATAGAGTGTTTGTAATAACGCACAGAGTAATGTGAACATGTGAAGGAAACACGCCATGCCACATAGTTGACTCGTTCTAGCTACAGCTAAAGGAGCGAGTTTGAAAGGGGTCAAAATGTGGCTTTCCGAGTGTCTGGATGTTCATTTCGCAGAATTTCCACGCAATTTGGACGTCATGCCTCAGTTGTGCAACGATGCTGGCTTTAATGTGCGCGTGAATATATCACACTCGTAGACGAAATACTAAATGCAGCGGAGACGTCCAATAAGATCGTCTTATTGTACGTGGCAGACTTCACAGTTAACGCAGCACAAATAATAGTGTTCCTGCGACCTGAAATGTAAACACGGACTGTTGTAATGGGTTACTAACAATGGGAATACAGCAGGGGTATCCAACTAAATTTCGACGCGGGCCACTTTACCAACATTTATCCCTGTGGCGGGCCAGACAAAAGAAAATTGCAAAGGAATCAATTACTAAACCAGTGGAAATTAAGCACTGTTTTTCTAGGTAGACGGTTAGGATGTATTTATAACAGAACAGTATAAACTTCAATGAAACATAATATTAATGAAAAAATGAAAAAGGAAAACTAATAAGGCGTTTTTTCTTTCTTGGAGGCCGGCCGCGGTGGCCGAGGAGACTGAGGCGCTTCAGTCACGGTCTGCACTGCCACTACGGTCGGGGGTTCGAATCCCCCCTCGGGCATGGATATTTGTGCCGTCCTAGTTCGTAAGTAGTTCATAAGTAGTTTGTAAGTTTAGGGACTGATGACCCCGTAGTTAAGTCCCATAAGCCTTACAAACATTTGAACATTTGAACTTTCTTGGAGAGTTCCTCTGTATTTGGTGATACGTCCATTGTAGAAATTCTACATCTAGATCTACATAGATACTCTGCAAATCACATTCAAGTGAAGTGCCTGGCAGAGGGTTCATTAACCACTTTCATAACTTTTCTCTACCGTTCCATTCTCTAATAGCGCGCGGGAAGAAAGAACACCTAAATCGTTCCGTTTTCGATCTGATTTCTCTTATTTTATTGGGATGGTCATGTCTCCCTAAGTAGGTGGGTGCTATCAAAATATTTTCACATTCAGAACTAAAATTCGGTGATTGAAACTTCGCAAACTGATCACGCCGCAATGAATAACGTCTTCACCTGGTGAGGGTCCCACAAGGGGCAACAGTACTCCAGGAGAGGACGCACAAGTGTGATGTAGCCAGTCTCTTTGGTGGATCTGGTGCATCTTCGAAGCGTTCTGCCGATGAAACGTAACTTTTGGTTCGCCTTCCCCACAATATTTTCTATGTGTTCTCTCCACTCAGATGGCCGTCTGTTATCGTTTTAGATTATACATTACTCATTTATATTCTCGCAAGTCTTGTTGGCCGTTCAAAAACCACAATGAAATATTGATAAATTAATAGTAGAGAGGCGTATTCGGTAAGCGAGAAGCTTGAATTATAATAAAATTGACTTTTTTCCTAACACTACGAGCGTCAGAGGGGAACAGATTTAAGTATAATTTGACATCCACTTACCCGCACATACAGCCACCCACACTCTACCAGACGCGCGACTCGCCTTTGGAACTAGTATGTTGACTGAATTTATTAAGACAAATAATGTTCAGTTACATACACTGCCCGCGAACAGTGTTCAGTAACGCCCAGCCACTGCAACAGCAGAGTATTTACGTCTCACTGACAGTTGTAGGACAGTGAGTGACTGCGGGAAGAGGACGCTGTGACTCGTCTCCAGCATAGGCAGCATGAATGCGCGTGACGCGTGTTTACGTATGGCCATAACGCCGCAGATCACCGTGAGAATGGCGCGGCAACCGTCCCGTGTTGTGGCAGTGCCAGCCTGTTTCAATGCGGCCGCGTTCTGTTAGGCCACGTCGGCATACGGCTGCCGGGGAAGAGCGAAATGGGGCGCTCTAATGGAAAACCGCGAGGTAAAAGAGGGCAGTTAGTGGGTTAAGAAACTTCCTGGCAGATTAAAATTGTGTGCCGGAACCGGGACTCGAACCTGGGACCCTTGCCTTTCGCGGGCAAGCGCACTACCGACTGTGCTATCCCGACAAGACTCACGATGCCGCCTCACAACTTTACTTCCGCCAGTTGTGAGGCGGCATCGTGAGTCGTGTCGGGATAGCACAGTCGGTAGTGCGCTTGCCCGCGAAAGGCAAAGGTCCCAGGTTCGAGTCCCGGTTCCGGCACACAATTTTAATCTGCCAGGAAGTTTCATATCAGCGCACACTCCGCTGCAGAGTGAAAGTTTCATTCAGTTAGTGGGTTAGCTGGTAGGCGACCACCTTCTCACCCCATATGTTAATTTAGGCTTGAGTCCAGTGACGATTCAGGTTAATTTCAAATCATTGTCCTCACTTAACACCTGCACAGAAAATAATAAAAAAAAACAACAAAAAACAAAAAAAAAAAGCTCACAACTTCGTCAGGCTATGGCGAGCCGGATTTCATGGCGTCACTCACGGCACAGAAATGACGTCAACGATTCCAGTACATTCTTCCAAGACACACTGACTCTACCCGATGCCTCACGCTCTACATTTACATAAATTACCTGCAAATCACATTGAGGTGCAAGGCAGAGGATTCATCGCATCTTTCTATAATATTTCTCTGTCGTACCATTCTCCAATAGCGCACAAGACAAAGGAATATACATGTTAATCTTTCCATTTTAGATCTGATTTATTTTATTGCGATGATAATTTCTGCATATGTGGATGGGTGTTTACAGAATATGTTCGAATTCTGAAAAGAAATTTGCATGTATTTTGTAGAACTGATGGTACATAACTAAGAGGTCATCAGTCCCTAAACTTACAAACTACTTATGAACAAACATCCATGCCCAAGGGGGGATTCGAACCACCGACGGGGAACGCCCTCGTGCTTCGTAGCATAGCGCCTCGATGCGCTCGGCCGCTCCGCCGCGGCAAGAGAGAAAGTTGGTGAAAGACATTTGGGAATTACATTTTCTCGCAACGAATGTCTTATTTTAATTATTTCCACCATAAATCATGCACTCTGTCCCCTATTTCGTAGCAATAGAAAACGAGCTTCCCTTGTCTGAATTTCTTGTATATCCTATGACAGTCCCACTTGGTGAAGAACCCACAATACACAGATTATTCCAAAATAGGACGCACAAATGTAGTGTAGGCCATTTCCTTCGTAGCAGCATTGTGTTCTGCCAATGAAATGTAGCGTTTGTTTCGCCTTCTCTATAATATTTATATTTCTTTCAATTTAAGTTGTTCCTAATTCTAATTCCTAGGTATTATGTTAAATTTACGGCCTGCATAAATGACTGATTTATCGTGTAAATAAGGTTTAACGGATTTTCTTTAATACTCATATGACTCACATAACACTTATCATTATATAGGTTAAATTGCTAATTTTCGCACCATGCAGATATCTAAATCATTTTGTAGTAGGTTTTGATCTTCTGATGAGTTCACTAATTGATAAATGACAACGTGAAAAGTTGCTTACAATGTCTCCTAAATCGTTTATGAAGAACAATAAGGGCCCTATAAAACTTCCGTACGGAACGCCAGATATCACTTCTGTTTTACTCGATGACTCGTTTCTAACAATCACGAATCCAGTCGCACACCTGTGGCGATGTCCCATAAGCACACAATTTAATTAGAAGACGCTTCTGAGGCACAGTGTCAAAGTCCTTCCGGAAGTCTTTATATGTGGAAACGATTTTAGATACCTTGTCGATAGCACTCACTTCATCTTGTGACCATGGAGCTAGCTGTATTTCACAGGAATGATTCTGTCTGTATCCATTTTGACTATGGGTTAATAGGTCGTTCTCTTCATAATAAGCGAGGAAAGTATATGTTCTAAAATCCCATTGTCAAGCGACATCAATATACAGGCCTGTAATTTTGCCGATCAGTTGTATAGCCTTTCTTGAATATTGGAGTGAACCTGTGTAATTTTCCATTCTTCGTGCACGGATTTTGCACAGTGACCAGTTCTATATGATGACTAGGTGTGGAGCTATTGTATCAGAATACTCAGAAAGTAAACTGATTGGTATACAATCGGGACTGAGAAACTTACTTTTTTTAGGTGATTTAAGTTGCTTTAATACTCTAGGGATATCTACTTCTAATTAAGCATGCTCGCAGCTGTTTTTGATTAGAATTCAGGAGTATTTCCTTTGTTTTCTTTGATGAGGGAATTTTGGAAAGCTGTGCCTAGCGATTCTTCCTTGCAGAACTTGCATTAGAGGCATCATCATTACTAGCGTGTAATAAAGATATTGATTATTTTGCCGCTGGTATACTTTACATACGACCAGAGTATCTTAGAATTTTCTACCAAATTACGTGACAAGGTTTCGGTGTGGAAACTATGATAAGATTCTGGCATCGAAATTCGAGGTAAATTACGAGTTTGTATGCCAGTGTTGCAGATTTTTTTGTTTCTTAAATTTGCCGTGCTGTATTCTTTGCTTCTGCAAGAGTGATGAAACCTGTTTTGCGTTCCATAGCAGGTCAGCCCCCTCTTTCGGTAATTTATTTGGTACATATGTGTCAGACGCTGTCGATAAAATCTCTTTGAATATAAGCAATTACTTATCTACACACATACTAAATTGTTCCTACGTTGCCTACCTTGATCTCAGAATCGTGAGGTATTGATATTTAATCAATTCATCGTAATCAACGTTTCATCAATAACTATTGCTTTTCTGGAAAGCTCTAAGAGGATGAACTAGATTTTATTTCTGGTATATCAATTTGATTCCTTACGATGGAAGAGCAGGTGTGCATATTTACTAGGCGTTGCCCAGGAAGTCAGCAGCTCAAGAGGGCAGGATAAACGACGCCAGAGATCACTTTTGGTGCGGACATCAATTCGTCCAGAATGACGTGCGCACACATTTACTGGCGGAAATAAAAATTACTTCCGCATTGAATCAGATTTAATGCTGAAACTGTGCATATGGATTACATAAAATGATTACATTAACAGATCAATATGATATCTTAAGCCTTACCGATGTACCAGGTGCCGATCCATGCTGAATAACTCATGGGGGGCAAATGCAGGCGTTTATTTTGGAATCCATTCATACCGGTGGGGAATACTTTCCTGTTTTTTTTTATTAGTTGTCTCATCATATGTCGCACTTAATTGTAACGTGTTGGTTTGTTTAATAATTATTAATTAAATCTTTAGTGGATGGGTCGCCACCATTTTTTAACACTGAACATGGAAAGTATGAAGTTAAATTAATTATGTGAAATTAACTGATGTGACTTTAGTAATCAATTAAATATGGTCTGATATTATTCTCGGATCTAAGTAACACACGTTGGTAAGTTGCGTTATGATACTAACAAACAATTATCGTTACCATATTCAAACCTCTGCATTTTCAAGCATTCAGCCCAAGCACGTTGGCATTTTAAAGTGAATAAGCTGATTGAGCACTTTGTCAATTTTACTCTCTTCATTACTGAATGGTACGAACAAGATGCAATTTCTTTGAAAACACACACACACACACACATACACACACACACACACACACATATTGGACCCCTCCAAAAAGATTTTGTGAAACAGGAAACTACTAAATTATGTAGTCGAGACAGAAACTATTCTTTTATCATTTAATTTAGAACTCATTTCACATCTCAACTGAATAACAAAATTTATTACACAGAAAAACATACTATACAAATATTATTTAACATCCTAACCAAAGTGGAATTACTTTCATAAAGAAGGTAATAAAATACGACTGATTGACTGATTAAGTCCTGACATTCGATTACAATATTAAGTCGGTCACAAAAGGAATTTTCACACGTGATAACTGTGACCAGTTCCGATGGATTCCTACCAATTATATAGGTACATTCACTTCAATATTAGTTTTCCTGTAGTTATAAATTAGCGAGCAACACATTACCCAAGTTGACAGGCTCTCGGCAGGTCTGGAAGTGCAGCATTCGGCAAGCTGAAAATGCTCGCCACGAAAATTGCAGTGAACTATGGTCATTGAGGCAGTTCAAACATTTATCACTATTCACAGCTTCTGTTGTCTCGTTAGACTGACAGCGTCAGGCAGTTCCTCCAATAATCAGCTAGGTCTAAATTATCTGAACGCACTTCAGTAGACCACAGATAGGATAACAACTGACCCCTAGCGCAACGTGCAGCTAGTAATAGAAAACAGCTATTCAATTTCCTATCACCAATGAATCGGAAATTCTAAGATAATTGCTAAGTATACTTTGCAATTACCGACAATCTCCAAGTCACTATGACAAGAAATCAGTATCAAAACAAACTTGCGTCCGCACACAAGCGGCTATCAGTAAGACACTCCGGCGGTGGCGCCGATAGAAGCTTCTAACATTCTCACAGCGCTGACGGACGCCAGCCTTTCTGCGTCTGGCAGCAAATCAGTCTCGAGCATTCCCTCCTCAGGCCCTGAAGCCTGATCTTTCTCTCCGGTCTCTCTCGACCGAGTCCCCACACAAGATTCAAAAAACTAAGTTGTGGAACGCTGCTGCTGGAAGTCACGCCCCCGAAACTTTAAAACACCACTCACATGCAGCTCTAAACGGCCTACCTAATTAACTTGCGTGGTATTATGAAAAATTTACCCAGCTGTCATACTTTATTTACGCCGCCAATCGCAGGGCTTTCTACCGTCGTCAATGCAAGCCCCGTCGTACGACAGAAATTACCTAGCTAATTTCAATGACCCGTCACCTTGGTGGTCGAAGATCTTCACGTTGACTCGCATTTCAAAAGAAAAGAGGAAGGAAAACACACAACAAATTTCTCTATTTACGACACACTTGACACCGGCTTCCTGTGGCTCCAGACGCTGGCATGGACCTCCCTTTACACTTGTAGTGAATTATTTCGATGCATTGCCGCATTGTTGCTACTTTCCTCGGCCATAGAACTATTCGACACACCGTTGGAAACCGCACTGACCATTTCTCTAAAAAACATTCGGCGGACATATGCAGCAAACGACATTGTCCTACATTGGCGCCAATGACCCGTCGTGCCGGACATACATATCCGCTGGAAAGAAACGTAACAGGAGGGGTCCCGCAATAACAGACGGAGATCACACCACACCCATCGGCATTGTCCGCTCAGGCGTCGACCAGACGCACGGCTCCCTACGGAGACAGTGTCCGCTACTACCTGCTGTCGGCCTCCTGCTCTACAGGTGAGCAACAACAATCGTCGCCTCGCCACCCCTCGGCCCTGCCTTTCTTACACGCGCCGCAAGGCTGCCAGACATTCGCAGAATACATAACAGAAAACTTTACAATGGCCTTCCTCCTCATTGCAGACCTAGCCAGCCCGCCCATGGCGTGAGAGAGCGGCCATAACACGCAAATTCAACTCGTGATGCTGCTAGTGTGAAAGCAACGTAAATAAAGATGAAAGTAAAAATAATCCTGAATGAAACTTTCACTATGCAGCAGAGTGTGCACTGATATAAAACTTCCTGGCAGATTAAAAATTGTGTGCCGGAACCGGGACGCGAACCTGGGACCTTTGTCTTTGGCAGGCAAGCGCTATACCACTGACCTACCCCGACACGACTCACGGCTGCACCACACAACCTCAATTCTGTCAGAGGGAATCATTCCGGAAACATCCCTTAGTCTGTGGCTAAGCAATGTCTCCACCATATCCATTATTCCAGGAGTGCTAGTCTTGCAAGTTACGCATGAGAACTTCTGTGTAGTTTGGAAAGTAGGAGGCGAGGTACTGGCAGAATTGAAGTTGTGTGCCGGCCGCGGCGGCCGAGGGGACTGAGGCGCTCCAGTCACGGTCTGCACGGCCACTACGGTCGGGGGTTCGAATTCCCCCCTCGGGCATGGATATTTGTGACGTTCTTTGTCTTAGCTAGCTCATAAGTAGTTTGTAAGCTTAGGGACTGATGACCCCGTAGTTAAGTCCCATAAGTGCTACAAACATATATATATATATATATATATATATATATATATATATATATGAAGATGTGTGGGGGAGCCGTGAGTCGTGTCGGGGTAGCTCAGTGGTAGATCTCCCAGCTATGTCAGCTACCAAGACAATCCAGAATGGCTCTTGTCAGGGCCAACAAAATTGTCAACAAAACGATCTGAACAGAGCAATAGGTCCAGTCCTAAATGTGTGCCATTTGAATATTGAGGGGATAAGTAGGTCAAAATGGACTTCCTCAGTAAAAATCTTCTGAGTAACAATATTGACGTCCTTGCTGTACAAGAAACCCATGCAGAAGATCTTAAAGTTGTTCAAGAGGCAATATCCATGGCTACAGACTTGTGGGAGAGATAGGCCATAGAACATATGGCGTGGCTACATATGCTAGACAGGACTTGGATGATGTATCTATAATTCATGAAAGCTGTGACGATGACATATTTGTTTTGGCAGTGCAAGTGTCTGGAACTACCATAGTTAATGTCTACAAGCCTCTCAACATCCAGTGGCAAGATACGGTTCTTCCAGTTTTCGAACACCCTTCCCTATATGTCGGCGATTTCAACAGCCACAGTAGCCATTGGGGGTACTCGTATGATAATGAAAATGGAATAGCCTTAGCTGAATGGGCTGAAAATAATAACCTTTCCTTGGTTTTTGACGCAAAAGACTCCAGCACATTTTTCTCAGCCCGCTGGAAGCGTGGGTATTCACCTGAGCTGTGTTTTTGTTCCTGTGATCAGACATTAAGATCTCTATCAGTTACGAGAAAGGTACTTGGCACATTCCCACGGTCGCAGCACAGGCCAGTGCTGATATCAGTTGGGATTAAGATTCCCCTAATAAGATCTTTTCCGAGACCCAGGTGGAATTTTAATAAAGCAGACTGGGAGGCATTTACTTCCAAATTAGAGGACAACATTAGATTCATTCCTCCTACAATAGAAAATTATGACAGATTCGCTGGACTCCTTAAAGCTATAGCTAAAGCCTGTATACCTCGAGGCTACAGAAAGACATATATCCCGGGATGGAGCCAAGAGTGTGAAGACCTGTATAACGAATTTATCAGCACTGAAGATTCAAACACTGCCGACATCCTACTGAACTCCCTTGATAATGCCAGAAGAGAGAAATGGGTGAAAAAAGTTCAGAGTTTAGTCTTCACTCACAGCAGCAGAAAGGCTTGGTCACTTCTGAGGAAATTGTCTACCAGTGTATCCGAGAAAAAACTGCCTCCCACACACCCTGATCCTTCCGACATAGCCAAACGAATCGTAGCACTATCCAAGTCAAAACGGCAACAGTCTGACAGATTAATATCCTATAAACTAAATGAAATTAAGACATGCCTGCAGGCTCCCCTGGAAGTATCAAAACCTTTTTGCTTAGACGAACTGCATGTGGCAGTCTCTGATATGAAGACTGGGAAAGCTGCCGGTATAGATGATATTTTCCCAGAATTTATTAAACATGCTGGACTCAAGACCCGATTGTGGCTTCTAAATTTATTCAATAACATTCTTAAAGACAGCTCTCTACCAAAAGCTTTTAAGAGATCTAAAGTAATAGCTGTTTTGAAGCCTGGTAAAGCAGCCGAACGTGCAGATAGCTACCGCCCAATTGCACTTCTCAGTGTGTGTTAGAAGCTGCTCGAGAGACTCATCTACACTCGTATTGTTCCCATTCTCACTGCTAGTATCCCTGTTGAACAAGCTGGTTTCAAACATGGCCGTAATTGCTGTGACCAGGTCCTAGCACTGACATCTTTCATTGAGACTGGTTTCGAAAAGAAGTGTACCCCTTCCGTTGCTTTCCTGGATCTCTCGGCAGCTTATGATACCGTGTGGAAGAAGGGCCTCCTAGTGAAGCTTTACAATATCATTCCTTGTCCTATTTTATTGTGACTTTTGAACTCAATGTTAAGTGGTCGCCTGATCAAGATCTATCTCGGCAACACAGAAAGTGGGTTTAGACAGCTTCACGATGGCCTCCCCCAGGGTTCGGTTCTTGCTCCCATTCTTTTTAATGTTTACACCGCTGATATTCCAGCTACGCAATCTAGAAAATTCATTTATGCCGATGATATTGCCATAGCGTCACAACACAGAGACATCCATGTGACGGAAACTACTTTAACATCTGACCTAACTCTCCTCAGAAATTACTTCGCAATGTGGAAAGTAAATCCAAACCCAAATAAAACGGAAGTATCTTGTTTCCATCTCAATAATAGGATGGCCGACTATAAACTTAATATCTCGTTTGATGGTGTTCAACTTGAACATAATGAACATCAAAATACCTGGGAGTCATCTTGGATAGATCTCTTACTTTTAAGTACCACCTTCATAAAACAGCAGACAAAGTTAAAACTAGGAATAACATATTGCAGCACTTAGCAGGATCATCTTGGGAGCCAGTGCTAAGGTTTTGCGTACAACAGCTTTGTCCCTAGTTTACTCTGCAGCTGAATACTGTTCTCCTGTCTGGCTCAACAGTGCTCATGTGAGAGACATTGATGTACAATTAAATAGAGCAATGAGATTGATCAGTGGCACTCTGATGGCTACACCACTTCAATGGCTCCCAATATTATGCAACATCTTTCCCCCAGATCTAAGACGGAAGGAAGCCTTAATGAGAGAGTATTATAAGATCTTGTCCACTCCTGAGCTTCCTATCCTGCAAGACCTTCCACCACCGGTCAGCCGGCTGAAATCACGTAAACCACCTCTTAAAACAGCTGTGCAACTACATGAGAGTGGCTTCTCACCTAAATCAAACTGGGCAAGAATTTGGGTTTCGTTTAATGGAAAAAACAGCATCTGGATAGACGATCCCTCTAAGCAGCTCCAAGGAATGGGCCTTCCCAGGAGAGAATGGTCTTTGATCAACCGTTTCCGAACTGATGTTGGTCGCTGTAACTATTGGAAATTCAAATGGGGACAGACAGACGACCAATCATGTGACTGTGGAGCAGACATACAAACGATGACCCATATAATTACTAATTGTCCATTACGATCATTCTCAGGAGGGATGACCGAACTCCATATAGTCAGTCAGGAAGCTGTCCAGTGGTTAAAGGAGTTGGACTTGGCTCTGTGACAGAGATATGTTTTATCTTATTAACTAGACACTAGTATATCTTACTAAAGTATTATATGTAGCTGACATTATACCATACGATATATCTATAGTGGTAGAGCGCTTGCCCACGAAAGGCAAAGGTCCCAGGTTTCGAGTCCCGGATCCGGCACACAATTTTAAAATGTTCAAATGTTTGTTAAGCTTAAGGGACTTAACTACGGGGTCATCAGTCCCTAAACTTACAAACTACTTATGAACTACCTAGAACTAAGGACGGCACAAATATCCATGCCCGAGGGGTTTCGAACCCCCGACCGTAGTGGCCGTGCAGACCGTGACTGAAGCGCCTCAATCCCTCGGCCACAGCGGCCGGCACACAATTTTAATCTGCCAGGAAGTTTCAAAAATAATCCTTTCGGATAATTACTCTAGCCTGTCCCCCTTGTCAGAGAAAACCGAATCGCATTTGTTAATCATTTCCTCTATCGCTCATACTCCATTGGAGACTAGTTCAGAGCATGTTGAGAAACGCAGTGTGTGGGCTAGCATTATCCCGTCGCACACCGTTCTCAGGTCAGCGCTACATTTTTAAAGGACAACAAGAGTTGTAGCTTATCGTAACACATTATGAGGCTAGGATGTGGACGAATGCACTTCGCAGAGATAACGGTCCGTCATTCCATCCTCCAACTGCTTTTTTTACGGTACCAGTCCAGCTCTGCAGTTGACGCTGTGGTATGGGTGGACGACAGGCTAAAAGTGTGTGTGCCCGTGATCGCACTGATAATAACGTTGACAATAGTTAGTATTGACGCTTCTGATCTCAGGTGCCCTCGAATAGCCAGCCGCGGTGGCCGAGGGGACTGAGGCGCTCCAGTCACGGTCTGCACAGCCACTACGGTCGGGGGTTCGAATCCCTCCTCGGGCATGGATATTTGTGCCGTCCTAGTTCGTAAGTAGTTCATAAGTAGTTTGTAAGTTTAGTGACTGATGACCCCGTAGTTAAGTCCCATAAGCTGTACAAACATTTGAACATTTTGCCCTCGAATATGTGATGCGGTAGCTGCACTATTTGCTACAGCTGATCTTACAACAAGCACATCTTAGAGGACGTCTGTGATCCAGGGGCGTCCAGAACTTCGTCTATGGATATGAGAGTTCCACGTGATCACTGCATGACGCATCGTTGCACAACTGATGGATGACATCCCAGTTTCGGGCCATTCGCAGAAAGGACCAAACTCCCACTCGGAAGGCAACAATTCGACCCCTTTCAAACTCGTTTACTTGGGTGTACGTAACATGAGGGCATCTCCGCGGCAAACTGCCTGTTTGTTTCACAAGTTGATCTCATTGACACTTATGGCTGTAAACATTCCCCATTAAAGGGTACACACAAACGGCGCAATAGCAGACGAGGCGCCTGATGGCACTTACCGGATGAAAATCGGTCGTCTTCACCAGTCGTTCAGTTTCTCAATGTACCTTCACGCACCTGCCATTTTAGAAGCGTAGCTACATGCATTGTCAGTTGTCCGCTGACGCTGTGGGGCAATTCATGTTCCGGCTGCTACTGGTGCATCAGTCAGAGTCCTGTTGGAGCCGTCGCAACGTGACGTGAACATCACCAATTTCGTCACTGAGAGGCTGAGTGAAGGTGTGCTTGATATTTATTTTCGTCCTAAATCCGTTCTGCAGCTACTTATTAGATACGCGATATACCCACGCTACCTTCATCATTCGTAAGCAGCACCACAATTTAGCTGCTTCTATCATCTTTTAAGATCGAAATAAAACTATGTGTCGATGTGTGTAAGTAAAGTAGCCTCAACTGTCAGCCATACAATTCACGTGTTCAGTACTTTTTTCTTGTTTTGAATATCAAGAGGGCAAAATTGCATCAAGATTGGAATAAAACTGTATATTTTTAAGAAATGCAAACAAACAAATACACTCAGGGAAACTTCTGTATATAATTGAAAGATAAGATTAAAAATCAGTACTTCTAATTTTATGTTCACGTATTAATACTACGATGCTTCGAACTCCAAAACAGTTGTGTGTGTAGGTGTTGCCTTTCGAGGTTGCGATAGGAGACAGATTTAATTCTTTTTTCGATTTTTTTTCAAAAAATGTTCAAATGTATGTTAAGCTTATGGGACTTAACTACGGGGTCATCAGTCCCTAAACTTACAAACTACTTATGAACTACTTACGAACTAGGACGGCACAAATATCCATGCCCGAGGGGGGGTATTCGAACCCCCGACCGTAGTGGCCGTGCTGACCGTGACTGGAACGCCTCAGTCACTTCGGCCACCGCAGCCGGCCGATTATTATTTTTTTTCCTTTCGGTTTTATTTTCTTTTAAGGCGGGTATTAAAGCGAACTACAGAAACGTATTCAATGCGGCCACGCCATTTATAAGTTTCTAAAACTATGATTAACTTTTACGCGTGAAGATGTATTACAAATTTCATTTCCTACTAGCTAACATTTGTCCACTGCAAAGTTTTTTTTTTATTTTTTATCGAAAAGTCACAAAACGATTGTTATATTTTGTGATTAAACTTCTGCAATACTGGAAATTGCATCCTTACAAACACCTCTAGGTGCTCGCATAAATGACATAAAATCCTCTATTTCCTCGATCACGAAAGCTGGAACTTCAATAATTATTCAGTGGATACCAGCACGTACAGGTATACATGGGAATGAAGTGACAGGCATTTATCCGAAAAAGGAACCAAGATCTCTTAAACAAATTGACCAAAATTTTTATACATCTCCATTAAAAGAGTTATTAACAACAGTTACAAGAAGAAGTTTTACGGCAACTTGACAATACAAGGACAAGGAAAAACAAGGCTTCTACTATTAGAAGAAAGCACTTCCTAACACTCACAAAGGGAAATGGTGGCAGTATTTCGAAAAATTACTGGCCACGACTGCCTTGTGGAACACCTGCACAGGATTGGAATCTTCCCATCACCGATGGGTTTTTATATGTGAAAGAAAAGACACAATTATGAATTGGGAGCATCTAAGGAACTGTAAAAGACTGCAATATTGTGACGGGATGTCTGATGGTCAATTGTATTGGGAAGTTAGAAGACTAATGACTATGTATCAAATGTGTGAGCATTGAATAAGTAAATAAACATTGACATGTGAATGCACAATAAAATTCATAAGTATTGTAATAAAGAAGGAAATAAGGAAATAAAGCTTTGGGTTAAACGTCCCGTCGACAGCGTGGTAGCCGCGGTGGAGTAGCCGTGCGGTCTAAAGCTTCTCGCTCCGGAGCGCACGGTGGAGGCTGAAGTCCTCCGTGGGGCATGGGTGTGTGCGTGTTTGTCCTTAGGTTAGTTTACCTAGGTTTAAGTAGTTTGTAAGCTACGGGCTGATGAAGAGGCAGTTTGGTCCGATAGATTTACAAACATTTGAACAGCGTGGTAATTAGAGACCGAGCTCACGCTCGGAGTTTTGGGTAAGGATGGGAAAATAACACAGTCGTGCTCTTTGAATGGAACTATCACAGCATTTGTCTGGAGTGATTTAAGGAAAACACGGAAAACCTCAATAAGGATTGCCAGAGGTGGATTTGAACCACCATCCTTCCGAACAAATGTTCAAATGTTTGTAGAGCTTATGGGACTTAACTGCGGGGTCATCAGTCCCTAAACTTACAAACTACTTATGTACTAGCTAATGCTAAGGACGGCACAAATATTCATGCCCGAAGCGGGATTCGAACTCCCGACCGTAGTGGCCGCGCAGACTGTGACTGGCGCGCCGCAGTACGCTCGGCCACCGCGGCCGACGATCCTTCCAAATACGAAATGTTCAAATGTTTGTTAAGTTTATGGGTCATCAGTCCCTAAACTTACAAACTACTTATGAACTACTTAGGAACTAGGACGGTACAAATATCCATGCCCGAGGAGGGATTCGAATCCCGACGGTAGTGGCCGTGCAGACCGTGACTGGAGCGCCTCAGTCTCCTCAGCCACCGCGGCCGGCCCCCCTCCAAATACGAGTCCTGCGTGTTATCACTGCGCCACCTCGCTCGGTTTTTGTAATACATTCACAGATGAAGAAAGGTGGAATCTTTGAAAACCGTCACCTTCAAGCACACTCATCTTCAATGACATGTTGATTCTTTGTCGTTAACAATTTCGTTCTTTTCACTGTTACTGCGCAGCATTCTTCGTCCTGTACCTCTCTAAAAATTCCAAGCGAATTCGAGCACACACTGCCGCGTCTTGGCTCAAGAGGTGGTTTGTGACGAGCGGAATTTTTTTGCGGTCGTACGTCGGCATTTATGTCACATGGAACTCTTCCGCCACTCTTTGACAAAGGAACGGATTGTGGGAGACAGAGAGAGAGAGAGAGAGAGAGAGAGAGAGAGAGAGAGCGCAAACGGGGAGACGACGCTTGCTTTGTGGTGACGTCACCACACACACAGGATGTACGCGCTCGCTGCCCTGGGTGCAGGTGGGGTTAGTGGGTGGGATGGGGTCGGGGAATGTTATAGAGGGCTGCGGGCTGGTTACGCCGCGCCGCTTGTCCGTCATTTAATATTCAGCAGGCCGGCGGCTGGCGGTGTGGCGGTCGGCTGTGTTGCGCTCCGCGGCCGCCGCGTTCCCACACACGCGAAACGCTGAGGTGTGTGCGCGCGCACGCACGCGGCCGAGTGTGCGCTCGACAGTCGCGCAGCGAAACAGGCCGCGCCAGAGGTCGGAGCTGGGCCGCGGTCTGACCGCCTCTAGAGAGCCTGTGTAGGCAGAGACTGGCCACGAGTGATAACGCTGCTGATTGCCTGAGAGCCCAGGACGCCATGTTTTTACCAGACTTGGCGGGCACCTGACGTGCGCAAATAGCTACACTGTGTGTTTCTGTACTGTAGAGAGTCTTTAATGTTTCTGACAGAGATTTTACTGTACATTTACAGATTGTATTACGGTAGGCACTGCTGCACTTCTGCAATTTTCCTGTTGGTTCTATTGACGTAAATTAACGTGTATTTCTTCGGTCCTTGACAATGACTTTGGAACCATGCGAGAATTTTTAAGATTGAAAGTTGAAGTGATTTACTGACAAGGAAAGTACTTGGGCTCGAACAAAAACATATACACCAAAATCGTATGAGAGATAATGTAAAGGTCCCTTATTACACTAGTGATAAAAAATGTTCAAATGTTTGCAAAGCTTATGGGACTTAACTACGGGGTCATCAGTCCCTAAACTTACAAACTACTTATGAACTACTTACGAACTAGGACGGCACAAATATCCATGCCCGAGGGGGGATTCGAACCCCCGACCGTAGTGGCCTTGCAGACCGTGACTGAAGCGCCTCAGTCCACTCGGCCACACACTAGTGATACTCCCGCATCTTCAAAACTCGGCAATCGTCCGTTAGAGGCCTCTCCGTGTTCCATGCCACATTACACTTTGACCTGTCAGTTCGCCAGTAGGGACGGTGCAGTGTGCCTCCGAAGATGCGTTTTGTGACGTTATTTGTGTGGTGAAGCATAAGTTGGGGTGGCGATTGGTAATCAATCCTGATAATGTATTGCGATTGATTGAGATGAAGTTACGAAGAACCCTTCTTCGTGATGATGGTATTAGTGTAGAACATGAATCATCTCATGCTTTATCGTACTTGTAATGATACAGAAATATGAGCGTAAGTTAAATACTATTCAAAATGTTTAAATGTTTGTTAAGCTTAAGGGTCTTAACTACGGGGTCATCAGTCTCTAAACTTACAAATTACTTATGAACTACCTACAACTAAGGACGACACAAATATCCCTGCCCGAGGGGGGATTCGAACCCCCGACCGTAGTGGCCGTGCGGACCGTGACTGAAGTGCCTCAGTCCCCTCGGCCACCGCGGCCGGCAAGTTAAATACTGTTGTAACACTAACACATAATGATGACAACAGGGATGATAACGACAAACAACTCATTGCAAGCGGTAGTGCAACGGTAAGTGTGGGAAGAGGCGATGGAAGCAGTGGCAGAGAATACCAACAGTCTTCCGAGGAGAAGGTTAAAGTTTCAACTATCATCACGGCTTTTGATGACAATACGCAAGAGACCATGTACGATGATTATTACATAAGTTATAGTTGAGATATCTGCATTACGTATGGCGTCTACAGTTACATCTACAGTGCTATCTGGGGCATTATTGCAGAGTTTTGCAGAAAAACGATACCCACCAACACACTGAGTGGTACGTAATGTCCCTGTAACCAAACTTTCATACAGATATGTTTGTTCGAGCCCAAGTACTTCCCTTGTGAGTGTAATTAATAATGTGTATTATGTAACCATTAAGGACAGTCAATAGAAATTCCTCGTTGTTCCTTTGTTGGCTGTAAAAAACCGTAGGGAAGATTGATATATTGTGCTTGTAAAGTTTTAAACATGGCTGTTAAAGACAGCAACCGTTCGTTAAAATGTAGAAAATCACTTGCAAAACAGCTCTTCGGTTGCGGGACTTTTGATAAAATTATTACTTTACCATGGTTTCGGCTTCACTAGGGAGCCTTCATCAGAAATAAAACACTTTTTTTTACCTATGAATAAAAAATTTAAAAGTAGTATAAGTTACATACTGTGAAACATAATATCTTAAGATACGATCTCACAAATTACTTAACCCGTAACTGGTGAGGTGATATTTTTGTAACGCAACTGGTAAGGTCGGTTTATAGATACCCAATAATTTCCATGTTCCCCATACTTCAATGATGAAGGAGAAATCAAAAGTTTCTACTTACATTTCAGAAGTAACTTTTATTAAAATACTGAGCAACTTTTGGAAGCAGAAGATTATTTACAGTTAACAGAATAGACAAATTTTAAAATTTAAGTCCATAAAAAATTTTGCAACGTGTTACATAATTCATATATCTGCAATATTTTATAAACAAATAAACCAAATTTCAGCATTACAGTATAAAAACAGAATGAAACTTTATAAAACATTATTACACACACAAGAATTTGCAAGCCATTTCTCTACGCAACTCGGTATACAGGAATTTTGCAGGCTCTGCAGATCGTTACATTGCAGGTGTTAACATACATTTTTTGTTTTTCTCTCAGAGCATGGTGCTCACTTTTTACATCTCACATTTTTTTGGCCAAGTCTCGTCTGACTTCATATGGAACTGGTATCTAAGGTATTCTACTGAAGTTTAGCCGCTATTCACGCGAGAAACGGTTGTACTTCAGAGACTCTACAAGTTGTTTGGCAATATTTGTAATGTATTCCCATCTGGTTAGCTCTGGATTCCATGGGAATACACGGTAGAAGACATAGGTATTCACTAGGCTAATGTTCATGAGAGTGAAAAAATGGTTAGGTAACTGACTTGGTTATCAATAGGCCCTGTTTGCAGTAATAACGAACCAAATCAACTCACTACTTGGATGCGGAAACCTGTCAGGTGCCATACTACCTACAAAAAAGGATACGGGAATATTCCAAAAAAGTTCCGCAAACCGGTGAAGTTGGATTAAAATACCCACTAGAAAGTCAAATAACTCACCACTCTGTTGAGTACCGCGCTTCAGGCCGACTCGCAACGGAATGCCTTGAATGTTTAGGAACCAACAATCTAGTAACAAGATTTCAAAGATTAAGCTGGGTATCTTACACCCACATCACCAGTTACGGGTTAAATAGGAATGTATAGCTTGCAGATGGTCTTGAGTGATAGGGCTCACGTTAAAACTTAAAAAACTTAGCACATTGCAAAATTTTTAAAGCCAAGTAAGACAACGCGCCGCTTAGGGTCGCGTGTGCGGCCAGCACTGCAGGTGGTATCAGACTTTTGCAATGAGGAAAGACGGAAACAGTGGGCGTTGAAGGATAACCGAGATGGAGGGAACCGTATAGGCGACTTAGGGAAACCAACGGATTATTTCCCTGTGGCAAATAAACATTTCTCTACTGCCTCCCACCAAATGCAAAAAAGGCATTGATCAAAATCAGCAATAAAACTACTACCCATGTAATTTTCGCGTGGTGTAGTGGTTGCGTAATGAGTTCGTAATATGAAGAACGTGAGCTCGAATCCAGTAAGAGGAAATATTGTTTTGAACAGTATTTTCTAGCTGTTTGTTAGTTTATGATTTGGATTTTGACATGTCGTGGTACAAGGTATATTTTAACATGGCTTTGATACCTCCACCTTTTCTGTGTATCACTGCCTATTCCCAATCCTTTAATTGGTTATGGAATGTGACTTGATGAAGGGAGGGTTAGGCGCGACTATGGACTCGTTGTAGATGTTCAGTTACGTATTTTGAGTGCATTTCTGCTGTTTCAGTAATAATAGTATCTGTATTTTTCCGAATTTCTGTGATATTGTGTTCATAAAGGTATTTCCAGTATAGGAAAATGTTATAAGATCGACAGGAGAACATTTA
Source organism: Locusta migratoria (assembly GCA_026315105.1). NCBI lineage: Eukaryota > Metazoa > Arthropoda > Insecta > Orthoptera > Acrididae > Locusta > Locusta migratoria. The sequence continues at coordinate 109,088,504 of CM048749.1, read as the reverse complement.
AAGTGCGTTATATGTGGACGCAAATCGATAATTAGTAATAATTTCAGCGATGAATATGCAGACAGAAAATTCTAAAATAGCATCTTTTCCTTTAGATACATAACATGTGAACCCTGCGGTTCGATTTTCGAGTTCCGCTCCGTGGAATTGCGATTATCGTTGCCATTTCCGCCGATATATCTCTGTTTCCGCGGGTGGGAAGTGGCGCGATTTTCGGGGCAAAGGCGTGTGGCGGTTGGAGACGTAGCACGCACCAGGGGGCAGTACCTTCCGTGGGCCGGGGAGTCGGCATGCTCGCGCAGTGTGTCAGCAGACGGTGGATTTCGGCGACGGTTACATCTGTTGGCGGTTCTGTTCCCCATGGTTGCTGTGCTGTGCCATGAGTGCTGTACTGTAATACATATGTCTGTTTCAGAAGTAATGTGTATTATTTAAGTCGCCAAGTGTCTCGCAAATAATTTGTACGTCGTGGAAGGAGATGCCTGTTGTTATTGCCGTGTGATATTGTGTGGCTGGGATAGAATCGTGACGCCTCACCTGATAAGGCACTAGTTAGTTGGTGATGAACTTGGTAACAAACTGATTACAAGTTGGTAAGCTTATGCTCGGTGAACTTGAGGTAATATCATTTCCAGTAAGTTGTCACAAGATCTGTAGGATTATTTGGTGATAATAGCGCTCTCGAACATTTGTGTCTGTGATACTATGTTATATTTTATGTGCACCGAGTTTGAACAGTTTCCTTAGTTAAGTTTTGCCAACGGTCCTTCTATAAAAAAAAAAAAAAAAAAAAAAAAAAAAAAAAAAAAAAAAAAAAAAAAAAAAGGCTTTTAAAGGTTGATCTGTTTGTTAGCAAAATCTATCTTGTCTTGGGGTTGTTAATTGTATTTATCCCATCTGTCTATTTTGCTTGATTCTCTTTTGTCGAGATTTGTTTATAGAGTAAAGAGCTATTCAGGTGTCCTTCAAATAAATTGTTCTTTATAGTGGCAAATGTTGTTACTTTGGGCTTGGGTCTTCCGTCATTACCATCAACATGAAATACCCCTCTTTCTTATAAAGCAGCTGCCAACCTGCGAAGCTACCAGAACATCGTAAAATGTGGTGTTAACATTATACAATCGTAGAAACTGTTTCAGGAGACTTTCTTACAAATTTATTAGGCCTGTATAAACATAGATGAATGCCACTTCTCCAACCACGTACTGATTAGTAAGCTAGATGTGCTTTGGTCTCATGAGTGTAAATGAAGTCCCAGGCGCGGTCTGGTAAAAACATGGCGGACACCGTCCGGTTAGCCACTCTCCCTATACAGGCTCTCTACCGCAGTCCGCTGCGGTTGCGCCACGGGTTGCCGGCGTGTCAGGCGCTCCAGGTGGGCTCGTGTTCTCTGGCCGCGGGATTTGTTGCCTTCGCCGGCCTTAAATCTTGGCGCGCTGTCGGCTCGGCGAGACGTGAGGCCGGCGTTACGCCCCGAGTGCTCCGCGAGGGGCGGTAGTGCCAGGTTTTGCATGTAGTGCACGCGTGCCCGAGTACAGCCGATCAATGCCGCTGCCGGCCTGATTTATGGAGTACCGTACGCTTTCGAACGGAGTTAGCGTGGCTGTTGCTTCGGGGAACGGCGAGGCGTAAACAGAGGACTGACGGGCCGCTTTGCAGCGGCATTAGCACTCGTAGTACGCCAACAAGCAACGTCACTGCTACCGAGCAGATCATTCTCGAAATGTTCGAATGTATATATATATATATCTGTGGGAGCAAACTACTGCAGTCATCAAATCTAAGAACAACACAAGAGGTCAATCCTGAGTGAAGACTTGACCCTCCGACGGGAGCGGTCGCGCAGTCCCTGACAAGACACCTATACTCTGTTCACAGAAACGACAGACAGACTGTAAACAGACCGGGGCGCGTAACCAGGGGTGGACAAAAACGGTACGCTCGCTCAATTTATCAATCGATGTGGTTCCATGTTGTAATGCATTAGGGACTGTGGCTGTTTGTCGAGTTTTTATTCCAAATTATTAACTTATCCACCAACAGCCATACAGTTTATGTTATTTTATTTAACGACTGCTTTCGGTATTACATTAATTCTTCTTTATATTTTATATGACATACGTACAGCATGGTGTTATGGATATAATAGTGATTTGCAACTTAATTTGTATAGGGCCTGAAGATGGTATTAATACAGTACGGAATCAGAACCGGTCGTTAAATAAAACAACATAAGCTTTACGGCTGTCGGTGGATAAGTTAATGATTTGAAATTAAAACCTCTGTATAAGGTGTAAAGCTGTTGTGTGTTCTGAAGTATAGCAGTGAAATTAGACGCCAACGATATTCAAAATTCTTTTCTTTTAATAAATCATAGAATCTCTGAAAATTTTCCAGATCTGCATTTTCGCTTACGACAATAAGAACTATGTCAAAAAAACAAGAATTCATGTACTTTCCTCCGTATCATATTTATGTGAAACGTCAATAACATTTTCTGTAAACATCTGTCATGTTTTTTTTTTTTTTTTTTTTTTTTTTTTTGAGACTTCAAAGAGTGTGTGGCCTTGTAAATCAATTACCATACGATAAACTGAGGAATGAGGAACACCCGTAGTTGCAGCTCTTTATATAACAATATCTATCATTTACTGTTCTGGACACAACAGCTCCGTTTTATGCACATTATGTACTTATGATTTCTTCTTGAATCGCTTCTTGCGTGTATACAAAATGTAGGATCACATAATGAGTTTACACTTGCGCAATACACATGAGAAACTGAAAAAGAGATAGAACACGAAAGCTGAATACTTAAGCTGCTATTCAGCAACTGGTCCTTTAAGATGAAATTTCTAGCCAGCCTCTACTATCACCCCTCGTAACACAGGCAAACGCTTTATAGCTTAAACGGATACGGCGACACTGAGCGAGCGCCCCTGTTTTGTCCACCCCTAATCACGCGCCTCGCTGTGTTTACATTCCGTCATTCGTTTCGGTAAACGGAGTATGGAACCGCGTGGTCATTCCGGCGCGGATTATCAATCTGCTTTTCAGTTCCCTTACATTTTACAATTTCATTTCCTCCGAAATTAACTGATGCAGATTTTGCTTAGAATTCTTACTTGACACGTCTAGGAAATGCAGAGTGTATGTCGTTCGATCTTCATGGTACGGTGACACATCCTCTACACCACCACCCGCAAAAATAGAATCCCATCACCCCCTAGTCTCTCCGACAACAGCATATCCGTCAATCCCTACAGCTACAGCTCCACACTCTCCAGGGTAACTTTCGCCCCCTTCCTTTCCCGGATTACGCCCTTCGACTCGATATTTACCCCTCCCCTCCCCATATATTACGTTCTCTCCCTCCCCTACCCTCCCCTTTCCCTCCCCCGCTTGGATCTCCCTTCCCCTTCTTCCCTTTCCCGGATGACGCCCTTCGACCCGATATTTACCCCTCCCCATATATTACGTTCTCTCCTACCGCTACCCTCTTTTCCCTCCCCCACTTGGATCTCCCTTCCCCTTCTTCCATTTTGCCCCATTTCTTTCCCGGATTACGCCTTTGTCCCGATATTTACCCCTCCCCTCCCCATATATTACGTTATCTCCCTCCCCTACCACTACCCTCCTTTCCCTCCCCCGCTTGATCTTCCTTCCCCTGCTTCCCTTTCACCCCCTTCCTTTCCCGGATGACGCCCTTTGACCTAATATTTACCCCTCCCCTCCCCATATATTACGTTCTCTCCCTAACCCTACCGCTACCCTCCTTTCCCTCCCGCGCTTGGATCTCCCTTCCCCTGTTATGTTTTCCTTCCCCCACTTCCCGACCCCTCCTCTTCCCGCACGTCTTCACCGCAGTTCGCAGGCCGCGGTGGCCGAGTAGTCTGAGGCGCGCCAGTCACGTTTTGCACGGCCACTACGGTCGGGGGTTCGAATCCCTCTTCGGGAATGGAAATTTGTGCCGTCCTTAGTATTAGCTAGTTCATAAGTAGATTGAGTTTAGGGACTGATAACCCCCTAGTTGAATCCCATAAGCTATACAAACATTTGAACTTTTTTTTTTCACCGCCGTTCTTTCCGCTTCCCCACAGCGGGATCTCGGTGCTTTACTTTTTAACAGTCCATCGTGCCAAAGTGTTGTGTCAGTGTCAAATTGTGAGTGTGATTTTTAAGACTTTTTTCTCGTCACCACTGTGCAGTATGTGTTTTTTAGCCACGGTGGCAGTTTTAATACTATGTGTGTTTTAAAGACTTCATTTAACTTTTTTTTAAATTCGCCAATATTATCTCATATTTTATTATCAGAATTCACATTAATTTTTCCTGTTTTAGTATAAATTACCAACTGTCAAACTTGCATGCAGCGTTCAAGGCTGCAATAAAGAAAAAAAAATTATTGCGACATTTTACCTTGGCAGGCGCCCGCAAGCGTAAAAACATTAGGACTATACACGTACAATTTTACAAATGGTAAAACCCGACCCCTCCAGTGTCGTTTTCTTAGGGAAAGAAAGTTATACATTGTATGAAATAATGCATCTTCTTACATAGTGAAAGAGACCCTCTTTCATTTGTTATTATTGTGTTATTTAATTACTCAACGTTACACACGTGCAGGTGAATTCTTGTTAGGCCTTGGGTGAAAGAAGGTAAAAATCAGGCTTGACTCCTTTATGGCTCTTTAGCTCAACGATTGTTTTTCGATTTGCAGAAAATTGTCAGCAATCAGTCTTAAATGTTTTATATATATATATTTGACAAATTACAGCGTTCAAATGAATGAAATAAATCGCAATTATCGATGCTATGGCTTCACTCTATTAGGTTTAGATGGAATACCAAACTGTGGCGAATGAAAATTTGTACCCGGCCGGGATTCTAGCCCGGGATCTCCCGCTTACTAGGCAGACGCGTTGACCACTCCGCCACCGAGGGCACAGTGGCCAGCGTGACTGCAGAGGACACTTTCTTGCACGTCTCCCGCCGCACACAAATTTCCATTTCCAATTGTGTCTCGATACGTCATGGTCTGTTCTCCCTGATGCGGGAATACAGTATTATGGCTGCGAGCATTATAGAATAATTAGGCTGTGGTATAGGTAAGAGACAGCGTGGCGAATGGAAATTTGTGTGAGGCGGGAGACGTGCGGGGAAGAGTCCTCTGCAGTCGGGCTGGCCACTGTGTCCTCGGTGGCGGAGTGCTCAACGCGTCTGCCTAGTAAGCAGGAGATCCCGAGTTCGAATCCCGGCCGGGCACAAATTCTCATTCGCCACAGTTTGGTATTCCATCTAAACCTAATACAGTGAAGCCATAACTTCAGAAATTGCGATTTATTTCACTTAAATATTTTGTTTATTTCACAGATCTAGATTCCGATCACTGTAACCATTATCAGTGGTTTAAACAAACTTTTGACCGTGTTGGAGGTTACGTTAAGTATAGGAGGGAAACAGAACAGAAATCGCATAGCGGTAACCGATACCGTCACACTGTAGTACTTAACAAATACGGACTGTGTTTTCTAGGTGGTGCTGGCTAACAAAACAAGGAATTGTTTACTCCCACCGTGGAGCTGGCTGGTCCTGGCAGCCTTTGTAGGGCGCCACCGCAGCACGGAGAGTTGGCTCGCCTCGGGTACCGCTCGTGGCCTCTGCTCGAACTACAGTACTGCCTGCTGTCCGCAGCCGACTGTTTCTACTCTGGCGGACTTCGCCGCTTCCTCTCTCGCGGAACCGGACTCAGTTGCGGTGGAACTTCTACCTTTGCGTGCCAACGGACTGTGCTTCGGCACTGCTCTTCGGAACTTACGAAACAAACTTTTTGTTTTAGTTTCCGACATCCGGAGTGGATACCGGAGTTGTACTTCTTCCAAGTGTTGTGTTGCCAAACTATGAACTTCTCGTTTCGGCCGCGGTGGCCGAGGGGACTGAGGCGCTCCAGTCACGGTCTGCACGGCCACTACGGTCGGGGGTTCGAATCCCCCCTCGGGCATGAATATTTGTGCCGTCCTTATTATTAGCTAGTTCAAATGTTTAAATGTTTGTTTAGCTTATGGGACTTAACTACGGGGTCATCAGTCCCTAAGCTTACAAGCTACTTATGAGCTAGTTAAGACTAAGGACAGCATGGATTTTATACATGCCCGAGGGGGGATTCGAACCCCCGACCGTAGTGGCCGTGCAGACCGTGACTGGAGCGCCTCAATCCCCTCGGCCACCGCGGCCGGCTGTTAGCTAGTTCATAAGTAGTTTGTAAGTTTAGGGACTGATGACCCCGTAGATAAGTCCCATAACCTATACGAACATTTGAACTTCTCGTCACAATACGTTATAATATTTATCATTAAAACCGTTATTTATTAAACACATGTTTAAGCATGCGCGAGCGTGCGTGAATATATGTGTGTGTTTGTGTGTGTGTGTGTGTGTGTGTGTATGTGTGTGTGTGTGAGTTCCACATCTCCTCAGTTACTACACCGATTACAAACTTGGTAAACATATTTCTTAACGGTGAAGGCTTCGGGGCTAAAAATCACCTTCCATACATCTTACAAGATATACGAGTCATGAACAACTAAAGTTACAAAAACTCTACCATGTTAACGCATGAATAACGTCGGAGGTAGGCGACTATAAATTAATCGGTAATACAGCACAGAAGCTGAACAGGTTGCAGTCCTATTACTCCACTGGCTCTTTACATATCATCATGTAAACTAACGTAGTCAATTCTGTGGTTTGAAGATAATGTTCTTTAGTTGACGAGAGCACATTGGTTGGCTTCGATGTGGTTGCTCAGCATATTTTTATGGCAAAACCTAAGAAGAGGAGATGGAGTGTTCTGATGTGTCTGTCTTCTATCCCTGCGTGCAAGAGACAGCAGCTGAGCTTGTCTCCATTTTTTGGGTGATGGTAACAGAGTAGTGCTGGCTGTATTTAGTCTGTTTCTGTTCGCAAAAATCTTGTTATTAGTCAGAGGCTGCGTACAAATAGTTTCGCAAGCCCGACTGAAAGACGATCTCAGTCGGAATACGGCTGGCAAACGTCCGAAAGGAATGTTCCCCATCTGTTCGGCCAATGAGCGCGCGTCTTCACCGAGGAAGACCGGGAGACCGTTAAGCGGGTCGGTGGCCCTTGGAACTAACAGGACGCGTGTAGCACAGTGTTGCACCACTTCTCCAAAATTAGGTAAGAAATGCGGCAAAATTGGCCAAGGTCCTCTGCTCGATCGCACAATGCTTTCCACCACCTGTGTTTCCGTTTTCGTGGGGGTTGGCCTAGTTTTACAAGGTCTTTCATTTTCTGTGAAAGTTCCGTCCAGTTAGCTTCTGCTATCTTGGAGATTTCTTGTGTTATTTGTTCTTTGTTAATTTTCAGATATTCCGGGTCTGTTCTGAAGACTGTTTTAGTTTTATGAAGTTTTCTGTCTGGGATAAATCGTGTTTTCATTTGAAGCAGATGATGATCCAAGTCAAAAAAGAGATTTCTTGTTTTCACATTTAGGATTTCCTGTGAATTTCTCTCAGATATAGCGACATGGTCTATATGAAATTCACCCAGGGAATTGTTGGGTGATTTCCATATTGTCAGTTTCCGGCGGGGTTTCTCATATTGGGTGGACATGATTTTAAGGTTGAAATTTTTACAGAGATTTTTCAGCCTTTCGCCGTTTTTGTTTGTGCGTCTGTGGGCAGTATATTGTCCTGTGATGTTACTGTATTTCTTTTCCTTGCCCAACTGAGCGTTAAAATCACCTAGAAGAATAGTCACATGTTTTGCAGGAATTTTATTCACGGTCTCTTCAAGGTCTACCGAGAACTTTTCTACCATTTGTGGGTTCTTCCTGTTCTGATCCATTGTAGGTGCATGTACATTGGTTATTGTGTACATTTTGTTTCCTGGCTTTATTGTGAGGGTTGACATTTTCTCGTTCTTGGAGTGGAGATTTACTATGGAATCGTTGATGGATTTGTGTACGACGAATCCTGTACCAAAGATATATTGGTTTGAATTGGGAATTTTAGTGGCTGGTTTTCCTTTGAAAATTGTATAGTTTTCCGAGTCGAAGTGATTTTCGTCTCCGAATCGTGTTTCCTATATAGCACAAATTTTTATGTGAAATTTATCAAGGGTGTCTGTGAGGTTTTTGAGTTTACCAACTTTTTGCAGTGTGTTTGTGATAAGTGTGCCGATGTATACTTTTCTCTTCATTTTCAAGGTTTTTGAGAAGCTCCGATTCTTCTCTTCATGACAGGCCTGATCCCCCGGAATCCGATGATCAGGTCCATTTCTCAGTTTCTTAACCGAAGCCCGGTTTTCCTTATGTGCTGCCATGATTTTTGGTTTGAAATGGGTTTTGTGGTGAGCACCGAAGAGAACACAGGCGTACGACTGGAGTTTTGAAGTCCAGAAGAAAGAAGCAGCCGCGCCGACTCAGCGAACAGACGCTGACCAGAGTACCGGTGAATCTTACACAGACGTGTCTGGATTTTATGCTAGTTTTTGTCCGCCCTGAGTATTTCATTTATCCAGTACCACCCATATCTGGGAGGCTTTCCCCTATCCGCAACCTGGGGAGGCGCCCGATGGGGAATCTAGTAACCCCGCATATATATATTTTATCGAAAATTTTGTGTGCGAGTGGACTTGTGGTCCATTATAAAGCATGTGGCTTTATTTAGAGTAGGATCAGGTAGTTATCACCCACATGGTGGTTTATGCTTTATTGGATACGTTTAGGATTGTCTTTCTGCTGTTACACTTTTAGTAGGGATAATTTGTAATATTTGAACTTTTCTGGTGTGTAATCTGGAACTTAGATTTTGCCACAGTATGTTCCGAACAAAAGCTTTCCTGATTGAATGAGCTGGAGCCCCAACAGGCATTTTTCGGCAATGCCTTCTTAATCAAAAGTTATTGAAGTTAACTTTTTGGTGAGATTTTTCCTTAATTTTCTGTGGCTTTCTTTGTATAATGTGGTGTGATAGACATACCAGCCATGTGGAGCAGGGGGCGAAACAATTTGTGACTCGTATGCTTCCATGAAATTTGTTCAAAAATCTGATCAATTAGCAATGGAAGATAATATTTCAGTGGGTGTTTTATTATAGATTTAGGTTTCCTTTTTGGAGTATATTACATTGTTAAAAATTGTTCTTGCTGTTCACGTTCACGTAATTGTGTGCTTAGTCAGTTATTTTATTTGCTTTTATATAGCAGCATAAAGCTTAGTCGAAGTAATCAAACGCGTTAATAATTTTGGTGCAGTTACGGGAGCAGAGGCGACGTGTTCGAAGGAGTTGGTGTGAAACCCCCGATGTTCAAAAAATTATTTATGATTGTTAACCGCGACGTCTAATTACTTTTTCCTCTCCCATTAATCCGCCAAATTGATAGATGCGATAACGTATCATTTCCGAGTTGCGCCACGTTCTATTCCTTCTCTTTGCTAGCAGCCTCGACGAGTCACTGCATTTGTATTTACATTTCGGTGTGTAACTCTATTGGACATGGGAACGTCGTGCTTAGTGCTGTATAGCTTACCGCTTAACTGAATAACTCTGTGAATGATGTCGTGTGTGGAGGGCAAAGCTTCCGATTAGTTTTGAACAGAGAAATAATTTCTATCAATTTCGTTGCTAATTGTCCTGAGGTTGCGGGACCTAAGTATGGATGATTATTAAAATTGCTTGGATAAAACGAAGCTAATCACTGTTCAATAATTAATGTACAGCATTTGCACTGTGTTTAACCCGTTTCATCCCAAGAAGTTTTGCCATTCAAATCCTTTACGATTTTCTCTTTAAATCTCATGTTTGGAGTGTAGATAAACCATAAATACCACTTTCAAGCTGTAACAATATACTGAGTACAAAAAAATGGACGTTCCAAAAATGGAACAGTGGGAACGGGAGGGTACAGATAGAGTGCAAGTAATACTGTGAGAAACGAATGTAAATTTTCCATGTTTACGTTTATTTTTCTCACTACTTATTTTATACAGCTCAAATACAGATTATACAAAATGTGAATATATATCTAAATAAGGAATAAACACGATTACAGTGTGTTCATCTTGAACTAGGTATCCTAGTCTTGCGCAAAGACACCATAATTTATAACCAAACTAATCCGTTTACCTGCTATATGTTGCTTTGTTCCATGTCTACCATAACATGGAATCCTAGCCTCATCAATGCATAGCAGTGTCTCGTTATTGAAAGCTCTTAGCCATCTATCATTCAAGAGTTTCCAAAGGGGTCCCACAATTCTTTCAAATCTTCCCATTGGCATTGCTTTTGACACAGCTAGATTATGACAAATGTTCAAATGTTTGTAAAGTCTATGAGACTTAACTACGGGGCCATTAGTCCCTAAACTTACAAACTACTTATTAACTAAGACTAAGGACGGCACAAATATCCATGCCCGAGGGGGATTCGAACCCCCGACCGTAGTGGCCGTGCAGACCATGACTGGAGCGCCTCAGTCTTCTCGGCCACCGCGGCCAGCAGATTATGACAATCCTCGTTCATTTCCCAGGACATTGTATATCTTGATAAAGGGTTGTAACCTGTCAGAAGAAATATGGTCAATAATTTATTTTACCGCTTGATACATTGAATGTTGTATCTCCCTGCTGATGAGCGTAAATATTTGTGTAATTGGCTAGCAAGTCCACAATAACGTCATTATAGACTGTTCATGTAGCTGTACTGGTAACATTTCTTCCGTCAAAAATTCTGGAAATGTACAAGTCTTCATCTGCATTTCATTTATAACATTCTGAGTCCACTCCCTATCAGCCCTCTTTCTTCTGCCAGTAACAGGAATAGTACCTGATGTAGAAAATTTTGGACTAAGAACACTATGAATATGTGCAGCATCAGAAGTTGAACATGATGTCTCATTAGACATCTTTTCTAACAGCCAATGAGAAACTATCGAAATTTGCCGATATACCAAAATTTAGAAAATCATTAAAATAAAATTCATCCACACTTTAAATAGTGTTCATTGCGTGTATCCTCGTTACCATAAACTGAAGAAACATTTATTAACAAATTTTCCCCTGTTACTCACATACACAAACGTTAATGATACAGCTCTAAATACACTACTCGAATGTAAATAACAGCTTTGTTCGTCAGCCTACGTCCACTTCTAATAGACATTTATACACATGACGAAACCTTGAAATTGCATTAATTATTAATAACTTTAAAATACTTACTACTATAGTATTTTATCACTATTAATTTCTTAACTTGATTTTAGTCCCTCATCTGCCTAGTACTGTCCTCTACATTTCAAAACATGCACTAGGTGTTGGCGAGGATGTTTGATGCTGTCTATGACCGTATGTCATGTAGTGACACACCTGGCGCACGTGATCCTCCGTCTGTCTGCCACCTAGATAATAAAAATTGAAATAAAGGAAAGATAAAGGGCGGAGTGGGTTGCTTCCCTATAATGTGTGTTTTAGCCCATGTTTACTAGATACATGGTGATGATTTCGGATTTTCCACCGTATACAAGACACTTCATTATTGTTATTACTCTTTTTGTTCTGAAAAATTATAGTTGCTGCATAATGATCTCTTAAGATACATCTAAAATGTTTTTACAAGTTAATTCTTTATGAATTTTGCTTATGTTATCAGACAAATATAACTATTGCAGTTTTTTGAAATTAGGCCTAGAAATACGAGTATCACTTTTTTTACCTAACTTTACATTAGACTGCATACAAAATCATTAAGTAGTCTATTTGTTGTTGTGGTAATAGTTTTTTACAAACTTGTCGTTTGCAAAACATAACAACCAGTATACATTCCTTGCTTTCCAATACCGCATTTTCTCAAACCGAAAATTGGAAAGAAAGAAATGTATACCGTTACTTATGTTTTGCTGATGAGAAGTTTGTAAAACACTATTACTACAATAACAATAAGTATGTTATTTAAAGATTTCATATATGTAACCTAATGTAAAGGTAGGTAAAAACTCTGGAATATTTATATTTGTCCGATACCTTAAGCAGAATCCATAAAGAATTAACTTCTAAAATTATTTTAGATGTATCTGAAAAGGCAATTGTGGAGTAACTATAATTTTCCAGAAAGAAAATATACTACATCACTTATGATAGCACAAAATGTGAAGAAACATGTTTGGGAAAAATAATTAAAATTAAGCTTCTTGCATACGGCGGAAAATCCCCACCATTTATTTATAGCAAGCACGGAATAAACAAGAGCAGCAACATAAAAAAGATGATTGTTTACTAGATATTTTTCCTAGTTTTTGTTCCTACTTTCTGTTTATAAAATATGGAAGACAAAGAGTTTGCAGCAGAAGAGATTTAATTAACATTGTCAGATATAAAGAACTACTCACAGCGTCATTGTAGTGTATGCCATATCTAGTCACGTTTTACTTATCAAAATGTTACGTACTTACTCCGTTTATAAATCCTGTAAGTTTGTTCATATGTTCAAATGTGTGTAAGGCTTATGGGACTTAACTGCGGGGTCACCAGTCCTTAATCTTACAAACTACTTATCAACTGCCTTATACTAAAGACACAAACATCCGTGCCCGAGTTGGGAAATCGAACCTTCGACGGGGAATGGCCTCGCGCATCGCAGCATTGTGCCTCAAAGCGCTCGGCCGCTCCGTCGCGGCCTATAAGTCTGTAACGGGATTTTACGAACACTCGTTTTAGCGATCGGAAATCACCACTGGAGGCAAGTGACACAGAACGGCTTAGAGTCTTCTGTGACGTACACTTTGACATTTAATTTAATATCTATATTAGGACCAGGAGTGGTTTATTGGAATGGAGATCACAAACATGGCTCAAATTACAAACCGCCAGAAGTTTCTTTAGGGCGTGGTATTTCCATTTCCGATAGGTCAGTGGTAAATTGATACCCAGGACGACCAAAATAATGATACACAATTCGCGTAACTCCGATGGAGGAAAAATTATTTCAGCTCTTTTTAATAATACACAGGCGGCTGTACTTTCATTTGGCCACAGTGTTAGATAATCCTGAACAGAACGGTGCTATTAATCCGATGGATAATTAGTATATAATGAATAGCTCGAACCAACCACTCAACAGGTACTTATTTTATGTCAACATACTTATCATGGGCCCACAGCTTTATAGATATCTTGCATGTGACATTATGAAAGATGCTAAAGTCAAAATATAAAGCAAATAGTAGCTAACTTTACATACATGCAAATATTTCAGCTAATCATGTTGCAGTTAGTTTGAAAATAGCCATGATGTCAAAATTGCAATAAATGCAATAATTACAGCGTAATAAAACCATCAGATATTTCAAAGATTTTCTCGTTTGATTAGACAATCCTCCATATTTACTATAATCGACAAAATTTGTTTTTACAAATACGCACGGAAGAACAGACGCCACATTTGATTCTGCAGTTACTATCTATTCATATTCACGTAATCTATGACATTAACTACGAATGAGTTAAAATGTGTAGCAAGCCGGGATTCGAACCAGAATTTCCTGCTTTCTATTTAATTGCGCTGACCACTACACCACTGGGGACTCAGCGATCACCTCACCTGCAAGTAATACCTACATACGCCTCCCATCATATACAAAACAGGAATCAGTTTACAAAACTGAAAGTTTGAGTAATAGAGGGCATTAAGAATTGTTATGCAGTTAGAATTTATATGAAATCAGCCATAAGTAAAGGTTTGAGGAAGCAGATCCGAAGAGAAAAGTTTTAGGGGTTCATTTTTATCGCGTACTATCAGATGAGGAAATAATGGAGAAACATTATTAAACCGGTTCGACAAAACATCTGGCAGGCACATTTACAGAATATATATGTGTTTGTCGATGTAGAACTAACTGAGCTTAATACTGTCCTACGTGTACCCCAGGATGATAACACACGCACCACACTTTCAGGCTCTTTCCAGAACATTCATTTAATAATATATACAGAAGGAGGCCAAAAACATGAACGCTTTACACAGATACAGTATTATCGATTAGCGAGGAGTCGACAAATATTATCCTTGAGAATAGCTTTTTCATTGGCAGATTTATGTTGTCCGGCCAAAATCGTTCTTAAAGATTGTTCGTCTTTGTCAGTACGGGTTTCGCCCAATATTCCTCTTCACCGATGATGTTTCACCTTTTTTATGGACTGTCATCACCGAGGAGTCAGTAACTACTAAAACGTCAAACAGCGCACCTATTATAGTCATATATGCTCCCAGTAACTGCGTACCATCGAGCTGGCATCTTTGAAAGCCTCAGAGTTCTCGCATTTCACAGAACTATATGCACAGTGTACGACCAGGTAAAGACGACATTGTGCACTTTGTGTTAACACGTATTCACTGGTGGCACTTTAAAAAAAGATCTAGTACTGCATGAGCTACAAAATATATGAGTGTTTTAAAGCTATGTGATGAACCCGCAGTAGTCATCGGTCCTTAGACATACAAGTTACTTAAGCTAACGTATGATAAGGAAAAAAACACGTACACTCGTCCCGAAGGACGATTCAAACCACCGAAGAGAAAAAAACGTGCACTCCGCAGCGAAGCGTCTTAGAGCACTCGATCACTCCCGTGATCGCATGGTGTTCATTTTACTTTCACCACCTTCTGCAGGTAAATGGAATTTGTTTATCATTACAGATTTTGTTCCAGTATTCATTATACTTAGAGTTAACGTTATTTGATAGATGCAAAAGATAAAACAGTGCTTAAATTTGGTACTCATAGGGAACTCATGTTCAGTCAATAATCAGTATGTTTCAGGATAAATAAATTTAATTTAGAATGATAATAGATTATAGTTAATTGTAATGAGTACAAAATATTTTATGTTATTATGTAAGGGTTTTCTCAAACTTGTCTTCTTCACGAATACAACAATCCAATGTAACTAAGAAATTAATATTCCTAAATTTTATGTATACGTTTGGGAAATGTTTCTTAATGTTAGTAAGATCAAATAAAATGACTGAACATAGGTGTTCAAAATGTTCAAATGTTTGTATAGCTTATGGGACCTAAATACGGGGTCATCAGTCCCTAAATTTACAAACTACTTACAAACTAGCTAATACTAAGGACGGCACAAATAGCCATGCCCGAGGGGGGATTCGAACCCCCGACAGTAGTGGCCGTGCAGACCGTGACTGGAGCGCCTCTGTCCCCTCGGTCATCGTGGACGGCGAACATAGGCGTGACACATTATGTGGTGCCACATATTTCACTTGAAGTTAAAGGATACATATTGTCTACGTTTCATTACAACATAGATTTCATCTTCGAACTTGATCCGTACGCACTTAACGGAATCATATAGCACCAGAGTTAGCACACACCCGTGACATATTCTCCATGTTGAAAGATGAATTCAGTCTTGTTGTTGTGATCATCAGTCCGGAGACTACTGGTTTGACGCAGCTCTCCACAATAGCCTATCCAGAGCAACCTCTTCAACTCCACATAAGACCGACAACCTACATCTGTCTGAATCTGCTTACTGTATCCATCTCTGTGTCTTCCTCCGCGGTTTTTACCTCACACATTTCCCTCCAACGCTAAATTCACAATTCCTTGATGTCTTAAAATGTGTCCTATCAATCTATCCCTTCTTTTAGTCAATGTATGCCAGAAACTTCTTTTCTCTCCAATTCTGTTCAGTACCTCCTAATTAGTTACGCGATCCACCCACCTAATCTTCAGCATTCTTTTGTAGCACCACATTTCAAAAGCCTCTATCCTCTTCCTGTCCGTACTGTTTATCGTTCATGTTTCACTCCCATACAACGTAACACTCGAAACAAGTGCCTTCAGAAGGGACTTCCTTAGGCTTACATCGATATTCGATGTTAACAAATTTCTTATCTTCAAGAACGCTTTTCTACCTATTGCCATTCTGCATTTTATATTCTCTGTACTGAGTCCATCAGTTGTTATTTTACTGCCCAAGTCACAAACCTCATCTACCTACTATTGTTTCGTTGCCTAATGTAGTTCCTTCAGCATCACCTGATTTTCTTAGACTGCACTCATTTACCCGAGTTTTGCTGTTACTGTTCATCTTATATGCACCTTTCAGACACTGTCCATTCCGTTCAACTGCTCTGCCAGGTTCTTTACTGTGATAAAATTACTATTTCGTTGGCAAAAAGCAATGTTCTGTAATTCTTCAACCTGAACATAATTCCTTCTCCGAATTTCTCCTTGTTTTTCTTTATAGCTTGCTCAATGTACAAATTGAATAACATTGGAGAAAGTCTACAACCCTATCTTACTCCCTTCCCAACCACTG
Organism: Locusta migratoria; assembly: GCA_026315105.1. NCBI lineage: Eukaryota > Metazoa > Arthropoda > Insecta > Orthoptera > Acrididae > Locusta > Locusta migratoria. The sequence continues at coordinate 109,072,142 of CM048749.1, read as the reverse complement.
CATCCCTTTCATGCCCTTCAACTCTTACTACGGCTGTCTGCTTTTTGTACAAGTTGTAAATAACCTTACGATCCCTATATTTACTCCTGCTTGCTTCAGAACTTCATAGAGTTTACTCCAATCAACATTGTCAAATGCCTTCTCCAAATCTACAAAATCTAGGTCTGTAGATTAGCCTTATCTTTATCTTCTGGATAAGCAGTAAACTGGAGCATTTCCTCCCGTGTTCCTATATTTCTTCTTAAGCCAAACTGATCTTCCCCGAGGTCGGCATCTACCAGCTTTTCCATCCTTCTGTATATAATTCACGTTAATATCTTGCAACCATGACTTATTAAACTGATGGTTCTGTAGTTTTCACGCGTGCTTCCTTTTGAATGGGGATTATAACATTTTTCTTAAAGTATGAGGGTACTTCGCCTGTCTCATACGTCTTACACACCAGGTGAAATAGTTTTGTCATGGCTGGTTCTCCTAGAGACTCCAGTAGCTGTGAGGGAATGTCATCTACTCCAGAAGCCTTGTTTCGACTTAGGTCTTTCAGTACTCTGTCAAATTCATCTCTCAGTATAGTATCTCCTATTCCATCCTCAACTACTTCTTCTCCACTTCCTACAATATTGCCTCTAAGTTCATTTCCTTCGTAGAGCCTCTCTATATACTGTTTCCGCATTTCAGCTTTCCCTTCTTTGCTGAGAACTGGTTTTCCATCTGTGTTCTTGATATTCATAGAGCTGCTTTTCTTATCTCCAAATATCTATTTTATTTTCCTGTAGGCAGTATCAACTTTTCCCCTATTTATATATGCTTCTACATCCTTGGATTTGCCTTCTAGCCACCCCTACTTAGCCATGTTGCACTTCCTGTCAATCTCATTTCTTAGTCGTCTGTACCCCATTTTTCCTGTTTCATTTACTGCATTTTTTATATTTTCTCATTTCATTGATTAAATTTAGTATGTCCTGTGATATCCAAGGATATTTTGTAGGTCTTGACTTCCTACTTATTTTGTCCTCTGCGGCCTTCACTATAACATTTTTCAATGCTACTCCATTACTGTTTTATTTTCTCCCATTTCTATCAATTGTTGCCTAAAGCTTCCTCTGAAATTCTCAAGAACTTCAGGGTCCTTTAGTTTATCCAGGTCCCATCTCCTTATTTTCCCACCTTTCTGCAGTTTTATCAGTTCAGCCTACAATTCATGAGCGATAAGTTATGGTCAGAGTTTAAATCTGCCCCTGGGGATGTCTTACAGTTTAAAACCTGGTTCTGAAATCTATGTCTTTCTGTCATAGAATGTACCTGGTATCTCTGGTGTCTCCTGGTCTCTTCCACGTATACAACCTTCTTTCCTAATTCTTAAATCAGATATTTATTGTAACTAATGTTCCACGCTAAATTCTACCAGGCCGCTTTCTCTTTCATTCCTTTTGACCAGACCGTATTCACCTACTATCTTTCCTTCCCTTCCTTGTCCTACTACCAAATTCGAGTATTCCATAAGAATTAAGTTTCCCTCTCCCTTAATTGTCTGAATAATTTCCTTTAGTAAAATTCTTAAATATCAGTCTCCAGATCGCTTCTTTTCTAAAACATAACTGGTTTCGGGACAGCTGCCCATCTCCAGATCAAATTTATGAATTTACAGAGTAACGTGTCCTGTGATGAACGAATGTGAACATTCGTTCATCGCAGGACAGGTTAACATTCGTTCATCACAGGACAGGTTACTCTGTAACTTCATAAATTTGATCTGGAGATGGGCAGCTGTCCCGAAACCAGACATGTTTTAGAAAAAAAGCAATCTGGAGACTGATATTCAAGAATTTTATTCATATGACGATCACTGTAACTCCCTCGAGACTAATATGTCTTGCTTTGATAAAATTTCCTGTAGCTCCTCATATATTTCTTCTTTCCTCTCATCATCGGCAGAGCTACTTTCATTATAAACCCTTACTACTGTTCTAACGACAATCACCCTTTTTAGGAAAGACTCAAGCTGAGCTCTAATGTTTTCCTAAATCACGTAGAGTTTTATTAGTTCACAGTCTCTATAAAAAAGTTATTCCACTGTGGGTGAAGTTGATATAAAAAGAACTTATATGCTGTCCGAAGTCCACTGTGTTGTGAGCTGTCTTCGGCATTCACTAAAGGATTTGATGTTTCAGGATCTTTTCGTAAATCATAAACATGTCAGTTGACATGGAAACGATTTTATTTCCATTTTAATGAAGTTTAAACCAATCACATTGTTGCACAATCAAAAATTAAAAAAAATGCAGCATCAAGAGAACAGAGCTTTAACTATTTATCTCAATGTGTGTACGTGTTTCATGAAATTTGTATTTAATGTGGTACAAACATTGAAAGCAGTGTTTTGACTAGGGTTTAAAATAACTCAGTTTATTTACATTATTTATGTTTTCGAAATGCACACTTATCTGTCTTGCCAATATTGTGTAGCCGTACTATTATTTAGACATGGACTTTTAATGTATTTCAGTTTGCGGTCTAATTTCTTTATGTATACGAATTTGTATACAGTAGTTGTAGTTTTATCTGTTTCGGAGCTAGTTTCTTAGTACCAAAATGTTTATTAATTTAGTATGTGAAAAATTATCAGTATTTAATTTAGGATCAAGTGATATACAAAACATTTATTTAAACAAAGGGTACATATGTAATCATGTTGTGCAATAGTTATAACATGTAGTCTTGTTGTTTTTATACATATTAGTAACTATATAGGTTCAGTAATTTCCGAAACTAAGTGTAACACATTTATAGAGTTGCAGCTATTGTTCACGAAAGTTTAAAAATTGAAAATCACAGCAAAAGTAATGTATAAATCAACATACCGTTTCTTAAAAGCATTTTACTAACAGTGTTAATAGTATGTTAAACTGAACGTGAAAATGTGATATTTTACATGTCCGGTACCGAAGTTTTATTTAAGCTGTCCGATATTTTGTTTTTGTAATGTTGGCAACTGACTTTTGTAAGGAGCGTGCAACATAGCAGAAACGTTACACTGTGTTTGGTGTTGGCTTCATATCTATGTTGACTACGATAATGCGATCATTGTGTTGCTCATAGTAGTTTACCCGCATTCCTACTTTCTTATTCATTATCAGACCTACTCCTCTAATACCCTAACTGATTTTGTATTTATAATCCTGTACTCACCTGAATAGAAAGCATGTTCCTCTTTCCACCAAACTTCAGTAATCCCAAGTATATCTAACTTCAACTTGTCCATCTCTCTTTTTAAATTTTCTAACTTTCCTACCCGATTAAGGGATCTAACATTCCGATCCGTAGAATGCCAGTGTTGTCTTTCATGATGATTACATCGTCCTGAGTAGTCCCCGCCAGGAGATCCGAATGGGGGACCATTTTATCTCTGGATGCCATCATCATATGTTCGTACAGTAGAGCTGCATGTCCTCGGGAAAAGTAATGGCTGTAGTTTCCCCTGGCTTTCAGTCGTTTGCAGTAAATGTGTGGCAAAGTCACATTAGCTGATGTTACAAGGCCAGCTCAGTCAATCATCCAGACTGTTGCCCCTGTAACTACTGAAAAGGCTGCTGCCCCTCTTCAGGAACCACACGTTTGTCTGGCCTCTCCACAGATACCCCTCCGCTGTGGTTGCACCTAACGGTACGGCTATCTGCATAGTTGAGGCACACAAGGCAATCCACCTCGGCAATGTCTGTGATTCATGGGAGTGGGTCTTAGAGTACATAAATTACAAAGTGGCCTGCTTCTCGTATCGAGTGACTACTGTACTGGCTGAACAATCTAACTGCGATTTAGACCGTATCTGTTACAAATCACTGCATATGAAGTGAATCTAATTAACGTCGATAGTGTACCTGCCTCTCTAGTCATTAAACCCCTCCTAAATGGCAAAAGTGCAGGTTATTGAATGCAGATGAGGAAAGGGTGAGTGAAATAAAAATAATTTATTCCATCTACACATTTATTGGTATAAGATGTTGGACAAGGATCACACGCACATGGATACACAATGGTTAATATTTTTAAGTATAGTTGAAAGCAAAGGGTGGGGAGTTATCAAATTATTCTAGTTCCTTAACAAGTGACACGATAAAATTTCCGATTATGAATCAGTCATATCTGGTAACCTACAACAAATGCTATCCCAACAAACCTGGCGTCGCGGGCTCTGTGAATGAAAGACAATGGATTTATGATTTTATAGCTGAATTACTACGGTGCATTAGCAGTCAGTAGGCCTAATCAGGAGGTGATCGTGTTGGTGCTGCCGAGAAGGAAAGAGGTTATGCCGAAGACTGAAAATCCCGTTGTGAAATGATATACTATGTTCTCCGTTGTAATGGTAGTACTGTTAAATCACTTGGTTGTTTGGAGGCCGCAAATAGCAGAGACGTTATAGCTCATAGAACTTTTAAACTTTTCGTACTTGGAAGGATTGTGGTAAATCATATTTTACGAGTAAATGTCATTTGTTATTCGAACTATGAATCGAGCAGAATTAATGAGATGTAGTCTGTTGCCATCTAGTATAAAGATTATGGTGTCTTTTCAAAAATAAAGGTTGTTGGTGAGGTGATAAATTATTACAGATATTGCACCATGTATTACCTTTTTAAAGAGATAATGCTTGGTTCAAGTATATAGATTCACTAGTCCCGGTGGAACACATTGTCAGTTAATGCCTCCCAATCCTGCCATTCACTACTAGACCGGTTCGTACATTTGGGCATTTATTTTCCAAGGATGCAACAAACGTCACAGAGTGAGTGTGAACAACACAGATACGTCAAATGAAAAGAGCGGCTGGTCGCTGGTGCGATACCAGAGCTCAATAACTTTAGTTGTCGCATTTTATTCAGCAGTACGTCAACATTGATAGTTAAGAAATCAGAAAATAACAGCAACCAGTCACCTTTCTTGATATTTATTTACCACTACCGGTTTCGAACTGCCTGGCAGTTCATCATCAGGCTGTATACATGTTTTATATTTTGCTCATAACATTGTGGAAATCGTTTGACTGTGGTGAGATAGAAAATTATGTGTGAGCTTTGTCTTTGCCTTAAAATACAATATTTACAAGTTTTCTATCTCAAGACAGCCCAACGACTTCCACAATGTTATGATGAACTTATAAAACATTTATACCGCCTGATGATGAACTTCCAGGCAGTTCGAAACCGGTAGTGGTAAATAAATATCAAGAAAGGTGACTGGTTGCTATTATTTTGTGATTTCTTTAATCAACACAGTCGCAAGTTCCACACTTCCAGAATGGATGCAAGTTTAACACTGACAGTTTCAAAATCTTTGTTGAAGACTATTAGAAGCTTCGCAATTGTTCATTGCGAATTTCAGGTCATTAGTGCTTGATTAGTGCAGAGGTTTGTCTCCGAACTTTATGATGACTAACATCCAACCAATGTTATGCGCTGACACAATGTAAGAAATGCACAAAGCCTACAGCTGCCACACTGGTGGAACACACCTAGGACGCAACCCAACGCTGCCACAGCTCTTGGCGGTCTCCCTCTCTGTCGCAGTGACGTGGCTTCTCTCTTCGCCAAATTTTCGCCCCCACATCTTGCTGACCTGTCGCCGTGACACCAATTTGTGCAGCAGCCGGTAAGATAAACTGGCCTTGTCGTGAGTGGGCCCCACGAATTGATATATTCGTTTTAGCGAATCAAACATCTTCTTTCCGTTCACGTGCAGGAAAACAAACAAGAGGCCAGAATCTAATTTCCCACCGAAAGAAACGTTCCCCTCGCTGCGTATTCTAGGAAACCGAGGACCGGCCGTCTTAAACAAAGGTAAAATCTCGGGTGCCCGTGTGCGGTCTTCCACGTGAAGCCGTAGCACTGAATAATGACTTTCCCGGAAGGCTCCAGATTGTCGAGAAAATCCTTCTGGGTGGCTAGCGCAGTTTGCTGCAGCGGATACGCAAGGCGCCCCGTGGTGCTTTCCTCAGACAGATGGCGTTTCCGTCTCCTTTCGCAGAACCTATGATTCCCAAAACTTAAATTTCCCAGGAAATATGCATCCTAATAAGACTAAGAGGTTTGCAGAAACTGAACCTTATTGTAGTACATATTGTTTCTTATACGTTACAGGATAGTTTCTATATTGTTTTAACAAACCTCCGAAAACCATAGTAATAAAAAACCTAAACTTTTCCTGGCGCAGTGAATGTTCAAACAACTAACTGGTGTGCTAAGTGGTGACATCGTCGAAAACCGCCGATATTTCGACAGGTGCACACACTACCTTTATCAAGGCACAAGTACACCCAAGGAAGCTTTTTGCATGCTAATTTAATACCTCGGTTAGCAAGAGCAAACAAGGAAGATAACACACACAGTAAAAGTAACTGCAGAGTCAACACAACCAAAGGTGACCAACAACAGAAATATCTATAGTGACTTTTAAGCAACAGGTGAGGTAACATTAATTCCAGGCCTATGTTTTTTGACGAGAGTCAGGGTTCGGATACCCTGAAAGTTTGTCAGCTAAGTTGTTCCATCTCGAGGTCATCTTTCATCAGAGTTACAGTGAGAGGCAGCTGAAACGTGCGTTGCGTTATTAGCCCACTGTGCAACGGGTGAGTGACGATAGAAACGAAGTGGCACCTAAATCTATAGCCTGTTTTCTTTACGCAGGAAGCATTTACAACAGTACTGGTCGTATTTTGCAGAAAATGTCATTTTGGGGTCTGTAAAGGATGATCTCTGTTTGCGTAAGGCTGGTGTTCAAATGTTTCTAAAGTTTATGGGACTTAACTGTGGGGTCATCAGTCCCTAAACTAACGAACTACTTATAAACTAACTTATACTAAAGACAGCACAAACAAACATACCCGAGGGAGGTTTCGAAGCCCCGACGGGGAGAATAGCTCCTTAGTGCGCTTAGCCACTCAAGGCTGGTGTCTATCTTATTCCTTGCCGATGTCTTTGTCGTATATTGGTCAGACATTCAGGAACGTGGAAGACCTTTGTGTTGAACACAAGTGTCACACATGCTTACAACAGCCGAGCAAATCTGCTGTTGCTGAACACTGTCTTGACACTGGTCATTCTGTGTAATACAACACAGAGATTATGGTATGTACTTCCACCTATTGGGACAGTGTTATTAAGGAAGCTGTTGAAATTAAACCATCAAGCGACCTTATAAATATAGAGATGACGTTTTTCGTTTAAATTCTGTTTGGAATCCGGCCATGTCTTTCATCAAAAAACAGAGGGACAGAATTAATGCTGCCTCGCCTGTTGATTAATAGTCACTGTCGAATTTCTGATGTCGGTCATCTTTGTTTGTATAGATTCTGGAGTTATTTGTACAGTGTCTGTTATCTTCCTTGTTTACCCCTGCAATCCGAGGTATTGAATTCGCTTGCACATTGCTTCAAATGTTCAAATGTTTGTTAAGCTTATGGGACTTAACTACGGGGTCATCAGTCCCTAAACTTACAAACTACTTATGAACTACTTACAAACTAGGACGGCACAAATATCCATGTCCGAGGGGGGATTCGAACCCCCGACCGTAGTGGCCGTGCTGACCGTTACTGGAGCGCCTCAGTCACATTGCTCCCTTGACTGCAGTTGTGCCTTGAGAATGGCAGCGTGTGCACCTGTCGAAATATCGGCGGTGGTCGACGACGACACCTGGCAGCATACCGTAAGTTGAACAATGTAGGTGTAATCTGAATATTTAATTTGATTGAACTCCAGTGGCGAATAAAGGATGGTAGATTAATAATAAGTTATCCAGTCGCAACAATAATGGTTTAATGAACTTCTACCACGATCTCTAATAGTTGTACTTTGTAATCATGTTAAACATGACGTAACATTTTAACTCTTAATGATTAGATTATCGTAGCATTGTAAATTGAATTGATTGCTGCGTATCACGTGGTATTTTCTTCATTTTACTTAACAGTATCGTGACCACTGTCATTTAAGCTTTGTTTTAATTATTAATCGTATTTAAGTACCCCACAATGTGTGTTGATTCTGTTACTGTTCGGGTGGCAGTAGCGTTCATTTCCCAATCATTGTTAAGTAGTTTGTACTTTAAATTAATTTTCTGTTAATCTCATGTTAATGAACATTTATGTTATGTTGAATCAATTATCAGGCAATAAGTTGTAACAACTGGGTTTAATAAATCTTTACCATGGTTTAGACCTCATTAAATCCGCCTTCTTCAGGAAAACAAATCTGACTATAACTCCGTATCATAATTGATGAAATATCCCAACAATAAAGGGAACGTCAATTAAATGACTAGATCCGTCAAATAGTGGGCGACAATCCATCAAATATATTGTCAGATCATAATTTCACTGATGGATGTATTCATTAAATTGAAAGTCCCTTGATTGAAGGGAAGTTGCATCTAGTATAGTATGCAGTTACGGTCACACGTGTATTTTTGAAGAAGCTTTAAATTCGTCAAAACCTTGATTGAAATTAATTAAACCACTGTTGTTGCAATTTGTTGCCTCATTATCGATACCTATACATATTATAAACCAAAGTCCTCCCGCCGCGACTTTCTGTCTGTCTGCCTATCCTTGATAAACTCAGAAACTAATGAACAAATTTTACTTCTAAACAGTCTGAGAAATGAGAAGGGTAGGGATGTATAATTGTTTTAGACGTGTGCAGTGCGTGACGATGGCTGTCAATAATTCTTGAAATGCAGGAAAAAATAGTATTAGGAAAAGCTACGTGTTCCGTCACTTACTACCTTTACCGTACTTGTGAAAATAAGTTTATTGTTTCATAATACGAAACTTACGTGTTTAGTCACTAAGACGTAATAACGGTTAATATATGACATTATGTAATAGTGATATAAAATACGAAAGATTCCCAGATGCCAAATCTGGGGAACGGAAGTTATGAATTGACGGAATTTCGTTTATCGTTTGACTGTGTGAGACACCTATCGCAAAGAGCTCGAGAAACGCCTGTGGAACGACGCAGATTTCCCATACTAATCCTTCGTTGCCGGAGCGGGTTGCTAGTCAATTTATTATGAAGTTAATATTCATAAACATTAAATTAAGAGAAAGTGATTTCACAGTGTAAACTTCGTATCAGTGATAGGGAAGAAAAAGCAACTTCCGATAGAACAATAGTAAAATTGGCACACAAGGTACAGTACTTAAATTCTTTTGAGGTACTTGAAAGATTATCTTATTTACAGCAACGTGACCACTATAATATTATACAAGGTAATGAAACCATCAGGTGATATGCCGTTTGTAATGAAGCATGTTGAGATATATTCCCAATCGCTCGCATTAATGAACCTCCCGATACCAGTGTTGCATAATAATAGGTATGAATGTCATTAGTCTATTAACATTTTGTTTACAAAAACTTTTGTTATTATCTTTCCTAACGTGACTAGATAATAACAAAAGTTTTTGTAAACAAAATGATAATAGACTAATGACATTCATACCTATTATCTTTCCTAACGTGACTAGCCACCCCCATGAACCACAGACATTGCCGAGGTGGGGTGGCTTGCGTGCCTCAACAATGCAGATAGCCGTACCGTAGGTGCAACCACAGCGGAGGGGTATCTGTGGAGAGGCCAGACAAACGTGTGGTTCCTGAAGAGGGGCAGCAGCCTTTTCAGTAGTTACAGGGGCAACAGTCTGGATGATTGACTGAGCTGGCCTTGTAACATCAGCTAATGTGGCTTTGCCACACAGCTACTGCGAACGGCTGAAAGCAAGGGGAAACTACAGCCGTTACTTTTCCCGAGGACATGCAGCTCTACTGTATGAACATATGATGATGGCATCCTCTCGGGTAAAATATTCCGGAGGTAAAATAGTCCCCCATTCGGATCTCCGGGCGGGGACTACTCAGGAGGATGTTGTCATCAGGAAAGACAATACTGGCATTCTACGGATCGGAGCGTGGAATGTTAGATCCCTTAATCGGGTAGGAAAATTAGAAAATTTAAAAAGGGAAATGGATAGGTTGAAGTTAGATATAGTGGGGATTAGTGAAGTTCGGTGGCAGGATGAACATGATTTCTGGTCAGGTGAGTACAGGATTATAAATACAAAATCAATTGGGGGTATCACAGGAGTAGGACTGATAATGAATAAGAAAATAGGAATGCGGGTAAACTACTATGAACAGCACAGTGATCGCATTATCATTGTCAAGATAGATACGAAGCCAACACCGACAACAGTAGTACAGGTTTATATGCCAACTAGCTCTGCCGATGATGAGGAGATCGAAGAAATATATGAGGAGCTAGAGGAAATTATTCAGACAATTAAGGGAGAGGAAAACTTAATTGTTATGGGGGACTGGAATTCGGTAGTAGGACAAGGAAGGGAAGGGAAGATAGTAGGTGAATATGGTCTGGGCAAAAGGAATGAAAGAGGAAGTCGCCTGGTAGAATTTTGCACGGAACATGATTTAATCGTAACAAACACGTGGTTTAAGAATCACAAAAGAAGGTTGTATACGTGGAAGAGACCAGGAGACACAGGAAGGTATCAGATAGATTTTATAATGGTAAGACATAGATTCCGGAACCAGGTCCTAAACTGCAAGACCTACCCAGGGGCAGATATAGACTCTGACCATAACTTGTTAGTCATGAACTGTAGGCTGAAACTGAAAAAACTGCAGAAAGGTAGGAATATAAGGAGATGGGACTTAGATAAATTGAAGGAAAGTGAAGTTCTGGAGAATTTCAGAGGGAGATTTAGGCAACAATTGACAGAAACAGGGGGAAATAAACAGAAGAAGAGGAATGGGTAGCATTGAGAGACGAAATAGTGAAGGCAGCAGAGGACAAAATAGGTAGGAAGGCAAGACCAACAAAAAAGCCTTGGATATCACAGGAAATACTAAATTTAATAGATGAAAGGAGAAAATATAAAACTGCAGTAAATGAAACAGGCAAAATGGAGTACAGACGACTAAAAAATGAGATTGACAGGAAGTGCAAAATGGCTAAGCAGGAGTGGCTAGAAGCCAAATGCAAATCCGTAGAAGAATGTATAAGAAGGGGAAAAGTAGATACCGCCTACAGAAAAATAAAGGAGACGTTTGGGGACAGGAAGGGCAGCTCTACGAATATCAAGAACTCGGATGGGAAACCAGTTCTCAGCAAAGAAGGGAAAGCTGAAAGGTGGAAAGAGTACATAGAGCAGCTCTACAAAGGAAATGAACTTAGAGACGATGTTGTAGGAAGGGAAGAGGAAGTAGATGAAGATGAAATAGGAGATAGTATACTGAGAGATGAATTTGACAGAGCCTTGAAAGACCTAGGTCGGAACAAGGCCCCAGGAGTAGATGACATATCCGCAGAGCTATTAAAGTCTCTGGGAAAGCCAGCCATGACAAGACTATTTGAACTGGTGTGTAGGATGTATGAGACAGGCGAAATACCCTCAGACTTTAAGAAAAATGTAATAATCCCCATTCCAAAGAAATCAGGCGCAGACAGGTGTGAAAATTACAGAACCATCAGTTTGATAAGTCATGGTTGCAAAATTTTAACACGAATTATCTACAGGAGAATGGAAAAGCTGGTAGAAACTGACCTCGTGGAAGATCAGTTTGGATTCAGGAGGAACGTAGGAACCCGGGAGGCAATACTCACTTTACGTCTTATCTTAGAAGATAGATTAAGGAAAGGCAAACCTACATTTTTAGCTTTTGTAGATTTGGAGAAAGCTTTTGACAATATTGACTGGAATACACTCTTTCAAATTCTGAAGTCAGCAGGGGTAAAATATAGGGAAAGGAGAGTTATTTACAACTTGTACAAAAGCCAGACCGCAGTTATTAAACTCGAAGGGCATGAAAGGGAAGCATCAGTTGGGAAGGGAGTAAGACAGGGTTGTAGCCTTTCTCCGATGTTATTCAATTTGTACATCGAGCAAGCGGTGAAGGAAAGCAAGGAAAAATTTGGAATAGGGATTAAAATTCAGGGCGAAGAAATAAAAACATTGCGTTTTGCTTATGACATTGTAATTCTATCAGAGACAGCAAAGGACCTGGAAGAGCAGTTGATTGGAATGGACAGATCATATATTAAGTTAATTAATACATCTGATAAACTAATTAAATTATTTTTAAATTATATTAAAGTAGGTATTGTTATGTTTCACAAGTAATGTTAGGAAAGTTATGCCTTCGTTATTTCCTGTATAATTACCGTTTTTTACGAAGTAATTGTTTGAAAACGTTGTTAGATACATTTGAAAGTGAGGCAACATCAATTTAAAAGATATATGTATTTTTACGCTATCTTCCACTGTAGCTAGTTGTATGTAATTGTTTACTTTTCCATTTTAATTAATTCAATGTACATAATTAACAAAACGTAGTTTTCAGTGTCATTGTTTGGATGATATAATCAGGATTCTTTCGCGTTACGTAAAGGTACCTGGTAACATCTTTGATCGAGAGCACAACCCACCCCAGTGTGAAGTATTGTTGTGAGTCGTTTAACGTAATGTTCCTGAGCTACAATCGACGTCACTCTGAACTCTAATTAGAACGACTAAGTTACAGAATGAAATAAATCGCCATTTGCGATCAGTTATGGCTTCACTGTACTAAGTTTAAATGGAATACCAAAGTGCGGCGAACGAAAAATTGTGCCCAGCCGGGATTCGAACACGGGATCTCCTGCTTACTAGACAGACGCGTTGGCTACTCCGCCACCGAGAACACAGTGACCAGCCCGACTGCAGAGGAGTCTTCCCAGCACGTCTCCCGCAACTCTCCAATCGCGACGCTACAGAACAAGTAGGCTGAGGTAATAGGAAAAAGCGTGGCGATTGCAGATTTGGGTGTGGCGGGAGACGTGCAGGAAAGAGTCCTCTGCAGCCGGGATGGTCACGGAGTCCTCGGTGGCGGAGTGGTCTACGCGTCTGCCTAGTAAGCAGGAGATCCCGTGTTCGAATACCGGCCGGGCACAAATTTTCGTTCGACGCACTTTGGTATTCCATCTAAAGCTAGTACAGTGAAGCCATGACTGATCGCAAACTGCGATTTATTTCATTCATTGAACGCTATAATGTCGTCAAAAATATATAACTATGTTAAAGTTCAACAGTATCTGACGTGTGGAAAGTGTTTCTCCCGTTATGAGCTAACTTCTTCCATGCCACACTGAACACCTCGGACTTTAGTATTCCACCCACGAACTGTGTAAATTTGAATTATTGACGTGTTGAATGTGCTTAGTGTGTTGTGGTGAATGTTATTAATGAGACTTGTACGCTGGTCATAAATGGGGACAATTGGGCACTAACGAGTCATTAAAGTATCAATGAACTGCTATTCTATGTGTCGCCTACATTATTTGTAGTGGATTAGTTGTGCCCCATGAAATTTCAGCCAGCCGTTGCCGAGAACACCGATCTACGAGAACATCAAGAGGCAACGAGTTACGACCCAGTAGGTTACAAGTAATCCATCACATGTAAAATGCAACAATAGTTTAATAATTTTGTAAATGTCATGTCACGTTTAACACGCTTAGAAAGTGTAACTATTTGCCGCTAATGTAGTGCTGAGCATTAAATCAGATGTGTACAGTTCGATCCTGTGATTAAATCCAGACATATTGCTTTAACAGAGCCGTACTCAGGCAAGTTGTGTTTTCCCAATACAGTTTAGTTTGATCAACACATAAGGACCATGCAAAGTCGCAAGGCACACATAGAACAAACGATACGTAAGAAGAAAGCTTAACTTCAAAATGTTGTATGGTGTTTTTAATAACTGCCACCCCCCCCCCCTGCTCCATGGTTGACAACAGAGTTACGGAAAGTTAGGAACAATATGGTTGCTGCTTATACACAAATCAAAACAAGTCTGAAACCCAAACATTACGAAGATTACAGGAAAGTACGTAACAGGGTAAAACAATGCATTCGAAAGGCCAGTCGAGAGCAGTAAGGCGGCTTGCTGCGGTGCGCGTGACCCTTCTGCCGTAGGGGGTTCGAGTCCTCCCTCGGGCATGGGTGACTGTGTTGTTATTAGGTTAATTTAATTTACTAGTTACGGAATCGATGACCACTGTAGTTAGGTCCCATAGTCTCATAACTCTACAATCATTTTAGCATTTGGAACTCAAAATGCCTAAAATAGGTACGCTCGTTCTTTCATACGCCGTAACGCTACTCCAGCGACCCTATGGAAAATTCTCCGTAGTTTTAGAGTCGGAAAGGCTACACAAGGATCTATTTTTCATATCTCAGCTGACGAACTGAATTAATTCTTCTCAGCATCGATCAACTGCAAAGCGCAAATAAATAATCGCCACATAACGAACGATGTCACATTACACCTGAAACATGTATTGATCAATATAACAAGAAAAGCAATAATGATAATCTCTTCTGAAGTGATAGACAACGACGGTGTTGGTATAACTGTGATTAAAGAGGCCGCAGATAGTGTATTAATCCTCTAAACGTATATGTTTAATTTCATAAATAGAAGTTATCTTACCTCTTGGAAAAGAAACATAGTCCTACCTATCCTTAAAAAGAAAATCCAATCAGCATATTCCTACCGTTTTCAAAGCCGTTGAATTCACTGTTCATAACCAAATTACTGAATTGCTTTATAAACTCTCAATGTTGATATTCTGCTGATAAAATGTGACAACTAAAGTAATCAAATGGTGACTGAAGTGGTTTGAAAGCTATCCCAACGAAGTGTTGTCTGTGGGAATGCAAATTTCTCTTGGAGAAATAGTGTTTCTAGAGTGCCACAAGGATCGGTTTTAGACCCACTTTTGTTGTCCTCGTACGTCAATTTCATGTAATCGGTTTTGACTTTCCGTAAATTTCACTTCTCTGCAGAGAACCTACCAAAGTACCCGACCTGAAGATACATCTACTGCTATTGCCCGGATGAACATCTGCCTTCAATGAGCGAAAAATTTGACTATGACAAAATGCAAAAAGAGTTGCAATTAAACTTAGTCGCCCATTACAAATTAATAAGGTCCGAAATACGTGATCAGTTAACCTTCAATTAACGGTATTCCAATAGTGAAAATGTAAGTGAAATTATCAAACGAACATTTCAGATAGATTATATATATATATATATATATATACACCATTTGGTAATACATTACTAATACAGGTACATATACTTCTTACAATATACTTCTTACAAGCAGATAATACAATAATACTAACAGTATTAATACAGACACGGAATAGGAGTTGGCCACTAAAAAGTCTTTTGGGTTCCTCTTAAACTATTCTTTATTTGTAGCTAAATTTTTTATGGTTGTTGGTAAATCATTGAAAATATTTGTTCCTGAGTGAGTAGTGGATCCCTTTTTGAAAGTCCTTGTGTAGATCATTTTCGTTCCTATTATGATAGGTATGAACTGAGCTGTTTGTTGGGAGAAGGGATATATTATTTATGACAGATTTCATTAAGGAATAAATATACTGAGAGGCAGTAGTTAATATACTCACTCCTTTGAAGAGGCTTCCGTAGGATTTCCGTGAATTTACGCCACAAATAATACGTATTACACGCTTTTAGACTCTGAAAACTTTTGCTTGACTTGAAGCGTTACCCCAAAATATTATCCCATATGACATTATGGAATGAAAGAAAGCAAAGTACGCAAGCTTTTTTGTTTTTATGTCTCCTATGTATGATACCACTCGAATTGCAAATACAGATTTGTTAAGCCGTTGCTGCAGTTCTATGGTGTGCTACACCAAGCTGAATTTATAATCAAGTTGTAATCCCAGGGATTTTATACTGTCAACCACTTCTATCTGCTCTTATTCGTACTTTATGTATATACTGGATGGGAAATTCTAACACGTTCTGAACTGCATGTAGCGAGTCTTTTCAAAGTTTAATGTCAGTGAGTTGGATTTAAACCATTTATTACTGTTAATGGAAATATCATTAGCAGACCATTCTAAAACTAATTTCAACATGTTATTTATTGCAATACTTGTATAATCTGCAAACAAAACGATATCTGATTCTGGCAGTGTAACTAATGAGAAGTCATTAATGTATACAAGAAAAAACAATGGCCCTAAGATGGATCCTTGTGCAGCACCACATGTAATTTCTTCCCAATCTGATGATGATGATGGCTTAATTCACCAGTCCCTTGCAGTGACACCATTTGTTTCCTGTTAGGAAGGTACGACTTGAACCATTTTGCAGCAATTCCCATGACACCACAAAATTCTAATTTACTTAAAAGTAATGATTTACAGAATCAAATGCCTTTGAAAATCACAGTAAATACCTGCTGCTTGTAATTTATTATTTAAAATTCACTGTAGGTGTAAATAGCTTTCTCCATATCGGAACCTTTCAGAAATCCAAACTGTGTTCCAGACAATATGGCCGCGGTGGGGTGGCCGAGCGGTCTATAGCGTCTCGCTGCGGAGCACGTGGTTACTCGCCGTGGAGGTTCTAGTCCTCCCTGGGGCATGGGTGTGTGTGTTTGTCCTTAGGTTAGTTTACCTATGTTTAAGTAGTTTGTAAGCTACTGACTTATGACCACGCAGTTTGGTCCGATAGATTTACAGACATTTGAACATTTCTAGACAATGTCATATGAGGTTAGGTGGTTGAGAAGCTTCTTGTAATTACCTTTTCTAGAATTTTAGAGAGTGACGTTAGAAGTGAAATTGGTCTGTAGTTTAATGGTATCTCTTTATCCCCTTTTTTTGAATAGATGTTTAATATCCGCATATTTTAACCAATCAGGAAATGTTCCAGTTATAATAGACTGGTTGATATTTTATTTTGTTCTCTGATTTTGCTATCTTTTTCGCACAGTGTATTTGTTTGGAAGTCTGAATTACTTTTATTAATATTTTACAGTATTCCTTATATTTAGCTAAGTCATCGTCATTGGAACTACTCTTAGCTAATAGATACAGTTTCTTTTTTGTCTTGCATGAAATCTTTATACCTTGTGTAATCCATGGTTTTATTATAGACTTCTGATTAATTTGAGTTACTTTTAAAGTAAAACAGTTTTCAAACAAAATACTGACTTTATTAATTATATGTTAAATTTTTCTTTAATGCCATGAGCACTATATACATCTTTGCAGTTCATATTTTTGAGCAGTTTTCTAAAATTCTCAATTTTTGGTGGATTGACTAATATCTTTTATGTAGATTTAGCAGTCTACGTAATCTGCTTAGAATGTGTACCTAAAAGGCGTTGCATATAATGATCTGAAAGGTCATTAATTATTGGTTTTATGGTGTGATTTTGTTCCTTTGATTTGTCTCTTAAATTTATATCAGTGGCTGTCCTAGATAATTTAGTTATCCTAGATGAAAAATTTACAGTATGAGTTAGATTGAAGGACAATGTTACTGACTGCAGTAAATGTTTAGTGGAAGAATAAATAAGAAAAACTGTATTAAAGTCACCAGCAACCAAGATTTATTTGTTTCTTCCTGTTCAATAATCCAATAGAGCTTCTAGATGATTTAGGAATAACTGAACAGATATCACCGTTACCGTATACAGAAACACATCCATGCCGTGAAAAATGTTTTGCAATATCTTACAACAAATTGGTGCAATCACTAGTTCTACCGAACCTACAACATTCCGAAATGATTCAGAGTGGTACAAGTAGCAAAAATACAAGACGGTTACAGTTAATAATGAATGTATGTGTACGTTCGTCGATATGACAATATTAGTGTGCTTCATACGACCAGTTAGGATGGCTAGGGCAAGACAAATTACGGGCCTACCTTACGCCGTGCCTTCTCCAAAAACTGCTCAGTGAGCAAGCAGCTCCCACACCTCGCTTCAGAATTTAAACATCTTTCGTGTCATCATAATAACACAAGATGCCGCTTATCTAGTCTAGTACCCTAGTTATGGTCCTTCGTAAACATTTGCAAAGTCCTTCACTGTCGCTGCTATTCGACTCTGGAACAAGCTGCCCCGTACTTTTAGCACAATTCAGTTTGCTACTACGTTTAGGAAACAGTTGAAGGCACTTCTGTCAACCTCTTAAAACTCATCCCAAAACTCACGTATACAGGCAAATTCTCTCTGTCTGATAGTAAAAACAGTATTCCTGCGTCCGTTTTTTCTTTTCCTCCTCTTTCACCATAAGTCACGTCACCAGCTTTTCCTTTATATCTCCTTATTTGTATAATATTACTCTCACTTATCTCTCCCTCTGCACTTCTCACTCTAAGCCCATTACTGTTAGCAGCCATAGTTAAAACACTTCCCTTTTGTAATACCTGGTGCATTTATGTATGTGGAAAAGAAAAGTCAGTAAAGTAACATCATAAACAGGAAGTTTTGTTGAATTTCTTTGTTAGAAAGGAAAAAATGTAGGAACAACTTTACGATTGTGAAAATATACAAGACTAGCTTAAACCTGCGGCTCCGCTCGCGTGTTGGTTGATTGTGATAGATAATGCGCGAAACGTGAAATAGATTTTTTTAAAGACATGTATTAAAAGAAATTTCTTTTTTACTGATTTATTTATTTATTCTTATGTTTCCTTATTCGTATACTTACAGAGAAAGACACTCTAGCACGCATAGACCAAAGATATGGTCTGTGGCATCACGTTTCGCTATAGACTCGCAAACGTCATCGCTGGCCTTCAGTCAGAATTTTTTTATAATTTGAAGACTTTCAACCACCATATCTTCCAGCCTCTTATAGCTATCAGCATGGAACTGCTATGGTGTACAACGAGAGACTTCGGACAACAATTATACACAGACCATTATTTTGCGTTCTGTAGTTTTCGCTGCAGAGCGAAATATTAACACACACACACACACACACACACACACACACACACACACGTAGAATTTTATATACACCGATAACTTTCCATCCCAATATACTCCACCCTTTTATCATTATCAACCCTCAGGCAACAATGCAACCAATAAAACCATTTTAAAAGAGTAAATGTAATTTTCGAAGAGTAATTCCTGTTCCGCAATTCTTCAAATTACTAAATATCTATCAGAGCACTATAAAACCTGGCCTTAAACCTTCCTCAGGTATAAATTAGTTACTGGACAAATATTTAAGTCTCGGCGACATGTCGTTCGGACGTATACTGAACAGACATTCTCATTAATATTTATAGATAAATAGCTATCCGATCGCTATAAAACCGTGTCTAAAGCCTTCCCCGGGTAGAGATTAGTAATTGTACAAATTTGTAGCTCTTTATGTCTTGTGGTTCAGACGTGATAAACGTACACCGAACAGACATTCACATTTGTAGATGTAGATGATGATGATTTATTGCTACGTTCCAGCGCTCAGTTCTTATTCTTACTTTGCAACATGTTTGATAAACGGTAAGTATTTCTTATTTTGTTCACGAGCAAACAATAAAAAAAATCCACAAAATGTAACTGTTTTAGGTGAGCCAGATAATAAGCGTTTGGATTTGATTATTCTGTTACTGTCTTTGTTCAAACTCGTATACCCTCTATTTGTTGCGGTTATTTTTATATTTCTGTAAATAGAGATACTTTTTACAACAATAGTGGACAAGTCTCATATTGTTGACTACTTAGGGGAACAAATTGTTGGAACCTAATCTAAGAATTATATGTACACACATTGATTTAGTTTCAAAAGCGGTCAAATCCAGTAATTAATATCAAAGCCGGGAAACTAAAGCTTTTAATTATTTTCTCAACTTTTTACTTTTATCACGTTTTCATTGGTGGAAGTCAATTTTCGAGGAGAAATAAAAATCTCCCATGTCTGAGTATTTTACTAAAGCGCTTTTTACTTCTCTGGAAAAACGTATAAAGTGGACTTCGCTGTCTTTGAAATTAGGCACTTCATTTATATTTGCCGCTTTCATACGAATACATGCATACTCGACAGGCTCCACATGATTAAATGTTCAAATGTTTGTTTAGCTTATGGGACTTAACTACGGGGTCATCAGTCATTAAACATACAAACTACTTATGAACTAGCTAACACTAAGAACGGCACAAATATCCATGCCCGAGGGGGGATTCGAACACCCGACCGTATTGGCCGTGCAGACCGTGACTGGAGCGCCTCAGTCCCCTCGGCCACCGCGGCCGGCCCACATGATTACCCCCTTTCTCACTTCAGGTACCTTTAGGTTGTTCTCAACAAAATAAAAATCTCCATTCTTTACGGATGGCCTTCACGCACACGCACACGCACACGCACACGCACACACACACACACACACACACACACACAAACACGCACACAAACTAAATACATTAATCTCATACAATAATTTATTATCGGTTATGTAAAATAAATTGTAATATTACAGAAATGACATTCTAGATTAACCTTTTATATATATATATATATATATATATATATATATATATATATATATATATATATATATATAAACTGACTTTCATTGCAGTGTCAGGTAATAAATCATTAAGTTACCATACATTTTCATCAGTTCTTTATATTTCTTTAACTGGGTTTTCCACACTACTAATCTCAATGGTATGAATCATAAAACAGTGAAGTTTTATTAACAAGACTGCAGATGACAATTGAAGTCTAAGGGAAAGTAATTTACACTATTTCTTTATATTCGTAGCGGGTGTGAAAACACATGTCTGCCCAATACGTTGATTCGATGTCTTATGATTTGACATTATTAGTAGTAAATTAGTGACTAAGAAATATTTAAACATCTCGGCTGTTACAAAGCACTGAATTACACTTAGTGGTGAAGTTAAAAACGGCTACTAAGTTTCGCTCCTCTTATAGGTCTGAATCTCTTTGTCCACCCTGCACTGTAAGTGGCAAGAAATATTGGATAGTTCAAATGAGGAGAAAGAATGGTGTTGTGACGTGACGACGTCTATTTGGTGCGTAAAGCGCGCCAGGTTTGTGACAACGGGCAAGCGCTACAGTTCTGATGACGGAGAGGACAGCATCACAACCAAGGAGGTAACCTAGCAATATGCGCGTGGCCGCAAAGTAAGCAGTCACGTGAAGGGCTGAACGTTTGGCGGACGTGACGTCAGGCCTAACTACCACTCGATACATCTCATCAAGCACTGTGTACACTTTCTTATATCACGCACATACTACTGAAGCCACAGACCAGCACGCTACGGCATTTTAAAGAGGATGGCCAAGAGATTATGAAGATGTTTTGATATTTTTTGTGTCTGTGGATGCGCTACTGAGAACGGTCTGTTCGGGAGGTGGGCCGTTGCTAGCAAGTATTGTGTACAAGATTTGAACTGAAAGAAGTGATTAGTTCACACATACTTTTTTACAATTAAATATAATACTCAACTTTAGGTGTTGCGCTTGTAATAGCTAAAACAGTTCTGCAATACATCAGTCTATAGCAGTGTTCCGGATTGTGCTGACGCAGACGCTGGCTCGTTGTACTTGTTCTTTTCCGTTGACTCTGCTATACTGACTTCTACTCGTAGACTGAACTGTCGTGGCTATGGTACGTCTGCATATGTAGCTGAGCCCTCTTCTTCTGATTGGCCGGCGTGCGGTACAAGCAAATAATGGTAACGGAGCTGGAGGCGCACCCGGCAACCGACGTAAATGTTCAAATCCTTGTAAAGATTATGGGACTTGACTGCGGGGTCAGCAGTCCCTAAACTTACAAACTACTTATGAACTAGCATTGCTCTCTTCATAATAATAAAACAGCATTTGGAGAGCATTTAGTGACAGAAAAGCACACGGTTGGAACAATTAATACCCATTTACAAGTGCTACATAGGGAACCAAAAGGACGCCTCCTAACGACACTAGAAGAAATAGAAATTTTCACACACCGGCTTGAAGAACCTCGAAATACACTCAACCAACAAAATGATTTTAATACCAGCGCATTTTTTAAAAACTTTGAAGGCCTCTTGCAACCTTCGTCCTGGACGCAGCAAGCCTTGGAGCGGCGGCCCCACATTCCGGTGGCTGGCGGTGGCAGCGCGTCGGCCCGGACACCAACCAAGCAGCAGGTCGGCGTGCAGACTGGCTTCCGAACGTACAAGAAAAAAAAACTGCGCACCGCACAACGCCACCAAGTAGCGACAGAGGCAATTAACGCCCATACCATAATGTTATATATATATATATATATATATATATATATATATATATATATATAACATTTAATTATAATTTTAACAAACTGACGTTAAAAAAAATAATTTTAAAGTATGACATATGTAATTTTATACATCTCTGTTTTACACCTTCAATGTTTTAAATATCGTAGGCATGTTTTAATTATCTTACCATATTTCTTATACTTATATCACATACAGTTTTATAAATTTTATGTCTGGATATATTCAAGAACACCACTTTTAGGAAAATATTTATATAACAAACAATTGTACGGTATAAGACCTTAGCTTATTAGGGCTCAACCTATCCACTCCAATCCCTGCCCCCACACACCTACTCTTTCACTCCCCACCATCACCTGCAACCAAATTAAAAATACCTACATCGAACTGTAAAGCTCAGTACCAATTAGTACTCGGCCAGACGAGTTGCAGACGTAACTATAAGGTAAAGAAAAATCTCTCCATTTTTGTATAAATTAACTATTGTTCAATAAACCCTTGGTACATTTATCAAATTGTACATTTCTATTTTACTTTTGTTTCTTAGATCTGAATATGATCCAAGTGATCGAAACATGTTATTAAAAATTATATTGCAACTGTTGACGGAAATAAACACATTTAAAATAACTAGCTTACACTAAAGACAACACAGACATCCGTACCCAGGGAAGATTGGAACAGACGCGGCACGCCACGCGATCCACAACGTGGGGCTCCAGACCGCTCGGATACTCCCGCGCGGCGGCAACCGAAGTACTGAGTTATCGCTCGTCGTCTTCTACTTGCGCGGACCGCCGCACAGTGGGACGGAATCCCCAAAACGTGCCCAAAACCTTAAGAAGACGTTTAATTCACACATAACTCATCAGACGTGGGTTTTTGAGGTCGCTGATTACGCATTTTATGGTAAAACGTGTCTAAACTAAATGGCTGAGCTAATATAGGATCTTGGCCCTTGAAAATCCATAATAAGTTATTAATAATATCATAAATATAGAATTTAGATGCTAATAATACACTGCCAAAGTGAGATATTAATTATAACAAAATTACAATATTTGTCGAAAATATATCGGAATAAAATTCTTCGATAATCACACACATTGTAATCCAATAATATAATGAAACAATATTCAAAGTCGGTGGGAGAACACAAATAATAAATTGTAATAGTATAATAAACAATAGAAGTATTAAGTGTAGCTAATAAAGACAGTCGTTCTTAACATTCAAAACTTATTATGATTAAAGATGTTCTTTTGGTGCATACGAAATAGTGTAATTGGTTTTATATCTGCTAATCAGACTCAGTATCGATCTCGAAGTTATTAGAGACAGAATCCATATCAGAATATTCCATAGGCGATTGTGGTGTAATTGGAATTGCAGGGTACAGTAACAGCCTTATTGCCTCCTTTAACAAACTATTCACATGTATTTGTGGCAGTTTTCTTATACTCAATATGTATTACCAGAAGCCTCTTTAAAACTTCTGCTATTGTTTTTACATGTGAACGTTTGTGGAAAATTATATTTATTTTACACCTGACCGTTTTGTGGAAAAGTCTTTCCGACATCTTTTAAAGTCATTGTTAATCGCTTTCTGCTTTGGATAATTCATCGATTTGCAACGGTACGCAAGCACTTGTAAATATTCAATATACAAGAGAAATGGCAAATTTTAGCAGTTGATTTTTGTCAACTCCATCAGATAATTAATCAGTCTATAGTCTGGGAATTAAAATTCCGCTGTATATTGCGGTATGTACTACTTTTGCTCTAGTTGAAAATGCATGTTCGGCAAAGCAGGGTCGTTTTGCACAGGCATCGGAAAGACGATAATATAAATAGGATAACCATGACATTTATATTTAGTGTACAAACATACTGTACATACCTGTAACAACCGTTTCCATCTTGTAGAACTGAAATTCTTCACATCACTTCCAAAATATTCACACACAAACCGAAAGTAAATTTGTCTTGCTTTCACAGCGCTGCGTGTGCTCTCGACGGTCAGTTTTGAACTGATGTAACTCGTCAGGAATATAAGCTGGACACCTCGCCTTCTGGAATGAGATGCACGAATTCTTCCCCTACCCAACCCACCCATCAATATTCCGAGAATAGAAAATTTATTTTTCAGGGTTTTTGCCACGTTTTGGGGACTCCGACCCACTGTTGCGCCGGCGTTGTGTCGAATAGCGACGCCATGACAGATATCAGTTGTATTAATTTTTTTATCAAGAGCTATCGGGAAATCAGATTACGATTCGCTTAAGTCACGTCGCTGTCACTTTTCAGTGATATGAAACGTGTTCAACATAGCCGCAGAAACGTTTGCGGGTGACTTACAAATAATTTCGCGATTAGGTTATGACAGCCTCTGGACACTTTTGGTGACTTGAAATTTTATTAGAATATTAATA
Source organism: Locusta migratoria (assembly GCA_026315105.1). Taxonomy (NCBI): domain Eukaryota; kingdom Metazoa; phylum Arthropoda; class Insecta; order Orthoptera; family Acrididae; genus Locusta; species Locusta migratoria. Next base: position 109,047,522 of record CM048749.1, on the reverse strand, counting down.
AAATGATTGAATGTTGTTTAGCTACATTGGTAGTCTGCTTGATGGGGGCGTGACTTACCTTATACAGTGGCAACACTGCCGTGGGAACACTGTGAAATGGAATCTACTATTATCGCTGACACCTACCTTACCCCAGAGAAAATAGACTCGTTCGTCGCACGTCACAGGCGTGCACACAATTGAGGGAAACACAGTCACTTGTGAACGAGCAATCTAACCCAACGGTGTCACTATGTTTTCGAAACAGGAACAATGGACGTGCATCAAGACTGAATGTGCCAGAGGACGTACAGCACGACAATGTCAGCAAAGTTAAAGAGGCGTGCGGGCAACCGGCATTGCTACATAAAAGTGGCACGTTGAGTAAAAGCCTTCAATGGAGGTCGGCAAACTAGCAGACAAGCCTCGGGCTGGTCGTCCTCGTGTATCTGAAAAAGAAGTGCATACTGTTGCCATGTTATTGGACAGTGATCGACGACAAAGTATTCGTGAGTTCGTCCACGAAATTGTATTAGCCCATACGACCGTTCTTCGCATCCTGAAGGAACGCCTGGGCATGAGAAAAACTGCATCACGATGAGTTCCGCATGAATTGACGCAAAGGCAGAAATGGATGATTGCGAAGATGAAGGAACCACTTCGTGGCATTCGATTCAGAACTCGACAGGCAGTAGACAGTTCTATTCGCTCCATCAACAGAAAAGTTTCTACTAACGGTATACTACGCCTTGCACATTGCTAGCAACGGTTTTTACACAACGTTGGTAACTACATTGAACGACAGTAACAAGTGCAAACATGTAACGCTTTTAGATCGGTTTTGAATAAATAGTTACCACTAGTTATGTTCAATAACTGGTTCTCGCCTGTAAACTTAATAAATTTTATTAGTTAAAAATCAAACATGTTGTAGCTCACAATTAATATACAGCCACTCTATTTGAAATCCCTGGCAATGAATTATTAATTTTGTTGTCAAGTTATGTGCACCTGGATGGAGACTACGTAGCAAAGAGCTGCAGCAAAGAAGAGGGATCCAGCATAAGTCAAAACCTATGACAAGTCGAGTACTAGCCCGTAAGTTCGCAGTATGTATAATTATCTGATATGTGGTGCTAGGCAAATGTGTTGAAAATTATATATATCGATATTAAATTATGAGATTCATCACAGAATCGGCGAGGATGCCATGAAGTACATTAAGACATCATGGGCAAATTCACACGCTACTGGACGCGCAGATATTTATTACTACACTGAAATGGATAATTTGATTGTAAAGATGAAGGAACCTTTCGGTTCAGAACTCTTCCAGTAATTCGAAAGGCAGTAGACAAGTCCATTCGCTCCATCAACAGAACAGGTTCTACTACGCCTTGCACATCGCTGGCAACGGTTTTTTTTACACAACGTTGGTAACTACTATCACCGCCATATTTCTATACTACAAACGCGTGAGTAGTCGTATGTTTAATTTCAAGAACAGTTGTTAAAATACGAATGAAATGACGAAAAGGTCAATTAGTGTGTTTTATGTGGCTGTAATTGTTCCGTACAGCTAAGGGAAGATACATACAGCAATGAGCAGCATTGATTTCCTGTTCTTATTCATTTGTTTTCAATTTCATAACATCTTCGTCTTTTCTTGCAGTAGTACGGTCGTTATGAAAGTGCAATTTGTCGCGGATAACTGGTATCATTATTCTTTTCATTGTTCTTACGAAATAAACATTGTGGTTTGACACATACATTAATGAGTCACGATTTTTGCTGTATTTCTTAATCTGTAACCAGTTTCGATTATCTTTGACTTTTCTTTCAATAGCATGACCGATACACTGTTGTAGTTGTCGTGGAACACACGCACCTTAATTAACCTGAGTGTTTTTACGATCACTACAATCTGATTCAACATTATGTAACATTTCTCCTCAGAACATGATTTTACGATAAATGTGTTGAATAGATGTGCCACAGAAGTATTAGCTCAAATTTAGAGTATGTTTAAACCCACTAGTAAAGTTTACAACGTCATTTCACGTTAGAAGATCATAGTAACATCATACGGTAAATTTTGACGTGAGGTGAGGCAAGATGGTGGCGTGAGACTTCAGAGGCAAGTTTGTCAGTCTAGTAATGTACGTCTGTGACTGGACGTAGCTGTATACGGAAAACCTGCGGGGAAAGTTAGAGATTGCATTATAGGCGACGAATTATTGGCGACCTATGGCGTAAATGCTGTTCTCACATGACGTCGGAAGCATAAGTTAAGAGTACTTGATGGGAAACACTAAACTACCCAGAATTTATTATCTTATAAATAAAAATGAATCGCTGTATGAGTTGTTAAGCGCAAAAGTCAAAAACGGCTCGACGAATGAGGGTAATTTTTCTCTATAGTTTTTCATCTGCACTTGTCAATTTCTATGACACCGTAGACATCCTTAACCTCGTGGTATTAGAATACAGCCGCGGTGGAGCACTCTAAGGACCCTTTCTGAGGAGCGCACCCTGCTCGCCGTCGTAGATTGGAGTTCTCCCTCTGGCATGAGTGTTTGTGTTTTCCTTAACGTAAGTTAGTTTAAATAAGTTGTAAGACTAGATACTGATGACCAAAGAAGTTAAACATTAAAATACAATGACAATTTTTGCCAAATTCGTATGTTACATGATTTGTATTTAATTTGATGGTGGTAAATCAAGGTTTTTTGGTTTTATGATAACTATAGTTTTAAAAGATAACTGATGTGGGCAATAGCAAAGCTTACGTCACTAAAGAGGATAAAGAAGGGGCGGGTCTTTAAATCTTTCACATGATACGATATGTTTAACCATAAACACATTTATTTATAATACATTCATGCACCTTAAATCACACCAAATCATTAATAGTAGGCAGTGTTCCTGGGCGTTTCACAATATTAAGTGATATTGTAATAAAACATTCCTCATAAACTACAGAAGCCATCAATCCATAAGTAACAAGTTAAAATTCTTGAAAGAACTTTAGTGTGACCGGTGCTCTCCATAAGCACAAATTTAAACAGAACAACATACATGCAAACTTACAGCCTTGTAATAAGGAAACCTAAAGATATAAGGTTAATTGAAGCAAAGGCGTACACGTCGCCTGGGCGCAACAGCTCAGGCTTTATAACTCCGATATAAATTAATGATCAGTAAATCTTAATAGTTGCATGTGCAGTTCGGAACACCCAGCAGATACTTATTCCAAAGGAAATCAATAACATCGGTAGTACCAAACACAAGTCAAAAAATCAATCAATAAATTATTAAATAGGTAAATTAATAAATTCCAAGAAAATACGAACTGTCCACACTTAGGCTCACTGACAAGAGGGAATCAGCGTCAGAGCGGACACCTGCAGAATGTAACTGAAAGGATAATAACAAAAGAACTTGTACAAACACTTGGCAAAGGCTGAATGTACGCGCCCACTAGACTCCAGCAAACATACAATAAACTTTGCACAAGGCGTCCACCCATAGGTTCTAGGACAGTGAACTTGACACGGGTCTCTTAATACGGGCACTAATTCTAAAATTCTAATCTCAGTCAGGGGACTGGGCCGCGCCGGCCGCGGTGGCCGAGGGGACTGAGGCGCTCCAGTCACTGTCTGCACGGCCACTACGGTCGGGGGTTCGAATCCCCCCTCGGGCATGGATATTTGTGCCGTCCTTAGGATTAGTTAGTTCATAAGTAGTTTGTAAGTTTAGGGACTGATGACCCCGTAGTTAAGTCCGTTAAGCTCTACAAACATTTGAATATTGACTGGGCCGTGCACGGTACGCAAACAAGATAAAAACACGATCGCCATCCGACTATGGAGTATGCTAGCAACAACAGTTAACACGCTGGTCGTGAGTGATGGACAGACAATCGCCGAAGTTCAAATACCAGGAATCTCACCGTCAGTCTGCGTCAATTTCCATGCACGAAGCGGAATGTCTCTCACCACTCAACACAGCCAGCATGTCGTGTGCCCGAGGTCTCTTTCTCTCTCTCTCTGCGTAATTCGTACACAATCCAGGAGCGTGATACGACTGCGGCTCTAGGAAGGAACAAACATCAACTCGTGACCTAGTCAGCCGCCCTGAATGTAAACAGGAGAAGCCTCGACACGACGGGCGTGACGTGAATCTTCACATCAGTCCCTCCGCACACACCCACTGTTTAAATGTTCAAATGTTTGTGGGACTTAACTACGGGGTCATCAGTCCCTAAACTTACAAACTACTTATGAACTAACTAACTAGTACTAAGGACGGCACAAATATCCATGCGCGAAGGGGGATTCGAATCCCCGACCGTGATGGCCGTGCAGACCTCGACTGACGCGCCTCAGTCCCCTCGGCCACCGTGGACGGCACGCCCACTGTCACCTCGCACCACTCGCCAGGCCGACGGCGCACCGCGCCCCCTCCCGGCAAAGATAACAACACCACGAGGGAAGGCAAAGTCCTACCGCAAGTCGATTGATCGATCTCGCACAGTGATCCGGCTCAATAAACGTTTTGGCATTTCAGAAAATATTTCGTTTTCTGAAATTAAACACATCACCCTAGTATTATTTTCAAATCAAGTATTGTCTAAAACCAAATGTAGGTGGACTGTGTAGTTTGTATGTGGCCTGCTCGCCATCGTAGGTTCGAGTTCTCCCTCTTTCATGAGTGTTTTTTCGTTAGCGTTAGTTAAAATAACAATAGTTTGTTTTATAACAAACGATACATAAAGCAATAATGAAAATGCCTTGTGGAAAGATCTTTGGAGGGTGTTGGTATTCTGTCGTTTCCGTCCTCTGAATTCGGTTCTGGGATCTTAGAAGTAGGTCCTGTTGTTACTAGCGTGGTGAAAATGCACACCAGACCCTTCATAGTAAGATAACGTATGTGCCGCGGTGGAGTAGGCGAGCGGTCTAAAGCGACGCGCTGCGGAGCGCGCGGTTACTCGCCGTGGAGGTTCGAGTCCTCCCTGGGGCATGGGGCATGGGTATATGTGTTGTCCTTAGATTAGTTTACCTAGGTTTAAGTAGTTTGTAAGCTACGGACTGATGACCATGCAGTTTGGTCCGATAGATTTACAGACATTTAAACATTTATACAACGTTTGATGTTCATTATCTTTGGAAGTTCTCTTATCACTGTGCAAGTTGAGGATGAAAATTCAGTTACTTTCTGAGGAGTGGTGTTGCATTAAATACAGTAATGTGCGACAACCAGAACCCGGAAGATGAAATTACATAGATTAATGTTTTTACGTCTGAAAATGATTATTAATTTCGACTTCATGGCAGTTTGTTCAACACTTATACCAAACGTCCCGTTCTATTGGGTACTGTTCACCTCATAGGGTTTTAGTGTAAATATTTTGTACATTTCATACCCATTTCCTTAGTTTAGAAATGACGTTACATGAAGAAATGATTACGTTATAAAGAAATATGACGTCCATTGTTCTCAATTCTTATTATCACTATTTGTCAAACACGAAACACTGGATCTTGTAAATAAAAGCAGTGTCATTAAACAGAATTAAAAATACAGCCTTTATATGAACTTTTATTTTTTAATGAGAACTCGAAAAGCGTTTAATTAACTTCATTTCCATTTTTACAGGTTGGCCGTGAGACAAAGAGCTTTGCACAACAAAATGAGAAAAGTGAGAAGAGATTCTCATTATGCAGTCAGTGGCGTAAGCGCTGGAGCATCCCTCGACCCCCGAGAGACCGGCACCTGTGAAGCCGTAGCACATGCTGCCGCGTGCATTTGCCTCTGTGTTCTGGCTGTCTGGGTATAGTGCAGCGCTAATGGAAGAAGCTAATCCGTTCAAATGCCGCTAAAGACAAGAACGTGTATGTAATTATAAAAGCAGCTACTGTGAATTTTATTTAATACTCGTACTTTCACATCTTCTTCAGAAGGTTCCCTACAGCACTCAGGATTACCATGTTGTGCAGCAAAAACAGTTCTGCAAGACTCCTAGAACGGCTAATATAATGTCCAAACTTCTCCCTCGGTCATCCTAACTGGAAACACTATTTTTAAATGCTGTACACTCCGTTAAAAAAAATCTGTTGAATGAACTTACGGGTTTCTGTACCGAGAAACATTGCAAAAGTTTGATATGAACTTTTTTTTTTAATGGCGACACTTTTTTTCTTCGTTACAGCAACTCTCTGTTACTATGCAGTACAACTACTCCACTCGTTTCGACTTATGAAGCAATAGCATTAGCTTTATAGTACTTCGGTATAAGCCTGTTGCTTCAAGAATCTTGGTAAGAAGTAACTCTTGGTCACCGAATGTGAACTATTTTCACTGCATTTCATTTATTTTATTTCAAATCTTGCAATTTGAAAATGTAAAAAATATATACATAATGAAACTGACGATAGTTTGTCTTTGTATAAATCATTTATGCATTTCACTTCCAATCCTGGATCGTATTTTCATATGAAAGTGAAATACATTTAGTCGTAACTATTATCGAAGCCTGATGCCGCCATCTCACCACCACATATGTTAAGGAGTGAGGTCGAAAAATCACACCGAAACTTTCGTAATGAACATAATTTAAACACTTTACCGGTGGAGTAACTGTATTGCTTTATTCCCATTTCTTATGATTGGCTTACCTGTACGCCTCCTTTGGAATGGTGATATGTAGGCGGGCACTAAATAATGGCCTCAGTTACACCATTGATATGGCACTGGCCGCAGACATATACCACTAGATCGGTAATCTTGCATCTGTCACTGATGTCTTAGCCGCCGCATTGCTTTAACTCAAATCGCAAGGTTTCTAAACGGAAGTACTGTCAGTCAGTCCAGTGCCAGCTGTCACCAGTGCCACATCGTAAACAGCGCTAAGTATCTGAATTTAATTTGTGTCAAATTTAATTTGCAATTCTAGTTCATTTTCGTTAGTATTCTGTTTTAAGAGGTTTATTCCCGCGTACTTGCAGATTTCGTTTGTACTACTGTTTTTTAATAGTTTATTCTATCGTATTTGATAAATAACGTTGTGTTTAGTCTTCGTCTTTGACCGGTGTATTTCAAAACAAGTCAGAGACCGCTACTAAAGCTCGTCATCAGTCGGTCCAGTGCCAGCTGCCACAAGTGCCGCAGCGTTAACAGCGCTAAACTGCCGGACTCAGTTTTGTTGATTTGACAGTGTAGTTACCACTGACCACAGTTCAGTCAGCAGCCAGCCGCCTTCATTAGAGTACTAGGCTTCTTTAAAGTTGTTAATTGCAGTTAATTGTATCGATAGGATGGATAGGATGTGTGCCTGCTGTGTGCGGACGCAGGAGGAGTTGGCCGCGGTTCGCGAACAGCTGAGCGTGCTGTTGTCTACGGTCAGCCGTCTTCAGGCTGCTGTCTCGGGGTGCAGCGATGGTGGGGAGTCTGGTGCGTCGAGTGGGACACCTCAGGTGTCTCACGTTTCGCTCTCTGTCCCTGCTACCGAGGCACCTTCAGGTGTACCGGACGTCGTCGAGCCGCCTTCTCCGCAAGGGGAGTGGCGGGTTGTACGGCGTTCGCGTCGCTCGAGGCATAAGGCCAATGTGGAGGCTGGACGTCCGTCCGCGCCCGTTCGTCCTGTGAGTGAAAGTGTGGCCACTCCTTCAGCAGGGTCCGAGCAGGTGCACGGGGGAGGGGATTATTAGTTATTGGGAGCTCCAATGGCAGGCGCGCGATGGAGCCCCTTAGGCAGATAGCGTCCAGATCTGGAAGGAATTCCAATGTGCACTCGGTGTGTCTGCCGGGGGGCCTCATCCGAGATGTGGAGGCGGCCTTGCCGTCGGCTATCGAGGGTGCGGGGTGCAGTCGACTGCAAGTCGTGGCTCACGTCGGCACCAATGACGCTTGTCGCTTGGGTTCTGAGGACATCCACAGGTCCTACGAGCGGCTGGCGGAATTGGTGAAGGCTGCTGCCTTCGCACGCAGGGTGCAAGCAGAGCTGTCGATTTGCAGCATTGTTCCCAGGGTTGATCGGGGTCCTTTGGTTTGGAGCCGAGTGGAGGGTCTGAACCAGAGGCTTCGCCGACTCTGTGACAGTCATGGCTGCAGATTTCTGGATCTGCGTTATCGGGTGGGGAATTGTAGGGCGCCCCTAGATAGATCAGGGGTGCACTACACTAAGGAAGCGGCTACTGGGGTAGCAGAGTACTTGTGGAGTGCACATGGGATTTTTTGGCTATGCACTAATTCTGATGGGCACTCGCCTGTCAGCATTCAAACAGCGAATTCAGGCCACGTCCGGAACAAAAATTCGAACATAAAAATATTAGCCGCGAACTTACGGAGTATTAGAAACAAAGTTCCCGAATTTGCAGCGCTGCATGGAAGTTATTGCGCTCAGATAGTTTTAGGCACCGAAAGCTGGCTAAATGATGATGTGGCAAGTTCAGAAATATTTAGCGAAGCGTGGAATGTATATCGGAAAAATAGATCTGATACAACTGGAGGAGGAGTGTTCATCGCTGTGGACAAAGATATTGTTTCTACTGAGATCGAGGTTGAAAGTAACTGTGAAGTTATCTGGACACGTATAACAGGTCTAAAAGAAGTAAAGTTAATAGTTGGGTGTTTTTACCGGTCCCCAGTGCTGCTGTAGCAGTTTTAGAATCATTCAAGGAAAGTCTACACCAGGTAGTGCATAGGTATACGGGCCATGTAGTATTAGTCGGAGGGGACTTCAACCTTAAGAGTATAGATTGGGACCTCGCTAGTTACATTTCAGGTGGTACAGACAAGCAGTCTTGCGAGCTACTTTTGGACACATTCTCCGAAAACTGTCTTGAGCAGTTAAACCGGCAACCCACGCTCAATGGAAATATTCTAGACCTTATAACCACAAACAGGCCTGACCTTATTAACGATGTCTGTGTAGAGACAGGAATTAGTGATCATGATATCGTCATAGCGTCGATGGTGACCGAATTTCATAAACCAGCGTGTTTTTGTTGGGAAGAGCCGACAAGCAAATGTTACGATCGCACTTAGAAAATGAATGGGCATCGTTTAATTCTGGGACTATGGATGTAGAGGAATTGTGGACTAAATTCAAGTGCATTGTTAATAAAGGGTTAGAGAAATATGTGCCAGTAAAGACGATTAAGGATGGAAAAGATCCACCGTGGTATAATAATAATGTTAGAAAGCTGCTGAGAAAGCAAAGGCTGTTGCACTCTCGATTCAAAAAAGAACACTCAAATGATGACAGGCAAAAGTTAGTAGAGATTCGTGTGTCTGTAAAAAGATCGATGCGTGAAGCATACAATAATTATCACAGCCATACCTTAGCAAAAGATCTTTCCGAGAACCCGAAAAACTTCTGGTCCTATGTAAAATCGATAAGCGGGTCAAAGCCCACTGTCCAGTCACTAGTTGATCATACCGAGGCAGTAATAGAAGAAAGCAAACGGAAAGCTGAAGTTCTAAATTTAACCTTTAAGAAATCTTTCACGCAGTAGGACCGCACAAATGTACCATCATTTGATCAACGTACTAATTCCGAAATGGGGGACATAGCAATAGGTATTTCCGGTGTAGAGAAGCAGCTGAGAGAGCTAAATACGAAAAAGTCTGCTGGTCCGGATGGAATACCAGTTCGGTTTTACAAAGACTATTCTGCGGCATTGGCCCCCTACTTAGCTTGCATTTATAGCTAATCTTTAATTCAGCGCAAAGTTCCTAGTGATTGGAAAAAAGCGCAGGTGACTCCCGTGTATAAGAAATGAAAGAGAACTGACCCATACAATTACAGGCCAATATCGTTGACATCGGTTTCATGTAAAATTTTGGAGCATTTTCTCAGTTCGAATATAGTGAATTTCCTTGAAACGGAAAAGCTTATTTCCATGAATCAGCACGGGATTAGGAAACATCGTTCATGTGAAACTCAGCTTGCACTTTTCTCACATGACATCTTGCGAGCCATGGACGAAGGGCAACAGGCGGATTGTGTTTTTCTCGACTTCAAAAAGGCGTTCGACGCGGTGCCACACTGCAGACTGCTAACGAAGATACGAGCTTATGGAATAGGTTCACAGATTTGTGACTGGCTGGAAGACTTCCTAAGTAATAGAACGCAGTACGTTGTTCTCGGCGGCGAGTGTTCATCAGAGACGAGTGTATCGTCAGGCGTGCCCCAGGGGAGTGTGATAGGACCGCTATTATTTTCTATCTATATAAATGATCTGATGGACAGAGTAAGTTGTAATTTGCGGCTGTTTGCTGATGATGCTGTGGTGTAAGGGAGGGTGTCGTCTGTAACTGACAGTAATAGCATACAGGTTGGCTTAGACAAAATTTCTAGTTGGTGCGAAGAATGGCAGCTAGCTCTCAATGTAGAAAAATGTAATGTGATGCGCATGAGTAGAAAAAAAAAATCCTATAATGTTCGAATATAGCATTAGTAGTGAGCTTCTTGATGCTGTCGCGTCGTTCAAATATCTAGGCGTAACATTGCAAAGCGATATGAAATGGAACGAGCATGTAAGGACAGTTGTGAGTAAGGCAGACAGCCGACTTCGGTTTATTGGGGGAATTTTGGGAAGATGTACTTCACCTGTAAAGGAGACCGCGTATAAAACGCTTGTATGACCACGTCTTGAGTATTGTTTAAGTATTTGGGACCCGCAGCAGATTGGTTTGAAGGAAGACATAGAGGCGGTTCAGAGGCGAGCAGCTAGATTTGTTAGCGGTAGGTTCGACCAATGCGCGAGTGTCACGGAAATGCTCCGGCAACTCAATTAGGGATCGCTGGAAGAAAGACGACGTTCTTTTCGTGAATTTAAGTAAATTTAGAGGGCCGGAATTTGAAGCTGAGTGTAGTACGATCTTGCTGCCGCCTACTTACATTTCGCGTAATGATCACAAAGACAAGATAAGAGGAATTAGGGCTCGTACGGAGGCATATAGGCATTCTTTCTTTCCTCGTTCAATTTGAGAGTGGAATAGGAAAGGAAATTCCTAGTAGTGGTACAGTGTACCCTCCGCCACGCACCTTACGGTGAATTGCGGAGTATGTATGTAGATGTAGAAGTAGATGTACTGATTTTCTGAGACTTAAAAATTCTGGGCTTAAGGTACCCGCATCAGCACATCCTCAAACGTCAGGAATCACTGACACGTCAATGTGTAAAGGTCCCGTAATAATCGCATGGGGAGAGATGACTTTGGGGCCTGTGCCTGACTGTTTCCCACATGCATATTCCGCGTTGTAACATTTACAGTAAAATTATTTGCGTTATCACGAAGTACCAACACCTATTGCCACATTTTTCTCAGGCGTTTCCATTAACAGCACGCCGTAATGTATCTAGCACTACGCAGTTCCAAACCCCAGTAATGAAGATACCAGCTTATTTGATATCAATAGGCTACGGACTCCGGTAGCCGAACAATAGGGTGACCGTTACCTCCTGCAGATGGAATCTTCTTCATCAGTAGCGCTATCAGGTTTTGGAGCCTACAGAACTCTACTCAAGGAACGTCCACAAACAACTATTTGATCACACTCTGACATCTCGTATGTCGTCCATTTAATAAGGTGCACGAATGTTCAGAATCGAGGGTGAGCCAGAACACTTGGTAGAGAAGCTACACGCTGCGAGTTGTTGACGGTTGGGGACATGAGCGGGCCATACCTTAGCCGTGTAATACCTATTTATACAATTACATATGTTTCACATTTAATTATTTGGAAGAAGGAAACTGAGGAGGAAGTTTGGCAGTTTAACTGAAGAGAAAATATTTATTTCCAAGAACAACCTATAATAATCATTTGCAATACACAGTTCAGGAAAATAATAAAGCTTGCAAGCCAAAAGCTGAACTGTGAAATTTAGGAAGGGAGTTTCATTAGGATGAGTGAGTATCTTTGATGCCAGTACTGAAAATAATGTCCACTGGAGAAGAAGTTCAAAGATCATGTTGAACATATCAGTTTAATAAAAAAAATAATCGCATTTGAGCAAGTGTCCTAATTGTGAAGATGAACTACATATCGATACAAATGGTAAGTACAAACCGTACCACGTATACACAATGAAGAAACTGGTATAGGCACGATTATGGAAACACATGGATACGTAAACACTCATAAGACAGTGCTACTATCAGAAACGCCTTTTTGAGACGACAGGTGCCTGTCTCTGGCGTTAAGTGGATTACTGCTGCTACAGTGGTAGGCTATAAGGGTTTAAATGAGTTTGTACGAAGCGGCGGAGTGCCCAAGCGCATTGAGGCGCTATGTTCCGATGCGTGAGGCGGTTCCTCGTCGGGGGTTCGAATGCCCCCTCTTGCTTGGATATTTGTATTGTCTTTAGTATAAGGTAGTTCATAAGTAGTTTGTACATTTAGGGACCGACGACAACGCAGTCTTAAGCTTAACAAACATTTCAGTTCGTACATAGTGTTATAGTCGCCACGCCGGCAGCGGTGGCCGAGGGGACTGAGGCGCTCCAGTCACGGTCTGCACGGCCACTACGGTCGGGAGTTCGAATCCCCCCTCGGGCATGGATTGTTATGCCGTCCTTAGTTGTAAGTAGTTCATAAGTAGTTTGTAAGTTTAGGGACTGATGACCCCGTAGTTAAGTTCCATAGACTCTACAAACATTTGAATTTTATAGTCGCCACAAGAGTGATGGGACGCGACATTTACGAGGTGGCGATGAGGTTGGCTTTTACCGTTAGACCATTTCACGAGTGCGTCGTGAAAATCTGGAATCCGGTAAAAGGTTAAAACTCCGACATCGCTGCGGCCGGCGAAACATCCTGCAAGAACGGGACCAGAGATGACGGGAGGGAATCGACCAGCGTGGCAGAAGTGCAACCATGTCGCACATTTCTGCGGATTTCAATTTCGGTCCACAACAAGTGTCAGCATGTGAACCATTCAACTCAACGTCATCGATAATTGCGTTAGGAATTGAACGCCAACTCGTGTAGCGTTGGTGTCTGCATGACGGAAAGTTTTACATCTTGACTGACCCCGTCAGCTTTGCCCAATCGCAGCTGATGTCATATATTCTGTGAATATTAAAGAATAACAACTGCAGGATCTTCTTTCGGAACAGACGCCACGGGTAATATATATATATATATATATATATATATATATATATATATATATATATATATATAATATGCCGGTGACGGGCAATGATCATATCGTTAGTGGGGAGGGGTGGGCAAGTTTGAAGTCCTTACTCTTACGGGAATTAGTTTCATAACTACGAGTTTGAGTACTGTGGGCAGGGCGAAGCTGGGAATTTGTATCTGACGGGAGGCGTGCTTAGGTAGTCCTTGCAGGGGCGGTGATCACTGTGTCCCCAGTGGTGTAGGGATCAGCGCAACTGCCTAGAAAGCAGGAGACCCGGGTTCGAATCCCGGCTGGGTACACATTTTCAGCTTTGCCCAATCGCAGTTGATGTCATATATGTCATATATTCTGTGAATATGACCCCGTAAACACTGATATTTGACTGTTAACTACTGGAAACGAGTTTCCTGGTGCTGTGTACGGTTATGGAGACAGTATCATGAATGTCAGAATGGGACTGATGAAGTTGGTGGAGGCTATATGTTGGTTTGGGGCGTATGGAGGTGCAGTGAGGTGGGACCTCAATACGTCTAGATACGACTCAAAAAGGTGAGATGGATGTAAACAACCTGGTTGATCGTTTGCATCCATTTATGCCGATCGAGAATTCCGACGGGCTTGGGCTATTCCAGCAAGACAATGTAATGCGCTAAATGTTCAGATTTGCTACAGCGTGGCTCTAGGATGCATATCTATGTTTAAACACGCAGACATGAAGATGGACTTGTGGGTAGCCCTTCAGCACTATTTCACACATTAGTCGAGTCCATCCCACGACGTGTCAAGGCACTTCTGCGAGCTCGGCGGCCCTATATGATATTAGGTAGGTGTACAAATTTCGTCTGCTCTTCAGAGTAGTAGGTCCATTTCAATACAAGGGAAGAACGTGGCTGTTTCTAGGAATGAACCCAGCTTGAAAAAATAAGGACATCTATGGATTCCTATTTTAACAACAATGCTTACCTATTCGGACGACCGAGGTAACAAATATGAAACAGGAAAGTTTAATTACCTAATTTTTTATAAAACCTCTCCCAAATCAAGTAATATCAAATTGTGCAATTCCTAGTATCAACATACAAGTATGAGGGTGAATAATTACGTCGTGAAATGTAGGATAGTAGTACAGTGCAATGTAACACTCCTGAGGAACGCAATGAGATCCATAAGGGAAATAAGAACTACAAATATCAGGAAGATATTGAAAATTAGGAACGTTGAAGAAAATATTGCGATTGGAAGAGTTTGATGATATATTCGGGAAGGTCAAGGTCAATGAATTATTGGAAGACCTGAAAATAGTTCGCAGAATCAAAAGTATCTTCAACAGGCTGATAAAAGACTAATTAATCACATAAGGTTGTGCAATAATGTTACAGACCTACAGCCCATCAAGGAAGAAGAACATAGTGTGAATGCCGCGCAGGATTAGCCGTGCTCATTGGGGCGCCATGCTGCGGTGCGCGCGGCCTTTCGCTGTCGAAGCTTCGAGCCCCCCCCCCCCCCCCCTCTTAGGGCATGGGTATTTGTGTTGTCATTAGTTTACCTTAATTTGTTTGCAAGCTACGGACTAATTCCCAAGCAGTTGAGTCCAATAGATTTACGAACATTTGAACATTTTTGAAGGCAGAAACCGTCTTAGTGTAGTGGTCATGTAGTGCTATTTCTAATGAAAAAGAGACTCAAGATTTCATAGATAAACAAAAAACACAAATCCTGGTGCGCAGTGGTCACACACCGGACTCGCATTCTGGAGGACAGCGGTTCAAACCCGCTTCCAGCCATTCTGATTTACGATGTCTGTGATTCCCATAAATCACTGCAGGCAAACGGCTAGACGGTTCCTTTTGAAAGGCAGAGACTATTTCACTCCCATTTCTGAAGAAACTATCCGAGCGTCCAATGACCATAATCTTCCATCGTTTCAAGAAGGAACAAACACCTGCCTTTACCCGCAAGGAACCGATATACCAGAAAATAAATAATTTAAAAAATAATATCAAAAAGGAACAACTTCCTGATGTTCTGAAAAACTTATTTATTCGTCACAAACCGGCTTTCGGCTTCTTAGACCATCATCAGGTGAGAACTGACTGTAGTATACATGTTTTCAAAGATGTTACAAACATTTTACGATTTACAAAGATGTTATCACAAAAAGTCGACTAGTTCACAGAAATGTACATTACAAGTACATATTTATGAAAGTCATTACCATTCATATAAAAATATAATAAGTATATGTAAATAATCAAAACTGAAAACAAAACTTATCTCAGTAGAGGTGTAAAGGGGAACTGCATCTGATCATTTAATACTAAACTGGCATCCTGAGCCAAATGTTTATTGATTTGCAGTATTTCCAGTAGTGTCACCTTTCTGCTTTTCTTCAGAGGATGTAGGATTTCACAGTGTACATCGTAATCAAGGTTTTCTCTTAGCAGATGTTCAGCAAAGGTTGAATCTGTTTTTTCAAACGCGCAGCTTCTCTCGTTTTCTGACAGTCTAATAGCTACAGCCCTGCCAGACTGACGAACATACACTTTCCCACTTTTTTTGCACGTATTTCAGTACGCACCACTCGGTGATACAGGTTGAGTTTTGTCATTACTATTAAATAAATAATTTGAAATTTTGTTTGTATTATAAAATGTAGGCCTGTAATTTCGATATTTTAACTTTTTACCAATATGATCTGAAATTTTGCCTAAATATGGGATGACACACCAGTTTTTCTGACTACTGACTTGTTCTTGCTGGTCAACATATAAAAGTGATACGATTTTTCTCATTTTCTTGTTATTCAATATACTGTCAATTAGGGCGTGGTTATAGCCATTACTGGATGCTAAATGTTTACTGTAATTCGGTTTGAAATTCAGAATTAGATAATGGAACAGTTATGATGCAATGGACCATGGAGTGAAAAGCTGCATGTTTATGACTGTGTGTATGCTGGGAACTAGCAGGGATAACTGTATCTGTTACTATGGATTTTCTGAAAATACTGAATTAGTGTTTGTTTCTGCTGATATCAATAGTAAGGTCAAAAACGTTTATAGAAGATCCTCCTAGTTCCATAGTGAACATAATTTTCTTGTGTTGGGAATTTAAATGTTGTAAGAAGGTATGCAATTATCTGGCAATTCATAAACACAGCACATCATCCACATACCTCAACCAGTATCCAACTTTGTACTTCAGTGGTTCCTTCTGTAAGAAAATCTGATCAAAATCAACAATGGAGATCTCATATAGAATGGAACTAAGTGGAGAACCCACAGCTAGTCCATCAAACTGATTGCAGTACTTATTTTGAAACTGAAAGTAATCAATTTGTAAATCCAGGAATTAAATACTGTCAACCCCTTCTATCTGCTCTTCTTCACACTTTACAAATGCTTAAACTAACTTATCCTAAGAACAACACACACATACACAAACACACACACACACACACACACACACACACATATTCCCGAGGGAGTACTCGAACCTCCGACGACGAATGGCAGCGCGCACTGCAGAAAGCTGCCTCAGCACTCTCGGTTATTCCGCCGCGGCAGTGTTTGAAACCATTTACTGACCATGAAAATATAATTAACAAACCTTTTTTGAACTATGCTCGATATGGTATTTATCATCAGAGAACGAAATCTGCTTCTGGCAGTGTAATTGGTTGGAGGTCATTAATGTACAGAAGGGCAAGCAATGTCCATAAAATAGGTCTTTGTACGAAACCATATGTAATTTCTTCTCAATCTGCCGATGACTGATGGCTTAATTCACTAGTCCCTTGCACCGACACTCTTGTTTGCTGTAAGAGAGGTATGATTAGAACCATTGTATATCATTACCCGTGACTTATTAGAATAGTTGAGTTAAAAGGATTTTCTGTTTCACAGAAATAAATGTCTTTGACATATCACAGAACATAGGTGCTGCTTATAATATATAATCTATTGAATTAACTACATTCTCACTGCACGTGTAAACGGCCTTCTGGATATCGGGATCTTTCATTGTGTTCTTGACAATATGTTATTTGTGATCAGGTTTTTGAGAAGCTGCTTGTACTTTACCTTCTTCAGAATTTCGAGAGCGCTGGCAAAAGGTAATTAGGTCTTTAGTTTGATGGTACCATTTTATCTTCCCAATTCTTTCAGTTCATATTTCAGCGATTAGGGCAAATCCTATTCTGTTGTTCTCATGAGCACCTACCATTTCATACAGATAACAAAACAATAAACTATTAAGTAATATTTAGTGAAAGGTTACCCGTTACTAACAATCACCTTCAGATAATTGTCTTGTATTAGCTAACTGGGATAGAGTGAAAATGAGGTAAACATTAAACGCTGGGTTTGGAACTCTGATAATGTTTCTACTGCGAATCGTACGGAGTAACCCGTGAGAGCGACGAACCAAACGATTAATTGGATCGCTGGATATGAGCGTCGAACATTCGATAAACAAGCGTCAAACTGTCGCATCGGCAGTTATCGCGTGGGTCTGATGTTCATCACAGCACGCGTTCGGCATTAGCTGGTGCTCCCATGGGGCCGTAATCAACTGAATGCAAATTCTCAACACAGGCCGGCAGCCTTTCGGCAGTGACATACTCCGGCAACCAATTTCGCGTGTCGGCGCTTCACATTCAGGCTGGGTATAACATTGAAAGAGAGTCTTAAAATGTCGATAAACTTCTCCGACATCAAACTGTTATGAATCTGTCTGAAATTTCTTTTCGATAGTTGTTTAGTAACAGTAGCCGTGCTAATTTGGGTGGCGTGTGAAACACATCTTGAAAACTGCAACTAAATAAATTTTATTCTATGTAATATGCATTTTGGGCTCCTGTCTAGCGTCATTTGGTAAGACACTTCATTTGGTACATCATTGTTATAGACCGTATTTGCCACATTGAAGACGTTTCTTTCTGTAGTATCTAAATCGACTTTCCACACTCATATTAACTTAACGAACGCTGAATAGGTTTTACAAATCTCAGATCAAATGGCAGATTATTTATTTATTATGCGGTTTTGCAATACGATTTAGTTTAGATTTTCAGGTACCACAAAATTATACATTACATTAATTTAGATTACTACATTATTATTTATTAAACATTATTTTATTTTCATTATCCATTTTCCCTATCTTCCTATAAATTCTATATTCCTTCTGCGGATAGACGCCTGAATTCCTTGGATCCATGTAGTTAGCGGTCTCCCTCTTTCGTTTCTTCCTCGTGGCTCCCATTCCATAATTCTCTGTGGTAGTCTTTTCTTTGACTTGCTTTTTGTATGCCCATACCGTAAGAGTTATTTTCCTTCTATAAAATCTATAAGTAAACGTCCATTTTCTTCCTGATGACTTCATTCCTGATTTTTTTTCCCATCTAGATATTCCTGCAGTTCGTCTCCAAAAGTCCTTCTCCGTTGCCATTACCCTCTTTTCTATTTGCGATTTAAGTGCCCATATTTCTGATGCATATGTCACGATGCTTCTGATGATTGTATTGAACATTTTTTATTGTTATCTTTCTGATCTGTTGGTCCCATAAGATACCATTTAATGTCCCAATAGTACACTTCCCAGCATTTATTCTTGCATTAATTTCCTTGTCTTGTTTGCCAACTTGTGTAATAGTTACTCCTAGGTATTTGAATTTTGCAATATTACACTTCACAGCATTTATTCGTGCATTAGATTCCTTGTCTTTTTTGACATCTTGTGTAATAGTTGCTTCTAGGTATTTGTATTCTGCAGTGTGTTTTATTATGCCAATGTCAACTACGCCTTCAAAATTCCAGTAAAGCAGGAAGTAGCAACCAATCGACTGTTGAAGTTGAAGTGTAATATTCATGACACAGTTCCATCATATTTTGGAAAAATCATCATCATCACGATTGTAGAAGAGACACATTAGTGACAACTAATGCACGTACAGCTGAGCAGCCATGAAATCAAGCTACTGACGGGAATAATACAAGAGAATGAGAACGAAAAATCAGGGTGTATTAGATGATGAAACTGGGTTGGCAAATTTAAAAGCGACAGTCAGGCAGTCCTGCTGATGCGCTCAATACAGCGGTTAATATTCTAATTACCACGTAAAGTCGAGTAGGAGGCAGGCGACCACAACTAAATTAATCGGTAGGAGTGCAGAGAAGCTGGATAGGACGCAGTAATCGAAGGTCTCCCTTTTGGCACACCATGACTTTATTATGGCGCGTTTCGGAAACTCCCTTCGTCTAATATTTATCTGTTTTGAGAGCGACAGCTATACGTAGGCAGATGGAGGTTCATATGCGTTGAAAAAAGTGTTTACTGTACAGACATATGCAGACTGCAGGTAGTCAGCGTATATCTGAACAATGAACACTTTTATGAACGTCTATGCAGTTGCATCTGCCTACGTGTGACTGTCGTTCACAAAACAGATGGATATCTGATGGAAATGTTTCCTACAGAGTTATAAAACAGTCGTGCCTGAAGTGTGACCTTTAATTAATGGGTCCTATCCAGGTTCTCTGCGCTAATACCTATTAATTATAGCTTTTATTAGCAGGGGAAGACTGAAGGAAACTGGCGACTTGTACATGGTACTTGTGAACCCAGGAATAGTGTTGGATTATGTAAATTCCTGTAACGTACTCCAAGATCTGATCAGTTTAGGAGTAATCCCAACGGAAAGACGAGTAATATGTATCATGCACAAGAACAAAGAGGAAGAAATAACACCGCAAAACCAAAGCCGAAGTTGCATGAGATATTCTCATTACGAAATTCGTAAATTAGGATCAGGGTTCTTGTGGAGAAATCTGCTTCAGTTGTGCATAGACTATTCATTGAACTATTACCATTTCCGGACTCTACAGTCTCATGTCCAGGCGAACAAAAGAATTATGAACTACGTCACAGACTGAGCGATGTAATCGAAGTGGTGCAGGCTTACGTCACAGTGTTTTGCATGGGTGATAACTGCCACGGGTAAAGAAAACCTCCGGAAGATAGCAAGGACTCAGACACAGAAATGGGATTACAAAGTACTGAGGAACGATGAGACGCGTTTGAAGTTTGCAACGGGTGAGATTACTTCCATAAACAACACCAGAGTAAGCAATTTAAAATTTAGTTGAAGAGGCACTTACCTTTCTGAATACGGCAAACACAAATGTTTGAAAGACTAACATAGGTAGGAAAAAATGAATGCAAAGAAATGTTGACTAACAATAGACACATTTCAACAACTGCTGTGGGAACGAAAGAAGTATAAAAATTTTCACGAAAATTCGAGAATGCAATAAACGAGAAAAAAAAAAAAAGACTTAGAAGCCTAGAAGCCGAGGTGAAATGGTTGTTGGAGGGATAATGTGAAGAAATGGAAAAGGAAATGATCGTCGGAAAAACTGACTCAGCATACAGAAAAGTAATAAAAATGATGAGTGCAATGAAACTATAGGGTGATAAGCAATGACGAATTATTTCACTGTTGAACTACGGAAACAAAGCGGATAAGTAGGAAGAATACACTGTAGGTCCCTATGATAGGTAAGACTTGTATACCACTAGAAACAGAAACCAATATGGATAAGTGTGAACATAGGGGATCCACTACTAGGGTCATATCATTAAATAATTGAAATAAAATAAGGCAGAAGGCACAGGTATAATGTTACGACGTAATTTCTAAGGTTATTGGTGTATGAGGTAAACAAACGGCTACTGAATTTGGTGCGTAGACCCTACGGGGCTGGTTAGGTGCCATTAGACCATAGGAAAAGAATCAGTCATCCAATTCCGAAGACAGGAGGGGAACATAAGTATGAAAAGTACAGCACACTGACCTTGACGGCTCAGGAATCTAACATTCTGACTACAATAATAAAAATTCATATTCACGGAATGTACGACATTGACTGCGAATGGGTAATGTTGAAAATGTGTACCATACCGGGATTCGAACCCGGGTCTCCTGATTTCTAGGCAACTGCGCCGATTCCTACATTATTTGGAACAAAGCGATTATCATACCGGCACGGACTATCCAAGCAAGCCTCCCATCAGATACAAATTCTCAACTTTACTCTGCTCAATGTCACTCAAACTTGCGATGATTCAAATTCCAGTTAGAGTAAGGGCCTAGGAGTGCCTCTGGAGAGAAGAAAGGATCATTGCCAGTCATTTATTTTATTTAATAATTCGAATAAGAATGGAAAACTGAGGTTTTGTAGCATGGCGATCTATTTGGCTTCAGGTAAGGTAAAGGCACAGAAATTGTTGTCCTTATATTGGGCACGATAATGAAGGCCGAGTGAAGGAGAACCAACACACAAACAAGGAAAAGCGTGAGAGAATGTAAATAGGGCAAGATGTTCGAAATTTTGAAGAAAACTGGAGTCAACTAAGGGGATAGGATAATGGAATTATAAAACTGCATGATGTAGAATAAATCGCCTGATTTGAGAAGGGTGTAAGTCAGGGTTGCAACTATTCATCGCCGGCCTCGGTGGCCAAGCGGCCTGCAGCGCGAGTCACGGTCTGCACGGCCTCTTC
Source organism: Locusta migratoria (assembly GCA_026315105.1). Lineage (NCBI taxonomy): Eukaryota > Metazoa > Arthropoda > Insecta > Orthoptera > Acrididae > Locusta > Locusta migratoria. The sequence continues at coordinate 109,025,825 of CM048749.1, read as the reverse complement.
GGTCGGGGGGTCGAATCGCCCATCAGGAATGGATATTTGTGCCGTTCTTTGTATTAGCTAGTTCATAAGTAGTTTGTAAGTTTAGAGACTGATGACCCCTTAGTTAAGTCCCATAGGCTCTACAAACAATTGAACTTCATGAACTATTCGCCTTTACTATACAATAACTACTACGATGAAGCAAAGTCGAAAATAAAAATACAAGGGCAAACGTTGAATGAAATAATTAGTCCCATGAGTGTAGAATACTGGTTGAGAGCAACCGCAAAAAGACAAAGGTATTGAAAAGTAGCAGAAATGAAGGCAGCCAGAAACGTAACATCGAAATTAGTGATCAAAACGTAGATGAAATCACGTAATTGTGCTACCTTGGAAGCTAAGCAGCTAGGGATTTGTAGTTCGTGAACGAACTAGTTCATCTACATCTACATACATACTCCGCAATTCACCGTAAGGTGGGTGGCGGAGGGTACACTGTACCACTGCTAGACATTTCCTTTCCTATTCCACTCCCAAATTGAACGAGGAAAAAGAGAATGCCTATATGCATCCGTAGGAGCCCTAATTTATCTTATCTTGCCTTTGTAAGTAGGCGGCAGCCAGATTGTACTACACTCAGCTTCAAATTACTTAACAGAAATTCACGAAAAGAACGTCGTCTTTCTTCCAGCGATCCCCAATTGAGTTGCCGGAGCATTTCCCTGACACTCGCACATTGGTCGAACCTGCCGGTAATAAATCTAGCTACTCGTCTCTGAACCGCCTCTATGTCTTCCTTTAAACTGATCTGCTGCGAATCCCAAACACTTGAGCAATACTCAAGACGTGGTCGTACAAGCGTTTTATACGCGGTCTCCTTTACACGTGAAGTACATCTTCCCAAAATTCTCCCAATAAGCCGAAGTCGGCTGTCCGCCTTACAACTGTCCTTACATGTTCGTTCCATTTCATATCGGTCTGCAATGTTACGCCTAGATATTTTAACGACGCGACAGCATCAAGAAGCTCACTACTAATACTGTATTCGAACTTTTTTTTTTCTACTCATGCGCATCACCTTACTTTTTTCTACATTGACAGGTAGCTGCCATTCTTCGCACCAACTAGAGATTTTGTCTAAGCCAACCTGTATGCTATTACTGTCAGTTACCCTCCCGTACACCACAGCATCATCAGCAAACAGCCGCAAATTACAACTTACTCTGTCCATCAGATCATTTATGTAGATAGAAAATAATAGCGGTCCAATCACACTCCCCTGGACCACGCCTGACGATATAATCGTCTCTGATAAACACTCGCTGTCGAAAACAACGTATTGCGTTCTATTACTTAGGAAGTCTTCCAGTCAGTCACAAATCTGTGAACCTATTCCATAAGCTCGTATCTTCGTTAGCAGTCTGCAGTGTGGCACCTCGTCGAACGCCTTTTTGAAGTCGAAAAAAACACAATCCGCCTGTTGCCCTTCATCCATGGCTCGCAAAATGTCATGTGAGAAAAGGGCAAGCTGAGATTCACATGAACGATGTTTCCTAATCCCGTGCTAATTCATGAAAAGAAGCTTTTCCGTTTCAAGGAAATTTACTATATTCGAACTGAGAATGTGCTCCAAAATTCTACATGAAACCGATATGTCAACGATATTGGCCTGTAATTGTATGGGTCAGTTCTCTTTCCTGTCTTATACACGGGAGTCACCTGCGCTTTTTTCCAATCACTAGGAACTTTGCGCTGAATTAAAGATTCGCGATAAATGCAAGCTAAATAGGGGGGCCAATGCCGCAGAATAGTCTTTGTAAAACCGAACTGGTATTCCATCCGGACCAGCAGACTTTTTCGTATTTAGTTCTCTCAGCTGCTTCTCTACACCGGAAATAACTATTGCTATGTCCCCCATTTCGGAATTAGTACGTTGATCAAATTGCGGTCCTCCTTCGTGAAAGATTTCTTTAAGATTAAATTTAGAACTTCAGCTTTGCTGTTTCCTGGAATGATCAACGAGTGACCTGACAGTGGGATTCGACCCGCTTATCGATTTTACGTAGGACCAGAATTTTTTCGGGTTCTCGGAAAGATCTTTTGCTAAGGTATGGCTGTGACAATTATTGTATGCTTCGCGCATCGATCTTTTTATAGACGCACGAATCTCTACTAACTTTGCCTGTTATCATTTGCGTGTTCTTTTTTGAATCGAGATGGCAATAGCCTTTGCTTTCTCAGCAGCTTTCTAATATTATTATTATACCACGGTGGATCTTTTCCATCCTTAATCGTCTTTACTGGCACATATATCTCTAACCTTTTATTAACAATGCACTTAAAGTTACTCCACAATTCCTCTACATCCATAGTCCCGAAATTAAACGATGCCCATTTATTTTCTAAGTGCCATCGTAACATTTGCTTATCGGCTCTTCCCAACAAAAACACGCTCCTAGACTTCTTGAATTGTTTATGAACTTTGCTCACCATCGATGCTATGACTATATCATGATCACTAATTCCTGTTCCATAGAACTATTCCGTGGAACGAGCTACGGTTCATTTGGTTCAATTTGGAGCACTACAGTACATTTTACTCCTTCCTTTGTCAATATATTGGAAATCAGAAGGCACAGGTGCAATTATTACTTTTCTTGTTACTGAGTGCACCCATCTACAGGACCTGAAGCTACATATTGCAGAATTCCATACTGCCTGATCTGCATCGGATCGGAAGTCGGAAATAGTTCATTGAGTTCATTTGATGAACTAGCCGAACCGCGTGCTCTACATCAGATCGGAAGGCCGAAACAGGTATCCTAGTTCACTTACAAGTAGAGTGTAAGTCAATCGGATTTTTTTATAAATCATCATTCATACATGGTATGACATGTGTGTCTATTAACGCAGTTTTGAATTTAGAACTAAGAAAATAAGGGTCTTGTTGTTCAATCAGACAAAAAAAAACGTATTTCAAAGATTTTGAAAATCCTACTTTTAAGGGGGTGACATAATGGGTGAATATTGTCTTCTGAAAATAAACTGAACTGTGTAGAACATCTAAATACTTCACTAAACTATTTATATTGATCTACTTAGTTTATTTGAACAGGTTTATTAAGGAGAACTATTCCGAACTGAACGGTTCAGTAAAAGAAGTACATCTCTAATAGTAACGCATAATGGACGATGTAAGTAGGCCACAAAACATTAACGGAGACAGAAAGCATTCTTCGTCGAGAGGAACCTATCGGTATCAAACACTGGCCTTAAAAGAAGGAAGAAATTTCGGATAATGTGCATTTTAAGTGAAGCTCTCATGAAATTGAGAAACTTACAGTAGAGAAAACGCTAATAGAAGAAAATAGAATTTGAAATGTGATGCTACGCAAGGTTGTTGGTCATTAAGTGGACGGATAAGAATACCGATAAGTTTTCTATGGAATCAGTGAAGAAAGGAACATACTGACAAGAGGACGGATGAACAGAATTATGTAAATACTCTGGAAGGTACTAGAGGGTAGGAGAAGACAAAGACTATAATAAATCCAGCACATAATTGAGGATGTAGAGGCAAGAGCTACACTCACCCATATGACTTCATTATGTTTATAATTAAAAACAGCGACCAGCGACAAGTATGATATAAAATGTTTGTTTGGTTAAATCATTTAAATAACTAAACATTTTCATGCCAAGTTTGTGGCTAGTCACTATTTTCAGTTAAGGTAAAAGGTAAAGCAGTCAACAATCCGTAGATTGGTTTGAACATCACAGTGCTTCACTTGTCATGGTCCTATTTGAAGGTGGTATGCCGTTGCCTTCCTCCGACCTTCGAACTGACTTTCCCAGCCAGTTATAGGGGGACCTACAGTTTAACGTGGGTTCCGAACGACGGTGCTACTCGGTATTTTTCACATGAGCAATACTGCCAGAGGTGAAAGAAGTGTAATGTGACAGATTAAAATCCTAGGACCTGGAGGGGATCGAACGCGTGACTGACACTCTATCACTTTGCAACCGAGGCGCACCAAACATTATAATATCAGTTTTTGACAAAAAATAGCATTGGCATAAATATATATCTCAGTGATATTACTCGTTTGGTGATCTAAATGGAAATATACAGCCCACATCTAAATATGTTTGATTTCTTCTTTTAATCCGACCAGCTGCGGATCCGTAGGGCTCAAGTATGGATCTATTGCGTGGTTTATACTCGGTCTCTTTGCAGATGAACCTGATCTTGCCAAAATTCTTCCAATAAATTGAAGTCGACAAATCCTCTTCCCCACTACAGCATATACTTGGCAGTTCAGTTTGATATCTTTTGCAAAGTAAAATCGAGATTGCTTGTGTCAATCTTCAAACTAATAATACCGCAAACGAGCAATTCTGAATATTGAATGTCTCCTTGACAACCAATACATAACAAATACATACTCAATCCATTTAAAGTTGTCAAGGTGTATCGTTGGAGACGTCATTATGAAGTGAAAACAGAAAAAAGAAAATATTACCAAACGAAGTATAGGAAGTTACCATCTGCTGATGGGTAAAGGGACATTATAAAGGGTGCTTTTAAAAAACCGCATGATCTGATTAGAGGGAACCACTTGTGAAATCCGAAGTGCTGTCCGCAGTCCAAGTCACACAGCCGAGCGCGTTGTAAGCCACAAACATGATGTGATAAAAATAGAAGCAACATGAACTACGGGTTGGAAGTGAATGAAACTGCACGTGATGAAGAGCATGTTATTATTTTGAAGTGATTACAATGTGACATCAACGAGACAAGGAAGTTGGCACTTAGAAATGGTGTGCTGCAGTCAGATCTTGAAGCTGTTCCACCTCTTCTCGTGGCAATGTTCTTTAGAACGCACCGTGGGCCAGAATCACAAAACAGCTGGTGAAAAGTAAGGAGTTGTTGAATTTATATCTAATTTAGTATGCAAGGGTTAACAAAGTTGCTGATTAAGAATATGTTATCAAAAAGTGAAAAGAGGGCCGATTTTATTCATACAAAAGTAATTTTTTGGGAAATTTTAGTTACTTGATTTTTTAGTTCAAAAATTTAAAAGATTGGTGGTTCCAAAATGGCGGTCAAAATTGATAATTAATTACTTTTATTTTCATCTGTTTATTTATATTTCCATATTTGTATAAAAGTCAGTATTTGATGGCAGCTGTAGTTGATGTTTAAAATATATAGGCTACAAAAAAGTGGAAACTTCGGAGAAAGGACCCAACAGAATATAGAATATGGTGTAAAATATTACAAATAATTATTTCATTTCACATACAATTTTCTAGAAAATGCAAGAAGGAAGATTAGTGTTTAATAACCCGTCGACCGGGATTGTCATTAGAGGCTGTGTTTACGCTCCAGTTGTTCTAGTAAGGATGGTGAAGGAAATCGGGCGTGTCCTTTGAAAGGAAGTTTCCTGGAGTGATATAGAGAACTCTCGGAAAATCTAAATCTGGCTGGTCGGAGGTGGATTTCAATCACCGTCCTTCCGAATGCGAGTACAGTGTGTTACCACTGCGCCACCTCGCTCGGTATGGCTTTATGCTGGAGTAGTAACTAGTAGCAGCTTAATTTACAAAGATAATAATATGTAATTGCGGACACAGCGGCAAAGAAAGCGTAATGTTGTAAAATTGGTAACTTACATCTTAATTTTAAGCGCATTTTATAATTTTCTCATTAATTTTCCTGTAGTTAGTTAATTGAAAAATAAATGTGCACAATTGATTATTTAACAGTGATGTAAATGATTTTTCATTAGTACATACGGTTCGCTTTTGGATGCAGACACAGGGGAATGGAGGATCAGACACAACCAAGCGATTTAGCAATTATACCAACTCTCCAGAATAGCAGAAACCATAAAACCCAAGCGTATGTATTGGGCCGGTCATGTGACCCAGTTGGTAGATGCTCTCAGAAGCTTCTGGATTTCTTTCTGGAGGAAGGAGGCCCCTAGGAAGACCAAGCATGCGTTGGAGGGATGGCCTCCATTAAGACCTGAAGCAAGCAGCAATTGATGTGGACAGGTGGCGGATAGCAGCAATGGATAGGAAGCATTGGAGACGGAAACTTGAGGCAGCGTGCGGTCCACTAGGCCTGATCACGTACAGGATGAAAAAGACATACTTCCTGAAATACCTTGCATAGTATTGGGTTCACTTCACAAATTACTAACTTCAACAAAAAGCCTTGCCAGATGCATACGTGCTAATAAGGAACTGGCGTATTTGATCTGAAGTATAACCGAACAAATGAACATCTGGTCGTCAGCACAGCCGGCATTCAGTGGTCCCAGGATTTCTGAGCCAACGTGATAATCCAAGATTCCCAAATACAAACTTTTACTTTCCTATTTGGCCACGGTTTCAGGTGCCAGCCCCTCTGTGAAAAGTTGCCAAACAGCATTTGGCTCATCCTACCTCCCTGAGTTTCGTTGTCCACAATAGTTACCTCTGCATCTCCTGCTGCGTTGGTTCTGGGATGTAGGCCCACGATAGTGTTACCCCACGGAGGCTCAGGGAGAATGACCTACTGCTGTTGATAGTTCTGAGACACATGAGCATGTACCAACACTTACCCAGCGTGTCGTGCCGTCCGGGATATTATTTACGGACGCAGAATGCTTGTATCCCTGTGCCTTACTATCTGCCGAAGCACTACAAGAGATGTAAACGCATATCCAGTGGCTCGCCACACCATTATAACCGACGTTAAGACCATGCGTCTCTCCATATTACTGGCAGGACGTATGAGGCAATCAGGCCCGAACGCTATGGTAGAAGTGAGACTCATCGCTAACTTAATTCGATTTGATTCGTCTTCTCACTCCCAACGGCTGCGTTGGTATTATTGTGTCACCAGCATGTTCATGGATAGCGAGTCCCGAGGCTTTTCTATACAAGGTCATACTCCCGTTACTCAGAACAGAAGCTAATTCAAGCTTTTACATTTTGAAAATAGTGTTTCCTCCGATCACTAAGACATAAATAGACTACATTTGAACGACAAAATAAGTTTTGAAATGGCGTACTTCGCATTGTACTCATGTTGAGACTGCAACTACAAAGTTCGTTGAACTATCGCCACCAGATACCTCGGAAAATAATTCACAGCTGTGATGTTCCTCCTTCAAATGCTAACATCATTTGCAGCACCTTTTACAAACTCACGCATATGTTTTTGCTGACTTCCAGGTACCGAATACGAATTTCAGGCGAAATCACATGACAGTTTCACAGACAGTATACTACTCGGTTTATTTACAGACGGAGCGTTGAAACAAGGATAGGTTGTACGTTGTACGTAGGTACTACAGAACCAGCAGTGAGACTATACAAAAGTTCATTTCACCTTTCACTTAAACGCGATGACTCGTATTTGATTCTAGAAGTGTTCCATTTAAAAACCTACCCCATGTGGCGTCCCTTCAATATATTCAACAACAATAATAATAATAATATATGCATAAGCGAATCCACATTTGTTTGATGTTAGTAATGCGAAAAATGTACCGTTTTATCTCCTACGTACTGAAAGAACTTTTTCCTGTGTACGGCCAAATCAGCTATTCTGTAATTACTGAGCTTCACTGATTCGACAGATGTCTGCTACACTTTAAACTGTGGTAATACCATCACACGTGCAGAAACCGATCAATATAATAAATTTCCACCTTCTTTTATCGTAAGATATTTCGTGACTGAGTTCTGAAGAATTCTGCACTGAAAATATTAAATAAGAAATGTTTAAATATTTGTTAAGCTTATGGGACTTAATTGAGGGTTCATAGTCCCTAAACTTACAAACTACTTATAAACTAATTTATACTAAAGACAACACAAACATCCATGCCCGAGGGAGGATTGGAACCTCCGACGCGGGAGGCCGCGCGATCCGCAACGTGGCCCTCTAGATCGCTCGGCAACTCCTGCGCGAATTAACTAAGACCTTTTACTATAAACTGCACAGGCTAGAATTAGTGTAAGGATTATATAGAACAGAATAAATATACGAGGCGCGTCCAGAAAGTAAGTTCCGTTTGGTAATAAAATGAAATTTTACACAGATACAGAAGAAATTTTTATTGCACAAAATTCTACAACTCTTAAACTCTTTTCCACATAACTGCCGAAATTTTGTAGGCACTTGTCATAGCGTGCCACAAGGTTTTGCATGCATCCTTCAAAGAAGGTTGCCGCCTGTGTATTCCACCATGTGGTAACAGCTCTTTATCATCGTTGAAGTGTTGACCACCAAGGACAGATTTTAGGTGTAAGAAGAGATGAATTGCGCTAGTAGAAAGGTCCGACCTGTATGGAGGATGATCAAACAGGTCCCATTGAAATTTCCGTAAGAATTGTTTGGACACATTCGGTGTGTGAGGTCAGGCATTATCGTGAAAAAAAATCTTTTGACAGTAATCCTCTTCTTGCACCTAAAATCTGTCCTTGGTGGACAACACTTCAACGATGATGACGAGCTGAAAGAACATGTTACCATATGGTTGAATACACAGGCGGCAACATTCTATGAAAAAGGCACACGAAACCTTGTGCCATGCTATGAAAACTGCCTATAAATTTCGGAAGCAATGTAGAAAAGTAGTTTAACAGTTGTAGATATTTGTACAATCAATATTTTGTATGTACCTGTACCCATTCGTTTTATATAACCAAACGGAACTTACTTTCTGGACGCGCCTCTCATTTATTCCAAGGTCGCTGTTTTTAAAGAATTTATAACAGCAGACCTGTTCCGGCGTGAATGCCATCATCAGGTTAAACTGGTTGCTCATCTTCTCCTTGTATGATCGGTGTTCATCTGTTCTGTTTAGTTGTTATTTAACAGGTGTACGAGATGTGTTGTTCTTGTAGTTCTTTAAGTAGCTGCTTATACATATTTAAGTAATTTTTCTCAACATAAAAAATATTTTAAAAAATGTGAACAGCTACATAAATAACTACAAGAACAACAGTTCTAATACATCTGTTAAATAGCAACCAAACAGAAGATATGAACAACGAAATTGCTGGGAGAAATTAACCTGATTATGGCATTCATACCAAAACAGACCTGTCGAAATAATTTTAATGCAGTCCTTCGAACAAATACTTCCCAATGACTCTAAAAGAGCAAAGGATCAATTTAAAGTTTTGATTTAAGCTTGGCAAGACACATAAAAAAACGCATAGGTTGATGATACTTGTTTATGGGGATCAAGCACTGCCCATGGTGTATGTGTACGAGTTGTTCACCTGTTTGCGAGTGGGCCGGGTAGGTGTTTCTGACAATCCCGGTAATGGACGACCGGCGACCGCCGCCAGCGACGAAAACATTGAGAAGGTGAGAACATCAATCACGAACGATCGTCGACTGTGGGCATGATAGTGGATGAGCTGCAGATTAACCGTGAATCCGCACACAAATCCTTGTGCCATGCTATGACAATTGCCTACAAAATTTCGGAAGCTATGTAGAAAAGAAGTTTAACAGTTGTAGATTTTTGTACAATCAATATTTTTTTCTGTATCTGTACCCGTTCGTATTATATAACCAAACGGAACTTACTTTTTGAACGCGCCTCGTATATTATTACTTCTTTGATGGTTGTGTGCCAAACATAAATTGGATGTCCCGATACGAGATACTTCTAACGTTCTCCACAAGGAATTAGTTTAGAACTTGAATGATCACTGATAAATGACTCGTACGTTAGTCATTTTCAGTCTGTTCGGTCCGTGAATATACTTAGACATATCTCATTCAAATTAAGCTATGGAAGTTAGTTAAAATTTTATCCGGGTCCTTATTGAGTGCTGAAAGTAAAGACAGAGATTAATGACCTATTTATGGCCACTGCCGTCGCTGAGATATTGAATATTAATTAGTTTGTATTTGCCGCGGCATGGCCGCCGGCAACTGCCGTTCAGCAACGCTGCTACTGGAGCAAAGGTTCTGCAAAATGTTTAAAATGTTCGGTTTGCTACTGTCCTGTGAAGAACACGATATCGAAATTAACTTATCTGTTTGAAACTATAATAGGGCTTATACCTGAATTTAACACACATTAAAATCGTGATCTTGAAAATCAATCCAAAGAGGATTCTGGAAATGTACAATGACTTACCTCCTTCCGTCCGCTTAATAAAATGGCTGACATCAACCAGACTGAATAAAGGTTTACACAATGCTTATTATACTATTATGTTAAAGTCTTAGCTAACACTAATCATTAAATACTTAGTTACAATTGATTATTACTGTATTTGGTTTGCAAAGTTTTCTCTGACATCTCTGCATGTAACTGAATATAATCTGAATAATATTTGTATCAATATTCATGTTATTAATATTTTAGATGAAATACTGCAGAATTTCTACAGAGCCGCTGTTTTATCTACTTTGGTTTTCATATCCAATTTTTGGGCAAATTCAGTTACAACACAAGTGTCAAATTTATAAACTTTTCTGGGCTTCGCAACGTGCAACCAGATATTAAACCTTCCATTCGGTTTAAAGATATAGTCTGCAACATTAATTCGTGATTTAAATTTCATTGTTTCTGATCATCTGAAATATAGAATCACTTCATACGTAGATGACATCTTCATTGCAGAATCGACGTGGCAAGAACACACCGCTGCCGCGGTGGAGTAGCCGAGCGGTCTAAAGCGCCTCGCTGCGGAGCGCGCCGCGGTTACTCGCCGTGGAGGTTCGAGTCCTCCCTGGGGCATGGGTGTGTGTGTGTTGTCCTTAGGTTAGTTTACCTAGGTTTAAGTAGTTTGTAAGCTACGGACTGATGACCACGCAGTTTGGTCCGATAGAGTTACAAACATTTGAACATTTTTTTGAACACACCGCTACACCTAATGCATTGCTAGGCACCTTCGCAAGCGATGGTATTACTGAATAAAATTTTGTCGGGCCTCCAGCCGCGTCACGTGGCTACAATCACCCGAGCTTCCTGTCAAGCTCTCCTTGCCATTGTCAAGTACTAAATGACTGTTGCGTTATCGTTGCCTTGCCGTTAAACAGCCACACAACTGGCTGTGACGTCACTGAAGCAAGCTGCTTCGCTAAATAAGGTACTCTCCGAGACGGTTGTGTCTGCTTTTGGCTGTTGGCTGTGACATCAATGAGGCTCTCTTCATCGTCCCGTGTTCGCCGCTCTTCAACCTCGCTAAGGCCGGATCCCAAGCTGTGCTGATATGCAAGCGGACGTTCTTATTAATGATGTTCCCCAGCATTTTAATTTAAATTGTTTTCTTTATAACACTAGTGCATTATCAATTCGTTTTAGGAATATGTTTCGTCGAAACGTATTCAATGTCGATTCTCTAAAGAATCATCTGCCACGGATGAGTTTTCTGGGACGCGAAAACGTAACAACCTCCTATGTTTGGCTTGCTGCTGTTGCACAGAGCGTACAGCTGTCCATGATAACAACAGCCACATTCACATTGCTTTGAGCCCTAGATCGTCTTTCACAGGCCTCATCATAGCGAGGTTGAAGTGGATGGGGCAGGCTCGGGACGAAGTAGCGAGTCTCAGTGACGTTACAGTCAGCAGCCAAAACCGGATGCAACAGACATGGAAAGCAAACATTACCTTATATGGCGAAGTAGCTAGCTTCGGTGACGTTCCGGCCAGCAGTGTGGCTAATTTGCAGCAAGTAAACGACAGTGCAGCAGTCAATTACCACTTGACAATTGCCAAGGAGAGATTGGTCAAAAGCTCGTTGATTCATAACCACCTGATACGGCTGGAAGCCCGAGAAGATTCTATTCATTTATTTTGCCGTGATACCATCACTCATATAATGATATTACTGTTAATTTTCAAAAATCTTACATTGGGAAATTATTAATTAAATTATAAGGACACACTATTTCGTCCTCTGTTATTCGTCCCGATCCGGAAGATTTGCAAGCCATTCAGCATCTCATATACTACAAGGAAACGTCAGTTTAAGAGTTTCCTAGGTTATATTAATTTCTTTTGTCGTTTCATTCATTATAGGGCTCGTGACACTCTGGACTTATGCCGAGTCAATGGGAAAAACTTAAACTGGATTTGGAATTATTACACATAAGCCAAATTTGTTACACATATGTTATTTACATAGCATTTGTCTGGCATTGTTAAATATCCCTGCAATAGGAAACGATCCTTGTAAGATTTCAAAAATCAAAGTATATGCGAAATAATGTCTATGCTGCTCATCAACTTAGGTGTTTCTGTAAAGTAGTAAACTATACATATGTTTCTTTTTCATAAGACAATCACAATACGTTACCTTAGTGAAATTTGAGAGAGACAGTGGAATTACTGTTATCAGTTACATCGCACTTTAATGACACAATTACGTCCTTCTATGGATATTTATTTAAATTTCTTAATTTGTTCCCAGATTTACCTACATTTCAATGAAATATTATAACCAAATGGCTTTGTTCATGGTACGAACATGTTATACAAAATTAAATTGTTACCTTGTTCGCAACTTCCGATTTGCACTCTGTCCTACTTGTTTTTTGCTGATCCTGGTGTAATAAAATGTTCACTATTGCGAAAAATGGTGATGTTGTTTTCATAGGTCATCCCTTTGAATCTTTTTACTGTAATTGCCCTTTGATATCCCTCTGCAATTTTTGCCTCATTAACTTCGGACTGCCTCAAATCTTTTGACGATTCTTTTATGTATAAGAATGTGTCCTAGCAAACAATCCCGTCCCGAATTCTGGCGTGTACCTCCTTATTAGTTACGCTATCTATCCATCCAATTTTCAGCATTATTCTTCTATCCTCTTCCAGTCTTCACTAAGTCCATGTTTCCCTTGCGTACATGGTAACACTCCACCCAAGTGCCTTCAGAAATTTTAATTAATATTCAGATAAATATCCCTTCTTCAGAAACGCTTTTTATCCCATCGCTATTCTGCATTTTATATCACCTATACTGCGACCATTGTATGTTGTTTTACTGCCCATGTAATAAAACGCAACTACCACCTTTATTGTTTCGATACCTAGTTTAATTCCTTCAGCGTCTTTTTAGACTATATTACATTGCCATTGTTTTGATCTCGTTTCTGGTCATACCGACCCATCCTTTCAGGACAGGAAAAAAATTTACTTCAGTATAGTCGTAATATCGCTACGACTTCCATTTCATTGTAGATAAACGCAATAAATGCTCTGGTTGATGCTCTTCCTTACCATTTACTACATCAATTACAAAATATAAAGTTACGTTAATTGCCAGACTCAAATTACATGTGATCTCTGCTCTTTGTTAAGGAATATAAACCAAAATGATTGTGTGCCTGTACGTACATAAAATTCCTTAAATTATACCAGAAACGCAGCGAATGTTAGAGTGGATGCAATATAGCTATTCAAGTTTCCACCGCTGGTCAACAAAAGTGAAAGACAAAAAAACGATATTCCAGGGTAATCTCGTTTCAGCTGAGCTCTTAATTCGTTTATCGGGTTACGCGAACGGTCTGGGACCGTCGTAATCGTGTTACAGACCGGATTACAACTGAAACTCGCGCTGGAGAAAAATGATTCAATGTTGTGGGTTTGGTTATTTGATTTAGGCACGTGATCGGTAAAAGAATGCGTATCTGTCAAGATTAAAAAACAACATCGCAAGCATTTAACTCAGAGAGAATATACAAAATGCGATTGATCCGTCGCACGGGAAGTGAAAAACTTCAAACTCTTTGTGCATTGTCATTGTACATAAAGAAATTAGAAGCTCCTCAAACAAGAACTCAACGCAGATAGGTAACGCATATATATTTTAATTGAAAAATGTAATATTACGATGCTAAAAAAACATGTATTTAATAATGCGTTGTTATAAAATACCACTATTTACTTCATTAAACTGATACTTTCTGCACTAAATTCAGGTTGTTTTCACTACTAACGACTCAGAGTCAGTCCATGACTGCCAAGCCGTAACCCATTTTTCAAACAGCACTTTCAACCACACACATTGTCATAATGTGAAATCGATGTCAAATTTATTACGTTAAATATACCAGGCTTTATGTCCAGAAACCCATTACCAACTAACTTGCGACTTGCAAGCCCTTTAATTTTAATTCTTCAATGCGACATCTTAACATAAAGCTGCCCAATTTTTTACAAAAATGAATTCAAGGCTTCGATAGTGCTTTTAGTGACCGTTGTCGGTATGTTAATAAAAAAAAAGTGTACCCAAGTGAGGTCGTCGATCTAGATGAAGTTAGTGTCGAAATACAAAGCACAACCACCTACTTCGCTTGCTTCGTATGTAGCTTGTCGGAAATTACGGTGATCTTGCGACCTTCCTATCGAAACTTACTAATGAGAATTGGCAACAAACAACTCGGTGTAGGAAAAGGTTTATGGCTCGTTGTCTCTGTTCATATGTGTGAGTTATGTGTGTCAGCTTCTATGCCCTAAAAAGCTACCAAATCTGTTTAAACAAGATCAATAATTAACCTCTAGTTTACCCAGTCTATCAATCTGCATATGATGACTACAAAATATATTCAAATAAACGCAAATTAAACCAATGAATAACCAGCAAAATGCATTCTAAGGGAAAGAAGTGATTCACTCACGAAGTAATTCTTTATAACTGGAGTGTGTTACTCTTTTTGGACATGAAAATGCGGAGGAGGTCCTACTTTATACATCGGTTAAGAACTGAATATTTTTCCAACTATTTTTCATGAGAGTCACAGTAAGTATCACACGCAGTCGAGAGGAAAAGTTCCAAATTATCACTCGTAAATTAGTGAAGTCCATCGGGCATTGCAGGTCCAAATTAATCCGCGATTTATAACAGCATTTTTTTTATAAAACACAGTTTGTCATCACACTAGCACACGATTGCTGAATTATCACAGTTCCACAGCCCTACTACCGTGCATAGTTTACCACTTCTCACTAGAGACTAAGTTTTTCAGCCACAGTCCCATAAATTTTCTATGACCACACAAGCCTATCTCTTCAAATCACAAGTTCGTAACGCGGATTCAGACCGTCACAATTATTCACCACCGCGTCCAAGGTACGAGCCCCTTCCCAAGAGTTCGAAAGCATGCTCTTCCTGCTCCTAAAATTGTATCCTTCCGCACATCCCAATGCCTCATCTTTAAAATACATTTTCCCTACCAAAATATTATACATTTGAATATCACAGAATTAAATTCTCTGACCACCTCCCTAGAAATATTGTTTAAATTTAGCAAATCAATATTTATTTAACAATACTAAATACGTTTGAGATGGAGCTCTTTGCTTAGGTTGCGTCTCACTGTTCAAATATACTGCTGCCGTCGAAATATAGTTACACAATTATTTTTAATTTGTCATGGCTTTTAATACAAATATATGCAACTCCTGTCCACAAATACATATAATTGTGTATATATAATCTGCTGCATATCTACTATTATTAGTCGGCCATGAAATATTTAAGTGGCAGTCTACAACATAAAACGAACGTTACTAAGAATAATATTAAATATAATAAAATACATATATAAATGTAATGCGCTTTGCTGAGTTAATGTCTTGTGTTTCTGTGGTGGAATCTATGTTCTGACACAAGAATTGTACTACCTCAACGAAAAGCAGAACAAGAGAATGAAAGAAAGTTTATTGAAAAAAAAAAATGTTCAAATGTTTGTAGAACTTATGGGACTTAACTACGGGGTCATCAGTCCCTAAGCTTACAAACAACTTATGAACTACCTAATACTAAGAACGGCACAAATATCCATGCCCGAGGGGGGATTCGAACCCCCGACCGTAGGGGCTGTGCAGACCGTGACTGGAGCGCCTCAGTCTCCTCGGCCACTGCGGCCGGCAGTTTATTGAAAGAATACGGAAATGACGTGGTGCGTCTTTTAAGATAGGTAGCGTGGTGCAATGCTGCCCATTTGCTTCTTACACTGTTAATGATAAACACTACGTATCATTAATTTTAAATATAAGTCTAACAATAATATTATTATAGAACTGAAATCTGTCGACATTTTATATGTAAGAGATATTGAAATTGTATTTACGGCGTTTGATTCTCAGAAGTCTCCTGAATCCATTCATATAATTATATTTGCCATATGATCGTTCCCCGATTTTATATGTATATTTGGAGTAATGTTTGTGGCTATATTGTATTTCAGTTGCAATCTGGGAGAGGCACCCTTGCTCAACCTAGAGCGACGTTTCCGGTTTCGGAGCAGATCAGGAAAATTCTAACTGCCTGTATTCCATTCACTAGGTCCTAACTGTTAGCCGGCCGGGTGGGGAACCCAACAGCCTGACAAAACCCGCCTTTCAAATGGAAACAATCAGCTTCCCCCTGTATCTGTAATGTCACAATCTAAAGAGAAACTTTAATTATCTATACTATTACAGCATTTTAAGTCCTACATTGTGTGGTTGCTTCATCTGTTAATGTGTTACTCTTTTAAATTATTTAATATATTTTAATTATTATTATTATTATATTAAATTGTTACTTAATTTTTCCGTTTCATCAAACCTGTCTGATAAAGCGAACCACGGCGAATTTCTCTCCTGGACGAATATCTGCATTTCAGAGTAGCACGTGCACCTAATGCCATCAATTATTTGTTTGATGTATGACAATCTTTTCCTTCCTATACAGTTTTTAACCTCTACAAATCGTTCAATACCATGACATGGACGTTGGCCCCTCATGTCTCAACACTTGACCTATCACCCTGTCTCTCCTTATCGTCAGATGTTTAAAAAAATTCCATACCAATTATGAATACTCTCTTTGCCTATGCCAGTATACGTTTCATGTCCCCATTGATAAATCTTAATGGGCTACATTTTTCTCCCAGGGTATCATTATTCCTTACTTTCACGGT
The DNA here is from genome assembly GCA_026315105.1 of Locusta migratoria. Classification (NCBI taxonomy): domain Eukaryota; kingdom Metazoa; phylum Arthropoda; class Insecta; order Orthoptera; family Acrididae; genus Locusta; species Locusta migratoria. Next base: position 109,008,905 of record CM048749.1, on the reverse strand, counting down.
GCGACTTCAGTGCAGCATGCATTATTTAATCAATAATGGTTCGTTATAATTTTTACATTCTTATGTGCGAGCTGAGATTTCAATTGAGGGATGAGAGGCAAAGAGTTTGTACACTCTTCTAGCGGTCTTAAGAAAAGTGAAGTTAAATTTCACAATGTTTTATAATTGTCATACGCATACAAAATCAAATTTCAAATGCTTTATGTGGTAATAGACATTAACATACTTTGTAGCAATATTTGTCTGCATATCAGAATAACGTATTAATTTAAATGTTTGGGTTTACATAAGGATTCGTAAACATATGTACAAACGAGTATCTCTTTGCGTCTAAAATAGTCTCATCGGGAACGGAAAAGAACTTAGTGTAGCCTGACTTTTTATTTCAGCTTAGGAGTCTTGATAAGTTGAAGTTATAGAGGTTTCAGATGCAACATATTCCTTACCACGGTATTTCCCAAAGACATTTGGTATGCCTAACAATACAAAATCACTCAGACTGTTGCTGAAAACATAGTGTTATTATGACATATAATTATTTTTTGTCTTCCATATTCTATAATAAGTGTAATTTTGCGATCGTCAAACGAAAAGCAAAGCAAAAGTTACTTACTTATGTCAGTCAGTCTGATATTTTAAACTTACAGTAATCGATAAAGTCCATACCCTGGATATGTTGAGTACACAACAGTTTTATAATAAAGTGTTATAGCATTATCACATAAAAAACACAGAAACAAATGATTCACGTGATCTGTTCAGAGACAAGAGGATATAAGTGGACTTGCATCTTTGGTGTTAACTGCTTTGTGATATCTTCCTTACCTTCACAATGGAGCAACAAAGAGGACGAGTCCCCTTTACTTCCACAGTTTTACATTTTACATGTCACTCCCCCCCCCCCCCCCCCCCCCTCATTTGAAAAGTGACGTTATATTAGTTTAGTTGATCTCAGTATTTAAAGATCAGGAGATAGCATCAGAAACTTTGCTGAATACAATTCAATTGAAAAATTTTATACTGACGATTATGTCTAGCCTCGTTACGTAATTTTTCGGTGATATAAACTTCATCGGCGAACAACTCGTGTGAGTAAATGGACGGAAACGATTTGTATATCATCATGTCAATAAAATCTCAAACGCTGTTTGAAATGAAATTCCGAAAATTACATCGGAATAAGCCAGGCAACAACAAAATAACTGTTATGAAACTTCCTGGCAGATTAAAACTATGTGCCAGAACCAGACTCGAAATTGGGAACTTTGCCTTAGGCGGGCAAGCGCTCTACGGACTGAGCTATCCCGACACGAATCACAATGCCGCCTCACCACTTCCGCCAGTACCTCACCTCCTACTTTCCAAACTTCACAGAAGCTCTCCTTCGAACCATGCAAGACTAGCACTACTGGAAGGAAGAATATGGTAGAGACATGGCTCAACCACAGCCTAAGGGAAGTTTCCAGATTCAAACTTTCACTCTGCAGCGGCGTGTGCGCTGATATGAAACATCCTGGCAGATTAAAATTGTGTACCGGAACCGGGACTCGAACGTGGGACCTTTGCCTTACGCGGGCAAGCGCTCTACCGACTGAGCTATCCTGACACGAATCACGATGCCGCCTCACAACTTTACTTCCTCCAATACCTCGCCTCCTACTTCCGAAACTTCACAGAAGCTCTCCTGCGTAATGTAGTGAGGCGGCATCTGATTCGTGTCGGAATAGCTCAGTCGGTAGAGCGCTTGCCCGCGTAAGGCAAAGGTCCCAGGTTCGAGTCCCGGTTCCGGCATACAATTTTAATCTGCCAGTAAGTTTCATATCAGCGCACACTCCGCCTCAGAGTGAAAGTTTCATTCTGAAAATAACTGTTATTATCCCATTGGGGTTGATTTAATAAGAAAAACAGTCCGACCGGCGATAAGGTACCTGATGATGGAAGTATTTCCGAAATAGGTCTACAATATAAATAAAAACGAAAATAAATAGCAGTTTTCCGATTTAATTTACATAATTTCATTAAAGGACCAAAGGGCTATAAATAGATTTTTTTATCTTTCAAAAAGCCACTCCTTGTATGAGAGTTTCTCCATAGCAAAACTGACAAAGAACCAGAAAGTAATGCTGAATTACGATATCACTCAACCAGTACTTCGTCGTGTCGGCTTTGGGAACAGTGTCAGGGCACTGTGTAGCGCGGGCTAGCATAGCGGCAGGCGAGTGCCGAGGCGAGTTCCGGCGTGTTGCGGGCTGCATACGTAAGCAGGGGGCAGGCGGGCCAGCCGTGTCGCCGCCGTCTTCGTCGCCTGCTGGAGTTGGCTGCTGACTTTATTAGCGCACTCTGCGATAACTACTCGCCGGCCGGCCGACGCAGGCACACAGGTCGCCAGGTGCGCTGCTTAATTACGGGCGTTTGATCCGCCGCCGCCAGGAGGCAGCACCTATCCCGCCTCCGCCTCCGCCACTGCTCGCCCCTAACCCCCACAGGACCATGCATTTTAAGCAGACTAGCGGATATTGCGTAACTTTGTTTCACCGGCGACTTACTTTTTTTTTATTTTTATACGACGACTCAACCGGCCGCTGGAGACGTAGTTCGTTAACGACTTCCGGATGTTTCACGGCCGGCGAAACCGCTTCCTGTTACTCGTAACCGTTATGCCCTGCCACGTTCGAGATAGGGTATAATATTATACGCTGCGAACTTTTTATTTAACTTTGAACTTTGGTAACAATATTACGCTTCTGTGGGCAGCAATATCGCATTTAGATTTGTTCTCATCATGTCTGTTTTTTGGTGTTCCTTTTATCTCCATTTAAGAGCAGCATGATAGACGATATGTATCGTATCTCCCAATATTTTAGTGACCCCAGGATTTTCTATTGCCGTGTCAAGCCCTATTTTCCATTACAGCTATATCTTCCCTTATGTCTTGCTCCTTCCATGGTAGCAAAGCGCGTGTAGGGGAATGGGGAAATGTGTGAAAATTACAGTCCTGGCCAAGCAAAATGCAGCACTCTGAAGGAAGTATCTTAATCAGGTGAAGTTTGCAGCATGCGTTTCCGGTGACGAGAGATGCGCATTATTAATATATGAAGCACACCGTTAGAGGCGGTGATCCCTCTTCCATACATTATGTAAAGACATCGCCGACACCTATGTGAACATACTGGAATTGTTCATTCGTGTGGTGATATTCGATAAGTACAGAATGCTTCAGAGAAGAAGCAAGCTTCTTCCAAGCATAATCCGAAGTAAAACCGAGGAAGACCAGTAGACTATAGGGATTGCAGATTAACCTTGAGAGAATGATCGTGTTGCAATTAAAGAAGCCACTGCATGATGCGGTTGTGTAATCACTGGATGCAGGAAAGATACTGACCGATGCGACCGATTGCAGCAACTAAAACTACTACACGTGATAACGGGCATACTCTGCACAACGCAGTAACTGATCAGTATTTTAGAAATCACTCTACAACAGACGTGGTCTACTAAGCGGAAAAGAGTGTTCTCTTGTACGACTCGACGTTCTTGTAGCAAAGTGGATAGTTGCAAGAATCAATGTCAGATACCTTTACATCCCAATGGTGATGTGAATGGCGGACATGCAACCGAATGGAACGAATTATTCGTGGTGACAAACTATTTCATTTCTGAAGTCCTTTTAGGTATCTGTTATATTCATAAAGCATATTATCTTTCATTTCAAGGTCATCCTGAAGCTCAGGTAGCCATTTTGATGTACGTCTCGATACTGCATTTCGTGAATCTAATTATATCGTCAATGCATTTGGATGTCCAAAGGAAAATTATGTGTTAAAATATAACTACAACTCGCATATAGGCCACACATGAATATAAACTATAATCCAGTCTTTACCTTTATTTATTTATCTTTGTACAGAACTCGTCTGAAAAGGAAATGCTAGATGAACGATGGGTGATCATTGTGAGACTGGAACAAGTGGTGGCAAGTTGTATGCTGTTCTCTTTCAGTAAATGCTCTTTACTGATAAACATATACCCTAACGGAATATGAGATTAAACATTACAGTGACATCATGATTTAAAACTGCTGAATGCTACACAAAGATCGTACGCCAAAATTCAAATATCTAGAATGTTATTTTCAATCTGCAGCGGAATGTGCGCTGATATAAATCTCCCTGGCAGATTAAAACTGTGTGCCGTAAACGAATCGAACTTTGCCTTCGCCTTTCACGGGAAAGTACATAACTAAGTCACCAATCAAGATTTTTCCTCAACAGCGTGGAAAATAAAGCCTTCCAATCGTGTTTTAAAGTGTTTATGAACAACTACTGTCTTTGCTTTCTATATAGTTGGGGATAAAGCTGTCACTCATGGAAAAATTCTTGTATTAGTTCATGTTAGGGCTGCACCTTTCTTAGAATTAAGACAGGTGATAGGTATTCCTACTTAAAGTCCACCTAATAGAACCACTTTCGCCAAAGCTTAAGAATCTAACAAATAAGGGAAGTACTATATTTCATAAAAATATACAAGGTATCAGAGATAAGTTTAAGAAACTGATTATTGGTGTTGAATCTGACATTATTGGTATTTCAGAGCACTTATTAAGTGATGTGAACATTCAGAGACTTCCTTTGCCAGGATACAGGTTAGCTGCCTTCTTCTCTATGAGTTCCTTACAGTTTGGGGGAGTGACCATATATGTTAAAAACAATTTTTCATCGGAGTCAATGGATTATTCTAAACAATGCACAGAAAAGGTATTTGAATGTTTTACAGGGGTTGTTAATGTGACTGGTACTAAAATAATAATTGTTGTTCTTTATAGGGCCCCTGACTCATATTTTAAAATGTTTCGTCCCAAGCTAGATTTGGTTCTGGGTTCACTTTATAGGAAGTACAAAACTTTAGTTGAGTGGCGATTTGAACATTAATTGTGTAAGCGATGGTTCAAGAAAAAGTCAGCTGTTCGATCTATTTAATTCCTATAACCCGATGCAAACAGTTTTCTTTCCAACGAGAGTTCAAGGTAGTAGCAGTTCTATCATTGACAATATTTTTGTTCATTCTTCTCTATTAGGGGAGTCTCTGTCAGCAGAATACTAAATACCCTGTCAGACTACGGTGCACAATTGTAATTCTAAAAAGTATTGGTTCTCAAACAAGTGTTAAACATAATTATCTACCACTTAGAAAAGTTAATCCATTTGCAATTGAGACTTTTTTAAGCTGAGTCAAGAAACAATAATGGCAGGATGTTTATAGTGCTGACAATGCAGATGATAGATGTAATGCTTTCCTGAACACATTTCTTACACTGAAAGTTGCTTTCCGCTAGAATACTCAAAACAGGGTACTTACAATAACAGGCAGCCAGAGTGGCTGACAAAGGGGATAATAGTATCACGTAGAACAAACCTGGAATTGTATCAATATGTCAGAATCAGGCAGAATGAAGATGCAATAGCTCATTACAAAAAGTACCTTAAGGTTCTGAAAAAGTCATTAAGAAGGCAAAAAGTATTTGGTGAGCAAAAAACATAGCAAACTCTCGGGATAAAATAAAAACCATCTGGTCAGTCGTGAAGGAAATGTCTCATCAGCAGCAGGAGGCAAAGGATATAATGTTCATGCGTAGTAGAAATGTTTCTGTTATTGATAAGTTAGATATATGTGCAGTATTCAATAATCACTTTCTGAATATATCAGGCGAACTAAACAGCACCCTAGTTTCTACAGGTAATCATATAACATTGTTATAAAATGGCTATCCGACGCTGTTTTCTGAAATGGTCCACCATTATATTTCCAAAGGGGAGATTGAGTCAATAATTATTTTGAAAACTATAAAATAATTAAAGCATTAAAGACTAAGGACATTTGAGGATATGGTGGGGTATCTAACAGAATTCTCCATATGTTAAACCAGTACTAAGTTGTAATTTTTCCTTTCAGAATGGCCAATTTCCTGGCAGATTAAAGTACTCAGTAGTGAAACCACTTCATAAAAAAGGGGAAAGGGATAATGTAGACAGCTATAGACCTATTTCTATGCCATCGGTTTTTTCTAAGGTTACTGAAAAGGCTGCATATTCAAGATTAACTGATCATTTCAGTTCACATAATTTGTTGTCAAACTTACAGTTTGGTTTTAGAAAGGTTTACCGACTGAGAATGCTATGTTTTCGTTTCTCTGTGATGCAATTGATCGGTTAAATAAAAGGCTACTGGCATGCTTTATTGCAACAAATGTACACACATATTAATCGTATACTACGCACCAACACACACAGAACCCACCCACTAACACAATAACGCCAAACGCAAACCAAAGACAAATCATAGATCAATATTAACATTTGACAAATATGCAAATGTTTGTAAATCTAACAGACTTCACATGTTGGTCTTTAATCGCAAGGCTTACAAACTACTTACAGTAACTTATGGTACGGAAAACATAACACCCATTCTGCCGCGGCGAAATAACCGAGCGCACCAAGGCGGCTTGTTGCTGTGCGCGTACCGATCCCCGTAGAACGAGTCCTCCCTGGGACATGGGTGTGTTTGTTGTTCTTAGTTTAAGTAGTTCTAGATGCTGATTACCTATGTTATTGAGTCCCATAGGATTACAAACATTTGAGCACCCATGCCCTAGGAAGGGCTCGAATCTCCGACAGCAAGTAGCTGCGCGCTCCGCAACAAGGCACCTTATAACGCTCGTCAACTCCACCGCGGCGACATTTGACAATACTAACACTGAAATGAAACGACTTTATTAACACAGTGCGAAACGCAGCTTGAGAGAACGGAGTATTTCTATGTAGTTGAAAAATGGCACACATTTCCATAAGGTTTTTCTTCTCTCTCCATCTTTTTATTTTATTTATTTCTTTTTTTACGTTCATTAGTTTTTTAATTCAATTGTGTCGTTTGGATCACGCTAAGTGACTCTATCTTCCGATCAGATACTGCTGGTTTCTTCTTCAGAAAATTATTCATCGAATCACTACCATTGATACTGGACTGAAATTATTAACTAGTTTTTCTTCTCTGCACGAAAAAAAAAATTTTTCCTTGAAATCTCTGTTAATTTGGTTTGATGATCATTGCTTCCTATATAGGTGGGAGTCAAAAATATAGATTTGCATTTAGAAAAGAAAGTTGGCCACCGAAATTTCTTAGGGAGATTTCGCCGCAACTAAAACTCCGTTATCGTATCGATTCCCACATTAATTTCCGTATCATTTCCGTGGAAAGGCCCTGTATCGTGATAATAGAAAATGAGCTGCCCTGCTTTGTATTCCTTAGGTTGCCTCTGCCAGCCTTACCAAATAAGCCACCCACAGTACGCAGCAATCCTCCAAAGTGACTTGACTAATTCAGTTACTTTTTCTAAGCGTTTTACCAATTAAATCTTTTTATTTGCCTTCCTTACAACATTTTTAATCTGTTCCTTTCTATTAAATTGACGTTGGTGCTGTTACGACACTTTATAATTCCACCGCCTCTACCTGCCATTGCCGGCCGCGGTGGCCGAGGAGACTGAGGCGCTCTGCACGGTCACTACGGTCGGGGGTTCGAATCCCCCCTCGGGCATGGATATTTGTGCCGTCCTAGTTTGTAAGTAGTTCATAAGTAGTTTGTAAGTTTAGGGACTGATGACCCCGTAGTTAAGTCCCATAGACTATACAAACATTTGAACCTGCCATTACGATGAAGTGTCTGAGTAGGTTTCAATTTGAGCGAATCGTATTATATTCTAACACTTTAAATTAAAAGATGTATTGCGTCAGAGATCGCTTTGATTTTAACTTCAACAGTCAATTAACATCTTGGATTTTCTCCTCACACGAAATAAAAGTGTTCATTTGCTTGTAAAGACACTTTGGTAGACATGGATTTCCAGATTTAGAAATTGCTTAAATTATCTTACACACACACACACACACACACACACACACACACACACACACATGTATATACCCAAAGAAAGACTCGAACCACCAATGGAAGCTGCAGCGCAATTTACGACATAGTGCCCCTGCCCCACATGTTAACTTATCGATCGTGTTTGTTCTATACGAATGAGTGTTATCATACAGCATTACGTTCTTGTAAAATTAATATTAATACTTTTGGTATTATTTTTTTTCTCTAGCTCTACATTGTTAGCACTTGCATGTGTTTGGTATATTAACCTAATGAAACGGTCATAAACGGAATTCGAAAACTGATCGATGATGGAGCACAACACTTTACACTTTACCCTCAGTACAGACTGATCCTGCTTGGAGTGCTACACAGTTTATAGATAGAAAGACATTTATGGAACTTACAAATACTTTGAACGTAAGAAACATGTAGAACATTCTAGAAATAGTAGATACAAAGAAATAAGTTTTTCTCTGCCCATGGAGGATTTGAACTGGGGACCGCAAGCACAGTGATCTGCGATGCTAACCACTACACCACGCGTGCTATCGGAAGATGCGTGACAATGTTGTTACTGACTTAGAAGTACGTTGTTTGAAGCTACACTGACAATGATAGGATTACTTAGGTCGAATGTCTCTCCCTAACTCGATTACAGGTTTAGACTAGGGTCAAGTGAGATGTGTTGTTGTTGTGGTCTTCGGTCCGGAGACTAGTTTGATGCAGCTCTCCACAATACCCTATCCTGAGCAAGCCTCTTCAACTCCACATAAGAACGGCAACCTACATCTCTTTGAATCTTCTTACTGTATCCATCTCTTGGTCTTCCTCTGCGATATTTACCCCACACATTTCCCTCAAACGCTAAATTCACAATTCCTTGATGTCTAAGAATGTGTCCTACCAACCGATCCCTTCTTTTAGGCAAAGTATACCAAAAATTCCTTTTCTCCCCAATTCTGTTTAGTACCTCCTCATTAGTTATGCGATCCACGCATCTAATCTTCAGCATTCTTCTGTAGAACCATATTTCAAAAGCCTCTACCCTCTTCCTGTCCGCATTGTTTATCGTCCATGTTTCACTCCCATACAAGGCAACACTACACACAAATGGCTTCAGAAAGGACTTCCTTAAGCATAAATCAATATTCGATGTTTACAAATTTCTCTTTTTCAAGAATGCTTTTCTACCCATTGCCATTCTGCATTTTATATCATCTGTTCTGCGAGCATCATTTGTTATTTTACTACCCAAGTAACAAAACTCGTCTACCTCCTTTATTGTTTCGTTACCTAATCTAATTCCTTCAGCGTCACCTGATTTTCTTAGACTGCACAACATTACCTTAGTTTGCTTTTGTTAATCTTCATCTTATATGAACCTCTCAGCTTAGTGTCCATTACATTTAACTGCTCCTCCAGGTCCTTTGCTGTCTCTCCCAGAATTACTATGTTGTCAGCAAAACGCAATATTTTTAATTCTTCTCCAAAATTCTCCTTGCTTTCCTTTATAGCTTGCTCAATTTACAAATTGGAGAAAGGCTACAACCCTGTCTTACTCCCTTCCCAAACACTGCATCCCTTTCATGCCCTTCAACTCCGACAACCGCTGTCTGGTTTTTGTACAAGTTGTAGATAACCTTACGTTTCCTATAGTTTACTGCTTGCTTCAGAACTTGAAAGAGTTTATTCCAATCAACATTGTCAAAAGCCTCCAAAACTACAAAAGCCAGATATGTAGGTTTGCCTTTCATTAATCTATCTTCTAGGATCAGCCGTAAAGTGAGTATTGCCTCCCGTGTTCCTACATTTCTCCTGAACCCAAACTGATCTTCCCCGAGGTCGGCTTCTACCACCTTTTTCATCCTTTTGTAAACAATTCGCGTTAATTTTTTGCAACCATGACTTATTAAACTGATGGTTCTGTAGTTTTCACACCTGTTAGCGCCTGCTTACTTTGGAATGGGGATTATAACATTTTTCGTAAAGTCTGAGGGTACTTCGCCTGTCTCATACATCTTACACACCAGGTGAAACACTTTTGGCATGGCTGTTTCTCCCAGAGACTTCAGTAGCTCTCAGGGAATGTCATCTAACCCAGGGGACTTGTTTCGACTTAGGTCTTTCAGGGCTCTGTCAAATTCTTCTCTCAGTACAGTATCTCCTATTTCACCTTCATCTACATCCTCTTCCCTTCCTACAATATTGTCTCGAAGTACATTTCCTTTGTAGAGCCCCTCTATTTACTCTTTCCACCTTTCAGCTTTCCCTTCTTTGCTGCGAACTGGTTTTCCATCTAAGTTCTTGATATTCATACAGCTGTTTCTCTTAGCTCCAAATATCTCTTTTATTTTCCTGTAAGCATTACCTATTTTCCCCTACTTATACATTATTCTACATCCTTGCATTTTCCTTGTAGCCACTCATGCTTAGAAATTTTTGCACTTCCTGTCGATCTCATTTATTAGTCGTCTGTACTCCATTTTGCCTGTTTCATTTACTGCATTTTTATATTTTCTCCTTTCATCGATTAAATTTAATATGTCCTGTGATATCCAAGGATTATTTTGTAGGTCTTGCCTTCCTACATATTTTGTCTTCTGCTGCCTTCACTATTTCATCTCTCAATGCTACCCATTCCTCCTCTACTTTTTTACTTTCCCCCGTTTCCGTCAATTGTTGCCTAAAGCTTCCTCGGAAATTCTCAAGAACTTCAGGTTCCTTCCGTTTATCAAAATCCCATATCCTTATATTCCTAGCTTTCTGCAGTTTTTTTCTGTTTCAGCCTACAATTCATGACCAGTAATTTATGGTCAGAGTTTATATCTGCGCCTGGGTATGTCTTACATGAGATATGTCTTAAGTGAGATATGACACCAAAATTTCTTGCTATTCAATCAAATTGGGCGCGGACAGCGTTGGCAACACGAGTATGCAGCGAGTGTATGACTAAGAAAGAATGCATCTGATTATGATTAGAAAGCGTAAACCTACAGAGCGCTCTTCCAGTTACATTATTCAGAGCTGTGTTTAATAGGAACAACAAAAAACATCAGCATTATAACAAGCCAAATGTTCATCAAGTCATCTAAATACCATGAATAGACAATTTAAAACAATGTTCTGCAGGTGATTACAAACATAAAACTATACATTTTACAGCCCAGCAGGACAAATTATATTTAAATAGAATTTTTGTATATCAATCTCCAGATCGCTTTTATTTTCTAGAACATTACCAGTTTCGGGACAGCTGCCCATCTTCAGATTCAATTTATAAAGTTACAGAGTAACCTGTCTTGTGATGAACGAATGTTACTATTAACATTCGTCCATCACAGGACATGTTACTCTGTAGGGCAGTTGTCCCGAAACCGGTAATGCACTAGAAAATAAAAGCGATCTGGAGACTGATATTCAAGAATTTTATTCACATGACGATCGCAGAAACTCCCTCGAGATCCATAAGTCTTGCTTTGATATACAAATTTTTGTGTCCCGACTTCGTCGCCGCTTTTGTGTCCCAGCCTCGTCGTAGGTGTCGGTGGCCGAGTGGAATGAGACCGACACGCTGATGCAGGTACGGAGGGGAGCAGCCAGAAACTATAAACACTCGAGTAAATTAGAAAGAGATATATTGCACAGAATGTAACAATACTTAACTTTTACATAGTACTGCAGAATGTTGATACATAGTTGTTAGAGGCCTGCCTAGTGCCTGTACAATAGCAAAGTCTGCACTGGTGCCTATCTGCTTACGAAGGTCCTAACTCGTTGCTATCTCAGTCCGAAGTCCGAAGTGAACGATGTCCTTCAGTGGTGGCCACGAGCGGAGTTGTCGCAGAGGGCGCTCGTGGCTGTCGTCGTGAGAACGCCGCGCCGTGCGTGCATGGCGGCGCGCGGCGAAAGTAAGTGGCGCGCACTTTGTACTTGTGCGACACCACACAAATTACATTTGTTAGTGAATAGTAGGCAGTCAAAGCCTAACTCTGATATCGCGACGCTGTCAGTAGACTGAACGATGGCTAGACCAGGTGGTGTGTGTAGCGTGTCTAGAAGAGCGGCGGCAGTGATGGACTACGCCAGCTTGTAGCTGCCGCCGGCGCAGTGTGCCCGGAGGGACAGTGATGGATTGGCGCGGTACGTGAGCCCTCCCCATGTTGGGAGTTTACCGGCACAGGGACAGGAAAGGCCGCCTGCTTGCAACCTGTAAGTGCACACTAAATTCGCGCCGAGGTAGGCACATGAAGTACTCAACGTTTGTTCCAAATATGTTTTGGGTATCAAATGCTCTTCGGAGAAAATTGCCATAAACTTAACAATAGTATTATATGAACTAGGGAAATGTATTAAGTTTCGCAATTCAAGTAATTCTTTTGTTGGGTATAGATAATTTACGTTACATTAATTTTTTTTTTTTTTCGTTTTTGGCTACGGATAAAAAGTACCGGGATACAATAGTAACTACAAGTACAGTGAAACGGGTTACTGCCTATATAAAAATTGCTAAGATTAGATGTGCAAGACGATGTGAAAGGAATTTCCTATTTGAAAACTTGGTTACTACTGTAAAGACGAATCTATTTTTTTTTATTTTTTTATTTTATTTTTTTAAATTTTTATTATTATTTTTTTTTTGTTGACTTTTGTTTTGCTTTTAACTCATCTATCTGTGGATCTTTCTGATGTTGCTTGCCTTCAATAATTCCCCTACCTCAATCTATACTTTACAGAGTACGTCTTTTAACTAATGACCTCAGTTTTATGTATTCCAATCTTTCTCCAACCCTACGTTTTTACCAGTCTACAGTCTCCCTCTAGTACCATCGAAGTGATACGTCCTACTAACCTCTCCCATCTTCTTCTCACTGTTTCTCTCAGAAGACAGTCTTCATTCATTATCTTTTCTACCTACTTAATTTTCAATATCCTTCTTTAACACCTCATCTCAAACGATACGATTCTCCTCTGTTCTACATTTCGCACTGCCTATTGATTCACTACCACAAAACACTTTGCTTGACTTCTACATTCTCAGAAATATCTTACAAAGGATTGTATTTTATACCATGAATTCCGTCTTTGCCAGTTCTAGTCTGTTTCTAAAGTCCTCTTTCCTTCGTACGCCATGGGTTCTATTTCGTCCAAGACTGCAGGATTGTTAACATTACTTACTTCGTCATCACCAATTCCAGTATTAAGTTCCCAGTATTTTGATTCCAATTTACACTTTTCCGCATCCTGTCGTCATTATGCTGTTCACTCCATTTGATAAACTTGTCTCATCAACTGAGGATGGAATCCTCATCGGATAATCATATCATAGGTAACATTTCACTCTGCCTTTTAATTTCCTCGATGTTTCTTCGGTTTGTACTTTGAAGAGGGATTGTGAAAGACTGCCTCTCTCTTTCACACCCTCATTAATTCTAGCATTCTGTATTTGTATTTGCGGTATTATTATTTCCTCTTGGTTATCGTATACTTTATATTTTAGCAATCTTTTCCTTAATCATTTACCAGAACATCCAATAACTTGCACCATTGTATACTGTAAAACGTTTTCCTCAGTTAACAGATATTATGTACATGTGTCTGATTTTCGTATTGCTTACAATTACGAGCACAATATGAAAACTGTGTAACTGGGTAATTTGTTTTTCCTAAAGTCACACAGATCTTCATCTAACAAGTATTTCTATTTTCATTTTTTTATAATATTAATCTTGGAACGAGACCCAAATCAGAATCCTGTCTGTTTCATCTGAAACGAGGAAACTAATAGATATGTGACAGGGCACAACAGCTAAATGCAACATTAGTTGCAAAATCAGTTACATTTGATAACGGCAGACAGAAATCGCATTAACACATACATTTGGTATTTACGTATGTGCTAAGTATTATCAATTATAATTTTTAATACGTGTACTACAGCACTCTGTCAGCCGTCTGTATGGTAACATCAGCATTATAATTAAAATATAAAGCCAAAATAGTAAACAGACAAAGAACACAGTCAAATCTCTTCAAAATGTTGCAGTTCAGTGATGGTGCACATCACTATTCTATAGTAATATTGTGAAACTAATCAAATACTTTCTATGTAAATACAAGTACCAATATGTTCAAAACTTCAATCAGCTCCTAGTTATTAACCATTTTTTCGCTCCTGCAATAAACCTACTTTGTACTGACTTATCTACGTGTAGCAGTTTAAGACTTTAGCAACTTAGCTGTTTTAACATCACACACACTTCATAAAAATGCTGTACCTGAATATGATTCAAGGTAGTCAGTCGTTTAACTAAATTACAATACACAGTAACGAATAAAGTCTTGAAATCTAACTAGCAAGACTTTCTTTAATAATTATCAACCAACAGTTTAATACTTGGACACTGACTGAAGTTTCTGTACTCCGTGAACATGAACCCAAAACATGGCATTGATACATAGTTCACGACATATGACGTCATAAACAGATGCGCGAAAAACTTCTGCATTAAACGACAATGCTGCTCATTTTTTCCTAAGGCACTGGAGCGATTTCTAGCAAATTTGGTACACATACTCCTTACCGTGATGTAACAATTGCTGTAGAGGTCTGAACCACATATACACATTGTACAGGAGATATGACGCCATAAACAATAGAAATCGCAAAACAATTGCCATATCGTGTGATGAGACTTATACTCTGTATGAGAGTACTTAGCGACTTGCAACACCCATTACACGTCATTTCAAACCTTGTCACATTTTTCTTGCTGACAATAACACCAAATTATGAAAGGAAGTAATTTCTAGCTGACTACTTTTCCGCTGTTATGGACTAAACTACGGCATTTAGTATGTAGCCGAAGGAAATTTTACAGACAGTATATACACATTTAGCTGAATGTGCCTTCGAAATTGTATCTCACTACGACACGTTTTTCATGAAATATGAGGACATAAACATTACGTTAGTGGAAAGTCAGCCCATCATGCATCAGGTTTTAATCTATAACGTCTTTACTATTAACTTCATTCACACAGATTTAACCAACATGCAGAACTTAAACAAATGAATATATACCTACAACATTATACAATTTTACAACATATAATTCAATAAATATGAGATGATCGTATACATTGGAATGGGTAAAAACCTTTCACATCATACACCACGTTTTAATACATTTACGTACTTACTAGTAAGATACTCCTTTATTTTAGTCAGCTGAAAGAAATTCCTGAAAGTTGACAGTGCAGTTGACAACTGTGAAGCGTACTCGGCTTCAGGGAAAGGAAGAGAATGAAACAGTGTGCATCCAACAAATACCCAATATTTCCAGCAGATCTACCTTTTAACTTCAAGATACTGCAGTTTCCATTCAGACTTGCATTTTATATGACGATTAATAAATCATAGGGCAACCTATATAATAGTGCAGTGTGGTTATGACATCTCCATGTTTCTCACACGGACTACTTTATGAGGCTTACTCAGGGGTGGGCACCCCAAAGAATTTATTCATATCAGGTTTTGGACAAATAACGAGAAATATTGTTTGTAATCAAGTTTTAAATGAATTTATTAAGGTTACATATCATTTGCATCTTGATGACTACCTTCCTTTGCTTGGATACTGCAGTTATCATTTTGTACATTATCAAGACAGTCTTATCTCTTGAATACTCTCCACGTATATCACATGTTATTAAAAAAAGTAGACGGACAGAGAGGGAAGGGATATGAGAAGTACCACCTCAAAGTTTGAAAAAAATAAATAAATACCCGGTCAACATTGGCGTTTCAGCTAGGAATGATACATATGCCAAAATATTGTTTCTGTTTTTGAAAGCCAATAATGCTGATTTATAGTGGTAGATCTGTTGACATTGATAGGCAGTATGTTCCATATGCTTTTGTGGTTTTCTGTTTCATTTGTCCATAAAACAAAAGTTTGATTAAAGCAGGACCATATGTGACACCATAATTTTTTGTGCATTTATTATCACAATTTATTATCTCGAAACAGTCCATGTACGAAATATTTTTTGTAGATTATCTTCAATGTTTATATGTCTGCAAGATTATGCTCTTTGGACATCCATGTTAGACTACAAAGCAATGTAATCTACTCTTGTAAACTTCGCATAAACGTTTTTTACTTTGGATATTGCTTTTTCAAATACTATGTTTATTTATATTGTAGAGGTTCTGACTTAGGGTTTATGTAAATTTTAATCAAGTAGAAGGGATTGGGTGCACACCCAGAACAACGAAGAGTGACGACGAAAAGGAAGGCCGTAGATGAATATTAAATTACCTTCGATGACAAGTACATTCTATTGAATTTACTGGCATAATATTAGTGACAAACTGTTTAAGTAAATCTGACGCCTAGAAAACTGATTTTTGTCATTTACAGCAAGAGCTAGCACAGGACACTATGATACACATTGATACATTTAAGTGCTAATCTTCCACCACAGGCAATCTAGAACTGTTTTAGTACTGTAATACCATCAAAAATTCATATTTGTTTGTTTTAGTTAATAATCACTAATTTGATGTAGACTGTGCAGTTAACTGTTATTAGTCTACACAGCTGTACTGTGAAAGGTGCTTTGCTGATAAAGTGAAATATTCTGAGTATGGCTGCATTATAATTTCAGGTTTTTATTATAATATTATGATTTATTTTGTGTTAAAATAGTGAATATTGGACTGCATAATTCTATTAAAGATTTTAACGAGATGTGTAGGCTATGTTCAGTTTTCATCTCCAAAGGGTACTATGAAACGGGATTGGTTAATTACTCTTAAAGACAGGTTTGCTTGATAGGTAAAGACAACATACCTTATTACAGTTTACTGAATTTTGTCTTAAAATACTCAGTACATCATATCGGATTCAGGTGATGCATTTTTATGATGTGTGTCTGATATTCAAACAAGTCCATTACTAAAACCTTTCAAGCACATGAATTAGCAAATAATATTTAATCAATTTGTCAATCTGCCAGTCGTTGAGATATTTATGTACAGTTTTGGTAAATTTGTTCATACATTCCAGCTATATCATTAGCTTCCCAAAATTAGTAAGGAAGAGTAATCTGTATAATAACTACAAGTCTTTAAAGAGACATTTAACTGGTTTGTTTGTGATACTAGACTTTTGGCTATTTCTTATATAAGTGCTGACATTAATATATAGTAATTTGATAGTTTGCTGTAGTACACAAATTCACTTTAGTGATGCTCAGCACTTAATACCATTATCTATGTTTTTCTGAGATTGCAGCCTGACGTTCCCATAAGCTGTGTTTAGTGTTTGTGCTCTACTACACATTTCATAATTTTCAAGGGAATTTTTTTTTTACTCTTTCATGGACTTCAATTAACAATCCTCTGCTATTAAAGGTATTAATGAATAGTTAATTCTTCTCTACAACGAATGGCGAACATAAAAATAGCACATTGCCAAATTTGGTCTTGAAGTGGAAATTTTGAAACTGAATCCCTGATTTTCACTATTAACGTTTCTCTAGTACTATATATCCTTGTGAAGCGAAGACTATCTCTTTTGCTTTCACCAGTTAGGAACACATATGTTCAAAATTACATCCTTTCGAGGGGCACAGTTCTTTAGGCTGGGGCTTCTCGTGGCAGTTAATTGGAATTGGGAATATTGCAAAAACAAAGTAACTTTCTCGTCACGAATTACTGCGTATTACTTTCTGTAATGAAAGCAGCTATGAAGCTTAACCAACCGACAGGACTTTTCAAGTCTGAAGTTATTGCTGAACGTTTTTTGAATGCAGAGCAACATGTAATCACAAAGGAACATAGAATGTCAATAGGAAGTCTTTGCATAGAGTGGTGTGGAGCAAATAGACATAATTGGACCAGACAACAGTTCCAATGGTGCTCTGTTCTCATCCCATTCATATATCCTTAGTATCTCATTTGAGTGTATGAGGACGCGTCTTAAACGCCGCGTGAACCTCAAGAATATATGGTAACAGCAACATAGTGTCACGTTTATTCTAACGATGAACAATGTGTCCGTTGAGCCTCTGCATGCCTCATGCATTCTACCTTACACTCTAAATACAAACTTCGAACATTGTATCTTCCGTCTTGAAGAATGTATCTCGTCAGTCAATGTTTCACCTTTTTCTTCTGGCCACCTCCTCCCGGCAGTTCTTTCCCGAAGATGCTAATGTGGGACTAATCCGAAATCTTTGCTGCTGGAGAGATCATCGTGTTGCATTTCAAGTATACTTGACTTGTTCTGTGGGTATACATAATGTGTCTCTAATGAAGTGGTTTAACTATCTGCACCGTCGTTATGCCTATTAGTAGCACATTCAAAATCCAAGTCCATGAGATTATCCTGGGTTTCTGTCCGCTCCTCCACTCACAAGACCATGGACGTTACCGATGATTTCCGTTCAGAATTTGAGACTAGGTTCGAACCATGAACCTCTGATGCAATAAAAGCAGCTACCACAGGACCACCAATGCAGTAAATATGTCTAATTTACGTTAAAACTAACAAGTACTAAGTTTCAAATACTGCTGTGATTGTTCATCCCAAAAATTAGTTAGAAGCCAGCCTCCAAACCTTTGAAACTAATGCAAGACTCTGTGCCTAAGAATATCGACTGTATCCTACTTGCATTTAAGTCTGATTACCTCTTTCAATATCAGTCCACCATTTTTCATCTACTCCATTACAGAATTAACTAGTACTTGATGCCACGGCTCTACTCTGCTTATCATGCAACAAATTTCTTTTCTCAATATTAATTTCAATGCCCCGTTAGGACAGTGGGATGAAATAATCTCTTCTTTAGTAAATACGTTAGATGGGGTAAACATAACAATCAATTCAAATAGTGACGTAACAGTAATGTCAAATACGTATTTCTTACTGATTTTAATGATACATCTGCATGCTCTAAGATATGACATAGTTTTTAAATGGTGATTTTGTGAAAGCAGTTATGAGGATCGAAGTGGCAAATCATACGTGACAATGTAAAAATAAATATAGATCGTATTGTTTAAATACTGGAATAACGTTATGAATTTTTAGGATCTCACGCAATGTAATTTCTCTCAACAGCCTAATTCCTCTGCAGTTACGTTCATCGAAATGATTCAGACACTAATGCCATTAGATCTGAGAATAGGTCATGTAGTACTGTGCGCAGCCATCAGCAAACATGAATCACCGGTACTGTATGGGGTAAAAGACATCAGTTCATTTAAATGATTTCACTGCAGTCAAATCCAGATTTTCTAGTATCAAGCAGGATACACAGATACAGAAAAGATAAATGGTCCGAAGACAAACATCAATTCAGAAACTTGTTACCTGCGGTTATGTACCAGTAAGTAGACACATTCCCTCAATTAGAGCACCATGTATTTGAAAGCCGGTAAGCGGTTTATCCACACCGGTTTGTCACATGGGCTGACTGTAGCGAAAGAGCTTAAAGGAAAGGAAAACGATTACTAGAAACTTCGTCATATCAATGCCGAGGATCAGCGCTTTACCCGATATCGAAAATTCATACAGCAGCTAAGGGAATCGCTTTCACACATGTGAGACGACTTATAGCTTTGTCGGAAGATCTCTGCCTTTATATCTCGATGGCAGGTAATAGCCCATCTTAAACAAAAGCTGTAACAAGCTTGATTCCATTGTGGCACTTGTGCTCATCGACATTGTTTTTGATTTGTAGAAAATTGTCAGCAATCAGTCGGAAATATTTTTTCAGAGCTAGATTTCGATCACTGTGTGGTCATTATCGGTGCTAAGACAAATACAAAAAAAAATAAATGTTACAATGTTTGCACAGCTAATGTTAACATTCGTCATTGGTGAATGTGGCGCCCTCATTAAAGGTTTGTACATCAAAAATTGCATTTGCCGTATGTTTGTTGGAAAAGTTGTTATATTTTTTAAATTTTAATAGTCTTTTGTTTACTTTAAAAATGTTCCGTATTAATAAACATCATTTACGAATCATACATAATTGTTACCGTAATATACAATATTCGCAATAACATTTTAAGGCACCAGCTATATATTATTACCAGCAATCGTGTATGATTATTGATACAGAACATTTTAAAGTAAAAATAGTGCCAATTAAAATTAAAATAAAATATAACCATTACTGTAAAAAATTAACACAAATACAATTTTTGATCTACGAACCTTTAAAGAGGCCACCACAGTCGCCAATTACGAACGCGAACGTCAGCAGTGTAACAATTTTAACAGCTGCATCAGTATGAATGTAACATCCAAAATGCAGGTCGAAAAGTTTCACTTATTTTAACTTTTTGTTTTAAGGAATGTATTTCATCATTGACTGTAATTGAAACTTGTACAACTGGTTTATACCTTGGCATGTCTATTATCTAACTGACTCTTTTGTATTTATCTTAGCATTGATAATGATCACACAGTGAAAGAAATCATTGAATAAACAAAATATTTGCGACTGATAGCTAAAATTTTTCTACAAAAGCTGCTACAGTTGTTGCAATTATATCTGAAAATGAAGATTTCGAAAATCTGGTTTGCAGATAAGGAAACAAGCAGTCAAGAACGCCACAAGATTTCAGTGCACCGGTTTGTACGAGTGCAAATCTAGAACAAAGCATTACTGTGGATTACTTGTCAGTTTCCGAAGACATTACGCAAATCTGATAGCCTAGTGACATAATGAGCCTCGTAAACGTGAAAGGTACAGGATCTAATCCAGCCTAGAAAGGTTCAGATAGTTTCACTAGTTTTATCACCATATTATACAGTTTCTGCAGCGCGGGAATGGCCAAATGGTCTGACCGTCACGTTACGGATCACGCGGCCGCTCTCGCAGGAGGTTAGAGTCCTCCCTCTCGCATGGAAGAGTTGCATATTTTAAGAAGTTCTTAAGTGTAAGAAGCGATGACAGAAGCAGTTTGTTCCCTTAATTTCAGATACATTTGATAATTATTGGTATACTATCAACGTAAATACAAATATATAATCCCTGAAGCGGATTTTCGTCTCAAATATGTCAAAGACATTAATGATAAATCTGAAGCATTTGCCGAGGTCATATCCCGCTGCATGGAGAAGAGCCTTGGCAGTAGTGGCAACGTTCTATGGAACACAGAAGCTGAATTTAAGTTTGTGACGTGAAGGAAATCGTGCTTAGACCCGAGGCGTCTTAATCGCTAGTGATGCGGTGGTCAAGCGGCAAGAGGTCTGCCTAATAAATATGGAGGTCCGGGTTCGATTCGCGGTCGCATCACAAAATTTTATTCAATGCTCCAGATTTTTTATTAATATTGGTATACTGTTTACACGATTGATAGAAATCTAAATTACCTTTCCCCGATAGCAGATAGTAAGTTACATGCACGCATGGCAAGTGATACATCCAACTGAGAGGGGCCCGATGCTGTGCAGCCGTACAATATGGTTACTGGTTATAAATGCGAATCAATTTTAAATGCGTGAAACCAGGTATCAAGTGATGACAGTGAAACATATAGTTGTACATCTGACTCAGGATAAGGATTTTGTATATAAGGGTACGTATTTCTACGACTTTTCATTATAGCTTGTTGAGTATGATTTTACACGTATTATTACAGACCCAATGATGTGGGGTTGTAGATCCGCATTGATGCAAAACCCTTGTTATTTTGATATCCGAACTAGTTTCGGCGGAAAATCCCGCCATCATCACTGGGCTTTTATATTTATTCTAAAATAATAGAGAAATTGTGAATTATGTTGTAGTATAAGGTATACACTTCTCTTTTTGATGACCATTGTATAAACATTCATTTCCGTAACTTTTATCATTTAGCTGTTGTACTCTCCATTATGTTTCTTGTGCCGCGGCGGATTGGCCGTTGAGGCGCTATGCTCCGATGCGCGAGGCCGCTACCCGTCGGGGTTCCAATCCCCCCTCTCGGGCATGGACGTTTGTGGCATCTTTAGTATAAGGTAGTTTATAAGTAGTTTGTAAGTTTGGGGATTGATGACCCCGTAGTTAAGTCCCTTAAGCTTAACAAACATTTTAACATTTGAACAAACTGTTTCTTGCCCATTTTTGCGGCTACAGCCTGTTATCGACAACAGTATGAGCTGCTGTTATTAGCAAGAGTTGTAGCCCATACTTCCGCAGATGACATGCTGTACGCCCCAAAAAGAGGCAACAAACAGTATGGAGTGTACAATAGCTTAATGATAAAAGTATTAAAATGAATGTCCATGCAATGATACAGTGAAAAAGTAAGAGTATACCTTATACTGCAATATTTTTCACAAATTTGTAACTATATCATTTCTGTATTCTTTTGGAATAAATACAAAAACCCACTGATGATGGTGGGATTTTCCAACGAAACTAGTTTGGGTATGAAAAAAATTGTTTTTCATCAAGGTGGATCCACAACTCTACATTTGCAACGCCAACACGGACCAACAGATGTAGTTCGAATCGCAATGATTAGATCCTATGATTACATATCATAGTGACGGTAATGGTCTCTCAGTAAAGCGCTGGGCTATTTTGAGTAAGTACCCAGTTTCCATAGCTTGTGGTTTTATCCAAGCCTTTATCTCTGTATGGTGTGAGGATTCCTTAGGAATGACATCAGGCACCTGATTATAGATTGAAGAATGAAGTACACGTGGCTTTTTCCGAGTGTCTCGTTACTTTACGCGATATTCTACAGCTAATAATAATATCCTGACTTACAAGCAAACCGTTGTAGTTCGTTTCTCAGCTGGGTAAAGCCGCTGAAACAAATACATTGACAGAAATGACCACTTCTGTACCTGAGAAGCGATAATTTTTCATTGGTAAGACATAGTTCAAATTTTTGCAACTGAAACCGGCTTCAATGAGATCTACAGTCTGACCTCTCAAAAGTATTCAAGAGTGTAGCAATTGCCCAGAGTGAAACTACAGCATTAACATCCGTAACCTATATCACAGATCAGGCAATCTGAGCAAACATTCAGTTGATAAAAGTGTGCCACCTCACTGTTTTTCATGATTATGTCATGATTTTAAAGGATGTAGTTAGGTATGAAACTGAGTAAAGCTTCAGTTGTTGTAATTGAAACGAGTAGCAATGATAACTACAGTCTATCGCGTCGTGAGTGCTTTCTTAGTTTCTTACTTTAACGGTGTTACCGTGTGCCGATCACTTGAGCCGAGAGCCGACAATGTTTTCCAAGTGAGCATTAAGTCAGCTGACGCCACGTTGCATAAACGTGTGTGAGAAGGTGGCTACCAAGAATAGTGGCCAAAGATTATATGAACATTATCAAGCCTCTGAGATAAAACAAAAGGGAGAGTAAATCGGTTTCAAGAAAATCTGTGGCTGACGTACAAAAGAAGTGCTTCCCAAGATGAAAAAAGGACGACCTACAAAAAGAAACGAAATCCCATTAAAAACGTGAAATGTAGAAGAATGCAATTCGGAAAACGAATTATATCTATCCTAAAATGTTGTGAGATCTGATGGGAAATCAAGTCGGTTATTTTATTTAGTGTCCATGGAACCTCCTATTCAACGCCCAGTAATATTTTTTATCTAATTAGTTTACTACTAACATTTATAGCGACTGTATCAATATTATGCATCCTCATTCCCATAATAAAAGTAGTTACTTGGCTATCGCATAATAAAATAACTAAATAAGAATAAATATAATGATCTGAAAATTGCACATCGACATAATGACATAACAGTTCATATTTCATTATGGAACCAAATGTAATCGCATAGGAATGAAGAACACTTACGTGTTCGAAAGATATTTTAAATATTAGCTTCTATTGCCAAGTCATTACATTTATTTTAGAAATAACAAATTACGAGGTGCTGAATACGTGAATCCAGTGAATAATAACTAAAATAACCGACGTGTTTTCCCATGAGATCTTACAACTTTTCACAGTGCAAGGAATTCGTCTAGACTTGCACTTTTGTACATTTTACGTTTTGATAGGATTCCGGTTTCTCATCACTGTGTTGTTCCGCCGATATTGTGAACAGCTTTAGTCAGACTTCTACAAGGACAGAGTCTGAGATATGGGCCACAGATTTTGATCGCATTTTTCATGGACGTTGTATACTGAACATGAGAAAGGACATGTTTCGGATTTTTACTAGACACCCAGTTGTTTCTGAAAAGAAAAATCAAGAACTAATATGATGATGGATTATCGCGTTTCTCATGCTATACATCGAAAGATCGTCTAAAGATTATTATTTTTTACTAGTTAAAGATGTTGGAGTAATTAAGGTTTTTGTGTTTTCACGTTATAGCTTGGTTACTCGTAAACATGAGCGACTTTCCGAGCGTCTTCGCCGGTCCAGCGGTCCAGGGCTTGGTCTGGAAAACCGTGGTTCGATCCTTCATCATGGCAACCAGTAAAATATTTTTTCGATGTATTTCACAATTTCTTATATTTTAAATATCTTTTCTGGCCTTCATCAATTGGTAAACAAGCAGCCCTCGGTCACAAATTAAAATTATTTGGCCCAGATTTTTCACTGTCTAAGATTGCCTTAATCAGAAAATATAAAACAGAAAAAAATCACATAATAAAATATAATATTCAGCTGCATAGCTTACATCATACAGTTTAAAATGATTTTAAAGCTATACAGCTAAATAGTATATTTTATTATATATATTGTTTTATATCTTCTGATGAAGGCAATCTTAGACATTGCCGAAACCTGGTCAAAGTAATTTTAATTTGCGACCGAGGGCAGCTTGTTTATCCATTGACGTTGTAACGGTCGCTGACAATATCCGCTATGATTAAAATTTTAAGTTTCCTGGCCTTATTTCTAAGTATCGTATTGCGAAATGTGATTAATATTCAATTAAGTACATTTTCTATTTACAGCTGTCTTATTTCGGAAATACAGAGGAAAAACCATAAAAATAAGAAATAAATAAATTAAAGTGAGGACATTTTTAAAGTATATTACTATTTAATTGCAATTACTGGCTGTCAATTCTTTTGCGTTCTCACAGCCATTAGGGTGAAACTAATCATAAAAACAACCAAAATAGAGATATTTCTCACTCTATGCACAACACACGAATAACATATAGCCACATTCACATGTTGACTGAGATAGCTTTTGTGGGAAAATACTTGCGTTATATTGCTGAAGACTGGTCTATCAGGCATTAATTTCGTTGCGTGCCGAGGAGTATAATAGCATATCTCGAAAGACAGGCGCAGACAACAGATTATGGACTAAGCCATAAATTTTAATACCATCCGCTCTATCCTGAATTTCTTGGCTCTCCTGAAATGTAGCATGGTTTTCAAATCTTCCGATAAAATTCTTGACCTGTCGAAAGAAGAAAACGACACAATATTGACAATGAAAGGTAGTTTACGTTGGTATAACATTTTACAAGTGCTAGGCAGTTGAACACAATCCTCGACAAAAGTCCTGTCGTACCGCGTGCGGCGGTGGATTGGCCGGCACTTTAAGGCGCCTTGCTGAGGAGCGTGTGGTTGCCCGCCGTCGGAGGTTCGAATCCTACCTCGCGAATGGTTGTGTGTGTGTGTGTGTGTGTGTGTGTGTGTGTGTGTGTGTGTGTGTGTGTGTGTGTGCGTGTGTGTGTTATCCTTATCATAACTTAGTTTAAGTTAAAGTAGATTGTAATCCTCGGAACTGATAACAGTAGAAATTAAGTTCCTTATATTTACAAGCATCTGAACATTTCGCAGCATGTTTGTTTCGCCACAACAAGAATCCAGTATCAAGGAAATTTTTTATCTGCACATAATGTGTGAGAAATATTAGTTCAAAAAATGTTTGTAAATCTATTGGACCAAACAGCGTGGTCATCAGTCCGTAGCTTACAAACTACTTAAACCTAGGTAAACTAACCTAAGGACAAACACACACTCCCATGCCCCAGGGAGGACTCCACGGCGAGCAACCGCGCGCTCCACAGCGAGACGCTATAGACCGCTCGGCTACTCCACCGCGGCGAAATATTAGTTTTTTTGGTTGTCTTTTATAATAAGTTTCATTTTACTCACTTTGAGACGCTAACGAATAAACAGCCAGATACTCTGTTTCAAAATAAGGCATCAAACTGCGACCGCTGGCGCGGAAAAGAAAAGCGGTACAGAGCTTGCACTGTCAGATCCGAACGTCCTTCATGGCAATTATTTGCTAGATTCTTTTTCGATATACTTGATAAAGTTGTCATACTTCTATGTTACATTTCTTTCAAAGTATTTAATAATATTCTCATAGTTGTATGAGAATACTATCAAATACGCCGAAAAAAATGTTGCCATGTTATTCGAATCTGTATCTACTGTTTGTCATCCCTGTATCCCTTTTTTCAGGCCAGTGGTCGCTTTAACCACTTTGTTTCACACTATGCGTTTCTTTTTGTTTTCATCAAAAAATTCGAAAAACTCTTGAGTGAGGTGTTTTAATTTTTATCTTCGGTCGCCTTGACCTCGTTTTGAGATTTATCCTTACTTCCAATTTGAACAATAAAGGGAAACAGAAATGGTAGAAGAAAAATTAAAATTAAACGAAGGAGCCTTTCAGACATTAACAAAAGAATATCTGTGACTTCTTTGTGATAAAATTAAATGAGTCCGTCGGACCAGTATGAAGGGGACGGCGGTCGGAAATTCGCTGAAGTTTAGGAGTACCCAAGTTACAGCATGGAAACGCAGAAACGTTAATTACTCGAGTGTCATTACGTTTTGACCCCATGTTTAGTAGAAAAAATGCTCATCCTCAGATGAACACAGTATTGAACACGTGATTTCCCATAATCAACAAAGAAGACCTTGATTTCTGAAAAACGACTGTGTCTAGCAAAAGCTGAAACACGTGCCTCTTAGAACGCTCATGCAAAATTTGATAGAAATCAGTTACTCTTACGTCAAACACTATTTGTTAAACACAGTGGTAGACCAACATTAATGTTCGGTGTCAACGTGAAATAACCAGTCACGGTCTTACGTAGCAACAGTAGCACTGGAGGGTATGTAAAGCGGCTCCGGTTGGAAGAGGGAGAGACGAAAGACGGAAAAAATACAATAGCTACAATGCGGAAACAGCGGCATCATAATCACTGCTACTTGTCATTTCGAGCTTGTAAGCCAGTCGTCGTTAACTACGCACCAAGATATTTTAACTGGATACTTGCGAGTCCCCTTCAGATGAGCAATCAAGAATAACGAAGACGTACAAACTTTACTACTTTCATTCCCCTTTCCAGAAGAGCTGTTTAAGACCCGGCCCATGAAGTGTTGCGGTTCTACTTAGCCCAAGAACAGACGATCTGATACTGCAACAAAGGAGATTCCAGTTGGGAATAAGTGGGAAGGGCTACCATTTCAGGCATAAGGATTACAACCAAGGGAAATCTCCCGAAATCCTTGTTCGGAACATGGGGATTGCATACATATTGTACTTCCCTGAGAAAATTTTATCATACGGAAAGTTCGAATACAGCCCAGGCAACCAAAGACTGGGCGCCATGAAAAATTTTGTGTAAGTGCAGATCGACCAGACTGTAATTGATAGGCCTCTCCCTAGAGGAAAATCACCCAGAAGCATAGTATCCTCTGGTCCCCCCCCCCCCTTTCCCACTGGGTAGTGCTAGAAAAATGTGAATTTTACGTTACTTATGGGTTTCAGTGTCATATTCATGGTGAAGTGTCCATCATTTCGTTAACATACAAAGTTTGTGTGGTATTTGTTATGAAGTAACAGATTGCACTAACTATGGATATGCTTGCGGTGAATAATAGCGCCCGCTACGATACTGTGTTCTCTTCACTTTCACTTTCGATATTGAATTTTATTTTAGACTTGCGAGGAGATTCTATCTTAAACCCAATTCACGAAAATTTTCTTTTGTGTAATGAACTCATTTCCGATTGCGTACACTTTCCATAAAGGCAGAATGAAATATCTGATTTTCCCATACACGGTTACAGGTATCTAAATGCTATTGTAATGCCGGCCACGGTGGCCGAGGGGACTGAGGCACTCCAATCACGGTCTGCACGGCCACTACGATCGGGGGTTCGAATCCCCCTCGGGCATGGATATTTGTGCCGTCCTTAGTATTAGTTAGTTCATAAGTAGTTTCTCAATTACTGATGACCCCGTAATTAAATCCCATAAGCTATAGAAACATTTGAACATTTTTGCTATTCTGACAAATGATAAGACGCAAAGTGGAGAGTATTTTTCCAAATTGTTATTAGGCAAAACTTCACCATCAAGCTGCTCAAAGTAGTGTTCCTCTTTTTAATGAAGATATTTGGGAAATATTAATTGATATACTGGTATTTCTTCATAAGTCACAAATACTAATTGTTTATGGTCCAATACGTATCGGAATTACAATTTATTTTCATGGACTAATAAGTGTCAAATTTCCGTCAGTTTCTCGACTAGCAATAACAGAACGAAAGGGTTACTAGATGTAACGAGATGGACTGTATGGATTATGAGAGAATACTAAAAAATGGGAGTCTGGATCTCCTCTCTTCACTGACAAAAGAACTAATATATTTTTATTGTCTCGCAGGGTTTTGTCGCAATTGCATCTGTAGTAACTTATTAAATTCGTCATATTGTGTAAACTCAGCTGTGTTTTGACAAAAAAGAAAAAAAATTCCTCCGATGAGACAAATTATGGTACTACTCAAAATTCACTTTTAATGGCTTGCTCTAGTAATGTTAGAAGTATTTTGAATGCGCTTTACACATATTACATAAACGTGTAGACTCAAAACGTGTTGGGGCAGTTTGACACTATTAAATGTAATAACAAGTCGTTAGCAGTGTCTTCCAGTATTGGTGCTATGCAGTAACAATATGTGCATAACTATTATTAGTTCTAATAAGGGCGATCACTGATTACCTATATTTGACGAGCGAGAGGATCAGAGTGCATAATATTTCACCGCCTTTTTCTCGTATTATAAAGCTCTAACAGTGTTCCGGCATGGATTCGATAAAGGACTGATATATGTATAACAATCGAGTGTTCAAGTCCCCCCTCGGGAATGGATATTTGTAGACTGAAAATAAAATCCGTGGTAAGTGCCAAAAATGAAAAATTTTGTTTCATTGTGAAAATGTGGGCTACATGCCTAACACTACTCAGTATAAAGAGGGGTATCTGTTATTCAATGTAGACGTAGTTCTAATGTTTCTCACAAGAATGCCCGACGATCTATGTGCCACCTGTTGTGAAGTAAAATTTGGGCTATGTGCCAGTGGCCAGAGTTGCACTTGAGCTTTGTTATTGCTGTTTGAGTTGAGATTCCATCGTGTAGCAAGCAGTAACTATTCATTTTGTGCTTTTTCTACAATGGTAAATAAGGTTAGAGCAGAAGGGAAGTCCTACAAGAAAAGCCGGAATGTGACAGTGCCTGAGAAACAACCTCCACCTGTTGCGGTAGGTTTAAATACCTCTATAACATCATATACCTAGGTTGTCGTTTATTAATAGCTCAAAGTTGTATTCCTTCGACTTTTAATGTCGCAGTTGTTTGTGTATTCGTTTTTGTTCTGAGTGCAAAATAGTGAAAAACAGGTTATCAGACGTAGTGTTTACACTTTTAATGGCCTTCTTTTATGTAGGCTTCATGCCGATGCCCATATCTATGCAGAAGCATTCCCTAAAAAAAACTAAACATCTTCACTCAGTTTTATGAACTAGGAGATAACGTCAAGCAAAATTCGTATATAATCGGAAACATAAGTATGAAACGTAGGCGACATGGGTCGTACACAGATTCGACAGAATGTAGAAGACAAGCCAGTATATTTCATAAGATTCCTGATGGCAAAGGTGATCAAAAACAAGTGTGCAAGCAAACATTTATGGAAATCCATGGCATCACAAAGCATAGGGTTGAAACATCGAAAAATCATGGTGACGTTACGTAGGCCTACGTTGAATGTAGGGGAAATAGAACCAACGAGAAGAAGTACACAAGTGATGATGCACAGCGTATAGTTGAATGCACAGCAATATTCCCCTTCCCCCAAGCGGAAATTCATTACTCAAGGGCCAAAAGTTGACTTATGTGTTTAAGCCAAGATTTGAATGATCAGAGAATGTATGACGCCTTTGTTGACCTTCATCCAGACCACAAAGTCCAATACAGCTTTCCATTTACTCGAATTTCAGACATGGTCCGGTTTTTACAGTATAGGGTATTGCACATAGCCCAGTATTTACAGTAGAGGGCATGGCACATAGCCCTATTCTTATTTTTAATCATGAAAATATTTTTTTCATAAAAATGAAAATTGAATGGTCAATTCAACTGTAATAAGACTTCAACGATTAATGGTAGAGACAAATTGAGGTGAAAAAAAAAATTGCACATAAAGGCAAACGGTTCATTTTAGGAAGTTTTTTGCGTTTTACTCAAAACGTTCATTTTGGCACTTAGTACGGATTTTATAGTCAGTCTACATTTGTGTCGTCTTTAGTATGAGGTAGTTCATAAGTAGTTTGTAATTTTAGGGACTGATCACCTGCAGTTAACTCCCTTAAGCTTAACAAATATTTGAACATTTGAACAATTATGTTTAACATTTCGTTCGCTCATTGTGTTCACGTAACTTGAATAGTAAAACATTTCCCCACCTGTCCAAAATTTCGTAACGACTTCAGAATATGGATCTTTTTTATACTGTCGGTATATTTCATTAGCAGCCGCGGTGGAGTGACCGAGCGCTCTAAGGCGCCTTGCTGCGAAACGCGCGGTAGCTCACAGTCGGAGGTTCGAGTCCTCCCTCGCGTATTGGTCTGTGTGTTGTCCTTAGGTTAGCTTAAGTAGTTTGTAAGCCTAGGGACTGATAACTGAAATAGTTAAGATTTACAGATTTTTTTCTGCTAGTAAGTTGCCAATAATAAAAATAATATTTCAATGTGAATTATTTCTTCACGAAGACATTGATGCAAATTCCACGTTTGTACAGCGAGTGGTTTACAAATGTGAGTGAGTTGAATGAAATGAGAAATTACGCTTGAGGACCGTGCGGACTGTGGGAGCTCCTTAATTTCGGAGAAGGAACGGGGACAGCTTAGCTGGAGTTGGAAGATTCTTCTCCCCGACGAAGACGCACTCCGTTACCCACTATATTACGCGCTGAATATATTCCTCGCGTGCGCTAAAGTTCCAGAGACAGATGTACAGCACACTGCTACGCAGCAGTGCCCTCGGTGGTAGAGGGCGACATCTTCTGAAAGGCCCTACCGCTCGCCGCAGCTATCGGAGTCTTCTGGCGTCTTCGTTTGGAGGAAATATTGGAGATGACTCACCTAAGATTACTGGCAGAATTTCTGTTCATACATTTTGGATTATGGTTGACGACGACCTGTACTCCGTATAGATCCCAATCTTCAAGTAAGCCAGTCTAATCCGGTGCCTATCACAGTTCATATCATCCATCAGATAATATGTACGGCTTTTTCTCTTGCCTGTTCAGCACCTGTTCCGCTATCTCTCTTCACTCTCTTCCTTTCCCTTCTGTCTTTCCATTTCCTCCCGTTTTTCCATTGGACTCTCAGCCTGTCTCAATCCGTTCATCGTCAAATCCACCTCTTCCTTACTGTACATCAAGATCCTCTGTCCTTCTTCATCTTACAAAAAAATGTTCAAATGTTTTTTAAGCTTATGGGACTTAACTACGGGGTCAACAGTCCCTAAACTGACAAACGACTTATCAACTACCTTATACTAAGGACGGCACAAATATCCATGCCCGAGAGGGGATTCGAACCCCCGATCGTAGTGGCCGTGCAGACCGTGACAGGAGCGCCTCAGTCCCGCCGGCCACCGCGGCCGGCTCTTCATCTTACCCCTATCTAGTATATATATATATATATATATATATATATATATATATATATATATATACCTACTTCCATAGTGATAAGTCATACTAGGTAAAATTGCACTTCCGTCATGCACGATACGATGCCTGTTGTAAGGTTCCTCCTGCCACGACTAGGTTCCCTTACACAAGTGACATTCGCAAGGTGGATTACCAATGGCAGCCTCTCTATTATTCCGGAGAGCCTATAAGCCATTTCCATTCCAAATTTCTACCACATTGGCCAAAACGCGTCACCGTGAAGGAGTAAGAAACGTACAAACACATTTCGGGATATGTGTTACATATCAGGGTGTTTACACAAGAAAGTGCAAAAATTTAACAGTACATAGGAGATGAACAATTTGAAATAGGAAACCTGCGGTCAGAGAAGCCACCTAATAGTTGGAATACAATGTCTTGTCTGTGTGTAAGAAATCAATGTAAACATGAGATAAGCGAAAATGTTTGCGACGCTCGCTGAGAATTATCCCTGGTGTGTTTGGAATCCATCACAAGCAATTTCAGTTCTGGCAACTAATTCCATCTCCGTGTCGACTGGGTTCCCTTATACAAGTGACATTAGATATCCTCACAGGAAAATAATGAACGTGCTTCAAGTGAGGAAACAAAAATGTTCAAATGTTTGTATACCTAAGAGACCAAACTGAAATGCTCACACACATCCCCGAGGAAGGACTAAAATTTCCGACGCAGGCGGCCGCGCGATCCTTAACTTGGCACCGCACAGGAATAGCCGCGTGATATAAGGCATGATGCTAAAGAGTGGGCAGTCGCTCCCGCCGGAGGTTCGAGCCCTCCCTTATCAATGGGTGTCTGTCTGTGTGTGTGTGTGTGTGTGTGTGTGTGTGTGTGTGTGTGTGTGTGGTGTGTGAGTGTGTGTATTGTCCGTACTGTAACTTAGTTTAGGTACATTATAATTCTGGGGACTGATGATCATAGCAGTTTGGTCCAATAGGTTTGCAAACATTTCAATATTTAAATTTCGTAACGTGACCTGTAAATACAGTAGGTAGGCTTTTTCAACCCAAGGTAATTCGCCATATCCCGTTAAATTATTGGAAGTATAGGAATGTCCCCGTGGTCTAAGGCGTCATGCTGTGGATTACGCGCCGGCCGCGGTGGCCGAGGGGACTGCTGCACGCCAGTCACAGTCTGCACGGTCACTAAGGTCGGGGATTCGAATCCCCCCTCGGGTATGGATATTTGTGCCGTCCTTAATGTTAGCTAGTTCATCAGTAGTTTGCGCCTCGGTTGCACAGTGGTAACCACACTACAAATCAGACGGTCGCGAGTTCGATCCTCGCCAGGTCTTAGGATTTTTATCTGTCACTTTCCACTTCTTTCACCTCTGGACGTATTGCTCATGTGAAAAATAACGAGTAGCACCGTGGTTCGGAACCCACGTTAAACTGTAGGTCCCCCTGTAACTGGCTGGGTAAGTCAGTTCGAAGGTCGGAGGAAGGCAACGGCATACCACCTCCAAATAGGACTAGTAAAGCACTGTGGTGTTCAAACCAATCTTCGAATTGTAGACTGCTTTACCTTTTTTTAAGTAGGTTGTAAGTTTAGGGACTGATGACCCCGTAGTTAAGTCCCTTAAGCTATACAAACATTTGAACATTTTGTGGATTACGACGACGCTTTCAATGAAAGTCCGAGTCCTCCCTCGGGCGTGAGTGTGTGTGTGTGTGTGTGTGTGTGTGTGTGTGTGTGTGTGTGTGTGTGTGTCATATCCTTAGAGTAAGTTAGTTGGTAAGTTTAAGGAACGACCATCCTACCAGTATATATTTGAATGTTTTATCCTCTTCTTAAATTATTGCATGCTATTACTCACACTTTCGTCCTAGGGACCCCAGTGAATTTTTAATTCAGCATTACGAGGAGTAGGTTGTCTACAATTGAGGCGCTCGGGTGTAAAACATGGCAACTGACATTCTAGTGGTATGCCATTTCTTCACATATATCGTGTTATGTATGCAGATGTTGCTAATTACCAGGAAAAAAACAAGCTGTATTCTGTGAAGATCTTTGAAACTAACTCATGTATTTATATCTGCACGCAAGATACTACATCGTATTTGGCGTTCAGTAATTTTTTGGCCAAAAATGACTGTTACCCTGTATTACTCCCGAGCCCGTCATATATGGGAAAATGGAATACCGCCAGAATGTCAGTTACCATATTTTACGCCAGAACGCCTTAATATTTTGAAACACCAGTGTATATCAAGTTGGTAAAAGTGCCTAAAAGTCTGCACTTGTTTGGTTTCAAATATAAAATTGTTGTTGTGGTAGTGTCCTATTGTAAAGATTGTTGCACATGCGTGGGGTCTAGAGGGTCTAGTGTGAGGTGCAAGAGTTAATTGGAATCCTTTTCTGCAGCCAGGCAGTTTAGGTACATTATAAGTCTGGGAACTGATGATCATAGCAGTTTGGTCCAATAGGTTTACAAACATTTCAATATTTAAATTTCGTAACTTGACCTGTAAATGCAGTAGGTAGGCTTTTTCAACCCCAGATATATCCTGTTAAATTAGCAGTTTGGTCCAATAGGTTCACAAACATTTCAATATTTAAATTTCGTAACTTGACCTGTAAATGCAGTAGGTAGGCTTCTTCAACGCCAGATATATCCTGTTAAATTATTGGCAGTATAGGAATGTCCCCGAGGTCTAAGGCGCCATGCTGTGGATTACGCCGACGCTTTCACGGAAGGTTCGAGTCCTCCCTCGGAAGTGTGTGTGTGTTATCCTTAGGGTACGTTAGTTGGTAACTTTAAGGAACGACGATCCTAGCAGTTTGGTAGCTTAGGTTTACATATATTTGAATGGTTTATCCTCTTGTAAAATTATTGCACGCTGTTATGTTTGTTGTTATGGTCTTCAGTCCGGAGACTGGTTTGATGCAGCTCTCCACCGTACTCTATCCTGAGCAAGCCTTTTCATCTCCTCATAAGAACGGCAACGCATATCAACTTGAATCTGCTTACTATACGCGTCTCTTGGCCTCCCTCTGCGATTTTTACCCCACACACTTCCCTACAATGCTAAATTTACAATTCCTCGATGTCTAAGAATGTGTCCTACCAAGCGATCCCTTCTTTTAGTTAGGGTATGCCAAAAATTCCTTTTCTCACCAATTCTGTTCAGTACCTCTTCATTAGTTATGCGATCTACCCACCTAATCTTCAGCATTCTTCTGTAGCACCACATTTCAAAAGCCTCTATTCTCTTCCTGTCCGCACTGTTTATCGTCCATGTCTCACTCCCATACAAGGCAACACTCCACACAAATGCCTTCAGAAAAGACTTCCTTACACTTAAATTAATATTCGATGTTAGCAAATTTCTCTTTTTCAAAAATGCTTTTCTTCCCATTGCCATTCTGCATTTTATATCCTCTGTACTGCGACCATCGCATGTTATTTTACTACCTAAGTAACAAAACTCATCTACCACCTTCATTGTTTCGTTACCTAATCTAATTCCTTCAGCATCGCCTGATTTTCTAAGACCGCATTCCATTATTATTGTTTTGCTCTTGTTAATGTTCATTATGTACGCTCTCTTCAACACACTGTCCATTCCGTTCAACTGCTCTTCCAGGTCGTTCGCTGTCTCTGACAGAATTACAATGTCATCAGCAAAACGCAATGTTTTTATTTCTTCCCCCTGAACTTTAATCCCTATTCCAAAATTTTCCTTGCTTTCCTTCATCGCCTGCTCAATGTACAAATTGAATAACATCGGAGAAAGGCTACAACCCTGTCTTACTCCCTTCCCAACTGATGCTTCCCTTTCATGCCCTTCGAGTCTAATAACTGCGGTCTGGCTTTTGTACAAGTTGTAGATAACTCTCCTTTCCCTGTATTGTACCCCTGCTGACTTCAGAATTTGAAAGAGTGTAGTCCAGTCAACATTGTCAAACGCTTTCTCCAAATCTACAAAGGCTAAAAATGTAGATTTGCCTTTCCTTAATCTATCTTCTAAGATAAGACGTAAAGTGAGTATTGCCTCCCGGGTTCCTACGTTCCTCCTGAATCCAAACTGATCTTCCCCTAGGTCAGCTTCTACCAGCTTTTCCATTCTCCTATAGATAATTCGTGTTAAAATTTTGCAACCATGACTTATCAAACTGATGGTTCTGTAATTTTCACACCTGTCTGCACCTGATTTCTTTGCACGCTATTACGGAATAACTCTGTACAAGGATTAGTCACTTCGTAGTTTAACTGGAATCCTGATGTCAGGCAGCCTTCTTCGGAGTCAGTAGCTACAACTGCGAAAGTGTGCAAAAGTGAACAAACTGTGATAGTAATAGAAGCCATTCATAGTACTTACTTAGACTCTAATTACTTAATTATATCGACAGCTCTTCGCCATTAAAATTATTAATGTGACATCGTTCCAATTATCCATCACACAATTCGAGATAAAATTGCAAAGAGTAGTTCCGTTGAAAAGCGGTACTTCCAAGTGACATTGAGAGACATCCAATTACGCCACCCAGTCGTGGGCCATATACTGCCGTCTACATAACACACACTAGGTAAAATTCAAACACGTAGCGTCGCAAATCGTTCGCTATTGTTTCTCACATTTAATCGTTATTTTAAAGACAATTTATGGATGCGATTACTCATATTGCTGAATCAAAACAGTTATCGGGTGGTCAACCGCTGACAAGGGATTATATTTCAAACGCTCTGAATGGGAGTTAATTTGAATAACGTGTCACATTGTGATTTATTATCAAAAGTTTCCAATTTTTCCCTGCGTCGCAGAGTCCACTAAGCGCAACAAAAACTTGATGCGCAAGTCGTGTTTTTCGAAGCTCTGCAGTATATAAAAGCGAGAGTAAAATGCAATCTCTGCCAGGTCACGATTCACGTTGTCGCGAATAAGTTACCTGTCACATCCGTTCTTAGTAACGGCATGGTAAAAAAAAAAAAATATTGAGGGAAATTGCTTACAGTCTGGTCGAATCTCCTTTCTAAGCAAATATCTGAAACGTTGTGTGAGTTTAATGTCAACCGAAAAATCGACTGCAATACAAATCGTGTTAACTCTTTGAAACCATTGGGAATGATTTAAACTATTTGTTTACACTAAAGATAAATTATCTAGATTCTTTTACGTGACTTCTACATCGTCGTAATTTAACAAGCAGTAGATTACACCGCCAAGGAAATGTGATTGTGGAAGGGCAGAAGAATAGCTAGCTACAGGCGATGTAGTTACTACAGGTGAGTCAAGACGCAGTAAAACAATAAGTGAAGACTATATGAAGGGATGTAATTTGTAGCGAAAGTTTGTAAAATGAGTATCATGAAACCACTTCAACATAAACAGTTTTGTCTCAGGTATCTTGGCAGATAGGGGGGGGGATATCTAATAGATAAAACAATGTCAGGAAGAGATATAAGGACAACAGAACTCAGTGGAAACTGTAGTTCTCGGGGTGAATGTATGTGCCAGAAAGCCACCAAATGTTTGTAATTCTATGGGACTTAGCTGCATGGTTATTAGTTCCTAGACTTACAAACTAGTTCAACTAAGTTATACTAAGGACAACACATACATCCGTGCATGAGGGAGGATTCGAACCTCCGACGCAGGAGGCCGCGCGATCGGTAACGGGACACTCCAGAACGCTCGGCTACTGCCGTGCGGCTTTCTAGTTGCTTTCGAATATTTTTCACTGTCAAGTCTTATAGAACTCTTTAGATCTTGCGGTCGGGGGTTCGAATCCCCCCTCGGGCATGGATATTTGTGCCGTCCTTAGTCTTAGCTAGTTCATAAGTAGTTTGTAAGGTTAGGGACTGATGACCCCGTAGTTAAGTCCAATAAGTTCTACAAACATTTGAACATTTTTGTCAATGTAGTGGGCCCAGAACATCGCTCATTTTAGTTAGTCACAATGACCACATACTACTAGAGGCAGAAAGCTGCCAAAAGCAAGATGTCAATAATAATGAAATCTAAAATGTGAATGGAGCGTACTTTGCAGAGATAGGCTCACTACTGAAGTGATAGGCGTGTTTATAGCGAACAGAAATACTATTGTACTGAGTGAAATTACTACATATGAGGAATAATGTAGACGAAGGTCAGTGTTGAAAGTGGCTCAAACATAGTCATTCGGTTTTTCTATACCACTTGCCCCAGCAGCTGTAGTGGCGGAACATCTGAGGGAAAATTCGGAAAATATTTCTCGTACATTTCCTAGTCATAGTCTTAGGTAGGTATTTTAACTTGCTGGATATCGAGTGGAAAGCTTTCGTGCCTAAGATGGGCGGCAAGGACAGGGAATTGAATAGTATTGTAAGTGCTTTATCCGAAAATTACCTCGGGCATTTAAATGGAGAGAAGTCGTGGAGATGTGTTATTACACATGCTGATAAAAAGACCTGAAGTTTTCGATAGCGGAGAACAGGGAATAAGCTGGCAGCGATTATAGCATCAAGTAAGGTAGGAGGATCTTCTTATTTATGAAAAGCAAAATGTGTCAGATTTTATAGTATTTGTCTGCTCAAAACGTTAGTTTTATTTCTAGTACTGACAGTGTTGAGCATCTGTAGACGATGCACTGTACAATACGCATTAGATTCGTATGTGCTGAATAAAATAATGAAAGATATAGAAGATCAAACGTGGCTTAGAAGCCAGGTTAGGAAACTGTTACGAAAGCAAAGATAACTTCAAGTATAAACGTAGCCGAAGTCCCGTAGGAAAGCCAAAATTGAACTCCGTCAAATTTAGCATAATGTGCGGCATACGAGAAGCGTTCAACGACTTTGAGAGCGAAGTTTTTTGTACCGACCAGGCAGAAAATCCTAAGAAATTTCGTCCTACGTCAAATCGGTATACGTGTCGAAACCAGATATCCGGTCACTCTATAACCGAAATGGCGTTGAAAACGAAAGGCCGAATACATTTATGAAAAAAATGTCATAAAAACTGCACGGCAGTTCCTCCACTAAACCATCACATGAACGACAAAATGACCGATTTCGAAATGTTGTTGTTGTTGTTGTGGTCTACTGTTCGGAGACTTGTTTGATGCTGCTGCCTACCGTATACTATACTGTGCTAGCCTCTTCATCACCTCATAAGAACGGCAAATCACATCCATTTGAATATGATTGCTGTATTATTCTCTTGGTCTCCCTCTGGTATCTTTAACCCACACACTTCCCTTGAATGCTAAATTTAAGATTCCTTACTGTCTACGAATGCATCCTATCAATCGATCCCTTCTATTAATCATGGTAATCGAAAACTTGGTTTTCGGCAAATTCTTTTCAGTACCTCTTCAACAGTTACGCTATCTACCCAGTAGTTTCAGTAGTTTTCTGTAGCACCACATTTCAATAGCCTCTATTCTATTCCAGTCTGAACTATTTATCGCTCATGATTCACTCCTGTACAAGACAACACTCCACACAAATGCCTCTAGAATGGACTTCCTTACGTTTAAATTAATATTCGATGTTACCAAGTTTCTCTTTTTCAAAAACGCTTTTCTTCCCATTGACATTCTGGATTTTATATATTTTGTACGGCGAGCATCATACTCAATTTTACTTCCCAAATTACTAACCTCATATACCAGCTATATTGTTTCGTTAGTTTTCTATTTCTATCAGCATCGACTGATGTTCTTACACTGAATTCCATTACCGATGCGTTGCGCTTGTTAATGTTCATCTTATAACCTCCTTTCAACACACTGTCCATTCCATTCAGGTGCTCTTCCAGGACCTTTGCTGTCTATAGCAGAATTACAG
This sequence comes from Locusta migratoria, assembly GCA_026315105.1. Taxonomy (NCBI): domain Eukaryota; kingdom Metazoa; phylum Arthropoda; class Insecta; order Orthoptera; family Acrididae; genus Locusta; species Locusta migratoria. Next base: position 108,969,210 of record CM048749.1, on the reverse strand, counting down.
TGTCATCAGCAAAACGCAATGTTTTAATTTCTTCGCCTTGAATTTTAATTCCTTTTCCAAATATATCCTTGCTATCCTTCGCAGCTTGATAAATGTACAAATTGAATAACATTGGATAGGGCCTGCAACCGTGTCTTACTCGCTACCCAACCAATACTGCCCTTCAATTCTCATAACTATTATTTGACTTTTTTACAGTTTGAAAAAAACCTTCTCCTGCCTGTATTTCAAGCCTGCTAATTTCAGAATTTGAAAGTATATTCCAAATATTCAGTTGTTTGTAAGCTTATTGGACCGAACTTCTATGGTCATCTGTCCCTAGACTTACAGACTACTTAAACTGAAACTAACCAAAGAACAACACACATCCCCATGCCCCAGGGAATACTCGAACCTCCGACGGCGAGCCACCCCTAATCCATAGCCAGGCGCCTTAGAGCGGTTTGCCATTTCACAGCAGCGAGTGTATTTCAATCAACATTGTCAAAACCTTTATCGGAATATACAAAAGCTATAAATGTAAGTTTGCCATTCCGTAATCTGTCCTCTGATATATGTGGTGAGTATTGCCTTCCATGTTCATTCATTTCTACTGAAACCAAACTGATATTTCCCGAGGTCAGATTGCACCAGCTTTTCCATCCTTCTGTAAATCATTTGTGGTAAAATTTTGCAACCATGACTTCTGAAATTGTTGGTTCCAGAATTTTCACCCCTTTTTGCGGCTGGGGTTATTACATGTATTTTAATATCTCAGGCCGTTTCACCTATGTCAGACACCTTACGCACCAGATGAAATGATTTTTTCAGTGCTGGCTCTCATTGAGACTTCAGTAGCCGTAAAGGAATGTCGTCGACTCCAGGGGTTTAGTTTCGACTTACATCTTTCAGTGCTCTGTCAAAGTCATTTCCAAGTGTAGTGACTTTATGAAAGTAATGTCCGTAAAATCGGTCAGTTAGTATAAGTAATGGTATCGTTTGCAGAGACAAAAGGCTAGCAGTGGATCGCAGCAAGTGTTTGGGGCATCTTCCAGACTGCCCAGGTACTAGTGGGTTAAATCGAGCAGTCAGTAGGGGTTTGTCCATAGAGGCGGAAGTCTGGTAAAGACCCGTGTTTTGCCGGCCGCGGTGGCCGAAGGGACTGAGGCGCTCCAGTCACGGTCTGCACGGCCACTACGGTCGGGGGTTCGAATCCCCCCTCGGGCATGGATATTTGTGCTGTCCTTAGTTGTAAGTAGTTCATAAGTAGTTTGTAAGTTTTGGGACTGATGACCCCGTAGTCGAGTCCCATAGACTCTACAAACATTTGAACATTTGAACCCATGCTTTGTACTCGAAACTAATGAGATCTGTCAGCGGAATATTTTGTTAGGGTGTCTGCAGGACATCTGTCAGTTCTACACTACACTAATTAATAATAAAATGAAATAAACTATAAAATTGTAACCATCAACATTTACGACATTTGCGATATCGGAAAAGTTACGCATATATCACGATTCAAAAAGTAACGTCAATATCTCAAAAATTACAAATGTTCATTACTACGATATGAAAAGATAGAATAATTAAGCTTAAAATAGCCAATGTGTCACGTAATATCAACAAACTTTGGTTAAAATGATAGCTTATTGTCTGTAGCTATCATCTTGAAATCGCCACACTTGTGTACATTAATTTAATGACATTTCAACTGACATTAATTTATAATTGCAATATAAAAACATTATCATATTCTCCACAGGAACACTGACAATGCAACCTCTCGTAGATTTAATTTCGTGTTTCGATTTTTTGTACAATTTGCCAGAAATTTATGTAAGTGTTGTGTGGCATGAGTGGGCAAGCTCAGATAGTTGGTTTCTCTATTTATTTATTTCAGATTTTATGCAATACTAATTAATAGCTCTTTTTGTATTTAAATAGTGCTGTAAGCAAGTGGTTTCAGATGGTCATATTTACTTAAAGAAATATCTCATGTTAAGATGTATACGATTTTGGAAGGTATGGTGAACGGCCATTGAGGAAGCGACAAAGGGACGCAACTGGTGGGGAGAGCGTGTTTGAGTGGAGGGAGATGTGCGAAGGGATGCTCAGAACAAAGGAACTCCATCTCCAGTCTTGGCTGAAGAAGGACCCAACTGGATGATAGGAGTGATTTGATCGGGAAGAGTGTTAAGATTTGCACAGCAAACTGTCGTGTCTTCGGACTCTAAAATTTGGCAATAACTAGTGTACGCCGCTGTAGAATAGCCTTGCGCACTAAGGCGCTTTACTGCCGTGCACATGACCGTTCGCCGTCGGGATGTTCGAGTCCTCCCACGGGCACGGGGGTTTCAGTTGTCCTTAGCACAAATTAAGTCAGTGTAAGTAGTTTATAAGCGTAGGGACTGATGACCTACGAAGTTAAGTCCCTTAGATTTACAAACATTTGAACATCTTATGATCAAGTATTCGCCAGTGCGGCTTCTACGTTGTTATGGTTTTACACAACAATTTACGACTGTAGAAATGCTGTTTGGGAGACTTAAAAAGTTTTGAACTGTTTCGTATTTCATGTTGAGTTCTCGTGAAATTTATAGATTTTCTGTGTTCCTAAAAGTTCGGGTTACTTAGCTGGGGGCATAGGATACCAACTTTTTAAACATTTTATTCTATTTATGATTAATAACTCATCTGAACACTTCCAGAAACGAAACAATTTAACCGAATGAACCTTATTTAACCAAATCTCTGACTTTGCCTACGACATTTGTAAACGTTAGAGTAAACCCCTTCTTATAGATGAATCAGATATTTTATGTAATACTAGCTTTTATGCCCGTGCTTCGCAACGGTTGTTACAGAGGGACCTGTATTATCATGGTCCGTTGGGTTCCGGACGTAGGTCAGCAAAAACACAATCCTTGTTGGATCGCTCTGTCAATAAACTCAATTCTCCTGGCCAAGATGTCAAATTTAAGTAGAAGTCATTGTCTTAAACGATGCATGTTCATAAAGTTTTTCATACCAAGAGTGAAATTAATTTAAGTCCGTACAGAGGAACGATGTAAATTCAATGTTAGGTTGTGTTCCTAAAGTTAGGAATGTCTGTCTGGTGTAAACTTTTGAAAACATCTATCGTTGAGATGAAAACTAATACTAATAACAACGCCATGTGTTGGTTCTATGGTGTAGTACTAAACTGTTTATCTCTAATAGTATGTGAATGCTGAAGTATTAGTATGTTGCAGTGTTGCACTCGGCACAATGTAGTTATTCTGTATGCAGTGCTCCCTATTATCGAAAATTCGACGAATACTGAAAGTCTGGTAATACAATCAACAGAGCAGTTCAAGTCTGTTTAAATAAGACGTCATTGTGGTGTCAATGTGCGATAAAGTAAGTCTGAGTAATAGTAGAAGGAATGGTGTCAGCTGATTGTATAGAACTTTCCATTAAATATAGTATTACCAGTGAATTGTCTTGACTGTGTTAGTAGCATCGCCCAATCTTTCAACTAATACATGCCCCCACGTCCTTCACTGATGACTTCGTCAAGTACGAAGTTGAAATCGACCTTGTATAATAGAACTACCCAGGGGCAGATATAGACTCTGACCATAACTTGTTGGTTATGAACTGTAGGCTGAAACTGAAGAAACTACAAAAAGGTAGGAAAATAAGAAGATGGGACCTGGATAAATTGAAGGAACCTGGAGTTCTTTAGGCAACAATTGAGAGAAACGGTGGAAAATAAAACAGAAGAGGAGGAATGGGTAGCATTCAGAGATGAAATAGTGAAGGCAGCAGAGGACAAAATAGGTAGGAAGGCAAGACCTACAAAAACTCCTTGGATATCACAGGAGATACTAAATTTAATCGATGGAAGGAGAAAATATAAAAATGCAGTAAATGAAACAGGCAAAATGGAGTACAGACGACTAAGAAATGAGATTGACAGGAAGTGCAAAATGGTTAAGCAGGAGTGGCTGTAAAGTAAATGCAAGGATGTAGAAGAATGTATAAATAGTGGAAAAATAGATACAGCCTACAGGAAAATAAAAGAAACATTTGGAGATAAGAAAAACAGCTCTAGGAATATCAAGGACTCTGATGGAAAACCAGTTGTCAGCAAAGAAGGGAAAGCTGAAAGGTGGAAAGAGTATATAGAGAGGCTCTACGAAGGAAATTAATTTAGAGGCAATATTTTAGGAAGGGGAAAAGAAGTAGATGATTATGAAATAGGAGATACTATACTGAGAGATGAATTTGACAGAGCAATGAAAGACCTAAATCGAAACAAGGCCCCTGGAGTAAATGATATTCCCTCAGAGCTACTGAAGTCTCTGGGAAAACCAGCCATGACAAAATTGTATCACCTGGTGTGTAAGATGTATGAGACAGGTGAAGTACCCTCAGACTTTAAGAAAAATGTTATAATCCCCATTCCAAAGAAAGCAGGTACAGTCAGGTGTGAAAACTACATAACCATCACATTAATAAGTCATGGTTGCAAAATATTAACACAAGTTATTTACAGAAGGATGGAAAAGCTGGTAGAAGCCGACCTCGGGGAAGATCAGTTTGGGTTCAGGAGAAGTGTAGGAACACGGGAGGCAATACTCACTTTACAGCTTATTCTAGAAGATAGATTAAGAAAAGGCAAATCTACATTTCTAGCTTTTGTAGATTTGGAGAAGGCTTTTGACAATGTTGATTGGAATAAACTCTTTAAGGTTCTGAAGCAAGCAGGAGTAAGATATAGAGAGCGTAAGGTTATTTACAACTTATACAAATACCAGACAGCGGTTGTCAGAGTTGAAGGGCATGAAATGAATGCAGTGGTTGGAAAGGAAGTAAGACAGGGTTGTAGCCTTTCTCCAATGTTATTCAATTTGTACATTGAGCATGCTATAAAGGAAAGCAAGGAGAAATTTGGTGAAGGAATTAAAGTTCAGGGGGAAGAATTAAAAACATTGCGTTTTGGCGACGACATAATAATTCTGTCAGATACAGCAAAGGACCTGGAAGAGCACTTGAACGGAATGGACAGTTTGCTGAAAGATGCATATAAGATGAGCATTAACAAGAGAAAAACTAGGGTAATGGAGAGCAGTCTAAGAAAATTAGGTGATGCTGAAGGAATTAGATTAGGTAATGAAGCAATAAAGGTGGTAGATGAGTTTTGTTAATGGGGCAGTAAAATAACAAATGATGGTCGCAGTACAGAGGATATAAAATGCAGATTGGCAACGGGTAGAAAAGCATTCTTGAAAAAGAGAAATTTGTTAACATCGATTATTGATTTAAGCCTAAGGAAGTCCTTTATGAAGGCATTTGTATAGAGTGTTGCTTTGTAAGGGAGTGAAACATGGACGGTAAACAATGCGGACAGGAAGAGGATTGAGGCTTTTGAAATGTGGTGCTACAGAAGAATGCTGAAGATTAGGTGAGTGGATCGCGTAACTAATGAGGAGCTACTGAACAGAATTGGGGAGAAAAGAAATTTCTGGCATACCTTGACTAAAAGAAGGGATAGATTGGTAGGGCACATTCTTAGACATCAAGGAATTGTGAATTTAGCGTTGGAGGGAAGTGTGTGGGGTAAAAACCGCAGAGGAAGACCAAGAGATGGATACAGTAAGCAGATTCAGACAGATGTAGGTTGCCGTTCTTATGTGGAGATGAAGAGGCTTGCTCAGGATAGGGTATTGTGGAGAGCTGCATCAAACCAGTTTCCGGACTGAAGACCACAACAACAACAACATAATAGAACTATATATTCAGAAGTCGGATTATAACTCTAAGTACAATTGTCTCTGCAAATGAAGACGGCCTTCTGTATCTTAATGTAGTCCGCACAAAAGTAAGTAATTTCAAATGTAAATCACACTAGTGTACCGAACAATTATGAAAGCAAGAGGTCTCTGAAGAGTTTGTAGCTCGCGTGTGTATATTATCTCTAGTGGCAGCCACAGAGCAGAAATATCTCTGGAGTGAGATTCAGATGCGCAGAACAGATTTTGTGTCCTAAACATTAAGGTGGAAATGGCACGTGATATCAGGACTAATATACTAATCGCTGACTTTATCTTGCTCCTTTTTTTCTTCGGTTAAAACGGGTGACAATGTGTAAATGGCCCATTTAGTGACGCTTGCTCAACTTTCTTGCTTCTGTGACACATTTCTTTAGATATAATTTCATCTTATGTGTTTATTCTGCGAAAAGGAGGTGGGGCTTCCTTGCAGCCAATGCGGTGCAAACCAATCATAAGAGCAAATAAATATTTCCATCATTCTACGTGACTGATTTTTGAAAAAGCATTCAGTGACCGTTGCTAACATTAGCACACAACACCGCCACCGTAAGTAAAATTGTACCCCATCTTGTAGTGTATTACACCATATTTATGATATTGAAAAATACGCAGCAACGCCATAATTAGTTATTTGGCGTACTGAGAAACTAACGTCACCTCACTTTGTCGTTTCTTGTACTATGGCGTCTTTGATGTTTTCCTTAAGAGAACGCACTCGAAATGTAATGGGGATACACCGAAATCAAAAAGGGAAGTACATAAATTGTTACCTCCTTGGTAACACCTTAGTTATTTGAATAAAAAACGCAGCATCGACAAAGATCTTTGGTCTATGTATACTATGTAGTAACAGCGCCTCTAGCGGATCTTTTCTATACTATGCTGCAATTCAAGCATAGCACACACCAGAAACTACAAATTACGATATCTTTTCTTCCCTGATCCGATTTTGATTAAAAGAAGCTTATATGTTGCCCAAAGGTACTGTCAGTTGACCTATGAAACCCCATGAATGTTCGTATAGTACTCTTGGAGATTTTTTGCACTACACCATACTTATAAGCATAGTATACACATAAAACTTCAAGTTACGATATTTTTCCTTCCTCTGATCCAATTTTGATGAAATGAAGCCTATGTTACTCTCGAAACTGTTCTCAATTTACCTGCGGAAATTCATGAAAGACCGTTTAGTACTTTTGGAGATTACCTTCAGCAAATAGGCATACAGTATGGCTTTTAAACAAATGATTAAATTATGATATTTTTATTTTGTCCGACCCGATTTTAATTATTGAAGTGTTTATGTAACCGTACGATATCCGCAAATTAGGTGTGAAAATCCCATGAAATTTCGTCAAGTAGTTTTGGAGATAAACGTGTTCGAAGAGAGAGACAGACATGACGGTCGTAGATAAAAAATTTCAATTCACGATATTCTTTCTTTCCGTGATGCGATTTTTATGAAACGAAGTCTATATGATGTCGAGCGTTACGCTCAAGTTATCTGTGAAACCCCCATGCAAATTCATGAAGTTAATAGTTGAAAAAACAGACACGACGGTTACTGAAAACACTTAAAATTACGATATCTTTTTTGTTTATTTTTTTTTTATTTTTTTATTCGATTTTGATACAATTATGCCTATATGTTGACCCAAACTTTTCTCCTGTTTCCTATGAAAACCGCCAGTAGTTTTAAAGGTTTAAGTGAACAGCGACAGGCCTACATTTACAGATTTATTATTAGTATAGATTTGTTGTGGCTACTATAGCTTATGCACAGAGTGGTTCTAACTACACGATCACAGGTAAAAGATAATGTCTGCATATAAGACAGTTGTTGTGGCATTAAAGCAGACATGTATCGTTCGACCCTTAAGATAATATCGAGCCAAACTTCTAAATCAGAATCAGACATACCCCAATACGCAGGTTCTTACAGCGCACACTAACAGTTACTTTAATCTTAGCTGTGATATATGCGATGAAGGAATGCAACGTAAATTCTCACTCTGCTGCCTTCAGGATTTTATCTGTCAAAGCTACCCATTCCTGTTCTAGTTCTATTTTCCCTCGTTTACGTCAGATGTCGCCAAAACCTTCCTCTGTTAAGAAATTCAGGTTGAAATATTTCGAATAATTCAGTTTTATGGCGTAAACTAAAATATATGTTATGCCTCTTGTTTACTCAACCAGTTTCGCTTGTTGAATAATAAAGAGGCATAACATATAGCTTAAAGCTTAAAATGATTTATTCAAAAACTTAAAACATTTAAATTGTCACCAGCGTAAATTCTGATACTGAAATCAATTTTAGAGGGATAGAAAAACATATGAAATCACTGGCTGGTCCTGATGGGATACCAATTCGATTTTATGTTCGAAAAATCTCTCATTCACGCGTTCCGCCGAACTTCCGTACGGTTCACAACAAACGGCGCGGCAGCAGGGTGGCTACCTCCACCCACGGAGCCAGTGTGGACGCAGTCACACTGTCAGCATGCAGTACATCGGAAGGACGCCGACATCATCGACCCATTCGCCCGGAGTACGCAGCAATGTGTACCACTTCACAATAAATGTATTAGCGAACAATATTCGTCGGTTACGAGTCTGCTGGCCTCCTGACAAATAACCAGCTGAGTGCACGCCCACCAAGGGGTGCGCCAGCGACCGCTCGATCCTATACAGCACTGACGTGAATAGAAGAAAAAAGTATATATCTCCAGTAGAGAAATTTTGTAGCTTGAGCAGCTCTCACGTGAAATAAAAGAATATGTAGATGCATTGGGATATGATTTTACTCTCTTGTAGTGCACTGCTCTCTTTTGTTAGAATATGGCCGCCGATAGATTATTGTGATAAAAATGTATGTAAGCTGAACGACAGCGCTCTCGTCAAATAAAACATCAAAAGGGGAAATTATGAATTACACGTCACTGTGTGATAGTTGAATGTATTTACAGGTACTCTGCCAAGGGCCATGCCCAAGGCGAATAATCAGTGCCATGGCCTCAGTCTGTTACATTTTGAGGATGCACTTGAATAATTTTACAACGCTGGTGCTCTAAGTGGCATTTCTCATGTATTTCAAGTTTTTCTGAAGAAGGTGTCGAAACCGGGTCAAATATTGCTGTATTTATTAGACCCAATGGGCTCTAACCCACCGAAAAAAATATTCTCTTCGGTTGTTGCTTTTGTGTTCGTATTACTTAATCTGGAGGCACTAAATTTAGCCTCAATTGTCATTGACCGTCAGCAAATATTATTACTACACATGTTTCCAATTGAGTGCTATTTGTACCTTACAGTTGGCTAATTATTTTCAGTCCAAAGTCTTTGATTTAGTCACTTATTTACTCATTGAACTGTGATAAAAATTCTATGGTACTACTAGCAGGCACAGATGACTTCATATTTTAAACTTAGTTAGGGAATATCGGAAGAAAAAGACTGAAACATCCACAAATTTGAGTCTTGTTTTCTTGCTTACGATAAGTAACAAGGAGTCATCGAACCGCTTTTGGTTGGCAGCCCTGCACAAGGTTAGACGTGACGTTGAAGAGTGCTCGTAAAAGATAAGGGATTTAGCTAGTAATAAATTGTAACTTAACGTTTTTAACTAATTAAATACGTTCATTGACGAGCTCTTAAAGCCCACCATCAAAAGTTTTTCTTTTATTTGCCTATTGTTTTAGTAATAGCGAAAATTCGGTTTTGTTTACTTACTGCTTTAGGCCTAATTTCTGAGGGTGCATATTCAGCGTGACACCTCATTTTAAGTGCATTTTATAATAGTTTCCATACATATCAGTTTCTATTACATAATTTTATTTGTGGTTAATATATATATTACCGTTATCAATAAAGTAAATCTCATAATCAGTTTATAAACAATCATGAATTCCAAGTGTGTGAGCTGCCGCAGGAAAGTTAATTTAGGGGTTTCATGCAGCTCTTGCGACAAGTGGTTTCATTGGGGATGTAGCGGTGTGGGAGTTGGGCAAACAAACTAGACTCTTTCATTCTTTTGCAGAGTTCGGTCACGAGATAGGAAAATAGCAGAAGAGTAGGGGAAGATTACAGCCCTTGAAACGCTACAAATAAAAATATAAATAAATACAGATTAACTAACTTCGAGAGTCGAAGATTATAAATACCACCAAAGATCGTTTTTCTTTCTCTCTAAAGAAAAATAATCTGAGAAAATCCTACATTCCCTTGTTTTATCGCCGAAGAGAAAGAACAACGAACCGCTTCATTTATCGGTCTTTTGCCGTCGTCAAGACGCATTACTAGCAGCTCTCCCAGATCACCATTATAATTGTTGTTAGTATAGTGATAAATTAGAAAAGATATAATTTATAATAATGGAAAGTCCAGGTTAGAATTAATAATATAGTAAGGTCAGATTACAACTCACCGCAAAGACGTGGCGACGAGCTGCGACAGGCACATATAAAAGACACACACATACCACACTTTCAGCTATGGGCCATGGCCTTCTTCAGAAAATAGAACACTCACGCAATCACACAGGCACACAACACAGTCATACAACCATCACCTCCGGCTGCACTTCGAAGTGCGGCATGGCCGATAGCTGAAAGTGTTGTATGTGTGTTTCTTTTGTATATGCCTGTCGCAGCTCGTCGCCACGTCTTTGCGGTGTGTTGTAAACTGTCCTAACTATATTATTAAAAGATATAATTTGAAATTTATAAGTTCCTTAATTAAATGGTGGGTGTGGTCTTATTTGACTTCCCGCCTCCTGGTGGCGTAGATAGTTCGTACATTTTGTGTTACGGAGTTAGACGCCTTTACGACTGATGAATAACAGTGCAGTAATTGTTAAACATTTTATTACCATTAGAATTCAATCTTTCCCCTTCACAACAGTATTCAGTTTTTAGTACCTGCAGTCATTTTTATTATGCTGTAGTGTATAACGAAGCCTAAATGTTGTATCCCTGCACGACGCACAGGATACCGTGCTCACGGGTGCGGTTCCTGTAGGGAGATGCTTGTCCACTGTTGGTCGAGCTGATCTCTACGAGATTACGAGAGTAACTCGTGCGTCCGATCCTTGATTGTCGTGAGTGCATTCGTGTTCTCTCGATAATCCATTTTTGTCCGGGGCAACTCCCGGAGCTAAATTAAATTGGTCCCAATCCCCCGGCTCCGACCAAGGTTTTCGGGAGGTTTTCCTTGGTTGTAAGGCGTATGCCGGAGCTGGTAAGCCCCTCCCACTTATTCCCAATTGGGATCCCCTTTGCCCCACTATCAGCTTGTCTGATATTGGCTGAATAGAACCGCGACTCTTTATGGGCCGGATCTCAAACAGCCCGCTCCACTCCTCGGAGTGGAGAATGAAAAGATATAAGTTTTTTTTTTTTTTTTTTTTTTTTTTTGTATCCCTGCAATATTTTCCTACCACATGCGGAGCCACCAACTAAAACAAAATTTATCCCATCGTCCACTTCCAGATCAGGAACCTTCAATTATTTTCATTTCAATTGACAGGTTTCTGGGCTTTACAGATTTCTGGTTTCGACCGTGGAGGCCGAGGGGACTGAGTCTCGCCAGTCACGGTAACTACGGTCGGGGGTTCAAATCTCCCCCTCGGGCATAGATATTTGTAACGTCCTTAGTATTAGCTGGTTCATAAGTAGTTTGTAAGTTTAGGGACTGATGACGCCGCAGTTAAGTCCCATAAGGTCTACAAGCATTTGAACATTTTTTTTTTTTTTTTTTTTTTTTTTTTTTTTTTTTTTTTTTTTTTACTTATATCATCGAATGGTGTAGTTGCCGCCAACATTCCCCTTATTTCTCACATTATATAAAATTAATCAAAGAATATTTAAAATCATATCCTCCATTTATCCTGTATTTTTTCCCGATTCAAAGCTTTCACGAAATTTTTTAGTTAACGTTTCAAACCTCAACAACTTACAGACGCTACATTATAAAAAGTTGGCAACCATATTACACGACAGTGATTCTGTTTATAATATTTTGTATGTCATACCAATGCAGTAAATTTATACGTGTTCTTGATTTTTTTCATGTCATCTGAACTTCTCAAACAAGAAAATAAATCTACCAACCATTCTTTAACTGGACGAATTATGGAAACCTGTCGACTTACAAACTATTCAGTCAAGTTTCCATTTTTGGTGTGGCAGCCTTAAGGAACTTGGCATTGCTCTGAAGTCAGGTGCAAGAAATATCCACTGACGGATATTAGATGGAATTAAAATCAATTTAGTTAAAAGTAAATGTATCGTTTGCGCATTTGTTTGTTCCTGCCTGCATTTATTTAAAGCTAAACATTTTGGGGACATTGTAGCAGGTTTGGCTGGCCCCTAGACAGGACGCAGCAAGTTTGTATAATAACCTAGGTTCTACTGCCGCACTTCACGAAGCCCCAAGCAAACACAATCTGTGAATGGGTGATTTGTGTTGTTTTATTTTTTTCGTGCTGTAACACTGGAGGCTCGAGCCAATTGAACGAAATAACTGACAAAATTGTTGAAAAATGTTTGTATAGTTTATGGGACTTAACTACGGGGTCATCAGTCCCTAAACTTACAAACTACTTATGAACTGCTTACGAACTAGGACGGCACAAATATCCATGCCCGAGGGGGGATTCGAACACCGACCGCAGTGGCCGTGCAGACCGTGACTGGAGCGCCGCAGTCTCCTCGGCCACCGTGGCCGGCGATAAAATTGTGTCAGCCTGCAGAGAATAGTGTGTTTTCCCCAGTTTTTGTTTGGAAAATCCGTCTGTAAGCTCGAAAATTTGATCCTGAAATTACGTAATAAATAAAGTTACCTTAAAGGTGAACGTCTTTAGGTGCCTGGTAAAGGACCCTGGTAAATCTGAACTACAAATTATTAACAGAGCTGACTTTCATCGTAAGTAGTCTATGATCAGTATGGGCTATGTTGTTACCAAGCACAGAAGACTGGGCACGAGCTTAAACAGTGGAATGATTGACATGCATGGCACTTTCCAAAGAGACAAGCGTAAGCGGAATGCATGTAATTATTCTAAAATGCGTTAAGATCGACTTAAAAACGCGTACCCTCTAGACTTCCAACATTTGCCATTGAGAAAAACTTTGTATAAATAAAACCCGAAGCGACTAACACATACTACTATTAATACTGAATATCAAAATTCTATCATATCACTAATATAATCAAAAATAAATACTAATTAAAAGAAATTATGTAGTTGTAATTTGATTGCCACATCATTTTACTTAAATGGACGGTATTAGGGGGACTATTCAAAATGTAATTTCCTATTTAAAAAAAGAGATAATTACCGAAAAACTTTATTAATAACTGGGTGTTACTTTACCATTTATCTTTAATCGAAACTATCACAGCTAAAATAAAAGCAAATGTGACTATACGCTGTAAGAACCCACGTATTGGGGTAGGTAAGGTTCTGATTTAGATGTTCGGCTCGATGTTATCTTAGGGTCGAACCGTACATGTCTGCTTTCGTGCCCCAGAAACTACCTTCATTGCTGATATTATCTTTTACCGGTGACCTTGTAATTATAAACACTATAAATAGGCTACAGTTTGCGAAACAAATAAGAAACAGTACGTAAATTAATTGGTTCATTAATGAAAAGGGAGTCAATCTAATATTTGCAAAAGATGTACGCTGAGTCATATTTGACTTAGGATTATTCAATCATATCGGACAAACTCCCGACCGGATGCTCGGTTGAATCCGATACTACTTGGATACCTGACAGCTGTTCCAACCGCTTGCCACGTCCACTGTCGACCAGTCCTTTAGAAACAGTACCATCACTTATACCAATTGTGCGACTCTTCCCTAAAGTCACAAGGTAGACAATACAAATGTTTTAACTATATCTCTACATAGTCACCAAATGAACTCAGACATTTGTCATACCGTGTGAACAGCAGTTTCTTTCTTGTGTCGTAGGATCCGCCGCCTGTGAATGGAACCATCGTGTTACGGTCGTCCGCAGCTTTTCACCTTTGACAAAACACTGCTCGTAGAAAATTTCGTGAGGCGCAAGGAAGTTGGAATCGCTGTGTACCGTATGCAGATGTTGATTGTTATGAAACAAGTTGATGTTAAATCACAGTAAAACTCAGTTTTTACAATTTCTAACACATAATTTGACGAAACCTGACATTCTGATTACAACATAATGGTCATGTGATAAGTGAGACTGAACAGTTCAAATTTCTAGGTGTTCATATAGACAGTAAGCTGTCATGAAAAGCCCATGTTCAAGATGTTGTTCCAAAACTAAATTCTGCTATATTTACCATTAGAACAATATCTGAGATAAGTGATTTTTCAACATGAAAAGTAGTCTATTACGCTTACTTTCACTCACGACGTACGGCATTGTTTTTTGGGGTAACTCGCCTGATGCAAAAAGGATATTTCTGGCTCAAAAAAGGGCGGTTCGAGCAATATCTGGTGTAAGTTCGCGAACGTCATGTCGACCCCTTTTCAGTAGTCTGGGAATTTTGACTCTGGCGTCACAATACATTTCTTCTTTAATGTCGTTTGTTGTTAATAATATCAGCTTATTCCTACGAGTTAGTAGCTTTCACTCGGTGAATACTAGACAGAAGTCTAATCTACATTTGTATCACACCACCTTAACACTTGTGCAGAAAGGGGTACAGTATTCTGCGGCATCCATTTTCAATAAGCTGCCACAAGAACTAAAGAATCTTAGCATTAATCCACACGCTATCAAATCTAAATTGAAGAGTTACCTCATGGCTCACTCCTTTTATTCTGTCGAGGAACTCCTAGAAAAGTTAAATAATTAAGCTAATTTATTTTTTCACTTTGTCTTAAGATTGTCGTGTGCAAAGGACTACTTAAAATTTTTCTATTACCATTCTTGTGTAACAATGTATTGACTTGTTCCATGACCATGGAGTCTTACTCCTGAAGTGGGTCCTATGGAACAGAAAAAAACCAATAAAAAAAGAAGCAGTCATTCAGTCCTTGCTTGCTACTGAAGAATTTCCTCAGCCAGCGTTTTGGCGACAATGAAGACGGCTGTTACACGCTGGTTACATTCACAGGCGACAGACTTCCACGATAAAGGAATAGAAAAGTTGGTCCCACTCTGACAATTGTTTCAATTCTTATACTGACTGGTGACAGTATCAAAATATAAGTCGACATCTACAGCTAAATCTACATAAAGTGAAAGAGATGCCTTGAAACGTGTTGGTCAAATGGCAAATGAAAAATATCTGTTCTGCAAGTAACATTGAAGTGCATGGCAGTGGGTTGATCGAACCCTATCGCTGATAGTTCTCTAGCGCTCCATTCTCTAACTGGGCGTCGGAAAAAGGAACCTGAATATTTCCTGAAATAAATCGCAATTTGCCATTACTTATGGCATTACTGTACTAGATTTAGATGGAATACCAAATAGTGAAGGCAGCGGAGGACAAAATAGGTAGGAAGGCAAGACCTACAAAAAATCCTTGGATATCACAGGAAATACTACAGTTAATTGATGAAAGGAGAAAATATAAAAATGCAGTTAATGAAACAGGCAAAATGGAGTACAGACGACTAAAAAATGAGATTGACAGGAAGTGCAAAATGGCTAAGCAGGAGTGGCTAGAAGCCAAATGGAAATTTGTAGAAGAATGTATAGCAAGGGGAAAAGTAGATACCGCCTACAGAAAAATAAAAGAGACATTTGGGGACAAGAAATCAACTCTACGAATATCAAGAACTCAGATGGGAAACCAGTTCTCAGCAAAGAAGGGAAAGCTGAAAGGTGGAAAGAGTACATAGAGCAGTTCTACAAAGGAAATGAACTTAGAGACGATGTTGTAGGAAGGGAAGAGGAAGTAGATGAAGATGAAATAGGAGATACTATACTGAGAAATGAATTTGACAGAGCCTTGAAAGACCTAGGTCGGAACAAGGCCCCAGGAGTAGATGACATACCCTCAGAGCTACTAAAGTCTCTGGGAGAGCCAGCCATGACAAGACTATTTGAACTGGTGTGTAGGATGTATGAGACAGGCAAAATACCCTCAGACTTTAAGAAAAATGTAATAATCCCCATTCCAAAGAAATCAGGCGCAGACAGGTGTGAAAATTACAGAACCATCAGTTTGATAAGTCATGGTTGCAAAATTTTAACAACAATTATCTACAGGAGAATGGAAAAGCTGGTAGAAGCTGAACTCGGTGAAGATCAGTTTGGATTCAGGAGGAACGTAGGAACCCGGGAGGCAATACTCACTTTACGTCTTATCTTAGAAGATAGATTAAGGAAAGGCAAACCTACATTTCTAGCTTTTGTAGATTTGGAGAAAGCGTTTGACAATGTTGACTGGAATACACTATTTCAAATTCTGAAGTTAGCAGGGGTAAAATACAGGGAAAGGAGAGTTATTTACAACTTGTACAAAAGCCAGACCGCAGTTATTAGACTCGAAGGGCATGAAAGGGAAGCATCAGTTGGGAAGGGAGTAAGACAGGGTTGTAGCCTTTCTCCGATGTTATTCAATTTGTACATCGAGCAGGCGGTGAAGGAAAGCAAGGAAAAATTTGGAATAGGGATTAAAGTTCAGGGGGAAGAAATAAAAACATTGCGTTTTGCTGATGACATTGTAATTCTGTCAGAGACAGCAAAGGACCTGGAACAGCAGTTGAATGGAATGGACAACGTGTTCAAGAGAGCGTATAAAATGAACATTAACAAGAGCAAAACAAAAATAATGGAATGCGGTCTTAGAAAATCAGGCGATGCTGAAGGAATTAAATTAGGTAACGAAACAATGAAGGTGGTAGATGAGTTTTGTTACTTGGGTAATAAAATAACATGCGATGGTCGCAGAATAGCAATGGGAAGAAAAGCATTTTTGAAAAAGAGAAATTTGCTAACATCGAATATTAATTTAAGGGTAAGGAAGTCTTTTCTGAAGGCATTTGTGTGGAGTGTTGCCTTGTACGGGAGTGAAACATGGACGATAAGCAGTGCGGACAGGAAGAGAATAGAGGCTTTTGAAATGTTTTGCTACAGAAGAATGCTGAAGATTAGGTGGGTAGATCGCATAACTAATGAAGAGGTACTGAACAGAATTGGTGAGAAAAGGAATTTTTGGCATACCCTGACTAAAACAAGGGATCGCTTGGTAGGACACATTCTTAGACATCGGGGAATCGTAAATTTAGCTTTGGAGGGAAGTGTGTGGGGTAAAAATCGCAGAGGGAGACCAAGAGACGCGTATAGTAAGCAGATTCAAGTGGATGTGGGTTGCTGTTCTTATGAGGAGATGAAAAGGCTTGCTCAGGATAGAGTAGGGTGGAGAGCTGCATCAAACCAGTCTCCGGACTGAAGACCATAACAACAACAACCAAATAGCGGTGAATGATAATCTGTGATCAGCCGGGATTCGAACCTGGGATCTCCTGCTTACTAAGCAGACGCGTTGACCACTCCGCCACCGAGGACACAGTGACCAGCCAGACTGCAAAGGACTCTTCCCTGCACGTCTCCCGCTACAGCAAAATCTCTATTCGCCACGCTGTCTCTTTCCTATTACCACAGCCTAGGAATGGGAAAAACCGACCGGTTAAAACCGACACCGGTATTTTAGTTTTGAATAACCGTTTTTTTTTCGGTATTTATTCGGCGTCGGTTGTAACCGATTTCTTTTAGTTATTGCCAAGAACCGGGTAAAAAAACCGGGACGACTACTTCCTGTAGTAGTGGTTCAAAATCTGTTTTTTGTAAATAATTTAAAAAAATTGAAACTAGTAGACCATAATATTTAGGGCCATTCCTAAAATTTCCACTACTGTGAAATATTAGGTCATCGCAGAAACTAAGCAAAGCGATCAGTGATAGTTTAAGAAGAATCCTGGCAGTCAGAAACGCGCAACAAACGCTTGGCATAAAAACGTAAGAACTGGTGCAGGCATCGCTGCACCTGTTGCCGTGTGGGGTGGCCTATTAAACGACGCGCGTTCAACGGAAGTGTACAAGATTTGCCTCCGTCTGGTCATGCGCTTGCAGTTCCTTGCTGTCGTCGCCAGACATCGATTGTGTTTTAAATGGCACCATCCCGAGTATGGAAGTACTTCACGAAGTATATGAGCAGTGAGATACCATGCTCCATTTGCTTCAAACAGCTGAAAACGGGTGAAGGTACTACGAACATGCTATGTCATTTAAGGAGAAAGCATCCAAAATTTTCCTTGGAAGAGATGGTAAATTCGATTCATATACCTATTATGTAAGTGATGTACTCTAAGCTTGGAATACTAACTTTTAGTGTATTATCATATTGTTATGCCAACAAGCGTTATTAATGTGATTCCTCGAAAGCGAGGGGCTTTTTTAATAACCAATATGGGTTTAGGTAACGTTGATCATGTGGTGCCTCGCGAGATAGCCGTGCGGTCTGAGGCTCCATGTCACGGACTGCGCGGCTGCTCCAGTCGGAGGTTCAAGTCTTCCCTCCTCCCTTGGTCATGGATGTATATGTTGTCCTTAGGGTAAGTTAGTTTAAGTTAGATTAAGTAGTTTGTAAGTCTAGAGACCGATGACCTAAGCATTTAGGTCTCATAAGAACACACACCACGCCCATGAACCACAGACATTGCCGAGGTGGGGTGGCTTGCGTGCCTCAACTATGCAGATAGCCGTACCGCAGGTGCAACCACAGCGGAGGGGTATCTGTGGAGAGACCAGACAAACGTGTGGTTCCTGAAGAGGGGCAGCAGCCTTTTCAGTAGTTACAGGGGCAACAATGTGGATGATTGACTGAGCTGGCCTTGTAACATCAGCTAATGTGGCTTTGCCACACAGTTACTGCGAACGGCTGAAAGCAAGGGGAAACTACAGCCGTTACATTTCCCGAGGACATGCAGCTCTACTGTATGAAAATATGATGATGGCGTCCTCTCGGGTAAAATATTCTGGAGGTAAAATATTCCGCCATTCGGATCTCCGGGCGGGGACTACTCAGGAGGATGTTGCCATCAGGAAAGACAATACTGGCATTCTACGGATCGGAGCGTGGAATGTTAGATCCCTTAATCGGGTAGGAAAATTAGAAAATTTAAAAAGGGAAATGGATAGGTTGAAGTTAGATATAGTGGGGATTAGTGAAGTTCGGTGGCAGGATGAACAGGATTTCTAGTCAGGTGAGTACAGGATTATAAATACAAAATCAGCAGCACAGTGATCGCATTATCATTGTCAAGATAGATACGAAGCCAACACCGACAACAGTAGTACAGGTTTATATGCCAACTAGCTCTGCCGATGATGAGGAGATCGAAGAAATATACGAGGAGCTAAAAGAAATTACTCAGACAGTTAAGGGAGATGAAACCTTAATTGTGATGGGAAACTGGAATTCGATGGTAGGAAAAGAAAGAGAAGGAAAAATAGTAGGTGAATATGAATTGGGGAGAAGGAATGAAAGAGGAAGTCGCCTGGTAGAATTTTGCACGGAACATGATTTAATCGTAACAAGCACGTGGTTTAAGAATCACAAAAGAAGGTTGTATACGTGGAAGAGACCAGGAGACACCGGAAGGTATCAGATAGATTTTATAATGGTAAAACATAGATTTTGGAACCAGGTGATAAACTGTAAGACATACCCAGGGGCAGATATAGACTCTGACCATAACTTGTTAGTCATGAACTGTAGGCTGAAACTGAAAAAAGTGCAGAAAGGTAAGAAAATAAGGAGATGGGACCTGGATAAACTGAAGGAACGTGTAGTTCTGGAGAATTTCACAGGGAGATTTAGGCAACAATTGACAGAAACAGAGGAAAATAAAACAGTAGAAGAGGAATGAGTGGCATTGAGAGATGAAATAGTGATGGCAGCAGAGGACAAAATAGATAGAAAGGCAAGACCTACAAAAATCCTTGGATATCACAGGAAATACTAAATTTAATTGATGAAAGGAGAAAATATAAAAATGCAGTAAATGAAACAGGCAAACTGGAGTACAGACGACTAAGAAATGAGATTAATAGGAAGTGTAAAATGGCTAAGCAGGATTGGCTAGAAGCTAGAAGAATGTATAAGAAGGGAAAAGTAGATACCGCCTACAGAAAAATAAACGAGACATTTGGGGACAAGAAATCAACTCTACGAAAATCAAGAACTCAGATGAGAAACCAGTTGTCAGCAAAGAAGGGAAAGCTGAAAGGTGGCAAGAGTACATAGAGCAGCTCCACAAAGGAATTGAACTTAGAGACGATGTTGTAGGAAGAGAATACGAAGTAGATCAAGATGAAATAGGAGATACTATACTGAGAAATGAATATGACAGAGCCCTGAAAGACCTAGGTCGGAACAGGGCCCCAGGAGTAGATGACATACCCTCAGAACTACTAAAGTCTCTGGGAGAGCCCGCCATGTCAAAACTATTTGAACTGGTCTGTAGGATTATGAGAGGCGAAATAAACTCAGACTTTAGGAAAAATGTAATAATCCCCATTCCAAAGAAACCAGGTGCAGACAGGTGTGCAAATTACAGAACCATCACTTTGATAAGTCATGGTTGCAAAATTTTAACACGAATTATCTATAGGAGAATGGAAAAGCTGGTAGAAGCTGACCTCGGGGAAGATCAGTTTGGATTCAAGAGGAACGTAGGAACCCGGGAGGAATTACTCACTTTACGGCTTATCTTAGAAGATAGATTAAGGAAAGGGAAACCTACATTTTTAACTTTTGTAGATTTGGAGAAAGCTTTTGACAATGTTGACTGGAATACACTCTTTCAAATTCTGAAGTCAGTAGGGGTAAAATATAGGGAAAGGAGAGTTATTTACAACTTGTACAAAAGCCAGACCGCAGTTATTAGACTCGAAGGGCGTGAAAGGGAAGCATCAGTTGGGAAGGGAGTACGACAGGGTTGTAGCCTTTCTCCGATGTTATTCAATTTGTACATCGAGCAGGCGGTGAAGGAAAGCAAGGAAAAATTTGGAATAGGGATTAAAGTTCAGGGGGAAGAAATAAAAACATTGCGTTTTGCTGATGACATTGTAATTCTGTCAGAGACAGCAAAGGACCTGGAAGAGCAGTTGAATGGAACGGACAGTGTGTTGAAGAGAGCGTATAAAATGAACAGTAACAAGAGCAAAACAAAAATAATGGAAGACGGTCTTAGAATATCAGGCGATGCTGAAGGAATTAGATTAGGTAAGGAAACAACGAAGGTGATCGATGGGTTTTGTTACTTGGGTAGTAAAATAAAATGCGATGGTCGCAGTACAGGGGATATAAAATGCAGAATGGCAATGGGAAGAAAAGCATTTTTGAAACAGATAAATTTGCTAACATCGAATATTAATTTACATGTAAGGAAGTCTTTTCTGAAGGCATTTGTGTGGAGTGTTGCCTTGTACGGGAGTGAAACATGGACGATAAGCAGTGCGGAAGGGAAGATAATAGAGGCTTTCGAAATGTGGTGATACAGAAGAATGCTGAAGATTAGTTGGGTAGATCGCATAACTAATGAAGAGGTACTGAACAAAACTGGCGAGAAAAGGAATTTTTGGCATACCCTGACTAAATGAAGGGATCGCTTGGTAGGACACATTCTTAGATATCCAGGAATCGTAAATTTAGCATTGGAGGGAAGTGTGTGGGGTAAAAATCGCAGGGGGAGTCCAAGAGGCGTATAGTAAGCAAAGTGGATGTGGGTTGCCGTTCTTATGAGGAGATGAAAAGGCTTGCTCAGGATAGAGTAGGGTGGAGAGCTGCATCAAACCAATCTCCGGACTGAAGACCATAACAACAAGAACTCACATCCATTTGAACATTCTTTGATCATGTGGTACAGAGCTTTCTTAGTTCAATTTGCGTAAATTTACACTGACAACAATCATACTGTTAGTCGAAACTTGACTTTATTTTTGAAATATTTCTGCAGCACTGATTGAAGCTTATTCACTGACTGTTACTTATATATGTTGTGTGTATAACGAGATAATCGTATGCGCTGGCTCACAAGTCCAACTTACGGAGTGGTTGGCTCAATACTCTCAACTGCCGGATGGAAATACTAGGAGAGTAAATCGGTATGCTTCGTATATCGCCTTTTACGGCCTCCTGGCTAGGCTTACACACGCACAAGAAGGCGTAGTATTGGGAGAGGATCTTCCAAAATATGGAAAGACTAGTGATTTGTCGTATAACGTAAATTTACCGAAATCTTAACTAAATTTCGTAAGTTTCGGTTTCGGCCGAAACTAGAAGAACCGACGATTACGGTTTCTGTTTCGGCCGCAAAATGTGTTTCGTTCGAACTCTACTGGAAATAATAGCAATAAAAACCGAAAACCGGTTATTTAAAAAACCGGTTATCTTGATCAGTTTTTACGGTGCAGTTAAACTGGAGATGAAAAGAACCGGTATAACCGAAAACCGGTTGTTTCAGCGATAACCGCAGTCCCTACCACAGCCTGTGTCTCGATACCTCACGGTCTGTTCTCTCTGATGCGCGAATACAGTATTGTGGCTGCGAGCATTACAGATCAAATAGGCTGTGGTCATAGGAAAGAGACGGTGTGGCGGGAGACGTGCAGTGAAGAGTCCTCTGCAGTCGCGCTGGTCACTGTGTTCTCGGTGGCGGAGTGTTCAACGCCTCTGCCTAGTAACCAGGAGATCCCGGGTTCGAATCCCGGCTGGGCACAAATTATCATTCTCCGTCCTTCCACCTGAATCTAGTACAGTGATGCCATAAGTGATTGCAAGCTTCCTAGGGTTTTGTTTGCGGACGGAGAAGTTTGTACTGCTTCCTCCCACAAGTCCCATAAAACCTCCACATCCCTGCGGATGCTGTTGCGTAGCAGTGTGCGTTTGTACCGCCGTACAGTACGCACGAGGTGCCGTATTTGCTGTCCAAGTCTTTATGGAAAGCATAGAGTTCTGACTAACCTGTTGTCTTCTATAGTTGTGTCCCTAGCGCAGAAGACAGCACACAGGTCGTTGGTTCTCCTACAGCATACAAGTGAGGCTAAAATAAGATCTGTATGATGGAAGCATAAGAAGCGACTCGCGAGATTTTTAATTGTCAGGGATGCCGTTTATTAAATAAATAATTAAAAAAATGAGCAACTATTGTTAATATGATACGGCCTATGCTGCCCATAGTTCATGTTGAGACCTCGACTGCTATCACATTTACGCAAATCTTTACTCATGACCGGCGCGGTCCGGGGCGTATAGCGGTCAGCTCGAGACTGAAACTGCGGCGCGTTGCGAGAGGGCACCTGACGCTCTATTTCGCGCCAAAACAGGGCCGCTGCGCGCCTTCTGCAAAATCGCTCTTCTCTTGTTACAATAAGAAAAGGCACCTTAAACTTTTTAAAGTGTCAAAATCTAGCCTGTCCTTGAGAGATATTTATCACAAATACTCAGCTCTGCATAATTAATACTTAGTATATAATAAACAAAACTAATTTCAAAAGAAATCACGTGACGTGAATGCAGCAGCCAATGCGAGGAGAGCACCAGTAACATAGGCGGGCTTTCCCACGGGAACCAGCACCTACTGTGCCATATGCTACTGCTCCCCACTCCACATTTCAACATATGCTGCACTTCTGTCGTTCTTCCGCGTTTAAGACGCGTTCGCCAGGAATATCACAATGTCTCATATTACGAAGATTATACCACCCTTTGCAGCTGGGTTCTAATAAAATACGTTCGCATTCGGAAGAGAAACTTAGTGAAGTAATTTCGCAAATTAATCTTGCTGCAAGGAGCCTTTCTTTTAAAGATTTCCACCCCAACTCGTGCCTTGAGACTCTCTTCCTAAAACCCGATAATATAAGATGAGGTACCCTTTTCTGAATATCCCGTAAATCGTCCGTCAGTGCGATCTGTTGTAGATCCAACAATACGCAGCAATCCTGCAATATTAGACGCACAAGTGTAATGTCGCTTTTTTCTTTAATACATCTGTGGCACTTTCTAAGTGTTCTGACAATCAAATGTAGCCTTACAACATTTTCATGTGTTCCTTTAAATTTAACTTGTTCATAATTGTAATTCCGAGTTATTTAATTGAATTTACGGAGTGGATTTGATTGGCGTATCCCGTAAATGAAGTTTAATGATTTCCTTTAGTGCTCATATGGTTGACTTGCTGTACCTGTTGTCTTTATTTCTTTTTTAAATACTTAAATACTGAAACTTACTTTATGTAAGTGCTCCACAGAAAATTTATGACGAATTTTACGAATAGTTGCTTCCAAATAACTAACAAAAGTTACTGACTTGGTTTTACATATTTTCTTAGATATTTTAGCATGGAAGGACTGTGTTATCCAAAGACTTACATTTTTATACATTTTATGTGTTTCATGGTATTCCTTTGACACGGCGTGCATCCGTGATCCTTGAGCCAGCATTCCGGGTGCCGGTGGGAGGTTTCCCATGTTGGTATAAATTCTAGTTACTTCAGTTTTCCCGTATTAATTGTGTTACTTCTTCCCTTTTTGCGTTGTATCTTCCCGCTCCAGTGCAAGAAGCACACATCAATTGGAAAGAGTCTGTGTCATATCAGTTGTTCGGTCTCTTTAAGAAGGAATTCTTGCAGTGTTTGCAAGGCTTGTATACCTTTATCGAGAAAAGCTTTGGTTTTCAAAAAACTCTGTCTCGCTTCGTGACTCCGTTATTCTGTTAGATCACCTGTTTGTCTGACACGTTCCATGGAGGACAGGTAGCTGTAACACGACTTAAAGGTAAGTTCTCTGTAATCAATCTTCTAATATCTTAACTCCTATTTAAACTCTAGTTAATTTTGGTTACAAAAATAAAATCACACAAAATTGCGCTTTAGTTGATGACGTATAAAATATCTGTATTTTCAAAGGAAATCTATTTACGTGAAATTAGTTCATGCTCAGTTACAGCGGAATGGTTCAACGCAGACGGCTCAAGGTAACACACCTTAAAGTTAGCGCTACAAGAAAAATGTTCAAATGTTTGTATAGCTTATGTGACTCAACTATGAGGTCATCAGTCCCTAAACTTAAAAAACTACTTATGAGGTAGCTTATACTAAAGACAGCGCAAACATTCATTCCCGAGGAGGATTGGAGCCCCCGACCGCAGCGGCCGTGCAGACCGAGACTGGGACGCCGCAGACCGCTCGGCCACTGCGGCCGGCTAGCGCTACAATAGAGGTACTATGAAAATTTCTGCCGTCTGTGTCAAGCAAGATTTGGACTTCAATGACGTATCTGATTTAATGTGTGCCTGTAAGTTCTAAGAGTTTTACTCTCAACATTTGCATCAGCAGAAGTAGCGCATACCTTTTCTCAATTGGACAAAAGTTTCTTTAATTTTACGCTTCCTTAATATAGTTTCCCTCTAATATTGTCACGTCAGTCACAGTTAATATTCTTCCACTAGACTAGTATGTTATTAATTCTCCGTAATGAAGGTTTACGTAAAGAATGACATTACTTTTCAACGAATTAAATACGAACGTTTTATTGTGCGAAGGAAAAGCGATTTTGCTGTAAGCTGAGCTAGTTAAATCTTAATCGTATCGTGGTAAACCTACAAAGCTGGCGGGATTATAGTTATAAATAAATTACACTCGAAAGTTCTACTACAGATCAACACAATGCTATGGAATTCTCCGGAAAGCGGAGATGAGTGAATAAATCATACAAATGTAATGCCTGCTAAATGGAAACAATTAACTGTAGCGTTTCAACCTGCATACGACGCATTTTCATGATAGTTATGCTGTGTTACATTTACTGTCTTTACATATACATAACAAAGTCCTCCTGCCGCGTCCTTCTCTCGTCCCCAATCAACTCAAAACCTACTGAAGGGATTTTCATAAGGTTGTCACCAACGAAAGGTGTAATTCATGAGGAAGTTTTAGGAGTATAACTCATTAAGGTGCGGGCAATGTTTGAGAGTGGCGAACCAAAGTTCGCGAAATAGATCAATAGATTCTCTTAGGGAAGGTGTGATATTCCTGGCCTGTGGCCACTTCATATTTCTGGCCGCTGGCCGTTCCTTTGCTGACATCGTGTCTTAAACGCGGAAGAACGACAGCAGTGCAGCATATGATGAAATGTGTGGTGGGGAGCAGTAGCATATGGCACAGTAGGTGCTGGTTCCCGTGGGAAAGCCCGCCTTATTGTAACAAGAGAAGAGCGATTTTGCAGAAGGCGCGCGACGGCCCTGTTTTGGCGCGAAATAGAGCGTCAGGTGCCCTCTAGTCTCGCAACGCGCCGCAGTTTCAGTCTCGAGCTGACCGCTATACGCGCCGGACTGCGCCGGCCATGAGTAAAGATTTGCGTAAATGTGATAACAGTCGAGGTCTCAACATGAACTATGGGTAGCATAGGCCGTAACCTATTAACAATAGTTGCTCTTTTTTTATTATTTACTTAATAAATGGCATCCCTGACAAAAATCTCGCGAGTCACTTACTATGCTTCCATCATACAGAACTTATTTTAGCCTCACTTGTATGCTGTAGGAGAACCAACGACCTGTGTGCTGTCTTCTGCGCTGGGGACACAACTATAGAAGACAACAGGTTAGTCAGAACTCTATGCTTTCCATAACGACATGGACAGCAACTACGGCACCTCGTGCGTACTGTAGGGTGGTACAAAAGCTACGCAACAGCATCCGCAAGGATGCGGAGGTTTTAGGGGACTTGTGGGAGGAAGCAGTACTAACTTCTCCGTCCGCAAATAAAACCCAAGGAAGCCAGTAAAGGCTACAGTGAGTGGAGACAGTATTGGTCAAGCTTCATTACTGTATAAACATACTAAGCCTGTATCACGTGATGCAAAAGGAATACAAAATCTGTTTACCGAGTCCTGTAAAAAGTACCTCGATAAATGTTTTATTTAAAAGATAAGGAAAAACACATTGTAATCAGTAAAAACAGTTTAAAAATCGCAATGACATGTTTTACGGCCCACTGTAGATTTGCCTGCAGTTTTTTTTTTTTACAACCATTTCTGTCGGAAATAATAAAAATGTAATAAACCCTTATTATTGTGATTACCACCAACATGTAATACTTTTTCTGATCGTATTTTAAAAAACAGCCTAAATTATTTGTTATTTGTCTTTAGCTTCAACAAACAAACTGTTTAACTTTTTCCTGTTTTAACTATTACTTTTAATATCTCTCCCACGTTTTCATCATATTTTTCTGTTAAAATATTATCACCTGTCTTGCCTTGGTAGTTTCCTCATAGTTTATTTTCTTTGCCTGTACTGGTTACGAATGACTATACCCTGGAAGGAACGTAGCGACCGGTTGCCGTTAGGACGAGTGACTGTAGCCTGGATGGAACACGGCGTACATTTGGCGTTCGGAAATCAGTCACGTGACATCCCTCGCCCGAAACTGTTTTGCATACGCCGTCTTGCTTTATTTATTTTCTTACTATAGCTCAAGCGTTGTGATTTCGTAGCAATGGCACATTGAAAATTATCAAAGACGCGTAGTTTTTAGGATAATGAATTATAATCTAATGTCTAAAAATACAATGTTAGCAGTTAACACATGCCATCGATGGTACGAGAATTGCGGATTATTCCGTTTCATTGTGGAACGACAGTTGCCACAGAAATCTAGGACTCCATTCATAAATGAAACTACCAGTATCTCTTCCGTTTCATTAAGGAACGACAGTTGCCACAGAAATTTTTTCCATTCACATATGAATGTACCAGTATCTGTACGTTGTTTAGAATATTCATTATCACAGTATCCTCCCCGTTGTTGTGCAAATGCTTCAGAAGACCAGTTGTTACATATTTCACGGCATGTTCACGAAACAGAGCAAAAACACATTTCAGAGGGAGCACTCTTACATATGCACAATTCTAAACATTGAAGAATATAACTCTTCTTAATTAATAAGTGTCCCCGAAACCATTTTAGGAGCCAAGGCAAAAAAAGAATGGCAGTGGCGAGTATCGAACTAGCGGCCATGTGCATCAAAACCCAATGTTCTATTCACTACACTATTTTTTTCCTTTTTTTATCCCTATTTTTTCTTTTTTCTTTTTTTATTTCTTCCATTTCTTTATTTTTTTTTTTCAATGGGTCTCCTTACCACGCCTTCAGCCCGGCCTTTCCCTCACCATTTGTCGCCTTCTTCGGCGCCGGCTCCATTGCTTTCAATACAAACAAATCGGTCTTCTGCCATATAAAATTCGTCCAATCTTACAAATTTTTTAAACATTGTTCTTTTTCTTTATTTCTTTTTTATTGTATTTATTTATTTCTTTTTATTTTTGTATTTCAAACAGTGATATAGTTGCGTGTCTTTTTCGTCGTTGTGACCTACACAAAGTTCGTCTTCTTGAATGTTATTAATGTTTCCGTGTTGTTTATTTTTGAGTTACACTATTCCATAATGTTGGTTGTTAATTTGTCTTCTTGTAACCTCGGTCGTCACTTGCCAAAATGCGCGCAATTTTTCTGTTGTACAAGTCTTTTGGCGCCTTTTCCATCCCGAGTCCATCCTCACTTAACTCCCCTCCCGCGATAATCAAGATGTAGGATACCCATTCCTCATCAGGAAGGCAGCTTGGTGGTCGTTAATAGCACATTGAGGAATAAACCAAAATGTCTCTAAACCAGCAGGACTGTTCTCCTTATTCAATGTGTCTGCTGGGCACTTTATAACAAAAAATATATAATAAATATATTTGTAATAGGTACGTCAATACCTTCGTCTACACACTTTAGTAGACTAGAACTTGTGGTCAAATCGCACCATAAATAAAAGCGGAAATAAAGTTCATGATTGTAAATAAATATTTCTATGCGAGTCAGAATGAAGATGAGTTCTCGTTGCTTATAGCGGCACGTCTTCAAGTACGATCGATACGAACTAAAGTCTTTGTAGCAGTACTTCGATGAACTATTAATTATACTATAGGAATGTATCACTTCAAAGTCCATCAATCTCGTTTCATTTTTATCCTTGTACGCGATGGAAACATGCTCTACTACTGTAATGCAATTAGTAGAAACTTCTGGAAACGGTTTTTATATTTGGGATGTCTCTGTATCTTTTGATGTTCACAATGTATATAGAATAAAAGTCGTCAAGAGCAGGTGATGTATATTTTATTTTGTAGAACACAAAATGTCCCATGAGCCAGACATAACTGTTATGCTCTGCTCCGGGGTAATGGTTCCATTCAGGGAAATGTATGTCATTCACGGATATTGTGGACCCACTTGTTCTTGTCATCAGCGCCAGTTTTTTTCGTGTCCAGTTCCAGATCCTAATTTTTTCGTCGCAGGTAAGTAAGTGCGCTATCCACTCGACGATGTGGCAACGGTCGCATAGTGTGGTGGCTCTGAGGTTAATTTTATGAAGTCTTTCTGCCGGGTACATGGTCGCCTTGACATCACCATACCAAGCAGCACTCTAGTAGGTAGTTTCGTGTTTGAAATATTGATCCAGATGTGTTTCCACTATTTATTTGGGTATTTTCCTTCATTACGATTTTGTGGACGTCGTGCATTAAGCAGTTTGCAGATATATTTTGTGGTGGTACGTCTCTGGTCAAGGGGGAGGGGGTGTAACTTAGGTCAACAACAACAAGAACAAAAAAATACTGGCGCACATAATCGAGTTCGACACT
Source organism: Locusta migratoria (assembly GCA_026315105.1). NCBI lineage: Eukaryota > Metazoa > Arthropoda > Insecta > Orthoptera > Acrididae > Locusta > Locusta migratoria. The sequence continues at coordinate 108,939,706 of CM048749.1, read as the reverse complement.
GATCTGTCCAACATTGCATGGTGCAATGCAGTCGGCCGGTCACAAAAAAAGACACTGAGTGATCCCTGGCTCCCGCGCTTCGATGATTTTACAGGTTATGTTAAGGAACATTGCCTCGCATAGTGTCTGGACGCGTTTGATGCCCAGGCCTCCTCTGTGCCTGGCCAATGTAGCCGACACTTTGAAGATATTTTTCTTCCACGCGTACCAACACGCCACCGCTAGTATTTTGTATGCAATATCTGACGGAATCGGTAAGACACCCGGTATATGGTGAATTTTACTCAGTACATAAGCATTAATGAACTGTACTCGTTGAAGTCGATCCAGTGCCCGAACATTATTCTCCCTGAGCATCCCACGAATGGCGTTCAGTTTTTTCGAACAGTTGATGGAGTTCATTTGTCGTGGGTTTGGCATAAGGTACATTCCGCGGTGAAATCTTCCAGTGGTTTCCTCAATCCATGTCGTGCCTACTTTGCTATCATTACGACTCAAATGCATTAAATCAGACTTTTTCAGGTTAATCTGTGCGCCAGAAGAGTGTACAGTGTCAGAATCTTATTCAGTTTGTTCAGGTCTTCATTTCTGTTGACGATCACACTTATGTCATCTGCATAGGCATCACATACGGTTTTTACATTAAATAATATTATTCCATGCAAACGTAGGCTTCCGCGGTTGATGTCACTATCAATAAAATTCTTCTGGGTATGAAACCGCGTCGTCATTTTATAAATTCCACCGACGTTTCGGCCGCTGTTTCAGGCGGCCTTCATCAGGGTCTGTGTCTGACTGACACAGACCCTGATGAAGGCCGCCTGCAACAGCGGCCGAAACGTCGGTGGAATTTATAAAATGACGACGCGGTTTCATACCCAGAAGAATTTTATTGATAATATTATTCCAGTTACATCTGCATACAATTTTCGGAGCAATGGTTCCACTGCTACTGCGTACAACGTCATGGAAAGAGGACAACCCTGACGGACCGATTGGTTAATTGGAATTGGGCCAGTTAATTGTCCATTAATCTTAATCATTGAATGGGTGTTACATATGCGATTCCGGATGATCTGTATGAATCTGTCATCAAATCCCATCTTTACCACTGGATTTAATAGAAAGTCATGATTAATCATATCAAAAGATTTGTTAAAATCTAAAAACATTAAAGCAAGCTTCCACTTACAGATCCATTTTAAGTTAATAAGATCTCTATAGGAGCAGATAACGTCAAGCATTGATCACCCTATTGGAACACTCGATTGATATGGTCCTATTATTTTGGGCAGGACCGGCTTCAGTCTTGCATTCAGAATACGCGCAAAAACCTTAAAATCCGCATTTAGTAAGGTCAGAGGACGAAAATCTTTCAATCTTTTGCGTTGTGCCGTTTTCGGTATAAGTACGACCATTCCTTCGTTGAATGCAGGCAGAGGTGTATCCGTCAGCAGTTCGTTGTAGACCTCCGTCATCTCCGCACCAATAACTTCCCACACGCAGGCATAAAATACGACGCGAATCCCATCTGAACCGGCTGCTTTCCCATGCGGTGCAGCCTTAATAGTACGTTCGATTTCCTCTTTTGTTATTCCGTCCAATATGTCTCTATTGTCGTCCAAGGTCACCGTGACGGGAATTGTCGACAGTAGGTCCTCCCGAGCAGCCAAGTCAACATTTTGTTCCTTATACAATTCGGTGTAGTACGCCTCCACGTGCTGTTTGATTGTACGTTGATAATTGTACACCCTGTCTTTATCATCCATCAAACAACTGATTATTTTCTGTTCTCCCCGCCTGTTTTCTCTCATAATATGAAATAGAGAAGGTTTTTCGTTGTCCGCGACCGTACCTTGCTACTATGTAAGGACCTCCGTGCCAACTCAGTTATTTTCGCCTTTATACGTTTTATTTCAAAATATTAGCAGCTATGGAAGAAGGTCTACTATACAGGTCACGAAAGCAATGGAAAAGGTATTCCGATGTGCGCTTGTTCCGATAGGATCGGTCCTTGGAGTACTGTATGACATATTTTCTGAGTTGTGGCTTCGCATCTTGAACCCACCAAGTGATTCAGTCCCTGTAACGTGATTTCAGTCGAAGAAACTTGCTCCACGTCTCTTTAACCGCCAGTTTCAGTCCGTCTTCTAACAGTAACGATGTGTTTAACTGACAGGTGTCACCCCCACGAAATGTTTGTTGTCTTGTGTGCCGGAATGTGACATGATAGGCGACATGGTTCGAAAAGTTCACTGGCCAGTATTCACGATCTATTAGAGTTGGCAGAGAGTCTCTACTGACATAAACGAGGTCCAAACGACTTGATCAAACACTAGTAGCATAGGTATAGGATACAACTTGCGGGTGTTAATAGGCCCAAGTATATTCCAGACCGATTTGTCTGACAAATAACTGACCATTCGCCACATGCATGAAAATTTGGTGCCTGATCTTCTTTGTGCAACATACAATTGTAATCACCTACTATGAAGATATTTGTACGAAAGTTCAGTGAAAGATTCACAATATCACTTTTCAAAAAGGTGCCTCTACTCCGCTTCCTAATTGACACCGAAGGTGCATAGATGTTGCCAATTAATAAATCATTGATTGGGACACTAATTCCTCTTCCAGGGTCTAAAAGGTTGACACCAACACATGGGATGCCCTCTTTGTATATGGAACAAGGGACTGATAACCGTCGCTGTTTAGTCCCTTCCAATAATCAACAACCAACCAATTGTATTGCATCCGTTACCATTTCCTGTAACAGCGCAATGTCAACGTCAGCCGCGTACACATAGTCTTTAAGGCACTGAATTTTCACATCGGAGTCAATTATATTAATATTGATAGTCGCTAATTTATCTGCTTGCATTTAAACATGATATATATATTATACACTACGGCCGACAGTTATGAAACTATTTTTTAATTCTCGTACTACTTTTTGTGTCTCGTTGCCGCCTGTTGTCCTAGGTGTCAGTGGCCGAGTAGAGAGAGACCGACACAGGGAAATACGATACACGCCTGTGCAGGTACAGAGTCTGAGGTGACCAGCCAGTGGGACAGCAGAAACTGGAAACATTAAGCTAGATTAGAACAAGTTCAAAATTGTTCAAATGTTTGTATAGTTTATGGGACTTAACTACGGGATTATCAGTCCCTACGTTTACAAGCTACTTATGAACTAGCTAAGACTAAAGACGGCACAAATATCCATGCCCTAGGGGGGGATTCGAACCCCCGACCGTAGTGGCCGTGCTGACCGTGACTGGAGCACCTGTCACCTCGGCCGGCTTAGAACAAGTTATACATTTCGTAGAAACATTATAATACTTAACTTTTACAAGTTTCATGACTGCAGACTAGTGTAATGTTCATACTTATTTTAACTAGTTAGAGGCCTGCCTACTGATGAGTTCTAGTGCCTGTCCTATAGACAAGTGAACGATACACTTCAGTGGTGACCGCGAGCGTGGTTGCAGCAGAGGGCACTCGCGGCTGACGTATTAAGAACGCTGCGCCGTGCTTGCATGGCGGCACGCGGTGGAAGTACGTGGCGCACACTTCAGACTTGTGCGACGCCACACTATTAATAGTAGTTTTTAATTGCTAATATGGTATTCACAATCTATTACAGTTGGCAGAGAGTTTAATTGCTAATATGGCATTGCTTTGAAATGACAATGCGTAAGTTATAATGCGAAAACGATAAAATGCAGCTAGCAAGATGGCGTATGCCAGAGAGAGTTCTAGGCGAGGAATGTCACGTGACATCTCCGAACCCCTGGCTTACGTAAAATCAGGTGACGGTGTCAAATCGTCGTTATTTTTGTAAATATCTCTGTAACGATGCGAGTTATGAAAAAACATAACAGCGTAAAGTTCTAGAGAATATTCTTCTCTAAAATCCCGGTTATTAAATTTTCGTGTCAGATGAATGGTTAAGCCGTTATTTTCATTTAAATTTCGAGCTGTCAAAAGACGATCGCAGAGTCCCACTACCGTAACCTAAAGTGGGCAAAAAATAAAAAGTGCAACACAAGAGATACTTCAAAAAGTTTTCGTCCACCATCTGAAAGTGCCTAAAATCTGCGCTCGGTGATTGAACTATAACGCTGACCCATGGCACACACTTTAGAGAGTGCAGCCCCAGTGTAAACTTACTGCCTTTTTGAACGGCGCCGATACAGTTCAGCTAGTATCATGACACGACCCTGACTGAAGGGAAACTTATTCTGCGCTTGCGAAATAATTGAAGAACTTCTTGCGAGATTTCTAAAGTAGTGGGTAGACCCAATGGATGATTCAGTAGATAATACATCGCATTTCTATTAGAAAAATAATTAGAAACAACCAAGGACCGGACGCCCTCACAGATTGACTGATGCATATATGAGCTTAACCGCGAGGGAAATCAAGAAAAACCTATAATCAACGCTCCCAACTTGGCCGGAGAGTTAGAATGCAGGGAGAAGAATGTATGTGCCAGTACAACCAGACATGCGGGTATCAGTGCAGGATAGCACGCAAGCAAATTTGGGTTAGCGAACAGAATTGGAAGAAACATCTTGAATTTACCCGAAAACATAGATTTTAAAGGGAACACTTTTGCAATAAAGCAATATTTTACATGGAAAGTAAATTTAAGGTATTCGGGTCGGATGGCAGGCGAATGGTATGCCTTAATAAAAACGCAGGGATGTTGCGCAGAACCACGAGTCAACGGTGAAACACAATGGCGGTTCTCTAATGGTGCAGGTGTGTATGAGTGCAGCAGGTTTTGGAAAATTACATTTTATTGATGCTGGGATGGACCACAATATATATATCGAAAAATTAGGTCTGCAAGGAAATTACAACAACACTAACATACGGCTGTAGCTGCTGTACAATACACCGCAGCAACTGGCACCTCCTCAGAGCCCAGATATTGATCCCGCTGAACGCCTTTAGAAAGTGTCAGAAGATAATATCAGAAGAAGACACATTTGTAACAAGAAAGGAAAGAAGCACTTCAAGAAGAATGTGACAGATTTCCCTCCTCTTTTAGGCCAAACTTTGTCAACTCCATATGAAGACTACTACAAGCGATGGTTACTGCAAACCGAAATTCCACCAAATAGTAATAACTGTATTTTAAACAATATTTTTATGCTGTAAATGTCAAAAGTGGACGAATACTTTCTGAAATAGCTTTCTTATACGTTTTACATTTTGTTAAATTGTATGTTCACTTCTTTTCAGGCCACACAGACACAATTACATATTAAAAAAAAATGACAACTATGAAAATACTTTTCAAAGTCACTGTACATATTCTTGTGGCTTACGAGGGAATACTTTATGCGAAAATAAGTTTACTGTTACGTAATACGATGCTTACCTGATTACGACATTTAAACCTTAATGACGATCTTGGTAAAACGACGTGTAATTTTGTCCCAAATGTATTATAATACAAAGTCCTCCTTCAGGTCTGTCTGTGTGTCTGCCATAGACAAACACATAAACTACAAAAGGGATTTTCGTACGGTTTTCACGAACGGGCGGTGTATTTAAAGAAAGAATTTAGGTGTATAATTCAATAAGGTGCGGGACAGTGGGTGAGTGTAGAGCAAATATCATCGAAAGAGAACAATAAATATTCTTAGGAAAAGCTGTAGTATATTCTGTGGCTTTTCTTGTCCCCTTCATGTAACAACGCGGATTGTTTCACAATATGTTTTGTCGTTCTGGTCAGCCTCTGTTTAGTCGTTCCTGGCCTGTTTTACAGGAAAGGTTCTATCCGGATGCGTGGACAGCTAAAACAGCTATATAGATTTGTAATAGCAGTTTTATTTAATGAACTGTACAAAGATACTAAACTTGTATAAAGTATGTCACTTCTCCCTTCTCGCGGCGTCATCATCTGTACGATGCCAGCTGCGGTGATTCCTATTAACTGCCTAGTTCGGAGCCGAGCTCAGAGGGGCTCGTCGAGACGCATGTCGGCTTAGATGTATTCGCTTGTAGAGGGCGCGCTTCTTGGTTACTCCCTCCAGGATGCGCGGCGCTGGCGTGTGATTGGCTGCAGGTCGTCCACTGCCTTCTGCACGATCGTTCTCGACCGTCTGGCGTGCGCCACAACAAAATTCATAGTGTTAACATGACGTACCATTTAATCTCAAGAATGATGCTCGATGGATCAGGCTGATACGACAATACGACAAAAAAAAGTATCCAAGTGCGCATTATTCCCTCCTGGCCATTAAAACCGCCACACCATAAAGATGACGTGCTACAGACGCGAAATTTAACCAACAGGAAGAAGCTGCTGCGATATGCAAATGATTAGCTTTTCAGAGCACGAGGTTGGCACCTACAACGTGCTGGCATGAGGAAAGTTTCCAACCAGTTTTTTTTTTTTTTTTTTTTTTTTTTATACAGTCACCAGTTGACCGGCGTTTCCTGGTGAAAATTTGTTGTGATGCCTCGTGTAAGGAGGAGAAATGCATATCAACAAGTTTCCGACTTTGTTAAAGGTCGGACTGTAGCGTATCGCGATTGCGGTTTATCGTATCGCGACATTGCTGCTCGCGTTGCCCACATCCAATGATTGTTAACAGAATATGGAAGCGGTGGGTTTAGGAGGGCAATACGGAACGGCTTGCTGGATTCCAACGACCTCGTATCACTGGCAATCGAGATGACAGATATCTTATCCGCATGGCTGTAACGGATCGTGAAGCCACGTCTTGATCCCTGAGTCAACAGGTGGGGACTTTTGTAAGACAACAACCATCTGCACGAACAGTTCGATGACGTTTGCAGCAGCATGGACTACCCATTCGGAGACCATGGCTGCGCTTATTCTTGACGCTGCATCACAGACAAGAGCGCCCGTAATGGTGTACGCAACGACGAACCTTGGTAAAGAATGGCAAAACGTCATGGTTTCGGATGAATCCATGTTCTGTTTGCAGCATCATGATGGCCGCAACCGTGTTTGTCGACATCGCGGTGAACGCACATTGGAATCGTGTAATCGCCATTCTGGTGTATCTCCCGGCGTGATTGTATGGAGTGCCATTGGTTACACGTCTCGGTCACCTCTTGTTCGCATCTATGGCACTGTGAACACATCTCAAATGTGTTACGACCCGTGGCTCTACCCTTCATTAGATCCCTGTGAAACCCAACATTGCAGCAGAATAATGCACGACTGTTGTTGCAGGTCCTGTACGGGCCTTTCTGGATATGGAGAATGTTCGACTGCTGCCCTGGCCATCATATTCTCCAGATCTCTGACGAACTGAAAACGACTGGTCAGTGGTGGCCGAGGAACTGGCTCGTTACAATACACCAGTCACTACTCTTGATGAACTGTGGTATCGTGTTGAAACTGCATGGGCATCTGTACCTATACTCGCCATCCAAGCTCTGTTTGACACAATGCCCAGGCGTATCAAGGCCGTTATTACGGTCAGAGGCGGTTGTTCTGGGTACTGATTTCCCAGGATCTATGCACTGAAATTGCGTGAAAATATAATCTCATATCAGTTCCAGTATAATATAGTTGTCCAATGAATACCTGTTTATCATCTGAATTTCTTCTTGGTGTAGCAATTTTAATGGCCAGTGAATGCCAGGAAAATATAGAAAAAAATTACGGCTTATATATGTCACGGTACCCGTACGAAGCTGGGGCGTGTTGCTAGTTCTTCTATAAAATAGTAAAATGGAAATATCTGCATTATGTAAGTTGTGAGTGATGTAATACGAGGTATGTCCACAAAGTAAGTTCCGTTTGGTTATATAAACCAAACGTGAACAGATACAGAAAAAATATTTATTGTATAAAAATCTGCAACTGTTCAACTACTTTTCTACATAACTTCCGAAATTTGTAGGCACTTGTCATAGCGTGGGTCAAGTTTTTGTGTGCCTTCTTCATAGAAGGTTGCCGGCTGTGTATTCAACCTTGTGACAAACGTGTTCTTTCAGCTCATCATCGTTGAAGTGTTGACCACCAAGGATAGAATTTAGGTGTAAGAAGAGATGAAAGGAGTCTTCGTCTTCCCTTCACGTTGCCGCCAGACCTCACAAGGCGAATGTGACCAAACAACTCTTACAGGAATTTTACTGGGACGTGTTTGATCATCCTCCGTACAGTCTCGTTCCTAGCGACTTTCTTCTTACACCTAAAACCTGTCCATGGTGGTCAACACTTCAGCTATGATGACCAGCTGAAAGAGCATGTTACCACGTGGTTGAATACACAGGCGACAACCTTCTATGAAGAAGACATACAAATACTTCTGCTACGCTATGACAAATACCTACAAAATTTCGGAAGCTATGTAGAAAAGTAGTTTAATAGTTGTATATTTTTGTACAATAAATATTTTTTCTGCATCTGTACACGTTTGTTTTATATACCCAAACGGAACTTACTTTGTGGACATACCTCGTATAACAATGTGTTAAAAAGACACTACTTTACGCAATTAGGGGATTTTATTCAGATATTGGTTAAAGTTTTAAGTTGTATGTGGTACAGTCCGATAGTTTGCTGTCTGAACTCTTTTCTTGTCATTCACGTGCCGTTTACAGCACAGAGGTTACCATACTAGATAAAATTATTCTGAATGCACGCTTTGTGGACTTGCACAGCTGCGTACCAAGTGCAGTGTGGAGTTGCTTATCAGCTCTTGAGAGATATTTGGTCATTCTTCCATGAGTGCAATATCCAGCTCTGCAACTGTTGTGGGAGGTGCTGTTCTAGCTGCAGTGCGTCTGCCAGTTGCGTCCCAGACATGTACAGTAGCTTTTTGGTCCATTGAACAAGCTGGCCACTCTATTCGTTCCTTAGATTCATGCATGTTGTCCAACAGTGCAGCTCTGTGCGGACGAGCATTATCGTCTACCAGAATGAACCCATCTCCTATGGCACCAGCGTAGAGCACAACAAAAGGTCGAGTGATCTTGTCTCTATACCTCTGAGTAGGAAATGCGGTATTTTGAATCCCATACAGGTCCGTACGTCAGCCAATACTGACTCTTGCTCACACCGTCCACCATCATGATATATGATGTTTCTTGCATATAAGCAGAAGTGTTCCAAGTTCTACGTTCTCTCCAAATGAACGAACGTTTGTTCAACTGACCAGAAATTCTTGCCTCATCTATTAATAGAACTCGGTTCAATTCGTTACGACTCCGATATTTTCGTTCTTCCTCTCAGTTTCTGCTGGCAGTTTTAATGGGACACACACCCTAGCCTCCATGCGTAGAAACCACATTCCCGATGGCGATTTCGGATTGTTTGTCCTGATATTGCGCTCCCTATTGCTGCTAGAAGGGTGCGTTGCAGCTCAGCTGTATTCAGCCTCCTGTTTCAACCGGCTACTAACCGAAAATAACGGTCACCCCTTCCTGATGTTACCCGTGGACGATCTTGGTCTTGTCTTCTTTTAAAGATTCCTGCTATCAGAAATGAGGTTCAGGTCCTGAAAAATACAGTCTGTGCCACCTCCCTTTGTGTCTGTCGAAGATTTCTATGGCTCTACATGCCATAGCTTCGAATACGTCACATTTTATTGCACTACCTGCACATCGCACTAACTCAACCCAACTGCTTGTGTAATTCGTTTGGTAGAATAAAAGTAAATCAACAAAAAATCTATCAGGAGAAACTCTCTGTTCTTACCACTATCTCGATTGCCGTAATAGAACCGTAGAACCGGCTGAAAGACGTCGAATAGTTTTGGTCAATTCTGTTGATGACAATATTTCAGAGCACTTATATTTCAACTGATCCCGTAAATGTTTTGTTCAATGTTTTAGTCTTACCAGTATCCCAAAATCAGAAACATTTCTCTAAAGTATTGTATTGATGTGTTATGTAACATCTACAGAATACTTAGATACTTAGCTGTATATCCTGTACAAAGATCGTTTCAGTTATATATAAAGAAAAAAATTAGACGAAATATCGCATAGCAAGAGGGGGAGGAGAAAGTGAGGGAGCTAATTGAGAAAAGGTCTCATCATTGTAGCCCTTACATATACCGTATTGAGAACACTAACTTCGCACTGAACTGCCCACCAGCGGGTCCATAGGTTCTGTTTGTTTCTGCTGCCAGACAAAGACAAGTGACGCAACAAGAAGCAATGATTGAAAGTAATCTAAACTACATATGAATGAATCACCATATCACTTGGATGAACTGATTAGAATATGGATTTAAACAGACAAGACATTAGGCAGTTACAGGTTTAACTTAGGCGCCAGGTCTCCATTGTGCTGTCTCCTCTGCGTCTCCAATGGATGCTCTTATGCTATTCGGAATGGCGTCACAATTTCCTTGGATGCTCTCCTAAGGCATATTTGGTCACAGTGTTGCAGATGTACATCCAGATACCGCGAGTGAGTACTGGGATAGAGGACCGTCCCGATGTCATGTCACACATGCTACATGCTGGAGAGGGCCTGGAATTTTGCTGGCTACAGAACGACTTCATCATGCTGTATGCAGACCACAGACACACGTGTTATCTGAAGTCGTGCATTATCTTGTTGAAACACTATTTCAAGGTGCTGTGCCATCAGGGGAAGGATGTGCGGACGGTGAATGTACCCTTTAATCAAACAAGTCAAATTTTCACAAATTAAATTATTGTCTAAAATAAGCCATTATCATAGTAAACATTTTTTAAAATGTGTAACTGAAAATAGATACATCGGTTCTTCGTCCAAGAGAATATTAGTATTTACCTACTGCTATAATAGGACGTAGTGAATAATTTGGCGCCATGCATCAGTAGCATTTAAATACACTTTGAAAATCTGTGAAACATTAGCTTCCAACCGTTTCTCATATGAAATTTGCGGAAGCCCAGTAGTTATATTCATATGAAAACGTCGGTGTTTAAAATAAAATACTACGAAATCGCTCCACGAAACATCAACACCACAATAAACTCCGCGATCACATTATTAATTTTATCTCCTCTCAGTCACTATCGATCCGTACATTCATATGGTTTTCAGTGTATCCGCTGTTCGCTTTTATTGACAAAGCGTTAGCAGCAGGTATATTGCAATTGGAACGAATTGGTGAACATTTATCTTTCTTATCACCATTTGTATACTGGATTACTGGTTGGCTTAAATATGAGTTAGTATATTAAATACTGTGTGTGATGTCTCCCTAACTCTACGTTTAGTCAACAGAAGTCATTCTTCGTTCAAAACGGTATGTTATCCGTACCGTAATCAGTACTCTGAATGTATATCTTCGTAGAGTGCTTCTCTTTGGGGGTTTTGCCATTCAGAGCCAGATTGAGTTGATATGTTTTAAGTCTGTATTTATAAAGGGAAGTGTTCTTATTTTTAATGTTAATAATACAATCACTGAAGATTCCAAAAAATGAGAATCGTGTCTGATGAATAAAAAAATGTTCAAATGTTTGTGTAGCTTATGGGACTTAACTACGGGGTCATCAGTCCCTAAACTTACAAACTACTTATGAACTAACTAAGACTAAGGACGTCACAAATATCCATGCCCGAGGGGGGGATTCGAACCTCCGACCGTAGTGGCCGGGCAGACCGTGACTGGAGCACCTCAGTCCTCTCGGCCACCGCAGCCGGCTGAGGAATAACCTGGTAGCTGAATAAAGCATATAATTGTGACAATAATTGCTGTATGATATTAACGGCCTGTGCATTCCTGCATTATTATCTGTGACCACTCTTTGCTCCTTTTTGATGGTTAAGAAATACGTGAAAGAGTCACTGCCGCATATTTCAAGAGTTCCTGAGCTTCATTACTTTCCACTTCACTCGCCGAACACATTGGCTGATATGCTTCCTGCTAACAGCTCAAATGTTCAAATGTTTGTAAAGCTTATGGGACTTAACTGTGGGATCATCAGTACCTAAGCTCACTACCTTAACTAAAGACGGCACAAACATCCATGCCCGAGGGGGGAACAGCCTCGCGCATCGTAGCATAGTGCCTCAACGCGCTCTACCGCTCTGACGCGGCTGCTAATGCCAAATGCTCCACAAACGACCAAGTATGACCAATGAAAGAGACCGCAAATCATACATCTACATGAAGAAGAAAATTAAAAAAAAAAAAAAATGGTTAGGGCTCGGACGCTAGAGATCTTGGGTTCGATTCCTCCTCCGGCACTTAATTTTTTTCTTCTATTTCAATTTCTTTTGTTATTCTACCGATTATTCGGAAAGTTTCCCAAACCTACATTATCTTTAACAAATTAGTTACACTAGACAATACAAATTATTTTCTTTTTGTCCAACAATACAATTCATGCCGTTGGATTTTCCATTTTTCATTGTAACGTATATGAGGAGAAACTTTGGGTTTTTAATTAGAATAACAAAGTCGAATGGGAAACATTCAATTTTTATACTTATAATAATTATAAACAAGAACCGCAGTGGTAATTATCGTCAAAACAAACGAAGCAATATTTTTGCGACGTCTTGCACGACATATAAAAGCGGATTTTTACAATCATAGGGTGTTTGCAATAAATCTCTACAAAAACATGCCCCATTAACATTTACGAAAATGTTTCGAGCTTCAGATAATTTTGAGGCAAACCTGGCATAAAGAATCGTGTCTCGAAATATTGTTTGACGATAATTTATGGTGAATTGTAGAATGAATGTTTATACAATCTTCCTGAGTATTGAATTCACGATTCTACTGTAATAATGCGTTGCAGTTTTGCAAGCGCTTTATGAAATTTTTAACTTGCCTGTAAAAGATAAGATCGCAAGGTTGCACAAAAGAAGTGCATTATGGAGGTATGACTTTTACAGACCAAGTTAGCATATTTTCGTCATCTTCAAAAATTGCATTATATATCTCTGGATTCGTTTGACCTCCCCAAGAGTCAGTGAGACATAAAAATCTATTCTCCCCGACGTAAGATTTTAAACATTTCCTGAGAAGATCCATGTATGAAACTGATGTTAAGTTTCAGGCTTTCGATGATGTTATGATGACGTTCGTATTGGCATAACCATCTATTAATGTGTGAATACGAGGTGCGAAATGACCGTTCGCTTCTTGTAAGCATATAAATACGTGTGGGAGCAGTTTTTCGAATAATGTTATTGAATATTGTGCGGTGTACGAAATGTTCAAATGTTTGTAGAGCTTATGGGACTTAACTACGGGGTCATCAGTCCGTAAACTTACAAACTACTTATGAACTAACTACAACTAAGGACGGCACAAATATCCATGCCCGAGTGGGGATTCGAACCCCCGACCGTAGTGGCCGTGCAGACCGTGACTGAAGCGCCGCAGTCCCATCGGCCACCGCGGCCGGCTGCGGTGTATGAATGCGTCACTTTACTTAAATCCGACTTTTTCACGAAAACTGTTTTACGCTCTTTTTCAGCGAGAGTCCTGTTGAAAACACATTGATACTGACATCCTGAAACAATAGTATTTTTAATATTAAAAAAATTAGATTGTGTGTAAATGTCTTTTCCTATAGTTAAATTTGAATTGATACATTTTACATCGGTATAAAGATTTTGTACGCAGAAAACATGTATTTACCTGTTTGGTCGTTATTTATCACATAATCTAAATGGTATCGATAGATTAATCGGCACGTTTGCCGACGAAAGGTCTCCGCAGAAGCCTTGATCTCCTCCAAGCCGTGACCCCTCGATCAGACGCCTTGAATTTGAAATCGACGATTGTGTAGCCACAGACAATACCCACTGCTGCTAATTTCTTGTCGTGACTTGCTGATATATGCTGTCTTGCTTCCACAAAACAGTCGTAAGTCTACAAATCTATCGCTTCAAATTTATCCATTCGCATACCACCACATTTAATATCTTTCTTCCATTGTGAAATATATGCTTTTTTCTTGAATTGGCGGCATCCTTTATTTTGAAATGTCGCCGCGGACGATGTGGAGTGCACTTCAGCAATATTCACTACTTTTATTTTGTAGGCAATGAGAATATTGTCACTTTTAAAGGTTTTCGGTGACGGTTTATATTCGTCTGGAGACGAATCACTTTGTGGAACCTCCAACTGTTCTTCGCATCCTAATGAGTATGAATTAATTCCTCTTCAGTTACGAATGTTTTTCACCCAAAAGTTCCTATGTATTATTATAAAGCTCTCCGGCGAATAACATGTCATCGCGAGAGATTTCTTCCGAAGATGTCGAAGCAATTAAAATATTTTCGTCAACAACTTTTCATAACACACCACTACGTCCTTCAGTCGTAATTTTGATCGATCACTATGAATGGATTCTTCAGGAATTTCTTCTCCCATTCCAGATGAGCCAGCAACTTCTACAGTCGACATGTTTAACCTCGGACCTAAATAACACCTTGAAATTTGAAACAGAAACGCCGGCCGCGGTGGCCAAGCGGTCTGGCCGCTGCGGAGTAGCCGAGCGGTCTAAAGCACCTCGCGCTACAGTCACGGACTGCATGGCCACTACGGTCGGGGGTTCGAATCCCCTCTCCGGCATGGATATTTGTGCCGTCCTTAGTATTAGCTAGTTCGTAAATGTTTTGTAAGTTTAGGGACTGATGATCCCGTAGTTAAGTCCCATAGACTGTACAAACATTTGAACATTTGGAAGCATCTCGCTGCGGAGCGCGCGGTTGCTCGCCGTGGTGGTTCGAGTCCTCCCTGGGGCATGGGTGTGTGTGTTTGTCCGTATGTTAGTTTACCTAGGTTTAAGTAGTTTGTAAGCTACGGACTGATTATCATGCAGTTTGGTCCGATAGATTTACAGATATTTGAACATTTGAACAAGCGGTCTGCAGCGCGTTCAAATGTTCAAATGTTTGTAGAACTTATGGGACTTAACTACGGGGTCATCAGTCCCTAAGCTTACAAACTACTTATAAACGAGCTAAGACTAATGACGGCACAAATATCCATACCCGAGGGGGGAAACGGGGCCCTTACAAAGCCCCTTTGAACCTTGAAACCCCATAAAATGAAATAGAAGAGCGAGCACGAATGTTTTTAAGTGATTGAAAAACATTACACTCTTGAGCTAAAATAATGTTTTAATAATAATGTACCTTGGAGAAACTTTGTGAATAACAAAAGAAAATGAAACAGAGGAAAGAAACGTGCCGGAGGAGGAACCGAACCCGAGTCCTCTAGGGTAAGAATCCGAGCCCTAACCATCTAGGCCAGACGGCGGCTCGGCAATGGAATAACATTTTATTATAGATTAATGAAATGCAGCAACCAGTTGCTTGTGATTATTTATTTTTTAAACTTTAACGACCGGTTTCGGGCGCTTGAGTGCCATTCTTCTGGTTTATTTTTGTACTGTTGCTTAACAAATATACTTGATACTGGTGGAATCAACGCTAAGTGCAAAGATTATGGAATGAATAACAATCAGCTGCTAACAAAGCACCTTTGTTAGCGTTGATTCCACCAGTATCAAGTATATTTGTTAAGCAACAGTACAAAAATAAACCAGAAGAGTGGCACTCAAGCGCCCGAAACCGGTCGTTAAAGTTTAAAAAATAAATAAATAACCACAAGCAACTGGTTGCTGCATTTCATTAATCTATAATCTGAACAGTTGCTGAATGGATAAAATACTTTAACATTTTATTCCAATGAGGCACCTAAGACACGTCGGATCGATTTTTCTCGGGATTTTCCGAATTTTAACCACGTGAGGTGTTAGGGGTCCTCTTTCACCACCCAAAATTTCGGGAAAATCCCCGTCCGCACTGTCGTGCCGTCTCCTTGTTAGAACGGGACGACACGGCGTGGAAAGCAGAACACAGGGCAACAACGAGGATGAGACGCGGCAGCAGCAAGCGACCCGCGGCGTCGTTAGCACAACGAGGCGTGGCCGCGGTCTCGCATTCTGCGCACCACGGCGGCAGAGTCGCGGGAGCCGCGCAGCCGACAGCTCGAAGAGGCGGCGGTGGTACCTCGTAGAGAGAGGAAAATTAGCGGGCTACACACACGCACTGCAGTTCTAGGGCCCTAACTGTGGTTTTGGAAGAACTACACAAATAAAATATACAGGGTGTCACAAAAAGGTACGGCCAGACTTTCAGGAAACATTCGTCACACACAAAGGAAGAAAATATGTTATGTGCACATTTGTCCGGAAACGTTTAATTTCCATGTTAGAGCTAATTTTATCACTTCTCTCAGCGAACGATCTGTACCCAAAGACTGAAAAGTTGCCCAAGTTACTCCAGTATTCAAGAAAGGCAATAGGAGTGATCCCCAAAATTACAGGCCTATCTCATTGACGTCGATTTGCAGTAGGATTTTCGAACATATACTTTGTTCGAATATTATGAACTACCTCGAAGAGAACGACCTATTAACCAATAGTCAACACGGATTCAGAAAGTATCGCTCTTGCGAAACACAGCTTGCTCTTTATTCACATGAAGTGTTAAGTGCCATCGACAAGGGATCTCAAATCGATTCCATATTTCTTGATTTCCGGAAGGCTTTTGATACTGTACCCCACAAGCGGCTTCTAATGAAATTGCGTGCTTATGGAATATCTCCCCAATTGTGCGATTGCATTCACGATTTCCTATCAGAAAGGACACAGTTCGTTGTAATTGACGGTAAGTCATCGAGTAAAACAGAAGTGATATCTGGCGTTCCACAGGGAAGCGTTATAGGTCCCCTACTCTTCCTCGTGTTTATAAACGATTTAGGAGACAATCTGAATAGCTCCCTTAGACTGTTCGCGGATGATGCTGTCGTTTATCGGTTAATGAAGTCAACAGAGGATCAAAAGCAACTGCAAAGCGATTTAAACAAAATTTCTACTTGATGCGAAAATTGGCAATTGACACTAAATAAAGAAAAGTGTGAAGTAATACACATGACCACTAAAAGAAATCCACTGAACTTCAATTACGCGATAAATCAGTCAAACCTTAAGGTCGTAAATTCTACCAAATACCTAGGAGCTACAATTACGAACAACTTTGACTGGAGAGAACACATAGAAAATATTGTGGAGAAGGCGAATCAAAGGTTACGTTTCATTGACAGAACGCTTCGAAGATGCGCCAGCTCCACCAAAGAGACTGCCTATATCACACTTGTGCGTCCTCTCCTGGAGTACTGTTGCCCCTTGTGGGACCCTCACCAGGTGGGACTGACGGAAGATATTGAGACGGTTCAGAGAAGGGCAGCTCGTTTTGTTTTATCACGTTACGGGGGGGAAAGCGTCACGGAAATGTTGCACGAATTGGGGTGGAAATCATTAAAAGAAAGACGTTATTCATTGCGGCGTGATCTGTTTGCGAAGTTTCAGTCACCGACTTTTATTTATGAATGTGAAAATATTTTGCTAGCACCCACCTACTTAGGGAGACATGACCATCCCAATAAAATAAGAGAAATCAGATCGAAAACGGAATGATTTAGGTGTTCTTTCTTCCCGCGCGCTATTAGAGAATGGAACGGCAGAGAAAAGTTATGAAAGTGGTTAATGAACCCTCTGCCAAGCACTTAAATGTGATTTGCAGAGTATCTATGTAGATGTAGATGTACATGAAATCATATTAATCATGGAATGGAAACACACAGCAACAGAACGTACCAGCGTGACTTCAAACACTTTGTTGAAGGAAATGTTCAAAATGTCCTCCGTTAGCGAGGATACATGCATCCATCCTCCGGCGCATGGAATCCCTGATGCGCTGATGCAGCCCTGGAGAATGGCGTATTGTATCACAGCCTCCACAATACGAGCACGAAGAGTCTCTACATTTGGTACCGGGGTTGCGCAGACAAGAGCTTTCAAATGCCCCCATAAAAGGAAGTCAAGAGGGTTGAGATCAGGGGAGCGTGGAGGCCATGGAATTGGTCCGCCTCTACCAACCCATCGGTCACCGAATCTGTTGTTGAGAAGCGTACGAACACGTCGACTGAAATGTGCAGGAGTTCCATCGTGCATGAACCACATGTTGTGTTGTACTTGTGTCAGTGCGATTTTATTTCTTTTTCTTTTAATCGCGGTACAAACGTTTATTTCTTAAGTTACTTTTCGTTAGTAAAATGTATTGGTTTTACTTTTTTCAGTATTCTTCATAGTAAATAACTAATTACACTCTGTCAACTTGGAATGTAATATTTATTTGTCCACGCATAGAAAAGTAAACAGGCTTGGAGGGTCTTTTCATCTGACGTCCCATAAAAATAATCTTCCTTGGAAAGTAATATTTATTTGACTTCCAATAACAAAAAAATAAACAGCCGTCGAGGATGCTATTCATCTAACCTCTCATAAAAGTAAAAATACACCTTTTTTCAATATTATAACTATGAGCACGTGTCTGTCTGGTTAAAGATGAAATTGTTATAAAATAGAATCTTCTAAAACCCAATAAGAGCCTAAAACAACATAACTTTTAGCGAATTAGTATTGAAAATATTAACTACAAGAGGTCTAAAAAATATTCTAATAGAATTCAACGCGCCCGTTGCGTTTCTAAACCGTCAGCCTATTCATTCACCCAATGAAACATACGTGAGAAGCGGTTAGTTGTAGTAAATATACCCACATACCCACGTGGAGTTCTTATACCTCGATCGTTTCTACGTGCTCAAATAATGTTTCCCAAAATAAATGAAACGTGAGTAAAGTAAAATTAATCTCGACGATTACTGAATCTTAACAATTTCATTGCTTCTATTTGATGATGTAAACAGCCATATGAACAGACCGTTGGAGTTGTCAACATCCGCGCTTATGAGCTAGGGCATGCACAATGATCTGTTGTTGGATTTTCATTTATTCGGGCAGGGTAATCTTTTTGTTCTCCATTGTACATTTATTGTAAAAATACATATCTTTCATTAACAACTGCAAAAAACTATTTTATCGTAGTTCCCAAGCCGACTAATTTTTGTTAGATTATGGACATTCCATTTTACATTGTTTTTAATCGCACGCTAAGGGCGCACCCATGATAGGGGCTGAGGGGAGGGGGTCTGAAACTTCCGTCGGGAGCGGCCGCACAATTCGTAACATGCCGCCTTACCCCACGAAGCCATTCCCGCGCTCCTCAATTTCACTTTCCATGGCCGCGGTTGAGTAGCCGAGCGGTCTAACACCTCGCTACGGAGCACGCGGTTGCCCGCCGTCGGAGGTTCGAGTCCTCCCAGTTGCATGGGTGTGTGTGTTTGTCCTTAGGTTACTTAGTTATAGATTTTTGATCACTTTCGGTGAGATGCAGTGGACTAGGTGAATGGACATTAAGAGTGGTATGTCCTGACTCGCTTTCTGGCTGCTCATAACGTTAATTTCCAGGCTCTAAGAAAGGCAGCAAGAGATAAAAATCACTCACAAAAACGCCCAAAATTAATTACGGCAACAAACGCTAACCGACCGAACAAAAAAACCAGCCAACCCACAAACTGCAGAGTATTGTCCCTTCTTAAGAGAAATGAATGCTTTTGGTGAAATTCTTTTACTTTTTATAGACTACGATTTTGTTGAATGTACTGAAGCTGAGGGAAATGACGTAAAAGTGCACGAAAGGTTCTCCTCCTAACCAGAGAGGCATTTCCGCGCCGTCCCACCAGATCCACTAAAGCGACAAGACAAATAATCATGGGGGGTGAGCGGCTTTTGCGGACCCCCACCCTCGGTGCTCCATCATCGGCGTGAACCCTACTAGGCCGGCAGGACGGCTATCAAATAAATTGCGCGAGAGGAAACGGCCGCCAAGTCCCCACGAAGGGGAGTTTTAGGGCTGGGCGGGCGGGAGGGATGTTTCCCGCAGGAAAGCGCCAAGCCGACAACCGCCCCGCCTCTGGGTGTCCGAGGGCCGCAGCCGCGGCCGGCGGTGAAGCATAGCGGGGCCTGGCCAGGCGTCCGCAAGCAGACGCTTAGCCTCCACTTTAACACTGGCTTCTGGCTACGGCGTGTCTTAGCAGAGTTGGCAAGAGTTTAGGGATGTAGCGTACAGTCTGTGGCAGCAACAGGTGTCGAGGGACGTCGCCCTGCGTGGGGTGGCAGTGAATTCCAGAGATTCCTTCAGAGCACCAGTCCTGCGTTATATGACGCTTTTGTGTATCTGGGATAGGGCTAAGGAATATAAGGATGTCTAACCGCTAGTGAAAATCTAAAATCACAGTTTCAATAACAACAAGAATCTAAAAATATATCTATTCAGAAAAGCAGGGGAAAATTCGCCAACCCAGAAAATCGTGAACAGTTTTTAAATTTTATATACTCCAACCCTTCAAAGCTTAGGGGGCGGAGGCTACGACAGCGTAGCTCACTGGCTGGTGGTCATGAGACAGTAGGCCGTGCCCCAGGGGATAGACACTCGGCCAATCAGATACGCTATCGCAGCCTCCGCCCCCGGAACTTTGAAGGGTTGTAGCTCCCAAACTAACAGTGATAGGAATGTAGTTTAAATTGATTTGGGTGCAGCTGGTTTAAACGAGTCCAATGCACGATAGAGAAAACTATTGTTATATATTTGTGGAGTAACTCTTTGGAAAATGATACAATAAACTATGTTCATAGCTCCGCAGAAAGTGTAACATTTCTTGTGTTGACCTACCGCATTAAAATTTCCCGTCACATATTATTTTACGTTACAGAGGCAAACACACTTAGTGAAACACCCTGCTTATATATATATATATATATATATATATATATATATATATATATATATATATATATATATATATAACCCGGCTTTGCCCGCGTATTTATGTATTTATTCCTGCCACTTTTCAGGTATATATTCATTTTTATAAGGGCTGTATGTCTGTAAAATGTCTTGGGAATACAATTAGTAGTAAATACGTAATAGATTAAAACTTGGTGCCTGATAGGACGGTTTTCCATGAACGTTACTGTTTATGTGCGCATATCTCACGAACGAAGTGTCGTACTGTGATACAATTTATAAGGTACATTTTACTACACATGTGTATACTGCCTGTAAAACTTCATGCGGCTACAATTTGCAGTGTACAAATTATAAATTTTAATGTCATACCGAATGCCGTAGTTTTACTCCATAAACAGCGGAAAACTAGCAAGCGAGAAACTTTTTTCCTTTCTTGATTTTGCTGTGGTTGTCAGCGGGGAAAAGTTTCATAAAGGTTTGAAATCATATTTAAAGTTTGCGGAAAGTCGCTAAATACTCTCATTCTCATATAGCATATTTATAAAGTCTCGCCGTTTTACGTGGCAGTTTGTTGCAATTCCTATTGTTTATGACGACATATCTTCTGAACCATGTGTCGTACGAGATTCTTAACCCTGAAACAATTGTTATCTCACGTAATGTGTGCACCAAATTTGGTTCAAATCGACCCAGTGGTTTAGGAGAAAATGAGCAGCATTGTCGCTAAATACAGTAGTTGTTGGCACATTTCATTGTTTATGACGTCATATCTCGTCAACTATGTATCGTACGTGATTCTTACTCTTACGGCGACCGTCCTCATGGATTGAAGCTTATGTGTACGAAATTTTATAAAGATTGAAACAAAACTATAGATTTGTATGCAACACGTTCAAACATACGGACACTCTGCTTTATATATTAGATATTGATGTTTTGTGATCCTTAGTTACTACAAACACGTAAATCTGTTTTCCGCAACAATTACCTTTAAGTACAAGAGGCCTTCCTTCAAGAAGGATGGCATGGTAATACGACCACATTTTCAACAGTACTACAACACTCTAGGATCTAGTGTGAAAAGACAGAAAACATGATTCATGAAGAGCTAAATCACATTTCACGCATTTTGTTGTGGATTTCGTCTTGCACATGCTGCATTGCGGTTAATATTTTTTGTTTGTTTTGACATCTACTGGTGAGTCGCCAACATAATGCTCCTTCCCATCATTACGTGAATCAATTTTATTTCATCTGGATTGTCGTCCTCTGCTTTGTAAAATGCTCTTATTTTCTTCAATTATGGCAGTGGCAATGCGCAGTCTAAATGAGGGGTGATCGATTGGTCCCTCATTGCACCTGTAAGGGATCCAATCGTTCTGTTCATCAACATAGATTGGATGTGCTATTATATGAAAATGACTCGTGTGTTCCTCTTTTTACCTTCTTGAATTTTTCTGGTGGAGACAAAATGCAGCCTTTAGGTCCCAGTAACTTCAGTGCCTCTTTTCTTGAGATCTTGTAGAAGCTTGTCAAAGAAACATCAATATGAAACATTTTGCAGCAGCTGATAGACGTACGTACATATCATTCCATATCCGACACGCTTGCCTTCACACTTTTGATTACAAGTTCCAGCTCCTTGACATGATTCCACCCATCTAATGTATTAAGCAGAGTATACGTATGTTTGTACGTGTTGCATACAAATCTACAGTTTTGTTCCAATCTTTATGAAATTTTGTACGCGTAAGCTTCAATCTATTTGGACGGTCGCCGTATGTGTAAGAATCACATACGATATATAGTTCATGAGGTATGACGTCTTAAACAATGAGATGCGCAAAAAACTGTTGCATTTTGCGACAGTGTTGCTTATTTTCTCCTAAACCGTGAGGTAACAATTGCGGCATGGTTAAGAATCACATAAGGCACATGGTTCAAAAGATATTACGTCATAACCAATGGAAATCGCAAAAAATGCCATATAACGCGGCGAGATTTTCGAAATACATTGTATGAGATTGACAGTACTTAGCGACTTGCAACTAACTTTAAACATAATTTCAAACCTCTATTAAACTTTTTCTCTGTGGTAAAAATAGTAAAATGATGAAAGGAAAAATGTTTCTCGCTTACTACTTTTCCGCTGTTTATGGAGTAAAACTACGGCTCTCGGTATGACGTTACAATTTATAATTTGAACACTACAAATTGTAGCGACAGGAAATTTTACATACAGTATACACACATATAGTTGAATGTATCTTCTAAATTGTATCACAGTACGACACGTAGTTCATGAGATATGAGCACATAAACAGTAACGTTCGTGGAAAAACGCCCCATCACCCACCAAGTTTTAATCTATTACTTCTTTCCTACTAATTGTATTAGGAACAGATTTTACAGACATACAGCCCTCATACAAATGAATATATACCTGAAAAAACGGTAGGAATATATAATTAAATATCCGGGCAATGCCGGTTTTTCAGCTAGTCTAAAATATAGAGCAGAGTGTCCGTATGTTTGTACGTGTTGCATACAAATCTACAGTTTTGTTCCAATCTTAAGGAAATTTTGTACACGTAAGCGTCAGTCCATGGGAACGGTCGCCTTAAGTGTAAGAATCACAAACGATATATAGTTCACGAGATATGACGTCATAATCAATGAGATGCGCGAAAAACTGCTGCATTTAGCGATAATGCTGCTTATTTTCTCCTAAACCATTGGACAGATATCAACTAAATTTGGTATACACATTCCTTACCGTGAGGTAATAATTGCTGCAGGGTTAAGAATCAAAGACGACACATGGTTCTCAAGATATGACGTCATAAACAATGAGACGCATGAAAAACTGCTGCATTTAGCGACAATGCTGCTTATTTTCTCCTAAACCAACGGACCGATTTAAACCAAATCTGGTACACACATTCCTTACCGTGAGGTAATAATTGCTGCAGGGTTAAGAATCAAAGACGACACATGGTTCACAAGATATGACGTCATAAACAACTGGAATCGCAGAAAACTGCCACAAAATGCGGCGAAACATTGAAAATACGATTTATGAGAATCAGAGTACTTAGCGTTTTGCAACAAACTTTAAACTTAATTTCATACCACTATTAAACTTTTTCTCGCTGACAACCATAGCAAAATAATAAAAGGAAAACAGTTTCTCGCTTACTACTTTTCCGCTGTTTATGGAGTAAAAGTGCGGCATTCGGTATGACGTAACAATTTATAATTTGTACACTACAAATTGTAGCCGCAGGAAATTTTAAAGACAGTATACACACATATAGATGCATGTACCTTACAAATTGTATACAGTACGACACGTAGTTAATTAGATATGAGCACATAAACAGTAACTTTCATGGGAAACCGCCCCATAATGCACAAAGTTTTAATCTATTACTTCTTTTCTGCTAACTATATTCCCAAAAGATTTTACAGACATGCAGCCCTTATACAAACGAATATATTCGTGCAAAATAGCAGGAATAGATAAATAAATTCCCGGGCAACGCCTGGTTTTCAGCTAGTCTAATATATAAAGCAGTGTGTCCGTATAATTGTACGTGTTGCATACAAATCTACAGTTTTGTTCCAATCTGTATAAAATTTTGTACACATAAGCTTCAATCCATGAGGACGGTCGTCGTAAGTATAAGAATCACAAACGATATATAGTTCACGAGATATGACGTCATAATCAATGAGATACGCGAAAAACTGCTGCATTTAGCGATAATGCTACTTATTTTCTCCTAAACCATTGGACAGATTTCAACTAAATTTGGTATACACATTCCATACAGTGAGGTAACAATTGCTGCATGGTTAAGAATGACATACGGTACATGATTAAAAGAGATTACGTCATAACGAATATAAATCGCAAATGCAAATGCAAATGCGTGAGACTTCCGAAATACACTGTATGAGAATGACAGTACTTGCAACAAACTTTAAACATAATTTCAAACCTTTATTAAACTTTTTCTCGCTGTCAACCATAGTAAAATGAAGAAAGGAAAAATGTTTCTCGCTTACTATTTTTCCGCTGTTTATGGAGTAAAACTACGGCTCTCGGTATGACTTAACAATTTATAATTTGATCACTACAAATTGTAGCGACAGGAAATTTTACATACAGTATACACATATATATTTGAATGTAGCTTCTAAATTGTATCACATTCCGACACGTAGTTCATTAGATATGAGCACGTAAACAGTAACGTTCATGAAAAATTGCTCCATCCGGCTGGAAGCGAAAACAGTTCACTTCCATAGAGCTACAGCAAAGGAACAGAATGAAACAGACTACACCTATCGAATACCCATTATATCCCACAAATCTACCTTCAATCATTTGCTATGACTATCAACAAGGCTTGCTCCAGAGTCGGCACGCCAGATAATTTGTTTGTTTACACTCCAGACAGACATACGAAGAATATTGTGTACGATCAAGTTTTGAGATAAGAGTGTTAAATACTTCTTTTCTGACTATACACTTTCATAATGTTTTCGTGAAAACGGTTTGTATTTTTAAGTAAATATGGTGTCTTTTCTCCACCTCTTATGACTGTAAAATTGTACTGACTTACATTATACCATATATTAAAAATGCTAAAAGGAATTGTTTATAAAACATTTTCATTTATTTATTATTTTCAGAGTCAACTTATTTTTTTACGAAATTCAAGTATACTGAAGCGATAAAATTATTTACTTTATAATTTAAAAAGGAATCGAAGAATAAGTGGTATCAATAAACCTTTGGTTTGAAATTGGTGTACATCCGGAAAGTCAGAATCGGAAGCCTGGGACCTGATTTTTATAATATGTGCTTTCCATCTACACCTACTGCAGTTTCACATGCAGCCTGGCAGATATTTAACATCCCGGGCAACGCCGGGTTTTCAGGTAGTATTATATATCCATCGGCCGTGCTTCCACGCCAGTGCTTCGTATCTAATTGGTTTCCCTGAAATATATATCATGAATACACTTGAAATTATTTAAAGATATGATTTTTTAAAGAGTTACTTACCTCTTATGAACTGTTTTCATCCATGTCGTTGAAAATTCGGTACCATTGACTAGTTAATTGATTGTTGGTGTTCATGTGGAGCCAGACCTATAAAACTTTCATTGAGCATGGATAACAATCATCTGATTTCTGGAAATCTATTATTTGGATCCAATTCATCATTATTGCAAACATGAAGATTGGTCATGATAAAATCAAATCAATCCCTTGATATGACGTTGGAGACAAGTTCATTATGGTTGTCAATTAGTCCTTCCCAGTACATCCACCTCCTTGGGACCACATTGTACCCACTAAGGAAGCTATGAAAACCTGCATTTCATTGTCAGTGCAGTCTCCCAATCTGTTCCTTTTCACTATTAAGTGGTATAGATAACTATCTGACTTACCTCTTCATCAAACATTGTTCATTCTAAAGGACTCCTGCGTGGTTGATTAATTAAAGTATACATTAGAGGCAGTACTTACTGTTGATTCAGGTATGCTTTCTTTTGTCTATTTATAACTTCCTTCACTCAAACAACTGCCCTTTAAATCAGAATCCCTTGGATGAAGGAGTAGCAGCATCCTGACATCATTGTTGATTACTGTCAACGTTATCCTTAATGTTAATGCACACTGCTTACCTAGAGCTGCTTTTCATCTGCGAATCTCGAGTCATTCGTATTTAGCTGACTTCCAGATAAATCGTCTATACAAGGAATATCCTGAGCACCTGAATCTTCATAAGTAATGCAATCTGTGACATTCAGAGAAGTAGTTGGAGTAACATCTATAACATTATTTGGAAAATCATCATTGCTGTCTATAATTCATACAGTTCATTTAGTGTAATCATCTTTCCGCAAATAACTAGGAAAGATGTCACATAATCCTACGATCCTTCTGGAAGGATGTCGACAAATAAGACACTAAAAACTACCTATAAAATTTATCGTAGTTAATACTTTTATAAACAATTAAGATGTTATGAACATAGAGAAAATATCAATAATTAACATTTATTATAAACTTTACTCCTCCATGCAAAACCAAGTCGGTTAGTTCATCCATTGCTGCAGAATTCTGATATTTTAAGGACATATGTGGTACCAATATTACTCAGGTTGGCTGAAGTGTGTCAACAATGGTCTTGGAATTTACGTTTCATTGTTGCACAAATGTTCCGGAATTCGAACAATGGTAATTATATAAACTCTTATATTCATTTAAATACGATCCATCCGGAAGGATCATAGGGTCAACTGGGCTAATAAGCTAAGCTTCAGTCTCCACTCATTGAAAAATTAAAATTTAAGTGTAGATATCGTTCAAATTTCGAATTTTGACATATAGTATCGACAACAGTTGCAAAATAAACTGACAAAATAAGGATCTCATTCCCGTCCTCTGTACACAAAACAGGTATCAACACTGCAGCAGTAACAACGAAAAATTCAAGGTTGAAAACAAGTAATCTCTCAGATTGGTGCTCTTACAAAGAAGTCTGAAATTAAGCGAGGACTTCAATGCCGGATGCATACAACAGTTTTCACATTGAAAGTTGCATGAAACCGTAAGATATTCTTGTCATGTGTAAAATGTGCATCACTCAATATTGACGTCGAATTATAATGGCATTTTCGAACTTATACTACGTTCAAACATCATAAAATACCCCCATGAGATATATGTGGACATGCTCAGCGTGGATTTAGGTATTCTTGTTGTCGTAAAACACTAGTAAAGGTACTAGAAGAAATAATATCGACACCTGAAACTGATATGATAATTGTTCATTAGTATGAAGTTGGCCCACCACCAGCCTTGAGAACAGCTGCAAGTCTACGAACAACAGATTCTTGATATGTTTTTCTAGTTTCTAATAGATTCGTCTTGTACGTAAACAACCGCGAATGACTTCAACCATGTTCCACCTGTAAATATGGTCCTCACTCTGTGCGATTTTGATGTCTGCAAAAATAAAAAAAATAAAAATAAAATTTAAGAAAATGATTTACAGGTACGGGTCAGGTGACTGTAAAATGGTTAGATTTGTCTTAATGAATCAAAGAATTTCTTGTTTACCGCGGCAGCTGTCGACACTGTAAAGAAATCAGCTTAGATGTGTGTTCAGTGGCGGTTCATATTGGACTTGAGATTGCATAAGTTAAAAGCTTCTTGAAGGAACTGTGCACATTGAAAATGGTGAGGCTAACATTTTTAAGCGTTGTGTTGAATAATATTGCTTTAGAAGAGTACAGTTCACTGGTTAGTGACATCGCAAGAATGGAATCGTTTCGGGTGGTTCATTAGGATGAACTTGGTTACAATACTTAGCTGAAGGGGAAATTAAAAATAATAAAATTACCAAAGCAAATCAACAGATAGAGAACGTATTTTTTCGCATTCCAGCTTGTCTTAATGCCTTGAAATAAAGTCTCACGTACAATAAAATAGGGCTGTAATGTGAAGTCTACAAAGTATCGAAGAATAACTTCCAGAAATAATTCAAATATCTTGAGGTTTTATAAATGAAGGCTGAATTGTGGATGTGTTCTAGATTACAAAAGTAGTCCGGTTTCTAACCTGTTCCTATATAATTCGATAATATTCAACAAAATAGAGAGATTATTATGAAAATATTAGGCTCCAAAATTTCTAATGGAGAAAGTTTTTAGCTGAGATATAAACAATGAAACAGAATACACGACGTTCATGGTGACCTGAGAAAACGAATATTTTTATGGGCACATTAAAAGGATAGCACCAAAGAGGTTAAGAAAAAAGAAAACAGAATTCTACAAAAACAAGTCCAAAACTGAGACAATTAAATGGATCACTGCGATTAAGAAGTATTTGAAACTGGCTGGAATAACTCAGGCAAACGTAACAGAGAGAAAAATATTCAGACAACAGGTATTTGCGAATTCGAAATATTGAAACATTCAACAGTTTCTGGACGTTGAAATAAATTAGACGACTAAGTGGGAAATTTGTGCTGCTCCGGGATTCGAACTCTGATCTCCCGCAGTTGCCTTCATCAATTTTTTTCTTTGGTCTTCACGTAGATCGATGCTCTGCGGTCGATGCTCAGGTTCGCTGAGTAATTGGGGTATTATTACATAAAGCGTTGAGCCCTCTGACAGTATACGCTGAGCCTCCGCGCCGGCACCAATTAGACTATCCAGGCGTGATTCCTGGTCACCCCAAATTCACAACTTATAGCACATTTCGATGGTGGTGCCCCCTACTTAATCATTCCACATGCTCGCAGCCAGTACCGGATTCCGCAAGGGATCAATCGTATGAATGCGTCTGCATTGAAGCCGTCAGTAACGACTTGAGGACATATTTTACAGACATTCCTGAAAAGAATAGGAACCATATCAAAATCAACATTTAATTTGGAAGTTGGTTAGATTAAAATTTGAAAACGGGCAGGAATAGAATGGTCTGATGAGAGAGAGTGGCTTCATTGACATGGTGTAACAAATTTGGGCCAAAAGGAATGCCAACCATCAAAAGCGGCATTAACTGATTGTACTCATCGTGGTGTATTGTGCTCATACGTGAAAACTACAGTACCATCAGTTTAATAAGTCATGGGTGCAAAATATTAGGAGGAATTATTTGAAGAAGAATGGAAAAGCTGATAGATCAGTTTGGGTTCAGGAGAAATGTAGGAACACGGAAGGCAATACTCACTTTACGGCTTATCCTAGAAGATAGATTAAGAAAAGGCAAACCTACTTATCTAGCTTTTGTAGATTCGGAGAAGACTTTTGACAATGATGATTGGAATAAACTCTTTCAAGTTCTGAAGCAAGCAGGAGTAAAATATAGGGAGCGTAATGTTATTTACAACTTGAACAAAAACCAGACATCGGCTGTCAGAGTTGAAGGGCATGAAAGGGATGCAGTGGTTGGGAAGGGAGTGAGACAGGGTTATAGCCTTTCTCCAATGTTATTCAATTTGTACATTGAGTAAGCTATAAAGGGAAGCAAGGAGAAATTTGGAGAAGGAATTAAAGTTCAGGGTGAAGAATTGCAAACATTGGGTTTTGCCGACGACATAGTAATTCTGCCAGAGACAGCATACACCATGTCTGGATGTAAGTATACAGGTCGTTGTGCAGGGTGTGCGCTGCCTTTGTCGTGCCTTAGGTCTCTTTCCAAAGACTACCGCTGAGTAAGCTGCCTTCAGTATTGAGTTGTCATCTGCACGCGGAACATGTCCAGACGCAGAGGACTCTCACGCATTTTCTCGCAGATGGGTGCAGTTAGAAAAAGTTTCTTGATTGAGTCATTTGAAACGTGATCCAATCGAGTCACGCCACACACAAGCCGCCGAAGTGGCGCCCATTTGAAAGACTTGCACCAGGCCAATGACCCACTACACTAAGGAAGCGGCTACTCGGGTAGCAGAGTACTTGTGGAGTGCACATGGGTTTTTTTTAGGCTAGGCGCTAACTCTGATGAGCACTCACCTGTCAGCATTCAAACAGCGAATTCAGGCCACGTTCGGAACAAAAATTCGAACATAAAAATATTAGCCGCGAACTTACAGAGTATTAGAAACAAAGTTCCCGAATTTGCAGCGCTGCACGGAAGTTATTGCGCTCAGATAGTTTTAGGCACCGAAAGCTGGCTAAATGATGATGTGGCAAGTTCAGAAATATTTAGCGAAGCGTGGAATGTATATCGGAAAGATAGATCTGATACAACTGGAGGAGGAGTGTTCATCGCCGTGGACAAAGATATTGTTTCTACTGAGATCGAGGTTGAAAGTAACTGTGAAGTTATCTGGGCACGCATAACAGGTCTAAAAGAAGTAAAGTTAATAGTTGGGTGTTTTTACCGGCCCCCCAGTGCTGCTGTAGCAGTTTTAGAATCATTCAAGG
Organism: Locusta migratoria; assembly: GCA_026315105.1. Lineage (NCBI taxonomy): Eukaryota > Metazoa > Arthropoda > Insecta > Orthoptera > Acrididae > Locusta > Locusta migratoria. Next base: position 108,909,060 of record CM048749.1, on the reverse strand, counting down.
AAAGTCTACACCAGGTAGTGCATAGGTATCCGGGCCATGCAATATTAGTCGGAGGTGACTTCAACCTTAAGAGTATAGATTGGGACCTCGCTAGTTACATTTCAGGCGGTACAGACAAGCAGTCTTGCGAGCTACTTTTGGACACATTCTCCGAAAACTGTCTTGAGCAGTTAAACCGGCAACCCACGCGCAATGGAAATATTCTAGACCTTATAGCCACAAACAGGCCTGACCTCATTAACGATGTCTGTGTAGAGACAGGAATTAGTGATCATGATATCGTCATAGCGTCGATGGTGACCAAAGTTCATAAACCAGTCAAGAAGGCTAGGAGCGTGTTTTTGTTGGGAAAAGCCGACAAGCTAATGTTACGATCGCACTTAGAAAATGAATGGGCATCGTTTAATTCTGGGACTATGGATGTAGAGGAATTGTGGACTAAATTTAAATGCATTGTTAATGAAGGGTTAGAGAAATATGTGCCAGTAAAGACGATTAAGGATGGAAAAGATCCACCGTGGTATAATAATAATGTTAGAAAGCTGCTGAGAAAGCAAAGGCTGTTGCACTCTCGATTCAAAAAAGAACACGCAAATGATGACAGGCAAAAGTTAGTAGAGATTCGTGCGTCTATAAAAAAATCGATGCGTGAAGCATACAATAATTATCACAGCGATACCTTAGCAAAAGATCTTTCCGAGAACCCGAAAAAAATTCTGGTCCTATGTAAAATCGATAAGCGGGTCAAAGCCCACTGTCCAGTCACTAGTTGATCGTTCCGGGGCAGTAACAGAAGAAAGCAAACGGAAAGCTGAAGTTCTAAATTTAACCTTTAAGAAATCTTTCACGCAGGAGGACCGCACAAATATACCATCATTTGATCAACGTACTAATTCCGAAATGGGGGACATAGCAATAAGTATTTCCGGTGTAGAGAAGCAGCTGAGAGAGCTAAATACGAAAAAGTCTGCTGGTCCGGATGGAATACCAGTTCGGATTTACAGAGACTATTCTGCGGCATTGGCCCCCTACTTAGCTTGCATTTATAGCGAATCTTTAATTCAGCGCAAAGTTCCTAGTGATTGGAAAAAAGCGCAGGTGACTCCAGTGTATAAGAAAGGAAAGAGAACTGACCCATACAATTACAGGCCAATATCGTTGACATCGGTTTCATGCAGAATTTTGGAGCATATTCTCAGTTCGAATATAGTAAATTTCCTTGAAACGGAAAAGCTTCTTTCCATGAATCAGCACGGGTTTAGGAAACATCGTTCATGCGAAACTCAGCTTGCCCTTTTCTCACATGACATCTTGCGAGCCATGGACGAAGGGCAACAGGCGGATTGTGTTTTTCTCGACTTCAAAAAGGCGTTCGACACGGTGCCACACTGCAGACTGCTAACGAAGATACGAGCTTATGGAATAGGTTCACAGATTTGTGACTGGCTGGAAGACTTCCTAAGTAATAGAACGCAGTACGTTGTTCTCGACGGCGAGTGCTCATCAGAGACGAGTGTATCGTCAGGCGTGCCCCAGGGGAGTGTGATAGGACCGCTATTATTTTCTATCTATATAAATGATCTGATGGACAGAGTAAGTTGTAATTTGCGGCTGTTTGCTGATGATGCTGTGGTGTATGGGAGGGTGTCGTCTGTAACTGACTGTAATAGCATACAGGTTGACTTAGACAAAATTTCTAGTTGGTGCGAAGAATGGCAGCTAGCTCTCAATGTAGAAAAATGTAAGGTGATGCGCATGAGTAGAAAAAACAATCCTATAATGTTCGAATACAGCATCAGTAGTGAGCTTCTTGATGCGGTCGCGTCGTTCAAATATCTAGGCGTAACATTGCAGAGCGATATGAAATGGAACGAGCATGTAAGGACAGTTGTGAGTAAGGCAGACAGCCGACTTCGGTTTATTGGGAGAATTTTGGGAAGATGTACTTCACCTGTAAAGGAGACCGCGTATAAAACGCTTGTACGACCACGTCTTGAGTATTGCTCAAGTATTTGGGACCCGCAGCAGATCGGTTTGAAGGAAGACATAGAGGCGGTTCAGAGGCGAGCAGCTAGATTTGTTACCGGTAGGTTCGACCAATGCGCGAGTGTCTCGGAAATGCTCCGGCAACTCAATTGGGGATCGCTGGAAGAAAGACGACGTTCTTTTCGTGAATTTCTGTTAAGTAAATTTAGAGGGCCGGAATTTGAAGCTGAGTGTAGTACGATCTTGCTGTCGCCTACTTACATTTCGCGTAAAGATCACAAAGACAAGATAAGAGAAATTAGGGCTCGTACGGAGGCATATAGGCATTCTTTTTTTCCTCGTTCAATTTGGGAGTGGAATAGGAAAGGAAATGCCTAGTAGTGGTACGGTGTACCCTCCGCCACGCACCTTACGGTGAATTGCGGAGTATGTATGTAGATGTAGATGTAGATGAAATTATTATTATTACGTCTATCTACGAATCTTCGTCTCCATGACCCCTAGTCAACAGCCAGAGACGGGCTTGCCAGCACTCGGTACCATAGAAAGCGAAAGAGCAGATGACAGTCCCACAGATCTTTGACTTTTGCTTATCCGGCGATCTCAGGTCACTCCTGTTGTTATTCGCCACTTCATGCAGGCTGACTGTGTTCCATGCATTGACCTCGACTGTGATTTGGCCGTCGCTACTGATTATAGAACCGATATACTTAAATTTGAACACCTTTCCCACCAACGATAATGGTCCCAGCTTTTCTTGGGTCTGATATCATGTAGTTTTCTTCTTGTTGCTCCGCAGACCGTATTGTTGAATGCAGTACAATGTATAAATAAGTTAGTGAAATAAAATGCAGTAATAAATGAAAATGAAAAGTGAATAGTACTTGAAGTAAAAATGGTAACTTAGTTCAGTTCAGAGGAACAGGTGAGTAAAAACCTGCGACTGCATTCCGACAGTGCGTCGACCAGCTAACGCTGCCGTCAGTACGGCCATTGTATTACCGGCCACTCATGTGTGGCGTAACGCGACCGGGAGGCCATCCTTCTCTCCACAAGCGGAGGCCGTTGATTCAGGTATCATGGACCATCCAACTCACGTGAAATGACAGACTGTCAAACGTGACCCTCCCGTATTTCTCGAAGCAACTTGACCAGAAGCCAATATCCTAATGTACTGACCTCCGAGCAACTTGACGATCCACCTTTCTAGAAACTGTACGAAGTGACAAAAGAAATGTTCGGTAAGCTTAAGGGACTTAACTGCGGAGTCACCAGTTCCTAAACTTACAGACTACTTATCAACTACCTTATACTTATACATCCATGTCCGAGGGGAGATTCGAACCCCCGATCGCAGCGGCCGTGTAGAATGTGACTGGCTTACGCCTTACAACCAAGGAAAACCTCCCGAAAACCTTGATCGGAGCCGGGGGATTGGGACCAATTTATCTTCTTGGGCGTTGCCACAGGCTAAACATGGATCATCGGGGGAGCATGAGTGCACTCACGACAATCACAGATCGTACGCCCGAGTATTTCTCAGGAGTAAACACATAGAGATCAGCTCGACCAGCAGTGGGCAAGCGTCTCCCTGGAAGAACCGCACCCGGGAGCGCGGTATCCTCTGCGTCCAAGCCTCTCAAGTAGATATAAACAAGTTATAAAAAGCATTTTTATTCTGCTCGCTGCGAGAAAAGCATGGAAGCTGTAATGTAGAAATGTATGGTTTTCGGAATGAAACTTTCACTCTGCAGCGGAGTGTGCACTGATATGAAACTTCCTGGCAGATTACAATTGTGTGCCGGAAACGTGAATCGAACCTGGGACCCTTGCCTTTCGCGGGCAAGCGCTCTACCGACTGAGCTATTCCGACACGACTCACAGGAGAGCTACTGTGAAATTTGGGAAGTAGGAGGCGAGGTAGTGGCGGAAGTAAATTTGTGAGGCTGCATCGTGAGTTGTGTCGGAATAGCTCAGTCGGTAGGGCCCTTGCCCGCGAAAGGCAAGGGTCCGAGGTTCAAGTCCCGGTTCCGGCACGCAATTTTAATCTGCCATGAAGTTTCATATCAGCTCACACACCACTGCAGAGTGAAAGTTTCATTCTGGAAACATCCCTTAGGCTGTGGCTAAGCCATGTCTCCACCATATCCTTTCTTCCAGGAGTGCTGGTCTTGCAAAGTTCGCAGGAGATCTTCTTTGTAGTTTGGAAAGTAGGAGGCGAGGTACTGGCGGAAGTAAACTTGTGAGGCAGCACCGTATGTCGTGTCGGGATAGCTCAGTCAGTAGAGCACTTGCCCGCTAAAGGCAAGGGTCCAAGGTTCGAGTCCCGGTTCCGGCACACAATTTTAATCTGCCAGGAAGTTTCATTGCGGTTTTGTTTTTCTTTTTCCAGCCATTTTTAACATAAAACAGCGAAGTTGTTTTTGGGACAGATATAGATTTAGAAAAAGGGGATGATAAAGACGCAGGAGTGGGAGGAGGGAGATGAATATGGTGTGGGATAAGAGGGAGTGATGTGAAGATTAGGGGGATGAGGAGATGGCAAAAAAGAGGAGGAAGTAAAGGATAGACATAGGGAGAAGAAGAGATTAGGTTATATATCTCATACACATCTGTTACTGTAAAGCGTTAAGTGTTAACCATAACCATCACTGTATCAACTGGAAGGCAAGTGGCCTCTGTATCTTTCGAGTCCATTTCTTAATAATCCTGTTGGGTGAAAACAGAACTGTTGCGAAAGACTAACTTCTCAAAACGTACGAAAATCTGCCTAAATAAAACAAGTGCAATTATACGGGCTAACGCCCTGTTCCAACTCGGCAGCTACTGGCATGTCGACGTGACATAACGCGGCGGAGAGGCCGCGAGGCGATACCGGTGGGCGGCTGTCGTGGGGCGGCGCGTGATCGGGTGCGATTGCACGCACCAAGCCGGGGCACAAAGGGACTGCGTAATGGCCCGTATCAGCAGGGGGGAGCGGGGGGCAGGCGACTCTGGCCCGCTCTTAGCGCGATGACGCATTATGCATACGCCGGTCCTCAAAGCGGGCGTTAGGCGCCACCGGCGGTGGCCGGCGAGCCGCCCACGTGTGACCCGGCATCGCGCCATCGCCGCCACCGCCGCCCCACCGCAGGCGAGAGCCGCAGCAGGCAAGTTCGAGCGCGGCGCGCACAGGTCGAGTGGTTGCGAAAAGCAGCGGAGGGCAGGGCCGTTACACCCAGCGGTAGAATCTCACTGATTACAGTGAGGAGACAAAGCAACTGATACAACTGGCTAGTATTGTGTAGGGCAAAAGGTGAGGCCAACAAGAAAGATAGGCCGCGGCGCACACGTCACGTCACGTGATAAAGGTAGGACTGAAGGCAGAGCCATGACTCCCAGCGATAGAATCTCACGGATTACGCTGACGAGACAAAGCAACTGATACAACTGGCTAGTATCGTGTAGGGCAGAAGGCGAGGCCAACGAGAAAGACAGGCCGCAGTGCGCATGTCACGTCACGTGATAAAGGGAGGCCTGAGGGCAGAGCCGTGCAACCAGCGATAGAATCTCATGGATTAGGCTGAGGAGACAAAGCAACTGATACAACTGGCTAGTATTGTGTAGGGCAGAAGGCGAGGCCAACGAGAGAGGCCACGGGGCGCACGTCACGTCGCTAGATAAAGGTAGGCCTGAGTATACGCAATCACTAGTTGTGTGGCTGGCCGTTATGAGACAGTGGGCCGTGCCCTAGAGCCCGGCCACTCGGCTGGCGATCGCTTTGGCTGGACACACTAAACGCTGAAATACTAAATGTCTTTTCCCAGAGCTGTTTCACAGAGGACGACTGCACTGATGATAAAATGGCAAGGTACAGAAATAGAGATAGAAGAACAAAATCTCTCAAAAGAGGAAAGGTCGCTTGACCTGATAGAATACCAGTTCGATTTTTGCAGAGTACGCGAAAGAACTTGCCCCACTTCTTGCAGAGGTGTACCTTAGGTCTCTAAAAGAGCGTAGTGTAGCGTTTCTTCCCCCTTTTCAAGAACAGACGTCGAACAGATATGCAGTAATATAGGCCTATATCTCTAACGTCGATCAGTTGTAGAATTTTGGAACACGTATTATGGAGTATAATTGTATAGGAATTCTCGTGCATGCTTTACTTGCTTATACTACATTAATTTCCTTTTGTAAACCCTATGTAATTAACCGTGGTCGTACACCATGTGGTACTTAAGGATAGTATGCCGCTGCCTCCCTGCACATGAGTTAGTTTGGTGCATAGCGTGTTTTAATTCATGCTTCAAGACACCTGCCATCTCATCAAAACACCGCCGACGCTTCGTTTTGCCGCTGCTATCAAGTGTTGCTGCATGAGTAATGTGTAACAAGCATGATGCTTGTGTCTGTGAGTGAATGAATGTGCTTACCTTTACCCACTGTGTATTTGCACATTCATAAAGGGTAGAAACAGCTTCACTAAGGGCAGTAACTTTATGATTTAATTCACTTTTGTAGAAGGTGTGTGCTTTACTGTGCTCCCACATTTATTTGCTTGTTTACTTTATTGAATAGACAATAATTGAAAGTATCAAACCTCTGATTTATAATTTCATGATCACCATCCCATGTTTAATTATCTATTCCCTTTTTAACATTAATATTTTTGTATCCCATCCTCGTCGCCACTTTTGTGTCTCGTTGGCGCTGGTTGTCCTAGGTGTCGGTGGCCGAGTAGAGAGAGACTGACACAGGAAAGTCGGATTCATGCGTATGCATGTACAGAGTCTGAGGTGACCAGCCAGTAGGACAGCAGAAAGTAGAAACACTAAGCTAGATTAGAACAAGATATATATTTCATAGAGATACAATACTTTGTTAACTGAAGACTAGTGGAATGCAGATACATAGTTTAACTAGGTAGAGGCCTGCCTACTGATGAGAGACCGTTCGAGTGCCTGTACTAATCCCAAGTGACCGATCCAGTTCAGTGGTGGCCACGAGCGGAGTTGCAGCAGAGGGCACTCGTGGCTCACACCGTAAGAACGCCGCGCCGTGCTTGCATGGCGGCGCGCGGCGAAAATACGTGGCGCGCACTTCAGACATGTGCGACACCACACGTATTATCTTCGAGTATAATGACTTTTCGGGAGACTAGATATCTACACTGTAGGTTCAAATGTTTGTACAGCTTATGGGACTTAACTACGGGGTCATCAGTCCCTAAACTTACAAACTACTTATGAACTACTTACGTATTAGGACGGCACAAATATCCATGCCCGAGGGGGGATTCGAACCCCCGACCGTAGTAGCCGTGCAGATCGTGACTGCAGCGCCTCAGTCTCTCGGCCACCGGGGCCGGCTACACTGTAGGAATCAGGTGATCGTCAGAAACCCTACTCGCACTATTCGTCCACGAGACTCAGAGCGCCATACGGGTTCCCAGGTTGATAGGTAGATGCCGTACTTACGCAAGGCGTTTGACGCAGTCGTTTAATGGACGAAGTAAGACCTTATGGACTGTCAGACAATTTATGTTATTGGATCGAATAGTTCCTAGAAACAGAACACAGCATCTCATTCCCAATGGAGAGAAGTCTTCCGAAATAAGCGTGATGTCAGGTGTGCCACAGTGGAGTATTTTGAGTCCGTTGCTGTACACAATATACATAAATTACTTTGTGGATCACATCAGAAGTTCACTGAGGCTTTTTGCGGATGATGCTGTAGTGTATCGAGAGGTTCTAACACTGAAAAATTATATTGAAAAGCAGGAGGATCTGCAACGAATTGACGTACGGTGCAGGGAATAGCAATTGAATCGCAATGTAGACAAGTGTAATGCGCTACGAATATATATATATATATATATATATATATATATATATATATATATATATATATATACGCTCTGTAGCTCGGTACGGACGTTTGTCGAAGTTTATATATATATATATATATATATATATATATATATATATATATATATATATAAAGTGAGATCCTATATCATTTAGCTACACTATAGCAGGTCAGCAACTGGAAGCAGATAATCCCATAAAATATCTGGGAGTAGGCATTAGGAGTGATTTAAATACAAAATTAATCGTCGGTAAAGCAGACGTCAGACTCAAATGCATTGGAAGAATCCTAAGGAAATGCAGCCAGAAAACAAAGAAAGTAGGTAACAGTACACTTGTTCGCCCACTGCTTGAATACTGCTCACCGGTGTGGGATTCGTACCAGGTGGGGTTAATAGAGGTAGAGAAGATCCAACGGAGAGCACCACGCTTCGTTAAAGGATTATTTGGTAATCGTGAAAGCGTTGCGGAGACGATCGATAAACTTCAGTAGAAGAGTCTGCAAAAGAGACGCTCTGTAGCTCGGTACGGACGTTTGTCGAAGTTTCATGAACATACCTTTACCGAGGAGTCAAGCAGTATATTGCTCACTCCTACTTTTATCTCGGGAATAAATCATGAGTATAAAATCAGAGAGATTAGAGCCCAAACGGAGGCATACCGACAATCTTTCTTTCCGCGAACAACACGCGATTGGAATAGGAGGGGAACCGATAGTGGTACTCAACATACCCTCCGCCACACACCGCCAGGTGACTTGCTGAGTATGGATGTAGTTGTAGATGATCACGTGACATGACCTTCGCGCCGCGGTCTGTCTTTCTCGTTGGCCTCGGCAGAAAGGATGCAACAGGACGCGGCATGAACTAAACATGTGTTTTTCAACCCGTGTGTTGCGACCTCCAGGGAAGTCGCAAATTCGTGCTAGGGAGGTTGTAATGTCCTGCTCGAGAGGGTCGGAGGAGGAGGAGGAAGTACTTGCACCATAAAAAAACTAGGGATTCATTAATACAAAAACATATGCCTAGGTGCAATTCCTGTAATGTTAAATTTACGGATTTCTTTGTGTAACAGTCATTATGAGTTGAATACATCACGGATTGTTTTATAATATCTATTAATGATGAATAAGTGCAAAGACTAAAACTGTTTTCAGGGACCAATCGATAGGTAAAATAAAATGATACAATATGTCTTCTTCTTTAACTTTGGCCATGTTCCCGCACAAGCGGGTTTGGCTTCGTTAAAGCCAATTTGGCATATGTTAATATTTACAGTGTGGCCGGAGGCCCTTCCGGCCGCCACCCCTTATTCCTCGGAAGGAAATATATACCCCAAATGTCTCCATATGGTGTTATAGGTGTGAAAGTGTAAAGTTACGAAATGTTTGCGAATCGTGTGATTGAGGCGTGACTTGTGGTCCAGCCTGATATTGACCTAGGGGAATGTGGAAAACCGCCTAAATATCACATCCAGGCCGGCCGACAGTCCGACCCCCATTTGTTAACCCTCACCGTGGAGGAGTAGCCGAGCGGTCTAAGGCGAAGCACGCGGTTGCTCGCCGTCGGAGGTTCGAGTCCTCCCTGGGGCATAGGTGTTTGTGTTGTCCTTACGTTAGTTTACCTTATTTTAACTACTTTGTAAGCTACGGACTGAAGACTACGCAGTTTGGTCAGACAGATTTGCAAACATTTGAAAATTTTTCGTTAATCCTCTGGGCAGATTCGAACCGGGGATGGTACGCCTCCCCATTTTGGAGACCGGTGCATTACACTGCACGGCTAACAGAGCGGATAACATGATGCAATAGTTATCTAGAAATTTGAAAAAAAAGATATCTACTTCCTTACATATTGTATATACAGTGCGAACACTTTTAATGTGCATAATTTGTTTCGAGTAATGTGTGATACGTAAACACTCCTTAAGTAATGTACATTTTTCTGTTCGAAATCGTGTAAAACTGGGATACTGCATTCTGTTCCGCAAAATACACATAAAAAGGTCTTCTGTCGGAAATTTAAAAGATATCTGAAGCAAGAGAAAGAAGATTAAATTAATTTTCTTTGTGGTAACACAGTTTAGTTACGGTTCATATGGTGAATCACTAGAATATTTCCATTTGGAAGGGGGTCGCCAGAATATGTTTAGTTGGGACAGGGTCGCATATTCCATAAGGTTGAAAACACTGTGTTTGTGGTAACACAGTTCAGTTATAAAAATGTTCAAATGTTTGTATAGCTTATGGGATTTAACGACGGGGTCATCAGTCCAGTTCAGTTATAGCTCGTGAGGTTGATCACTAGAATATTTCCATTTGGAAGGGGGTCGGCAGAATATGTTTACTTGGGACGGGGTCGCATATTCGATGAGGTTGAAAACACTGGACTTAAGTAATGTTTATGTTTGTGGTAACACAGTTCATTTACGGTTCGTGAGGTAGTTTACTAGAATATTTCCATTTGGAACGGGGTCGGCAGAATATGTTTACTTGGAATGGGGTCACATATTCGATTAGGTTGAAAACACTGATCTTAACTAATGTCTGTGTTTGTGGTAACACAGTTTAGTTGCAGCTCGTGAGGTGGATCACTAGAATATTTCCATTTGGAAGGGGGTTGGCAGAATATGTTTACTAGGTATGGGGTCGCATATTCGACGAGGTTGAAAACACTGGACTTAAGTAATGTCTATGTTTATGCTAACATAGTTTAGTTACGGTTCGTGAGGTGGATCACTAGAATAATTCCATTGATAAGGGGGTCAGCAGAATATTTTTACTTGCGATGGGGTCGCATATTCCATGAGGTTGAAAACACTGGACTTAACTAATGTCTGTGATTGTGGTAACACAGTTCATTTACGGTTCGTGAGGTGGTTTACTGGAATATTTCCATTTGGAAGGGGGTCGGCAGAATATGTTTACTTGGGATGGGGTCGCATATTCGATTAGGTTGAAAACAATGGACTTAACTAATGTCTGTGTTTGTGGTAACAAAGTTTAGTTGCGGTTCGTGAGGTGGTTTACTAGAATATTTCCATTTGGAACGGGGTCGGCAGAATATGTTTACTTAGAATGGGGTCACATATTCGATTAGGTTGAAAACAATGTACTTCACTAATGTTTGGAGGAATTTGACGCCATTCATCCTGCAGGGTTTTTCATACATCACTAAATAATAGGATCGAGATCTGTTCTGAACAGCACATTACAAGGCAGGGCAGATGTGGTGAACTATGTTCATGTGTTGGTTTTAAAACAAATTAAAGGAGAAATAAACTAGAATCGTATCCACGACCACATTCATACTGGGAAACTGTAAAACCTAATTCGTAAGAAAGTAACCCAAAACAATGTTCCCAAATTCGAGTTGTGAGAGCACATAAGCCTCATTCAAGGTACTGACTACATACAAACCGCTTCAGATCGCCCCCTTTCTTTGAATAATGTCAGCATACACAATACATAAAAATACCATGAACTCTAGCAGGAAACCTCCTTGTTCATAACCTCAGGACTAACAAGATGCACACTGACCAATCCATGATCTAAGTAGGATCACAAACTGCAAAGGAAACCGATTAAACATCATCGAGAGTAAAACGTATTCAAAGTCTACATGCACAAAACTAGTTGTTGTGAAGTATATATATGCTAAGATCGCTTATTTCAGATCACTTGTTTCGACACAATTTTGTTTTTATCTTCAGATAGGCAACTCTACATTTTTTAAAATAGCACCTCTCTATACGACTGACGCATGGAGACACTTTTTTTTTTTAACCATACATAGCTGCAGATCTCTAGTTGACAACAAAGTTTTGTCTAACTGAAATAAAACTTTGAACAGCGATCTTGGCATATGCATTTCACAACAAATAGTAATATAGATCGACCCCTTCCTTTGAATACACAATACATAAAACTACTATGAACTCTAGCGGGGAACTTCCTTGTTCAGTACCTCAGGACTAACAAGATGCACACTGACCAAACCTGGGTCTTAGTAATTATCATGTATGTAGAGCAAAGTCACACAAACCGCTAACTTACGCAAAAAACGCGTCGACCAGAGAGGTACGAAAAATCATTCCCCGATCCTAAGCTAAGCATGGATTACCTAAACTGCCACAATAGCAGAATATTTGTTTCACTCTCTATCAGTCAGGTACACATGCACTAGCTTTACCATTCTAAGTGGGTTGGAGTATTAACGGAGGATAGGTGCAATAGAAATACAGTATGCACCGAAGAGCCAATGAAACTGGTATCAGAATGCCTATGAAAAACTCTCAGAGGACGGCATTGCAGTCGGAAATGCCTATATAAGATCGGTTTCTGCTACTAGCATGACCCGTTATCAAGATTGCAGTGAGATTGAACGTAGTGCTATCGACCTGTTCCGGCTCCCCACATCGATTTCCTTCCCTGTTGACCGTTCGTTCCAGAGAGTTAATTTACGCCGAGCCCCTACACTGTAACTTTTGTGACACGTGCTCCTATCCATCCTTCCGTTGATGGCGCCTTCGTCGTATCGTAATTAGTCTGTCGAGTTTGTTTCCGTGTTTTTGGAACCGACGCGGTCTTATAACTAGTGCTGTACACGGAGCAGTTACTCCGGAGGCGGAGATTTCGCGCCATTTGACTCGGAGCCTCGGGCTACCTCCGGTTGGACGTGTATAATCGAGCAGACGCCATTTTGGAAATGAATCTTGCCGTGTTTGTTTGCTTTGGCATTGTATTTTGCGTAGCACGAAAAAATGCTGTTTCCTAGCATCAGTTCCATAAATATAAACCAAAATCGATATTTTCTAATACGAGTTTGTTATAATAAAAGTTGTGTAAACGTATAATTATTGATGAAAGTTTCACAGTGGCCTTATAGGACTAACGAAGTACATAACCTTAGATCGCTTCTAGTTAAATGCAGCATAGGTCAGGTAGTAGCGTGTTAGCTTGTCGAGTAAAAGGTTCTATGTTCGATTCACAACAACTGCGGACATTTTATTTCTCCCTAATTGTTCAAAATTTCTTTTTCTTTCTTACTTCTACTACAAAAGTATATTATTATTAGAGGTAACACATTTGTACAAGTCATGTATTAAACAAGTGGTGTTCTGTATTGTGACGATACTGCTGGCCCTCTCATCTCAATGTTATCGTACGATACCGTCTGCCTGGTCCTCTCATCTCAATGTCATCCTATGATACCGTCCGCGTCGGATTCGGAATCGTGTGGTTCAATAGTGATAAAAGTTGCGTGTGAAGTTAGTTAAAAACGATATAGCCAGTCTAGGAATCAGTGTAGGACAGTGTCTCGGTGATACTGTGATCAAAACGAGTGATAGATATTAATTAAGAGATTTGTATAAGACGTTTCCAGACAGTTCTATAAACAATACTTTTGTCATTGTACATTATTTCAATAAATAGACAGACGAAGGGTAAAAACTTTTCTAAAATATAAAGAAATGAAAATAAATAGCATTGTATATATGTTAGGCTCATAAACAAGTTGTTGATCAGCTAATTGTTTTAATTAATGTAAAGTCGAAATTTCTATATTGTATTTCTTTGTATATATTAACTGACGTGAGATTTTGAACTTATTTAGAGAATTGCCAAGATAATTGATAGTTCAATATATGTTAGGAACATGTATGATGTACTCGTTAACTAATTAATTGACATTTAACATTTTGGTTTATTGTCAAACAAAAAGTAGCTTGATTAAAACTTACAAAGATAGGTGCGATCTAAAATTATTGCATGTATAGTTTTCATTTTATATTGCGATTACTTTTGTGTACATGAAATGTTTTACGTTTATGTTTGTTAATTGTAAATTAGTATATTAAATTGTTATGAACAATGCATAATGTAAGGTCATTATTGTCGCTGTTATATATTTGCCTCACCGCCTTGCGTGGGGGAGTTCGAGTTTTGTCTTTTGTCGCGTACTTTGTCTGTGTCAGTTTGTGTTGTTGTGGTAATTTGTGTACGTTATTGTAATGTTTTGGTGGAGAAGAAGTGATTTAAATTAAAGAAGAAGTGAAAAATTGTACATATCGAGTATTTATTTCTACCAAGACGCCCCAGGAGAATAATATTGCAGCGAGCAGAACCCCCATACATCGTGGTATTGAAAAGATGAGTATCGTTTGGAAGTGGTAGAATTAACTGTAGTTTCTTAAAATCTATTAAAACATTTTAGTATGAATGCATAGTTTCGCGGCGAGTTAAGCTGATACAATTTTCTCGGGCTTCCAGCGGCGTCAAGTGGTTTGATATCAAACCACTTGTCGCGGCTGGAAGGCCGAGAGAATTTTATCAAGTGGTGTTCTAATAGCTTTCTGTCAAAAACTCTCGAATCTGTTAATGTATACACATTGTCCTTCCGTCTTCATATAAATTTTTCCCTTTTTATGATACAATTTGAAGATAGTGAACACGGTGTAATGTCATGACCGCGTAACTGGAGACAAACGTCTATAAATAACAATATTAAAACGGAAAGTATCATATTGCAAGATAGTGCAGACCTGTTACGTTGTTGAATAGTCTGTCCACAAAAATAATTCAAAACTTGTATATAAGCGCTAAATAACGGAGTGGTTTAGTGTTCTGTTTTATCACAGCATTTTGTCGCTTTGCATGCGCTAGTTTTACCGTAACATTTCGAAGGAAAGCTTTGCAGCTACCTCGGCATGCCTTCCACAATTACGAAAGATTTCATTGTGGAATTAATGAAATGTGTCAAGGTTGAAGATATCGTGTGTTTTTCTTTTTATCGACACTTTCTTTACCATTCTTAACCAGTTTTATATTGTTTCAACCTTGGTACAGTAGGAATCTTTATGAAATCTTTTTAAATAGTATGTGTCTCTACCTGCGGCGTATTGTCGTCCACATAACTGAAATGTAGCATTGTCATTTTCACTCTCAAAGAACTACCGCACATCGGATCTATGTTTTAACATATCTAGAAATATTATTTTATGATTAAAAATGAAAATTATACTCAGATAAAAGACTTTTCACACAAGAAAAATTTGCGATCATTAATTATCTTCAAAATACCGGCTTATAAGTGTAATACACAAATATGAAAGAACACTTTCTTGTAAGTTCAAAACGACCACCTCATTAGTTTTGCCTATGCCGTAGTACCAGAGATGCCCTTGTGGAGCGCACTCGTCGGATGCGCCTTCTGGCCAGCGATATTCCATCTCGCCTACGTTTCCTCCGGCCAGCCTGCGATTAGACTGGCGTCTCCTACGGTAATACCGGAGATCACCGGATGTGGCGCACTAGTCGCACCTTCGATTTACCCGCCAGTTAACCGCATCCGCAGAGCAGCACTACTGATAACCGATGCGCGCGTCGGCAGAGGGAAATCCGGCGACCCTAGTGACCTCTTGGGGCAGCGTTACGGTGTCGGTGTGTCGTGCGGGCCATGTTTGGGGCATCTTTATCTCGTCGGCTGGCCGCTGTGAGGTGTGCGGGTCGATGGAAGTGTTATGTTGTCTAACAGTCGTCTTATAAAACTTATCTTGCATGGAATTATAAAGAATCGTTATCTCAGCTGTTACATTTGCTTTGAGTACCATATGGGCTTGCATTTACCATGTTCACCGGCTGTTGTATGGGTTGGTTAATCAGGAGGCCGCCGTACCTATGGGATGATGGTTTGAGTCCTACTGACTGCGCTAGCTGAAGTAGTTAAGTACTCAGTCTTGGTGTGATTGTTGACATTGCTATGTGTTTCGAACTGTGAATTGTTCGTGTTAGTCTTCGTCTTCTGTTAAGTTTGGCAGCCATCCCCCAGTGGGTGTCTGCTCCTACATCTTTGGTTTTTCTGTGCTTTGAACGATAGCTATTGGGCTTCCGAACGTCTTCTTTTTTTGAAGATAGCTGAATTTGTCTTTGGCTTGTGCAAGGACATTATTTACTATGTTCATTGAAAATTAGTTCGTGCTAGAGGGGCGTATTTTCTGGCTAGTATTGCCGGGAAAGTATTTTCCCCTCTACGATTTGAATTGCCCACCCGTAGTTGTAGTTAAGCAAAATAATTTCTATTCACGTAAAGTCCCGTATTATCAGGGCTGTTGTTCCCTCGATCAATTTGGGCATCCATTCGTGTTTACCTTTCCCTTCCATCTGTACACCTTACAGTGTAGTCACCCCTCTGCCGCTAAATTTGGTTGTTTTGTCACACCTCTGTATATCCCCGAGTATCTTTACTACCTGTTATTTGCATGAGATGTATGGAATGATTGATGTAAATCCACATTTATGATTTGCTTGTTGTTTTTGCACAATATGTGGTTGTAAGATCACATAACACTCAAATCTTCTCTAAATCATTTTCTGTATCGGGAACGCGTCTGTGGGACAATCTTCCTCAAACGTTAAGAGAGATACAATCAATTCAAAACTTCATAAGGCAGCTAAGAGTGCACCTTCTGTCACCATAACCCTCTCTTTCTCCACTTACCAGTCTGTAGCTCTCTTTTGTCAATTTCTACAATTTCTACTACCCCTCCCCCCCCCCCTGCCACCCAAATATTTCCCTTTCCTTTCGTCACCAGACATCTCTATTCACATACATCTCCACTTCCTAACAACCACTGGCGCTGTCATTTTTCAAGCTTCTCCTCTTTCATTAATCATTTTTCCCCCTTCTGTTTATATTTAACTTAATTCAAATGTGTTAAAAAACCATCTCCATGTAAATATCTCTTGTTATTATTAGTATTACTGTGATTTTTGTGTTATTATGACCATTATTATTATATTACCATATGTTGTTATTATTAATATTATTAATGCTGTGTTTTTTGTTTTTTAATCCTTTGTTTATATTGTTCCTGGTCAGATGTAAGAGAGGGCCCTATTGCCCTAATCTGGTCAGAGCAATCATTTTGACTTTTACTTAAGTGGACTCTTGAACTGCCATTCAGAACTTGTGAGCCTTTATGAGCAGAATCCTGAGCTTCTGGTACTACCGTTATCACTGGATAGCTTATCTTGCTTACTAGCAGTTGGTTCTTCTTGTAATTTGAAAAATTTTGTACAGCCGTGTGGTTTAATTTTGTGCAGGACTCTCACTGAGTAATTTTATTCATACTCTTATTATGCATCATCAGGAGTGAGGCTGTGAATCCTCGTTATTATTGTTAAACTGAGCTTTATTATATTTAATTGGGCCAGCCGCGGTGGCCGAGGGGACTGAGGCGCTCCAGTCACGGTCTGCACGGCCACTACGGTCGGAGTTTCGAATCCCCCCTTGGGCATGGATGTTTGTGCCGTCCTTAGTATTAGTTAGTTCATAAGTGGTTTGTAGATTTACGGACTGATGACCCCGTAAGCTATACAAACATTTGAAACATTTGATTTAATTGATTATTTGAAGCTTAAGTCCAGTGCGGCACTTTTCTATTATGTGTACTACATTGACATCTTAGTAATTACCATCAGCTTGTGTCTTAATTGTCTCAGTTACATTCAGTATAACATGTATTTTTATTTATTTAACATTTGTTATTTTAATTAAGATGCTTAGCATCGTTAGTGTTGTGTAAAGTTTACTAGGAGCCCCATTGAATATCCTTCCTGTAAATCTTATTCAATTGTCAATGGAACGCTCCAAATCGTAACTTTATTGTGATACTTTTCCTGACTGAATCTGGGACATGAATATAGAATCTTAAATCGTTTCCTTAATGTTGCTGAAATCCATTAAGCTTCACGTAGGAGCATTGCTCTTGGTAGCGTTTAATGTAGGCGACATTGAAGGCCTTTTCGGCTGCTGATGTAATCACAGTGTTGATCAGCTTTAGATAATCTTATTACGTAGTTTTATTGACCTTACTTGTATTTATTGATTATTTTGCTGCTTCATTTTTAAATCTTCACATCTGTTTTATTATTATCCAAAGGTTAAGCATTTGTAACTAAAATGAATGTAAGCCTTCTCTGCCAAATTTTTCATGATTAATTGGTTTTGGACAAGGTTGATTGTAAGAGTAAAATTTGGTTTTACAATTTCAGCCATTTAAAAATTTCTCAACCTACCTTGTTATTTAAAGGAAGAAATTAAATCTGTGCTTTTCTTGTTATTTTTCAAAGAATAAATTGTCAGTATATTGAACCTGAACTGAATGTTGATGGGCCGGCATTTCCTTCCTTAATCAGCTAATTGTTTAATTTAATTTGCCACATTCTGTGACGTATAAGTTATAATCGGCATCACCGAGGTATCGATGATGTGTGGATTTACCGGTACAAGAATTTAATGAGGGTACCGTGAATGTCGAGACTCAGGTAAAACAATATATGTGACATCGCCGCGGTCGAAAAGATCGTGCAACATCGCGACCAACAAACACTGAAGTGAATCGCTCAATGCTGGGCCATCAACAAGTGTCAGAGTGCGAACCATTCAACGAAACATCGTCGATATGGGCTTTCGGAGCAGTGTAGGCCTATCCTTACTGAGTGCACGACACAAGACCTTATGCCAAGCTTCTGCCCATCAAAAGCGACATTAGAAAATTGATAACTGTAAACATTTTGCCTGGTCTGACGGACACCGAGCGAGGTGGGCGCAGTGGTAACGCAATGGACTCGCATTCGGGAGGATGGTGGTTCAAATCCATCTCCGGCCATCGTGATTTTGGTTTTCCGTGATTTCCCTTAATCACTCAAGGCAAATGCCGGAATGATTCCTTTCAAAGGGCACGGCCGATTTCCTCCCACATTCTTCTCCGAAAATCCGAGAGTAAGCTCCGTTTCTAATGACCACGCTGTCGTCAGGATGTTAAACCGTGTACTTCCTTCCTTCCATTCATGTAAACTGTGGGTTCCGACGGACATTCCAGCAGGACAATGCGACACCCCACACGTCCATAAATATTACAGAGCGACTGCCAGAACACGCTTCTGATTTAAAAACGAATCTGCGTTTCCTGTTACGAGTTATTTATCACAATATTATTAAGTACTCACTCTGCTGCACAAATCCTTGATGATAGCAACCGGAATTGTCTAACACCACATAAAAATTTCTTATAATGCTACATACTAATAGGCAAATATCTGTATCATGAGCTCCGAAATTTGGGCTTTGTTAGTAGCCTACTGAAATTTTTAAGGTCGATTTTGCATTAACTGAATTTCAATAAGTATCTTAAAGCAACCGCGTCACGATTAACTGTGGAACACAGTTTCCGGTTTCATAGCCTCGGTTTGTAGACGGAGTCACGGTTGCCCGTGGGTACCCATGCTCAGTCTCCCTACGAGGAACATTTTTTCCCTCGCAAATGTGCTGCGATAAATTTGGAGTCCCGTCGGCCCTCGGAGACCAATTTCTTTGGATTACAGGAGATGGCCCCTGCGCAACTTTATTGCAAAACACTACACTACCGCCGGCGGCCTTCCGGATTTTTAAGAGGTGCGCGTGGGGGGACCTCTAATGGCCCAGAAATGTTGAACGATGAGCGCCCTGCCCCGCGGTCGTACGTTCGCTCCGCCAGTGTCTCCAACTGAGCAGTCCACCGCTGGAAAAAGTCTGAAATATTTTCTGCAATTAATCGTAGTGGAGAACTGCGCAATACACTGTACCGAAAAAAAAGAGAAAAGGATAGCAGTGTACTTTGCTCCAGCTAACATTAACTCAAACATCATTATAAAGACCTTAGTAATAGTATTCAGAAGTTGTTGACGATATTACGTACATCTTAGTTACACACTGACAGATTAAACTATTTGCGGTTCACCTCTTAAATTAACGCAGCTTGTAATGCTACTTATAGTTCCTTCGTTTACTTCTTTCTTCTTGCAAATCTATTCTCCCAGTATTAGGTAAGGATATCAGCGAGTGTGAATATTTTCTTACATTTCATTTGATGCGGTTCCTCGCCGATTACTTATGCGAGTGTGTGTGTGTGTGTGTGTGTGTGTGTGTGTGTGTGTGTGTGTGTGTGTGAAAGAAAGAGTCTGAGGGAGTGAAAAAGAGAGACAGAGAAAAGTCTGTGTAACTGGGAAGATTCGAATATTTGAAAATAATATTGTTGGGTACGGTAGCAAATTAGCGACCTTATTTGCATGGAACGAAACAGAGGGTTCGGTGGAACAGAAATGCACACGAGGAACTCGTGCACGATGCAAGAATTGACCACTTGTACAATTTCCTGACCATTTCGACCCCAAAATAGTGACTAACAGCACTCTTTTCCGGTGTCTCTTGACTTATTAAATTTTTCAGTGACTACTGTTGCAGCCGGCCGCGGGGGCCGAGGAGACTGAGGCGCTCCAGTCACGGTCTGCACGGTCACTACGGTCGGGGGTTCGAATCCCCCCTTGGGCATGGATATTTGTGCCGTCCTTAGTTGTAAGTAGTTCATAAGTAGTTTGTAAGTTTAGGGACTGATGACCCCGTAGTTAAGTCCCATAGACTCTACAAACATACAAACTACTGTTGCATAATACAAAAAAGCTCAAATGTTTGTCAGGCTTAAGGGACTTAACTGCAGGGGTCATCAGTCGCTAAACTTATGAACTACTTATGAACTACCTTATAGTAAACACAGCACAAACATCCATGCCCGGGAGGGGATTTGAACCCCCGACGGGGAACTGCCTCGCGCATCGTAACTTAGCGCCTCAATGCGCTTGGCCACACCGCCGCGGCTGTAGCATAGTACTCCCCGTTTAATACATTTAGGTACATTAAAGCGATACATTACAATTTAAGAACAGTGTTGTAGTTGTGGTCTTCAGTCCGAAGAATTTGTTTGTTGCAGCTGTAGCCGCCATCTTGTCCTGTGCGAGCCTCCTCATCTACAAATAAAAAAAGGCAACATACATCCTTTTTTAGGTGCTTACTGTCTCTCGGTCTTCCTCTACGATGTTTACCCCTCCCCCCCCCCCACACACACACTTCTTGATAATGCAAAGATGACGATCATTTGATGTATTAGAATGTGTCCCACCAACATACCTCTTCTCTTATGATATACCAGAAATTTATTTTTTCCCCAATTCTCTTGAGAGCCTTCTCATTAGTTCCGTGATCCACCCATCTAACCTTCATCATTCGTCTGTACCACCACATTTCAAAATCTTCTATTATCGTTTTGTCTTAAATCCTTGTCGTCCACATTTCACCCCATACAATGCTACACTCCACACAAATGCTTTCAGAAGCATCTAAATTAATATTTAATGTATACAAATTTTCCTTCTTCTGGAATGCTTTCCTTCCGATAGCCATTCTGCAACTTCTATCTTCTTTACTTCGACGAGCAAAAGTTATTCTTCTACCCAAATAACAAAACTCATCTACCATTTTATTGTGTCATTACCTTATCTAATTCCTTCAGCGTTGCCTGATTTTCTGACACTAGGTTGCCTTACCCTTGTTTAACTCTTGTTAATGTTCATCTTATATACTCCTTTCGAGACACTTTCCATTCCGTTAATATCCTACTCCATTTGCTTTGCTGTGTCTGACAGAACTAGGCTACTATGTCATCTGCAAACCGCAAATTCAGTAATATTAAGTTTGTGTAATTTCAGGTACAACAGGTACAATGGTTTTTCCACTGGAATGACACTTGATCCCTGAGCCTACTTCATAGTATTGACCGAGATACTTTATACCCAGCGTGAACTAAGACAGAGTTCATTAGGTAACGCTTGCGAGCGCATTTTTTGAGGGGCAACGTGCTGGGTTAGTCTGAGACTTACGTACCACGCTAATATATAGCCAGATTAGGATTTACAGTTCGCTGTTGACTTCATCAAAACGCAGGTAATGTGAGATCGGCAGAAGTCGATCAAGACAATGTTTAGTTTCTATTTCAGCGAAGACGCAGCTAGCAGACACCGGAGCAGTTGACGCTATTGTGTGCGAACGCTTTAGGCGAACTCCACCCACCCCCAAACAGTAATAACAAATACAATTTTGTTTACCATTGCGTAACATTTCTGACATTGCGACAGCATCAAACATAAACTGACGAAATTAAACTAATTTTAAAGTCAAGTAGACGTGATTCTTCAGAAATTCTACAAACTTTATTCTATTTTGAAATTTTTTATACGTTTCCTTTATCCTCTTAAACTATCCGGAACTTGGGAAGAAAAAAAATTATTTGTTTCTTTGTTAATTTGAGTTTTTTTAATAGTTAATAATCATAAGAAATAACAATTACCTTCTATTTCACTAACTCGAGAAATCACTTTACTACCCTGATCCTGTTGTTGTTGTTATGTCTTCAGTCCGGAGACTAGTTTGATGCAGCTCTCCACCCTACTCTATCCTGAGCAAGACTGTACATTTCCTCATAAGAACGGAAACCCACATTCATTTGAATCTGCTTACTATGTGCGTCTCTTGGTGTCATTCTGCGATGTTTTCCCCACAAATTTCTCTCCAATGCTAAATTTACGATTCCTCGATGTCTAAGAATGTGTACAACCAAGCGATCCCTTCATTTATTCAAGGTATGCCAAAAATTCCTTTTCTCACCAACTCTGTTTCGTACCTCTTCATTAGTTATACGATCTACCCACCTAATCTTCAACATTCTTCTGCAGCACCACATTTCAAAAGCCCCTATTCTCTTCCTGGTCGCTCTGTTTATAGTCTATGTTTCACTTCCGTACAAGGCAACACTCCACACAAATGCCTTCAGAAAAGACTTCCTTACACTTAAATTAATATTAGATGATAGCTCTTTCTCAAAAATGCTTTTCTCCCATTGCCATTCTATATTTTATATCCTTCGTACTGAAACCGTCGTATGTTATTTTATTACCCAAGTAACAAAACTCAATTACCACCTTCATTGTTTCGTTACCTAATCTAATTCCTTAAGCATCCCCTGATTTTCTAAGAATGCATTCCATTATCTTTGTTTTGCTCTTGTTAATGTTCATTTTATACGCTCTCTTTATACCCTCAGACTTTAAGAAAAATTTAATAATCCCCAATCTGAAGAGCCGCGGTGGAGTAGCCGAGCGGTCTAAAGCATCTCGCTGCGGAGCGCGCGGTTGCTCGCCGTGGAGGTTCGAGTCCTCCCTGGGGCATGGGTGGGTGTGTTTGTCCGTAGGTTAGTTTACCTAGGTTTAAGTAGTTTGTAAGCTACGGACTGATGACCACACAGTTCGGTCCGATAGATTTACAGATATTTGAACCCAATCCAAAGAAGTCAGGCGCAGACAGGTGTGAAAATTACGAAACCATCGATTTGATAAGTCGTGGCTGCAAAATTTTAATACGAATTATATACAGGAGAATGGAAAAGCTGATAGAAGCTGACCTCGGGGAAGAACAGTTTGGCTTCAGGACGAACGTAGCAACCCGGGATTCAATACTCACTTTACGACTTATCTCAGAAGATAGATTAAGGAAAGGCAAAACTACATTTTTATCTTTTGTAGATTTGGAGAAAGCTTTTGACAATGTCAACTGGAATACACTCTTTCAAATTCTGAAGTCAGCAGGGGTAAAACACAGGGAAAGGAGAGTTATTTACAACTTGTACAAACGCCAGACCGCAGTTATTAGACTCGAAGGGCATGAAAGGGAAGCATTAGTTCGGAAGGGAGAAAGACAGGGTTGTAGCCTTTGTCCGATTTTATACAGTTTGTAGATCGTACAGGCGGTGAATAATAGCAAGGAAAAATGTGGAATAGGGATTAAAGTTCAGGGCGAAGAAATAAAAACATTGCGTGTTGCTGCTGATATTGTAATTCAGTCAGAGACAGCAAAGGACCTGGAAGAGCAGTTGAATGGGACTGATCCTCATCTTTCTGAATTCTACATGCTATGGTGTTGATATCTTCCATGTAGGAACTTCGGTTACATTAGCAGGTTAGATATGTCAGTTGTGCACTACACATAGTTGGAAAAGTAGTATCAAAATCACAACAGCATAATAACTGCACGTCAGAACTGTGGTTGTTTCTTTGTCTGCCGAGGACGTTCCCTGTTCAGTATCGTCATGCCGCTCCCTGGCAGCTCATTATTATGTTTATAAGAGATACTGCGACTGGTGGTCGTGGCCGTACAGGAGGTATACCGGCTTTATGTATTATATTGCAAATCATGTCCACTTCCAAAGAACTCTGCACAGCTCTCATAATTTTTATTTATTTTGGAACCTGTTTTAGAGGAACTGCGTTTCTATGAGCATTCTGCCGAATCGTCTGACAAAAATTTTCTTTGTCTCCGTGATACTTGTATTTCGATTTTTCTACTTTAACTGAAAGAAAAATGCGCTTACTTAGTTTAGCCTCAGCCACTGCAGGGGAAATCAGTATACGATGTGAAGCATATGTCACTTTGTTTCTTGCTGTGTTTTGACTTCTTCCTTTGGTGGGCTTCCGTCAGGAACAAAGGATCCCTACACTCTGTCAGCGGAAGGGCAAAGGAAACACAGGGGTGATCAAAACTTGTTCACTGCCATCAAACACTTTATTGATTTTCTTATTTTACTGCATTGCCCTCATACAGTAGTGAGTCATCCGATATTAAACAGATGAGAATTAGGTAATAAAGGCCGCATCCCATGTATTTAAACTTTTTTTTTTTTGGCTCTATTGGTAGCTCTGTTCCTTGCGATCGCTGATCGTGTTTCTTCATTGTTTTCTTGGGCCAGCTTGCACAAAGTGCGTTCAGCTCTCTGTCCGGGCGCACTGAGATGCGACGCTCGGCTGCACTTGAGCTAAACTGACAGATGCTATCCGACGTAATTATTGCTACTTACGTGTACTCGCAAAACTTCTAAGTCGATTTTATCGATAATTTCTGAGAGTAGAGAGTTGCATCGAATGGCTTTGGCTCATTGTTATTTAAGATGTAAATTTCATGTACCGTAAATACCAAAAAATTCTAAAATCTGATAGGCATGCATGTTGTCTCCTTGTTAGGCAAACATTTCGCCTTCAGTGGTGGCCAGGGCTAACTGACTCAAAAAAAAAAAAAAAAAAAAAAAAAAAAAAAAAAAAAAAAAAAAAAAACACACAGACGGTGGGCATGGGCATGTTGGCGTAATTCCGTGGAAAATAATATGTACTTCAACGGGATTATTAGGGACTTTTTATTTTCTCGGTTGAGATGACGCTGCAAATGGCTGTATTTTTAACGTTTCCGAGCATGTTACTTTCTGCAGAAAAAGGCACAGTAATATTCATATTGTGAGAAAGCAGAGCAGGGAAAACGGGAATAAACAGAGTACCTGAAACTTCAGGAAAGCTTTATTACGAACCGTTAATTGCAGCTATAACTCACCGACTGCGACCCTCAACACGCAGGCAATGAACAGGGCGTGATGTGCGACCATTAAGCACACTCCCTCACCGCCTCGCCTCGAAAGAGTCCTTCATAAAAGGGAACGGCATAAAGGGGTGAAAGAGCGGCCTTCTTTGCGCTAAACGGCCAGTAACTTTAAGCCGCAATACAACTGCGTGCCAGCACTGCTGTAAGCGAGGGCGAATGATTTGCAGCCTTAGTAATAAAAAGGTGTTAATGCAGGTGACGGGGAGGAAGCCGCCATTATGTGATAGCACGCCACTTGCTCCCTGACTGCCTCCAGAAGGGCGCCTGGGAAGATAATTGTCCCCCAATAGCGCGTGCCGTTGCGGGGGCAGCGCGGTATTGTCCGCTAATGCGACGGCCGGCCGGCATTGTGCCAGTGCAGCGACATATAGCGGCAGCTTCCTGCCGACGTCGCGGTTATCGCATCTGGGGCCGAAGGCCGAGGGGCAGGAACACGGCACTGTGTCTAGGGACGGTAGGGGTGGAAAGCGGGGGCGGAGAGGACGGGGGAGAGTCTTTACAGGCAAACTCCGGCCCTTCCGCGGCCGCCTCCAATTTCGTCCACTCGGCAAAAGGGGTCCGTCTTCGATTTAGATTCAAATTACTCCGCTCTTCGCAAGCGCTCTCGGACGAGAAGAGGTATTTCAAGTTGCCTCTCCTGTGACACGTAAAAACAGTGGCTCATTTAATTATTCCGGTTCAATTGTTTAGCTTAAGTATTCGCCTATATTGGATAGGGATTGAGCGTCTTACTTTAGCAGCAATTAACGGTTCAATTAAAACAACAGATTTATGGTTATATCACGGTAGAAGGAATACTGTAAATTCTCACTGTTTTAGAATACGCCCAAAATTTTGATAGCGTATCAACAACAAGAAGCTGACGTAATGACCAAGAATCGCAATACATTTATTGCCCCTTGAAAATTCAACACGCGTTTGTGCTATGTTTTGGTTTTCTGTAGTAGTTACGTTGATTCAGACGAAACTGTACATACATCATCGATGTAAAATGTGCATCAAAATCATTATCATCAATACTTATTATAAATGTGGATGTATGTATGTACGTTCTATATTTCCTTCTAAAATACCAACCGATTTAAAGGATTCTTATTGTACCTATTTTCTATCAATATAAATGATCTGATGGACAGAGTAAGCTGTAATTTGCGGCTGTTTGCTGATGATGATGTGGTGTATGGGAGGGTGTCGTCTTTAACTGACTGTAGTAGCATACAGGATGACTTAGACAAAATTTCTAGTTTGTGTGAAGAATGGCAACTTGCTCTCAATATAGAAAAATGTAAGGTGATGCGCATGAGTAAGAAAAACAATCGTAAAACGTTCAAATACAGCATTAGTCGTGAGCTTCTTGATGCTGTCGCGTCTTTCATATATCGAGGCGTAACATTGCAGAGCGATATGAATTGGAACGAACATGTAAGGACAGTTGTAAGGCGGATAGCCGACTTCGGTTTATTGGGAGAATTTTGGGAAGATGTACTTCACCTGTAAAGGAGACCGTGTATAGAAAGCATGTACTACAACGTTTTGAGTATTGCTCAAGTGTTTGGGACCCGCAGCGGATCAGTTTAAAGGAAGAGATAGAGGCAGTTCAGTGGCGAGCAGCTAGATTTGTTAATCCTGTACTCACCTGACCAGAAATGCTGTTCCTCTTTCCACCGAACTTCGCTAATCCCCACTGTATATAACTTCAACCTGTCCATTTCCCTTTTTTAATTTTCTAACTTCCCTACCGATTAAGCGATCTAACATTCCACGCTCCGATCCGTAGAATGCCGCTGTTATATTTCCTGATGATCACATCCTCCTGAGTATTCCCCGGCCGGAGATCCGAATGGGGGACTATTTTACCTCCGGAATATTTTACCCGAGAGGATGCCATCATCATATGTTCATACAGTAGAGCTGCATGTCCCCGGGAAAAGTAACGGCTGCAATTTTCCCTTGCTTTCAGCCGTTCACAGTAACTGTGTGGCAAAGCCACATTAACTGATGTTGCGAGGCAAGCTCAATCAATCATCCAGGCTGTTGCCCCTGTACCTACTGAAAAGGCTGCTGCCCCTCTTCAGGAATCACACGTTTGTCTGGCCTCTCCACAGATACCCCACCGCTGTGGTTGCATCTACGGTACGGCTATGTGTATCGTTGAGGCACGCAAGCCACCCCACCTCGGCAATGTCATGGGAGTGACTTTATAGATGCAGTGACTGTACGGATTGTCTTAAGGCACGTATCTAAAGCACGTATTATATAAAAATCAAGTCATAAATCAATGTCGAGAGACATATTTTGTCTGAAGGAGAGGCATCTTATTAAACTTTGTGCCACGGTAAAATTGAGGTTTGTGTGGTGCCTTAAGACAGTCCGTGCAGTCACTGGATTCATCAATTCACTGTGGCCTGGTGGTTATTGCATCTGCCTAGTAAGCAGAAGATTCCGAGTTCGAATCCCAGTGGTAGAACGAAGTTTAATTCAAGGTAATAAAATAAAGCAGCAGCCTACACTTCATTTCTGCGACCAAGGGATCTCATTTATCAAATGAAATTGTAAACGTTCTCTGAAGTAATGCAGCCATGTTTAAAATCCTAGAGTCCGCCGAAGTCAGTATGACACAACCACTATTACTGAATCATCTCATACGCTCATACACATTCACTCTGTCTGCTTCTCTCTCTCTGTCTCTCTCTCTC
The DNA here is from genome assembly GCA_026315105.1 of Locusta migratoria. NCBI lineage: Eukaryota > Metazoa > Arthropoda > Insecta > Orthoptera > Acrididae > Locusta > Locusta migratoria. The sequence goes on along the minus strand of CM048749.1, from coordinate 108,881,181 downwards.
TCTCTCCGTGTCCGTGTGTTCGTGAGAGCGAGAGAAAGACAGAGATTCAGTGACTGATCGCATGTGCGCATGTGAGCTATTCCGTATGTACACCGAATCACTTGTTGATGAACTGCCGCTGTTAATGTTTTCGTAATATATTCACACGCTCTTCTCGCACCTCATCGTACACAGATGCACGGTTATTAGCGTTCGGGCGATTAATGTCAGCTGTCAAAAAATGAGAGGTGACAAATGGACGCAAACGGTGCCGCCTGCAAACGTCGCCAGTTAATCAGCTGTAATCGGAGAGCCGCGCTGGCGATGGCGATGGCGTGCCCCTGGATTAATGCGTTGCGAATCGCGGCGCGGCGCGGCGCCACGGTCGCCACTTCGTTAGTCCGGCGTGGGCGGCGCTGCGCTTTGACAAACGAGCCACCGCGCAAATATTAGGACCGCGGAAATGAGGCCCGGACCGCGGCGCGGTGCGCATGCGCGCCACCGCCGGCTGCCCGCGTTTGCCATTCAGGGCGGGCGTCCGGCGCGTGGGGGCACCGCTTTGCGCGCTCTCTAATGACTGCTTTGCATTCTTCCCGAATCCGACTGTTATTGTTCGAATTATGACGTGTGACGGAGGTAAACTGTTGACCAGAGATAATTGAGAACAATGGTAGTTGGTTTGCTGGAACTCTTAAATGAGGACACCGTAAACACAGCCGTTCTTGTGAAACGCCGGCCGCGGTGGCCGAGCGTTCTGCGGCGCGCCAGTCACGGTCTGCAGGGCCACCACGTTCGGGGGTTCGGATCCCCCCTCGGGCATGCATATTTCTGCCGTCCTTAGTATTAGCTAGTTCATAAGTAGTTTGTAAGTTTATGGACTTATGACCCCGCTGTTAAGTCCCAAAAGCTCTACAAACGTTTTTTAAAAGCCGCGGTGGATTAGCCACGCGTACTGGAGCGCCGTGTTGCGGTGCGTGCGGCCGTCCGCCGTCGGGGGTTCAAGTTCAAGTGTCTGTAAATCTATCGGACCAAACTGCGTGGTCATCAGTCCGTAGCTTACAAACCACTTAAACCTAGGTAAACTAACCTAAGGACTACACACACACCCATGCCCCAGGGAGTACTCGAACCTCCACGGCGAGCAACCGCGCGCTCCGCAGCGAGGCGCTTTAGATCGCTCGGCTACTCCACCGCGGCATCGGGGGTTCGAATCCCCCCTCGGGCATGGATGTTGTGTCGTCTTTATTGTAAGGTAGTTCACATGTAGTTTGTAAGTTTAGGGACTAATGACCCCGTAGTTGAGTCCCTTAAGCTTTACAAACATTTGAACATTTCTTTGCTGTCTCCATTAGAGACCTATGAGACGTGGTCATAGCGATGCACTTGGATAAACTTTAAAGTCTTGACCACTAATTTAAATTTATTGAGGCCTTACGCGTTTCGACGTTGCGTCATTATCGAAGGCTGCAGCAAGACGATGGAATTAACATTCATCACACATTTCGATAAAACATAAATGAGAACACAATAATCACACTCACCATATCTTTTAAAACTTATTAAAAAGTGAAACTAAACATTCCTTTTAAAAAATGACTGTCAAAGACATATGTCAAAAATAAAATAAATTTAAAATTCCCCCAGAACATCCCTTATTTTATTTTTGACATATGTCTTTGACAGTCATTTTTAAAAGAAATGTTTAGTTTCACTTTTTAATAAGTTTTAAAAGATATGGTGAGTGTGATTATTGTGTTCTCATTTATGTTTTATCGAAATGTGTGATGAATGTTAATTACATCGTCTTGCTGCAGCCTTCGATAATGACGCAACGTCGAAACGCGTAAGGCCTCAATAAATTTAAATTAGTGGTCAAGACTTTAAAGTTTATTCAAGTGCATTTGAACATTTGATATTGTGAAACACATCTAGCTCTTTCCACACATGAAGTGATGAGTGTTGTCGACAAGGCATTCCGAATCGATTTCGTATTTCTACATTTCCAGGTCGCTTTGTACCTTACGAACGGCCTCGGAATGAAGGTGCCTGCTTGTGGAATATCGCCACAGTTGTATGACTGGATGGGAATTTTAGGAAGAAAACATAAAGTAGGAATTAACGGAAAGGCATGTAGTAAAACTGAAATCTCTGGCATTCCCACGGGAAGCGTTATACGGCTCCTATTTTTCTTTACCTTTATAAAAGATTCAGGAGACAATAAGAGTAGCTCTCTTAGCATAATATCACACGATGCTGTCGCTTATCTGTTAGTAAATCACCAGAAAATAAAAAGCAACTGATATATATGCAAACGTGGGCTTCCGCGGCAGTTGTCACTATCAATAAAATTCTTCTGGGTATGATACCGCGTCGTCTATTTTGTAAACTTTGCCGACGTTTCGGCCACTGTTGCAGGCGGCCTTCATCAGGGTCTGTGTCTGACTGCTGACTGTACGATCGCTTGGTGTTTATATACCAGCGGATGAAGGAGAGGAAGGGGGCGTAGGGTATCCTTTATTGGTGGTTATATTATTGCACGTCATTGGTGGAAAGGGGCGTTGCTGTTTGGTGTTTTAAATGTTACTTGGCTATCTGTCAGGCGTCTGATGCTGCTTGGTAGGTGATCAAAGACTCTTATGGCAGCATAATTTACCCCTTTCTGTGCCAAACCGAGATTTAGCCCTACATAGTGCAGATCATCCTTTTTCGTGGTGTGATGGCTGTGCCCACTGCTATAACTTTTGAACTGGGTTGGATTATTAATAACGAATTCATACGTGAATATATATATATATATATATATATATATATATATATATATATATATATATATATATATATATATATATATGTATATATATATACTGTCAAGTTACGGTGAGGATACCTAAATACTTAAATAGCTGTCTACAGGATATCGTGGGTGGGCTCCAGCAATTATTCTGATTACACGCTTTTGTGCAATGAACACTCTTTTACTCAATGATGAATTACCCCAGGATATGATGCCATACAAAAGCAGTGCATGAAAATAGACGTAGTAAGATAATTTACTGAAAATATTATCCCCAAAATTTGCAATAACGCTAACAGCATACGTAGCTCAACTCAAACGTTTCGGCAGACCGTCTGTGTTGTTTTCTGTTTAATCTCTCATCAATGCACACACCTAAAAATTTTGAAAATTCTACCTTAGTTACCGACTTCTGTTTAAAGTCTATACTTTTTACTGGAGTTTTGCCAGTTACTGTGCATAACTGTATGTACTGTGTTTTATCAAAAATGAATGAGAGTCCATTTGCAGAAAACCACTTAATTATTATGGGAAAGACATTATTTACGAATATATAATTTAGTTCTTGTTTTTTGGAGACTGGTTTGACGCAGCTCTCCACATTATCCTGAGCAAGCTTCTTTATTTTCTCATAAGACTGGCAACACACCTACATCTGAATCTGCTTACTACATTCGACTCTTGGTCTCCATCTGCGATTTTTCCCCACAAACAGGAATGTGTCCTACGAATCGATCCCTTCTTTTAGTCAAGGTATGCCAAAACTTCATTTTCTCCGCAATTCTGTTCAGTACCTTTTCACCTGATACGCGATCTACCCACCTAATCTACAGCATTATTCTGTAGTCTCTATCCTCTTTCTGACTAAACTATTTATCGTCCACGTTTTACTCCCATACAAGGAAACACTCCGCAAAAATGCCTTCAGAAAGGACTTCTTTACACTTAAATTAATATTCAACGTTCAGAAATTTCTCTTCTTTCAAAATCGCTTTACTTTACATTGCCATTATGCGTTTATATCCTCTGTACTGCGAGCATCTAATGATATTTTACTACCCAAATAAGAAAACTAAACAACCATCTTCGTTGTTCCGTCACCTAATCTAATTCCTTAAGCAACGCCTGATTTTCTAAGACTGCATTCCATTTCATTTGTTTTCCTCATGTTAATGTTCATCGAATACGCTCCTTTTAACACACAGTCAGTTCCGTTCAATTGCTCTTCCAGGTCGTTTGCCGTCCCTGACAGAATTACATTTTTTATATCTTCTCCATGATCTTTAATTCCCTCTCCAAATTTTTCCTTGCATTCCTTTACAGCTTGCTCAATGTACAAATCGAATGTCATCGGAGAAAGACTACAACCCTCTCTTACTCCCTTCCCAAACACGGTCTCCTATTCAGCGCCCTTCAACCCTAATAACAGGTGTCTGGTTAATGTACAAGTTGTAAGTAATCTTCCGTACTCTATATTTTAACCCTGCTAACTTCAAAATTTTTAAAAAAAATGTATTCCAATGAACATTGTCAAAAGTTTTCTCCAAATCTACAAAGACTAGAAACGTAGGTTTGCGTTCCCTTAGTCTAAGTCGTAAGGCGAGTATTGCCTCCAGTGTTCTTACATTTCTCCTGAATCCAAACAGCCGCAGAGAAGTGGCCGAGCGCATTTTAGGCGCTATGCTCCTATGCTCGAGGCCGTTCGCCGTCGGGGGTTCTAATCCTCCCTCGTGCAATGGAAGTTTGTGTTGTCTAACTGATGTTTCTGTAACTTTCAAACCTCTCTGTCCTTTTTTTTTTTTTTTTTTTTTTTTTTTTTTTTATGGGATTACTACATTCTTCTTGAAGGCTGAAGGTATTGCGCCCGTCTCTTACATCTTATTTATCAGGTGAAATAGTCTTGTTATGACTGGTTCTCCCAGGCAATTCAGTAGCTCCATCTACTCCAGGAGCTTTGCTTCGCCTTATGTCTTTCAGTGCTCTGTCAAATTCATCTATCACTAATCTCCTACTTAATGTTGAACTACTTCCTCTTCTATTTCTACAATATTGTCTCGAAGATCATTTCCTTTGTAGAGCCTCTCTATATACTCTTTCCACCTTTCAGCTATGCCTTCTTTACTCATAACTGGTTTTTCATCTGAGTTCTTGATATTTATGCATCTAATTTTCTTGTCTCAAAAGTCTCCTTTATTCTCCTGTAGGCGGTATTTATTTTTCCCCTAGTTATGCATTCTTCTACAGATTTGCATTTAGCTTCTAGCCACTCCTGCTTACCCCATTTGCAATTCCTGTCAATCTCATTTGTTAGTCGTCTGTACTCCATTTTACCTGCATTTCTATATGTTCTCCTTTCGTCTATTAAATTTAGAATATCCTGAGATATTCAAAGAATTGTGTGTATGTATTCCGTTTCTGACGATTTGGTCCTCTGCTATCTTCACTATTTCATCCCTTAAAGCTACCCATACCTCTTCTACTGTTTTATTTTCCACCCGTTTCTGTCAATTGTTGCCTCAACACGCCCTGAAATTCTGAAAAACTTCAGGTTCCTTCAATTTATTCAATTTCCATCTCCTAATATCCCTACCTTTCGGCAGTTTATTCAATTTTATTCCACAGTTCGTGGCCAATAAGATTTGATCAGAGTCTATATCTGCCCCTGGATATGTGTTACAGTTTAATAACTGATTCCAAAATCTATGCCTTACCATTATAAAGTCTACCCAGTGTCTCCCAGTCTCTTCCAAGTATACAACTTCCATTTATGATTCTTGAACCAAGTGACTGTTATGATTAAATTATGTTCCGTACAAATTTCTACCAGATGGCTTCTTATTTCATTCGTTTTTCTCAGTCCATATTCACCTACTATTTTTTTCTTCCCGTCCTTTTTCTACTATCGAACTCGAGTCCCCCATTACAATTAAGTTCTCCTCTTTCTTAACTGTCTAAATAATTTCTTAAATCTCCTCATACATTTCTTCTATCTCCACATCATCAGCAGAGCTAGTGGGCCTATAAACTTGTGGTACTGTAGTCGGTGTTGGCTTTTTATCTACCTTGACTACGTTATGCGATCACTACACTGTACGTAGTGGATTACGCGTATTCCTAAACTGTTGTTCATTATTAGACCTACTCGTGTAATACCCCCAACTGATTTTATATTTATAATTCTGTACTCGCCTGACCAGAAATCCTGTTCCTCTTTCGACCAAACTTCACCAGTCCTCACTATATCCAGCTTCGGCCTAAACATTTTTTTAAAACTTTTTTATCCATCCTACCCTGTTATGAGATCTAACATTCCACGCTGCGATTCGTAGAACCCCACTGATGTCTTTCCTGATGACGTCATCCTCTTGAATAGATCACGCCCGGAGTTCCGAATTATCTCACGCGAGATGTTGCCATCATCATATATACATACAGTAGAGCTGCATCTACTCGAGAAAAAGTAACGGTGGTAGTTTCCCCATGCTTTCAGCCGTTGGCAGTAACTGTATGGCAAAGGCAAATTATCTGATGTTACAAGGCTAGCTCAGTCAATCATTCAGGCTGTTGCCCCTGCAACTACTGAAAAGGCCACTACCACTTCTGAGCAACCACACGTTTGTCTGACCTGTCCATAAATACCCCTCCGCTGCGGTTGCACCGATTGTACGGCTATCTATATCGTTGAGGCACGCAAGCCACACCACCTGGGCAATGTCTGTTGTTCATGGAGGAGGAAGTCCTCCATATGTTTACATACTATTGTCATGTGTTTCTGTGTTTGCAAGTACATATTGAAGACAAATCTATAGTTGTGTTCCAATCTTAATTAAATTTTGCAGAAATGACCTTCAAACTAACAGGATAGTCGCCTTAAGTTTAAGAATCTTGTGCAACAAATAGGTCACATGACATGACGCCATAAACAATGAGATGTGTGAAAAGCTGCTGCATCACGCGAAAATATTGCAAATTTAATTCGCAGAAAATTTTACAGACAGTATACACAGATACAGCTGAATGTACCTTCGAAATTGTATCAAGAGATATGCGGACATAAACAGTATCGTTCATGGGAAACCGCTCAGTGACGCATCATGTACGAATCTATTATTTCCATGATACTACCTGTATTCGCAACAGATTTTACAGACTTACAGCACTTATGCAAAAGATTATGTACCTGCAATATTAATCAATTGTACTACAAATGTCTATATTTAAAAAATTATGATATCACAAATTATACTGTGATGGGTAAAAACCTTTTACATTATGCACCACGTTTTGATTTGTTAGTTACTACTAAGACACTGCTATACCAATTATTTATGACAGAGCTACATTTTCACTTCAAGAGACTGCATTTTCCAGTGAGACTTTTTATGTTCTGATTAATATATCACAAGGCAATCTACTTAATACTGCGGATCAGATTTGTTTCTCACTACAACTTAATTACTCTTGCTCCCAGGTTGGCTCACAAAAAAATTAATTCATACCAGCACCTAGACAAGTAACAAGAAATATAATTACAGTCAAGTTTTGAATGAAATGAATCTATGAACGTTAAGTATAGTTTGTATTTTTTTAACTTTCTTCAGTTTGATAATACACTAATGATTTTGTACATTGTGGAAGACAGCCTCCCAAAATATTACATGGTTTTAGAAGGAAAGAATATGGGCAGAGAGAGACAGGATAGCAGACGTTCTAACACAAGGCTAGAATAATTAAATAGGCACCGGGCAACGCTGTGCTTTCAGCTAGTAATAAGATAGGAGAAATGCGATCCAAAACGGAAATATTTAGGTGTTCCTTGTTCTACTGGAGAATATACCGGTAGACGAATGTTATGAAACCTGTTGAATAAACCCTCTATTACACACTTCTATTTGCAGAATGAATATGTAAATGTAGATATGCAACATTTTTTTCGGGAGAACTGCTTTCAGCACATGAATGTCAGAAACTCATAATTCATAAAAGCCTTTATTGCATTTCAGGCAGCATATCAAGTGTCACATCTACTTTCATGACTTGTGTTATAGAACACGCAGTTGATGGAACAACGGGCCTTCCTGCTCATTCCCAGCGTCTGCTAATCACTGCGCCGCTGTCCATGTGTTGGGAGACGGCATTACGTGCACTCTGATGACTCGTTTCTATTTTTCCACAATTCACCTGTAATTCTTCGAGATACGCCGAGTCATTGAAACCAACGTTGGAGCCACCAGTGTTCGTTAATTGTACGGATCGGAGAAATAGCGTAGAACACGGATGCGTTCCTTGTCCCTATTATGAACAGACATCAACGTTATTTCATTCCATCACTGTAGTCAGCTCGTCTCGAAGCTCTGTTTGTTTGTACTTTTGTTCTTCATCACTATTTATTTTATACTTTTTAAACAATACAGCTTTATCAGAAACATTTTGAAAGCAATAACACATACTGCCGACAGTGAAGTGGATATAAAAACAGAAATATAAATTCCTACTGAATTGTGATTTTGACACACTCTGAATTTATTGTTGAGGTCTTCAGTCCAGAGACTGGTTTGATGCAGCTCTCCACCCTACTCTTTATAAGCCTCTTCGTTTCTGAATATGAACAGAAACCCACAATCTGGTTACTGTATTCGTCTCTCTCTGTACTTCTGGGATTTTTATTTCACACACTTCCCTCCGATACTAAATTGACGATTCCATGCCCCAGAATTTGTCCCACACAATCAATCCCTTTTATGAATCAAGATATGTAATAAAATTCTTTTCTCCCCGATTTTCTTCAGCACCTCTTCATTACTCAGGCTACCTACCAACATAATCGTCTGCATTCCTCTGTAGCACCACATTTCAATGGCGTCTTTTTAGTGTAAAGTGACATACTAAAATTTACATTTATTTTTTATGTAAACAAATTACGCTTCTTCAAAAATTGTTTCCTTCTCATAGCCATTCTGCGTTTTATATCTCCTTTACTTAGGCCATGAGAAGTTATTTTGCTACCCAAACAACAAAACTCAGTATAATTTTAAACAATGCTGAATAACAGCAACCGTATATCAACATTTCAGAACTTACGTAATACAGCATAACAGTTATGTATATTTTTATGTATTAGCAGGGTTACTCGGACTCAATGATGTAAAAATTGTAAAACAATAATAATTTTAACACCGGTTGGTGTGAAGAACCATAAGAAACTAATACTGTAGCACGGAACACGCAGGAACGTAAACGTTCACAACGACGCAGCTCTCGTGCAATTTAGCCTGTTTAAAACATTTCTAACACGTTTATTCTCTTATTATCATTTTGGGTAAATGTTTTTAACTTTTGATAACTTACCCTTAGTGCTAACGAAACATGGTTAAGACCCCATATCTTTACATAACCGATTGGCAAAATTACATCTACATCTACATGGGATATTCTGCAAATCACATTTAATGGCCTGGCAGAGGGTTCATAGAACCACCATTATACTATTTATCTCCCATTCCATTCTCGAGTAGCGCGCGGGAAGAAAGAACACCTGAATCTCTCCGTTCGAGCTATGATTTCTCGTATTTTATTCTGGTAGTCATTTCTACTTATGTAAGTGGGAGTCAACAATATATTTTTGAATTCGGAGGAGAATGTTGGCGATTGTAGTTTCGTAAGTAGCCCACACCGCAGCGATAAGCGCCGTTGTTGTTATTATTCCCATCCCACACCCTGTATTTTTCCGTAACGCTGTCTCCTCTGTATCGTGACAATACGAAACGAGCTGCACTTCTTTGGACTTTTTAGATGTCCTCCGTCAAACCCACCTGATATGGATCCCACACTGGGAAGCAATACTCTAAAAAGGACGGACAAGCGTAGTGTATGCAGTTTCTTTTGTAATTCTGTTGCATCTTTTAAGGGTTCTGGCAATAAAACGCAGTCTGTGTTTCGACTTTCCCACGACATATTTCCAGTTTGTAATAATAGTAATAATAGTATCTTGTGGAGTTTACGGCCTTCACTTTTGATTGATTTATCTTGTATACAAAGTTTAACGGATTTCTTTTCGTACTTATGTGTACTAGCTGAAAACCCAGCGTTGCCCGGATATGTATTAGGTTATCCAAGTCTTGTGTTAGTACTTCTGCTATCTTTTCTCTTCCTCTGTGTGTGCATTTCCTTTTCCCTGAAACCATTCTATACTTATGGGAGACTATATCATAAATAAGGCTGTCTACAATCCAATGAAAGAAAGACAGTAAGAAATATACAAACGGTTCGTAACATTCTTACATTAACGTAATTAAAAAATTACTAGAAACTACTTTTCTTGTTACTCGTCCGGAACCTAGTGTGTATAAAGTCTTTAGTGAGCCCACCCTTAGAAGCAGACATACAGTTTTCACAGTGAGAAACATGGAAATATCAAATCCAATCCGGAGTAGTTAATAGATTGCCTTGTGATTTATTAATCATAATAGGAAAAGGAAATCTCATTGGAAACTGCAGTCTCTTGAAGTAAAAAGACACATCTGTCATAAATAATTGGTACAACAGTGTCTTAGTACTAACCAACAAATGAATTACAACGTGGTGCATGATATATCATCGACAAATGGCAAAGATTTTATTTCATCTCACTAAAATATAATTACTTCCCCAAATATCTTCTTGCATTCCCTCACAGCCTGCTCAAAGTACATATTGATTAACACAAGGGAAAGGCTGCAACCCTGTATTAATCCATTCCCAATCACTGTATCCTTTCCATACCCTTCAACTGTTATAATTGCTGTCTGGATTTTGTACATATAACATTCAGTTTCCTATACTTTACTCCTGCTAAATTCAGAATATGAAAGAGTGTATTCCAATCAAAATAATCGGACGCTTTCTCTAAATCTACAACAGCTAAAGATTTAAATTTTCCATTCCCAACGACAGCACTGCATCTGGCGTTCGTACATTTTTGCTAAATCCAAACTGATCCTCCTCCAGGACGGATTCTATGTTTTATAACTATTATTTATTGAACCGATTGTTCTGTAATTTTCACACTTGTCTGCACACTCGGTTACTGATTACAATTTCAAAAATTATCATAACGTAACATTCCATTTCCAGGTTCACTTCCTCCTTTGTATACTTCAATCTTTACCAGTGTATCACTTATATGTTTATTTTAAAAAAGTGTTGGCTTCTGTAACGATTTCCATCAACAGGAAATATAAACATAAGTGCTAAGAGAATTTCAGCTGGTTTAGTTTCACTCCCAAGCGATTCTTTCTTTTTCAGTTTGAGTTTGAAAAATTGAAAGAGTAGCTCAAAATTTTAATAATGGGTATCAATTGCTTGTAACATATTTTAAAACTTACTGATTTCAAAATGTATGGTATTAAGAGATAATACACAGCCCATTATCTATTACAAAATTTCTCTTTTTCCTTTCAATGACCAACTACATTTAATCACACTGACAACAGCTACTCCGGTGGTCGCCATCTCTGCGTCAGATATGTTTACGTTGGCTCTCTTCGAATTGAACTGAAAATTGGCTTCAATATGTGAGCGCTGTCGCAAATATGTTGACCCAGCGTTGGTACAATGCCTGAGTGCGGAGTTACGGGAAATGGCATATGGTATCCTGTCGGCTTGCAAAAATGGTGGAGAATGATACGTGGTTGTAGTTACGCGTTACTGAGGACCCTTTTAAAACTGCTTCCGCCGCGCGGGAGTAGCCGAGCGGTCTAGAGCGCCACGTTACGGATCGCGCAGCCTCCTGCATTGGAGGTTCGAATCCTCCCTCGGGCATGGATGTGTGTATTGTCCTTATGTTAGTTTAACTTAGTTTAAGTAGTTTGTAAGATTAGCGACTGATGACCAACGTAGTTTGGTTCCATAGAATCACAAACATTTGAACATTTGAAAAAAATTGCTTCCAGCAGAAAAATGGGAAGAATTCATTGGTGTAAAACGACCGAAGTTGACTAGTAGGAAAGCCCTCGAATCTTTGCTCCTGAATGATTCAGTGACTCCGCTAAAAACCTGAGAGAACATAATGAGAAAATTTCATGTCGTCCCTGTTGAGGTTGTGGTCTTCAGTCCGGTTTGATGCAGCTCTCCACAATACCCTATCCTCAGCAAGCCTCTTCATCTCCACATAAGAACGGCAACCTACATCTGTCGGAATCTGCTTACTGTATCCATATCTTGGTCTTCCTCTGCGATTTTTACCCCATACACTTCCCTCCAACGCTGTTTTTACAATTCCTTGATGTCTAAGAATATGTCCTACCAATCTATCCCTTCTTTTAGTTAAGGTATGCCAGAAATTTCTGTTTTCCCCAATTCTGTTCAGTACCTCCACATTAGTTACGCGATCCACCCACCTAATCTTCAGCAATCTTCTGTAGCACCATATTTCTAAAGCATCAATCCTCTTCCTGTCCGCACTGTTTATCGTCCATGTCTCACTCCCATACAAGGCAACACTCCATACAAATGCCTTCAGAAAGGACTTCCTTAGGTATAAATCAATATTCGATGTTAACAATTTTCTCTTTTTCAAGAACGCTTTTCTACCCATTGCCATTCTGCATTTTATATCCTCTGTACTGATACCATCATTTGTTATTTTAATGCCCAAGTAACAAAACTCATCTACCTCCTTTATTGCTTCGTTTCCCAATCTAATTCCTTCAGCATCGCCTGATTTTCTTAGACTGCACTCCATTACCCTAGTTTTGCTCTTGTTAATGTTCATCTTATATGCACCTTTCAGCACACTGTCAATTCCGTTCAACTGCTCTTCCAGATCCTTTGCCATATCTGACAGAATTACTATGTCATCGACAAAACGCAATGTTTTTAATTCTTCCCCCTGAACTTTAATTCCTTCTCCAAATTTCTCCTTGCTTTCCTTTATAGCTTGCTCAATGTACAAATTTAATAACAATGGAGAAAGACTACAACCCTATCTCACTCCCTTTCCAACCACTACCTCCCTTTCATGCCCTTCAACTCTGACAATCGCTGTTTGGTTTTTGTACAAGTTGCAAATAACCTTACGCTCCCTATATTTTACTCCCGCTTGCTTCAGAACTTGAAAGAGTTTATTCCAATCAACATTGTCAAAAGCCTTCTCCAAAAGTTAGAAATGTAGGTTTGCCTTTTCTTAATCTATCTTCTAAGATAAGCCGTAAAGTGAGTATTGCCTCCCGTATTCCTACATTTCTCCTGAACCCAAACTGATCTTCCCCGAGGTCGGCGTCTACTAGCTTTTCCATCCTTCTGTATATTATTCGTGTTAATATTTTGCAACCATGACTTATTACACTGATGGTTCTGTAGTTTTCACACCTGTCTGCACCTGCTTTCTTTGGAATGGGGATTATAACATTTTTCTTAAAGTCTGAAGGTACTTCGCCTGTCTCATACATCTTACACACAATGTGAAACAATTTTGTCATGGCTGGTTCTCCCGGAGACTTCAGTAGCTCTGAGGGAATATCATCTACTCCAGGGGCCTCGTTTCGACTTAGGTCTTTCAGTGCTCTGTCAAATTCATCTCTCTGTATAGTATCCTATTTCATCCTCATCTACTTCTTCTCCCCTTTCTACAATATTGCCGCTAAGTTCATTTCCTTCATAGAGCCTCTCTATATACTCTTTCCACCTTTCAGCTTTCCATTCTTTGCTGAGAACTGGTTTTCCATCAGTGTCCTTGATATTCGTAGAGCTGTTTTTCTTATCTCCAAAGGTTTCTTTTATTTTCCTGTAGGCTGTATCTATTTTTCCCCTATTTATACATTCTTCTACATCCTTGCATTTGCCTTCTAGCCACTCCTGCTTAGCCACTTTGCATTTCCTGTCAATCTCATTTCTTAGTCGTCTGTACTCCATTTTGCCTGTTTCATTTACTGCATTTTTATATTTTCTTCTTTCATCGATTAAATTTAGTATCTCCTCTTATATCCAAGGATTTCTTGTAGGTCTTGCCTTCCTACCTATTTTGTCCTCTGCTACCTTAACTATTTCATCTCTCAATTTTACCCATTCCTCCTCTACTGTTTTATTTTCCCCTGTTTCTGTCAGTTGTTGCCTAAAGCGCCCTCTGAAATTCTTAAGAACCCCGGGTTCCTTCAATTTATCCAGGTCCCATCTCCTTATTTTCCTACCTTTTTGTAGTTGCTTCAGTTTCAGCCTACAGTTCGTAACCAACACGTTATGGTCAGAGTCTATATCTGCCCCTGGGTATGTCTTACACTTTAATACCTGGTTCCGAAATCTATGTCTTACCATTATAAAATCTATCTGGTATCTCCCGGTGTCTCACGGTCTCTTCCACGTATACAACCTTCTTTTGTGATTCTTGAACCAGGTGTTTGTTATAACTAAATTATGTTCTGTGCAAAATTCTACCAGGCGGCTTCCTCTTTCATTCCTTTTGCCCAGATCATATTCACCTACCATCTTCCCTTCCCTTACTTGTCCTACCACTGAATTCCAGTCTCCCATAACAATTAAATTTTACTCTCCCTTAATTGTCTGAATAATTTCCTTTAGCTCCTCATATATTTCTTCGATGTCCTCATCATCGGCAGAGCTAGTTGGCATATAAACCTGTACTACTGTTGTCGGTGTTGGCTTCGTATCTATCTTGACAATGATAATGCGATCACTGTGCTGCCGCATTCCTATATTCTTATTTATTATCAATCCTACACCTATGATACCCCCAACTGATTTTGTATTTATAATCCTGTACTCACCTGACCAGAAATCCTGTTCATCCTGCCACCGAACTTCACTAATCCCCACTATATCTAACTTCAACCTATCCATTTCCCTTTTTAAATTTTCTAATTTTCCTACTCGATTAAGGGATCTAACATTTCACGCTCCGACCCGTAGAATGCCAGTATTGTCTTTCCTGATGATCACATCCTTCTGAGTAGTCCCCGGCCGGAGATCCGAATGGGGAACTATTTTACCTCCGGAATTTTTTACCCGAGAGGATGCCATCATCATATGTTCATACAGTAGAGCTGCATGTCCTCGGGAAAAGTAACGGCTGTAGTTTCCCCTTGCTTTCAGCCGTTCGCAGTAACTGTGTGGCAAAGCCACATTAGCTGATGTTACAAGGCCAGCTCAGTCAATCATCCAGACTGTTGCCCCGGTAACTACTGAAAAGGCTGCTGCCCCTCTTCAGGAACCCCACGTTTGTCTGTCCTCTCCACAGATACCCCTCCGCTGTGGTTGCACCTACGGTACGGCTATCTGTATCGTTGAGGCACGCAAGCCACCCCACCTCGGCAATGTCTGTGGTTCATGTCCCTATAGCTTTAGAATAATCGAGAAACACTGAATGCGTAAAATGAAATCATAATATTCACACCACTGAAGACATTACTCAGGAACATATTAAGTTAATGAGTTATTTGTTGATATCCAGAACTTTTCAGTCCAATGTTAGCCAGAAATAAAGGTTCCTTTCCTTGTTCTACATACGATTTAAAGAATCATATCAGGTGTTTAACCCAAAGGCAACAACAGCTAAAATATTTGTCGTCCTCGTTAGGAAATTTCCAGTAGTAAATGTTTAGATATTAATAAAAATACTGATGTTGAAATGATGAGTGTTTGAAAGGCAGTTTATCTACTGTAGCTACACTACTGTGGAATGATGCCGTTTTAATCAGTCATCAATTTAATACCAATGGTTTTAATTCTTCAGGTACGGCTTACGGGCTGAGAGGCAGTGGTCCAGGTGTAAGACTTCCTCCCGATATTTCGTCTCCGACTGAGGGAGACATCTTCAAGAGTCTTCCGGCTACTGCCACTGTGGTTCGAGAGGCTTTCGCATTTATGGAGGGCATAGAGGGCCACCATGCGTCACGTGAGGCTGACTGTGTTGTTATCTCTGGATGACGTCGACATTCTCGATTAGAAAAGAAATCGATTGTCTTATTGTTGGTGCAATGTCGACATCTATATTTCATCTGACTTACGACGTTCTACTATTCTATTTAAATTATTCTGGTTTTTGTGAATATACATTATTGCATAGTAATGTGATGTCCTAGCTAAAACGCTCGTCTCATTAAATTTTGTTTCATGGTTGCCATGTTGAAAAACATGTTCTGCTACTACAGATTTTTCCGTATGGCGCAGAAGATAGTTCCTTTTATGTTCAGTTAAGCGGGTATTGACGCATATAGTAGTAGTTACAGTATATAATTCACCACAGCTGCAAGGAATTTTAAATACCCAGGTGTTGCTGGGGAGTGACATGCGTTTTTTGCTGATCTCAAGTATTCTTTGATCTTCTTGGTAGGTATGTAGATCGTTTCGACGCCATGCTTGGCCAATACGTTCTTGATTCGATCAGTAATTCTGCCAATCTACGAAAGGAAAACTTTTCCAGATGGTTGCCGTTGTTGCTCGGAACTTCTGCAGTCTTCTCTTCTTCGAAGGAGAGCTAGATTTCCTTGCTACCATATCAATTTTTCTTGAAGCCATAGCGTAAGTGATTTAGTTCATCCTCCAAGTAAACTGGCTCACAGATTTTGTTGGCTCTATCCACCAAGGTTTTAATGATTCCTCTCTTTGCCTCCTTGTGGAGGTATCGATTAGTGTGGGTATTCTTCCAGTGTATCATATGGCCCAGAATCACGGCCTCCCGTTTAATTATCATACCCACAAAGCTAAGTTGGTAATTTGTTTCTTTATCCATTGTGAATTGTGTCTTTTGATTAATGTAGTGAGATGCATTACAAAGATGTCGTCAACATATCGATACCATTTATTTGGTTTCTTTCTGGCCGTCTGCAGCACCTGCTGTTCGAAAACTCCTTAAATAAATTGACAACAGCTTGAATATAGCCACTCCGTCAATTTGTTCATAAAACTCCTTGTCGTACCGGAAATAAGTTGTGGTAAAGCAGTGTCTGAACAAGGCCACAACGTCAGATGAAAACATATCTACTATGTATGAAATAGCTTCGTTTACAGCAATCACAGTAAACAAATACACTAACAAATATCACTCGGGATGACATTAACCTCCCTTAGTTTCTCAATAAAATGCAGAAAATTTTGTAATCTGGCAGTCCGTTTTTCCATTGTAAGGTTGCAGTAGAGAGGCGAGATATCTGGCTAACTCATAGGTGGAAGATTATATGGCGCTCACAATCGGTCTTAACGGAACCATGGGGTTATGAACCTTTTGTAGGATATATTGTCTGGGTGGATATGTTTCTGTTTTGCACAGTTGTTTTTCTATCGCCCGAAGAGAAAGAAGACTGTTTTATGAGCCGATCCGTTGTTCTCAAACTTTTGGGATTAGGATCCTTCTCAAGTTTTTTTAAAAGCTATGGGATCCAAGAGATCAGTGATCTTCTTGTGATATTCTTCGTTCTTCAGCAAAACTGTAGAACTGTAGCATTTCCTTTGTCAGTGGAAAGAACAATGATACTGTTATCCACATTGATCTCTCTTATTGCCCTCCTTTCCATTTGAAACAAATTGCTGTTAGTTAGCTTTGATTTGCATAATATTCTGTCCTTTTTCGGTACCTTAAGTGGCGTCACTGCAAAATTGCCAACTTTCGAGAGATGATAATGGTTTTAATTTTTATATTTTTACTGTTCATAAGTTCCAAGTAAGCTCTGCTTATTCATACGTGTATGTACTGTGTACTGATGATGTCTTTGTAACAACTGTATTCTCTATAGATATGCAATTAACCAGCTTTGCTGTCCTTTCAATAGTAAACGCTCGTACAACAATAACGAAATCTTGTGCAGTCCACCATAATCACTATATGTCATCTATTAGTAATTTATATTGTTTTAATCGATATTATACAAACCACTTTAAAAAAGAAGTAAATTAAATATGAATCAAGTAAAGAATAAATGCAATTTTAGTGTCAATGATGGAAAATGGGATATTGTATCTATAACTATTCGTTTACTCTTACTTAACCGTTTGCCACATAAAAAGTTAAGGATAGGTATAGAGGATTTAGACAAACCTAAGTACTTGGGAGATAGCTTTGATCGTTCCGTTACATACAGATACCACTGCCGAAAACACCAAGCAGAAGGTTACTACCAGGAAGAAGTGGGGAGCAAACCCGAAAATCATAAGGGCAACGTGTGAAGCCTTGTGTTGCTCATCTGCAGAATATGCCTCACCAGTGTGGAGTAGACCCAGGCCTGCTAAAGAAATCACGGCACTAAATGATACCTGTCAAATAATTATCGGCTGCGTGAAGACTGCTCCATTACTATTAGTTTACAAAGCAGCAGCCGTCGCATCTCCGGAAGATCGAAGAGACAGTGCTCAATATGCATAATTTGTTTTATCACTAACTGCACTACATTAAAATCATGTTCAAGTCCCTTACGACCATACAATTTCCCACTTACTACATACTTCGTATACCACCGGAGTTTCACAGAAACCCAGTTCTAAAATCGATATGAATAGATCATATGTCATTATAGTTATTGGTATCTTACTATGCACAGCATGAATCAGGAACCACACCCATAACCTCAGATATCCAAAAGCTCTAATAAATATTGAAAATAAATTCTCTCCTTCAATTCAAAGCTCAAATCTGCTCTTTAAATCCATTCTTCTTCCTTATATCGCCCTCAGTTATACATTCATTATATAAACAATTGATAAAGATAACAAGCTCTATAAATAACCTCGAAAATCCTTAACAAGCAATACCACCAATCATTCTGACATCGATTGCTATTCGGATTATCATCTGATTCAGAAACATATCGTTTACAAATTTTGTGGGAGAAGAGGCACTGAACAGCCGAATACGCTCCATCCCTTCTCCCCCCATCCTCCGGAATGACCCCATCATGAAAATGAACAAGATTCATAGAAGAATAAAAATTTGATTACTATGTCACTCTCTTCTTTATTTCAAGCTCCCGAATCAATCAGAAATGCAAAACAAAGAAACAAGCAGCGAAATTCAGCTACGCCGTACACACAAAAGAACTACCACAACTTACAATGAGACACGAAGTCTCTGTTTACGAAAATTAAACTTTGATTTATTCGTCCAAATGGCAATGGTATATTTACCAGTCGTGTTGCACTCATATAAATGTAAAATATCAAGCTACACGACTGCGAACATTTTTAGCTAAGGACATTTATTGTAGTTACAGATTAATATGTACCAACGTTCCATATACGTAAGTTACTGTTTGGCCTCTTCTAAAGTGTGAAATATTTGTACATTACAGTCATAAGTCCCGTGAATAAAGAAGTATTTTATTAGTGGCATATAAGAATTACAGCACAGAAATGATATACCTCTATATAAATGATAGTAAGACACAGATTTAAAACCCACGTTTGAACAGTAAGACATATCCCGATTCAGATGTATGCTGTGACAACATCTTATTATTTATGAGTAGTAGAAACAAACATAAGAAACTGGTAGAAGGTACAAAAGTCAGGTGATGGAACTTGGTAAAATCTAGCTTTGGCACAGAAAGGAGTGAATTATGTTGCTACAAAAGTCTTTGGTAACCTACCGAACAGCATCAAAAGCCTGACAGGTAGCCCACTAGCATTTAAAAATAAATTAAAAGAATTTCTGAATGGCACCTCCTACACTATAGATGAAGTTTTAGATATAAAGTAGTAAATCTAAAGGAAAAATATTAAAAAATATTGTGTCATGTAATATTTAGTACAAAGTAATAATCTGTAAAGACACCTTTCTGTAACCTGAAACGTTCCACATCATTAGGAAGTGTCGTATTCATGATCTATGGAACAAGTAATAATGTAATCTAATCTGGATGAGTTGATGGAACCAGAGGCTCTTGAGAGTTTCAGAAGAAGCGTTACTTACGGATTCACAGAAACGGGTGAAAGTAATATACTAGGAGAAGAATGCGTAGCTGTAAGAGACAAAGTAGTGAAGAACACAGACGATCACACAGGTAGACGGAGATGACCGAATAGAAATATTGTTCATAAATAGTAACATGCTGTCAGAGTATACATCTGCTCCGGGATATGTCTTACAGTTCAAACGTGGTTTTTACACCTGTATCTTACTATCATTTACATAAAGGCATATCATTTCTGTGCTGTAATTACCACATGTCACTAATAAAATACTTCTTTATTTACTATACACAATTGTGGTGTATAAATATTTCACATTTTAGAAGAGGGCAAACAGTAACTTAAGTACACGGTACATTTGTACACATTACCCTGTAACAGGAGACAATTGATAGCACATGAGATAATTGATAAAAGGAATAAAATATATATAAAAATGCTGCAAGAGAAATTGAGGTTGTCAGGAAGTGCAGACTGGCTAAGATGGAGAGATTATAGGACAAATGCAAATCCTTAGAAGAATGAATAACTAAGGAAAATACAGATACAGCCAAAAGGAAATAAAACCAAAACAGACGATTGCCGATAAGAGAAGCAGATGCATAAGAATTAAGAGCTCGGATGGGAATTCAGTACTAAGCAAAGAAGAGAAAGTCAACATTTGGAATGAACATATGGAGGGCATAGGCAAGTCAAAGCAACGTCCTTGGAGAAAATATTACTTTCTCAAAACTTCTGACGTCGTTTTCAAATTTAGAGAAATCTTTTGACATTGGTGTCTCCAATACACTCAAATTTTGAAGGTATCAAGGGTAAAATACAGGGAACAACAAGTTATATTACACCTGTACAGAAACTAGACAGCTGTTATTAGACTTGTAGACATGGAAAGGATGCAATGATTGGGAAGTGAGTAATCCAGGATGATTTGGAGATTAAAGTCCATGAAGAAAATATAAGAAACTTCGTGGTTTGGGGATGACATTAAGTCAGTCATCAAAGGACCTGCAATAGCATCTGGACGGAATGGTCTGTGTGAACATTTACAAGAGGAAAGCAAAAGTAATGGAATGTAGTCCAAAAAATCAGGCAATGCTTAAAGAATTATATTAGGTAGGTAGACAAAAGTGTTATAAAACACAGAATTGCTATTGAAAAAAAAAAAGCATTTCTAAAGAATTGAAATTTTAGAGATACAAATGAATTACAATGTTAGGAAGCCCTTTCTGAGAGCTTATGTCTTGAGTTTGGCTTTGTACTGGATAATAAGGAGATCAGAGAGAATGATTATACCAGGATTTGAAAGTTAGTGCTACAGACAAATGCTAAAGATTAGATCGGTAGGTCGCATATCTAATGCAGAGGTGCTCACCAGAACTGGGAAGAAAAGAAATTTGTAAGAGAAGGGATCGTTTTGATGGAATTCATTCTGAGACATGAATGAATCGTCAATTTCGCCGTGAACGGTAGTGCGTGGGGTAATAATCGCAGAGGAAAACCGATATACGGATAAAGACTGCAGGTTGAAAAGGATGTAGGTTGCATTTCTTATTCAGAGACGAAGTGCCTTGAACTGGACAGGGTAGCGAAGAGAGATGCATCAAATCGGTCTTTGGACACGACAACAACAACATGTGTATTACACATCGTGTAAGTAAGTCAAATGTTTGTAAATTTACGGTATTTAACTTCGTTTGTCGTCATTCCCTGAGCTTAAACCTACCATAAACTAATCTAAGGACAACACACACACCCATGCACAAGGGAGGACTCGAACTTCCGTCGGCAAGCAGCCACGCGCTCCGCAGCAAGGTGCCTTAGAGCGCTCGACCACTCCACCGCGACATATATGTAGCTTATAACCAACAAAATGTTCAAATGTTTGTATACGTATTGGACTAAAGTGTTATGGTCATCAGTCCTTAGACCTAGAAACTATTTAAGGACAACACAGACACCCATTCCCGAAAGAGGACTCGAACCTGCTGCGAGAGCGACCGACGAGTCCACTCCCGCGCAGCCGTCAACAACGAATTATGATTATCGAATTACAACTGGAAACACTTAAATAGTACTCACCCTCAATAATAATGTCAATCAAATCCTTTCCGTCCAAGTCTGTACAATCCAGATTCAGTATGCCTATCAGGCAAAAATGACCATGAGCAGGGCGGCAAACATTCTACATGGCACCAGGTTGCTGCTTCCTGCTGCATGGAATGTTTCGCAGCTTCCACGAACATGTCCTCAGCAATAATCGCCGATCCTACAAAGACATATTTGAAAAGTTGAAGACGCGGTAATCGCTTAGCGATGTATTAGCACTAAAGGCGTATGTGTCTTATTTTATACAGCGTGACTCCTTTGTTCAGACGTAAGCGATATTGGGACGTGCGTTATCATGAAGCATCTTCAGTAAACATTACTGGCACGATTACACAACATTTTTTCAACAGATGCGCTGCCCCATTCACATTGTTCAGTTTCTGATGGATGTTGGCGATGTTGGTCCTATGACAGCGAAGAATTCTCCTTGGTCATTATTTGACACATTCCGTATTACTAAACAAAGCATGTAACGATAAATTAAAAATGTTTCTGCAAGCAAGGGCTACGGTTTGCGATTCAAGGCAGTGAAGTTTTGGACGATGGAGAAGGCGACGGAATGTACAGCCGTAATTACGAATTTGAATAACTAGATTACGTGGAATGTACGGAAGGGATGATATGAAGTCGAGTGGAGTGGAAATAAATGAAGCAATTACGACCATTTTATCCATTTTATGAAGAATGTAAAGAAATACTAGTTATACGAAAACTACATAGTTTTGTCATATTTCAAAACTAGAGAAAAAATTGGAAGATTGAAAACTTTGTATCTATGACAGAAAAACTGCACGTTACTAGTGAACGAAAGGAGTTGGAAAAATGGCATGCTACTTCATTAGACTTTTACGGATGTATAAGGCATTAGAAACGTGAATACGCACTCATTAATCGTTGAATTAACACACACACACACACACACACACACACATACACACACAGACGAACTTCGATGTCCAGGATATCAAACTCACACAGATGTAAATGGATGGCTATAGTTGTGTGTACCACTTTGAAATAGTACTTACGTTATCCCGAAAACGAAACCAACATTTCATATTTTCCTTTATCCACGTATATCTTGCGACCTCCAAGGCTTTATTCGCAGCAGCTGATATTGCTCTTGATTTTATTGTTAAACATTTTGGCGTGATTTTACGTTTTAGACACTGTTTGTTGAACCAATTATGTTGAGTTGACTTCGATTTTTGTTTGAGCAGTCCGTAATAAAAGACGGATAATTATACTGTGATGCCACTTCTTATTATGTTAAATGATACTTCGTCGCTTCTTGGTAGAACAAATTCATTATGAAAATTAAAATAAACACTTTTGTGTTTGTCCTACAGGTTTTTTAAATTTGTAAATCGATTTTCTGCTTATTTACAGACATTTACAGAAGTTCAGTCAAAGAACTTGTGTTGTCAGAAAACCGGAGAGATGTTACATACAGAAAAATAAATTAACTTATTTGATGGAGCAGTTACAGTCTAAATAAATATTTAAATGAAATCTGTAAATTAATAGTACTGAAAAAGGAAACATAAATACCATACATAGAGAAACAGTGCAAACAATAAATCCCAAAAAACATTAGATTCTTGTTTAATTTTATTTTTATTTTTATTCGCTGAAGTAATTTTGTAAGGACTTATGTTTGTACTGTTTCCCTATGTTATTTTGGTAGCAAAGTATCTTATGATGGCCGAAATGGAGACCTTATAAAATGCTTCCAAAGAAGCGAAATTTTGTAATATCCAATATTAAATTAAATGTTAGAAAGTACTTTCTGAAACCATTTGTCTGGGGTGTAGCATTGTATGAGAATGATACGTGGACGATAAGGAGTTCAGAAAAAAATATGACAGAAGCTTTTGAAATGTAGTGCCACAGAAGAATGAACAAAATTAGACGGGTAGATCACGTAACGTGAGGAGTTGCTTAACTGAATTAGGGAGAAAAGGAGTTTATGGCATATCCTAAGAGAAGGGATTGGTTGGTAAGATACATTCTGAGACATCAAAGAATTGTTAATTTAGTATTAGAACGAAGTAAGAGGGATAAAATTCGTAGAGGGAGACCGAGGGACGAATACAGTAAGAAGATTCAAAAGGACGTATGTTGCCGAATGTATTCTCAGATGGAGAGACTTGAACAGGACAGGGTATTGTGGAGAGCTGCATAAAACCTGTCTGCCGACTGAAGACAACAACAACAACAACACCAGACTTTTACTCTGAAAGACAGTAATCATTTCCAAAGGAATATGCAGTCTCAGTTTAAATATGGTTTTACACCAAGAAGTATTTTAGTGTCTGATAACCCTACAGTGACGAATATACCCTGCTAAATTGTATTTTATTATACCCAGCTTCCCTTATTGGCAAATATCTCGTACGCAATTGCCTATTAGTATCAAAAACTTTCAGGATTTTGAATAAGAAGCGGCGGTTTCGGATTTTGTAATGTAAGTGGTTGGCGATTACTAAATATAAGTGTTAACAGTAAAAATGTTTAATAGCCGAAAGGGATTCGAATCGCTCACTCTTGCATATCACTCATTTTTTGCAGGGAAAAGTAACTTTCATACTTTTAGACATCATAGTCGAGAGACAATGCCGAGCCATTGCCGAGGTGGGGGTGGCTTGCGTGCCTCAACGATACAGATAGCCGTACCTAGGTGCAACCATAGCGGAGGGATATCTGTGGAGAGGCCAGACAAACGTGTGGTTCCTGAAGAGGGGCAGCAGCCTTTTCGGTAGTTACAGGCGCAACAGTCTGGATGATTGATTGAGCTGGCCTTGTAACATCAGCAAATGTGGCTTTGCCACACAGTTACTGCGAACGGCTGAAAGCAAGGGGAAACTACAGCCGTTAATTTTCCCGAGGACATGCAGCTCTACTGTATGAACATATGATGATGGCATCCACTCGGGTAAAATATTCCGGAGGTAAAATAGTCCCCCATTCGAATCTCCGGGAGGGGACTACTCAGGAGTATGTGATCATCAGGAAAGACAACACTGGCATTCTACGGATCGGAGCATGGAATGTTAGATCCCTTAATCGGGTAGGGAAGCTACAAAATTTAAAAAGGGAAATGGATAGCTTGATGTTAGATATAGTAGGGATTAGTGAAGTTCGGTGGCAGGATGAAGAGGATTTCTGGTCTGGCGAGTACAGGATTATAAATACAAAATCAGTTGGGGGTATCACAGGAGTAGGACTGATAATGAATAAGAAAATAGGAATGCGGGTAAACTACTATGAGCAGCACAGTGATCGCATCATCATTGTCAAGATAGATACGAAGCCAACACCGACAACAGTAGTACAGGTTTATATGCCAACTAGCTCTGCCGATGATGAGGAAATCGAAGAAATATATGAGGAGCTAAAGGAAATTGTTCAGACAATTAAGGGAGAGGAAAACTTAATTGTTATGGGAGACTGGAATTCGGTAGTAGGACAAGGAAGGGAAGGGAAGATAGTAGGTGAATATGGTCTGGGCAAAAGGAATGAAAGATGAATCCGCCTGGTAGAATTTTGCACAGAACATAATTTAGTTATAACAAACACCTGGTTTAAGAATCACAAAAGAAGGTTGTATACGTGGAAGAGACCAGGAGACACTGGGAGATACCAGATAGATTTTATAATGGTAAGACATATATTTCGGAACCAGGTTTTAAACAGTAAAACATACCCAGGGGCAGATATAGACTCTGACCATAACGTGTTAGTTATGAACAGTAGGCTGAAACTGAAGAAACTACAAAAAGGTAGGAAAATAAGGAGATGGGACCTTGATAAGTTGAAGGAACCTGAAGTTCTTAAGAATTTCAGAGGGAGCTTTAGGCAACAATCGACAGAAACGGGGGAAAATAAAACAGTAGAGGAGGAATGGGTAAAATTGAGAGATGAAATAGTTAAGGTAGCAGTGGACAAAATAGGTAGGAAGGCAAGACCTACAAAAAATCCTTGGATATAAGAGGAGATACTAAATTTAATCGATGAAAGGAGAAAATATAAAAATGCAGTAAATGAAACAGGCATAATGAAATACAGACGACTAAGAAATGAGATTGACAGGAAGTGCAAAATGGCTAAGCAGGGATGTAGAAGAATGTATACATAGGGGAAAAACAGATACAGCCTACAGGAAAATAAAAGAGATATTTGGAGATAAGAAAAACAGCTCTATGAATATCATGGACTCTGATGGAAAACCAGTTCTCAGCAAAGAAGGGAAAGCTGAAAGATGGAAAGAGTATATAGAGAGGGTCTATGATGGAAATGAACTTAGCGGCAATATTGTAGAAAGGGGAGAAGAAGTAGATGAGGATGAAATAGGAGACACTATACCGAGAGATGAATTTGACAGAGCACTTGAAGACCTAAGTCGAAACAAGGCCCCTGGAGTAGATGATATTCCCTCAGAGCTACTGAAGTCTCTGGGAGAACCAGCCATGACAATATTGTTTCAGCTGGTGTGTAAGATGTATGAGACAGGTGAAGTACCCTCAGACTTTAAGAAAAATGTTATAATCCCCATTCCAAAGAAAGCAGGTGCAGATAGGTGTGAAAACTACAGAACCATCAGTTTAGTAAGTCATGGTTGCAAAATATTAACACGAATTATTTACAGAAGGATGGAAAAGCTGGTAGAAGCCGACCTCGGGGAAGATCAGTTTGGGTTCAGGAGAAATGTAGGAACACGGGAGGCAATACTCACTTTACGGCTGATCCTAGAAGATAGATTAAGAAAAGGCAAACTTACATTTCTTGCTTTTGTAGATTTGGAGAAGGCTTTTGACAATGTTGATTGGAATAAACTCTTTCAAGTTCTGAAGCAAGCAGGAGTAAAATATAGGGAGCGTAAGGTTATTTACAACTTGTACAAAAACCAGGCAGCGGTTGTCAGAGTTGAAGGGCATGAAAGGAATGCAGTGGTTGGAAAGGGATTAAGACAGGTTTGTAGCCTTTCTCCAATGTTATTCAATTGGTACATTGAGCAAGCTATAAAGGAAAGCAAGGAGAAATTCGGTGAAGGAATTAAAGTTCAGGGGAAGAATTAAAAACGTTACGTTTTGCCGATGACATAGTAATACTGGCAGAGACAGCAAAGGATCTGGAAGAGCAGTTGAACGGAATGGACAGTGTGCTGAAAGGTGCATATAAGGTGAACATTAACAAGAGCAAAACTAGGGTAATGGAGTGCAGTCTAAGAAAATCAGGTGATGCTGAAAAAATTAGATTAGGAAACGAAGCAATAAAGGAGGTATATGAGTTCTGTTACTTGGGCAGTAAAATATCAAATGATGGTCGCAGTACAGAGGATATAAAATGGAGAATGACAATGGGTAGAAAAGCGTTCTTGAAAAAGAGAAATTTGTTAACATCGAATATTGATTTAAACCTAAGGAAGTCCTTTCTGAAAGCATTTGTATGGAGTGTTGCCTTGTATGGGAGTGAAACATGGACGATAAACAGTGCGGACAGGAAGAGGATTGAGGCTTTTGAAATATGGTGCTACAGAAGAATGCTGAAGATTAGGTGGGTGGATCGCGTAACTAATGAGGAGGTACTGAACAGAATTGGGCAGAAAAGAAATTTCTGGCATACCTTGACTAAAAGAAGGGATAGATTGGTAGGGCACATTCTTAGACATCAAGGGATTGTGAATTTAGCGTTGGAGGGAAGTGTGTGGGGTAAAAACCGCAGAGGAAGACCAAGAGATGGATACAGTAAGCAGATTGAGACAGATGTAGGTTGCCATTCTTATGTGGAGATGAAGAGGCTTGCTGAGGATAGGGTATTGTGGAGAGCTGCTTCAAACCAGCCTCCGGACTGAAGACCACAACAACAACAGTCGGCCTAGGTGGAGTAGCCGAGCGGTCTAAAGCACCTCGCTGCGGAGCGCGCGGTTGCCCGCCGTGGAGGTTCGAGTCCTCCCTGGGGCATGGGTGTGTGTGTTTGTCCGTAGGTTAGTTTACCTAGGTTTAAGTAGTTTGTAAGCTACGGACTGATGACCACGCAGTTTGGTCCGATAGATTTACAAACATTTGAACATTTCTGAACAACAGTCGAGAGAATTTGATTCAATTCTTTCTGTTAAATATTTACAATGCCTTAGTCCTCCGTAATGTATTTTTATTTTAAAAAGCCGAAAATAGTCGCACACAAATTTGTTCAACCACACAGCACTTAGCAATCGTTTTTCATAATCTGCGAGATCTGCTGGGAATAATAAGAGTCTCGCTTGAATAAGAGCAATTACACGTCTCTTCTTGAATTAGCTCCTGTCTGTAATTATATTTATATCCATAAAATCAAACTATTTATATATGTTCCCCGTGAATTCCAAGTGGCTTGAGAAATATTGATGATATCTTGTGGAAATCTTCGTATTAACCTTGAGGGTGATCCTGTAAAATTTGGCAGCGATCGTATCAAGATATCTACTGATTTCAAGAGAGTAATCTAGGAGGTTAGAATCTCTGGAGATTCTGTAACACTGAGAAAGTGAAGCCAGCAAACTGGGTACTCCGGCATTTGTTTGTGCCCGAAACATTTGTCGTAGAGCGTTTCTATAGTAGTTCTATTGGATGAAATGTACGTCATATTTAAGTAAATACTCCGATTTTACTGTCAATTTAGTGACATTACTTAAAGAGGGCAATATTCACACAGGGTTTAATAAGAAATCTTTGTTTTGGGCACAAATGCATGGCCCTTCCGGCTTCAACCAATCCTGTTCTCAGAATAGATAACGCCACCTCCCTTTATTCTAACCTTCTTGAGTGTAACACAAGATATGGAACAATAATTACCCTCTGGGAAATCTATTTACTCTATGGAATAGATATTTAGCAAAATACTTCTATTGGTTGCAATATTTTGGATAATATAATTTAACAAAGTGGCTTAAACACATTTGGGATTGTGAAGCATTGTATTGTATTGATACTATTATCAATGTCTAAGATATACGTAAAACTACAGAGGGGAAAGAGACAACCATAGCGGCACTGTCAAAGCACAGGCCAACACAACACAAAAGGCACGCTCGCATTCCAAACGGCAAAACTGCAGTAGCACAACAATGGCATAATATAAAGGTTGGATTTGCTATGTTTGAAGCTGTTATTTTTACATGTAGTGGTGCATATAATGAATAGAATATGAAAAAAACTAATTAAAGTAGTAGTCTTCTCCTGTTATTAACAATCTATATTTGTGTATTACATAAGGTTCACAGAAATTAGTTCGCAGTAGCAGAAAACATAATTGTATCGTACAAAATTGTTTAAGTCGAGAAATTTGTTGTAACTGGTTGCGTTTCATTTCAGAAGGAAATGATAATATTCATTTTCAGATGCAGAAAAAAAAATTACAGGTTTTTTTTCAAACTACGAAAACAAATAACATTGTCTATCCTCTGCACTTAAGATGAATTATTGAAAGAAAAGTAATTTCATATTTTCCTTACAAGTGTTCTTCTTCCTTAGGCGTAACAAGGGAATGTACTTATAAATATATCTGCTAAAATTTCGTAACACTATCTTCTCTGTTCATCCACCAGAAACATCAAATCGTCTGGGTACAGTAATTAGTGCTAAACGTGAATATATATATATACTTTTGATCACATAGTGTGCAGGCATGATTCCATCAAAATCGTATCATAGAAAAAAGACCATATTTTAAGTCTTCTCAGTAACCGTCAAGTCTGTATGTTCAAGTATTGGAAACCATTTATTTGCTTTGCAAAAATACTTCATGAATTGGCTTGAAGTTCTTACAGATATCATGAGCTGATATTGGGTTAAAATATACCCTACTCTTCATTATGACAAAATAATTAAAAAAACGGATCAAGAAAAAAGATATGGTAATTTGAAGTTTTTATATATGACCGTCACCAATGTCTTTGCCTTTGAGTACTTTAATCTTCAGAATTACTGGACTAATTTTCACTGGATTGTCGCAGGTAACGTGAATTTGTTATCTATTTATTTTTATTACTGTTGTTAGTTTTTTAATCCGTTGCGGACGTATCTTCACTCTTGTTCGTGGTTCATCTTTGAGTTATTCACTCACTTTTCAGAGTGTCCTTTTTTTTTTTTTTTTTTTTTTTTTTTTTTTTTTTTGCATTTTCTTATGCTTATGCTTCGCTCTGCCAATAAGCTCAGTTGTCCTAGCCAAGATATCAGAGGTAAGTAAAAGTCATTGTCCGAAACGATGTATGTTCATAAAGATGTCAAATGTAAGTAAAAGTCATTGTTCGAAACGATGTATCTTCATAAAGTTTTTGTTTCAAAAAGTGAAACGTGCCAAAGTAAGCAAAGAAATGTCGTTAAGTATTTAATACACACCCTGTTTGTTGGTATTCGTAGACATAAGGTTGCTGAATTCTGTCACAGACGTTCGCTTTTTTGTTTTACTACCCAATACTTATTATGCAGCAGCGGTGTTTGTTAGTTCTTTGGTGCACTACAGCGCCTCTATCGCTTGTTTGCTGTACTGCACAATCCATACTTCAAGCGTAACCGACATATAAAACTATTTCCCTGATTCCACTTTTATGAAACGAAGTTACTCCATGCAAATCCATGAAGTAGTTTAGGAGATTAGGTATTTCTAATAGATGAACAGACAGTTACTGAAAACACTTAAGATTGCGATGTGATCCGATTTTTATGAAATCATGCGTATATGTTACCCAAATCTAAGCTCAAATTTACTGTGAAAACCGAATGAAAATGTGATAGTACTTTTTTTAATACGTTTGCGAAACGTGTTAAAAATGTGCATATCTTTTTGAATATGATGTTACTAACACCATACGTCAGTTATATTTGCCATTTAAAACATTTATTCCATTATCAATCATATCTCTGGACAATGGGCTGAGGCATGGAAAGCTGAAATATAATAAGTAATAAGTATTTCCTTAAGGAAGTAGAAATATCACTGAAAACAATTATTATCCTTACGGTTGGTTCTCTTTCCGTTAGCAGAATGAATCTTTCACTCTGCAGCGGAGTGTGCGCTGATATGAAACTTCCTGGCATATTAAAATTGTGTGCCGGAACCGGGACTCGAACCTGGGACCTTTGCCTTTCGCGGGCAAGCGCACTACCGACTGTGCTATCCCGATACGACTCTCGATGCCGCCTCACAACTTTACTTCCGCCATTACCTCGCCTCCTACTTTCAAAACTTCACAGAAGCTGTTCTGCGAAACTTGCAAGACTAGCACTCCTGGAAGAAAGGATATGGTGAAGACATGGCTTAGCCACAGCCTAAGGGATGTTTCCAGAATGAAACTTTCACTCTGCCTCCCACTACTTGCGCTTGACCCCCCCCCCCCCTCCCCCGCCAGACTATTCATTTCAGCAACTCCACGTCGTGACTGTGCGTTGGTGACTTTTAACAGTGTCACCGTGTGGTGTTTTCAGTGATATAGTGCTATGAAAGTGCCTTTAATGTGGTTTTAACATCGAGCGCCCGCAGATTATGGCAGAACAATCGAGGCACCTGTGTTCTTTTATAGCCGTGTCTCTCCAGTGTGTTATTGTTGTTTTACTTTGTCCGTCCCACTAACTGTGGCTCGTTTTAACTTCTGTTATTTTGAATTACTCTTTTGTGAAATTTTAACTTTCACCCGTAAACTGCTCCTTCATTGTGTACAAATTCATATATTTTGTCACCTCATTTAGTTTTGTAAAATGTTTGCCAATCATACGTGTGGCTGAAGAGCAGCAAATTACGCTGCTGCCAGTCTGCCTAACAGGGGAATTAAATTAACAACAAAGCAAGAAAAGGGAGAATCAAATTTTTGTCTTTTTATAATTCCGGTGCGGATCTTTTTTACATTTTCACTTTGTTGTTCTTCAGACAATTATGTACAGAAAACAGTCGAGACTTTAGTAATACACAAGAGCGATTAAAATGCTCAGGATTTTGTTTCTCTTGGCTAGGATAACTGAGTTTATTGAAAACAGCGATTTAAGAAGAATTAATTTTTACGGACTGTGGTTCGTAAACATTGAAAACGATGGCATGCACAGGCCCTTCTTTAACATCAGTTGCGAATCACGGTCATGTAACAAGTTCATAATAATTCACGAACGGTACAAATAATTTATCTGACGAACGGGAAGCATAATAGACAATTCCTGTTTATAGATTTAATCGTTTTAATTACCACCCAAAGGCTTACAAATATTTCCACCATGAATATGTAAAGATGTTCTTTGTTTATTAGGTAGCTATGAATGTAATACGTTTTTAGCTCACCGATTGACAAAATGTAATAAGAGATAAATAAACACCAATAAGCTGTTAATTCGCGTCGATATCAGATTTACCATTCATATGGAACTGAATTGGGCCTGTTAAACTTTAATTGGAATCGACACGGCGGATGCTGATGCTGCAGTCCGGCTAATGGAATAAACGTTATACACACAGGGTTAGCTGCAATTGGCTTCAACCAAGGTTTCAGTCACAATTCTTTTTGTAATCAAGATCTTCAGAACTACTTATATCCTTTAGTAAATGCCTTGATGTATTTTGTGTAACAAACTGTTTTCTATGGGATATTCTTCAGTAATCTCAGTAATGACGAAATACAGTCAAGGATTTTGGATTTCAGAGTTGTGTTTCGTTGGTCAACTATATCACTTGCAGAGAAACCGAATAATATGGATATGTTTCTAGCAAATACCATAACAGTGGAGGTAGGTTCGGAAATGTCTATTGTATATAATGTAACGAAAAATAAATTATTTACATTCCATTCCACAGACTACTATGCCATCGGCACTTGAGGGAGAGGGTACAATTATCAGGGAAGAGAGAAACTGGAATATAGTCAACAAGTAACAACGAAATTTCGCTGGGAGGAGTTAAGTTGTTCAAAAATGTTCAAATGTTTGTATAGCTTATGGGACTTAACTACGGGGACATCAGTTCCTAAACTTACAAACTAATTTCGAACTAGCTTTCACTAAGGACGGCAAAAGATGAACATTAACAAGAGAAAAACTAGAGTAATGGAGTGCACTCTAAGAAAATCAGAAGGGATCGATTGGTAGGACACATTTTTAGCCATCAAGGAATCGTTAATTTAGCGTTGGAGGGATGTGTGTGGGGTACAAACCGCAGAGGAAGGCCAAGAGATGGATACAGTAAGCAGGTTGAGACAGATGTAGCTTGCCGTTCTTATGTGGAGCTGAAGAGGCTTCTTCAGGATAGGGTATTGTGGAGAGCTGCATCAAATCAGTCTCCGGACTGAAGACCACAACAACACAACAACAAAATTATGTATCAATATGCCCCATGCCGAATTTGTATGGTAAATTTCTTTAGGCAATAATAACATGGTTTTAAAAGTACTTTACTATAGCTCATTCCATAACTAATAAAATATTTCTAATTTTATAGATGTGAGGAACATCGTTTATGCATTTGAGTCTAAAACTGGGAAAGGCCTGCAGTGGATAACATTGTGTTACACCTGGATTTAACAATAGAACGAAAGTAGTGGAAGCCACGAGAAACCCATGCGCATTGTATGGACAGATTATCTGCCACAGCAGCAACGTACTGGAGAGTGACGTCAGACAACGCCACATATCTAATGCTCAATCAGAATTGATGTATCCCCTATGAGGTAAAGTTTCCTTGCCTTGCTACACACATTATGAATCTGACTAACTTCCAGCCACAGCAATGGCATAGCAATAAACAATGAGGCACGAAAACTAATAAATGTAGAAGAACATTTTATATGGGCTTTGTAACTGACGGCCAGGCTTATTTAAAAATGAAAAACAAACTTTATGAACACCGTTTTTCTGAAACTATAACTTCAAATATTTTGAATCAGAATTAAGGCCTCAAAAATAATATTCAAAAGAGTGTGTGTAATGAGGTAATCAGTGAATTAGCTATCATCGCAATTACTTTTGGCGTAATGATGAGGCGTGAAGTATCAAACTGAAAGAGCTGAGTTCATTGCTCCCAGTATCGATATGTTTTATCATCGGTACTAGACCTTTTGAAAACAGGGTGAAATTTTGGACATAGTAAACGGAATGTATGTAGTGAGAATAAAATAAATGCCTTACAGTATATCGGATTCGCAGTAAGTCAATTATTTTTCCTCAAGCAGCTATAATTACGAAAGTATGACATCTTGGTCCAGAGAAATTATGCAACCGAAAAAGTAATTTGTGATCCATTTACAGTAGAATTGTTTCATTTACTTTTAAGCGCAGTTGTTGATTCAATCATTTCATCGGAAAATCATATGCATTCGTTAAACTACACTAGGTAACTGTGATGTAAATTTAAACCTGTCACATTCTAACCACCATTAATAGCAGAATCGTCAAGAAGTTATTCCACAAAAGAACACACGGTCACTATATATATTTAGCAACTCTGTGACGACGGATTACTTCCTATATAACAAAGAATTAAGGTGGTAAATGCGCTTGTACGTGGAAAATTATATCTGATCTCTTTGCCGGCCGCGGTGGCCGAGCGGTCTGCGGGGCGCCAGTCACAGTCTGCACGGCCACTCCGGTCGGTATTTCGAATCCCCCCTTGGGCATGGATATTTGTGTCGTCCTTAGTATTAGCTAGTTCATAAGAAGTTTGTAAGCTTAGGGACTGATGACCCCGTAGTTAACTCCCATAAGTTCTAATAACATTTGAACAATTAGAACACCTCTTTGTTTGCGTAGAGTATTATCTGTTCTAGCCAATTTTGGGCCAGAAGTGAATGAAAAAACACACTTAGCTTCTCGTTGGCTATAAAGCAGCGTGATCGACTATTATGTAGGGACTGCTTTGTTTCGCTGTATGCGTATCGAAGAACATGTAGTATTTTATGCGTCCTGTGGTGTAGCTACAAACAGAGTGATCAAAATCAACACAATGAAAAAAAAAAAAAAAGTCGTTCGCAGGGAGTTGCAATCTTTTGGCTTTGAATAATTGGCATGTATTAGGTCCTGTTGGATGCGGGAGGTGTTGATATTATTTACTCACTGTTGAGCCATTCTTTCGCAGTGTATTGGAT
The DNA here is from genome assembly GCA_026315105.1 of Locusta migratoria. Lineage (NCBI taxonomy): Eukaryota > Metazoa > Arthropoda > Insecta > Orthoptera > Acrididae > Locusta > Locusta migratoria. Next base: position 108,846,316 of record CM048749.1, on the reverse strand, counting down.
CAAAGGCACATAGTTAAATTACAAGCAATCACCTACGAACATCGACTGATTAGTCTGCGCTCTGTAAATGAATCGATCTCCTCGTACTCAACCGCGCGTCTCACGACTTTCATGTGAAATTATCTTTACGCTTCTAGTCGTATCCCTCGGTAACCCTCCTAAAATTCGTCCAATGCTCTTTACTCCGCTTCTCGATCTTTCACATCATATTCCAATTCATACGTGTACCCATTAATATCCTGAAATCTCCCTGAATTTTTTTCGTTATCAGTAGTCCCTTGAACTATTTTCGTTTCTATACTTCGTAGTTAGAGCTTGTTTGAAGTGATCAAATGCCTCCGCCCTCCTCATAGTCTCTGTATAATCTGCGCACACTTTTACTTCTCCTGCAACGTCACATTTAATATCCTCAATAGTTCTGAATCTGACCAACCCTTCATATCAGCAACATTATTGAAATCAGCACATCCTCCCTTTACATAACAGAAAAGGAAGTAATTAAACCTGCAGCAGGAAGATTCGTTTCTCTGTACGCTAACTGCTTTCCGGCTTTGCTTCCACTCTATCACACTGATCTGCGTTAAATGATTCAATTGTGCTATCCTTTGCCACTTTATAGGACCGCTTCTGATTCAGGTAATGCTCTTATTCCTAGTCATCATATTTAGACCTAAAGAATGTAGTTCCTCATGTGAATCATTACTCATGTACATCCTCTGTTTTGCCATATTTATTCAGATTTGTCTGTCAGTAACCACAAATATACAAGTGATAGGAATAAAAACAAATGTTTGTAAATATACAGAACTTAACTACTATGGTTATCAGTCCTTAGGCTTACCAACTGCTCCAACTAACCTAAGGTCAACACACATAGACATTGTAGTGGGACTAAATATTATCCCTGCTACTGCCTTAAGTCAGCTCATTTTTGCAGGTAAAATCATGATTATGTATGTTGCTGTTAGTAATTTTCATCTTAGAATAATTTTATGTCATGATTCTTTAAAGAAATATTGGTTGCTTCTTATGTTTCATCTGTGATGACAACGGAGCAACCTGCGGGATCAGCAGTTACGAGAAGAAAGGACAAGATTTCTAATCGGATCGAAAACGCACGTAAAGAGCTGTTAGAATCTATTAAATAAGTTTCTACTAAAGCGATAGAAATTTCTTCAATAGAAATCCACGTATTAAACTCTTTGATTCAGCCAGTTGAGAGAGACCATAATGAACTTGAAAACATTAAAGGCCTTGTCTCTGAAATATGCAGTAATCTCGAAACTGTCCGAGATAATAATAAATCTAACGGAGAGCATCAACGAGCTTAAATTTCATATAGTGGCTAACACACGAGTTACAACACTCTTTGCGACAAACCGAGCGAGGTGGCGCAGTGGTAATACACTGGACTCGCATTCGGAAGGATGGTTCAAATCCACCTCAGACCATTCCGATTTAGGTTTTCCGTGATTTCCCTAAATCGCTCCTGGCAAATGCCGGGATGGTTCCTTTGAAAGGGCATGGCCGATTTCCTTCCACATCCTTATACAAACGCTCCGAGCGTGAGCTCCGTCTCTAATGACCACGCTGTCGACAGGACGTAGAACACCAAGCTTCCTTCCTTCTTCCTCCTTTGCGGAAACTTGTGTAAACCCGGCCCCCATATGTTTGGTAGTCAGTACACTTGACAGGAGTCTGTCTATCGTATGATGTTCTTGAGCTTGAAGCGTTGCATTTATTTTATATTGTATTTAGTGTGTATTGTCTGTACAATATTTGCTGCTGAAATATGTCTAAAGTGTGTTCAACATTTAAATGCACAAATCTAAGTGATAAAATGACAAGTACGTCATGCAAGGACACCAAATGTTTTACATTGTTTGAGCTCAGTTTGTCTATACGCAGACAAAATTCTTGATTAATGGTACTTAGATGCCCCAAGTGTGAAGTTTCAGATGACGTATCCTGCAATTCCCTTGAAGTACACACCATAAAAAAATGCTCAGTTTTCTACCTAGTGTTGTTGTGTCTTTAATATATAGCTTCTTCTGTTGCTTCTGTGGTAGATGAAAACACACTTTTGACTGTCTACACCTTCTTTAAAAATATTTTTATTTGTTGTTGGCAATTATTGATCGAGCATAGTTGACATGTAACCGGTGCAAAGTGTGGAAGCAATAGTATAAGAAGTTTTTCGCTTGTCTTTGTATGTGTTCCTTACCCCAAATATCTAATTTCATTGCGGCAACAACGAAAGTTCTTTATGATACGTTATCTCGGTGTGGAAGGCTTTGGTGGCAGCTGACCAAGGCGTATTTTTATTGCAGTATTCTGCTCTCACTTTCGTCTTTGTACTCAAGTTTCACGCACCAAACATTACTTGTTTCACCATAACAACAAGGAAAGTTATTAGACACCATACTTCGACATGGAATGCTTTTGTAGCAAATGAGGTAGAGGAATTATCATCTGCAGTATTTTATTTTCACTTTCGTATTTGTACTCACATTTTTTCCACCAAAGTTCACAACCAGACCCTTGGACAGCAATTTTACACGTCTGTAGACGTAATTCGATTAGTAAACAAAAGATAAATGTATGTTACACTTTCTGAAAGCTAGGGTTACCATACGTCCTCTTTTTCCCGGACATGTCCTCTTTTTGAGGCAAGAACATGTGTCCGGCCGGAATTTATAAAATTCTATAAAATGTCCTCATTTTTGGGTTCCGAGAAAGCAAATTTATTTTTATGTCATTGGCGACAACATGTTCATTCGCACTGCAGTTCCAAACTGTTCGCAACTATTACTCGCATACACAGAGTGAAATTGCCGTTCACAATTTTACACTCCGCATGAGTCTGCCAGTTGCAAACGATTCGGATGTTTTCTGCGAAAGAACCCGGTTGTCTATCCTGTATTCAACCAGTGCATTCCGTCTTCTGCTTTACGTTCTATGGCGTTGCCTTTGATATACTTTGTTAGGTTAAAGCTGTATTGTGTGTTCGAAATCGTAGGTAGCCTTTTGCTTCAAAATAAATTACGAAGAGAAAGTCAGTGTTAAATATGTGCCCCTGGAGAAATACAAATCATTCAAGAGAATGATCAAACGAAAGTAAGAATTATGATACATTGTGCTCCGATCAGCTTTGTAATTTTATAATTTTTTTTAAAGATTATCAAAGGAAACAGAACATACCAGCAGCTGAAGTGTGGTGTACATATTTAAATCAGTCATCTAGTGTTGTTAGTTAATCTGAACTACTGAAAATTGTAGACTTGTTTTTTTTCTATAACTAGTCATAAATGCCGACAAAGAACCTGTGTTTTCTCTTGTGAACACACAGTGTACCAAAAGCCAGGAATAGATTTAAAATATACCGTAAATATAACATTTGAAACGCCTTGTTAAAAAAAGGGGTCTTGAGAGAGATTTCGTTGTCCACCAAATATAGTTGGTTCAAAAGTGAATAAGACAAGAATGAGACAATTGAGAGTAGTGATGAGGAATAAACTGTTAAGGTTCATAATATTTTGTTTCTCAACAACCACACAGGGTTACTGTTTTAGCTTGTAGTAGTTTTACGTGGTTCATTAATAATGTTGTTAATTACATTATGTTAAAGATAAAGTGTCCTCTTATTTATGTGAACTGTCCTCTTTATTGGTGATGAACATCGGATTACCCTACTGAAAGCAGTTGTTATACACATTAACAACAGATGCAAATCCGTGTCATGGTTGTTCATCGTAACAATTTCCGTTCACTGTATGTTTCGCGGCTCGTTTAGATCATGTACTTGCATTAAAATCAACACGAATATTTTCACGGTGGCACTGTCGTTGATATTGCAAACCTCAGCGTTATACTTCGAACTGGGACTGTATTACTGACAGGTTCGTCATATTTAATTACCTCATTTTTAGAGAATATATTACCAGTCTCGTCATTTCCTAGCTTTGATAAAGTGTGACGGAACTTGATGCACATCAATATTCAACAGTCAGTCTTTATTTAAAACGCGGAACTGTAAATAGGTGCAATTCTCGAGTGGATGTGGCCTACCAGCCGATACCGCAAATAACATGGCGGACGCCAGTTCAATTTGCCTCAAATATGGCGGAGAGCATTCACTTTGCGAACAGCTGAGAATCGTTTATCTCATACAGGGATAAGCATTCAGCAAATAAACAAATGCTTAGCCGAAATCTGTAAACAAGAAAGTATTCCTGGTAACAGGGCTGGTAACATTTCGCAATACGATAGCTGTATCGTGATTGAGAATTTAGAGGCTAACAATGCCGTTATGGACAAAGATTCTAATACCAACAAAGACGATACGACTTTGCTATCCCGGGCCGGATATAGGTAGGGGCAAAGGGGGCAGTTGCCCTGGGCGGCAGAATTTAGAGTGCGGCAATTTTTTTTATTTTTTTTTTTTTTTACAGAATGTATCTTTCTAGTATAATTTAATAAAATTAACTGACACAGAATTATTAAAAGTAAAATGACTGCAAGAAATACCGAAATCATTTAATAAAACTAAAATTCCTGGTTGCTGACTTCAATGTTGCCCTGTCACAGGTACTTCAGCTAATCAAACTTTAAAAATCTACTAGATATTAGCCAGAAAGAGGGAGATGTTTGCGTTATTGCATAAGTAAATGCCCAATGTTTTTTAATTTGCATAGATTTCCTTTTTCAGATAAATGAATATCCATATTTCATTTCAAGATAATACTTGTAGAACAGGTAAATTTGAATAACGTTCCAGTCCTTTTAAAAAAATTAAAAAAAAAAATAAATAAATAAAAAAAGTAAAAGTATTTCAGGTGCGCACACTTCTTATTGAAAGTCAAAAGCATTAAGGATCTAGAGTCTTCTCTTGATAGCGGTGCAATTGATAGACATCTACACAGGATACTCTGTAAATCACATTTAACTGCCTGACAGAGGGTTCATCGGACCACTTTTATACTATTTATCCCAACCTTACTACAGCATTAATATATATCTTACCATTCTAGTTTCTGTTTCGTCTGGAGAAAGAAGTTACAGCTAGCTGAAACTAATTAAATACACTCGAGGAGCACGACTGCTTAACAAATCTGAGTATAATATCCATAGAGCAAAAACGAGCTGCTTCTCTAAACTATGATGATATCAAAAGCAGTTTTGCAGCAAAAAAAAAAAAAAAAAAAAAAAAAAAAAAAAAAAAAAAAAAAAAAAACTCGAAAAGCGAAATTTTGAATTGATTTTTGTGCGATGAGTAATCTTGTAATATTTTTGTATGTATTAAAATTGTTCTGTTTTTCTTTGATCTTAATTCAGTCAATAAAATAAGTTCATGTTGTGAGATTGTGATATTTATTTAGAAATATGGAACCCAATTAGCGTCAAAAAGTCGATTCTTAGAGGTGGGAAGGGGTTGAAAGAAGGGGCGGCAAATATTTTGCTTCCCCCCTTGGCAAATGTCCTAGATCCGGCCCTGTGATATCGCAGGCAAAATCAAATCTAGTAATACCTCCTAATGAATGTCGGGAAGAATTAAATTTAACAATGGGTTGTAATACAGATAATTTTCCGAACTTCAAACTTGGAGGCGAGCTTAATGCGATGATCTTCTTGGAAACTTTTGAAAATACTTTTCCTCCAAGATGCACCGATAACAAAAGAATCGAGTTTGTACTAGGACATTTGGAAGCAGATGCTACCGAATGGGCTAGGAGAATAATTTTAAAGTATGGAAGATACATAACCAACTTGGTGATTCAGATAAGACGCAAATAAGAAACTGATAATGGTTATAGGTGATATTATAATAGAAAATTCGGAAAACTAGAACCGTTCCTTAGTGCTGGTCAACTAAAGCGAACAGTTCTTTACCACCCACTTGTAATTTTTCATTACTCCAGAGTGAAGATAGTTAGCAAAACGATTAGCTTCGGGAAGCCAATTATATTTAAAAAAGAGTTATAAACCCGTCATTACAGGTTATGGGAGTATTATAGTCGATTCAGCAAGTGAAGTTAGTATTCTCTCTAAAGAATTATTTAAAGCTAAGATAAAATACTGGAATTACCCAACATTAGCAGTAAGTGCTGTAAGAATTGTAGATGTTACTAGTAAAAAAAAAAAAAAAAAAGAGCCAAAACATTACTGTGGAGGTTTACTTAAATTTTGTAATAAATCAACATTTATTTTCTCATTCTTCTCTTATTGTTGTGGATCAATCAAATGTAGCCTTTATTCTAGGTATATAAACAGAAACCTATACTAGATTTAAAGACCTCTATGATGACCGTTCACACTGACGACACTGTTGAAGTGAAATTTTGTTGTTATGGTCTTCAGTCCGGAGACTGGTTTGATGCAGCTCTCCACCCTACTCTATCCTGAGCAAGCCTTTTCATCTCCTCATAAGAACGGCAACCCACATCCACTTGAATCTGCTTACTATACGCGTCTCTTGGTCTCCCTCTGCCATTTTTACCTCACACACTTCCCTCCAATGCTAAATTTACGATTCCCCAATGTCTAAGAATGTGTCCCACCAAGCGATCCCTTCTGTTAGTCATGGTATGCCAAAAATTCCTTTTCTCACCAATTCTGTTCAGTAACTCTTCATTAGTTATGCGATCTACCCACCTAATCTTCAGCATTCTTCTGTAGCACCACATTTCAAAAGCCTCTATTCTCTTCCTGTCCGCACTGCTTATCGTCCATGTTTCACTCCCGTACAAGGCAACACTCCACACAAATGCCTTCAGAAAAGACTTCCTTACACTTAAAATAATATTCGATGTTAGCAAATTTCTCATTTTCAAAAATTCTTTTCTTCCCATTGCCATTCTGCATTTTATGTCCTCTGTACTGCGAACATCGCATGTTATTTTACTATCCAAGTAACAAAACTCATCTACCACCTTCATTGTTTCGTTACCTAATCTAATTCCTTCAGCATCGCCTGACTTTCTAAGACTGAATTCTATTATTTTTGTTTTACTCTTGTTAATGTTCATTTTATACGCTCTCTTCAACACGCTATCCAGTCCATTCAACTGCTCTTCCAGGTCCTTTGCTGTCTCTGACAGAATTACTATATCAGCAAAACGCAATGTTTTTATTTCTTCCCCCTGAACTTTAATCCCTATTCCAAATTTTTCCTTGCTTTCCTTCACCGCCTGCTCAGTGTACAAATTGAATAACATCGGAGAAAGGCTACAACCCTGTCTTACTCCCTTCCCAACTGATGCTTCCCTTTCATGCCCTTCGAGTCTAAAACTGCGGTCTGGCTTTTGTACAACTTGTAAATAACTCTCCTTTCCCTGTATTTTACCCCTGCTGACTTCAGAATTTGAAAGAGTGTATTCCAGTCAACATTTTCAAACGCTTTCTCCAAATCTACAAAAGCTAAAAATGTTGGTTTACCTTTCCTTAATCTTTCTTCTAAGATAAGACGTAAAGTGAGTATTGCCTCCCGGGTTCCTACCTTCCTCCTGAATCCAAACTGATCTTCTCCGAGGTCAGCTTCTACCAGCTTTTCCATTCTCCTGTGAAATTTATGACTACCAAATTATAGACGATTGTTATGAATCTCTACGGATTAAATGTGGGTCATTCCATGTCAATTCAAAGCAGTAAAGAAACATTTTCAACCTGAACATTTGATATTTCTGTTAAATTTGGCGAATAAGAGATGGAAAAATACCAATTTTCAGGGCTGCTACTTCTGCTTATGTACTGTAATTCCATTTTCTTCCTGGCATCATACGGATCTCGTCATGATCACAGTAAAAATCACGCACACACTGAACGGTTTTCTCACATAATGTCTTACCTGGCTTTGGATTTGGAGTCACCAATATATCATGTTCTGCTAATAACTGTTTTGCTTTCCGTACCATGTAATCTGAAGCAGAAAATTCTTTCAAAGTTTTCCTCATACTCCAACTCTTTGGAAGTAGAGTCAGAATTTGTATTTTGTCGCACAAACGGTCTAAATTGTGAAACTTATCTTTAAGGTGGGCGATTATTTCACGTTCTACATTTTCACTCTTTTCTTTTTCCAGTTGTGCCACGTAAGTATGCTCCAACACACAAGCTATTTTTCTCAGTTATTGCTTTGGGTACTTTCTCTCATTCTGAAGCCTCTTTTTCTTCTCAAGAGATTCACCTAAATACTGAATGCTGCTATTTAGAGAAGCGAGTGCCAGATCTGAAGCAACTTCATCTTCACTTAAATCTTCTCTGGAAGTACGTGGCTCAACTGAGGATTCCAATTTCAGGATTTGACAATAAAGGGAACTAGCAAAACAGACTGAGCACTTTGGAACGACTAAAAACGTTGAAATCTTTCATGGTTTGCCGTCTACAAAATCGACTACATAACTTTGTTAAACAGAAAAGAAACATACATACAAATGCGAATTGAAAAGTAACCATAACAAAATAAAGTGAAACGTTTTTTAAAAAAATATGATTTGGTGTAGCCTTGTACACCTCCAAGTCTTTTTAAAGTACGAAAATAGGAGAACTAGGTTAACCCTTTTCTGAGAGTACATGATGGGGCATTCCGAGTACGACATACTCAAACGAGCATGAGGAAAATCGAATGTAATTGATCGCAGCCAACGAGCTTCAATTTCATAGAGTGGCTAAGACACGACTAACAGCGCTCTTTGCGGCAGCCTATGTAAACTCGGCAGCCATATTGGCTGTGGTCAGTGCACTTGAGTCTATCCATCGTTTGTTGTTGTTGAAAGTGAAGTGCTGTATTGAGGCATATTGTATAACCAAAATTGTACATAAAATATACACTAAAGTGTGTTCAGCTTTTAAATACACAAATCGAAGTGCTGAAACGACAAATATTTCGAACAAGAACACCAGTTGTTCTGCCTTGTTTTATCTCTGCTTGCTTGTACACAAATAAAATTCCTGGCTTATGGTACATAGTTTTCCCAAGATTGAAGCTTCAGATGACTTACCTTGCAATTCCCTTGAAGTACACACCTTAAGAAAAAGGCTCAGTTTTCTGCCCAGCGATTGTGTGTTTCTTCTTCTGTTGCTGCTGTGATTGATGAAAGAGTATCTCATCTGTTCAATATTAAAATAAAGTAAACACTTCTGAGTGTCTACACCTTATTTAAAAATATTTTCATTTGTTGTTGACAGTACTTGATCCAGCATGCTTAACATATAGTCACTGCAAATCGTGGAAGCAATAGTATCCGCCGGAATTTGGAGGTGGAAGACTATGTTGATGTTGTGTGGTCTGAAAATGTTTGCTATTTTGTAGGATAATTTGCCAATGAAGGGGAAACACTAAAAATCATCAGGTCAAACCTCATAAAATATAAAAAACAATCAATGGCTGAAATCATTGAATTCATAGATCTTCTGGAACTAGTGCTTAACCACAACTACTTCACTTTCAACAATAAAATGTACAAACAACATAGAGGTCTTGCAATGGGCTCAAGTATAGCAGGTACCATTGCCAACATATATATATATATATATATATATATATATATATATATATATCAACCACCTAGAGCAAAAGACTATTGCCATGAAATCCAAATCCATGGATAAAATCATTTATTACAATCGGTACGTCGACGCAGTAACTGTAAAATGCACCCAATGATGGCAGTTTGCTACCGAAACGCGTCGTGCTAACAAAAATATTAGTAAAAAGTGACTGCTGCAGTATAAATTACTTCAAAAAGTTTATAATACAGTCGCAGACCTCAGAACAATCCACATAACACTGATAAATTTAAGATAAATGTGTACTAGACTTTATGAAAGCAGTTGTTACAACGCATTAACAACAGATGCAAATCCATGAGAATGGTTTTCATCATAACAATTACTATTCACTGTGTAAGTTCTGCAGCATTATAAGTTACATAAATATTTTCAAAACGACACTTTTGTTTTTCGGTCAAACCTCAGCTAACTGTTATACTTCCAACTGCAAGAGTATTACTGACAGGTTCGTAAAATTTTATTACCACACTTTTAGGAAATACACTATCCTGCTTATCAATTCGCAGCTTCGATGAAGTCTAGAGACACCGACGAAACTTCATACACATCTGTACTCAAAATTCAAACTATTTAAAACGTGGAGCTGTGTAAATAAGTAAAATTCTCTTGTGAGTGCGGAATACCAGCCGTCAGCCGATATACCCAGTAACATGCCTGACTGCAGTTCAAATTTGCCTCAAACATGGCGGAACTGTCGTCACTCTTGAAATTCAAGCTCGTTGATAGCAGCATGCTACGCGACGACACTGACATCTACCGGACTGACAAGGAACTCGGTGTATTCTCCATTTCGAGCGAGCATTGATGCCAGATACAGATCTCTAGTACGCACTTCCTGGAACCAGTGAAATAATACATTTCACGAATGCCTTTACTAATATCCTCGATGCAGCATTCACCCGATGCATGTTTCCAGTCTGCTATCTCAGAGAATAGTTTGGCAACAGGAGCGGTGGCTTTGCCGCGGCAGCAGTGCTGCGGTCCCTGGAGCAGCCCTGTAGCGCGAGTCTGCATACTGGCGAGTATGGTCGTTCGTATTTGGTCGAATGCTCCGCGCTCGCTCTTGGCTGGTTCGAGTATGATTGCTCGAAGCTCGGCTGTGCTCGATCGAGGCGGCAGGGGGAGAACAGAAACTGCCCAGCCTGGCGCACTCGCCGCGCTGCTGTCGTGGCCGACACAGCAGCTTTGTGTGTCCGAAGGCTGATGCTGATTCTGTTACAATATATTCTCGCCAGCAAATGTAACTGTACTCATATGCATGTTAAACAAATAAAAATAAAATAATGTTAACTGCTGACAGTTTCAGTGATCACGATAACTGTTAAAACCTCCAAGCAGTTTCTCTATTGCACGTAATTTCAGACAAAATAAGTTCACTTTCAAATGTCTGCAAAGTTATGCAGTAATGAATTCATATGCATTCATGAAATATAAAAAGCAGAATGAATGTAACAAATGTGATAAAATAAGTATGATCAGGGCGATTCGACCACTCAAAAATAATATTATATAATAATGGAAGTACATTAAAATATTTTACGTGTCATGATAAATGTTAAGAGCATTGAAGTAATCCGTGAAAAATGTCACACAAAATTTAAAGCAGTTAGGTGGATGTCTTTTTCTAACGTCATACAAATGGCAAATAATTAATTTTTCTATGAAATTAGATAGAGCAAACGAAAGCGTATGATTCTCGCCACCTATAATAACTTGGAGGGTTAAAATCACAGGAGGTTAATAATCTGCACTCATAGTAATCCGCTTTAGTCTCATTCGACGGTTTACAGTACAAGCTAAAGACTGTCCAATCCCGTTGACATGCGAACACGACATTGACACTTTTGTATACTTACAAAAAATCTTCAAATATTAGAGACAGTACTATTAAGAAAACGTTTTTGTAGTTGTAGGCTAATTTCACTTGTACTATTGTATAATGTATATCGTAGCGACTAGTAAGCCACACCTGTTAGGTTTTTCAGTTCAGGTGTATGTGCCAGAAAAATTGAGTCATTTCACGAAGTCCTTACGAATTGTGAAAAGGTAAATGGTTCATTGAAAAGCTACCTAATAATTCACACTGAAACGACTAAAGGAATCTGAATTTTTGTCGTTTACTACCTACAACACGGACTGGAAAATGTCGGTTAACTAAGTAAACTTATGCGAAACGAAAACTAAATATTTTCTTTTTTTCTCTAGGAAAGTTAAATGATTTTAACAAAATATATTTCAAGAAATGATGTGACGTAGTCTGATACACCTTCGAGTGTTTTTAAATCATGAAAATCAGAGTAGATTCATCCATTTATTAAACGGTCGGGAATTTCGAGCTTGGCATGCTCGAACGAGCACGAAGAGAATCGAATGCAGTTGAACGTTAATAGTCAAGCGAGTACATTGACATATACCGGACTGCCAGGGAACTACATGCCTAATGAGTTCGAGCAAGCATAGACGCTAGATGCACACCTCTAGTGCTGACTGCCGAAAAACATTCTGGCGCGTTTTGGGGCCCTTACTTAGTGCTCAGCGGCGTCTCGAAGCCTAGCTCGTTCCGCAGACGCCTGCCCAGTCCCAGTGTGGTAACTAATGCGACCCTCCTATCCAGTCCAACCAGTATTTACATCGCTTTTCCTAGTGAATGCTGACTTTTCCCATTAGTTATGTCCAGTACATTGCTTTCTTTCCCTCTACGTCACTGTCAACAACAACAACAATTCCCGTTTTTTTTTCTTTTTTTTTTTTTCTTTTTTTTTTTTTTTTTTTTTTTTTTTTACACACACATCCGCTGGGATGCCCCAGTCCTCATCTACTCGGAAGACATGACGAAACCCTGGCCTCCCGTCCAGCTCCTTGAGTTTACTGAATACACCACCTTCCTAGCCCTCGCCCCCTTCCTCACTCGCTCCCAACACCTGCTCCATTCTCACGTACCCGAATTCTCCACTTACTGCAACCAGTGGCTCCGTACTGTCAACATCACCAAATCCCAGGCAACCGTCTTAGCTCACACATACCACTGCTTCCACATCAGAGACCTTTACCTTACTCTCCATGACCACCCCATCCCTCAATCCTCTTTCGCCTCACCATTGTGCACTCCCTCTCCTAGAAACTCCACCTTCAAACTATCCGTCAGAAAGTCCTCTCCCATCTCAACCTGCTCAAATTCCTCTCTGGCCAGATATGGCGACAAACTCTCCACCATCCTATATATATATACCGTTCCCTCATGCGTCCTGTCCTGTGCAGTTTCCACCCAATCCGGGTTTCCACCTCGCCTGCCTATCCCTCCATATCCTTAAGCGCCACGCCCTCTGCCTCGCTTACTGCATCCACCTCCCTTTCCCCACGCAGACCCTGTATGATCTTATTCCTTTTCGTAACCTCCTCAAATTCCTGGCTTGCAGCAGAGCGGAGGACCACAACAGAAGAAGGGGCTGGAGAGAGAGAGAGAGAGAGAGAGAGAGAGAGAGAGACAGACAGACAGACAGACAGAGAGGAGATATACAAGGAAATGAGAAAAGATAAATAGAGAGTGACACGAAGAGGTAACCGAAGGAGCAGTAGAAAGAGGAGGCGAGTCTATAGGAGAGCAGGAGTTGTGTATCGATAAAAGGACATGGACTGAAATTACACTACTGGCCATTAAAATTGCAACACCAAGAAGAAATGCAGATGTAAACGGTATTCATTGGACAAATATATTATACTAGACCTGACATGTGATTACATTTGAACGAAATTTTGGGTGGATAGATCCTGAGAAATCAGTACCCAGAACAACCACCTGAGGCCGTAAAAACGGCCTTAATACGCCGTGCGTCGCACGGGATTAGGCGAGCGGTCCTGAGCACCACGTTGCGGATCGCACGGTCTCCCGCGTCGGAAGTTGGAATCCTTCCTCGGGCATGGATGTCTGTGTTGTCTTTAGTATAAATTATTTCCTAAGTAGTTTGTAAGTTTAAGGACTAATGACCCCGCAGTTCAGTCCCATAAGCTTTACAAACATTTTGATACGACTGGGCATTGAGTCAAACAGAGCTTGGATGGCGTGTATAGGTACAGATGCCCATGCAGGCTCAGTACGATACCACAGTTCATCAAGAGTAGTGATTGGCGTATTGTGACGAGCCAGTTGCTCGGCCACCATTGACCAGACGTTTTCAGTTGGTGAGAGATCTGGAGAATGTGCTGGGCAGGGCAGCAGTCGAACATTTTCCGTATCCTGTAAAGCCCGTACAGGAACTGCAAATTGCAGTCGTGCATTATCCTGTTGAAATGCAGGATGTCGCAGGGATCTAATGAAGGGTAAAGCCACAGGTCGTAACAAATCTGAAATGTAACGGCCATTGTTCAAAGTGCTGTCGATGCGGACAAGCGGTGAGCAAGACGTGTAACTAATGGCACTCCACACCATCATACGCCAGTATACCAATGACGAATACACGCTTCCAATGTCGTTCCCTACTCCATCGCAGGCGCACCTGTCTGTGATGCAGCGTCTAGGGTAATCACGGCCATGGTCTACGAGCAGATAGTCCATGCTGTTTCAAACGTCGTCGAACTGTTCGTGCAGATGGTTATTGTCTTGCAAATGTCCCCAACGTTGACTCAGAGATCGAGAATTGCCTGCACGATCCGTTACAGCCATGGGGATAAGATGCCAGTCATTTCTACTGCTGGTGATAAGAGGCCGTTGGGATCCAGCACGGCGTTCCGTATTGCCCTTCTGAACCCCCCGATTCTATATTCTGGTAACAGTCATTGGATCGCAACCAACGCGAGCAGCGATGTCACGACACGATAAACCGCAATCGTGGTAGGCTACAATTTGACCTTTATGAAAGCCAGAAACGTGATGGTACGTATTTCTCCTCCTCACAGCACATCACAACAACGTTTCACCATGCAACGCCGGTCAACTGCTGTTTGTGTATGAGAAATCGGTTGGAAACTTTCCTCGTATCAGCACGTTGTAGGTGTCGTCATCGGTGTCAACCTTGTGTGAATGCTCTGAAAAGTCAATCAGTTGGACATCAAAGCATCTTCATCCGGACGGTTAAATTTCGCGTCTGTAGCAAGTCATCTTCGTGGTGTAGCAATTTTAATGGCCAAGTATGTGTGTGTGTGTTTGTGTGTGTGTGTGTGTGTGTGTGTGTGTGTGCGCGCGCAGTCTGTTCCGAAAGAACAGGCGTCACTTCTGGTCCTGCAGTAGGTGGGAATTTGACGGAAGGAGTGCTTACGTAGTTCTTGCAGGTGCATTCATCACTGTGTGGTGTAGTGGTAAGCGAAGCTGCCTAGTAAGCTGGAGAAACTGGTTCGAATCCCGGCTGGGTACACATTTTCAGTTTTGCCCACTCGCAGTTGATGTCATATATTCTGTTAATACGATACAAAACAAGTGTTTCTCAATGGACAACTAGATTTGCGTACTTCAGAGTATATATACCGCCACTTTCTGTATATGCCTAAATGAAAAATCTGGTCACTCTACTTTGGAACAAATATAGAAGTGCTTTCATAAGGTGTCGCGGTTCTGCGGTTTGTTAAGATCCGCGTCATTCGCTCTACAGACAACCTACGGCAACTCTTTGGTGAAACTTCAGTGGTGCACCGCACCATCAGGGAGCGGAGAGGAAACAAGAGAAAGCGAGAAGTGACAGTGTGCAAATGGAGACGGAGGTGACAGCAAGCTGTCTGGAGACCGGCAAGTGGAAGCGAGCTGTTGGATTTAGCGGTACGCCGTGGCGGTTCGCATCGGGCTTTCGCAACCAGCAAGAGCTCGCTGCTCTTGTGACACGATAACGCTGGGCATCTTCGATACGGGGCTATCTTACTGTGGCCCTTCCACTAAAACAAAAGGAAGACAGTTAAATTCGCCGGTGTGAGTGTGCTGTTGTATACTGTTCGAGTGGCTGGTCTGTCGTGGCGCCGGCCGCGGTGGCCGAGCGTTCTGCGGCGCGTCAGTCACGGTCTGCACGGCCACTACGGTCGGGGGTTCGAATCCCCCCTCGGGCATGGATATTTGTGCCGTCCTAGTTCGTAAATAGTTCATAAGTAGTTTGTAAGTTTAGGGACTGATGACCCCGTAGTTAAGTCCTATAGACTATACAAACATTTTTTAAGTTTAGGGACTGATGACCCCGTAGTTAAGTCCTATAAGCTCTACAACATCTATTGTGGCTTAAAGTGGCACTGAGTACAATATACTATGGTCAGCACACGTTACATTTCCTGATCTGACTTTCACGATTCACCTGGTGTCGACATTAATTTGTGTATGTGGCACTAGTCCGTCGTCACATGTATTGAGGGTAGTTAGAAATGCATAGCACACGTTTCCTATATAAATCCAAAATATTACCATTTAGGTGCTTTTAAATTTGAAATACGCAACTTGTCAGGGTTTGGGCTTTCACTATTTGAGACTAGTCTGTTGTGAATTACAATGGCGCTGTTATTTAACTTGGAAAGGGCACAATACATTACTTAAATTCCAAACTTCGCAATAAAACTGATGTATAAAATGTTCAGCTTTTGAGTCTCTATGCTTTGAGACTTTGTTCTTGTGGACTGGCCGGGAGTTCTAAGGCGCCTTGCTGCGGAGCGCGCGGTTCCTCGCCGTCGGAGGTTCGCGTTCTCCCTCGGGAAAGGGTGTGACTGTTTGTCATTAGGTTAGTTTAAGTAATTTGTAAGACTAGGAACTGGTAACCAGTGTACGTAAGTCCCATAGCCTTACAAACATCTAAACATCATATTGTTTTAGAAACCAACCATTATTAAGTGTAACTTTCGATTGAACTTTTTTAATCTCAGAAGCTTATATTGGCAAACCTGTCCACTGACACCACCAAGAATTTTATTCGGGTTTTTGTTTGGGCTGATGGTCTTACCACAGAATTGTTTTTTCTTCATTTGAATTTGAGTGTGTTTTATTTAAATATAATTTGCTCCTTGCATGTTTGTCTCATTGGCCAGTTGACGTATAAGGGAGTATGTCACAATGTTTTTGATGGTTTTGCATTAGTTAAAATACTTTTAAATTGTTTGGTGTTTTCATATTGAAAAACACTACTGGCATTGCAACAAAGTTCTGTTGAACAGTTGTTATGTACAGTAAATAATTAATGATGGGTTTTGTGAACTAAATATAAACTGGTACTGTTTTGGCATGCAGTACATTATATTAGATTAACCTGAAATTACTGTAGTTTCTTAAAATAAATATTTGAGGTTTAGTTAAAAATAAAATTAAAAATAAAGGACAAAGACCTCCTTCAGATCATCCCAGTCCTAACACTCTCTCTACCAGTACAATAGAAATATATTTATTTCAATTATTGTTCACCAAATAGAAACAGTAATGCCAGATAGGGTATTCATTCGTTTGACGTGTTTTACCAGTACGTCTGTGCTCGGAAATGCACTTTAATTAATTTTCCCAGTTCATTTTATATGTGAGTGCGCCACAGCGAGACATGTCCTCTTCAGATGGTAGGTACTATAGTTAATAATTGAAAAAATAATGCAGAAATGGTACATTTGTCATACCTACTTTTGTGTTTGTTCAGTTTGTTTTCAGGAAGAACGTATCTGAAACATTTTAGCTCAAGTCCTGAAAATAATTTACGCAAATACATGCACGAAATTACATGTCGGCAGTGTTCACAGCAATGGTACTTGTATGGTAGCTGCGCTGAGAGCAGTAATGATGTGTTAAAATTTTAATTAACACATTTGAAGCAGCAGTGAAATTTGGTTTTAAATGTTCCCATTAAACTAATTTTTGTCAATTTTAACACCACGCTAACTGCACTTGCGCTGGGCGTCAGCACCCACTCGCTCCGCTGTTAGCTGAATATTCGCGTAAACCAGCGCTGGAAATAAACAGTACTGCAGAGATTTCCAACCGTGTGGGACGTAAAACTCGATCCACGGGCTCTGTTTTCTGGTATCGCGTTTCGAATGAAAGTCTGTAACAAAATACACAGTTTATAATCTTCACGGATGACAAGCTCCCATTTTATCGCGTTGAGCGCGACGCGGGCTTACCCATTTACTGACAGAGATTTCACAATAGTGCCACACGATATCGCTATTTGCGGTGGTTTCGAATTGTATCTCAAATTCCCAGTCAGTTCGTCGCGCAGCAAAATCTTTTTATTGCTTATTTATTTTTTACCTGTACACTGCCATTGGCTTACGTTTCTGTTCGTCTTTCGTGTCTGTTACGTTAGTGTTATTTATACTTTGTTTATTCATTTATTTCTAAAAATTGATTTGGGAGAAGGAAGGAAGGAAGCTTGGAGTTTAACGTCCCGTCGACAGCGTGGTCATTAGAGACGGAGATTACGCTCGGAGTATTTGGGTAAGGATGGGGAAGGAAATCGGCCGTGCCCTTTGAAAGGAACCATCCTGGCATATGCCTGGAGCGATTTAGGAAAATCACGGAAAACCTAAATCTGGATGGCCGGAGGTGGATTTGAACCACCATCCTTCCGAATGCGAGTCCAGTGCGTGATTTGGGAGAGGTAAACGATGCATCATATGGAATTCTTTTACACTCCGACATCATATTAAAGTGGATTTTTAACTGAAGTTACAGCAGTGGGTTCCATGAATTTAAATTTAAAATATAACATGCTGCCCCATGATTTTGTACTGAAGTCACGGCAGTGAGTTAACTGAACTCATTGTTTATGTCTGACATTTCACAAGAAATAACGTTTGTCACCCAGTGGCCTCGTATAAATCTGTCAATTGGACGCCACTTCGGCCAGTTGCGTGTTCCTAACCTATCCCAGTTATTCAACCGGAGAAAGGGAACGTTCTGTTAAACGTAGAATCAGAGCCACATGTCATTTCTGGAGACCTCTCACATTGTTGTGAGGTGAGGACTTATAACCCTTCCCTTCCTACACCGCCGGTTAGTATATGATATTTAGAAAAATGACCCGTGTGCCTAATTATCTAAATTTCGTGGAAAAGCTATCGGTAATGAGGCCGATGATGTAGTGGAGGCTATAACCGGAACGTTGCTGCACCTCTTTGGTAGACAACAACGATCGATAGGAATAAAGAAAGTGGGAGGTAAAATTTGGAATATAATTATTAATGTTTAAATGAAAAAATTGCGGAACAAACGGAACACAGGGATTAATTTGGAAAAAGGGAATAACTTATTGATTTACGGTCGCCAGCTCGATGTACGAACAAATAATTTGGTGGGATGTCAATAATAGCAAAGTTAATTAACAAACGTGAAAAATTACGTAAAATTTTGGTGGGCCGTGAATCACAGTATGTGCACCAAATCCGGTACAAAAGATACTGACAGTATACTAATCACTGAGAAATAGTTCACTAACACAGGGTTCAATGTAAGACAGCGAAATGCAAACCATAGCCGCGCAAATGCAACGTGCAGCAATCATGCAAAACTCTCACCTTAATACTTACTATTTACAGCTTCAAATAATTAATTGTTTATATAAGTACCAGAAATTATTCTACAGCGAGTGTACCATGCGCTTTACCAATAATCAAGTTGTAACTGAACTATTAACTGTACTAATGGCAAGCTCAAAAAATAATTAATGACTTGTCGTGATAACACTGAATATTTAGAAAAGAACCATTTAACCTTCTGATTAACTTTAACCATTTCTTTAACCAGGAATTATTAGCATTCAAATACTTGTAAACAATTACTATTCTCACTACTCAGTACTTGCAAGTTAAAACAAACTTTACCTCAAAATAATATGCAGTGGAAAACAATTAACCTTTTACACTGTTATTGAAATATCTCTTGAAATTGAAAGTTAATCTAGCAGTTTCTTTCAACTTAGCAAACCTATTGATCAGAAACACTGGCATAAGCTACATTTAGTAATATTTTTCTGAACACATTTTTTATTAACGACTGTCACATTGTCTTTAATGACTCTGATTTTTAGTTTTCTATAACTTTGTGAATATTCTCGGAAAAACGATGGATGAGGAAGGAACCTGTCTGGACAATGACTATGGGTAATGATTTTTAAACACAGGTTCACAAATAACAGTGTTCGGTATTGAACAATCATCACAAATACGCTGGTTAGCTGTACATGCTAAGACAAACTGGACAGATCTTACTGAATTTGGTGTGCGACGTGGTGGTGCTAATTGAAGATTGTTGGCACTTAACAATTGGCGAACACAGGCTCTTCTTGGCGACGAATGATAATTACAATTTAGGGCCCACAGCATTCCTCTTGATGCATTTATTAATTATCTGAGCTGTGGCCGTATGAATAAATAATATTGCCTCTTCGCCGTCTCCTCCACTAGTGCCAATCCACGTACGTTTTCCGTACACCACTGAGCGCACCGTCTGTCCGCCTCTACTTCTCAACGACTCCTTCTCGCTGTGCGTCTCTGCGCTACCAGCAATAAAAAACTCCCTACTCAAAGATGATTCTATACAATGCCAAAGCCCTTGCTAACCCAGCGTGTCTACTACATTTACAATATTTTTGACATATATGAAAATTAGCAGGACAATGCAAATATATTACAGAAACAAAATATACAAATACATAATAAATTACAAAAAATACAAATAATGAGGAAAAATATATAAAGCATCGTTTTATATATCACCCTGTACGCACACATGACTGGAAAGCACCGTTGGTCACTGTGTTGTTGTGTCACAGGCTGTGTTTAACTGAAAATTGAAACAATCGGTGATTCGACCTGGTTTCAAACACGCAATGCGTCGGTTTCTTGACGGGCGCTATACCTGGAGTTCACCACTGCAAAAGATGTAAACATTGCGATTTGCCTATGACATTGTAATTCTACCAGAGATAGCAAAAGATCTGCAAGAGCAATTGAACGGAATGTACAATATCTGGAAATGAGGATGTAAAATGAAAATTAACAAAAGTAAAACAATGGTAATGAAATGTATTATAAGAAATCCAGGCGATACTCAAACAATTGGATTAGGTAATGGGACAATAAATGTAGTAGTTTACTTTTGTTATTTGGGTAACTAAATAACTTTTAACTGACGAAGTAAAGAAGATATAAATGCAGAATAACTATGGAAGGAAAGGATTTCTGAAGAAGAGAAAATTGAAGATATCCAATAGTAATTTAAAAGTTTAGAAGTCATTTCTGAAAACACTATCCTGGAGCCCACCATTGTACGGGAATGAAATGTGCACGATAAGTACTTCAGTAGGTTTGAAAGTGTAGAACTACAGAAGATTGCTGAAGATCAGATGCTATGATCGCCTGACTGATGAGGAAGTACTGGACAGAACTAAGGGGAACAGATAAATTTGTAGCATATTAAGACTAAAAGAATGAATCGATTGGTGGGTCAGATCCTGAGATATCAAGGAGTCGTAGTTTGGATTGTAGGGATGCATGTGGGGTAAAAATCGCAGACGGGGACGGAGAGACGAATGAAGTAAAAAAGGTTCCAAAGAATATATGTTGCCGTTCTTATTCCAAGATGACGAGTCTTGTAAAGGATACAATAGCGTGGAGAACGACATGAAACCTGTCCTTAGATTTAAGACAACAAGAAGTAGCCCAAAAAGTTACACCCGTGTTGCACCGTGGTGTGTGTGGTTGTACTCGAATGTATTTTGGACAATTGAGCAGTTGTATGGAATTATTAATTTTTTATATTATTTGCATAGAGAAAGTTGTTTCTAAATCACCTTGTTGAAAGTTATTCCGAAGTTATATTTGTGAATTTACTCTCCCGTCCAGTAAATGAATTAATATTGCACTGAAATTCCCTATAATTGAGTCTGGTACAAATTTAGAAGAGAAAATTTTTTAAATTGTAAATATAAATTATTGTATAACACTATACCAAAAGAATAATGTTATGTTTGTAATCGTATTGGACCAAACTATGTTGGTCATCAATCCTTGGACTTACAAACTACTTACACTAATTTAAACTAATCTAAGAACAACACACACATCCATACCCGAGGGAGGATTCGTACCTCCGACGCGGGAGTCCGCGTGAGCCCTAACTTGACGCTCCAGACCACTCGGCTACTCCCGCGCGGCAAAGAATAATGTTGTTGCTACTCATTGAATACACATTGTATTGGGAGTACAGAATGATAAAGCTATTCTTAGGTCTTATAATATCTACAGCAGGAGAAATTAATTCTTTAAAGTCACAATTTTTAAATTAATATTGCCTGACCGTAAATACCTGTGAAATATTTAAGAAGCAGGAACCGGGAAACAGAGCTGTAAAAATGTTCTGAGGTATGTGGCTGTAGCGCGATATTGATTATTGTTAATGTTACGCAGGTTTAAGACCGTGAAATTCGTAAAATGTTTTGTTTAAAAGGCATCAGATTAATTCTGTGGAAAAAATGTAATGCAGGTTCTCAACAATGAGCGTAAAAGAAATGAAATGTATTCATTTTATCGGTGAAGCCGATAAAATTGTGCAGTCAGCCACATCGCTACAGAGTACGTACATAAAAGACATAGAAAATTAAATTAGTTATCTCTGGAATTTATGAAGCTCGTTGTAAATAATTTACACACTGTTATCATTGACTGGTAATGATTAAAAATAATCAAACACCTTACATTGCATGAGATCTCGATCAGAAGTTGTACAGAAGTGAAACAAAAGTGACAAAAGTAATGGCTGAAAATTCAATGAATAGTTGAGTTCTCATTCGTTTCTTTTCTTATGATAACAATCTCTTTGTTACTTATGCCGTATCGGCACCACAGAATAGTCTACATCGTAGTGATTATTTAGGCTAGTACGTTGACGCAGGTCCATGAAACTGTTCAAAGTTCGTAATGTACATTAAATAAAAGTTTATTTATTTATTTTCCAATTAAAGCATCAGGTTGGGTATCACAACGGTTATCACTGTATTAAAACAAACCTCCCATAAATACAACAGATATGCAGGGGTAAGTCTGTTGAATTATTTGTGATGGTATTGTATTACTTGAAATGTGTACTATAAATCTCATTCCTACAGTAGTTACGAATTAGATACTAAGTAATATTTGTTTAACAATCAAAAGTGTGAAAACTGTACGACTGAAAACAGAATGTGAAATCACACTCTTAAGCTCACTTTCAGATACGCAAAACCATACTCGAAATAAGGTCGCCGTTTATTACACGGATACCGTAACGAGATCAGCACCGATAAGGAGGTACCCTTCACCTTGAATGGCACTGACACAAAATTTATAGTTGACGTTTAATCTGCTGATCAGTGGTACATATGTCAGCAATTATAGTACTGTGATCTACTCGATGCCTTTGACAGACGTGCTGACGAAGTAGCCTGCGTAGTTGTAAATTCTAACTGCACCGACGACAGTTCGAAATCCCGAAGAGTCGAAAGGATTTTAAAAATGAGAACAAAAATTTCTACTAGCGCATAAGCCTCGTAGAGGAACTCCGATTTTTGGTCGTGAGGAAGCACTTAGGAACGTCTCAGGCACCACTAACACACAAGTGATTTATTCGTTTCAAGAGCGAAAAAGTATTTTTTTTTTTTAATTTTTTTTATTTTTTTATTTATTTATTTATTTATTTATTTTTTTTTTTTTTTTTTTTTTTTTTTTTTTTTTTTTTTTTTTTTTTTTTACAAAGATGAAAACTATGCGAAGTCTCCAGCAATATGTACAGTTTCGATACATGACAGTCATGACATGTCACCCTTGAAAACACGCAAGAGGACCAGTGTACACCAGTGTTTTCCAACCCTCCTCCCCCTCCCCCCAGGGCGTCGCATTCTTCGGGGCTTTCGTCACAGGAGGAACTACTTGCACTATAAAATAACTACTGGTTCAGCAACACACAAACGCTTACCATTAGTGAAATTTATATAATGTTAAGATTACTGAGTTGTTTTTGTAACATAATTAATTAAATAGATAATAAATTATTTTATAATGCAGTGAAAATAATTTCCTGGAACTAACCTATAGGTAAAAGAACATGATACAGTAAGCAATTATGAAAAACTGGAAAAAAAATCTACTTCGTTACAAATTGTTTTTTACAGTTTTGCCTGTAATGTGAAACACTGGTTAAACGAAACATATTGTTCCGTCGGAAATTTGGTAAAAATTAGGATAATGTGCTCCATTCCTAAAAAAAACAAAATGAGCTTCGTTCAAGAATATAAAATAAGACTGCAGCAAAAGATCACATTTGTTTCCTTTGAAATAACATAATTTTGTTACGGTCCATGAGAAGGAGGCCAGCAAAATATTTTTCATTTGAGAAGGGTGGCCTGAATGTTTTCTTTGGGAAGGGGGTCGCACATACGAAACGGTTGAAAAACACTTGTCTGCAAGATAACCGCCGGTCCTGAAGTAACCACGCGTCCGGACAGTCTTCAAGGCAGCCGCAGCTGAGGTACCACAAGTTGGGAAGAAAGCTCCACTTACAGCTGTCAGCTGTCATCAAAACTACTTTCCTTTAGGCACTAGGGGTTTCGTGGTCTACAGGCGCTTCATAAGCTGCATGTAACAAAACATGGTAGTCGGTACTCTCGATGGAGACGGCTTTTGACCGACGGTCGATCTCAGAAACTCATATCCTTGCGGTGGAACTTCAGTAACCAAAAGGAACAAATCAAGATATAAATTAACAATAACGATAAATAAATAATTTTATCCGCGTGTCTGCTAAAGAGGGCACAAGAACAACTAGAACATACAATTTCAGATTACCAAGCAGGCTTGCGACCTAATAGATCATGCCCTGAACAGATCTTTAACCTTAAAGCTATTATAAAAATTAAAGCAATCCGGTCTAAACCAATAGTGTGCACATTATTTGATTTTAAGAAATCATATGACTCTATAGACAGAAGTATTTAACATTCTCAAAGAACGTGGACTAGACACCAAAACCCGAAAACTAAATGAAGAAACACTGACATAAATTCACAGATGACATTTCGGAACCATATTAATTAAAACAGGAGTAAGACAGTTTAAGACAAAGTAATGAAAGAATGGGAAATCGAAATAAGGAAACAAAAGTTCTGGAAGCCAATTGAACTAGGAAGAGGTAATGGAAAATTGAACATCCCTTACTTAGCGTTTGCAGATGACCTAGCAATTATAACTGACAGTGAAGAAACCGCAATAAAACAAATTGAGATCCTAAAAGAATGTGCAGAGAAGGTTGGCCTGCAAATCCCCTTTGAGAAGACTCAATGTATTTGCTCCAAATTAGATATTCCGAAACTCAAAACAAATTATGGTGAAATCAACAAACACTTTAAGTATCTCGGCGAAGTTATTGAACCAACAGGACTCGAGAAAATAGCACAAAACAACCGATTACAAAAGATCAAGAAAGTATTCGGACTTGTTCAAGACATATATATCAAACAATGCCTGACAGAAGGAACTAAAATCAGACACTACAACACAGTTATCAAACCTACAGTCACATATGCAAGTGAAACGCTCTCCCTGAATAGAAAACTAGATTTACAAGAAATTAAGAAAGTAGAGAGGAAAAGTGTTAGGAAAATTCTGGGACACGATACACACAAGATTGATACAGTTGTAGACCATCGACACTACGGAAAAACTATCAAATATTGAAACTGACATCAAAAAGAGACGAATGAAATTTTATGGACACCTTCACAGATTACCTGGAAACAGGTTAACTAAACGTCTACTGGACTATGCGACATCACTTAAAGCAACAATACCCTGGGTAACTGAAGTTAAGATGGATTTGACAAAAGCCAAAATTGACATATGAAACACATCAGACAGGGATACATTCAGAAGCAAAATTGACAAGTGGAAGTTTATTTCAGAGACGGCACCAAAACCATACCGACCAAAGTGGACCGAAGAAAGAAAGAAGCCCGTTGGGGAGAAAATGAATAAATATTGGTAAAATAAGAAGAACCTTAAGAAATATTGATAAATTACCTGCTTATCGTTCCCCCATGGAGACATTCTCTAGTAATAATAAGAATAATTAATAAATACGTTGACTGGAAGAAAGAAAATGTTAACGTCCGGTCGACAGCATGGCAATCGAGACGGAGATTACACTCGGATTGTTTGGGTAAGAATGGGTAGGAAATCCACCGTGCCTTTCCAAAGGCACCATTCCGTCATTACCACGGAGTCATTTAAGGAAACCACAGAAAACCAAAATGTCGCTGGCCGGAGATGGATTTGAACTACTGGGCCACTGCTCCGCCTCGTTCGGTTCGGGAGAGAGAAATATGCCACGCGATTCTTTAGCAGTTAACTCGTCTCGTGACGCGCAGCAAACCTCAGGCCATTACAGGGCACTCTCCATGCTGCCAGTCCTCCAACTCTACGAGTCATGAAGCTGTCAGCGATCCACCTGAGCTGATAGTTTGGAAAATTATTCTAGATCATTCTACAGCCGCTCCTATGACTAATCGAATTTCTTGCTCTGCGGTAATTGTGACTAATAATAACATATGACACTTTCTAATGTGGTTCATACCTATTTTTCGTGACATTCGATAATACTTTCGTGCATCTGCGCAGCGAAACAGAAAGGACAAGATTGTGAGTGAATCTTTCCTATGATGGCGCAGGAACATCGATATCGGACGGCGATGAAGTCAGAACCATTCCGGGCGTAAGTAAACATTGCAAAAGCATTGTGACCTTCGGCTACCGAGCCAAAAGTAGTATTCACTCATCAAAATATTATTAGAAAAGTACGTTTGTAAAGATTCGTTGCCTTACACTGAAAAGGGTGGAAGAAATAATTGTTAAATAAAGCAAGAGGGTAGATTGAAACTACTGAGAAGTTAACTAACCTTACGTCTTCTCAAATTGTATCCCAATCTAGAAGGGGGCACATAGGCCACTGTTTCTTGGTTGATTGGCAAGGAACTATTTTGGTGAAACGTCGTACCAATTATCTTTATACTGGGATCGGATGGCATTCCCTTTTATCTCTTTATTAACGCAGAAGATGATGAACTGAACAAGCAACAAAATATATTTATATTTAAACTAGATTGCAATGTTCAATTACACGTTCATGTAATCGATTACAAGCCTAAGACCGACCGCACTGGACAAAAGACCTACCCAGTGAGACTGCCGAAAACGGAGTGAGTAGACAGCGCGAAACACCTCATTCTACAGGCACGGTAACTCGCTTCAGACCATTGGTGAAGTATTTAGTGTACCTGTGCGTCTTAATTAATTAACCAACTAGAACATGATATAAATAATACAATGGTACCTTTTGGTTTGGCTTCATATAAGAAGTAAATTTATAAAAATTAATTTTGAATAAAATATTCTTGATATCCCAGCCGCGTAAAGTAATTAACAGTCCCACATGCTCTCCTTGGCCGTTGTCCAGTCATGGATGACTGCTGCATAGTCGTTGCTCTGCAGTGCAATGCTGTGACGTCACTGGAGCTTCCTCGCAACATATGACCGTTTTTATGTCCCGAGTCCACCACTTGCGCTTCAACCTCGCTAAGGTGGGGTCCCAGGTCGTGCTGACCTCCACGCCGACGTCCATTTTGATGGCGTTCCCCGATATTTTAATTTCTATGATTCTGTTACTATACTACTTCACAATCCTTTCGTTTTTCCAGTAACATATGTGTTGTCAAAATTAATTGGTTACCGATTTTTTAATGAATCATCTGTCACGGTTGGTTTTTCTGGTACCGAAGACATAAGTACCTCTCGTGTTCCTTGCTGTTGCACAAACTGCAGCCTCACCCACATGGTATTTTATAAGTCTGGTATTTTGAGCCCTTGTACGTCTTCTGCAGGCCTCTTCAGCGGTCCTATTTTTACCGAGGTCCGGAACACAGACGCTATGTTGAATCTCTTCAGTAACCAGCTGTTATTTCCCAAGACAAAAATGGAAAATTCTTGCTCTCTTCATCAGAAGTATCATGTTCTCACCACCACAAATGGCTTGTTCACGCGCAGGACCCCTACCGGAAACTGTCATGGTACCCAAGCACAAGAATGTTGAGGAAGACGTTTAAAGAAGCCGCTATTAAGATGACGAGGAAGAGAGCCTCGAAATTATTTCCATATATGGCGAGGAAGTTACCCCCAGGAAAAGCCAGTAACGTATGTGTCAGTCATTTACTATTTGACACTGATCAAGGAGAGCCTGTACGAAAGCTCGTAGGATTGTAACTACCTAATGCTGTTGGAGACCTGAGGAGATCTTATTCATTCATGTCGCCGCGAGACTATGAACTCTTACACATATATTTGTATGTAATCTTCTCGGGTCTGCAGCCGGATACTAAAGTCAACTTGACACAACATTTCAGCGGGGCAACTGCCCGCCATCTTCAGGTCAGCTTGCTGATAGACAATCTCGCCGGTACTGAGTTACCAGTGCAATCGGCGGCTCCTTTATACATCGAGGAAGACCCATAGCGCGTGCGCAAGAAGTGACAGTGACTGCCCTCTGGCGCACAAGACATACAGCGCTCCGGTGGTAGAGTCCGGCGAAATAGATAATCGATGATAAAATTATGATTGCAGTTAAACATTTCAGTAGAACCTTCTTTGTTTCGTATTTCAGTTTAACAAAAACTATTGGCCTGTACACGTATTTCGGCAGTTACCTACTAGTATAATAAGTGAACCATTAGCTAGAAATAAGTAATATGAATGTCTGTACAGTTAATATTAGTACGCAAAATAACCAATTTGATACCTGCCAAGTGAAAAATTCCTGATAGATACGCACGAGGCAGAGACGCAGGGACGAGGCGGAAATGGCGATTAGAAGATGTCGCACCTAGTCTCTAAGATTGTAAAACTCTTGTCTAGTTTTCAATATATTATTAATCAAGTGTTCAAATGTTCGCAAATCTATGGGACTCAACTGCTTGGTTACCAGTCCCTAGCTTACAAACTACTTAAACTAAGGTGAACTAAACTAAGGACAGACACAAACATTCAGGCTCGAGAGGGGACTCGAACCCCCGACGGCGGACGGCCGTGCGCACCGCAACACGGCGCTCCAGTACGCGCGGCTAATACGCCGCATCTATTATTCTTCCTTCAAGCCCTGGCGTACTATATAAAGCATCACATGCACACATCATTGTACCTTTATGAGACATCGGGAAATATTTGAGGTTTAGTGTTCTGAATATATTAATATTTCCACTTGACATTCTGAGAATAACATTTGCTGCCATTAAATGGCTATGCTGAAAATCCTAGCACAAATGAACATGGTGGACGGAAACGTAGCTTCTACTAGTAAGCATCTCAATTTTATTTTGTATTGACGTGTATGTGCGTCTATAGGCAATATTATTATTCATAAATGTAGTTGAAAGAGTGATAACTACAAAAAGTGCAGCTATAATTTTAGTCAAGCACAATAAAATTATTTATTACATCTCAAACTTGACGTAGTAAATGTAGCACAACGGGTCAACAGATGTCTGTTCTACTTAGTGAAAGATAAATCTGCGATATGTAATATTTTATTTATGAATAATATGTACATGTTTGCCGATATATAGTTTGTTTTTATATTGTCAGATTTTTTATGAATGAATTTCTTCCAAAACACTGAATGAAAACAATGGTCATCTTATGTTTGTAAGTGAACTACAGAAGGAAGATTGTAGTTTATTCAATTATCACTTTCAAGTCTTATAAAAAGCAACGACTACAGTTTCATGTTTCTGATTACGCCGTTTTCATGGATTCAAGCAAATTGACAAATACACACCGATGTCAGAAACTGAACTTGAAGATCTGTTGCAACGATTACAAAATGACGATTTATCTATGCAGTACTCTGTCTGCGATGAAGAAGAAGACGAATACAACGAATTTTCAAGAATAAAATGTAGTGTTTCTCCAATTGTTGATGCTGTTGAAATTACAGTTACTACAACTGCTTCTGAAATAGAAGAAAGTGATGAAAACGACAGTTCTTTCGATTAAACCACAACTGAGTAATGATACAAAACGTGTAATTGTGTGTGAGAAGTGGAAATTATTTAATTTTAGGAAGCCATGTAAAAAGGTTTGCCTACCCCACACCAAGACAATGGGGAATACGTTTACACACCATATAAATAATATAGAAGATTTATTCCATAGTATCTTTACGAAACTATTACTTTTCACGTGAACAACTATTTTGTTCGAAAAATTGGCAGTTGTATTTCAATTGACAAATTGAAAAACGGAAACTCATTGCAATGCACGTTGTTGATGGGTGTTATAATTTTCTCAGACGGAGACTGTTTTGGTTTACACTGACACTCATTCAAATGCGTGCCGACGTATTTTCACACAAACTATTAGAAAACCTGGGAAACAATCTACATTAAGCAAATGACAAATTAGACAACGTTTAGGACAGATAGTGGAAAATCAACCTATCATTGAATGTGTGAAGTCAAGCTGTGAAGATTGAATAGAATTTGTGTATTGTTGAACTAATTATTCCTTTCAGAGGATCATTGAAAATAAAATAATAAATAAAAGGAAAACTATGTAACTGATGTGCGAAAAGCTGCCTTCTGTTTGGTAAGAGTCAAATGATGTACTGTCTCACTGTCTACCAACAGGTGTAATATATGATCTTATTGAAGCTTTTGGTGTAACCGATGCTGTTGTGTCACAGTTATATGAAAAGATACGGAATAATTCCTTTCATAATGGCTAGATGTGATACTTGAACAATGTGCGATTTCGTAACCATGTACATATGTACTATTTTCTACTGTGATAGTGATATTTCAACAAGGAGTTTGGCATCTGAGAACACTGCTTAGAGAAAACTGGCAATATACCCATTTGAGACCTTCTGTGCGTTATAATTTTCAAACTAAGTACGTAAACTTTTAGAAGATACAATATAACTACTAAGGAGACTGCTTACACTGTTCTTGTATTTCCTCTTATGAATTATCGTGATACAGGGGAGAGAGTATTACGGAAACGATGCAATAATTGGGAGTAAATCATATCGTTGTAGTAATTCATTTTGTATTATGACAATACAGGGGAGAGAGTGCCAAAAATGACACAGTAATCGGAATCATTACAAAAACGACCATTTTCTGTTGCTGCAAGTTATGTTCATGAATTTACGATCGCTGTCTCCTTCGATTGCTACAGTGTATCGTTGTTCCCACCTACATAGGGAGAAATAATCATAACACTATAGCCGGCCGCGGTGGCCGAGGGGACTAAGGCGCTCCAGTCATGGTCTGCACGGCCACTACGGTCGGAGGTTCAAATCCCCCCTCGGGCATGGATATTTGTGCCGTCTTAGATCGTGAGTAGTTCATAAGTAGTTTGTAAGTTTAGGGACTGATGACCCCGTAGATAAGTCCCATAGACTATACAAACAAACAAACAAACATAACACTATAAGATCAGCGCGCAACACTCGCCGTTGGAGGTTAGAGTCCTCCCTCAGGCATGGGTGGATTTGCTGTCTTAGCATAAGTTAGTTTAAGTAGTTTGTAGGCCTAGGATCATGACCAGAGTAGTTCAGTGCCATAGATTTTTTTTAATGAACATTTTTTAGAGAATTATTTAAACACTCACGGTACACCGCTGCAGTTGGTAAATCACATGTAAGACAATATGCGTTTGTCACAGGCGTTAGAATGGTTACTGCTGCTGCAGTTGCAAGTTATCACGATTTAAGATATAAGAGACAATAAAAGAGACAGGATACAGCACCTCCGAGATAGCAATGAGGTGCGGGAGTCACCCCTAAGACCACTTTACGAGTGTTCCGTGAATATATTAAATGAATCGTTATAAAAAGCCGTTTCAAGAATTTACTTGGATATATATGTTGTGACATTTGAGTTTACCTTCTTCTTTGATACATTACGCTTACTAGTTTTAACATCAATGCATAACGTAATTTCTTAGTATATTTTCCCACATATTTTGGTTGACTATATCCACTTATTACGTGTATATGGTGGTTACAATTGTACAGTTACTTTATTTACTCTTATGTAACTGAAATAATCACTAACTTGAACGAATGTTTGATTTACTGTTCAGTATCACTAAGCGTTTAATATTTTTTTAAAAAATGCAACAATGCATTAAGTGAGAGTAACAAATGTTCTAAAGCGTAGATGAAGAAAGTCAAATATTACGTCGCCCCACATGTAAACCTTTTGAATCTACTCCCAGTATGATATATATAGTTCGTGTTTTACTCTATAACTTTACATCTATAGTCAATGCATGTTGTTAGTCGACAGATGTGCTTTTCTATGTACATCAAACTGTGTGATGACAACTATAAAACCATTTAATTGCTATACAACATAATTTAATGACCCTGATGTACTCCATCTATGCCCATTTCATACATTGTTGATTTTGACTGAAACTTTATCTATATTACCTGGGTTTTGTTCTTTGTCCACACATACTTTATTTGATTACGGTAGCCTGCCTAGATATGGCTTTCTATATTGTGTGATGAAGATTACTTATATTCTAGACATCACTACACCGAGAAAAAAATTATTACATAAAATCAACACCATTGCTTTTAGAAGTAATATATTTCAGATACTTTGATTCTTATACTGTTTATAAATATCATTTTATTTTAATATCTCTTTTATTATACCAACCACTATGGCTTATTATATTGCTTCAATGCAGATTGTTGAGTCATTGTACTTGTTGTTCTTTATATATTTTATATGACATATATGGAATATGATGTCATAAATACAACACTGATTGGTAACTTTATCTGTATATAACCTAAATATGGTGTTATTATAATACCGAAACCGCTAGTTCAATAAAACAACAAACTTTACATTTATTATTTGGATTTAAAAACAGACCAGAATAAGATGTAATTCCATCGATTAAAAACTATTACAGGTTGGAGGACATAAAATATACATAACAAGTACAACTAACTATCTAAATTTTCATATCTAAGTTCCTAATCCAGTTCAGCCCTGCAGAGTCAACCTCCATGAAATCACTCCAGGTCCCTTGGAAGGCTGACATAGGCACATTTCGCTGTTGAGTCTGATTGCCTGCTTCTAAGCTCCACAGCCACATCCTGAAGGTCCACAAAACCCCCTTTATGCAGTGATCCCGCACAGCGACCGTGTCTCGTACGCGTTCTGTTTAATTGTGCTAGTTCTGCGGCGGTTCGAAACAAGCGTTTAATATTAGTGCTATTGAAGTGGGTGAAGCAGCCATGACAAAACGGTAGTACGTGGTGTGAAAGATGTATGAGACAGGCGAAATACGGTCACACTTCAATATAAGTATATTAACCTGAATTCCAAAGAAAGCAGGCCAAAGTGGCGTCAAAATTACTGAAACATCAGTTTAATAAGTGATGGTTGCAAATTTCTAACATGACTTGTTTACAGCAGAATGAAAAGCCGTTCAAATTCAAATATTTGTAAATCTTATAGAACTTAAGTGCGGGGTCATACTACAGACAACACAAACATCCATGCCCTAGGGAGGATTCAAACTTCCGACGCGGGAGGCCGCGCGATCCGCAACGTGGCGCTCCAGACCTCTTGGCTACTCCCGCGCGGTAGAAAATCCGTCTTCTGGTAAGATTTAGGAGCAATGTATGACATGTGACGGAAAATTCACATTACGACATATCTTAGATTAAGTAATAGCAAACATGACCATTTTGGCTTTTGTTGACCTGGGGAAAGCTTTAGGAAATGTGGAGTATAATCTTTCAAATTTTGAAGTCAGCTGGGGTATTCACAACTTGTACAAAAAATCCAGATAGTAGTTATTTTAGTTGAAGGTAATGAAAAGAGAGCATTCATTATGTATGGCATACGACAGGGTTACAACGTTTGCCCAACGTTATTCAATCTGTACATTGAGTCGACCTTGAAGGAAACTAAGGAGCAATTTGAGAAGGAATTAAAGTTCAGAGAGAAGAAATGAAAACTTTACGGTTTACTGATGACATTGTAATTCTGTCGGAGGCAGCAAAGAACTTTGAAGAGCAATTGAATGGGATCAACAGTGCATTGAAAGAAGTGTACAACATAACAAGAAGAAAACTACGGTAATGGAATGTAGTTTATAAAAATCTGGCAGTACTGAATGAAATACATTACGTAACGATACAATAAAGGTGGTAGATGAGATTTGCCACGTGGGCAGTAAAATGATGAGCGCTGGTCATGCTAAAAATGATAAAAAGTTAGAATGTCACTGAGAACTACAGCGTTTATGAATCTGATAAATTAGTTAAGATGGAATATTAAAATTACTGTTATAAAATTTTTCTGAAGTTATTTGTGTAGAGTGTTGCCTTATACGGGAGTGAAATATGGCTGCGAAATAGATCAGAAAACAAGAGGAAAGAAGCTTTTGAAATTCGGTACTGCAGACGAATGTTAATGACTAGATGACTAGATCGCATAAGAGAAGGTACTGAAGAGAATTAGAAACAAAATTGTGACATAACGTGACTAACAGAAGGGATCAACTAGTATGAAACATTCTTAGACATCAAGAACTCGTCAATTTTGCAATGGATGGAAGAGTGTGGCGTAAAGATCTTAAAGGGAGACCAACAGACGGACCCAGTAAGCAGGTTCAAATTAATGTGCGTTGCCGTTCTTACGAGGAGATAGACAGGCTTGCTAAGGATAGAGAAAGGTGGAGAACTACATTAAACCGGTCTTCAGTTTTATGACAACAACAACATTTTATCCGCTCTCGATGATACACGGTTTAGTAATTGGGCATAAATTGTACACCTCCTTTGACTAACTTTCGGCGGCGAGCAGAGTGTTGAAAAGCAAGCTGTTGACTGCAGAGCTCAAGAGGCTTAACTGCCCGTTGTTGCGCCTCTCACTCATTGTATTGCTTCTCCTATCGATGAGCCATAAACCCTCCATTGACGATCTGTTAAACCTCCTCATGGACCTATATCCGAAGCGATAAAAATTCGTATACTGCGATTGTAAACACAAGAGATGCTGGCAGCTTCACCGCTTCACCCACATTTCATAAACGAAGTGCTGTAAGTGACGCTGAATATACTATGTAGAGTGTACTAATGAAAAGTGTCAAATAAATCAATAGAGAGCGTAAGGATATAATATTTAATAATAAAATAAATATGTACTTGAATGCACAATTTATTAGCAGACAGACAGTCGGTTAGCAGCATCAGCGGTTACGAAAATCAGTTGTAAACAGTGGTGGCTGGAGTGTTATTCGTCTTGCAACAACACAGGCTACGTGGAGAGCGTGACTTTTTCATCTTACTAAAGTGTCTTGCGCTAACATAAGCAGGTCTCCGGAGCCACCAGAACGTTCGAGTAGCAACTTTTCGACTATAAATGGACCCCTCTAAACACAGGTCGGCAGAGTTACCGGAAGACGGTCAAGAGTTCTGACCAAACCGCCGGAAGTGCTGGGGCGCCGCAGGCGTCACCAGAGGGTCGTGTCTTGGTCACCAGAAGACCAGGGACCGACGGGAGCCAGTCAGCTCGCATGCAAAGCCGGACTTAGCGCCGCGGAGGGTAAAAGTGTAGCAGCGGCGACAATGGCAGCTTACGTGGGACCCAG
Source organism: Locusta migratoria (assembly GCA_026315105.1). Classification (NCBI taxonomy): domain Eukaryota; kingdom Metazoa; phylum Arthropoda; class Insecta; order Orthoptera; family Acrididae; genus Locusta; species Locusta migratoria. The sequence continues at coordinate 108,811,105 of CM048749.1, read as the reverse complement.
TCGGTGAGCGCTACCTTCATCTCCTGGGGAGGGGTGGGGGCGCAGCCTCCTGTCATCGCCCGGCGGACAACGCGAGTTCGCCGCTGTAGCCGTCACACGCCATCCTGGGCAGAATGGCACCGTCCTGCCTCCACGGGGTCCTGAGGCCTACTGTCTGCACAGAGCACGGCGAGCAGCACTTCCGCGCAGTCAGCCAACGCCGGCTTCCGCTGCGCCAGCATCTTCACTCAGCGACTCCTACAGCCAAGGCTCGCACCACAAAGGTGTCCAATAGGTGGTCATTCATACTCTCAACGTCAATGTTCTTTCGAGACAGCCAGTCCACTACGTTCAAGTACAGAGTTCTGTTTAGCATGTCACTTGTGTAACTGCAAGAATAAGGAGTTTCAAGTCCTCATAATTGTTGTAAAACTTATGTTAAATACATGTCTATACTTGGAGTCTTGTGATATTCCGCATCCCTCTCCCTATGAGTCGAGTGAGGCCATGTTCCACAAGAGAATGCCATCCTTGACAATTGTGGTGTCAGTCACATCTTAGTAAAACACGCTACAACTAAACGCGACTTCTCAGTGTCCTTATAACGTGAGCAGACAAACCATTCCTCTCCTACAACTTCATTGTTATTTCCTAAATCAGTGCCTGTCACATCTTACGAGTGTAGAAATGGTGTTCGGGAAACTTAAAAGCCGCGGCGAAGTGGCCATCGGATTGAGGCGCTATGCTCCGATGCGCGAGGGGTTGGAACACTTGCGCGGAGTGACACTTGCGCGGAGTGACACTTGCGCGGAACCCGGGACCCTTGGGGCGGCTAATGGCTTTTCCTGGGTACAGGCACACCAAGAAGTCTAGCACTGCTGTTGTCAAGTTTCCACACTCTCAACATAACACGAAACTCAGTGAAATTGCACAACCCTTTCAAAGCTGAAGAGCAATATAGTAACTTGTTCTAACTACATATGAATTCGTTGAGTGTTCCTCCTGAAAACAAAAAAGTATTTTAATAGTGATAATGTTTGGAGAGTTATTAAGACAATCTTTGCTACTACAAGACGATGACTTTCCACAGTCATACCTCCTAAAAGCATATTATTCAGAACACTAAGCATATCAAGACACCTGCGCAAGCAATAAATATATTAGACATCCTACACAGATACGTTGATATAATTGACCGCTATGTAGTTAACCCCACTATCACGCAACTTCCATCTCTTTAAAAATAGCTACTATGCTTTTTAATAGGAGACGCAACCTTAAACCTTCAATTAAAAAACGTTAATAATAAGTCAATGAGTATTTTACACACTTGAAGCGTTTATTCGTAGACCCCAGAACGATTTGGCTGTATTCGAATTAGAAATACATGTAAGAAATGTATGAAATACCGAACGTGTAAGGGAATGTCACACACCGAAAAATGCTAAAGATAAATTCTATTTCCCATCATCGTCATATAGAACTATTTTTACTCCGAACTTGGCATAAACCAACAGGGAGAAACAAGTTGCAAGACTTCCAGGAAAAATGAAGCGAAATTGACAGCCAATAGTTGGTTATAAATTACATTGCCTGTTAACTGTATAAATATATATTACGGAATACGCGGAACTCCTGTTCAGTACAGTCAAAAAGGTCTAAGGTAATAGGCAGTGGTTTACAATCAGATATCCGTATCACTCTCCTCCTCAAGAAGTCTGTGTGGAGATTTATATTCAGAACATTCAAGAAAAAGGTGTTGAAACTACAAGAAGCAGCTCATTTACTCAGGAAGGGAATACGTTATGGTGCCCGTAAATTTGAATGGCTGTATCTCTTGTAGTAACATTCAATTTTTGATAAAATGTTAAAATCCAATATACCAGAATTTTGTTTTTCTAAACTCAGTGCCAACTTTTTTTGTCGAAATTTTTGCAGGAAGTAATCTTGACGTGATTTCATACTTCTATGCATTAATATTATCAAACATGTAATTTGTATCACAAATTGCGGGCCGGTCCGGTCGGATGTTCGAGTCCTTCCTCGGACATGAGTATGTTTGTTTGTACTTTGCCTACGTTATTTTAAGTAAGATTACGTAGTGTAAGTCTAGCGACAGATGACCTAAGTAGTTTGGCCGCATAAGACTACACAAATGCACGTAATTTATTTATTTCATCACCACATTTAAGTACTAATAATTAAAGAAACTTAAATGTAGAAATTTGAAATAAACACTGAAAACAAATGATTGGTATTTCTCATAAAATGAATGCACACAACCGTTGAATTATGTTCAAAAATGTTCGTAAGTCTATTGGACCAAACTACGTGGTCATCAGTCCGTAGCTTACAACTACTTAAAACTAGGTAAACTAACCTAAGGACAACACACACACACACACACACACACAAACACACACACACACACACACACACACACACACACATGCCCCAGGGAGGACTCGAACCTCCACGGCGAGCAACCGCGCGCTCCGCAGCGAGATGCTTTAGACCGCTCGGCTACTCCACCGCGGCGTTGAATTATGTCTTGTGAATGTACCTACAAAATCTGCCATATGAAAATTGTGGCGTGAGTCCCAAATTTGTTTTTATGTAATAACATTAAAAACATATTAAAAATTGGGAATTCGAAAATCAGTGAAGTTATGGACTTGAAGCGATTTGTGTTGCTAAATCTTTACATAGTAGACATGATTTTAAAATTTGGTTGCTATCGCCAAAGTAGACGAAACGTTAAATTTTTTGGTGTAATCTTCGCCGTGTAGACTGTATGTTGTAGAAGTCTACGTCGAACCTAATTAGAATCATACCTCTGAGGAGAGAACGTTGTTTGCACTTCTCCTGCCTTTCCAGTCGCCGTGCTGTGCTACGTAACGACATCGTACCGTTCCACTTTACCAAGAGCTATATATTTATTGGTTTGATGTTTGTTCTTTCGAAATAAGACATCACACCAATATATGTATCATTTAGACGCAAAGATTCTGGGTTCTGTTTTCATCGCTAACGCGACTAACAACGTTAGACCTTGTGTGTAAACAGTTAAAGGTTATGAGTGCCACTGGAAAAATGCATAAGTAACACCTGTTGTTTGAGACTTGAAGATGACTTGAAATTAGCCGAAATCGATATCTCATAATAAACATAAGGTATAGCTGTCTATATTTCATAATGCTATTCCTAACATATTTAAAAGCTGCTCAAAACCACCTACAGAAAACATTTATAATGAGATTGTATATAATTCCACGATCAAATTGTGTTTTAGTTATTTGTAGTAATACACCCAAAGATCTGCCCTTGCTTTTAGTGCCTTGATCAGCTGTTTATTTTTAGAGGTATTACTATGGACAGGAAAAATTCGCATTTGCGATAAATGCGAATATAGATGCGAATTCTGACTCAAAATGCAGTAGATCCGAAATTGTAGTTAGCAACGGTTGCGCTCAATTCCGATTTCATCACATTCCTCTTCACATGGTGCTGTATTGTAAATCGAGTGATATGTGTATGACGTGTTATCTCCCTGTTGAACGAGGCTGTGATATCTCCGGGCCGTTACTACAGCTCCACCTCGCTCGGTGGGCCTTTCCCTGAATACGGCACAGGTAGCGGCTGGAGGGCATGGAGTAGGGGTGGTGTATCCCTACTTCTGGAACACCCTGTTCACTGCCTGCAGCGTCCGGGTCTCCGCGCAAGTGTCTACAAATTCCCTTTCCGCGCAAGTGTCACTCCCCGCAAGTGTCACAAACTCGCCATCGGATTGAGGCGCTATGCTCCGATGCGCGAGGCCATTCCCCGTTGGAGATTCGAATCCTCTTTCGGGCGTGGTTTTCTGTGTCGTCTTTAGTATAAAGAAGTTCATAAGTAGTCTGTAAGTTTAGGGATCTTACGGTCCCGCAGTTACGTCCCTTAAGCTTAACAAACATTTGAACATTTTTGAAACTCAAACTATTGACAATTTCATGTTCTGTGCTGGCGAATTATACTTTCTGTGTTTCTTAAGTAATTATTATTTAGTTAGGTGAAAGTGCTACCAATTTCTTATCACAGACAATACAACTTTTTAACCATTTTATTTTATTTATGTTCTATAATTCATCTGACCACTTCCAATAAGGAACCTAATTAATTGAATAAAACTTATTCAACTAAATCTCTGACTCTGTGTACATCATTTGCAAACCGTAGATAATATCCGTTAAATTGATGAACCAGTATTTTATGTAATACTTCTTATTTCTTTCGCAAACTACAGCTTAGTAAGGTAATTGCTGGGGCATGAAAGCAGACATGTACGGTTCGACCCTACGATGACATCGAGCCAATTTTCGACATAAGAACCATACATAGCACAATACGCAGGATCTTACATAGTCACACTTGGTTTAATGTTAGCCATGCTAAGTGCGGTACTGGATAAAGTGTAAAGTTGCCATTTTGAAAGATTGTCTTCCGTCTTCGTTGGTACCGTTCCTGCAGGATCTACTCCGTCCTTAGTGATGTCGGAGTGTGAGGTCTTTACCCCAATTCTGATATTCACGGAGCAGTTGCGAAATAGTGTACTAGAAAATCCCCACATCGTCACTACCTCCCATCTCTCGCGCGCCACATTCAAATCCTTACACCATGCCATTGTTGCAGCATTACCCGTAACCGATCTAACGCCTGCGACAGACACATGATGTCTTACATAGGCGTTGCCGACTGCAGCGGAACCCTCAGCGTGTTTACAAATGTTCAAACGTTTGTTAAGCTTAAGTGTCTTAACTTCGGGGTCGTCAGTACCTAAACTTACAAACGACTTATGTACTACCTTATACTAAAGACGACACAAACTACCATGCCCGGGGTGGGGAGTTTCGGACCCCCGACGGGGAACAGCCTAGCGCATCGGAGCATAGTGCCTCAATGCGCTCGGCCGCACCACTGCGGCAATGTGTGTTTACATATCTCTGTGTTTGTATAAGCATGTTTTGTTTGTCTCTTCATCATATCATTATAAATCCCTACAGCCACTATATAGTGTAGTACAGCCGGAAGGTACACTAAAAAGCGCGCTTCCGACACCAACAGCTGATGAAACTGATTTAGTTTCGCACCGCACATGTCTTGGCAGTAACAGCAGTAAGTCGTGCCTGTGCGAATGTGATCGGCTACTCGAATCGTATAGTCTACCAGACTCCTAGTTTCCAACTAACTGGACACGATTTGCACATCCACCTGTGATTAGTACCTAAATTGAACTTGCCAATCGTCTGTGCAACATGGATGTTTCGGTTGCCGAAGACCTCGTGTGGTGGTCGTGAATGGCAGCTGTCACCTTCTGCTTGACATCGAAGTACAGTGTTCATTTTCATCAATGCCATCGCGTATTCTGACAAGGAAACAGTGAAGGGAATGTTATTTGCAAAATAATATGTTCTTCAGGCAAATAATATTGAATTTTTAGAAGTATGGAAATATTTTTCGGCAGTGCGTTGTGCACAAATGAACCAGATCTGCATATTCATGACTATAGTATAATAATAATAATAATTTCGTGTGGTTCATTGGCCTGGTCTTTCAATTGGACGCCACTTCGGCGACTTGCGTGTCCCTAGCCTACCCCAGGTATCCATCTGGGGAAAGGGGACCCACAGTTTAACGTGGAATCCGAACCACGTGCCATTTCTGGCGACTCCTCACATCGTTGATAGGTGAAGGATGAGCTAAAGCGCAGACTGAAAAAATACGAGGTCCGACCGGGTTCCGAACCCGCGACCCTTCGGTTTCCAGTCGAGCGCTTTACCCCAAGACCACCGTGCCCGACTCTATAGTATTTATGAATAGTACTAAAAACAGGGAAGGACCTGAGATGAAGCCTGTAGGACACCATTCTAGAAATCTGCGCAGTGTGAGACATTTGCTGTTATTTGCACACTATGGGAACTACTTTGTTCAAATTTCTGTATTCATTCATTTAGGAATGAAATTAAAAAAATTGTGCAATATCCAACTCATACCAAACTACTTTAGTTTATCTGCAAAATTTCCATGATTTACACAAGCAGAAACCATTAAGAAATTACAAAAAACCTCGGTGGGAATTAAACACATGAAATCTAAAAATGTGAATAACTATGAAGAGAATGAAACTTTCACTGTGTAGCGGAGTGTGCGCTGATATGAAACTTTTGGCAGATTAAAATTGTGCGCCGAAACCGGGACTCGAACCTGGGACCTTTGCTTTTCGCGTCCTACTTTCCAAACTTCACAGAAGTTCTCCTGCGAACTTCTGTTTACGATTACCATACTGCTGGATAAACACTATCATGTTAATGGCACTAATTCAACTACCTGTTAAATGTATCTGATACACGAACAGACGAACGAAGATAATAATTGTTTGTTTATTGTTTCTTGCCGGCCGCGGTGGCCGAGGGGACTGAGGCGCTTCAGTCACGGTCCGCACGGCCACTACGGTCGGGGGTTCGAATCCCCCTCGGGCATGGATATTTGTGCTGTCCTAGTTCGTCAGTAGTTCATAAGTAGTTTGTAAGTTTAGGGACTGATGACCCGTATTTAAGTCCCATAAGCTTTACAAACATTTGAACATTTGATTGATTGATTTTTTTTTTCGTTCATCACTTTACAGAGGTTATTAGCGATTAATTCATTTGCATGCCTTCATACTACAATGACAATATTCATTAATCTCCGACATGATGGTCCACTTTCCTGTATTTACTCTTTAAGTTTGTGTTTTGCGTTTATTTTTTCCACTGACTTTGATGTTCCCTATCCATATTCTCTCTGGTAATCGTCTGCGTTTGGAAATTAGGAGGCGAGGTACTGGCAGAATTGGAGGAGGGGCTGTGAGTAGTGTCGGGATAGCTCAGTGGCAAAGGCAAAGATTCTAAGTTCGAGTCCCGGTTCCGGCACACAATTTTAATCTGCCAGGAAGTTTAATGAAGAGACAAGATGATGTGGACCAGTATTTAAAAAAGTTCAGCTTTGATAGGATCTAAAGGACACTGGTGGTTGATGAGCTTTAAGATTTCAAAACGTGGAAGAAGAGATTGAGGAAACGCAGGAAATGAACGTGGTGAATTAATAAATATTTTTTGGTCTATATCATTTTTAAACCATCACCTACAGGAGTCCTGCTTTGTTCCCTTACCATTTTGGATTGATAAACTCATAATAGGGGAAATATTGAACTTTTTGGTTCTAACTAGCACATTTGATGTCATGGGTCTTAATATGAAGGAAATTTAACAGTATTACAATCAAGTAATCAGATATTAGCTCCAACAGTCGCACTGTCCCTCCACTGATGATGATTTTATTAATAGAAGTGAGTAGAAGGATAAAGTTTACAGAATATCTGTGACGTGCAGAGAAAAGCAATAACAGTTTTCAGTTTCTTATACTACAGGAACCTCTGAGTAAGCCAGAAAGAAAATCAGAAAATTTCCAGAATTTATGAAAATATTACAGTACTCCACACAGATAATCATAAATCTGTACAAAAACCAACGAATAACAAATTAAAACAATAGGAATACACATAAACCTGCGGTATCAGGAAAGAAGTCTGTCAGAAAAATGTACTATTATCTCTTTTCCGCTTTTGTAAGCGTGATAATCCAAGTGGTTGTAAAATATTTGCTAAGCAGAATGAAAACGATAGGAAATTTTGGTGGGGGTGCGGAGAGTTGATCAACCACGATACAAATCGTTATACCACTACACCTACAGCAAACAGTGGTAGGACTAAGTTGACCATTCCCTGATGTCTCAGAATGTTTCTCACCAACCCTTCTCTTTTGTGTCCCAGCCTCGTCGCCGCTTTTGTGTATCGTTTCCGTCGTAGGTGTCGGTGGTCGAGTAGAAAGACCGACACAGGAATAAAGGATGCACGCTTGTGCAGGTAGGAGGTGACCAGCCAGTTGGACAGCAGAAGCTGGAAACACTAGAGTAAATTAGAAAGAGATATATATTTCTTAGAGACTTAGTAATACTTAACTTTTACATAGCTCAGTACTGCAGAATTCTGATAAATAGTTGAGCTAGAGGCCTGCCTAGTGCCTGTCCGATAGCCAAGTCTTTACTGCTGCCTATTTGATTCCGAAGTGTTAACTGGTTCCTATCTCAGTCCCAAGTGAACGATGTCGTTCAGTGGTGGCCACGAGCGGAGTTGTAGCAGAGGGCGCTCGTGGCTGACGTCGTAAGAACGCCGCGCCGTGCATGCATGGAGGCGCGAGGCGAAATTAGGTGGCGCGCACTTTATACTTGTGCGACACCACATTCTCTTCGGAAATAGCAGAAACACCTTTGTCCCAATTCTGTTGAGCACTTTTTCAATAGTTACTATTTGCCAATCTTATATTCATTATTTGTCTATAGCACCACATTTAAAAAGCGTCTATCATGTTTTTTCTGAACTCCTTTCCCACACGTTTCACTCCCATATAATGATACACACTATACAGACGCTTCCTGACATTTAAATTGATATCAGATGTCAACAAATTCGCTTCTATAGAAACTCTATTCTTTCCATAGCTATTAAACATTTCTTATCTTCTTTACTTCTGCCATCAGAAGTTATTTTGCTACCTATATAATAAAACTTACGTACTACTTTTATCGTCTCATTACCTAATCTAATTCCTTCGGCAAAGCCTGATTTTTAACACTACATTCCATTACCCTTGTTTTACTCTGGTTAATATTCATCAAGTATCCAACTTTCAAGACACTGTCATTCAATTGCTCTTCCACGTCCTTTTGTCCTGACAGAATTACTATTTCATCGGCAAAACGCAAAGTTTTTGTTTCTTCTGCCTGAACTTTAATTCCTTCTCCAAATTTCTCCTTACAGTCCTTCACAGCTTGCACAATGTAAAGATTAAATAACTTTGGATAACGGCTAGAAAAATGTCTTACTCCCTTCTCAAATTCTGCGTCACTGTCGTGCCCTTCGTCTCAGTTCACTTGTCTGTTATTTGTACAAGTTGAATGTAGCTTGTCGCTCCCTATATTGTAACCCTGTTACTTTCAGAATTTGAATCTCTGTTTTCCAATCAACTTAGTCAAATGCTTTCTCCATGTCTACAAGTGCTAAAAAGTAGATTTGCGTTTCTTTAACATGTCTTCTAAGATGTCGTAATACGAATATTACCTCGAGAGGTCCAAAATTTTCCTAAATCCAAACTGATCTTCCCCATGGTCAGATTCCATCATTCATTCCATTCGTCTGTAAATAATTCATGTTAGAATTTCGCAATCGTGACTTATAAAACTTACAGTTATATAATTTTTACACTTGTCTGCATTTGATTCCTTTGGAATTGGAATTACTATATTCTTCTTAAAGTCAAAGGGCATTTCCTCAGTCTCATTCATCTTGCATACCATGGGGAACAATTTCTTCGTGACTGGGCTCATAACGATATCAGCAGTTCAGACGGAAGAGGCCTTGTTTCGACTCAAAACTGTCAGTGCACTGTCAAACTCTTTTCGCATTATCGTTTCTCTCATCTCATATTGTCCCACTTCTACAATAATTTGTTCAAGTTTATTTCCTTTGTCTAGGCCCTCTTTCTTCCACCTTCCAGCTTTCCCTTCTTTGCTTATTATTGGTTCCCCGTCTGAGTTCTTAATATTCCCCCCTCCTCCCTTTTCCCTGGGTGCTGTTGGTTCTTTCGGAAGTACGTGGGTGGCGAGCACGGGGCTCCGAGCTAATGCAGTCTTTCTCCCTTCTCTACTGCATTCCCTTGCCCATTCCTCCCTTCCCCATCCTCCCTCCTTCCCCTTCGCACCGAGGAACCGGTAACCTCAGCAGTTTGGTCCTCCTATCCCAAACAAGCAAACAATCTCAATATATTGATACAGCTGTTTTCTGGTCTCCGAATTATTTTCCTGTAGGCTGTATCTATTCCCCCTACTTTTACGTTCTTGTACGGCCTTTTATTTGTCCTTTACCCACTCTTGCTTAGCCCGTCTGTGCTTCCTGTCAACCTCATTTTTCAGACGCCTTTACTCTCTTCTGCCTGCACCACTTGCTGCATTTCGATATATTCTCTTTTCATCAGTTGTGATTTGTATCTACTGTTTTATGCAAGGATTTCTATTAGGCTTTGTTCTTGTGCCTATACGATCTTCTGTGCACTTCACTGCTCTAAATCTCAAAGCCACCCTATCTTCTTCTACTGTATTACTTTCCCCAGTTTCAGCTAATCCTTGACTAATACTCCCTCTGCATCTCTCTACCACATCTGGTTCCTTCAATCTGTCTTCTTAATTATGTACCTTTCTTCCGTCTGATACGTTTTAATCTATAGTCCTGAGTGTATATCTGCCCATGGATACGTCCTACAGCTTAAAACCTGGTTTCTAAAACTATGCCTTGCCATCGTAATGTCGAATTGGTACCTTTCAGTGTCTCCGGTCTCTTCTTCCACGTATACAACCTTCTCTAATGACGATTGAAAAGAAGAAAAAATGAAATTATAATCAAAAGGGATGAAGAGGGGGTGGCGAAGATTCTAGAATCAGAAATATGACAACTGTAAATGGTAATGATCTGATCCAAAAGTGACTCCTGCAGAGGAAAATAGCAGAATTGGACAACTTGGAGAAAAGTGTTACTTTTTTCTTAAGCATTTTGTTGAGGGAAAACGTCTTCAACAAAATTTAAATGGGCGAAACTTGGAAATTTTCTACAGTTTCCTGCAAATGGTAACTGTTAATATAAAGAGAAATGGGACCCAAGACTATGTTAATTGAATATGTATCTGGAGAAAGATAGAAGGAATAAGAAATTTTATTGTTTAGTGCTCCGTCGACAGCGTGGTCATTACAGGCGGAGCACACTCTCGGACTGTTTGGATAAGGATCGGGAAGGAAATCAATGAAATCATTGCGGGATTTGCCTGAAGTGATTTCGAGAAAACCTAACCACTGGTGGATGGAGGGGGGAGAAAAGTAGTATTTACATACGGAAAAAGTAAAAGTAATCTGCTTCTGGATTCGGGAATACTTCAGTACATTTGGACACACAGTGATACCAGAAAACTCTCTATGGAGTACTGTTACTAAGAACTGAGGGTCGAAAACGCAGACGATTATCAGCGAGAATATGGATAGGCAACATCAAAGTAAGTGGAAAAAATAAACGAAAAACACAAACTTCAAGACTAAATACAGGAAAGTGGACCATCATGTCGGAGATTAACGAATATTGTCATTGTAGGAGGAAGGCATGCAAATGAAGTAATCGCTAATAACCTCTGTAAAGTAATGAACGAAAAAAAATACGAAGAAACAATAAACAAACAATTATTATCTTCGTTCGTCTATTCCTGTATCAGATACATTTAACAGGTAGTTGAATTAGTGCCATTAATATGATAGTGTTTATCCAGCAGTATGGTAATCGTATTACTGCAATTTTCAATGGACTGTATGTAACGAATGAATCATGACAATTTCACTTAACATGGTAGAATTATTCACTATTCATCAATATACTTTTAGTTTCCACGTAGCTGACTCAATTTAATTGCATTGTTTACCGCTTACAGTATTAAACTCATTTCAGGCCTGAACATTTCATGTCACTGGAGGTCCAATATTGCCCTAGGGGTTTCATTTAAATCTCACAAAATATATAAACATCTTTCTTGTCACTAAATTCCACCGAAATATGAAGAGCGTAAATTTAATGAGGTTCTTTATTCCACTTCATAAAATTGTTTATTTGTACGTATTTAATGAAATGAGACTTCCGAGGTGCCGGAAATCCTTTCCTTTTACATTATGAAAGCCTTTCTTACTGAAAGAAAGCGAGATGTTGCTGTGCACCTCTTTAAACTTGAGACACTGGTATGTTTCATAATGAGTGCCAAACTGTTAAGCCGACCGATGTTGTCTGAGGGGTATTTGCGAGGGAAAAGTACCTAAGGGGATAAAGAGAATCGTCCATAATCTGAAATTAAGAGACTAGTCTTGGTAACGATCCTATATAATATAATTTCATGGAATAAGAATTTGATGTGAACGATAAGGCAGTGAAAGTGGTTTTTCTGTAGGGTTGCTCACTAGAATAATAAGAGTCAACAGCTGTGAATACTTCTATTGCTTTATGCATAAATGACTTTAGAACTCACTCTCTGAGGCTCTCCAGTCACGGTCTGCACGGCCCCTGCAGTCGGGGGTTCGAATCCCCCCTAGGGCATGGATATTTGTGCCGTCCTTAGTCTTAGATAGTTCATAAGTAGTTTGTAAGCTTAGGGACTGATGACCCCGTAGTTAAGTCCCATAAGTTCTACAAACATTAGAACATTTATTAGACTTCACTCAGGAAGAAACTGCACAAAGCTGGCAGCTCGTTGCACTTTCAGAGGATATAAACTTCTGCCTAAATGATAAATTCGTCAAGGAAGATATTTTCGTAGAGTTTGGGTGTCAGGAAGAATAACAATTACACATAATCCAAGGAAAAAAAGTTACATTCCTGAACAACAATGCGTTTTAATTTGTTATATCTAATGAAAACCAGTTATTTTTCTTTTTTCGTCACAGTTGCACTATTTACAGGTTGGTAACTAGTTTCGGATTTGTTCGTCCATTTTCAAACCATATGGCTTATTCCAACCGTAACAATACACTGCATGAAGGAAACATGATTACATTCAAATTTAAAATAGGTTAAAATAGATGTTGCGTTCACGGGCCTCCAACGTGTACTCATGTAATCATGTTTTAACGGTGGACGACGTACAGATTTTGCTTCAAGCAGTGTATTTTTACGGTGGGAATAAGAATATGGTTTGAAAATGGACGAGCAAGTCCGAAACTAGTTACCAACTTCTAAATACTGCAACTGTGACGAAAAAAGAAAAATAAACGGTTTTCATTCCATATCTAGTTGCTGACCCTGCCCCAACTTCACGATGAATTTTCATTGTTATATCAATATAGTTATGGGAAGTTTAGAAATAAAATGTGCTACGACTTCTTATACAATGTCATGGGTGTTTCAAACAGTGTATCAAAGAAGTTAGAAAAAGAAGTTACTTTTAAATCATATTCTTTGAAATAAAATAATTGACTCATTGCACGAATTTCTGAATTACTAGTTATAAATATTTTTGAATACTTACAGGCAAAAAGGAATGTAACTTCTTTCTTGGACAATATGAACTAATCCCTTTACTAGTTGAAGCGTGAACAAATTCGAAATTAAATAGAAAAATTGAGGGCATGAAATAGTTTTCTTCTTGTAATTCTGAAGAAATTCTATATGAAAAAACGAGTAGAGCAGTTGGACAATGACATCTCTCTTCAAACAAGAAGTAGAAACGTTTTGCCGTTACCAGAAGTGTTCTCCTAAAGTCGCGTAACTCACATTTTGCTTCCATCAGTACAATCGTACGAAGGAGCAAATTTCAAACTGTCACAGGCCGGTGTCTTTTTCTTACGCCGCGCGACACAGAGTTGTTGAAAATATTTATATACAGCCCATATATTACACAAGTAAAATTTCGGGATACATCCAAAAGTTTGTGTTTAACGGTGACATCCGAGATACCTCTGTATAGACCACTTCTAATGTTCAAATGTTTGTTAGCCTATTGAACCAAACTGATTTGGTCATCAGCCCTTGGACTTACTAACTCCTTAAGCTAACTACGCTAACGACTAGCGAGGTAGGTCTCGAACTTACGCCTCCAACGGCCGACCAGTATATAGCATGACACCTTAGATCACTTCGCCATTTCCGCTTGGCTGTCGTTCATTGTTTTGGAAAATTTGATCCAGAACTGAATCACGGAAACATATATTCCGTTATATTCTGCTTCCTGCAGACTATGATTTAATTAGGTTTGCAAACTGCAGAGACAAAAAAAATTATTATTTAAACACGTCAACGCGAAAACTAAACTACAGGTTTTTAATATTAATTTTACGGGGAGGGCTTTGATGCTTTCATATTCGAATGTTTCTTTGCCACATATGTGCTCAAAATAAAAATCATGTTTGAACTTTGCCGGTAAGATTAGTCAACGAAATTTTAAGTTTTCATATCTATTACTCTGTATTACCGTTCCAATCACTCATTAAAATATCGGACTATCTTGGTAAGCTTCTGGAAAGCTTCCATTTTCTGCCCGGCATACGGATCAGTTAAGTTGAAAATTCCACATGAAACTAATAACATAATGTGGCATTTCTAGAGACGGTCATATTAAAACGGCGTATTAGCTGTGACAGACATAGTGGGGCAGTACCAGTGCCACAAGCGATAGGTTGTCAGCAGTTCAAGTCGTAACATAGATAACGTTGTTTCTGGTGTCATTGTTGCATTCACATTTCTGTAAGAGTAACGTTATGATCATTTTCCACCGTCAACACAAAATCTTATAGGCAATGTTTATTCCGAGTTTCTGAATAACTATGACTTGGGACACGGAAACAGACCTTACAGGCGGATGGACAAAAATGACGTGGGTAGATGGAAGAGTAGTAGAAGGAAAAGGAGGAATATATAGCGGGAGGAAGAAATGGAAAAGAGTAGAGGTGACAGGTACTTGACCTAAAGTCGAATGTGATTCACCTTCTGGAGGGCAGTTACGCATGACATGTTACATAGTCAACGAACAAAAAACAAAATGTTTGTCATATCACTTGTTTTATAATAAATAATTAGTTTATGAGAAAATACGTTTTCTTTTAACTTTCCATTAATTCTACTCAGCGAAAGGAACCATAAATGGTATGCGTTTTAAATTGAATGATGTGTTTCTAGGTGGGTCTGTGTGTGGAATAATTTTTTTCTTTCATTTTATTTCCCTGTCATGTAATATCAGTCTGAGCTACAGCGATTCGTGTCCGTGTTTGGCTAGTGCACGCTAGTCGTTAGTATGTGCATAGCAAGTAGAAGGAAAAGTGTGATGACTCCGAACGAATTAACACAGGTAGCACAGGTGTTTGTAATGAAGCGTGTTGGGATTTATTCCCATCTGCTTGCATTACTGAACCTCCAGGCACCAGTGTTGCACAATAATAGGCACGAGTGTAATTAATCTGAAGATAACCTGACATCGTCTGGTCTGGAGGTGATCAATTCGTTTTATAGTTTCCAAATGATAAGCCAAGATCGCAAACTAACAATTTATTAAGTGACGACCGGTTTCGGTGCACTGTTTCACCATCATCTGGTCATATATGTATTATAATCTGGTCATCTTGTTAAAAAAACTGGGTATAAAATAAGAAGTGCATCATTGCACTTAGTCACTATATAAAAAAATACATAAGTGAAAAACATGACAGCTTACAAAATAATAAACCAGATGATAGTGACACAGTGCGCAGAAACCGGTCGTCACTTAATAAATTGTTAGTTTGCGATATTGGCTTATCATTTGGAAACTATAAAATGTAATTAATCTATTATCATTTTCATTTTTTTATTGTTCTTTTTTCTGACGTCAGTAGCCAAAGTTATTTTCTATTATTTGACGTCGCAGAGGTTTTCATAATTAGCAAATATTGTATGGGTTATGGTAATTGTTATCAATTAATTCTACGTGTCTGCTACATTATTTGTAGCGGATTAGTTTTGTCCCATAAAATTTCAGCCAGCCGTTACCGAGAACACCGATCTACGAGAACTTAGGCAACGAACTACGACGCGGTACGCCACAAGCTGCGGTGTGCTCGCGAACTACGCGCACCACTATACCTTGACACTCAATTTGACATCACTTTGCTTTAGCGAACGGTGTCTGTGCTTATTTTGTGAGTGTATCCAGATATTGTGAGTGAATGTTGAGAAGTTGAAGGCTGTGTAGGGATAATGTGGTGTTCTGAGTACATTTGAGAGAAGTAGAGGAACAGAGTAAGCTCACCTGTTTAGTTACATCGTATAGGTCTGGCTACAAAAAACGTAAATATTTTTAGACCTTCAATAATTTTATTGAATTTTGAAAATGGGTGAAGACAATTCCTCGCAAAGAGGGTTCACCTTTAGGCGAAGTCTTATTACGGAATCAGACTTGTTCGTCATTGACGGTAAAGAAATTGTACATCAAGACAAAGAAGGTCTCAAAAACAAAGAAAGGATCCTCATTGATTTTTCCAGTTTGTCGAAAGTGTTACAAAAAATCGCAAGTTAAACATTCGCAAAAGAGAAGCTGCGACACAAAAGTTGCGATACCTGCATTCTTTCGTGGAAAATATACAGAACGTACAGGTGACGGACGGGGCATTAATTTCATTAAAGAGTACATTAAACAAAAGATAACTGAATGTTTTACGGGTACGAAATAAATTAACAACAGCTAATACCGAAATCAGTATACGTCGTGAGGAACTCTCACATGAATAGCGTAAGACGACTCATTTAAATCTCATAGGTCAATGTGAAGTTGTTAATGAAATGCTATTCAAACAATAAGTGAATACGGTGTGATGACGAGTTTCTTCTGAACTGCGTGTTCTTTAAATCGCCCGAAGGATATAGACATTGTTAGAAGCATGGATTGTTGACCGTTCTTTCACAAACACATCTCCGAAACTTAGTAAAGAGTCTCAAACGCTCCTACTGTATTCATGCACATGTTCTGGAAGCAATTAAAAATATTTTCGGGGTGCAAACGCCTCGTTCTGCTGCTTTCTTATGAAGTTGAGCTCCAAGAAGAACAGCATTTTAACAACACTAAATTGACATTTCATGGTTTCGTCAATTTAGGGGAATATGATGCAGATGAGTATTATGAGAGTCTTGGAAATCATAGCTGCAGCTATTACAGATTATGAAACTTGTACAGGTATTTCATTAATCACACTATTTACTTACCTGTCGAAAGGTGTCTTTAAAGTCCTAATGCAGGTGGAAAATGCTTGCCGACCTATTATGGACCAAATTGTTTTATGGTGACATTTGTACTGAAATTTCGAAAGATAAATTCTGAGATGGACGTCGTTTCTATGCTAATTTTTCATTACATGAAATGCCGTTATCAAACAGAATCGGAAGGAGCTGAAGTATCCAAAACCGGCGAAGATTGCACAGAAACAATCGAAACGAGCAGAAAACTGGTGTGCACGTACTTTTCATTCCATTACATACATTAATTGATGTATGTATTTTTGTGCTGCGTTTATCGTTCAGTGATATATTTCTCTGAGGGCTACAAGCTAAGCTGGTGATATTGGTAGCTGAACCGGTGAAGTAGGAGAGTCAGCGCACTTTCTTTTCTTCTCGCTATGGTATGGTGGTGTTTAGTGGTGTGTGACAGTGTGTTTCAACCTGTGGGTCGCAAAGTCTTTGTCAGGGTTCGCCGTCGAGGCAGAAATGCAGCATGTTGCATAGATAATCTACGATTCGTGACGTTCAGATACTATAAGTGCCACGCGGAAGTAACAAGATTTCGTGAAAGACGCTTAGTTAACAAGTAATCCGTAAGTGAATAATTTACTTTATTTTGAGAAGTTTCGGGTGGACCTTTATCAAACATCAAAAGTGTCGCAGGTGTAAGATGTACTTATGGCACTTTTGACTTCTGATGCTCGGCGAACCGAAACGCAAAACAATGAGGCAATTTTTCCACCTCATGATGACTTGTTAAGCGACTTAATACTATTTGTGCAGTACTGCCACAGTTATTTACAATATTCGGCAACTACTTGTATTACTTTATCACGTGTTCAAAAATTGGTATCTCAGAACAACAAATACTCACAAATTTAATATTATTTTTAAACAATACCTAAGAATACCTTTTTACGACAATAATAGTAGTTTGATGCTAGTAATGAGTAATGAGTTTTCAAAGCAGTATTACTTTTAATCAACTATAAAACTTCATTTTATTATTGGGTTGTAGTAGTTTGCTGCTGGTTAAGAGTTTTCAGTATCCTTTCGAAGAAATCAAAAGTTCATTAGAATCCTTGAAGAATTAAGAAGTGGTGCATAAGATTTGATGGTGTCATCTTCGCATATGGCAACACGTCGCCACATATTACACATTGAAATTTATGTTTTATGGCATCAAAACCATACATCAAATATTTATAGTGATAGAGACTTTTTTTTAATTCGTTTTTCCTACTGTATCTATCAGCAGAAGTCAATGGCGGCAAAAATCTTAGATACATCGTACAATGAAAATTAAACACTTTGCATTTATAATCACTGACACAGCATTATTATGGGCCTTAGGGTCTCCGGACATTTTTAGTCGGAAAGGGGGTCGCGTATTCAAAACGGTTGAAAACACTGGTGTATGATATATCACTTACTTTAATGATTAGGTAATGTGCTTGTAATCCATTACCTTTATATCAAACTAGCTGAAAACCGGCATTGCCCGGGTAGTTATTTATTTATTCCTGCCATTTTTCAGGTATATATTCATTTGTGTAAGGGCTGTATGTCTGTAAAGTCTCTTGGGAATATAATTAGTAGTAAAGAAGTAATAAATTAAAACTTGGTGCGTGATGGTGCGGCTTTCCATGAACATTACTGTTTATGTGCTCATATCTCATGAACTGCGTCTCGTACTGTGACACAAATTAGAAGGCACACTCAACTATATGCTTGTGTACTGTCTGTAAAATTTCCTGCAGGTAAATTTTGTAATGTACAAATTATAAATTGTAACGTCATACCGAGAGCCGTAGTTTTAGTCCATGAACTGCGGAACGTTACTGTTTATGTGCTCATATCTCATGAACTATGTGTCGGAATGTGACACAATTTAGAAGCTTCATTCAACTATGTATTTGTATACTGGCTGTAAAATTTCCTGACGCTACAATATGTAGTGTTCAAATTATAAATTGTAACGTCATACCGAGAACCGTAGAAGCTTCATTCAACTATGTATTTGTATACTGGCTGTAAAATTTCCTGACGCTACAATATGTAGTGTTCAAATTATAAATTGTAACGTCATACCGAGAACCGTAGTTTTACTCCATAAAAAGCGGAAAAGTAGTAACCGAGAAACTTTTTTCCTTTCATCATTTTACTATGGTTTCCAGCGAGAAAAAAGTTTAATAAAGTTTTGAAATTATGTTTAAAGTTTGTTGCAAGTCGCTAAGTACTGTCAGTCTCATACAGTGTATTTCGAAAGTCTCGCCGCATTATATGGCATTTTTTGCGATTTCTATTGGTTATGACGTAATATCTTTTGAACTATGTGCCGTATGTGATTCTTAACCATGCAGCTCAAATGTTCAAATGTTTGTTAAGTTTATGGGACTTAACTACGGGGTCATCAGTCCCTAAACTTACAAACTACTTATCAACTTCCTTATACTAAGGACGGCACAAATATCCATGCCCGAGGGGGGATTCGAACCCCCGACCGTAGTGGCCGTGCAGACCGTGACTGGAGTGCCTCAGTCCCTTCGGCCACCGCGGCCGAACCATGGAGCAATTGTTACCTCACGGTAAGGAATGTGTTTACCAAATTTGGTTGAAATCGGTACAATAGTTTATGAGAAAATGAGCAGCATTGTCGCAAAATGCAGCAGTTTTTCGCGCATCTCATTGTTTATGACGTCATATTTCGTGAACTATATATCGTATGTGATTCTTACACTTACCGCGACCGTCCTCATGGATTGAAGCTTACGTGTACAAAATTTCATAAAGATTGGAACAAATCTGTAGATTTGTATGCAACACGTACAAACATAGCGGCACTCTGCTTTATATATTAGATTACTTTATATTATTTTTTCACAAAATAGGTTATTCGCACATCTAAAAAGGCTCAGACGCGTTTTTGAGGCATTGTGATCTAGGCATTAGCAGTAACGAAAAGTAAATTGAAGTATTTCGCATTGACGATATAATACGGGATTGCGTTGCGAAGATTCTAGCTGGCCCCTTTTCTACCGCTTCTTGTGCTGCGTCAGTGGGTGCGCCTGTAACGCGCCCATCGGCATCGAGAAAAGGCGCCAGCCTCTTGATTGATTGATTGATTGATTTTCTCAGAGAATCCAAAACAGTCTTGGTAAAACCCGCCACTACCCGCACCGAAACTAAGTTTATTGTGCGGTATCGCTCCCTGTATATCTGGTAAAGCCAACCAATGCCCTTGAACAGTGAAAGGAGTCACTTTACCAGTTCTTCATTAGACACAGTTTATTCGGGTCTTGTTGTCCCAAATATTCTGTGCCTTTTACTCTCCATTACAATGCATTCGAAGATTAGATGTGATGCAGTTTCATCACAGATCCTACTTTTAGGTAGGTATGTAGGTGTTTTTTGAAATTCCCATGGCCTGTCAACAATCCAACCATGAGTCTAATCTCCCTCCTGTTCACACCCAGGATTGCAGAGCTTCTTTTAAAACATGGTTTTGGCCTCATTACCTTGCCATGTTTTTGTTGATAGACTTTGGTCCAAAATTCTACGTGCTGCCTTCTGAGCCAGTTACGTAGCTCCAATTGGATCATTGCCTTGGTGATTGTCAGGACAGGTTCCGGTCCCCCATACTGGCTAATGTGTCCGTATGTTCGTTGCCACTGATCCCCGAGTGGCCGAGTGTGTAACGAAGTTTCTAACTGGCACCTGTTCTGCCGCCTCTTGTGCTACGGCAGCGGGTGCGCCTGTAACGCGCCCACCAGCATCGAGAAAAGGCGCCAGCCTCTTCCTGGCGAACCGAACAATAAGCCGATACCGCCCCAACTCCAGAGCCTGTGCATCGGAGGGGACTGAACCGGCACTGAACGGGAGTAACACGGGTTGCCCCCCGCTGGGGGCGAATATTCGATTCGGCGCAGGCCTGGCGGCAGGCTTCGGGAATCGGGCTACGCGACGGCGCCGAAGCCATCGGCACGACATCAGCCGACTCGCTTCCTGCAGACTGCGAGAGCAGACGCCAGCCAATCGCGGCGAGGGGCTGCGCCACTCTCAGCGAGCGGCTGCGCGGAAATGAGCGCGCGGCCTCATAACCCGAATCGCATTTGTCTTACAGGGAGCGAACGGAGATCGGAGATGTTCCAGCGCCGTAGCAGTTACTTTTTACAACGAAAGGATGGCAAGGGTTCCTTACATATTCATTCATCAAAAAGTCATATACTTTTACACTGACAGTCTTTTACGAGGCGCGTCCAGAAAGTAGGTTCCGTTTATATAAAACGAACGGGTACAGATACAGAAAAAATATTGATTGTACGAAAATCTACAACTGTTAAACTACTTTTCTGCATAGCTTCCGAAATTTTGTAGGCAATTGTCATAGCATGGCACAAGCGTTTGTGTGCATTTTTAATAGAATGTAGTCGGCCGCGGTGGTCGAGGGGACTGAGGCGCTCCAGTCACGGTCTGCACGGGCAGTACGGTCGAGGGTTCGAATCCCCCTTCAGGCATGGATATTTGTGCCGTGTTAGTCTTAGCTAGTTTGTAAGTTTAGGGACTGATGACCCCGTAGTTAAGTCTCATAAGCTATACAAACATTTGAACATTCGAATAGAATGTTGCCGCCTGTGTATTCAACCATTAGCTAAGCGATCCACCCACCTAATCTTCAGCATTCGTCTGTAGCACCATATTTCAAAAGCCTCAATCCTCTTCCTGTCCGCATTGTTTATCGTCCATGTCTCACTCCCATACAAGGCAACACTCCATACAAATGCCCTCAGAAAGGACTTCCTCAGGCTTAAATCAATATTGCATGTTAACAAATTTCTCTTTTTCAAAAACGCTTTTCTACCAATTGCCATTCTGCATTTTATAACCTCTGTACTGCGACCATCATTTTTATTATTTCTGCCCAAGTAACAAAACTCATCTACGTCCTTTATTGCTTCATTTCCCAATCTAATTCCTTCAGCATCACCTGATATTCTTACACTGCACTCCATTACCCTAGTTTTGCTCTTGTTAATGTTCATCTTATATGCACCTTTCAGCACACTGTCCATTCCGTTCAATTGCTCTTCCAGGTCCCCTGCTGTATCTGACAGAATTACTATGTCGTCGGCAAAACGCAATGTTTTTAATTCTTCCCCCTGAACTTTTATTCCTTCACCAAATTTCTCCATGCTTTCCTTTATAGCTTGTTCAATGTACAAATTGAATAACATTGGAGAAAGGCTACAACCCTGTCTCACTCCCTTCCCAACCACTGCATCCCTTTCATGCCCTTCAACTCTGACAACCGCTGTCTGGTTTTTGTACAAGTTGTAAATAACCTTACGCTCCCTATATTTTACTCCTGCTTGCTTCAGAACCTGAAATAGTTTATTCCAATCAACATTGTCAAAAGCCTTCTCCAAATCTACAAAAGCTAGAAATGTAGGTTTGCCTTTTCTTAATATATGGGGCGGTTAATAAAGTACGGGACAATCTGCATCCCGTATTTATTTTGTCGGGACAAGAGGACACTTAAGCTAAACAAGCGACAATCCCGTAAAAATGGGACTTCTGGTCTAAGTAGGATAAACCGATTCTACCTAGGCAAAACTGGTTTCTCCTTATCGTTAATAGGATGAACTAGTTTGGCCAAGGCTAAACTGGTTTGTCGTATCGCATGTAGGGAGAACTGGTTTGGCTTATGCCTAGGCGAAACTAAAATCGGGTTTGGCCTGTAACATATACATTAAAAATATCTCTATGTTGTAAATGATATTCGTTTACATTTTATACTGTCTCATCGTACTTAATTTCATGTATATATATATAGCCCATTATTTGGGAACAGGCAGTAGAATTTCTGTTCCGTTAAATAAGATTCACGCTCGCCGGCTTGCATCCACCCCTCTACGTCAGCTGTTAGTAGGCGTGCAGTATAGCCATCACGGAGCACTCCTGCGATATTGGCCCTATCTTACGCGACCACGTCCGCGACCCTCGTTAGCTGCACCACCCCCTCCCCCTCTAACCCCACTCCCCTACGACACCCCCAACCCCCCGCCTATCCGCCACTGTCCTCTTTGCGGGAGTACCGCAAGCCTCCACGAAACTAACAATTTATTCCGAACCCGACCGATATTAATTGCCTTATCGAGACACGTCGTTAACGCTTAATGGCCTCGTAAAATACTTTCGCGGCTTACTTCGCCGTCCTAATCGGCGCGCTATTCATTTCGCACGCGCCTTTCGTTTTTCTGTCCGCCCACGCGCCCACGCGCCTCGCCCGCCTGCCCGGCTTTTTTTAATTTGTGGCGCCGGGCCGCGGACAGTACGAAATCACGTCCACTCCCCCGCCCGCCCGCTCGCCAGGGGGATGGCCGCGTGTGACCGATGACCCGCCCGCCGCCCGCATTTTTCAGGGGCGTGGCCTCGCCGACGCACGCCCACCGCGGCGCCCAAACTGAGCGCTCCTCGAGCGCGCGCATTAATTCCGCCACGGGACACCTAAATCCGACCGTCTGTTTTATTAATTTCGATTCGTTTTTCATGAAGTGCGGCCGTCCGGTACACAAATCGGAGGTGTTACAGCGGACGGTCGGCCCCGGGAAATTTCTCTCGTTCTCCACGAGCTAGAATAGAAAGAGTGTGTGTGTGTGTGTGTGTGTGTGTGTAAGAGAGAGAGAGAGAGAGAGAGAGAGACAAAGAGAGAGAGAGAGAGAGAGATAGAGAGAGAGAGAGAGAGGGAGGGAGAGAGAAAGATAGAATGCTCTTGCTTCAGATTACGTCACCCGATTTCAGCTACAAATGCAGTACTTTAAATAAATGTTCGATTTGAGAGTAATACTTTATTCCGAGGTTTGCCATAAATCAAACTGAATGAACTCGTACAAGAATTTCATTGCATCATTGGCCTTCAGCGAAACAAATAATATCTTCCTTTTAACATACCGCGATTATGATATAACAACTACTAGTCAGCCATACAGAGGTGGAATTTATTTCCTGTATTTATAAAAATTGATGTGTGTATGTAGGTTGTAAAATGTAAACTTTCACAGCCGGAATGGTGAAAATTACTAAAAAAATTTCCGTGCTGTTATGCCTTGGTCTAGTGGATTTATTATTAAAACTCACCGTTTCGTCCCCGTCTGCGGAGGACATTCGCAAGGGGGATCGTGGCACTATCAAGAATTCGAGACATTTTACAAGCAAAGCCCACACACACAGACCGTTATCTGCACCGGGATTCAAACTACCACCCACAGCAAAAGCGTTGGCGGACAGTGCAAGGAACATCTGCGAACCGGAATTACTCGACGCGGAATTGAAACACCTGAGTAATGCTTTACTTAACAATGGCTATTCGTCTACAGAGACTAGGAGAGCTTTGAGACCGATACATAGAAAACGATGAAAGGTTTCCTGTGAAATCTAAAGTCTTCCTACCATTTATTAAGGACGTCACCGACCCCATCGGTAAAATTTTGATGAAACGGAATGTTGCCGTTATTTACAAACCTACTCGGAAGATACAGGATCACCTGAAATCGGCAAAGGACGCTCGTAAACCGCTGGAAAAAGCAGAAATTTATAGGATTCCGTGTAGCTGTGGGGACGTATACGTGGGTACCACAAAAAGAACAGTCAAAAAACGACTAGATAAGCACAAGGGGAACTGTAGAAGGGGAGAGATTGACAGTTCAGCTGTTGCTGAACATGTTTTTCAACCAGGGGACCACCTTATTCAATTTGATAAGACTCAGGTTTTAGCAGCCACAAATGGATACCACGAAAGACTGTACACAGGGGCTATAGAAATTGCAAAACACCCCAATAATTTCAATAGGATGGAGGAGGGCGTGAAACTAAATGATATCTGGATTCCAGTTTTGAAGAAGAAATGTAACAGTCTTCCACCATGGGACGATATTAACGGGCGGAGGCAATCGGCAACGACGAATTGCGCGCGCATTAAAAAAATATCTGACGTCACACCACTGCGCGCGAGCCCTCGTAAACGGAATTTGGCTTCAGTCAGTAGCGAGCCAGGGTGTGCATCGGACATCCAAAAGTGCCACGATCCCCCTTGAGAATGTCCTCCGCAGTTGGGGACGAAACATTGGGTTTTAATAATAAATCCACTAGACCACGGCACAACAGCCCGGAAATTTTTAGTAATTTTGAGGCTAATGGTTACCATATTCTACGTGGTAAGATGAAATACAAAGCATACCGCACAATTCTTAGCGTTATTCGACCATATTCACATATTAATATCACAGACTAACCCATGTTGTCGATGTTGTCTTCGCAGATTGGTTTGATGCAGCTCTCCACTTTATATTACGTTAGATTAGATTAATACTTGTTCCATAGATCATATATAAAATTTCGTAATGATGTGGAACGTGTCAGTCTAGTAAATGTTGTCTACACTTGACAATCAATATTTAAAGAATTTTTATTACATTTTTTTTTTTTTCTCTCCTGTTAAAGCCTCTTCATCTGAGAGTAAGAACGGCTACCTACGTCCTTTTGTATACGCTTACTGTATTCATCCCTCGGCTCCCTCTACGATTTCTACTCCCACACAATTTCTTCCAATGCTACGTTTACGATCACTTGACGTCTCAGAACGTCTCCCACCAACCTATCCCTCCTCTTAAGATGCGCATAAAAACAGCTTCTCTCTCGAATTGTGTTGAACACCTTCTCATTAGTTACATGATCAACCCATTTTACCTTCATCAATTGCCTGTAGTACCACAATTCAAAAGCTAATGTAATCTTACTTCCATACAATTCTACAGTCCAGACCAATTCTTTCGAAACGAACTACCTGATATTTAAATTAATATTAGGCATCAACAAATTTCCCTTCTTCAGAAATGCTAATCTTTCCGTAGCCAATCTGCATTTTATATATTCTTTACTCTTGCCATCAGAAGTTAGATTGCTACTTGAATAACAGTATTTATTTATTCATTTATTTTATTTATTGTTTTTTCTTTTCCATAGGACCAATTGAGGAGTGAGACTCCATGGTCATGGAACAAGTCAATACATTAATTGTTACACAAGAATGGTAATAGAAAATTTTTAAGTACTCCTTTGCACACAACAATCTTAAGACAAAGTGAAAAGAATCAATAAAGAAAAAAATGAATTAGCTTAATTATTTAACTTTTCTAGGAGTTCCTCGACAGAATAAAAGGAGTGCGCCATGAGGTAACTCTTCAATTTAGATTTGAAAGCGTGTGGATTAGTGCTAAGATTCTTTAGTTCTTGTGGCAGCTTATTGAAAATTGATGCCGCAGAATATTGTACCCCATTCTGCATAAGTGTTAAGGTGGTGTGATGCAAATGCAGATTCGACTTCTGTCTAGTATTCACCGAGTGAAAGCCACTAACTCGTGGGAATAAGCTGATATTATTAACAACAAACGACATTAAAGAAAAAACGTATTGTGACGCCAGAGTCAAAATTCCCAGACTACTGAAAAGGGGTCGACATGACGTTCGCGAACTTACACCACACATTGCTCGAACCGCCCGTTTTTGAGCCAGAAATATCCTTTTTGCATCAGGCGAGTTACCCCAAAAAACAATGTCGTACGTCATAAGTGAGTGAAAGTAAGCGTAATAGACTACTTTTCGTGTTGAAAAATCACTTATCTCAGATGTTGTTCTAATGGTAAATATAGCAGAATTTAGTTTTGGAACAAGATTCTGAACATGGGCTTTCCATGACAGCTTACTGTCTATATGAACACCTAGAAATTTGAACTGTTCAGTCTCACTTATCACATGCCCATTATGTGTAATCAGAATGTCAGCTTTCGTCAAATTATGTGTTAGAAATTGTAAAAACTGAGTTTTACTGTGATTTAACATCAACTTGATTTCTACAAGCCATGAACTTATCTCCTGAACTGCATTATTTGTTATTGTGTCAATATTACGAGCAACATCCTTCACTACCAAGCTGGTATCATCAGCAAACAAAAATATTTTACAGTCACCTGTTATACTCGAAGGCATATCATTTATATAAGTAAGAAACAACAATGGTCCCAGAACAGACCCCTGGGGCACCCCATACTTAATTGTGCCTCATTGGGATTGCACGTCATAGCTATTTTCTACACTGCGGAGAATTACCTTCTGTTGTCTGTTATTAAAGTAAGAGTTGAACCAGTTGTGGGCTACTCCCCGTATTCCATAATGTTCCAACTTTTGCAACAATATTTTGTGATCAACACAATCAAACGCTTTTGTTAAGTCAAAGAAGACGCCTAATGTCCGTAGCCTCTTATTTAACCCATCAAGTGCCTCACAGAGAAACGAAAATATAGCATTTTCAGTCCTTAAACCACTTCTAAATCCAAACTGCACGTTTGACAATAAATTATGTGAACTGAAATGATCAATTAATCTTGAAAATACAGCCTTTTCAATAACTTTAGAAAAAACCGATGGCATAGAAATAGGTCTATAGTTGTCTACATTATCCCTTTCTCCTTTTTTATAAAGTGGTTTCACTACTGAGTACTTTAATCTGTTAGGAAACTGACCATTCTGAAAGGAGAAATTACAAATATGGCTTAGTACTGGGCTAACATATGGAGAACAGTACTTTAGAATTCTGCTAGATACCCCATCATATCCACAAGAGTCCTTAGTCTTTAGTGATTTAATTATTGACTCAATCTATGGAAGTATCATGAAGGACCATTTCAGGCAACAGCCTCGGAAAGGCATTTTCTAAAAACGTTATATGATTACCTGTAGAAACTAGAGTTTGTTTAGTTCCCCTACTATATTCAGAAAGTGATTATTGAATATTGCACATATATCTAACTTGTCAGTAACAGAACATTCCTACTACGCAATGACGTTATATCTTCTACCTGCTGCTGCTGACCTGACACTTCCTTCACGATTGACCAGATAGTTTTAATTTTATCCCAAGAGTTTGCTATTATTTTTGCATTCCACATACTTTTTGCATTCCTAATGACATTTTTCAGAACCTTACAGTACTGTTTGTAATGAGCTACTGCATCTTCATTCTGACTGCTTCTAACATTTTGATACAACTCCCGCTTAGTTCTACATGATACTCTTATCCCCTTTGTCAGCCACCCTGGCTGTCTGTTATTGGAAGTACCCTGTTTTGATTGTTCCAGCGGAAAGCAACTTTCAAACAGCATAAGAAATGTGTTCAGAAAAGCATTATATTTATCATCTGCATTATCGGCACTATAAACATCCTGCCATTCTTGTCCCTTAATTAAGCTTAAAAAGGTCTCAACTGCAATTGGATTAACTTTTCTGAGTAGTTGATATTTATGTTTAACATTTGTTTGAGAACAAATACTTTTTAGAATTAAAAGTTGGGCATCGTGGTCTGATAGGCCATTTACTATTCTGCTGACAGAGTGCCCCTCTAATAATGAAGAATGAACAAAAATATTGTCAATGCTATTTCCTTGCACTCTCGTTGGAAAAAAATACTGTTTGCATCATGTTATAGGATTTAAATAGATCTAACAGCTGACTTTTCCTTGAGCTATCACCCACACAATTAATGTTGAAATCTCCACACACAATTAAATTTCTATACTTCCTATACAGTGAACCCAGAACCAATTCCAGCTTGGGCAGAAACATTTTAAAATCTGAGTCAGGGGATCTATAAATAACAACTATTACTAGTTTAGTTCCATTAACATTAACAGCTCCTGCACAACATTCAAATATCTGTTCAGTGCAGTGTTTAGAAAAATCGATTGACTCCGATGAAAAATCGTTTTTACATACATGGCCACTCCCCCACACTGCAAGGAACTCCTAGAGTAGAAGGCAGCTAACCTGTATCCTGGCAAAGGAAGTCTGAATTGTCACACCATTTAAAAAGTGCTCTGAAATACCAATAATGTCAGAATCAGTATCAATAAGCAGTTCATTAACTTTATCTCTGATACCCTGCATATTTTGATGAAAAACAGTAATTCCCTTATTAATTATATTCTTAGACTTTGTCAAAGGTGGTTCCTTTCTTAGCAGGAATACTTATCAGCTGTCTTCAGTCTAAAAAAGGTGCAGCCCTAACACCAACTACTACAGGAATTTTTCCATGAGTGACACCCCCACCCCCTACTACACTGTCATCTATGAGCTTTGCCAACCTCCCCTTCCCATGCCTATTGAGGTGCAGGCCGCGCCTAGTAAAATCCGACCTTTGGATAGTCTCAACTGGCACCACTGCAATGTGATCCATGCCCTCCGTCATCAGCGCCTTCCCAAGCCCCATGTTAACACGGCTGACAGCCGTATTAAGATAAGGCCTATCATGACGCTGAAACAGCTGCACGAAATGCACATTCGTGCCACGAGTTTGAGTTGCTATCCTTTCCAGATCACCACCTATATCATATTCCCCGTCCCTATCAAGACTATTCCCGGCCCCACCCACTATAACTACCTGATCCTCTTTTGAAAAATTCCTACATAAGTCCCCTAAGTTACAAGTGACCTGAGTTAACCCTGCACTAGGCTTCACTATGCTGGTGACCTGGTACTCACTCCCAAGTACTTCCTGCAACTGTTGGCCAACACCTCTGCCATGAGAACTGCCTAGCAGCAGAACCTTCTTCCTAAGAGCCCTCTCTACAAATTTCGGTTTCCTAACAGCTGAGGTCTGCTGCGTACTTCCTACACCTACAGGAGGTTCATCTCCACTCAACTCTGACAGTTGGTCTAACCTATTAGCAACTTGCAATGTAAAGCTATCTGAATACCTTCTCCTAGCTACCTTCTTGCCAACTGCCAGATCCCATTCCCCAGCCCCCCTTCCCCTCCTCAGCCTACCTAGTTCCTCTTCAGCGTTTTTCAGCTGCACCTGAAGGGCGCAGATCAAACGCTCCTGCTCCTCTATCCTCTTATTCCTGCTGCACCAGATGTAAACAAAGCAGTAAGACGTGGATGCCGGCACACACGCGAACACAAATAACACCACTTAAAGCAAATACGGCACTACAAACGCTAAAATAACTGACGATCCTTTTCTAGAACACCTTTATATTGAATATTATCACGAAATAACAATTACAATAATTATATTAATCCTAAAATTATATAAAAAAAATCGAGAGCGATGTGCACAGCAGTCCAGCACTCGTGACCTACTACTTTTATGGCCTCATTACCTGGTCTAATTCCTTCAGCATCACCTGATTTTCTGACACTACATTCTATTACCCTTGTTTTTCTCTTGTTAAAATGTTCAAATGTTCGTAAAGCTTATGTTCAAATGTTCGTAAAGCTTATGGGACTTAACTGCGCGGTCATGAGTCCCTAAATTTAAAAACTTTTTATTAACTAAAGATAGCACAAACATTAATGCCCGAGGGGGGATTCGAACCCCCGCCGGGGAACGTCCTCGCGCATCAGAACATAGCGCCTCAATGCGCTCGGCCGCTCCGCCACAGCTGCTGTTGCTAATGTTCATCTAATACACTCCTTTCAAGACACTGCCCATTACATTCAATTGCTCCTCCAGGTCCTTTCTACATCTACATCTACATCTAAATGGGATACTCTGCAAATCACATTTAAGTGCCTGGCAGAGGGTTCATCGAACCACAATTATACTATTTATCTCCCATTCCATTCTCGAATAGCGCGCGGGAAGAAAGAACACCTGAATCTCTCTGTTCGAGCTCTGATTTCTCTTATTTTATTCTGATGATCATTTTTACCTGTGTAAGTGGGAGTCAACAATATATTTTCGCATTCGGAGGAGAATGTTGGCGATTGGAGTTTCGCAAGTAACCCACGCCTCAGCGATAAGCGCCGTTGTTGTAATGATTCCCATCCCAGATCCTGTATCATTTCCGTAACGCTGTCTCCCCTGTATCGCGACAATACGAAACGAGCTGCCCTTCTTTGGACTCTTTCGATGTCCTCCGTCACACCCACCTGATAAGGATCCCACACAGGGCTGCAATACTCCAAAAATGGACGGACAAGCGCAGTGTATGCAGTTTCTTTAGTAGTTATGTTGCATCTTTTAAGGGTTCTGCCAATAAAACACAGTCTCTGGTTCGCCTTTCCCACGATATTATCTACGTGTTCTTTCCAGTTTAAGTCTGAAGTAATGGTGATTCCTAGGTATTTTGTGGAGTTTACGGCCTTCACATTTGATTGATTTATGTTGTAAACAAAGTTTAACGGATTTCTTTTCGTACTCATGTGGACGACTTCACACTTCTCATTATTTAGAGTCAATTGCCAATTTTTACACCATACTGATATCTTATTCAGATCGTTCTGCAGTTGGTTTTGATCTTCAGATGATTTTAATAGACGGTAAATGACGGCGTCATCTGCAAACAACCTAAGAGAGCTACTTAGATTTTCCCCTAAATCGTTTATGTAAATAAGGAATAGCAGAGGACCAATAACACTACCCTGTGGAACGCCCGATATCACCTCTGTTTTAGTCGATGCCTTAGCATCGATTACTACGAACTGTGTCCTCTCTGACAAGAAATCCCCTATCCAATTGCAAATTTGGGGCGATATACCATAACCACGCAATTTGATTAAAAGCCGTTTGTGAGGTACGCTGTCTGTGACAGAATTGCTGTGTCATCGACAAATCGCAACGAATTTTGGGGTGGTGGGAAGGGTGTTCAGGATAGGAGCGGTTCAATAGTGGGCATCCATGGTTACTTAAAGAACATGATAAATAAGAAGTCAAGAATATGGTTGAAATGTAGCGGTTGCCACATTATTATTAGAAAAAGTTCATCATCCAAAGGGGTACAATTATGGAAAAAAAACCAAAGTGATACGCCGGGAGGCCCCCGACAGATGGGGCTGCAGTAGCAGGGAGGGGGCACGGCCGGACGGTCTGGAGGCTGGCTCACAAGAGAGCGATCGCCGTAGCTGGTCGGCCCTTGCCAGCGCGCCCTGCAGTCGTCACGTGCCCACACCCTGCCTTCTGACTGGCAGGTTTCTTCCACAGCCAAGGCGGTCGACACGGAGTTACCTCGTCAACACGGCGTCCCACACACGGGCAGCACGTGAACACAGCCTGCCAGGAGTTACTGAGAACCAAATTCCCAGCACATCCGGCGAAGCCGGCTCTGTGGTCGCCTGCGTGTAGCCACGCCAGCCGCGTATTAAAACGGAAGAATACGCCAATAAAATTTTTCATCCTGATTATTCCAATTTTCCCCAACCTGTCGGTCCACAATGCACAAGGGGAAGAGATAAAAAAAAATGTGCAAATGTATGTAAATTTATCGGAACAAACTTCGGGGTCATCAGTCCGTAGCTTACAAACTACTGAAACTAAGGTAACTAACCTAACAACAACACACACACCCATATCCTAGAGAGAACTCGAACCTCCGACACGAGTAACCGCGCGTTCCGCAGTGAGGCGCCTTAGACCGCTTGGCAACACCACCGCGGCATGAAATCATAGTGGATCCGTGTGGAGGAAGGGAAGTGGATGCGATAGGTAAGGTGCAGTGTATGGCGTTCCATTATTTGAAGGTATTTGTGAAAGGTAGTTGAGGCAGAAATATAGGTGGCATGGAAGCTGCGGAGGATGGAATGCACAAGAGAGCATTAGGCATATAGCATCTTGCACGTTTGGAATTAACAAGGTAGGGAAGATGTTCAACGGCTTCTTTCAACTGGTGAACTTTGTTTTCATAATTCCTATGACTTCAGTTGAAGCAGAAAGATGCTTTTCTACTTAGAACTAAATAAAATTATACTTACGCGAATCTGTACTCCAGACAAGAATGTCGGATTTGGCGATGCGTTTCATTAAAACTTGTGATGGAGATCCTAGGACTTTAATTATCGGATGAATGACAAATCTCCATCGAAAAAAAAAAAACAACAACAACAAAAAAACAAAAAACAAAAAAAACGGGAGGCCAAATTTTCAGTACATATAAGATAAAAATAGGTGTTCTTCTAATGTATAATATGACTCTTATTTCCAGTCTTTTAAATGACGAAGAAATTTCATTTCGACTAGGAGTGTAGCTCATTATGTAACAATTAATCATAACTATTAAATAAACATTGTCCAGAAACATATTTTGTCTAGATATCTGTCAAAGATAATAAACTGAAGGCAAGGCATTGAATAAAAATATATGCCACTCCCGGTCCTCCTGCTTGCTAGGCAGGCGCCACAACCACTAGGCGACCTAGACTTAGTGGACGTGTCGTAACTCACGTCTCCCTCCACACGCAAACTTCAGTTCTATCTCTTATAAATACGTTTCTATGTTGCAAGGTCTCACCCATAGCGGAATAGCACCCAGCAAAGAACGTTAATGGAAACGATCCTGCCTCACACCTCAGGCGGTATGTGAAATAAAGTTTAACTGGATGCCTCGCCCTCGGTCTAATATCTGTAATATCGAGACAAAATATGTCTCTTGACTTTGTATACAGGGTGTTACAAAAAGGTACGGCCAAACCTTCAGGAAACATTCCTCACACACAAACTAAGAACATGTTCTGTGGGCCTGTGCCCTGAAGCGCTTAATTTCCATGTTAGAGCTCATTTTATTACTTCTCTTCAAGTCACATTAATCATGGAATGGAAACACACAGCAACAGAACGTACCAGCGTGACTTCAAACACTTTGTTACAGGAAATGTTCAAAATGTCCTCCGTTAGCGAGGATACATGCATCCACTCTCCGTCGCATGGAATCCGTGATGCGTTGATGCAGCCCTGGAGAATGGCGTACTGTATCACAGCCGTTCACAATACGAGCACGAAAAGTCTCTACCGTTGGTACCGGGGCTGCGTAGACAAGAGCTTTCAAATGCCCCCATAAATGAAAGTCAAGACGGTTGAGGTCAGGAAAGCGTGGGGGCCATGGAATTGGTTCGCCTGTACCAATCCATCGGTCACCGAATCTGTTGTTGAGAAGCGTACGAACAAATCGATTGAAATGTGCACGAGTTCCATCGTGCATGAACCACATGTTGTGTCGTACTTGTAAAGGCACATGTTCTAGAAGCACAGGTGGAGTATCCTGTATGAAATCATGATAACGTGCTCCATTGAGCGTAGGTGGAAATACATGAGGCCCAATCAAGACATCACCAACCTGCTCAAAAGTTCACAGAAAATCTGTGTTGATGACGTGATTGCACAATTGCGTGCAGATTCTCGTCAGCTCACACATGTTCATTGTGAAAATTTACAATTTGATCACGTTGGAATGACGCCTCGTCCGTCGCATGTCAACACAAGCACGGAAGTCAACATTACCTCCCTTCAATTGGGCCAACTCGCGGTGAATCGAGGAAGTACAGCACATACTAACGAAAGAATTGGGTATTTTGACAACTGTCTGTACGTATTATTTCAATTTACATTTAAAGAGAAATACTAAAATGAGCTCTAACGTGGAAATTAAGCGCTTCCGGACACATGTCCAAATAAACTATTTTCTTTCTTTGTGTGTGAACAATGTTTCCTGAAAGTTTGGCCGTACCTTTTTCTAACACCCTATATTTGGCATTCATATATTACCTGTATCAGGCAGGATCGTTCCTGTTTACGTTCTTGTTGGGGTTCTATTCCGCTATTGGAGAGCACTGGCAACGTGGATACGTAAGTTATTTATATAGGAGAACATGAGGCAGAACTGAAGTTGTGGAGGAAGACGTAAGACAATGTGTGCAGTCAACACGTCTATTAAGTCTCGGTCGCCTAGTGCTTACGGAGCCTGCCTATTGAGCAGGAGGACCGGGATTCCAAACCCGGTCACGCCATGAATATAAATTTAAGGCGTCGCTTTCAGTTTAATAGATTAGTGATAAATTAAAGCATGCTATATACCACGGATATTTTTTCTCGCTGATAAATTTCTAACTTTTCACAGGATCTTAAACTGAATTTGCAAAAAATTGAATTTTATGACTTTCATACTAAACGAATTCGAGGGCTGTTTATATCATGACGAATGTCGAGAAGCTTGGCATTGAGATAAAGAATTTCCTCGCTTGTGAGCGTCTCGTAAAACAATGTAATATTGAAACTTGTGTGCAACATCCAGCGCACGTACCACGGGCCGCCACTGACTCTTATCATGACAAAAATGGTCACCGTAAAACCATAAAAGGAAGAACTGACCTGCCACAAAACTCCTCTCGCCATGTCAAACAGGGGCGGTAGTCCTGCCAACGCGTGGCCGCCCATCAAACGGTGCCGCCCCGAGCAACCGCAGCCCCCACAATCCCGTAAGCGGCCGACTGCCGACAGCGAGCTAATTGATGAGTGCCTCGGCGCCCAATGCGGTGGCAAACTTCCGCGCGATCTTTAAATGTACGTAACACTCTTTTATTAGACTGTGTACTCATTCGAGTTACGTCAAAAATCCACGTCTCATTTAAATATATAACAACAAATAAACATCAGACTCTTTGAATATACAGTGACTATCGGATGTGTGTAAATTTATTTCACATACGTTGTAGAAATAAGGGAATAGCGATTGTTCTTCCTAATTGAACCGAATAATAACATTCAATTTTTTATTGTTCTAAATGCAGGAAATGAACGGACTTATTGCCAGAGACGATACTTTTTTTTTCCATTTTCTCAGTATACTTTACGATTGTTAAACTTTTGTACAAATATTAATTTCAGAAGCATTTCACAACATTTTACTTCTTTAGAATGAAACTTTCACTCTGCAGCGGAGTGTGCGCTGATATGAAACTTTCCTGGCACATTAAACTGTGTGCGGAACCGGGACTCGAACCTGGGACCTTTGCCTTCCGCGGGCAAGCGCTGTAGCGACTGTGCTATCCCGACAGGACTCACGGTGCCGTCTCACAACTTTACTTCCGCCAGTACCTCGCCTCCTACTTTCCAAACTTCACAGAAGCTCTCCTGCGAACCTTGCAAGACTAGCACTCCTGGAAGAAAGGATATGGTGGAGACATGGCTTAGCCACAGCCAAAGGGATGTTTCCATAATGAAACTTTCACTCTGCAGCGGAGTGTGTGCTGATATGAAACTTACTGGCAGATTAAAATTGTGTGCCGGAACTGGGACTCGAACCTGGGACCTTTGCCTTTCGCGGGCAAGCGCTCTACCGACTGAGCTATCCCGACACGACTCACGATGGCGCCTCACAACTATACTTCCGCCAGGTTCGATTCACTGTTCCGGCATACAATTTTGATCTACCAGGAAGTTTTACGTGTTTGCTTGAGTGCCTGCTGAATTATCCGATAAGTGAATATTTTATAGCACCAAAAAATTAAACAGGGCAGCTTACAACAGCTAATGATAAAAATCGACTGTGAAATTTAAATACCTCATCAGTTACATAACTTTAAAATAGCGCCTTACCTTGTGAATACAGCAACAAGACACTCCAAAATCTTTTAAGAATACTAACTTTTCTTAAGTAAAAATGGGAACACCAGATGTCGCCGCCTTTGATTTTGATGAATCTTAAATATGTTGTTGGTGGACCTCTCCTGAGTATTTGTTTAAAGTGCTAAATCGCACCACCCTAGTTTTCGAGATTTATATTTTCGTCGTGCGCTAGATATACCGGTAAATTAGGAATACCCCAAGCAAATCAGCGTAGCAAAGTGGATTTAGAGCATGTCTACCATGTTGGAATTCCCGTGTTCGATTCCCACCTACAGAGTTTTTTCATTTCTTTTTCTTTCTTTCTTCACCATGCTTACAAATGTATTCCATTTTCGTGCGAAATTGTTGAAAACTCATTTTCACGATTATAATACTTTTATATTCGCCGTGCGGTAAGCAACATATTGTATTCATATGGCGTTCCCGTACCCACTATTGTTTTTACGTTTGACGCATGTTTACCTCCCGCCCGGTTATTGAAATGAATGGCAATTAGGGTAAAGAATCCATTGGAGTTCTTCAGTTTCCATGTGCCAACGAGAGCAGTTTGCAGTATCGTAAGCACAGTGAACGTTTTTAGTGAAAAATAAAACCAGAGAGTCACAGCAGAGGAAATGCCAAGTACGTCTGCAAGTGAAGTGTTCGAACGACCAGAATAAGGCTGGATTCTCCCGAACAATTAAGGGGTGAATTAAAGAACGCATTGCATGCGCGAAAGTTTACTTCGTGATTTGAATCTCGTGATGATTACTGCTCCGAGATCGTGTTATGAAAAGAGATCGGGGAAGCTATCTTCATTGCAATTCAAGACTTCTTGGCAGAAAATCATATCGTCTGCGAAGAAGAATCGATTGACGTCGACGAAAAATATGAATTGCAAGAATATACTCCTTGTGACAGTGGAGCCATGGTAAGTTTTACTTTCGTGCTGTCAAATTTACTTTTTTCACTTTTCGGTGAAATTAGAAAATTGAAACACTAATCGCTTTGTAGGAAGTGGAAGACGACGACGACTACGTTGCCGAAGAGTCTGATAAATGGCAATAAGCAGATTATGTGCCTCTCTCGTACAAGCAACGAGCAGTCATGGTATCACTTCATTCCAAATGGACCTTGAAAACTTTCCGTAAGAAGGGAGTCGCTTGGATGAAGAGCGAAAGAACTCTCCGACAATGGAAAGGGGACATCAAACGTGAACGCGCATCGATGGGTGTAAAAGCATTGACGAAGTAACGTACGAGCGATTCCTCGAAGCGAGACAAACTGGCGAGCAGGTGAATTTCGTGAAATATACGTCATTTATGTATATTGTTAGAAAAAAGAATAGTTAATAGTATTTTTTATAAATTTCTGCATAAACACGTAACAAAAACCTTGCGGCAGTGGGCAATGAGTGCTACTTTTCCACTCATCTCCGATAACTTCTTCTTCACGGGTAGCAAATCATGGGCCGATCGATTCAAGAGAGCGTATTTAATAAGACAGCGGAAAATCACGAAATTCGTTTCTTGCAAAGAATTGGGCTCTATAGAAGAAACGAAAGAGAGTGCTAAAATATTTCAACGAGATCTTTAATCAAGAATTTTGATCTGGATTACGTCACTTATATGGTTCAAATGGTCTGTCAGTACCAGCTATTTTTTACTAGATCACTTGCAAGACGGGGATCAATAGACGTCGTTGTAAAAAGAAAAAGTTTGAACAAGATGACGCATTCGTAGCCGGCCGCGGTGGCCGAGGAGCTGAGGCGCTTCAGTCACGGTCTGCACGGCCACTAAAGTCGGGGGGTTCGAATCCCCCCTCGGGCATGGATATTTGTGCCGTCTTTAGGATTTGCTAGTTCGTAAGTAGTTTGTAAGTTTACGGACTGATGACCCCGTAGTTAAGTCCCATAAGCTATACAAACATTTGAACATTTTTTTGAATGCATTCGTACTCCGCACAGTATTCCCTTACTGCATCAGGGAAGACACTGCCCCAGGTCTTCCTGTACATGCAGAAACCTTCGGGAAAATTCGGCCCAGTGCTCCCGAAGAGAATCGACGAGATATGTCAAAGATAATAGGTATCTCAGCGAACGAAATCGGCGAAATTCACAAAAGCACTCTATGAAAACTTTTTAACATCTGTGATCCGCCCATACGTAGGTCAAAACGTATTTGTTTATATCATTAACTCATGGGTTGGTCAGACAGGTCAGACCATGTTCGATTCATTGTTCCTGGATGATTCTGAAGAGGACACCTGTACTCTGAAGATCATACGACCGAAGTGTACAACAGTCTGTCAACCCTGAGACGTATACTTTTATCGGCAGTTGAAGAATTTCATTAAAAAAGTGCAGAATGCTCCCGAATTACTACTGTGAGATATGGAAATAACATCAAGGGAGGAGTGCATACAGATCCACTCTCTGGATCTACACCAGTTAAGCGCTCCCGCCTACGCTTCCATGCTCAAATACACCAGGATCGCTTCTGATTTGTTGGGAAAAGAGGAAGAGGAATCAGTTTTGAACATGAATCAGTTATGCTCCCCCGTTTTATTATTGAAAAAACCGTGCACATGCACATCCATATCATTCAAGTGTGCGTGGTGCTCGTCAGAATTATGTTTCCGGCGTTTCTTCGACGATTACCACCCGGAAAAATTTCCTGACATACCGATCAATGATAATGAGCGAATTAATAAAAATATCACGTCACAATGTCATAAAATGAAAGTATTGTGACAATAAAAATTATATTCGAAAGATTTTTTATGAGGTCTATTTGCTGCTTATAAAAATAAATGTATTATGGTCACTAAAATAATTTTTCAATAATTTTGCACGAAAAGGAATATATTTGTAAGCATCGTGAAGAAAAAAAATAAAAAGTGTATAGGTGGGAATCGGATCAGGACCTCCAACATGATAGACGTGTACTAAAACCACTGGGCTACGCTGCTATGCTTGGAATATACGCTAAGTTACCGGTATATCTATAAAAAGAACTATGTCGACAACTAGGGCGAAGTGCGATTTAGCACTGTAACCAGATACTCAGGAGGTGTCCCCCAACAATATTTAAGACCCATCAAAATCTAAGGTGGCCACTGTTGGTGTTCCCCTTGTAAGTGCATATAACATTAAAAATAGCGTACCGAGCACGAATATTAGCAGTTTTAATGTTGTATGCCAAATGAGTGTGAACTGCTCAAAAGTCAACAGTTATCTTCAATGAGTTCAGCTTCACAATGTGTAACAATGTGTCATTCATATATGGACCTGCACAGGTTGCTAGTATTAATTTCATATACAAAATTCCAACTGCAGTGACACAACTGATCTCTTGCTCTCAATTTTTATATTACACAATCAGAAAATGAAAGTTTTTGAACTTCCTGTCCACCAGTACTGCCTAAAGACTTTTAGAGCTACCAGTCTTGAAGAAGCCAGTTATGTATTCATTAAAAATCTTATATTGCCTTGACTAACAGCGTGTTTAGCAACACTATCTCTAAATACAAGTAGTATGGGTACTTGTCTTCCTGAAAAAATGTAAACAGGAAGACAGTAATCATTCATCTTATTCCTTTCTTAAATCGATTTGTATATGTAAACTGTCACAGCCGGAATGGTGAAAATTACTAAAAATTTCCGGGCTATATGCTGTGGTCTTATGGGTTTATTAGGGAAACCCAACGTTTCGTCCACTACTGCAGAGGACATTTTGAAGGGGGATCGTGGCATTTTTGAATGTC
Organism: Locusta migratoria; assembly: GCA_026315105.1. Classification (NCBI taxonomy): domain Eukaryota; kingdom Metazoa; phylum Arthropoda; class Insecta; order Orthoptera; family Acrididae; genus Locusta; species Locusta migratoria. The sequence continues at coordinate 108,771,041 of CM048749.1, read as the reverse complement.
CGATGCACACCCTGGCTCGTTACTGACTGAAGCCAAACTCCGTTTACGAGGGCTCTCGCGCGGAGGCGTGACGTCAGATGTTTTCTACAAGCGCGCGCAATTCGTCGTTGCCGATTGCCGCCGTCCGTTAATATCGTCCCATGGTGGAAGACTGTTACATTTCTTCTTCAAAACAGGAATCCAGATTTCATTTAGTTTCACGCCCTCCTCCATCCTATTGAAATTATTGGGGTGTTTTACAATTTCTATAGCCTCTCTGTACAGTCTTTCGTGGTATCCGTTTGTGGCTGCTAAAACCTGTTATCAAATTGAATAAGGTGGTCCCTTGGTTGAAAAACATGTTCAGCAACAGGTGATATGTCAATCTCTCCCCTTTAACAGTTCCCCTTGTGCTCATCTAGTCGGTTTTTTACTGTTTGACTTCAGTCAGTAGCGAGCCATGGTGTGCATAGGACATTCAAAAATGCCACGATCCTCCTTGAAAATGTCCTCCGCAGTCGGGGACGAAACGTTGGGTTTCCATAATAAATCCACAAGACACGGCATAATAGCCCGGAAATTTTTAGTAATTTTTCACCGTCGTGTTTCATGTATACTGCAATAGTCAAACAGTACAGACGTGACTACCAACTGAGTATACAGGGTGTCCCTGCTATCTTGTCCACCCAAAATATTTCTGGAACAATAACAGCTATTGGAAAACGACTTTCCCCGATATCAATGTACGGCTGGGGCCCATGAATGTACATATTTGGAAACATTCTAAAACGAAAGCAAATGTGTTTTTTTTAACACAAACTTATGTTTTTTTTTAAATGGACAGCCTATATTTTTCTTCAGCAATCTATAGCTTGGCAAATCACATAAACAATGGAGTTGATTGCATCGCAATATTCCAATTACATCCCGAGATATTACGACGCGAAGTTGACGATTGAAATACGCGAAACGCGCGACTAGCGCACGTCCTGAGACTGAGGCGAGAACCCCATTCTTCTCAGGACGTGCGCTAGCCGCGCATTTCACGTATTTCAAGCGTCAACTTTATGCTATGGATTGCTGAAGAAAAAATATATGTTGTCCATTAAAAAAACGCAAGTTTGTGTTAATAAACACATTTGCTTTCGTTTTAGAATGTTTGCAAATATGTTCATTCATGGGCCCCAGCCATACCTTGATACCGGGGAATGTCGTTTTCCAATAGCTGTTATTGTTCCAGAGATATTTCGGGTGGACAAGATAGCTGGGACACCCTGTATATACAGCAGTAGCTATATAATACTCAATTTCAAAAATGTTCAAATGTTTGTAAGTCTTATGGGACTTAACTACGGGGTCATCAGTCCCTAAACTTACAAACTACTTATGAACTACTTACGAACTAGGACGGCACAAATATCCATGCCCGAGGGGGGATTCGAGCCCCCGACCGTAGTGGCCGTGCAGACCGTGACTGAAGCACCTCAGTCTCATCGGCCACCGCGGCCGGCGTACTCAATTTGTCTCTTAACAATACTCCTATTTGTTTGACGCTTGCCACTATCATGGCGCTCGGCAGAAGGTTCAAATTATCCCTGCGACAGTAGCGACTTTAGGGAGTCTAGTTAATATGACAAGGTCTTTGAAGCAACCGCACGTTCCGCACGTGCCTTGCACGCGAATCAAACGAACAAGAGTACAGTAAGCTGGTTCAAACGGATGGAGTTTGGAACAGCTAGTAAGAAATCAAGACGTTTGCGCAATATTCAATACTGTGGAGAACTGCATCAGACAAGATTTTGGACTGGAGACGACGACAACCAAGAGAATAACAAGTGGGTTCTCTATAACATCGTTGCACGCTTACTTGGTCCTTTGCATGTTTAACTGCCATACGTCATCCCCATTCATATCTGTCGCGTGCTCGTCAGTGCCGCCTTTGCGGACTACGGCGTACAACGGTAACGAGACTGGAGTTTCATTCAGAGACGCGACACCGGGTACTCTGAATTACAAACGTAATTTATCGGGCTTCGCGAGACGGCAGCGTGCAGACGCGCCCCTAATGACGGAAATCCCTCCGCCGCGCCGCGGCGCCCCGGGCTACGCGAGACACCTTAGCACCGCGCGTCGTCGCGCGCTGGGCCGGGGGCAGGCGGGCGTACAATGCAATTTGCAAGTGTCTCTGGCGAGGCGACTGTGAACCCCTCGCGCGCGCTGCCAGGTTGCCGCCTTCGGAGGCGGGCGGGGGCGGGGGCGGCGACACACGGCACGCCCCTCGCCCTCCCCCTCCCCTCTGCCACCACCCCCTCACACCCCCGGCGCCCTGTTTGTTCCCCGGCGTGCTCAGCCGTGCAGCGGTCCCAGGTGTCATTAGTTATTCTGTCGCTGCGCCGCGTGTAATGGTGATTTATTATCCACCGCAAAATGGGACGCGGCGGGTGCGCCCTAATCTTTTCCTGGGGCAAGGTTTAATATGTGTTGCATCGATCTCGTTTACTGCCTAAACGCCGCTTACTCCCTCGCTCTCTCTCTCTCTCTCTCTCTCTCTCTCTCTCTCTCTCTCGCTCTCGCGCTCTCTCTCTTTCTCTCGTGTGGGAGAGAGCGAGCTACATTGAAATTCAGTAGGAGGTCAACGACCAACATGTTTGGCGTGTGAGTACCGTTGAGGACGAAAATTTTCGCGACGCAAACATTTTTCAGTGCGTCGGTTCCCCGTGACACTGATCGATGAAAATGGTCCGAACTTCTACCTGCTTGCTGCTTCTTCCGTTCGTGATACGTAGAGAAGAGGCTAGCAACTTTTTAACGTGATGACGACGGCGAGACCATTACACAGGGTGTTTCATAATTCGTGTTACACACTCGTAGGAGGTGTTGCACGAAGCACCTGATGTCCGAAAAGTAGATCCAACTGCGCTATGAGTACCTATAAATACAATGTGCGCAGAAAAGTTCGGTGACTGCTCAAAGGAAATATAGCTAACAAGAATTACAAACTGGCCTACAAAGTAAACGCCATTGGCTACTATACACTTCTGACATCTGTCTCTCTCTCTCTCTCTCTCTCTCTCTCTCTCTCTCTTTCTCTCTCGTGTGGGAGGTAGCGAGCCACATTGAAATTCAGTAGGAGGTCAACGACCAACATGTTTGGCGTGTGAGTACCGTTGAGGACGAAAATTTTCGCGACGCAAACATTTTTCAGTGCGTCGGTTCCCCGTGACACTGATCGATGAAAATGGTCCGAACTTCTACCTGCTTGCTGCTTCTTCCGATCGTGATACGTAGAGAAGAGGCGAGCAACTTTGTAACGTGATGACGACAGCGAGACGATTGCACAGGGTGTTTCACAATACATGTTACACACTTCTAGGAGGAGTTTCACGAAGCACCTGATGTCCGAAAAGTTAATCAAACTGCGCTATGGGCACCCATAAATACAAGGTGGGTTAAAAATGTTCAAATGTTTGTAAAGTCTATGGGACTTAACTACGGGGTCATCAGTCCCTAAACTTACAAACTACTTATTAACTAACTAAGACTAAGAACGACACAAATATCCATGCCCGAGGAGTGATTCGAACCCCCGACCGTAGTGGCCGTTCAGACTGTGACTGGAGCGCCTCAGTCCCCTCGGCCATCGCGGCCGGGCAAGGTGGGTTGAGAAGTTCGGTGAATGCTCTCAGGAAATATAGCAAACAAGAGTTACAAACTGGCCCACAAAGTAAACGCCATTGGCTACTATACACTTCTGACATTTGTTGTACGGCTATTGTCGAATAGATCGAAGCACTGAGGTCACGCGTTGTTAAAACTTCTGCTTTCCCAAATGTTCGTGAACAAAACTGCTTACACGGTGTATGCTGATTTTCAACTTGCAACGGTCAGTCCGAACGCGGTTCATTTCCGCCACGTTTCAAATGCCTTCAAACCACTCAAACATACACATCCTACTCACTGCTTTAACACCATACAATAGCATTAACATGTCATGGGTTTTCGTTGCCATTTTGCCTGATTTCAAACAAAACTTGATGTTAATGCATTACTATATTTTGCGCTCCGTGTTGCAGTGTCAGGAGTTCTCGCACTGACCCAATTAGGTGGGTCGCACGTACACCCTTCTCCACTGCAGTGCTTTGCACGTTAATGTGTATTCCCGGACACCTCATTCTCGTCAGCGTGATTTGTAAAATTTTGAACCATTCACCGAACTTTTCAGACACACCTTGTATTTAACACTGTGAAATAAAGGACTTTACTGGAAGATTTTACTATCTATTTTTAGGAGAATCTAATAAAATAATAACAACTACATTGGATATATATGTAGAAAGAAGGACGGACTTGTAGAAACAGTGGTAGACGGCTATATGAAAGTTAAATCAATGAGAATGAAGAATAGATTTCATATTTTGGATAAAAATGTTTTTCTCGCCACTTCCGTTAATCCTCAAACTGCCAAATGTTAGAATAACCAAACTTGCCTAACTTCTCCTTCCCAGTTAACAGATGAGCTTATCTATCAACCGATGAACACAACATGTTACTAACAGTAAACACTTGAATTTCCCACGCAAACCAGCAAAACAAAACATTCACGAGACAAATGAAGAGCGGTCAGTCGTATCCATACGTCAAATGTCAACATTAGCTTAATCTACACCATTAACATTAAATGGAAAACAAAGTTATAAACGCACCACAACGAAAACTCGACAAAACAAGGAGCTACGAAAAAGAAATAGAACCATAAGTAATGACACAAAACACGCGATTTTTGAACTCAAAATTGAAAACCAATAAATATAAACTGTGTGTTTTGCCCCTTGATGACAATTTGTAATAATAATAATAAAACGCAACAAGTAATAAGTACTACACTGTGGATTTTTAAGGTAGTCTAATGTAGAGTATGTACAAAAAACTGTGAAAGTCGTATTTTTAAGCATAATTTTCGAAGAGACTAAAATTGAGAATTTTGTCTGCAAACTCACGCAGAGAACACAGTTAAAGATCTTGTAAAAACCTATATATGTATATCAAAAGACATTTGTACAGTACTAATACCATTTTCGCAGAAATAACAAAGAAATCCCATTGCTGATAGTATAAAACGTGCTGAAACATGTATGGGAAATGTAACAAAAACTGTAGTATCTTGTATACAGTGGAATATCCTCAGCATTATTGAAGCAAGCACGGAAGATAAGAGAGCATCAACATCAAAAAGATGATTGTTAACTCTTTTACTGCTATCATCGTTGCCAGCATCGGACCTCTTCTCTTCTACCAGGGCACTCTGTTTATTATTTAATGGATAAAATGAGGGAAACAGTGTAAGACTACAGAGAAAACTCGGACAGTTCAGTTTAAAGAAATTCATTTTTTTCTGAAACTAACACAATAAAACGTCAGGTAGCCGGTTACATTTTATAGTAAACAGCTTGCCACTGAGATCGTCTTGCCGCTGGATTTAAAAATGAGAACACATATTTAAGTAAATAATGATTCTACTAAACATACCCTACCCTTAATTACGTACGCTGAAGGAATACCAAAGCTATATTTCAGCCATGACAATGAACTACTGACAGTGACAGTGCCAGTGCTACAGCGAGAGCATGTTTAATCTGATCACATCTGCCTTTCTATAAGAAAACCGATGTATTTACATAATCTCGCGTCGTGATAGCGAAGTTCATGGATGCTGTAGTAAGTCATCACAAAGGTTTATTGAAATAACGGCAATTTCCGCGCAAGAGTAGTTCGACGACCGATGCCTTTCAAGAATCTGAGGACGACAGGGCTTCTCTGCTTGGTTTTGTTATCACGTACATCGAAATGCAGTATGCGTCCTCCGACATCATTGGGCACTGATTAGCCAACCTCTCCAGAGGAACCACTGATTTTGGTTTCAACATGTGCGATCTGGTTTCTCGCTTCTTAGGTTGCTGCCTTGTAGGGATGGGAAACGGCCGAAGTTGAGGGTGGTTAAGTGATGTCTATCGTCTGGGAAGCTACCGTGTCTAAGAACTTAGCACAACGTTGGGAACAGCTTTTGTGGCTGTTCGCCATATTTAAAATTTATAATGATGATTAATCTAGGACGTGGAAAATTACTCTGTCCCCGAAGACTATAATCCTCTGTTTCGGTATGCACCCTGTGACATTAAATTGCAGGGGAATTTTAGGTTTTTTAGGATTAATTTTATGGAATTTCTCAATTTTAATCGATCGTCATCTTGTGACATATCATTCGAGTCGAATCCATAATCACGAAGTTAATAACTACTTAAGTAAGCCACATTCTCTTTGCCGTAAAGACTGACAAAGTGGTACGCTGGAACCTTTGTTTTTGGCTGAGAAATGTTTCAGCGCTTCAGTGTGATAGACTGCAGTATATGTAGCGCAACCAATAAAGTAGAAATTAATAGTAGAAAGTGGAGATGCAAAGTACCTGCTAATAGAGCAGAAAACTGATGATTGTTGCTATGGGCCAATCTAACCAAGATATTCTAGTGAACATCGGTTCTACAATGCGTACCACGCGCGATGACCATTTGACCTGTAGAAGAACTCACCATAGTACTTATCTTCTCTTGTTCATGGTACCTCAAACAGTTATATGGAAAGCAAAGTGTAGGAGAGATTTATTTCATGTTATCGTAGACTTAAAGTCGTCGGATGACACTCCCTGACATCCCTTCTAATGTCAAACGTGAACTACTAAGTATTTTTCTATAACTTCTAGGATTGAGTAACATGAACTGCGAAACACCCTGTACATAGGACTCTACTCCTGTTGAAGGTTGAGGAAACGGTTCGGAGAGAACATTCACAACAAAACTATAATCATGTCCGCCTGTTTAGTAAGTTATAAAGGTAATAGGAAAAACAGAGCAGATTAGCACCATAATCCGGCATATTGTAGGCAACTCTAGACATTGACAAAGAATATACTTAGTCTTCAAAGGGGTAGTCGAAAAGATCTCTTGCGTACGCTCTTTCTCCTTTTGTTGATAGTGTCTCTAAATTATAACTTCAACCACACTTTCAAATATACATATTTACGGAATAGTTGGATATTGAAACAACCATTTCAAATAAATGACAGACTAAGATAGAATACCGAACTGAACAACATTTCTGTAACCGCTGGGTACTCTTCTCAAACTCTCATTTTCACCATACATAAAGAACATCCGAGGCAACAGAAATTTGCCAATGTTGATTATCCATGTCCATGTCATCACAGAGTGCAATAGAGGAGCTTCAAGATGGTGTGTTGCAATATCGAAAATAGTTGCATGTGAACGAACTAGTAGATATTCTGGTGCTATAATCATTATCATGTACGACATTCCTGAACCATTGCTTGGTTAGTACTCGTAATTTACTTAAGGTCCCGTGATTTGTGCACATTAGTAGTACAAGGTATACGCAGCAACGCACTATATGGTGGCTTGTGAAGTACGTAGGTGTAAGACAATGTAGTGTTTTGAGAGGGATACCTCTACTGAATTATTGCAACAATAATAATTTTATATATTTTTGACGACATTACAGCCTTCAAATTATGTAATTGTACACAAGCCGAGGCTGGGCTCCTGACGGCAATTAATTGTGTCTCGAAACCTCATGGTCTGTTATCCCTGATGCGGGAATACAGTATTGTGGCTGCGAGCATTACAGAACATAATATAGGCTCTGGTTATAGGAAAGAGTCAGTGTGGCGAATGGAGATTTGGGTGTGGCGGGAGACGTGCAGGGAAGAGTCCTCTGCAGTCGGGTTGCTCACTGTGTCCTCGGTGGCGGCGTGGTCAACGCGTCTGCCTAGTAAGCCGGAGATCCCAGGTTCGAATCTCGGCTGGGCACAAATTTTCATTCGCCGCACTGTGGTATTTCATCTAAACCTAATACAGTGGAGCTATAACTGATCGCAAATTGCGATTTATTTCATTAATAATAATTTTGTTAGTGTTGTTCCGGGAAACTTATTTACACGGAGATTTTTCAACGACGTGTGTTCTAACGCTTTGTAGTCTTACAAAATCAACTACATTTTCTTTCTGGATCGACTGAGTTTATCAGGGCATTAATTTGCATACGGGCAGCTTAGCAATGCAGTAGCTACTCAGAGAATCTATTTTTGTTGCAGATATCACAATCAGTCGGTCACTGCACTGTGGATGCTAGGAGAAAGTAGAGAGAGTTCACAGAATAGACGGTATATAAACTCTGTTTTGTGTATAAACTCCGTGTGTATTATCTTTTGTTTCAAATATTGTTGTTGATCTGTTACTGTTGGAAGTTCTGTAGAAGCAGAGACATGTTCAACTAGGCTTTGTAATAACGGCCAATAAAAAGCAAAGTGAAGAATTTACAAGACATGTTTTGTGAGAAATTATTTAATTACTGTTTTCACTCTCATGTTCAATATATAAAAGGAGAAGACGTCTGTTTACCTTGGTTGCGTAAGAATTTCAAAAAGTTTGGAGGCACAGCATAGATGCGCCTAATTTTATTATTAAATTTTACTCAAGAGATAACTGAGCAGCTACAACAGTAGTTTACTAGCTGCACGCACAGACCTTAGGTGCGTTTTAGCTGTTTAATACTGAGCAAATTTGTTTCCAAGGGAAAGGAGGTGCAGTTGCAGACACCCGGGTCGACGTGCAACAACACAGCTTGCCCATATTTTTCATTATAAGCCTGTTAAGAAACACCAACAATTGCGGATTTTATTCGTTAATGCAGTTCAGAATATGGTAAAAACTCAAGATCAAAATAAGTTTTACAAAGAAGGCATTGTAACGTGGAAACACCATTCCATCCACCCTCATCATTCTTCCACAATTACGCGAAGTCTGCATATTTGAGAAACCAATAACAACCACTGTCTCTGTAAGTGAATCCTATGAAGACATCTATTAAAGTTTTTCCCTAAGCATTTAACAGTTCATTATGGACTTTAAAACTCGTTACAATTTTACTCTAATCTTATTGTCACTAAAATTGTATGCAAATGCAGTCACTTTTGGACATATATATGAGATATTAACATCAATTCTAGGAACGTTATTCTCTGAATATTATATCTGAGCTCGTAAATCACTTCGTTGCACTTAGTATTCCGTCCTCTGACAGCGTTTACTTACGTGAAATTAATCATCACTGTTTGTGCAAATAACTTACATTGCTCTCCAAATGTGTATTTGAATACTGAAATAGAAAGTTATTATTAATTTGTCTAAATGCACTCGTCTTGCCTTAACTAAAGTTATTATTGAATTTGACGTGTAATGAGGCGGTAACTTAAATGCAGTGGACGGCTGCTCCTCTCAGCGTCGATGACTGTTTCGCTAAAAATGTCTCTAATTCAGGTGTTAAAATTAGCTACTAAATTATAACCAGGATTAACATTTTAAGTCTGTGTTATTGAAATACGTAAGGCTTCTCATTCATTCAACACACATCGTATTCCATTGACACAGTATGAATAATAGAAACAATCTAGTATCGAACTCATATGAATGGCGATCACATTTACTAGATACTAACCCTAATAAACTCAACAGAAGAAGAATAATGATGAGCAATTACTGAAACATTATAAAAAAGACAAAAGTACATAGATTACAATAAAAATAATATTTCATTATTACACTCGTTAAAATTGATGATGAAAGTCTATGGTGGCTTGTGCCGTTTACACAAGTTCCAGAGTGTACACATTTTCATCATTTTACACCCTAGTCACTTAATAACAGGTTTATAGGGGGACATCACACGGATCCCCGGATTAATATGAACATAATTTGTTCGCAAATGTTAACTTTATTTCTAAAAATGACCTTGAGTGTTCATTCATAGTATTTGGCATCAGTGTTAGTTCACTTTAAAGTGAAAATTTTCCTTCCAAGGGGACTCCTTCGCTTCCGTCGACAAGACAGAATCATACACCTCACCGTCATCAAACGATACCTTACAAATATGTGTTATTTTCTCCAAACGTTCCGAGCATTGGGATGATACACTTCCTCACTGGCGAAAGCCCCTTTCCGTCATCTCTATGTCGGTTTAGAAAATCGACACCTGCCTGCGACTGTGGATCTGAAATGAGAAAACTGGACACGTCCTGTATGAATGTCCCACGTGTGACAACATAGCCACTGAACTAAGACAACAACTATCCAATTTCGACTCTTTTGCTCTGATTCGTCAAGCTGACACCTTCCAAACTCCCAACTGTCTTGCAGATGTTATTTCCAGCAAAATCCGATAACGGACCGTTAGAGAGCAGCTACAAGGTGCAGCCAACCCGGACTGACCAAACGCCCGGGCATGCCGCCGAGAGGGTGTACTCGCCGTAAGCTTGCTGGTGCGATTCGCTGTCCTCCTGGACCAGAGGGAATCGCGCGCCAACCGAAGAAGACATAAGCTATTTCTAAGTACTTTAAGCCCCTTTGCATAACATCCTTTGCAGACTGCAGTAAGAAAAGGCCAGTCATGTGCCAGGGGCACGTCTGTCGCGTTTCGCACTGCAGATATTTGGCCGCCAAGTAGGTTTACAATAATTCTGGCACCCAGTGACACTGCAGACTAGACTTGCGCATAATAGTTCAAGATTGGGAGCGCTCACTTTAGTTCGCTCTTTTAGTTCGTCAGCTCCCAGTGACGGCTGAGCGGCGTGGTCTGCGCGTGCAGGTGGAGGGGAAGTTCCTCCACCTAGCTGCTTTATCCGTTTGCTGCTTGAGCCGCTAACGATATCACGCAACCGAAAGAAACAGTTTGTGGATAATTTCTCACGTTTTAGTTTAGAGTTATCTCTATATCTTGGCATTATGGAATTTATTAGTCAGATATTGCAGAGTGCAGACCACATCAAAAAAGAAATTTTGTAGCACTGAACTATGTAATCTAGCAGGCAGACGCTCACCTCGAAATGGCTCATCAGCAGAAGACAAACATGTGACTTTTAATTCTGCTACACGCCCTCTCGCTATTGCCTGTCAGTCTTCGGAAAACAACGAACTATGAAGCGAGATACATTTGGCATAATCGTCCGCTGCTCCTAGTTCGTCCGCTGCTCCTAGTTCGTCCGCTGCTCCTACTAGTTCGTCCTCTCTTTTTGTCTTTTGCTACCGCTACTAAAAGAGCTCTTTTTTATGACAGCTTTTTTATATAATGAATCAGTGTTGCCAAATCGTGTGCTATTACCCGTATTTTTGGGAAATTTGACATCAAATACTTAGGCAAATAAACCAGTTATTTACACGAATGGGTGATACAAGGTATTCAACTACTTTGCATACAGTGTATGCCAAGATAAAATAGATTTCTTGTGGCAGTGAACTATGAAACTACAGCTGAGCTGCATCTCAGCTAGAAATGAAGGTAACTGGCAGAAGGAAATCACGCGATTCTGCGCGCTCTTGCGTCCTCTCGCTGTTCCCCGTCAGTCTTCGGAAAAGGAGCGGACGAACTAAGAGGCAAAGGATTTGCGAACTAGTTCGCGTAGTTTGTCTGTGGGAGCGCTCTTCCGAACTAGTTCGTTCACGAACTACACAAGACTACTGCAGACGTCAAATAAGTATCAATGTTCAAATGTTTGTAGAGCTTATGGGACTTAACTAAGGGGTCATCAGTCCCTAAACTTACAAACCACTTATGAACTACCTAATACTAAGGACGGCACAAATATGAATGCCCGAGGGAGGGATTCGAGCCCCCGACCGAAGTGGCCGTGCTGTCCATGAATGTCGCGCCTCAGTCCCCTCGGCCATCGCGGCCGCCAGATAAGTATCCCGTCCTTCTCTCGTAGGACCATGAGCAGTTGTAAAATCCTGTGACTGAATGAGCATAGACTTCTCACAAAGTAACGTATGTTAATAAGTCCCACTACTGTAATAAGGTAATGGGTTATGTAGAAGATCAACAGAATAAAGAACATTCTTTAAGTGTCTTTAATTTTCTTCTTTTGCACTTCTTACTTACAATACACGGAAGAGCGTACTAGGGAACAATTTTAGGCACTCATGTCTGTTCTTTTCTTATCTCCAACGTATGGACTACGGAAAAAGTGACTTCCTAGATGCACTCATTTAAATGTACATTTATATTGGGCAAGCCATATACTTTGTGCGATGGCTGCGCTCCACGGTACTGTCAGAGTTTGCAAGCCACGAACATTTAAATTCCCACTGGGAGCGGCAGAGCTGCGTCGTGCCGTTTGTTATCCAGAGAGGGAGCAAGGACTGGAATGGTGTATTCAGCTGCCGCGACTCGAGGAGGACATTTCTAGACTGCAAAGAGACAACAACAGTGGAAACACCGAATGGTGACGTGCTGCGGTTGCCACGGTAAGGGACTATTTCTCTTAGAAGGTACACTTGACAGCAAAAAAGTGGATCACCTCTGTATTCCAAAGTGGAGGAAGAACCTGATGCTATGCAACCAACATAGCATAGCTGCATCGCAGGTCGTCAAAGCACTCCACAGTACAGTCATTACCTACATACAATAAAACTATGTAAGATACTAAAGACTATTTCTCCTTATGTCTTTCAGTCAAGGTGCAAACCAATACTGGCATACAGCCAATATTAGAATACACGTTATTAGTGATGAGACAGTAACACTTGTAAATTTAATTTCATTGCAATAAGTTAAAAGTCAGGTATGTTATCACACTTATTTAATGACCTGATAAGAAGGGTCGAGGAAAAGAACCAGGTAAGTCAGTATTTCAATGAAACTCAGAAAACGATTTTATAAATTTGAAACGAAATAAGTCCATCTCATACAAACTAATATTTTCAAACCATATAAAACATTGATGTCCTTGATGCAGAAAACAAAATAATACTTTTTGGAAATGAAATCAGTAAACCCCTGAAACAGAATAAGAACGGAATATATGTTGTTGTTTTTGTTATGGTCTTCAGTCCGGAGACTCGTTTGATGCAGCTCTCCACCCTACTCTATCCTGAGCAAGCCTTTTCATCTCCTCATAAGAACGGCAACCCACATCCACTTGAATCTGCTTACTATACGCGTCTCTTGGTCTCCCTCTGCGATTTTTACCCCATACACTTCCCTCCAATGCTAAATTTACGATTCCCCGATGCCTAAGAATGTGTCCTACCAAGCGATCCCTTCTTTTAGTCAGGGTATGCCAAAAATTCTTTTTCTCTCCAATTCTGTTCAGTACCTCTTCATTAGTTATGCGATCTACCCACCTAATCTTCAGCATTCTTCTGTAGCACCACATTTCAAAAGCCTCTATTCTCTTCCTGTCCGCACTGCTTATCGTCCATGTTTCACTCCCGTACAAGGCAACACTCCACACAAATGCCTTCAGAAAAGACTTCCTTACCCTTAAATTAATATTCGATGTTAGCAAATTTCTCTTTTTCAAAAATGCTTTTCTTCCCATTGCCATTCTGCATTTTATATCCTCTGTACTGCGACCATCGCATGTTATTTTACTACCCAAGTAACAAAACTTATCTACCACCTTCATTGTTTCGTTATCTAATCTAATTCCTACAGAATCGCCTGATTTTCTAAGACCGCATTCCATTATTTTTGTTTTGCTCTTGTTAATGTTCATTTTATATTCTCTCTTCAACACGCTGTCCATTCCATTCAACTGCTCTTCCAGGTCCTTTGCTGTCTCTGACAGAATTACAATGTCATCAGCAAAACGCAATGTTTTTATTTCTTCCCCCTGAACTTTAATCCCTATTCCAAATTTTTCCTTGCTTTCCTTCACCGCCTGCTCGATGTACAAATTGAATAACATCGGAGAAAGGCTACAACCCTGTCTTACTCCCTTCCCAACTGATGCTTCCCTTTCATGCCCTTCGAGTCTAATAACTGCGGTCTGGCTTTTGTACAAGTTGTAAATAACTCTCCTTTCCCTGTATTTGACCCCTGCTGACTTCAGAATTTGAAAGAGTGTATTCCAGTCAACATTGTCAAATGCTTTCTCCAAATCTACAAAAGCTAAAAATGTAGGTTTACCTTTCCTTAAACTATCTTCTAAGATAAGACGTAAAGTGAGTGTTGCCTCCCGGGTTCCTATGTTCCTCCTGAATCCATGTATATGTATCAGTTACGTTTTCCTTGTATGAACGAATGTTTTACTGTTATTTCAGTTATTATTATTATTGTAATTTCTAACATCATACTTATTATTTTTAATATTACATTTATCACTTCTAATTCTATTATCATCAGTTATAATTATATTATTATATTCCTGGCACACAGATCCATTCCAAGATATCAGTCATGGAGAGAATGTGAATGTTTAAAGACTACATTGACAACTGACACATCCTACGTAGTTATCAAATATTTTGTTGTATTGAGCCACAGTCATACAGTAATGATTAAAAGATTGGACCACCATTAGACTGTAAGGTATTTTATTTTCACAATCCAGATTTCGGCTTTTAGGCCATTATCAAGTGTACACTGTAATTACAGTAGTCATTATAAACATTAAAACACTGTGTGAAAAGTTAAAGCATTGAAATAATTTAATGTGAAAGCAATATAAATTCTTATACTTACAATAGTCCAATTATTTGGTATATGTGGATGACCAAAAATCATTTATTCGATATATGATTGCGTATACAGGAAAATACAAGTTATCATTAAGTGAAGCGTCAAAGTAACGAAATATATACATATTGAAGCAAAATGGAACCTTGCTATAGTGATTTTGTGACTTTTCATCATGCAACTAAAGAACTGTTTGTACTGCAGTGACATATAATCATAAACAAATCGAAGATTATATAGATCGAAGAAGAGTCAAAGTAGAGAACTCAAAGATGTTATGGAGATGACTGTAAGTTTCTGTTTACATGGATATCTGAGTATCTTGGGATGTGGATCTTTGTGTGATGTAAACATAGTTAACATTACGTGTGAATGACTAACAAAACACAATCCACACATTATACAAAATATTGCGTAAATAATCTGTTCAATTCTACATGGGATACTCTGCAAATCACATTTAAGTGCCTGGCACACAGTATTCTATTCCCACCAGTGGCATAATCTAGTTAATGTCACAAATGATGGACTTATAGATCGTGATGTACATTTTAAACAAAATAAACAAAAGTATGCCAATCAATCATATGACTTGCAAAATATATAATATTACATTTAACATTTAAGTCTGTTGGGTAAACAGAATTGTACACAATTTTCATTCAATATATACATATTCATTTAACAAAATGAGGTTACACATTATATCTGTTGAATATATTATCGCCCTCTGTATTAGGTACAAATGAGAACCACAGACTTGAGATTATAAGGTGCAAACATTCATAAACATCAATTGGGAGGAATCATGTAATGCTGTTATGTGAATATACAACATTCCCTGAAAATTGCTAAGAGCTATGAGAATACAGGGTACCATACGTTGGATAGTGAGTTTTATACCTAATTGTGATTAATAATGCATACCATTATCATTTAACAAATAAGGTTGAGCTTATATCCATTAATTATAATATTATCTCTTGAAATGGGCATATTGTGAAATTGAGATATTTAATATGGCAGTTACGATTGGAATTAGGAAGAGTTTATGTGGTAGGTTGCCCATTGTCTAGGTTAATTGACATACAGTGCGGGCGTACTGCACACTGTCGAGAATGCATTCCCTCCTATGAAGGATTCCTGCTCCTAATGCAGATATCAGCCCCAGTAGAAAATGGATTTGTACCCACTTCTCGTCGTTGTTGCATATTCTCGTCGATGGCGAGTCCCTCGAGGATCGTAAACGTTACTTGGACCGTCGTTAGTAGTGGAAAACACGTTTTCGTAAGTGAAAATAACGTTTTTCCACGACAACCTGAGATGCAGCTCTGCAAATGCCAGCCGGTATGTAATATTTTCTTCCCTGTGTTCTTGCATCAGAGCGGACCGTCTTGCGTGTAGTTCAGCGCTCCTCATCCTTCGGCGAATCGTGGCGCGGCAGCCGGGGATTTGGTTATCTGCCGCAACTGCTTCGCGTTCAAGAAAGGATTTTCCCTGCTCGTACACACTAGCTCGCGATCCTTCTGCTGCGAGCTTACTCTCTTCCTGCCTGATCAAGGAGCTCTCTCAGTGTGTATCTATCAAGGTAGTTCCTCTAAAATCTCGCTGCAGTCGTGTTTTGAGACGCCAGTCATTCTGCCAGCCTCTCTGATGGAGCCCCTCCATCTTCAATAAGAGCGACGACTCTGTCTCCAGTTGACCTCTCCCAGTGAGACATTGCTACAGAATGCCTGACGCCTACTTCCGCCTGTCAGTGATATACCAGTAGAGGCAATAAACACCGTTTACGTCAACATGAGCGTCAGAGGCAGAGCGGCACGCGCGGCCTGCTGGCCTCTCACGGCACCGCCATCGGTCTTGCCTCACATCGCCCCTAGGCTGTTCCTCGACCGCCAGCCCGTCATCCATCCAGCCCAGCTGCCCCATAGTTCGCAGAGCACGGCAAATACAGCTCCAGGCTGCAAAGCCACGTTCACCTATTGAATATTCAAAAAGCACATCTAACCTACCCAGAGCTGTAGTTTAAACTAATACAACTAGACCTATTTCTCTATAACTTGAGCAGTCACATAATCCTTTGGTGTTTCATTCAAATAGTCAAATATTTAATGATAAACTTAGGCACCACATAATATTTCACGTATTTGACAATGATACGATGGAGGAAACTATTATCTACTGTAAGCACTCTGCGATCTGTAGTTAAGAAACTGTGTATTGAACCTAGATAACTAAGCCAGTTTTTATTCTAAACAGTCTTCGTGGGAGCATCACAAACTGTATATATGATGTATATCAACGTGCACCTATAAAGTGTTTCTGAAACAATAAGTGCACCACGACGGAAATTGACTTATGGTGATGTTTTCATTTACAGGTTTGTACTTTTATTCACAGCTAAGTGTTTCGTAATGGATTTATAAAGTCACTTCAATTTCTCGACTGTTTCACACCTATACGAAGCTCGAAAAGAAAACAAGTGCCCAAAGACGTATGTGCGAGTTCTAATGACTATAATGTTATCCCTACAGTTGTAATACCATACCTTGTATGGCAGTGGGAAAAAATCTCTCTGCATTCGAAGGAGAAGGTTGAAATCTTATGGAAAAATCACGCAGCAGTGAAAATGTTTTTGTTTTAATATTTCGTCCACACCTCATCCCCCTTCCCTCCCCCCCCCCCAATCAACTTAAAGGAAAAAACGGAAATCATCCGAGACCTTATTTCCCCTTGATTTACTACACCATACTGATTATTTATTGTGGTAATAACCGCACACTGCTCAGCAATACTGCAGAAGAGTTGGAACAATTGTAGGGTTGGCAGTCTCCTTGGGAGACGTTTCAATATTCTAATGGTTGTGTCAATAATATACCGTTTGTTTCACCTTCGCCAAAACACGTGTTATTCCCAGTGAACGTTGTTTTTTAATTGCACCCCCAGGAATTTCGTTATATGTATAACCTTCAAATTTCTTTTGAATATCGATACCTTGAACGCTGACGAAACTATTTTACTAATCATGTTAAGAGTGAAATGCATATTGATGTTTAAGGTCAATTGCCACAATTTTCGCCAAGAAGATACCAATTCAAAATAATTTCGAAATTGACTACTTTTCTGAAGAGTTTATAAGTCGACAGCACTAACTGCCTCAAATCTAACAGCAATGTTCTGATTGCTCATTAAATATTTTGAATACATATTCCAAACAGGAGAAGTATTCTTCACTTCGCTGGAGGAATTACACTCGTCACGTCGTTTTCACTAGGTGACTCCAAACTATTACCTTGCATCAGCATCACAATCGCACGACAATGACTATACTGCTTAAGAAAGCGACATTGTTCAAAGTTGATTGTGACTGAAGGTACCAAAAATCGTTTTGGAACTCTATAAATACGGAACTAGTCTGAGAGTACTCATTACTTCATTCAAATCTAGTATAGGCAAAGTCTCACAAGAGTAAAGATTTCAAAATAGATGCTGGTTTGATGTTAATACGTGATAAATTTCTAAATATTTCATAACGTTGGAAAAAGTATTCAAAAATGTTTGTTAAGCTTAGCTAATGATACTTATCTGCAGGATCATCAGTCCCTAAACTTACAAACTACTTATAAACTAACTTATACTAAACACAGCAAAAACATCCATGCCCCAGGGAGGATTCGAACCCCGGATGGGGAACGGATTCCCGCATCGGAGCATATCGCCTCAATGCGCTTGGTCACTCCTCCGCGGTTCCCTTTCGACTGTTAACGGAGGATGTTCGGTTAAGTAGCCTTCCTTTTGGGTGTGAACATAGAGTGGCTTCTCGAAAATTCGCAACGAATTATTTCAAACATAACGAAAGTTCTTATTCATACCGTATCTCGTTGCTGGTGTTACTAAAAATCTTGGTTAAAATTGCTCTGTTCACATTTACGTTGTCTGAATCAAGTATGTGGACTCTCGAAGACTAGCAAAACTGGTTTAATTCATATTAATATTGATTAGGTCTTGGTGTACGTTCCGGAACCGGCACTAGGCCTGCCATTTGGCGCGCTAGTTGACGTGAGTAAAGCGACCACGTTATTTGCAACTGTAAATTCTTTCACGACAATCCAGGGCAAGAAGTCTGATAAGTTGGATTGATTTCAGACTGTTCTTACTGCCTCGAAGTGTTAACTAAAACATTAAGTATGTTTTGGGAACTCAGGTAAATTGATGTGCACGAAAAAATTTAAACGATCATAATGATTCGAGGCGTGCATTATTTTAAGAAAGCTTCTCTTAATACTTTAGGAATACACAAAAGACACGGATAGTTTTCTTGTTAATCATTGCATGTACTGTTGTGTTGTTACTGGCAAGGCGACGTAAGTATATTATAACAAAACGTTCCCACAGATTCAGCAACATATAAAATTTATTACAAACATATTAATACTCATCTTTGAAAGTTTGTCAAATACAGTTATTACAGACTAATGAAGTCCATATACTCGAGTGAATACTTAAAACTTCCCTTGACAGTTCCCGATAATCTCTAAGACACATTAAGTAAAAGATCTTTAGGCACTGCGGAATGCCGTACTGTATTTAGGTGCTGGCACTTCTTCTGAAATGATGTACAATGGAAGACCCAATGAACCTGAAGGACACGAAGCACTCTCTGCTGGATCGATGCAAACTATCTATAACTGCGGGGATTCGTGAATGAATCGTTCATTTCAATGAGTACAAATAAAAAATATTAAAAATCGAATCGTGGTGTAGACGAATCGTCGTGCAAAACAATCAATCGTCTGTTCCAATTATTCATAATTTATAAAGGCAACTGGGGAATCGTGCCGATTGTTTTCGAATGCCAGAGAGCAGTCACAAGGTAAACGAATCGTCGTTCAAAAGAATACTCTGCCTCGTGACAATTCCAGCGATTCACGATTGGCGAATCGTGCCGAATGATTGAGAAAGCCAGAAAGTAGACAAGGAGGGAGACGCGTGAGAACAAAGGAAGCACGGAGAAAGGATTTAGAGCCGTTAACTATTATTCACGAACTGCTGATGAGAGAAACGAAACGCAGCGAGTATAGAGTTGCCAATACAAACATCTAAAATCAAGAAATCAAAGTATGATGAATAAATACGTACCTCATATTTATTCTAGATGCACTTATAACATTCCTCATTATCCTTCGCCGCATATATAATAGCCAAATTTCAAGCAAATGTCACAATACGCTGTAAAAACCCGCGTATTGGACTATGAACGCTTTAGATTTAGAAGTTTGGCTGGATGTTATCTTGGGGTTGAACAGTACTTGTCTTCTTCAATGCCCCAGTAACTACCTTAGTTGCAGATATTATCTTGTGCAGGCTGTAGTTTGCGAAACAAATAAGAAATATTACATAAAATAACTACTTCGTTAATAAAATCGATTTTATTCTAACGTTTGCAGATGATGTACACAGAGATTCTCCACAAACACACGCACGCACACACACACACACGCACACACACACACACACACACTTCACAAACGCTCTGCTAACAGCCCTCATTAGTTTTGAATACAGAGAGCGGGCCTTTCCCAGATTTCCGCCGAATTGGACAAACCCCTGACCGGAGGTTCAGTTTAACCCGCTACTTCTCCATGGGCTCTCTGGCATCTGCTCCAACAGCTCGTCGCAGTTCACTGCCAGTCCTTTACGTTTCCTAACAAAACCGTTATTTACACCATCTGCGCGACACTACGGACACTACTTCCGTAAAGTCACACACTGGAACGTATGCACACGTCGTTTATACAGTTTACATTTAATATATTTAAACGAGCAAATCTTGCATGTTTACAATTCGCTTATCCTGGAAATAGCTCTGACGATTTCAGTTACATTTTGTATTTAGAGAGGTCTTTGCTTTTTGAGTTCCTCTGTATAGGTGTATTTTTTGTGAATTCTCAATAAAAATAATTATAAAACGCGATTCTTACAAAATGCCAAAAAGTTCGACATCTTATTCGTAGATGTCAGTACGAGTCTGTAAATGTCATGGAGGTGTAGTGTAGTGAATCGTTACCGACTATTCGTTAACAATTATTTCTAGTCTGCAATGGTACAATTTTTACAGAATACAAAATAGGATTTTTATTTTATTTTGTTTTTTATTTGTACAGTACGTAAAGTTCAGAACTCAAATAGTAACCAGCCAAATCGATTCGATTGAACTCTCAAAAATTCTCTAGAATATAAACATTGTAGTTTTACAAGTGGATAAAATACTTATTATACTAGCGACTATTTAAAATGAAAATGTGGGAGTAGCTGATTTGGTAGCGTCAAAGTAGTTAATGGAGGTCAGGTATTTCGCGTCCAGCTGTTTCGTCATGATTTGTTTCTTTGTGTTCGAAAACCACAACCATTTAAATATAAATTTCATTATGTATACTCTAATTAACAGAAATGTAATTATTATGAAATTCTTATTATGGAAAATCTAGTATTTTTAGGAAACATGTCTATATAGATAAACTTTAAAAATGAAAATCCATCTCTAAGTACTAAATTTGATTCGAGATGCACGAAATTCGCACTATATATATATATATATATATATATATATATATATATATATATATATATATATATATATATATATATATATGATATCGCAGCTATCTTGTCCACCCAAAATATCTATGGGACAATAACAGCTATTGGAAAACTACTTTCACCGGTATCAATGTACGGCTGGGGCCCATGAATGTACATATTTGGAAACATTCTAAAACGAAAGAAAATGGGTTTTTAACACAAACTTTTTTTTTATTTTTTTTATGGACGCCCTATATTTTTTCTTCAGCAATCCATAGCATGAGAAATCACATAAACAATGGCGTTGATTGCATCGCAATATTCCAATTACATTCCGAGACATTGCGACGCGAAGTTGGCGCTTGTAAAACCCGAAATGCGCTGCTAGCGCACGTCCTGAGGCTCAGGCGTGAACCCCATGCTGCTCGTAATTTGGGACAATTCTGCTTTTCACGGGGCCAAATGTATGTGACTGCTTCCGAGTTGTCAGACCAAAAATTTAATAGGTTACGTCAGGGGAAACAAAATGCGTTAATTATAAAGAGAGATGAGGTTTGATAGACTGTCTCTCCCGCATATTATATCTTCATTCCATGAGCTCCTTCATTTTACCAAATTGCAGTACTCGTGAGGTGCCGTGGTAGCTTTCACTTTCTCAGTGAAAGTCAAAAAGCTCTAAATGAAACGTTCACCTACCTGTTGTCTTCACGGAGTGTCTCCAGCGCAGAAGACGGCACCCAGGTCGTTGGTTCTTGATGATGAGGCTGTTAGGGTAATCAGCGAGAAATCAGTCTGATAAAACGAATGTTTGAGGGGTGTCACTTCGTTTATTTACGCAGAAACAAAGAAACTGTACACTTAACAAACCGATTCTGATTAACATGATGATTTATGTTGCTTTTACAAGACTGAAGACCGCATCGGACTTCGGGTCTGTCCGTGATAATTGCCGAAACCGGAGTGACCACCATGGTCTACTGGCGCCCTAAATTGCGCCAAAACATGCCCCAAACGTTTCGTCTGCCTTTTTGTTTTACTTTCATTTATTGATTTGTATGATTTGAAATGATCGGAAGCAACAGAATGGTAACCTGCTATTGAGAGATGACGTCTTGAGGAAATCCAATAAGTATGAATGTAAAATATATTTAATTTTAAGCAAAGAACAAATTAGTTTTTGACACTTAGTCTCCATATGAACTGACCAACCACAGCTGAGCACTAAATCTTAGGCGGCCTTTCCAGCGGGAATAGTTCCGACTGTACTACCTGTTATCAGTACTTCACACCACTCTCCGTCAACTTCTTACTGCTCTGAGCTCTGACAAAAAAAAAAAAAAAAAAAAAAAAAAAAAAAAAAAAAAAAAAAAAAAAAAAAGAGGCTTTCATTTTTAATAAAAGTTAAAACTTTGTCTAGCTGCAGGTCATTAGATGAATTAATAACTGATATATAATTAACTTTTTGTCTTATGTATCAGTCTTTTTTTCCCATCAGGCGTAGAAATGCGCTGTACCTACAGACTTAGGCCATACGACCTTCTACGTCTGTCGACCAGAAGCACAGGAGCATCGCTAGTGCTAGCTAAGAGGTTCAAGGAGAATGGGGGGCTGTTGCTGTAAGTTTCTTTCTCTCTCAGGGCATTATCATTCCTTCGTAGCAGCGCAAATCAGTAGACCTATTTACATAATGCATTATTCTGACTTCTCCTTTCTTCTCCCTCAAATAACATCAAAATTGAAGCAGTTACAGTTAACGAGGATTCAATTACTGTAGCTACGGCACCACTCACCTCACCAGTCTGTCAAGGAGTGTCGACAACAAGATGCTTCCAGACCACTTCCAGTTTTCACGTCTGCTCTAGGGCATTTCCACAAACATGGCATCCCCTAATTTTTAAATGATATTCAAGTTCACCTTCTTGACATCACTGAATCGAATCATTCAGTCAGCTGATAATCTAGAACTTTTTATATGCTACAACTTTACGATAAAAATTATGATTTTTACAAATATTCATATGTTGTCCCTTCTTTCGGACATCAAAAATGTTCAAATGTTTGTAAAGTCTATTGGACTTAACTACGGGGCTATCAGTCCCTAAACTTACAAACTACTTATGAACTACTTACGAACTAGGACGGCACAAATATCCATGCCCGAGGGGGGATTCGAACCCCCGACCGTAGTGGCCGTGTGGACCGTGACTGGAGCGTCTTAGTCCCCTCGGCCACCGCGGCCGGCTTTCGGACATCTCTGAAAGGACAAACACGATATCAGTACCTGTATACATGCCCACAAGGGTCGACTGACAGATTATGTACGGATGCAGAAACATGACCGAGCCCAAGCGGGAATACACAAGCCATAGCAGCCAGTCAAAGAAAGAAACAAAATGATAAAAGTTGATGAAGGCGACTAATGGTTAGTAGTAAGATATCCGGGTTTGAATCTTGGTGGAGCACAAATTTTATGCTTCAACACTGAATTTATTTCAGTACACTGGGTAGAGAAACTGCCCGTACCTTTTAATCGCTGTTCCAGGTCTTTCGCTGTCTCTGACAGAATTGCTATGTCGTCAGCAACCCTAAGGTTTTTATTTCCTAACCTTAGACTTTAATTCCCTCTCCGAAATTCTCCTTGCACTCCTTCACGGCTAGCGCAGTGTAGAGATTGAGCAAACTGGGGAAAGGCTACAACCCTGTCTGTCTCCCTTCCGACCGTTTCATGCCATTCCACTCTAATAATTGCTGTATGGTTTTTGTTCAAGTTGAATGTAGCTCTTCGCTCCCTGTATTATTTTATCCCTGCTACTTTCAGAATCTGAAAAAGTGGATTCCAGTCAACATTGTAAACAGCTTTTTTTTCCAGATCTACAAATGCTAAAAACGCAGTTTTTCCTTTCCTTAATCTTCTTAGATTTAATGTGAGTTTTGCCTCGCGTGTTTCTACATTACTCGTAAGTCCAAACTGATCTACCCCAAGGTCGGATTCCTCCAGTTTTTCTATTGGTCTGTAAATAGTTCCTGCTAGTATTTTGCAACCATGACTGATTAAACTGATACTTCTGTAATTTTCAGATTTGTCTGCACTTGCTTTCTTAGGAATTGGAATCACTATATTCTACTTGAAGTCTGAGGGTATCTCCCCTGTCTTATACATCTTTCAACCCAGTTGGAAAAGGTTCTTAATGACTGTCTCTCCTAACGGGAGAGACGGGAAAGCATATAATATTGTTTACGATGAAAATCTGCGTAAGGATAAAGGCCAAAGTCTCTTCTAAAAAGGACTACATGAAACTATTCTACTGAAATTTATGACCGTTCATGTCAAGTCCATGTTGCTATATATGGATCTTACGTAGTAGGCATAATAATACATCACTTAACAATTTCACTCTGGACTACATGTATTGAGTGTCACTTTGCCTTGGATTACTGACAAATTCTTTTGTTCTACTTTCTTAATACTCGGCATACCAACTACACACACAATGGTACCTCATTATGTCATTTTATTCGCTCGATAGTCGATACTATACGAAGTTATTACGTTCGGAGTACTCCTAATGTATTGATCGGTCATTTAGCTTTCCAAAGAGAAAAAATACATATAGAAATTGATAGATGTGAAGCATTGAATTAAAATTTGTGGTGCGGCCGGGAATCGAACCCGGACCTCCATGCTTACTAGGCCGCACCACAAATTTTAATTCAATGCTTCACATCTATCAATAATGTCTTTGACATATTTGAGACGAAAATCCGTCTCAGGGATTATTTATTCATATTAATTGATACATATAGAAATGCTTTGGTACGTAATTTAGCGCTCCTTGCGGTACCGTTATGTACCATTAGGCGCCACATTTTGGAAGTCATGTTGCGGTAATGGCGATATGGTGCCCTCAACTGCATAAACATGAATATAAACAACAACCGAAGTTTTCCTGCGTGTAATTTAAGCAGCGTATAATTGCACGGACAAAAGCAATAAAAACTAATAACGTATCTTATTTCAAGTGAGTATTGTTTAATAATATCCCACGTTTAATGTAGGTCTTTAATTTTACGTCATTTGTTTTCATTTTATTTTTTCAATTATTTATTTACTTCTTTTACCATACCGGTATGAACTTCATTTGCCACTAACTGAAATGTACTATGGATTCATGTTATGACGTAGGAAAACAAGGTAGTATTTGGTTTGTAATATTTTAACCAATTAAGTCACTAAATAAATGTACACCAGTCTGATGCATTCATTTGGTTTTTCTAAGGGCCCCAAAACACGAAGTGCCCAGGGGCCCCTGCATGGCTTAAGACGGCCCTGGATGAAGATCTCCCATCTTTGTAAGGAACACCATTCAGACTCATTGTGTCTACCAACAATTCACCGACATACAAGCTCGCGAAGTACTTGGTAAATCTCTTCGCCCCACATGTAAGATGCTGTGAGCACCATATGAAAAACTTAGCTGATTTTTTCGAGTTATAAGTATTTCCCTTTCCGACATATGATGATGATGTTTGCGGTGACGCTCAACAGCGAGATTCTTAGCGCCCGGTCAAAATGTGATAGATGCATGCACCCTGAAACAAGGGAAATGGTACTAAGTCACAAATATTGCAGCTTTCATTAAAAGGAAGAATGTGACTGAACATTTTAAAATGACATAGCACATAACGTAAGGTGACTGACTTATTGCAGCTTCTGCCAATGACACATCGCCCAGAGCGCTAAGTTCATAATTTAATTTGAAAT
The DNA here is from genome assembly GCA_026315105.1 of Locusta migratoria. Lineage (NCBI taxonomy): Eukaryota > Metazoa > Arthropoda > Insecta > Orthoptera > Acrididae > Locusta > Locusta migratoria. The sequence goes on along the minus strand of CM048749.1, from coordinate 108,745,138 downwards.
GATTTCCAATCCATGGTGTACAACCGTCTTGATTGCAAATTTATTTATTAGTTAATGACGCGTTTCGCCCTTTAGCAGGTCGTCTTCAGATTATAATGCACTCTCCGTGGTGTGACACCGTAAGTTGTTAATGCGGTGTTTTTATTTTCTTGGAATGTTTTTTTTGGTTTTCCTTGTGGCCCTTAATCGAAGCGGTGGTCTCTGGTGATACAAGATAAGCCCATGTTTACAATTGCGCTCACGGGCGGTGGGCGGGCTTGGTGTGCTGCACCGGAGTCTTGTGTCATCAAAGACTACCGCTTCGATTAAGGGCCACAAGGAAAACCAAAAAACATTCCAAGAAAATAGAAACACCGCAATAACAACTTACGGTGTCACACCACGGAGAGCGCATTATAATCTGAAGATGACCTGCTAAAGGGCGAAACGCGTCATTAACTAATGAATAAATTTGCATTCAAGACGGTTTGAAGGAATAATTTAATTTACGTGAAATTTCATTACCAATCAGTTTCTTAATTTTCAACAGTGTTTCTGTTTTTTAAGATGTTTCTTCTCGCGTACTTGGCAGATTTCATTTATGCTGCAAGCTACGTAATTTAAGTATCTACTTCTCAATTCTTTATTTCGTGTTTCGCTTTCAGAAAGCTTTTATTCCTGCGTGTTTGGTAACAGTGCATTCCATAGATTTTCTTGTTTTTATTTAAGACCGCCAGAGCCAGTCTCGTTATTTTGACAGTATTGTTACCACTGACAACAGTACGAAACTAGTTAAAAGTTTATTAGTTTTCTACTCTCTACGTCTATTGTACCGATAGGATGGACAGGATTTGTGCCTGGTGTCTGCGGACGTAGGAGGACTTGGCCGCAGTTCCCGAACAGGTAACCATGCTTTTGGCTACGGGTAGCCGTCTTCAGGCTGCTGCCTCAGAGTGCAGCGGAGGTGGGGAGTCTAGTGCGTTGAGTGGGACACCTCTGTCTCTCAGGCGGAAGGTCAATGTGGAGGCTGGCCGTGCGGCGTCGCCTGCTTTGCCTCTGGGTGGGCATATGGCCGCTTCCTCAGCAGGGTCCGAGCAGGCACACGGGGGGAGGGGGGTTATTACTGATTGGAAGATCCAATGTTAGGCGGGTGATGGAGCTCCTTAGGGAAATATCGGAAAGGTCGGGGAAGAAGGCCAGTGTGCACTCTGTCTGCTTGTCTGGTGATCTCATCCGAAATGTGGAGGAGGCCCTTCCGGCGGCGGTAGCACTGGGTGCATCCGACCGCAGATTGTTGCTCATGTCGCCACCAACGATTCATGCCGTTTAGTTTCAGAGGTCTAAATAGAATCCACAGGTGTATAGACAATGCCCGATTCGGAGGCGGGTAATGGCGACTTCATCCCGCCTGAGAGACCAGGAGGATTGGCACGGACGGACAGTGGGCTTCAGCAAACACAGCTTGTTTTTTACTGACAGTCATTCAGCCTCCCTCAAATGCAGGAACCGGAACCGCAACAAGAAAGTGTGTGTCTGCAAGGTAATGGAACACTGTGTCATTTCACGGTCTCGTCAGGCCTATTTGCCAGCCTGATAGGCTTCTTCATTTCCCCGGTTTCCCACATGCTCTGGGATCAAAGAAAATGAGACCTGCTTCCCTCGACGTTGGAGGGAAAATAGTTCGTCGTGTATATTTTGCAACAAAGTCACAGCTGGACATATGTAGTTCCTGTAACAATTGCAGCGTACTAAGAGAATCGGAGCAGACAAGAAACCATTTATCCCGATGTCTTCGTATCTGCTCCAATGCCTTCAGGATCTCATGAAGCTCTTTGCGGAAAAAAAGAACAGAATACTTTTCGGGAAAGCGAATCCTGAAGACACGGTTGGGGAAACTACAGAACAACCGACAAGTTCCCCTATTTCGATCCATCCGTTTTAGGCTACTGTAAATTGTGAATCATATCTAAAACCGTAAAAGACACAAAGTTAAAATTTGAGGTTTCATCTTTTTTTTAAGTAGACAGATCTAAAACAAATCTGGGTCTCTGGATGAGCGAAGATGGATATTTACTCCAAGTGAAACATGGAATCCCACTTCCATATCTGAAAGGCGATCCCTTGTACGGATACCATAAGGCCTCGTCGCGCCGCAGTGGAGTAGCCCAGAGGTTTAAAGCGCCTCGCTGCGGAGCGCGCGGTTGCTCGCCGTCGGAGGTTCGAGTTCTCCCTGGGTCATGTGTGTGTGTGTGTGTGTGTGTGTGTGTGTGTGTTGTCCTCAGTGTGTTGTTAAGTAATTAGTGTGTGTGTGTTGTCCTTAGATTAGTTTACCTTAGTTTATGTAGTTTGCAAGCTACGGACTGATGACCATGGTCCGATAGATTTACAAACATTTGAACATTTTAAGCCTCGTCGCCTGTGGCGGACAGTGAAAAAACCTTCCAAACGAAGGCTTAGCAACAGTGAGGTATGGAGGTGTGAATGGTGTGGACAGCGTTTAGTACGCTTGGCACACCATGAGTAGCCGCCTCCTGATGTATAGTGACGGCTCAGAAGCCTCAGCACAGAGACTTGGTCTTAACGCCCCAGTGGTCAGCCGAATTTCTTTCATGGTGACCTGCGTCCAAGATCTTCAAACCGTACACTCGCAGTCAAGCCGAGATTGAACATAGGCTCTACAAATTGGAAGTAGACAAATCCTTTCTGCTCCCCATGAAGTTTGTATAATACATTTTAAAATGCTTAATCCTTTAAAGGCACCGTCGTTTCAGATATATTAGGTGTGGCAACAATGAAAGTCAAATTTGAGGCCCAGAAAACTCACTGTCTCTTTAAAATCTAGAACAGCGACTCTCATTCGGAGTTCAGACAAGGTTAAAATGAAACGAGGACGGTAAAAAAGAATACATAAAGACCTCTCAGATGAAAACTTAAATCCTGTCGTTTCCGTCCACCCATCTAATCGTCGAAGAGTTAGTTGCTACTGACGTCGTTTCAAGGTGTGAAGATGAGCAAATTATCGAGAAGTCATCAACAAATAACGAAAACTTGATAGGACTATTCACGAAATACTGTAAATTGCTATAGCAAACAAAGCCACACTTAAGACACTACCCTGAGAAACACCGCTCTCATGCTCAAAACTGTCAGGGAGGACTTCGCCGACTCGATATGTAAAATAGCGTGGAGAAAGAAAGGAATAAAACGGGATAGACATCCACGAAACCCCAAGTCTCGGGGTTGCCAAAGAATAAGGTGCCCCAAAGTAGTATCAGAGGAACGCTCGAAGAAAATACCCAAAAGGTGATGCCGGCGCAGGAAAACTTGTTATAATTAAATTCAGTCAGAGTGATTTACAAACAAGATACCGTAAGGGCCAAAATCATTTGATCCACAATGGCTAAGCAAACAACAGCGTAAAATTAAACTCAAAACAACTATAATCCATCTAACGAGAAGATACAAGCAAGTCTCTCTTAAACACATGGCAACAGCCGCTCTTAAACTTTGAAGCATTAGGATACTTCCTAATATATTTTGTTTTAAGCAGAATTTTTAACGAAATACAAAAAGTTTAAGCAATTCGCCAAAATCAGAGCCAATTGCTCTACTAATAATTCTTTAGGCTAAAGCAATTAGCAGTAAAAATTTTCAAAACCTGAAAACAGCTGTAATTGAGTAACGGGAAACAACAAGAATAGTCAGTTAAAAATAGGGCAGCAGTTGCCGTACACTCTGAAACATTAATTGCCGGTTTTGTAACGCCAGCACAAATTTCCTAAGGCAAATAACAGGTAATTACAAAGAAAAACATACGATTTGTACATTCACAACTTGTAATGCAACGCGTTGCTACGAGACACAGCAGGCGACTACCAGGCAACAGGCCCAACTAGCATGCGTTAACGTTTAGGCTGCCAAGAAGAAACATTGAATATTAAGTTAGGCAGATCTTTAAGACAAATGTTGATTTTGCGATACACAACCTCAGATAACGGGCAGGGGCAATCTATAACTGTCACCGTCAGGTAATACTGTCAACATATAGAGCAAGGATTACCTTAAGTATTTAAGTTGTTTAATACGGCGAAGGCCCTAAAGAACACTCAAAACAGCTAACCATAGTTGGCTAAGATAAATAGACAAGTGAAGCCAGAATACAATACATTTTTCAATTATTAGAGAAACTTACTTTACTTTAGCGATGTCTGTGATCCAACAGGTTTGGCAACGAACAATAACACAAGCAGTCCACGCCACCACAGACTAACGGGCTTCACACTATGCCCTTACAAAACTGAAATACACAACACGAAATATTGGTAAGATATATCACTGCTGAACAAGGTAAGTAACACATGTAAATCATGAATTATTAACAAAATACTCTGAGGATAATTATCAAAACATACACAAATTTAAATTCCAGTCCGAGCCTTAGAATATCAGTAACCGCAAGCTGACCAGGGAGAACTTCACAACAATACCCCAATTCCAAGGGCAGGAGATCTGATATTTAGGGATACAAGTGCAGGCCATCAGGCTCAAAGTTTAAAAAGCAAAAATCCCGGTCGTCCATACTGCCACCGTCTGCAACCGCTTAAGCGCTGCCACTGCCTTCACAGGATCGGTCTTCCGGCATTACACGTCAACTCTTATACTCACAGCCGCAGACCCGCCCCGCGTTCCGGCAGGCGGGCTCTTAGTTGCACAGCAAGGATGCCGCATAGGGCGGGAATGAAGATAGCGCGGGAAGGGCGGGAAAACAAACCATGCAAGCCGTAACACTGCTCTACATTATTCGTCGTTATGGGGCGGTTTGAAAACCGAGGTGCAAGAAAAACGCCGGCGATTGGCACACAAAAAGAGTCATTTTCCATCACGACTATGCACCAGCACACATCTCAGCAAAATTATTGGATCCCAACAAGTTTCACATACCCCCTATTTTGCAGTCTTGACTCCCACTATTTGTTCCCCAATTTGAAGAAATGACTGGCGGACCGAAAATTTCATTCAAATGAGAAGGTGAAGGCAGACTCTAATTGCTATTTTGCAGGCTTGGTCAACTCCTAATAATCGGAAGGGATTAAGAAATTAGAACACCGTTGGGCGAAGTGTATAAGACTAAAAGGAGACTGTCGATAAATAGAAATGGCTCTCCCCAATCACATTAGTAGCTTTTAGTTCTTCACTCGGACAACTATACACACACAACTGCCATCTCTGTCTGAGTGATTGTGTGACTGTATGTGTTTCTGAAGAAGGCAATGACCGAAAATTGAAGTTGTGCGAAAGTGATTTTCTATTTTTTTGTGCTTGTCAGCAGCTCAGCGATCCTCTTTACGATTAGTTATTACCTCATAGACGGCGGAGGAGCAACTGCTGTGATTTTGCGGATAATCCTCTCGTCACTCACACAGCAGGTGTTTCAGCCACAGTAACCTCGAGCACCCTGTTCCCACCGGGCAGCCAGACATATGGCGCACCGAACAGTCCCATTAACCGCCGTGTAAGTGGTTTGAAAGTAGACTTGCGCATAATAGTTCGCGATCGGGAGCGCTCACTTAAGTTCGAATTAGTCCGCTCCCAGTGACGGCTGAGCGGCGTGGTCTGCACATGCAGGTGGAGGGGGAAGTTCGCCTACCTAGCTGCTTCATGCGCTTGCTGCTTGAGCCGCTAACGATATCACGCAAACCAAAAGAAACAGTTTGTGGATAATTTCTTGCGTTTAAGTTTAGAGTTATCTCTATATCTTGGTATTATGAAATTTATTAGTCAGATATTGCAGAATGCAGAACACATCAAAACAGAAATTTTGTAGCACTGAACTACGTAATCTAGCAGGCAGACACTCACCTCGAAATGACTCATCATCAAAAGGCAAACAAGTGATTTTTAATTCTGCTACGCGCCATATCGCTATTGCCTGTCAGTCTTCGGAAAAGCATCCAACGTACTATGAAACGATATACGTTTGGCATTATCGTCCGCTACTCCTAGTTCGTCCGCTGCTCGTATTTCGTCCGCTCTTTTTGGATTTTGCTACCGCTGCTAAATGAGCTGTTTTTTATGTCAGCTTTTTTATGTAATGAGTCAGTGTTGCCAAGGCGTGTGCTATTACCCGTATTTTTGGGCAATTTGACATCAAATACTTAGGCACATAAACCAGTTATTTACACGAATGGGTGACGCAATGGTATTCAACTACTTTGCACACAGAGTACTCGTAGTACTTTATTTTTAAAATAGATTTCTTGTGGCAGTGAATTATGAAACTACAGCTGAGCTGCATCTCAGCTCGAAATGAAGGTTACTGGCAGAATGGAATCACTGCGATTCTGCGCATTCTCGCTGTTCCCCGTCAGTCTTCGGAAACGGAACGGACGAAGTAAGAAAATGTTCAAATGTTTGAATAGTCTATGGGACTTAACTACAGGGTCATCAGTCCCTAAACTTACAAACTACTTATGAACTACTTACGAACTAGGACGGCACAAATATCCATGCCCGAAGGGGGATTCGAACCCCCGACGCAGTGGCCGTGCAGACCGTGACTGGAGCGCCTTAGTCCCCTCGGCCACCGCGGCCGGCGACGAAGTAAGAGGCGAGGGCTCTGCGTACTACTTCGCATAGTTCGCCTGTGGGAGCCCTGTTCCGAACTAGTTCGTTCGCGAACTACACAAGACTATTCGAAAGTGCGGCGTGTGATATTTTGACGACACAGAGTAAGAGCGGAGGGACCGCCGCTGCAGCCGTGCATATAAACAGGGCCCACACTGCCTTATGATAAACAGCGCACTGCCAAACCGCCGCGATTCCCCCGCCGCGGAGAAAACGTCGGCTATAATCATGGCCTTATTGACATTCCAGTCGGATTTCCCATCCTTAAAACTACGTTGTCTGTCTTAAAAAAAAAATAATAATATAAATAGCTGTGGAGAAGTGGCCGAGTTTATTGCACTATGTTCCGAGGCGTGAGGCCATTCCCTGTCAGGTGTTCGAATACCCCTCGGGCATGTATGTTTGTGCTTTCTTTAGTATAAGTTAGTTCATAAGTAATGTAGGAATGCATTGTCTCGCGGCGATAACTTTGAATAAAAAGTTCTCGGGTTTCCATCCACGTCAGGTGGTTAAAACTCCACGAGCTTTCGGGCAAGCATTCCTTGGACATGGTCAAGTGGTATTGACTCCCTAGTGGCCGCACGTATGGGCTTATAAACACTAGCTGCCGGCTATGACGTCACTGGTGCTCCGCGACATCGCCATATATGGGCATGTTTTGAGTCGGTGTCCGATGAGCCCGTTTTTCACTGCGCGATCGCTGGATCCAACGCCGCGCTGAGCTGCAAGCCGACGTCTCTGTTAAGGTTGCTATCAGATGTTTTAATTTCGATGGCTTCTTTAAATATACTGTCCCAGAAGATACCTTACGACTGTGGCCAGTCTTATGTCGGAAAAACAGTACGAACTGTTGAACTACGAAGGAAGGAACATGAAAGGTTTTATCGTTTACGGTACCCAGACAAATCTGATTTGGCTGAGCATGCTTTCGTAAAAGGTCATCGCATCAAATTCGATGAAACTGTCATCGTGGCTCGCAGGAACAGCTTCTGGGATCCAGCGATCGCGCAGTTAAAACGGGCGCATCGAACACCGACTCAAAGCAAGCCCATATATGGCGATGTCGCGGAGCACCAGTGACGTCACAGCCGGTAGCTAGTGTTTATAAACCCGTACGTGCAGCCACTAGGCAGTCAATAACACTTGACAATGACCAAGGAGTGCTTGATCTAAAGCTAGTGGAGTTTTAACCACCTGACGCGGACAGAAACCCGAGAATTTTTTATTCATTTCATAAGTAGTTTGTAAGTTTAAGGACTCATAACCCCGCCGATAAGTCGCATAAGCTTAACAAACATTTGAAAATATATTGAAAATAAAAATAAACGAAACAAAATGAAAAACTTACTCCCTGTGTGCGCCTAGGTACCCACGCTCAAAGGAACTCTCTGGTAACGTCTCTGTTTTTATCTTTCACATCGCTTTGGTAAAGAAAGTCATCTGCAGAAGAAGAGCTGCTATTGGATGAGAGTACGCGAGTCGGTCGGCGCTGGAGCTGGCGCAATTGATGGCGGGAGCGATGCGGGAAGATCTGGGCCCACTCCCCCTGCGTCAGCAACACCGCTCCAAGGCGCGCGCCGGCGGGCTATTGGCTAACGACGTCAGGGGGCGGCGGCGGAGTTTGCCGAGCCGTTATCGCCGCCCGGGCGGCCAGAACCGCCCTATTAGAGCGACCCCGCTGTTTACTGGCCGCCTCGCAGCGCCAGGCAGACCCTCTGGGAAACCGCGCCGCCGCGAGACAAGACACTGCTGGGCCCCCCTAACAACTAATCTCCCTAATTTGCTGCAGGGCATTGCCACTCACTCATCCTGCGTCTTCCACAACTACAGTTAACTCCAATGTTTATTCACTGGAGACAAATGTCAAAACACAAATAAATAAAAATTTCCTGTAGAAGAAAGAGTACATAAAATGGAGAGAGCATACGGTATAACCAGAAACATTTACAAAAAAAAGGTCTCTGTCTACAAATATGAATATACGGCATGTACAAGCTGCCAAGGGTTTTATTTGCGGACGGAGAAGTTAATACTGCTTCCTCACACAAATCCCTTAAAACCTCCACATCCCTGCGGATGCTTTTGCGTAGCAGTGTGCGTTTGTACCGCCCTACAGTACGCACGAGGTGTCGTAGTTGCTGTCCAAGTCTTTATGGAAAGCATAGAGTTCTGACTAACCTGTTGTCTTCTATAGTTGTGTCCCCAGCGCAGAAGGCAGCACACAGGTCGTTGGTTCTTGTACAGCATACAAGTGAGGCTAATATAAGTTCTGTAGAATAGAAGCATAAGAAGCGACTCGCGAGATTTTTAATTGTCAGGTATGCCATTTATTAAATAAATAAATATGAACAACTTTTGTTAATACGACACGGCCTATGCTGCCCATAGTTCATGTTGAGACCTCGACTGTTATCACTATTACACAAAACTTTACTCATGACCGGCGCGGTCCGGCGCGTATAGTGGTCAGCTCGAGACTGAGACTGCAGCGCGTTGCGAGAGGGCACCTGACGCTCTATTTCGCGCCAAAACAGGGCCGTCGCGCGCCTTCTGCAAAATCGCTCTTCTCTTGTTACAATTAGAGAAGGCACCTTAAACTTTTTCAACTGTCAAAAACTAGCCTGTCCTTGAGAGATATTTATCATAAATTCTCAACTCTGAATAATTAATATTTGGTATAATAAACAAAACTAATTTCAAAAGAAATCACGTGACGTGAAACGCAGCAGCCAATGCGAGGAGAGTACCAGTAACATAGGCGGGCTTTCCCACGGGAACCAGCACCTACTGTGCAATATGCTACTGCTTCCCACCCCACATTTTAACATATGCTGCACTTCTGTCTTTCTTCCGCGTTTGAGACACGGACAATGTTAGCAAAGAAACGGCCTGCGGCCAGAAATATGAAGTGGCCACAGGCCAGGAATATCACACACTACAACACAGCAGTAAAGCCAGAATGTCTTTATGCAAGTGAATGTTTAGTACTGAATCACAAATTAGATGAACTTGAAGACATAGAAAGAAAAATCATTCGAAAAGTACTTGGTCCACTAAGAAATACAGAGGTATGGAAACTAAGAAGCAATGCAAAAGTTTATCGCAACATAGAAAACATAACCGAAACACTACGGAAGAGGCGACTGCTATTTTTTGTACATTTATACCGAATGAACAGCAACAGGATAACCAAACAGATTTTTAAATATCTCTGGGACAAGAAGGCAACAATAGCATGGATTCAAGAAGTTAGGAAGGATTTGGAAAGTAACAATATAAGTGAAAAAGATGCAACAGAAAGAGAAACTTTTAAGAAGAAAGTGTTAAAACTGGAAGGATTTCAAGGCAGGGAGGAGAAGATAGGAGTAAAGTGGTCTGAGGAGAGAAAATAGATGCAAAGTGAAAAGATGAAAGGATTCTAGAGAAAAAAGAGAAAAGAAGAAAGGAGGAAACATTGAAACTTGTGTGTGGTTCTTAGATGGCCGAAACGAAGAAAGAAAAAAGAAAAGAAATAAATAAAGAATTAATTACTACATCGCTACAGAAAACTGCGTAACATTGGGAGCGTCTATAGGGAATCAGTGACCACGAGTGATGTTATTGCTCATTAGTTGAGAGTGCACCGTACCCAATCTCCTTGGATAGGTCTCTGCTCCACTTACTGAGATCGCATCTCTTAAAGAACTAGCTCTGTATTTTGAAAATATCGTCATGCACAGTGGAAGCGCTGGTTGATGGATTCCATATTCGATTTGAATTCTGCTCGAATTTGCATAATCCCTTGTTCAAGCCCGATTATTTTCTCGTTAATACCAGACTCGAGAACTGACATTTTATCATGCAAGTCATTTGTGATTCTCACAATATTTTTCTAAACATCCTTACTTATACTAACTTCATGAGCTGACACTTTATTGGTAGGATGAGACATTTTATTGTTCATGTTTGAGTCAAGACCTGACATTTCATTGCCCTGTTTGACTCAAGATTTCCCTCGGGAAATGCAAGAGAGCTGCTTTCAATGGCAACATTCTGTCCAGCTGCTACCGACAATCCTGTAGCCGGTAAGTAAAGCTTCCTGCCTCGCCTCAGCAAATTCACTGTGGCTAACAGTTCCTACAATGTTACACCCTTGTGCAGTTGGCTGAGAATCACAAATTCCTTGGCTAGCAGTGTGTCCAGCTTCCATTGATCCGAACCCGTATACCTGCTCCCCAACGCTGGCTATACCAGTCCCTGAGATAAACCTGTCCCTTGTATCTAAACCTTTCCTGAGCGACCGAGCGTCGATGCCAAACTTTCCTCTAGACCAACAGGTGATCACTACCTCACCCTTACAGGTACTTTGCAACACATAAAACTCACTAAAATAAGAAACAAATAACGATACACATAAAAAGAAACATTACACAGTAAAACAACCATCAGACAGCAATGCCACGGAATAAAACAAGCAGATTTGCATTACCCTGAAGGAAAGTTAAATGTTATTTAGGTTATTTAATATCTGTGTTTCAGAAGATTCCAGGTTCGAATCCTGACAGGGTCGACACATTGCACTATACCCACTCTCCGTCGCCAGCACTCTGCTCCATTATTGAGATTGCATCCCTTAACGAACTAACCCTGTTTGTCAGTTTATCCGTTCACTCAACATGTGGGAAGTAAAGAGATTTGCCTGATACTGTAAAGGCAAACTCGTTTCTGTTGTAGTACTAATTTCTGACTAGTTATATTAACATACCAAATGTAATTAGCCTTTGTGCATCTTTTCTCAGATTAATGTCGCTGAAATATGGAAACACACTAGCCACATACTACTACAGTGGTAGCCGACACATAAGAGAAAATTTTATTAAATGTTCCTTCATTTCATTCGTCCACTAAAGCACATTCAAAATTGAAAATACCAGCTTAAGGCAGCTTTAATGTTACTAAGGCATTATAATGAAATCATACGCTGACTGCCTTCTTATTGAACTTATAATCAGGGTAATGCAGAAAACTGAATCAATGTTCAAATATGTTTATTAATTAATGTATGCGTATCACAAATGGGCACATTGTAAGGATGTCTGATCAGAAGACAACATCAGATGAAACCCAATAAAACGAACAGGTTGCCTGCGATCCAGGCAAAACTACCAACATTATTGTCTAGTCTCTGAAGCAGACTTGTTCTAAAATTGAATACACGACAACACATCTACCAGGCACAAACAGTACAAGTTATGAAAACTGTTCTGTGAAGTAGACGCTGGTATGATTATTTAAATAAAGGTCTCTAACGATTGTGTACCATGCTTACGAACACAGGGAACACATTCATTCAGTCTGAAATGCGTGACCAGACATCCACGCAAACCGACAAAACCAAACAAAGGTATTGAATATAGCTAACTACCTAGCGGACATTTGAGAATAATAACTTTTCAGAGAACAATAACTCACAAATAAAATAAGCTGAAACTGAAGGACACATAAATCACAAACCAGTGACAAAAGCACACACAATTAGTCTTCTTACCCATTAGGCACATGCTAGGCCTCCAACTGTTATTTACATCTAGTCATTTCCTTTAAGAACCGTTACCATAAGTAATGACAAATTTCCCCATACCTCTGTAATATGCTTTCTGCAACCGTTTTGGAGCAAACTTGAAGCCTCATATTAGTGTCTTGCGCACCACATATATTAAAACAGAGCACGACCGACTGAACGGACGTGAGCTTCAATTACAAACGTTCTCCTACTACTCAACGATGTTCTCTATGGAGAGGCTATGGACACCTGAACCGTACACAATGAAACCACCAAAATTACGAACTATTGAGACGCGAAAATAAACAAAGCAACGTACACATGCTTTTGAATGGAAGCACACCAAAGTTTGGACTACGTGATGTTTCATACTGATGAACAATGAAACTGTACAAAATACGCGGCCGCGGTGGAGTAGCCGAGCGGTCTAAAGCGTTTCACTGCGGAGCGCGCGGTTGCTCGCCGTGGAGGTTCGAGTCCTCCCTGGGGCATGGGTGTGTGTGTTTGTCCTTACGTTAGTTTACCTAGGTTTAAGTAGTTTGTAAGCTACGGACTGATGACCATGCAGTTTGGTCCGATAGATTTACAAACATTTGAACACATTTGAATAAAATACGCGCAGTAAAATTTCAATTCATACGCTCAGCTGTTCTAAAACCACCTTTTGATGTTGCGTGTTAAAGCAACTATGTCCAACGATAAGAAAGCTCAATCCACAACGTGCAACACGTGTATGATCAAACTAACACACAATGAAACTACTTAAATGTGTAACACTTTGCGCGAGATTTTCGGTTTTAATTAGTACACATATTATAGAAACACGTTCCGTAGTTAACAGCAGCGCAGCATCACTTTCCTATACTCCGAATCTAAACCGATGATCACGTGCACGATCGCACTATCAGATAATGAAACAATCTAATATTTACTAAATTGGAATTTCAGTACACACTGGAATAATACTAACTTTAACGTTCATTCTAGAAAGAGAAACACTGGAGATGCAACTACTAACTATTGTCCTGCTCAAAAATCAAATGTTCAAATGTTTGTAGAACTTATGGGACTACGGGGTCATCAGTCCCTAAGCTTACAAACTACTTATGAACTAGCTAAGACTAAGGACGGCACAAATATCCATGCCCGAGGGGGGATTCGAATCCCCGACCGTAGTGGCCGTGCAGACAGTGACTGAAGCGCCTCAGTCCCCTCGGCCACCGCGGCCGGCTATTGTCCTGCACACGCATTACAAATTCAAGTATTTGATTAATTAAAATCACTCTTGAAATTTGAAAACACACTCACAGAACATAATAGCTGTAAAGCAGCTGAAATATTACCCAAACCTAAATTTTAACCCACTAAAAAATGCCTTACCAGGGAATAGTCTTCTGCTCACGAATGTTTCTCAGTGCAACGACAAGAACAATGGCTACCCAGTGTACCACTCCCGGGTTCTATCCGCGGTTTTCCGCGCGAAATCACCCTACTGCCTATCACCCAGCAGAGAATCCCTGCCGGCCGCCGTGGCCGAGGGGACTGAGGCGCTCCAGTCACGGTCTGCACGGCCACTACGGTCGGGGGTTCGAATCCCCCCTCGGGCATGGATATTTGTGCCGTCCTAGTTCGTAAGTAGTTCATAAGTAGTTTGTAAGTTTAGGGACTGATAACCCAGTAGTTGGGTCCCATAAGCTATAAATAAAAAGAGAATCCCTCTCGGGGATTCGAATGCTCCTTCGGGCATGGATGTTTGTGCTGTCTTAAGTATAAGGTAGTTCAAATGTTTTGTATAGGTTATGGGACTTAACTACGGGGTCATCAGTCCCTAAACTTACAAACTACTTATGAACTAGCTAATCCTAAGGACGGCACAAATATCCATGCCCGAGGGGGGATTCGAACCCCCGACCGTAGTGGCCGTGCAGACCGTGACTGGAGCGCCTCAGTCCCCTCGACCACCGCGGCCGGCTATAAGGTAGTTCATAAGTAGTTTGTAAGTTTACGGACTGATGACCCCACAGTTATGTCCCATAAGCTTCACCAACATTTGAACATTTGACTCCCTCTCTCAATTCAATTCACTGACTTTCTGAACACTTTCGATATTTATTACAAAGGTCTTCAAATGCTCCCTTAATCTTTGCTGCTGAGTTTAATCCTAAATATTACTGTTATTGAGTTACAAAGTTATGAATGCAAATCACACTCACAGAAGGGGATCGGAGGACACGTAGAGAGCATGACAATAAAAATACTGCGAATAAATAAATAAACAAACAAATTTCCCTTTTGAATGAAAATTTCTCGGGTTTGTAATCGCGTCAAATGCTTAAAATCGCATGACCTTTCGGCCAAGTAATTCTTGGCCATTGTCAAGTGTGTGGCTTTATATACGCTATCCGCCAGCCTGACGTCACTGGAGTTCTTGCTATCTACATATATGGTAATGTTTTACCTCGGTGGCCGGCGTGCCCGCTTCAACTTCGCGGTCGCTGGGTGCCACGCCGCGTTGAGCTACAGACCTCCCATGTTTGTAAGGAACACCATTCAGACGCATTGTGTCTACCATCAATTCACAGACATACAAGCTCGCGAAGTACTTGACCATTCTCCTCGCTTCACATGAGGTACGCTGTGAGCACCATATATAAAACTCAGCCAATTTTATCCAGCGGATCAATCATCAGTGAAAGTGGCATGGTGATCAGTTTCGACGTGGTATCACTATTTACTAATTTTCATATCAAGGACTCCTTGGACCTTGTATCCCAGCTATTTGTCAGTGACGTTGCCGAGCTGTTTAAGCACACTCTTACGTCTTCCTATTTTTTTTTACAACGGCCAGTATTGCTATCAGACTGACAGGGTGGCGATGAAAATTTGGTTGAATCTAGCTATTGCAAACATTTCATGGAGGAAACTAGAATCGACACCATTAAAACCTAAATTTTTCTCCCGTTACGTCGATGACACATTGGTCATTTGGCCCCACGGGAGAGAGAAGCTTGGAGAGTTCTTGAGACATCTACTGTTAAAAAGAACATTCAATTCACTATGGAGGTAGAAAAAGACAACACACTGCCCTTCCTCGATGTCCGTCTGACAGGAAATGAATGCCTTGGACACAGCGTCTACAGAAAACCTACTTAAACAGATCTGTACTTGCATGCCAACAGCCATCATCACCCGGCACAGAAGCGCACGGTATTACGAACATTGGTGCATCGTGCATGAGAAATATCAGCTGCCAACAACCTGCCCGACGAATTGAACCACCTACGCAAAGTGTTCAGGACCAATGGATACAGTCGCCATGAAATAAATGACATGATTTCAGATAAAAATCACAGTAAGAAGAAGGATTCGGAACAGGAAAAGAAGCTTTTTTTCTTGCTATTCTGTCACTGCATGTCAGGCAAGATAAGTCGCCTGCAGAAGACAGAAAATCATATCTAAATCTACATCTACAACCATAACCCGCAAGCCACCCGACGGTGTGTGGCGGAGGGTACCTTGAGTACCACTATCGATTTTCCCTTCTATTCCTTTCACGTATTGTTCGCGGAAAGAAACATTGTCGGTATGCCTCTGTGTGGGCTCTAATCTCTCTGATTTTATCCTCACGATCTCTTCGCGAGATATACGTTGGAGGGAGCAATATACTGCTAGACTCCTCAGTAAAGGTAAGTTCTCGAAACTTCGACAAAAGCCCGTACCGAGCGACAGAGCGTCTCTCCTGCAGAGTCTTCCACTGGAGTTTAGCGATCATCTCCGTAACGCTTTCACAATTCCCAAATGATCCTGTAACGAAGCGCGCTGCTCTCCGTTGGATCTTCTCCACTTAATCTATCATTCCCACCTGTTACGGATCCCACACCGGTGAGCAGCATTCTAGCTGTGGGCGAACAAGTGTACTGTAACCAACTTCCTTTGTTTTCGGACTGCATTTCCTTAGAATTATCCCAATAAATCTGTCATCTGCTTTACCGACAATTGATTTTATATGCTCGTTCCATTTTAAATCCCTCCTAATGACACTCCCAGATAATTTATGGAATTAACTGCTTCTAGTTGCTGACCTGCTATAGTGTAGCTAAATGATAAAGGATCTTTCTTTCTGTGTATTCGCAGCACATTACACTTGTCTATATTGAGCTTTAACTGCCATTCCCTGCACCATGCGTCAATTCGATATAGATCCTCCTGCATCTCAATACAATTTTCCATTGTTACAACCTCTCTATATACTACCGCATCATCCGCAAAAAGCATCAGTGAACTTCCGATGTTATCCGCAAGGTCATATATATATATATATATATATATATATATATATATATATATATATATATATCGTGAACAGCAACGGACCCACGACATTCCCCTATGGCACACCTGACATAACTCCTACTCCGGAAGACTTCTCTCCATTGAAAATGATCTGCTGCTTTCTGTTATCTAGGAATTTCTCAATCCAATCTCACAATTGGTCTGATAGACCAGATGCTCTTACTTTGTTCATTAAACGTTTGTGGGGAACTGTATCAAACGCCTTGCGGAAGTCGAGAAACACAGCATCTACCTGAGAACCCGTGTCTATGGCCCTTTGAGTCTCGTTGACGAATAGCGCGAGCTGTGTTTCACACGAACGCCTTTTTCGAAACCCATGCCGATTCCTATAGAGCAGATTCCTAGTCTCCAGAAATGTCATTATATTCGAACATAATACATGTTACAAAATTCTACAACTGACCGACGTTAGAGATATAGGCCTATAGTTCAGCACATCTGTTCGAGGATCCTTCTTGAAAACGGGGATGACCTGCGCCATTTTCCAATCTTTCGGAACCCTATGCTCTTCTAGAGACCTACGATACACCACTGCGAGAAGTAGGGCCAGTTCCTTCGCGTACTCTGTGTAAAAACAAACTGGTATCCCATCAGGTCCTGCGGACTTTCCTCTTTTGAGCGATTTTAATTGTTTTTCTATCCCTCTGTCAATTATTTTGATATCTGCCATTTTGTAATCTGTGCGGCAGTCTAGGGAAGGAACTACAGTGCAATCTTCCTCTGTGAAACAGCTTTGGAAAAAGACGTTTAGTAATTCCGCCTTTAGAGTGTCATCCTCTGTTTCAGTGCCATTTACGTCACAGAGTGTCTGGACACTTCGTTTTAATCCACCTACCGCTTTGACATAGGACCAAAATTTCTTAGGATTTTCAGCCAAGTCAGTACAAAGAACTCTACTTTCGGTTTTTAGACTTCCGGCAAAAATTCGTCAAATACTGGGGGCAGTTAAAGACGCAGTACACCTTAAGTCTGTAGGATACCGTGTGAGTGTACTCAGTCTTACGTCGGACAAACTGTACGAATTATAGAACAACACAGGAAGGAACATGAGAGGTGTTGTCGTCTGCACTACCCAGGGAAGTCAGCTTTAGCAGAACTTGCGTTAGAAAACGATCACCATATCAAGTTTGTTGATACCTCGGTCGTGGCTCGCACCAACAGTTTCTGGGATTGCGTAATTAAGGAAGCAATAGAAATTAAAATCAGTGATGACGCTCTCAAAAGAGACGGCGTCCTGCAGCTCACACGGCGTGGAACCCGGCGATCGCGAAGTTGAAGCGGGCACGCCGGCCACCGAGCCAAAACATTACCATATATGGAGATGGCACGGACACCAGTGACGTCACGGCTGGCAGCTAGCGTATATAACACCGCACTAGTAGCCAACAGCCAATCATACTACTTGACTATGGCCAAGGAGTGCTTGGCCGAAAAACCGTGTGATTTTAAACACTTGGCCCGGTTGCAAACCTGAGAACTTTCCTATTGATATGCTCGTTCCGCCGGCCGCGGTGGCCGAGGAGACTGAGGCGCTTCAGTCACGGTCTGCACGGCCACTACGGTCGGGGGTTCGAATCCCCCCTCGGGCATGGATATTTGTGCCGTCCTAGTTCGTAAGTAGCTCATAAGTAGTTTGTAAGTTTAGGGGCTGATGACCCCTAGATAAGTCCCATAAGCTTTACAAACATTTGAACATTTGAACATATGCTCGTTCCGCCGCATACTGCTTTGCAGTCCTATGCCTAGATATTTAAGTGACGCGATTCTGTCAAGAACCACACTGCTAACGCTGTATTAGAACATTAAGGGATTGTTTCTCATACCCATCTCAATAACCCTTTCTTTTTTATTTATTTTTTTGCAACTCATTCTGTCCGTCAGCACATTTATATACATAGAACACAATAACGGTCCTATCATATTTCCATTAGTCACTCCTGACGATACCCTAGTCTCTGATGAACACTCGCCATCGAGGACAAGTTATTGGATTCTAGTACCCAATCACATATTTGGGTAGCTATTCCATGTTCTCGTAACTTCGATAGCAGTCTGCAGTGTTGCACCGTGTCAAATGCCTTTTGAAAATCGAGAAATATACTGTCTACTCACAAAATGTCAGGAAAGGGCAACCTGAGATTTGCACGATCGATGCTTCCTAAAGCCGTGTTAATGCATAGACAGAACCTTTTCTTTCTTAAGGAAATTGATTATGTTATAAATGTAAATACGTTTAAGAATTCTACAGCAAAGAGATCTTAATAACATTGGTCTACAATTATGTTAGTCCGTTCTTTTCCTTTCTTATATACGGGAGGTATCTGCGCCTATTTTCAATCACTAGTAACTTCAAAGATTAGTGATAAATGCAAGCTATCACCATCTCATAATGATCAACAAGTGACTGCATATAGGCCTTTGATCAGCTTACCAATTTTACGTTGGACCAGAATTTTTCGGTATCTCGCTGAGATCTGTTTCTAAGGTAGGATGGTTGTAGCTAATCTATGGTTCCAGCATCGATCTTTCTATAGAATAATCTCGGCTAACTTTTGCCTGATTTGATTTTCTTCGTCTATTTCGAACCGAGAGAGCACCTGCCTTTGCTTTCTCAGCACTTTTCGAATATCTTTATTAAATCACCGCGGGTCTTTCCCATTCTTAATCCACTTTGTCTGCACATTGTCTCCAGCGCTTTATGCACTTGAATTTTGACCAGTATTACGGAAAGTCAGCAGTCGCCCACTGTAAGCTATGTAGCCGTTATGTGGCAACTCACAAGTCATAAACAGAACTAAAGTGTACGATATTGTGATTCAAAACTTTTTTGAACAGAAATCAATGCACTGTCGTGGAATACTTATAATACACAGCTGTAAGATTCTTTAGGTCAGCGCACTCCAGTTTGCAGTTTTTGAAGGCGTTCACTTCGACATAAATTATTCCTGAATCATGCAAATTGGAGGGTACGAAAGAAAACTAATATTCCGCAGTGTTAGATGGTCACACAATCTGGTGTATGATTTAAATACTGCAGGATGACCAGTGACGGTGTTAGAAGCTTTGATGACGATGGTAGCATATGGAAAAAGTTTAAATGTTTGTGAAGCTTATGGGACTTAACTGCGGGGTCATCAGTCCCTAAATTTACAAACTACTTGTGAACTAGCTTATACTAAAGACAAACATGCATGCGCGAGGAATGATTCGAACGTCCGCCGCGGGAGGCCACGCGATCCGCAACGTGACGCTCCAGATCGCTCGTCTACTCCCGCGCGGCGGTAGCATATGGAAGGACAACGGAAAAAAGGTATTCACTATTCCAGTGGAAGTGGCTCCTAATGCTTTTTTTTTAAGAACGTGTAACCAAAGTTTCTGTTGGGGCCTGAAGCTGGCTTCAATGTAAACTGGTAGCAGAATAAATTATTTATAAAAGCTTTTACGGCTGTTGGTTGAATTTAATGTACCCAGTAAATGGAACTAAGTAAGATATCCTGTTTCGTGGAAAGACCGTTTACCTCTGTTAAGGGACAATATGAAAGATTTGTGTACGAGACAACTGTCGATACGATGGCGATCTCTTCGCAAGGAACCTCTATCTGTAACAGTGTTCAAACGACTCCTAGGAAATTAGAGCGGGTAGTTCAGAACTGCAACAGTTACATGCCTCTAATTTGATACTGGATGATGACATTCTAAAAAAACGTCCTGAATGCAGACTAGTCTGAAATTTATGCAAGTAAATAATTTTGTTACCACTTTAACATCTAACAACATGTTACGTTTCATGTAGTGAACCAACAAGGAAAATTACCTGAGAGTACTGTCTGGTATTCAGTGAGAATTTTATAGAACAAGGCAGGGGAAAGAAGGATGGGATATACGCGAAACCGCAGGACCAGATGAAAAGCCAATCGGTGTTACCTTATACCTGCGTGAAACTAGAAGAAATCATGAACGATTCCAATGGAACTGCAATCCTTTGCATCAATCGTTATTCAAAAGTATAACACCACGTAAAGCACTCGACTCTTCTACGTGAAGGGTAAATTGCGGAATTCGATAAATGTGATCAATGAACATTCCTTTCAGATTTTTCTGGGGCCAAATGACACAGAGTATAAATATTTCACTCGGCACAGTTTGTGCGTCAGATGGACAAGGTGTCACTGGCACCATCAAAGAGAGATATTATTCATGCACTAAACTAGAAAGGACCGAGTTTGGTGGCGCAGTGGACGCGAAACTGCATTTGAGCCCCGGGATCTTCAGTCCTTTGCGGTCAAAGGATCGGTCGATATCCTTCCACGTCATTAACAAAAGAGGATCGTAATGACAGTATTATCGATGGGACGTTAAACACTAGTCTTCCTTCCACCCTTCTTTATTTGACTTTAAAAATGAGGTATTTCAACTTAAGACAAGCATTTTACATGTAAGATGACAAATATGAAACTAGACACGAATGATAACTTGAATAGAAGCTATTTTATTGCTAGTAAATTAAAAGTCCAGACACATTTCAAGCTGAAGAGCGGAAACGGAATCTACCATCCACATCACAGTTGGACATATAATAACTATAATTAAAAAACAAGGTGTAATAAATTGCTTTGTGCAAAAACCGCTTTGTCACTGACCTTTCAACATGTTTCTTTGTTTATCCAAACAGACTAGCGATTCATCAACGCTCGTCATGCCACCAGGCTCACAACGAACAGACCGGAATTAACACAGGAAGGTCGGACGACCGGCAGCGAGTACTGATTGTAAAAGCCGTGCGGTTGCTGTCAGTTGCCAGGATTCCGGGCTTGATTTAGTGCCAGCGGACAAAAGAAGAATATACAATAGCTCTGCAAACCCTCAAACACTCTGCACAATTAATCGGCGCCCTCTGTGGCGTCGCTGGCATTAGCACAGAGGACACTAATTAGAAGACAGAACTGCATTTTAATTACCGTAAATATCCCGGTACTCTCATTTAAACAAACAGAGGGATAACAGGAATGTGTCATCAACAAACTGGACGCTAATCCACGATGGTGCTGTTGCTAAAGAGCACACGCTCTCATACTTTTGGGGAAAAAATTACAACAAATTGTACTCGAAGAGCACTTGGTGTCACTGCTGTTTTGGACACAAAGTACTAACGGGAAAGATATTTATTTGCGCTTAGGTAGAGGTGAGCTAATTAAAAGGAAACGTACACAAACGAACTACTATAATGTTGCGCCTATCAGTTGTTGGGGTTTGAGACGTTTACTAAAATATTACGTGAAATCTTTGAATCGGGGAGAAATGGAGGATAAATAGAGGGTATGATTTTAAATATTCTTTCCTTAATTTTGCTTAACGTCAGAAATGAGGGACATGTTGGCGGCAACTACATTATAAAAAAGTCGACAGGCTTTATCTTCATGGTTACCATGCATATTTTCGATGACATCAGCCCAGAAATCTGTAAATTATAATGAGAGTAATTGAAGATAAAATACCATTCTGATCTGGAATTGGTTGGGTGGAATTTTCATGTGCAGTAGACCGTGTGATAAATATTATTAGTCACCTCCGCGTTAATGGTTTGTAAAATATTGCAGGGATAAAAAAATTCAGACTTCCTCATATACTATAGTTTAATGTGAATGACTGCAGGTTGTACAAAAATGGAATACTATTGTGAAGGAGAAAGATTTAATTCTAATGGGAATAAAATGTTTAACAATCACTACACTGTTATTCATCAGCCGTAATGGCGTCCAATTGCGTAACACGCAAATTGTATGAACTATCTACGCCACTAGGAGGCGCGCAATCAAATAAGAACACGGTCGCCATTTAATTTATGAACTTATATATTTCAAGTTATATCTTTTCTAATTTAGCACTATACTTACAGCAATTTTAATGGCGCACCGGGAGAGCTGCTAGTAATGCGTCTTAACTCGACGGTGGCATAAGACAGACGAATTAAGCGGTTTGCTGTTCTTTCTCTCCAGCGGTAAAGCAAGGGAATGTAGGATTTTCAGAGATTATTTTTTTTTAGAGAGAAAAAAAACGATCCTTGGTGGTAACTATAATCTACGACTCACGAAGTTAATTATTCTGTGTTTACTTATATTTTATTTGTAGCGTTTCACTGCCCCCTATTTGCCTTGGAATATTTGCTAAGGAGTTACACTTTTTGTTTTGTTTTTGATTTTGGTATAGTGCTTTTCTTTACAGTTATTCATCCTTCAGCTTGTTTTGATTTTTCATGTCGCCTTGTGCCGTCTGCCGCCGTTAACCGGCCGTCGCGCCGTCGCTGACCGGTTAAATTTTGCCGTCCGGTCGGACTCTACTTGCCGCGGTGTTCGCGCGCCGTCGACGTAACTTTTAATTTTAATACTGTTCTATTTGCAACCCTAGCCTCTCCTACCGAGTCAGTCCAACGTGAACTATCCCGGACCTGAGCCTCCAAATGTGAGAGGATGATAAAAATTCGCCCACAGTCCCCTCCTCTACATCTATATAGATACCCTGCAAATCACATTTAAGTGCCTGGCAGAAGGTTCATTAACCACTTTCATAACTACCGTTCCATCCTCTAATAGCGCGCGGGAAGAAAGAACACCTAAATCGTTCCTTTTTAGATCTGATTTCTCTTATTTTATTGGGATGGTCATGTCTCCCTAAGTAGGTGGGTGATAACAAAATATTTTCACATTCAGAACTAAAAGTCGGAGATTGAAACTTCGCAAACAGATCACGCCGCAATGAATAATGTCTTTCCTTTAATGATTTCCACCCCAATTCGTGTAACATTTCAGTGACGCTTCCCCCCCCCCCCCCCCCCCCGTAAAACAAAACGAGCTGCCCTTCTCTGAACCTTCTCAATGTCTTCCGTCAGTCTCACTTGGTGAGGGTCCCACAAGGGGCAACAGTACTCCAGGGAGGACGCACAAGTGTGATGTAGGCAGTCTCTTTGGTGGAGTTGGTGCATCTTCGAAGCCTTCTGCCAATGAAACGTAACCTCTTTGGTTTGCCTTCCCCACAATATTTTCCATGTGTTCTCTCCAGTGAAAGTTGTTCGTAATTGTAACTCCTAGGCATTTGGTAGAATTTACGACCTTAAGCTTTGACTAATTTATCGTGTAATTGAAGTTCAGCGGATTTCTTATAGTGGTCATGTGTATTACTTCACACTTTTTTTTATTTAGTGTCAATTGCCAATTTTCGCACCATGTAGAAATTTTGTCTAAATCGCTTTTCAGTTGCTTTTGATCTTCTGTTGACTTCACTAATCGATAAACGACTGCATCATCCGCGAACAGTCTAAGGGAACTATTCAGATTGTCTCCTACATCATTTATAAACACGTAGTAGGGGATCTATAACGCTTCCCTGTGGAAAGGGAAAAACGCAGTAGTCTGTTTATTTATCGGATCAAAACACTGTCACCGGCAAAAGCACTGTACGTTGGCGTATCTAATATACCTACTGAGGCCCCGGACAAAATTTACTTTGCCGAAAATATTTTGAATTACCCTACCAGACTACACTTCATTGCTAAAAGAAGGAAAAAAGAAAATAAAAAATAAAATCGAATGAATGATGTTTACGATAACTCTGTTAACACTTCCTGATAAGACGCACTTTTACAATCAGTTTACATCATCAATGTATTGATGTCACCGTGCCTAAATTTCACACGCTGCAATTTTCAAATTCAACTCAAGAAGAAATCCTGTAAGTTTAACGGTAACTCGCCACCCTTGATTCATCTTTCTAAGTTCGACCACACTTTTAAACTCTGAAAACTTTTAAAGTCTCACTCTTCCGAAGGTCGCAGTACAGACCAGCATAGCTTCGCCGTCGCGATGCTAGCCAAACACACACCGCCCGCACGTGAGCCTAATGCACAGCATTTATACCTGTCCTCCGGAGGAACCCATACGTCACGAACTTCCTCATTGCCCAACGTACAATGCTTTGCCAAGTACATTCATACAAATACATCTTTATACAATACACTAATCAAAATAAACATCAAACTAATCATCGTAATTAACATATCATTACATTATATTTCATTTCTCCTATGGAGGGATTAAATACAAATTAATTATTTAAAGAAATAAAAAATGCATAATTAGATCTGAAAAATGTGATTTTATGGTGTAAGCATTTTCTAATACGGCACCTGTGAACAAACTCTACCATACTGCTCTTGTATCTGTCTTTTAATTTATGTTATTAACAAATTTATACAATTGCATTAGTGAATTAGGTTTACTGTGATCAGTATTATTTTACGTCGACTGTAAGCATATCAGGTGTTGCACCTAGATGAGACCTTTTAAGTGAGCCCTCGCTCACCTTTGTAACTTAAAATGTTTACAACTTATGATTTTTTTAAACTAAAAACTATATTGCCGTCTTTTCATTATATTAAAACTTTTATATGTACTTAAGAGGAGGGATGTCTGTGCGTTATTAGACGTGTCATGTAAAACTCTTTCAGAAACTGTGTCACACCTCTCTGTCTTAATTATGTTTTATTTTTAAATTTAACTTTATCATATACAATACACTGTCGCCTCGCTAGTTGTGTGATGAATTTCCTCTGACGTCATGGCCTTTCCAAACGAGAGCTAAGCACACCCCCTGGCTGGCCGTTTCCGCCTTACAAGCACACCAGCTCCTCGCTGGCCAGCCTACTATGAGCCCTAGCTTCACGGCTATTTAACATGATTTTTCCAAATTACAGATTTATATAGATAATGCATTCCCATCAATATCACCTGTCTACATAGATATAATACTACCAAAATTAATAAAAGAAAAGAGTGTAACAATGTTGTGCATTGGCAAGGTCAGTGTTTGCGGTGCATTTAAGCTATCTTGATAAATTTCTCCAAACACAATGGCTGAGTGCTACTCGTTGGGCGGTACTGTCACAGTGCTGCCAATACAGCTTGGTTTGGTCAACACATGACGATGGCGGTAAGTGGAATACTTCAGTACCGCATAAACTACACAACTGTAACTATAATTTGTCAGTCTGACTTCCTTCCTTGGAGGTTGCGAAAAGGGCATCAATCACTTGCCGAAACGCAGCATGGGAATTCGTTCGCCGCCATGTGGTACCTAAAGATCAAGATAATCTTGGAAGTACCTCATTTGGAGAGGTTTCCTCTGTGAAAAATACCTGAGAATAGTTTGGCGATTGACGGATAGGAAACTGACGTCAGATCATGTTTATTGTGTGAGCAAAAGATGCATTCCTTAATAGGAAAACCTGCGGTTTCTGGAATTTTGTTTTGAGTCTTCAGGATGAATGTGCTTGGCACTAAATAGCGCAACCAGATGAGCATTGGTGTACTCGCATTTAGGAGTGTCATGGGAGACTGCAGAGCATAAACATTTTCGGCGTCTGGACTCCATGGTATGAGGTTTACCATGCTCGTGGCAATCACGTATATGGGCTACTTGCTAGCGGGTGAGGCTCAAGCATCTAAAAAAAATTCAAATGTTTGTTGAGGTTATGGGACTTAACTACGGGGTTATCAGTCCCTAAACTTACAAACTACTTATCAACTACCTTATACTAAAGACGGCACAAATATCCATGCCCGCGGGGGATTCGAACCCCCGACCGTAGTGGCCGTGCAGAAAATGACTGGAGCGCCTGCCTCCTCGGCCATCGCATGCATCTGTTCGCCTCTGCAGGGAGAGGAATAATAGATACTCTGGTATTGAAAGTCAGTTAAGATATAGCATTTGTAGATGGAGGTAGCCAGCAGAGTATAATTGTCATGAAACTTCCAGCGAATTCCGGCAACGTTGGAACAGCAGCGCTACCAAGCGGCAGGACGCGCATCGATACCGCGAAACGATTGTGTATTTGTGTGTATTTGGAGTGCAACAAATTATTAACGCCCATTATTAATGCCATCATATTGCGGAGCTTTTGTGGATCTGTAAATTGTATCAGTTTTCACAAATTTAGACCGGAAATCTCCATTTTCAATTGCAAAGTGTGCTGAGAAGTAAGAGAATAATGTTTCCAATAACAAGTTTTCATTTAAGGTCCTTAATTATATTTTTCGGCCTCGAAGAAATTCCTTAAAACTCCATTCACTTCGAATCGCCTCGAACAAATTCTCTAACACACCATACACAGCGAATCGCAAAATGTGACCGCCGTCGGGGTTCGAATCCCCCTCGGCCATGGATGTTTGTGGCGTCTTTAGTATAAGGTAGTTCATAAGTAGTTTGTAAGTTTAGGGACAGATGACCCCGCAGGTAAGTCCCTTAGGCCTTACAAACAATTAAACATTCTGAAAAACTTAACCGCTTCTCCGAGACATTACTGATGTATAAAAGTAATGTCGGTACATTTACGATTTATTTACTTAATGTCTGAGCTACACCTGTAATTAATTAATAGGCTACATATACTAGATTACAAATAAAACTGCCGGCCGCGGTGGCCGATGGGACTGAGGCGCTCCAGTCACGGTCTGCACGGCCACTACGGTCGGGGGTTCGAATCCCCCCTCGGGCATGGATATTTGTGCCGTCCTAGCTCGTAAGTAGTTCATAAGTAGTTTGTACGTTTAGGCACTGATGACCTCGTAGTTAAGTCCCATAAGCTATACAAACATTTGATTTGAACACTCCATTGCAGAGTGAAAGTTTCAATCTCTCTCTAGTGTTCAGCACACTTCACTGCAACGTCGTTGGCCAGCCACAGGTCTTGGAAAGTGCATGGCGCCGACAAGGATGGGCAGTTCAGCAGGTGTGTCATTGTTTGTTATTCTCCACATAGACAGATCTTCCCATTTTGGCACTTCCAGACTCTCCATTCCAGTTGAGATCCTGCCGGACGTTTTTCATAAATGTTGCAACATTGCAAGTTTATTATTATTATTATTATTATTATTATTATCAATTTCTGTGTCCGCATTGATTCCCTAGTTGTTGATTGACTTTCGTTTAGTGGAAATTCAAATTGAATGAAAAATTTCCTTGATTATAATCTTTCCACCACTGGCTGATGTCCGAACAGGGGATATCTTCTATCCTCGCACTGTCTGCTTCCTTCAGCCATCGCCAACGTTTGCCGTCTGATCTGTGGGGGAGCTATTCCAGAACACATATAAAGGACATCACGGTTTGTAGGCTTCAGGCATCCAGTAATTAACCGACATCATTCAGTGCTGTATCTAGCTTGTGGGCGTGCGTCGATCTTCTCCATATGGGGCAAGCATATTCAGCTGGAGAAAACACAAAACCAGGGTTGATGAACGCAGAATTTCAGGATTTGCTCCCCAGTGCGAGTTGGTAAGTTTGCGGATTGTACCGTTCCGTGTGTTGATTTTCGCTCTAGTTTTTCTACATGTCTCTTGTAGGACAGTGTTCGATCTAATGTGACTCCGAGATAAACTGGTTTTGGACAATGTTTAAGTTTAACTGAGTTCCATTCTAATTGTAATTTCCTTTTTGCTTCCTGGTTGTTCAGGTGAAATAAACAAGTCTGCGTCTTTTCTGGATTTGGTCGAAGCTGGTTCCTGTTGTAATATTCAGTGAAAACTTCTAGGGCAACTGATAGGTTTCTCTCGATCTGACTGATTGATCTCGATTGGCAGGCAATGGCTACGTCATCAGCATAGATAGTAGAGGGGACAAAACACTACCTTGTGGGAGCCCATTCTTCTGGTTCCTCCAGCGGCTTCTTTGCTCTTGAAATTCCGCATAGTATCTTCTGTTGGAGGTCAGAGATCTCACAACTTTAGTAAGATGATAATTTCATGTCATTTAGAAAATTTTTTCTAGTAGGATTTTATAGTTTATGGTATCATATGCTACTGATAGATCGACAAACACCACACCAGTTTTTCACCCTTCTGAAACCCGTCCTCTACGTATTGTGTTAGGCAGAGGACTTGACTAGTACAAGACTTTCCGGGTCTAAATCCTGCCTGTTATGGAATGATTTACAATTGCAGATAATCAACTATTTCCGAAGGATCTACTTAGTTTCGCACTTTAATTTCACAAAAATTATCTACCTTTCTAATGACATATTTTGGCGGTTATATTATACAGGTTATCCCACAAAAAAGCATGCACTTTGCATTTTCTATAAGAAGAGCGATTGTTTTTACAATGATGTATGTTATGTGCCGTTGTGGTGTTTTGTACTGTTCCATTGTGTATATCATGTAAGCCAACATTGTTAATTGTTCCTTTTCAGAGTGGCTCAACTTACGAATTTCCAACACGAGATCATAGTCTTTTTAAAGCAAAAACATCCGAATTGGGACTGAAGAAATGTAGGGACATTTTGTCACAGTTCTGACAGTTATGCAGTGCAATAATTAAAAATCAGTTTTCCGACGTTTTGTCAGAACTAAGAAGTGAAGGGTCACCTGCAGCAAAAGAGCGTAAGCGAGGGTCTGTTGTGACTCCTACCAAACGGAAAGTGTTGAAGTTTGCTATGACACCAGAAAATAAAAACCGAAGACTCTGCAGCCAGCGTGAAACTGCTCGTGAACTACACGTATCTAAAGATACAAAGCACACGTGTTGAGTGCTACAGAAGAATAAAGTTCAATGTTCTTACTGAAGCACAACAGGCGGCTCGAGATGTGAAATGTCCGTCTCCGATTCGTTTCCACGAACATGACATGTGGCAACACGTGTGGCTTTCTGATGAAGCATGTTTCTCTTTTCCGCTAAACTGATTAATGAACGAGTTTACCGTGCTGTTCAAAAGACAACAGCCATCAATCATGTGCTACGCTGCGGTCTCTTAGCATGGAAACAGAATTATTGTTCATTGTAGGCGACGCACCAGGTCAAGGCCATTTACCAAGATACAGGAGAAACAAGAAAAAAGGAAACAGGTGGTATGTAGCGACGAAATGTGCCCCCAGATGTTCGAAGACATTAACACAATTGGACGGTGTGAAAGCCCATACAGCAATGCTTTCTGTGACATGGATTGATACTCCTGACTTCATTTAACCTAACGACTGGCCATCTAAAAGTCCACTTCTCAACGTGATGGATTGTTGTATTTGGGCTATACTGCTACAAAAGGTTAAAGCACGCAGGAAAGACATTACAAATATTGATGGCCTTAAAGTGTACTGACAAACACCTAAAACAACGTTGCACTTCAAACTATCGAGAATGTCACGCGAATATTGCTTACAACGTCTACGCCGCTGTGTGGAAGCCAAAGGGAATCACTTTGAACATTTGTATTACTAACATTCGAGTAACAAAGTCAATAAAATTAATTAATATGATATTAACATTAGTAATTCGAAAAATATATATGTAACATATAAATTATATGTGTGTACAACTCTTATTACACAACTTAAAGAAATACCCTGCTTTTTTGTGGGACAATTTGTAATTTCAAAAAGTGAACGAGTAGCTACAAAAGAATATTTCCGTGTATAAACTGTTAAGAATTTGATAATAGCGCGACGGAATTTATAGACGCAAGGAGAAAGAGAAAAGGGCGCTTATAGGGATACGTAACACCTAGTCTCCCGAAAGTAAAAGTCCTGCCTAGGTTTCCATATATTAAAATGCATGAAAACCAACAACATTTTCTATAACGTTAAAGTATGCACCAAGTACGCGAATATAATCATTTCCTTCTAAACTTACGCACATGATGATGTAATTCATTTCAGGTCATAATACGTCTTAGGACGATACAATACGACTCTGCTATTGTCAGCTGCACGTATTACACGACATTGAAATTTTGGTACTATACACCGTCATTAATAGAACGTCTACCGTCTATTATGTAACTTGTATCAGAAAATTCACCACCATGTTTACTGACTAGGATATATTAAAGTAACAGCATTAAGAAAATTGAGATTATTCTGTTCACAGATACGACTCCCTTGGAACGGCAGAATAGCCTCAGATGTCAAAAGGTTCCACATATTTCCCTATAGAGTTTCTCCTCTGTGTTTCAAACAGTGATAGCCAGAATTGACTTTTTAACGCAGAAGATAGTTTGAGGAAAAATACATATTCCAGATTCGAAGTGCCGTGGCTGCAGCTTGTACGTACCACATCACACGGTCTGTTCCAAAGCGATAATACATGCCCTATCACCAAGGACGCCTCCTCAATCTTGCGGCTGTTTTATATTTCCTACCACAATTTTTTTTCTCTTGAGCCACATTCTTGATTTGCTTACATAAAAGTCAGTCTGTTTCACAATATGTTTTGACTTATTCTTGTAACAGCTGAAAATGCCATATCTCGCTCAATTAAGGAGTTGGTACCGCATAACTGATAATATAAGACTTATCTATTTATTACTTCTGAACAATTCATTTGCCAAAATTGTGATTTACCTTTATAATATTTTTATTACTAGCAATTTATTTTGATCAATACACATCTTATGATCTAGGTACAAAATTAATTTGAAGGTTATGATTTTTAAAGATTTTCTTTTAAAACCGATGCAGGAACTGTTTCAAATGGGATTACACTTTACAAAACGTTCCACTCCCTAGAGATATTCTTCACACACTTTTCACATAGTCTCCATTTTACTTTTAATTCTAAGCCTAATTATAATTTATTTATTAATATTGATACCTTTGCATTCAGAATCCTGTAATTTATCTCCACTTCTAATCGGTCTTCTGACGACTTTTTTATTGCTTCCCATTCTTTTTATGTAACTAGAGATCAGATTCCTTGGCTTTGGTTTTATTTTTTTCCAGTGTGTTTTTTCTTTGATTTCATTTCCTTCTTCCGACGATTAGTTCAATAATTTTCTGTGTTATTGAAAAGTTATTCGTATTTTTTGTACATACATTTGTTCGTTTTATGTTCTTCATAATCCTCATGAAAAACAATCTAATGTGCAATTCATTATCACAATACCAGCTGACTCAATGAACTTCAAACGCACTGCATATTTCCTTGGTTTACTACGATTTCACTGTAGCAGTAGGTGACGTCTTGGGTTTCATCTGTTAACCATTGAATGCCTTACACTGATCTGATGAGCTACCTCATCATATAATGCACGGACTCATATTATCAAGTAATTCTATTGAAATACCCGCGCTGCAACAAGTCTTGAGTCATATTTTTGTTTAGTACAACAATTTAGATACATACCGGTAGATATTCTCACTAAAGTCACTATTTCCTGACGCATACTTTTTAAATAGATCCAATG
Organism: Locusta migratoria; assembly: GCA_026315105.1. NCBI lineage: Eukaryota > Metazoa > Arthropoda > Insecta > Orthoptera > Acrididae > Locusta > Locusta migratoria. The sequence goes on along the minus strand of CM048749.1, from coordinate 108,713,417 downwards.
AACTCCATGGTTTATGACATATTGCTCAGAAAGAAATCTATATCCATTTGTAGATTCTGTATTTATAATTGCTCACAATAATTCGTAATTTTTCTGTGAGTTAATTAAGTGGGTAAAGGATATGTCGGTTATGACACTATCCCCAAAATCAAAACAAGAATCGTTTTCAGCAATGAGATTATAGTCGGTAAGAACGCGTTCATTTGTCCTAATTTCTTGCTGTTACGTCAGTTTTTAATACTTATTATGGGATAATCTGAGGCACTATTTGTTTCATTTCTTGTTAACTACACAATGAATCCAAATATCCTTGTTTAGTATTTGTAATAGTTCTGTGTATGGGAAGCGCAGAACGTAAGATATATAGGCCTACTGTGGCGTTTACAACCTTTACATTCTTTCTATTATATTCTTCCATAATGTAAATGAAACGTTTCGAGTAGTTCAAAAGCAACATACAAAAGAAGAGAACTAAATAATTGACTACTACCAGATACAGAAAAGCCTCTTGTGCTGTATTACATTCAATGCTGAGGTCTCAGTAACATTATATTGAACAATGTGATTCAGGTGGTAGACATATCACATACAAAATATCTTCATTATTATTGCACATTTCAGTGAAGCAGTCAAATGGAACCAGAGGATTCGCTAAAATGCTGTACTTTAGTGCCACATCGTAACATTTAGAAAATGCCAGCAGTTTTGTCCTGTTACAATTTCATTAAATTTTCACATCCTTTTAAGAGCCATGAAGTGGCTTATGCTCGAATAATTCATCGTAAAGACATTAGGTGACGATCGTAAGCAGGAATACTGCTCCTTTCATAATAAAATATAATTGTCCATCATACCTGCCGGCATTATACTCTACTTCCATACTGCACAGACGCAAGTTGCAGCGACAGTGTTTGCTGTTACGACAATCTCACTGTTATATCCCCAACAAATGTCCCCCACATTCTTGTAATTATTACAGTGTGAAATACGGTACTTACCCTATAATTCTGAAATTCTAAATTCAGCAATTCTTACCATTGCAGCTATGATTCTTTTTAAACCCTTCAAAGACATATATATGCAATGCAACACAAAACATTGTGTATCAATAGCACTTGCGATCATTGTATCTAAGTACGGTTATTCTCCCATGCTTCAAACGCGTTTTTGAAAATTGATAAAGACATTTTCTTTTCATTCTGACATATCACACAGCAACAAACATTTTGATCTTTTGCTATCAGAAGAATATTTTTTACTTTACTCGCAGTAAGTTCGAAATGTACGGAGATGTAAATTATCTGGGTTTGGTATGTAAGTTGTAAATGGCGTCGCAATCTATAGCCGTCCATTCGCTCCCGGGCCGGAATTTATGTAACCCATATGTCTGTTGCCGTATGTGTTGGTGGGTGAACGTGTCCAAATGATTTCACCGGCTCGCCGAACCTCGCATTTTACTGGCTCGGTAAATTCCAACAATGATCGGGGCTTCCCCAAAAGCGTAAAAGATGTACTAAAGTGAAAATATTTATAAGAACAACTTTACACTAATTTTGTCTCACTTGTTCATTTATCTACTCCCTACTCTACGTAAGTAATGCACTTATGTATGAGAGGGTTAGAGCCAAAGGGGTGAAAATGATATTTCATGAAAAAATTAGTTCATCTACAGCACACTAAAGCATTAATACTTGTTAAATTTCATAAAGAATTTAGTGCCAGAAAGGTACAAGGGTGCTTGAATCCTCTTTCCTCTGAGCAGACCACAAGAATCATGTTTGCGGTATGTTCACGTTGTAATTTATTGTAAAGCTGTTGCACACACAAAATTTTCCACGTGTCGTGGTTAAGCGACAAAACTAACTTTTTCTATCCATCTCTCTCTCTCTCTCTCTCTCTCTCTCTCTCTCTTTTTGTTGAAAGATACATTCTACTTATTACAGGTAACGGAATATAAATATTCTTTTACCTAGCAATAATACGTTTTCTGCCAGAATTTGTGTTTTTGCAGTACTTGTTTGTTTTATTTACGGTTGGTTAGGTTTCGGGCAGAACTGTTATGTCTACGACAGATGGTGGTAGAAAAAATTTTGTTACTTCTGAAGTCTCCAACACTTCCATATATGAAAGCAGGGTAAAGAAAGAGCAGAATTAGCCACATCTGCATATTTCCTCATATTCTGTACGTGAAGGAAGTGCATACGCATTTTTATATCGTGACTAAATCACTGACTCAAAATGTTTGTAGGCGATTAATAACCGTGCAGTTTAGTCCCTTCCAAATCCTCCAACAACCACAACAACAAAATATTTGTAAATCTATGGGACGTAACTTCATTTGATATCAGTCCCTAGCCTTACAAACAACTTAAACTAATTTAAACTAACATAAGGACAACACAGACACCCATGCCCAAGGCAGGACAGGACGGCGAGCAACGGCGGGCTCCGCAGCTAGGCGCCTTAGATCGCTCGGCCACTACTCCGCGGCAAAATCGTAGACTGAATAAGGTACCGGTATGTATGTTATATAGAGTATGAATTATACAGGATTCAAATGTCATCGAAATCGGGTCAGCGGTTTAGAGAAGTTCGCGTTTTGTCTAAACATTCTATTCTTTATGTTGAATCGTATTACGTACAACAGATCAACACTTAAAAGTATTTTCATAAGTGCGATAAATTTAAAACGTCAAAGAATAAATAGCTTCTCCAAGGAGTAGTCGTCAAGCGTCGAAGAAGCTATGAGCGTGATGCTCATGTGTTCCACGTATCTATTTATAAACTTAAAATCGATATCTTGAATTACATATTTTCTACGTTCATCCTCAACGTTTGAGAAATATCCACACCCTATTTCATCGAAACCGGTTGAGCAGTTTAATCGTGGAAGGGTAATAAGGGAGCTTCTTCCGCATTTATAATATTGGTATGGATTTATGTTAATAGTTCAAATGTTCAAATGTTTGTTAAGCTGATGGGACTTTACTACGGGGGTCATCAGTCCCTAAACTTACAAACTACTTATGAACTACCTTATACTAAGGACGGCACAAATATCCATGCCCGAGGGGGGATTCGAAACCCCGACCGTAGTGGCCGTGCAGATCGTGACTGGAGCACCTCAGTCCCCTCGGCCATGTTACTAGTTCGTTCCGAAATGCATACGGATTATGCTGCAAATTATTTTAATGTAATATATACAAATTATTATTATTAATTTTTTTTCAGTTCTATTTGGTAATTTCGAGAAACCGGAGGTTACACTTTAGTGTCCTTCTACCCCTTTGCTTCCTAACCATCATATAAATTTATGCCACGTAAAGATGTAACACCCATTTTTTGTCCTGAGCGGTTAAATTTAACCAATATACTGTTATTTACGAACGTAGGCTTTCGCGGTCATTATTGTTAACGTTAAAAATCTTCTGAGCTATTTGCCGCGTCATGATAATATAATATTTCCAACGTTTCGCATCCGTTGCAGGAAATACTGTTACCTCCTTGTGCTGGTCTTATAAAGCGTGATCTGTCTTAACAATTTAGTTTTGATTGGTGTTTGCACTGGTGTTTCTGATAGGTGGAAATAGGATGGAAATATGCGCTTTATTGGTGTTTACATCGTTTGTCAACACAGGAAGACAAGACCGGTGAGAGTTTGTACCCGTCTTCTCTGTTCATGTTGTAGGGGTTTTTCTGACTTCGATTGCTTCACAAATTTTTCTCTTCGTTTTAAATGGCAAGAGCACTTGTACGTTCTTGAAGTTTATATTACGGCTGCACTCTTCTTCGTGTTCTGCAACCGCTGACTTGCTGTGCTGTTTTAAACATATGTACCTCTCAGACGGCCGCGGTGGCCGAGGGGACTGAGGCACTTCAGTCACGGTCTGCACGGCCACTACGGTCGGGTGTTCGAATCCACCCTCGAGCATGGATATTTGTGCCGTCCTTAGTCTTAGCTAGTTCATATGTAGTTTGTAAGCTTAGGGACTGATGACCCCGTAGTTAAGTCCCATAAATTCTACAAACATTAGAACATTTTTTCCACTTCTCATGTTCTGCCATTCGTACATGGGCAGGGCTTACTGTTGCTCCTATGTATACTGTTCCAAATCCGCAGTTTATTTTATACACACCGGCAGTAGTCAGCTTTTCTGTGGGGTCCTTAGTTGATGTGAGGATATCTATTATTCTGTTATTGCTGGAAAAACAGGTTTGATGCCAGCTCGTCGTAATATTGTTTCCAATGCATTCACTGGTTCCCTTAATGTATGCCAAACGTGTTAGCGGTTATTCTTCGACTTCTGTGTCGTTTTCCTTAGATTGCCGTGGTTTTATGGCTTTCTGGATCTCATACCACCAGACATATGTGAATTAGTGAAATACTGCCTGACGTCTACCTATTTCAGGGTTGCAAGGCAAATTCTATGAGCAGATGGACGGGCTCTCCCTTGTTACCTGTATCAGCAGACATCTTCATGGAGGCCTTGGAGGAGACAGCTTTGAACTCAGCACCTTTACGACCAAAGTACTGGATTAAGTATGTCGACGACTTCATTATATGGTCACACGGAAACGAAAAGTTAGCTGAATTCCTTGAACATCTCAACAGCCAACATGAGAAAGTAATATGTGGAACAGTATACATAAGAGATACAGGAAGGCCTTTCCATGTATGAATGGCAAAACATGAGAGGTACATACGTTTAAAACAGCACAGCAAGTGAGCGGTTGCAGAACACGAGAAAGAGTGCAACCATAATATTAACTTCAAGAACGTACAAGTGCTCTGTAAACAGCCATTTAAAACGAAGAGAAAAATTCGTGAACCAATCGGATTAGTAAACGCCACTACAACATGAAAAGAGAATACGAGTACCAACTCTCACCGTCTTGTCTTCCGGTGTTGACAACACGGCGACGCTTTGCGGCGAGCGGTACAACGGGCCCTCAGGCCGCAGATGGGCGTTCCTGACAGCGTGGCAACTTCGTCACTACCCAGAAGAACTACGCCGACCATTCGGTTGCCGCCGTTGATGGCCAAGAGTGCGCATGCGTACAACTTCCTGTTTTCCACTAATAGGAATCACCGATGCAAACACCAATAAAGCGCTTCTTCCTTTCCTATATCCACCTATCAGAAACACCAGTGCAAACACCAGTCAAAACTAAACTGTTAAGACAGTACACGCTTTATAAGACCAGCACAAGGAGGTATCAAGTCGGTATTCCCTGAGGAAGGATCCTGCAACTTATCCGAAACGTTGGAAAGATTTTATTATCATGACGCGGCAAAAGCTCAGAAGAATTTTAACGTTAATATACTGTTTTTGGCAAATGTCAGAGAGGTGGACCTTAGAATTTGTTTTGTTGTTTTATTTTATTTATTTTTTTCCTTTTTAGCTCGAGTATCAACTAAGATATTGGAGCAAGCTCTTTTATTTTTGTTTTTTTCTGTATAGTCTATGGGACTTAACTACGGGGTCATCAGTCCCTAAACTTAAAAACTACTTATGAACTACTTACGAACTAGGACGGCACAAATATACATCGCGGTGGCCGAGGGGCGGAAGTGTCGTTACATCTATTCCGACTTTAAATATACTGCCTCGCCATAGATACCACCCTACCGCCGCCATCACTCTGCCAGCTATTGTTGCATTGACCGGAAGGATTTGGCCTACGTACCAAATTTTCGATAGGATTTTGGTGTTAACAAAGTGAACTCTTTCAAGTAAATTTTGCATACGACCGTAGTTCTGTCGGAGACATGCTCTCGTCATATTTAAAATGTCTCTCCAAGTTGCAGCCGTTGTTCGCAGAGGACAATTATACATGTTTATTCCGAGGAGTTTCAGGAAGTCGGTACGCACGTAGTCTTCTCCCTCATTTTCTGGGAACCCTCTTCCTAATGGCAGTAATTTCGTTTTCCGTATGTTCAGTCTGGATCCTGAAGTGTGTTCAAACTCGCCAACCACCGTGTGCACGTCACGCAGTTCCTGAGCGTTGTTAAGAACAACTCCCACGTCATCCGCGTACGCGATGCATTTGAGAGTGCTGCCGTAGATGGTCATTCCTTGGAGCCGTTGGCTGAGTCTCCTAAGTAGTGGGTCGATAGCAATGACGAAGAGAGTCATTGACAAAGGACAGCCTTGTCGTACGGATTTCTCTATGGGGATTGGTTTCGTGAGATGTCCGTTTATCTTTACCCTCGACTTGGCATTGTTAAAGAGATTTTTGAGCATGCAGACGAATTCTTCCCCAAACCCCAGACGGGTCATTATTGCGAAGAGGTACTGATGCCTGATCCTGTCAAAAGTCTTGTTAAGGTCTAACGATAAGAGTGCTGCTTCTGGACGTGTAAGAGCACAGTAGCTTATGAGCTCCCTATAATCAGTGAGACTTTGAAGGATCGTTCGTCCCGGTACTGCTGCCGTCTGACTTAGATGTATGATTTTATGCAACACCAGTTTGATCCTCGCTGCCATGACACGGGCTACTATCTTGTAATCCGAGTTGAGTAAGAATAACGGGCGGATTTTATGCATCTCATTACAGGGGTATTCCTTGGGAATAAGGACTATGATCCCCTCGTTGAATCCATCCGGTATAATTGTCCCGTCCTTAATTTCGTTGCACATGTAGAGGAAGCAGTTTTCCAGTAGGTACCAAAATCGTTTGTAGAATTCTATTGGCAATCCGTCCGCGCCAGGTGATTTGTTTCCTTGTGCTCTTTTCATTGCTGATCTCAGTTCTTCTACTGTTATGTCCACCAACAGAGATTCCGCCTCTCGTGTATTCAGTCGGTCAGGTAAGCTGTTCATAATCTGCCTGAGCAACTCGTCGTCGACATGCTCCGAAGCGTACAATTCCGTATAATACTCAGTGACGTATTGCTTAATTGCCCGGTGATCTTTCAATAGGTTTCCGTCTCCTTTTCGAAGGCTGTGTATCAGCCCATTCCGCTTGTGACGTTGTTCCTTCGCGAGGTGGTACAGCGAAGGCGCTTCCCCGGACAAGCTGTTGTGGTCTCTCGACCGGATTATGATGCCTTCCATTTGTTTTCTTTTTAGCGCCGTTAATTTTGCTTTCACTTTTTTAATTTTTAATATGGTGTCCGCTGTTCTGTTACGACATTCGTGGAGTTCCCGGAGGCAACGGAAATAAAACTCAGACACGCTCTTTTCGTCTTGACGCCGTTGAAAGCAATACGTTTTTAAGCAACTGATTATCTTTAGTTTCGCACACTTGCACCACCATTGTATCGTATTTGGGAAGTTTCGGCGTCGTCTCATACAGGTGTTCCATACCTCTTCCACACGAAGCCTCAAACTATCTTCTGGAAGGATAGTGACGTTAAGTTTCCAGATGTTCCTTCCCCGAAAAATATCCTGTTTGGTCATTTTCAGTTGACAGTGATACGCCAGATGATCTGAGAAATACACTGGCCATGTTTCAGGTCCAGTGACATTTGCTGTTAAGCACGGTGTTACATAAATCCTATCAATTCTACTAGCTGAGGTGGGGGTATAAAAGGTAAAACATTGACGATCTCCATGAATAACTTCCCAAGTATCGGCAAATCGCATCTCTCGTATTACGCGGTCTAACTCTGCGCTGTAATTAAAGTTGGGATGCTGATCTTTTCTCTTAAGCACACAATTAAAATCACCGGCTAAAACCATTGCTTCTTCAGCTCGTCGAATTAGATACAGGAGGTCCTGTTCATAAAAAAAGTGATCTCTCCGCCCTGTGCTGGTTGCCTGAAGGAGCGTAAATGTTTATAAAACGAACGCCATGGATTAAACAAGACAACCCTCGGCCGTTTGCTATCCGTTCTATATCAGAGACTACGATTCCCTCCTTAATCAGGAATGCCGTCCCAAAGGCTCCATCCAACGTCGTGTTTAAAATCGCATCATAGCCAGTTATATTTAGCTGTAGCTCATAGTCGACCTCTTGTAACATCACGATGTCAACATCGGCGCTGTGGATGTAATCTCGGAGGGCGTCAACCTTCAGCAACGTCGTTATTTTATTGATGTTCAGGGTTGCTATTTTATATGTTTGCAGAAGTGACATCTATGGGTATAGGATCAAATGTTCCCCTGTAACACGAGTGAAATCATGTACAGGCAGGAAAGACAGGTCATCCAACTAGTTGGAAGTTCAGACGCCCTCTGTCCGCCGGAGTTCATCGTGCAAGGATGTCTTGGTGTTGTACATCGTAAATGTAGTAAATTTTAGTAAAAATCCGGGTCGTCATCTCTATCCCGCGGCGGGCCCTCTTGTCCAGGAGGCAGTCCGCCATGTGGTTCCACCTGCATTGTATCAGCATCGCCGTGGTCCTCTGCATTATCTTCCATGTCCTGGTACCAATCCAGCGTACGGTTGTCGGGGATCGGACGTTCCTTCTCCTGTACCGTGGATACTAACGGTTTATTCTTATTGTCGGAACCTTTTGTGTCTTTTCCCGTGGGGGCAAAAGTTGCCGCTTTTCCGGTTGTTCGGTCCGACATGTCTCCCGTTCGCGATTTCTTGTTTGTTTTAGAAGGCTGTGAGCCGCTGGCCGTGTCCTTCGCCGTGATTTTCTGGCGAACTTGCGCCGCCCTTTCCCGCAGCGTCGGCGCATATTTTTCCGCTGCTTCATGAGCGATGCGACGCTTCTTGTGTTCCTGGGGAGATACGTCGCCTGAAGTTTCAGTTACCTCCATCATGTCCATCTCTGATGGAGCGCTGTGTGCTTTGACCTCCAAAATTGTGGGAGCAATTTCGGACGAGCCGTGGTGTGCCGGTGTCACTGCGGCACAACTCTTATCCGCCACGCGATCGGCAGCAGTCGGCACCGCCGTGTCACAGGAGTCCATATTCACATCGTCTGCCGAAGTGTTTTCGGCGACAGGTGCGTCCGTCGTTATCTTCGAATCCACCACGACACCGTCTGCCGAAGCGTTCACGGTAACAGTCGTGTCTGTCGCTACAGCGCTAGATTCTCTGGTTGCGCCTTCTACAAACGTGTCCTCGGTGGCAGATGTGAGAGCCGCTACGGTCGGTTGTGTGGCCACGTGTCCGCGGGCTACCGCTGCGTACTTGAGCGGCAGTGAAGTTACGGTGGTCGGCGCTTCCGCCTCGCCTACCGGGGTCTGTGTCACTCGTCGTTGCATACATTGAGAGCGGACATGACCGGTGGAGCCGCACGCCCCGCACGTGCGTGGTTGACCGTCGTACATTACTATTGCCCTATAGCCACAAACTGAAATATAGGACGGGATGTGTTTCAGAAGTTCGATTCTGACTTGTCTAACGCCATTCAACACCTTGAATTTGTGAGCACCGGACCATATTTCAGCAACATTACTAATGATGGTGCCATAACTCTTTAAAACAGAGTCGATATCCTCGGCGGTAATTTCAAAAGGCAGTTCGAATATTCTAACCGTCCTGATACCTAGACCCACTTGTGTTATGCGGACCTCTCCTATATTACCGTCGGAATGCTTAAACTTTGAAATTCCTCGGCAAGATTCGACAACCGCGTCACATTTGGCTGCACTGAGAAGTTTCAAATAAACCGTGCTGCTACAGAGCGACAAATGGTAACCAATGACATCGTCGGTATTCAATTTCAATGATTCTTCTATAAAATCCTCAATCTCAAAAGATGTCGGTCGCACTAATTTCGGGTCAAACGTCAATTTCAATGTGTCTCTTCGTGGTGGTTGCGTCATCGTTAAGTCGTTCGAAATATCATCACCAACAAGTAAACACGCTCAGCGGCGTGGCACTTACCACACAAAGAGCGCTCTGCCGGCAGCGGCGAGGACGTAAACACCAGGCGTCCGCACTGCTCGCCCGCCGACAGCGGAATGCAACCGAGGCGCGCTGATCTATTTAAATACAGTTTTAATCATTAGTTACCACCGTCATTGCAGATGTGTCTTTCAGCCAGTTTGCACACATGCTTAAATAAAGAATAACCAACTGAACGGAATGGACAGTGTGCTGAAGGGTGCATATAAGATGAACATTATCAAGGGCAAAACTAGGGTAATGGAGTGCAGTGTAAGAAAATCAGGTAATGCTGAAGGAATTAAATTGGGAAACGAAGGAATAAAGGATGTAGATGAGTTTTGTTATTTGGGCAGTAAAATAACAAATGATGGTCGTAGTACAGAGGATATAAAATGCAGAATGGCAATGGGTAGAAAAGCATTCTTGAAAAAGAGAAATTTGTTAACATCGAATAGTGATTTAAGCCTAAGGAAGTCGTTTCTGAAGACAATTGTATGGAGTGTTGCCTTGTATGTGAGTGAAACATGGACCATAAACAGGGCGGACAGGAAGAGGATAGAGTCTTTTGAAATATGGTGCTACGGAAGAATGCTGAAGATTAGGTGGGTGGATCGCGTAACTAAAGAGGAAGTACTGAACAGAATTGGGGAGAAAACAAAATTTCTGGCATACCTTGACTAAAAGAAGGGATAGATTGGTAGGACACATTCTTAGACATCAAGGAATTAAGAATTTAGCGTTGGAGGGAAGTGTTTGGGGAAAAAATCGCAGAGGAAGACCAAGAGATGGATACAGTAAGCAGATTCAGACAGATGTAGGTTGCCGTTCTTATGTGGAGATGAAGAGGCTTGCTCAGGATAGGGTATTGTGGAGAGCTGCATCAAACTAGTCTCCGGACTGTAGACCACAACAACAAGAACCTTTTTTTAACGCTTAGGGACGGAAAGGGGGCCGGCGCCACCCGCCCCAAAGAAGACGACGCGCACCGGCGCGGACCTAGGCGCTGCGGCGGAAGAGGCAGCAGCGGCTTTCAAAGCCGCCATGGCAGCTGAGAGCGTGGCCTTCCGAGCCGAGCTCGCTGCCGAGACGGAGAGGGCCTGCCGACAACTTCGGCAACTGCACGCCCAACTGGCGCGCAACACCTGGCACGAAGAAGCTGTGGGCCGGCCGCGGTGGCCGAGGGGACTGAGGCGCTTCAGTCACGGTCTGCACAGCCACTACGGTCAGGGATTCGAATTCCCCCTCGGGCATGGATATTTGTGACGTCCTTAGCTGTAGCTAGTTCATAAGTAGTTTGTAAGTTTAGGGACTGATGACCCCGCCGGCCGCGGTGGCCGAGGGGACTGAGGCGCTTCAGTCACGGTCTGCACAGCCACTACGGTCAGGGATTCGAATTCCCCCTCGGGCATGGATATTTGTGACGTCCTTAGCTGTAGCTAGTTCATAAGTAGTTTGTAAGTTTAGGGACTGATGACCCCGCCGGCCGCGGTGGCCGAGGGGACTGAGGCCACTACGGTCACTACGGTCGGGGGTTCGAATCGCCCCTCGGGCATGGATATTTGCGCCGTGCTTAGGATTAGCTAGTTCATAGGTAGTTTAACCCCGTAGTTAAGTCCCATAAGCTTAACAAACATTTGAACATTTTTAACTGATGACCCCGTAGTTAAGTCCCTTAAGCTCTACAAAGCTTAGATTAGAAGAAGCTGTGGATGCTCCGGCGCCCGCCCCTGCAGCGCAGCGCTCTGGGGCGACCACCTTCGAAAAGGCAGGCGCTCCTGGGCCTCTAGGACCACAGTCGATAGCCACTAGGGATGGGAAAAACCGACCGGTTAAAACCGGTATTTGAGTTTTGAATAACCGTTTTTCTTTTTTCGGTATTTATTTGGCGTCGGTTGCAACCGGTTGTTTTAGTTATTGCCAAGAACCGAGTAAAAAAAAACCGCTACGACTACTTCCTGTAGTAGTGGGTCAAAATGTGTTTTTTGTAAATAAATGACCCTAATGTTTAGGGCTATTCCTAAAATTTCCACTGCTGTGGTATATTAGGTCATCGTAGTAATTAAGAAAAGCGATGAGTGATAATTTAAGAACAATCCCGGCAGTCAGAAACGCGCAACAAAAGCGTGGCATAAGAACTTAAGAACTGGTGCAGCTACTGAGGCATCGATGCACCAGTTGCCGTGTGGCGTGGCCTATTAGACGACGCGCGTGCTCCGGCAGTGTACAAGAGTTGCCTCCGTCTGGTCATGCAGCAGTCCAAAAAGCTGAAAACGGGTGGAGGTACTACAAACATGCTGTGTCATTTAAGGAGAAAGCATCCAAAATGTTTCTTGGAAGAGAAGGTAAATTCGATTCATATGTATTATCATATTTCGTATGCGCTGGCTCACAAGTCCAACTTACGGAGTGGTTGGCTCAATATTCGCAACTGCCGGATGGAAATACTAGGCTTCGTATATCGTCTTCTACGGACTCCTGGCTAGGCTTACACACACTCAAGAAGGCGTACTATTCGGAGGGGATCTAGCAAAATATGGAAAGACTAGTTATTTGTCGTATAACGTAAACTTACCTACATTTCGTATTTACCTACATTTTCGAAACCAGAAGAACCGAAAAAAGGATTACGGTTTCTGTTTCGGCCGCAAAATATGTTTCGGTCGAACTCTAGTGGAAATAATTGCAATAAAAAACCGAAATCCGGTTATTTAAAAAACCGGTTATCTTGAGCAATTTTTATGGTGCGGTTAAACTGGAGATGAAAAGAACCGGTATAACCGAAAACCGGTTGTTTCAGCAAAAACCGCCATCCCTAATAGCCACCACCAAGCTGACGACTGAGCAGATGAAGGCGATAGAGCCGGCCGCGGTGGCCGAGGTGACTGAGGCGCTCCAGTCACGGTCAGCACGGCCACTACGGTCGGGGGTTCGAATCCCCCCTCGGGCATGGATATTTGTGCCGTCCTAGTTTGTAAGTAGTTCATAAGTAGTTTGTAAGTTTACGGACTGATGACCCCGTAGTTAAGTCCCATAAGCTTGACAAACATTTGAACATTTTGAAGGCGATAGAAGACTTCAGGACCGCGATGGTAGGAGCATCACTGAAGGACGGTTTTAACATGCAGTGATGACCGGCGACGGGAACGTCGCGCACTTACGCGAGCTGAGGATGGAGGCCGCCGCTGGAAGAGAAGGCGCACCAGAACACCGTGGCACACTGCCGCACCTGGGCAGCTGTGGCAGGGCGGGCCAATGCAGCAAATGCTGCTGCCATACTCACCGGACTGATCTCTTTATGACAACCATTACCACTGACAACAGTATCCAATGTATGATACCCATTACTAACATAACTATTACAATAAGAATCAGCTGAAGCCCAATCCAAGTAAGACCCAGACTTGCCTATTCCATCTTAACAATAGAGAGGCAAAGAGGGAACAATGTTTGCTGGAATGGCACAAGATTAGAACACTGTCCTTCCCCAGTGTACTTGGGAGTTACCCTTGATAGGAGACTATCATTTAAGCGCCACATTGAGAAGAGCAAGGCAAAAGTCCAAACACGAAATAACTTACTTGGCAAACTAACAACGTCAAAATGGGGAGCTAATAAGTTTTTCGTACGACAGCAATGGCGCTCTGTTACTCTGCTGCTGAGTTTGCAAGTCCTGTGTGGGAACGATCATGCCATGCAAACAAACTGGACCCTGTCCTGAATCAGACCTCTAGGCTTGTCACTGGCTGTCTCAAACCTACATGAGTTGAACACTTATACTCATTATCAGGAATCGCTCCACCAAAAATCCGTCGATCGGTACAGAGCAGCATCGAACCATCAAAACAGCTTAAAGACCAACGTCACCCACTATATGGGTACCAAACTGTACCAAAACGCCTTAAATCAAGAAGCAGTTTCCTACATTCAACGGAACCACTCGCAGACCCACCAAGAACTACCAGAATAAAATTGTGGTGGGAGCAGCAAGGACATGCCAACTATGCCGAGGAGGCGCTACCACCAGGCGTAGAACTTGACTGGCAAAGATGGAAGATTCTGAACAGACTGCGGTCTGGAATGGGTAGACGCAAAAAGAATTTGCACAAATGGGGAATCGGTGAAAGTGTTTTGTGTTCGTGCGGAAACATACAGACCATGGACCACCTGCTGGAACGTCCGGCAGTAAATCAACCAAGAGCGTGCTCAGTCCCAGACCTGATGACTTGCAGCAGTACAGCAATGGCATATATAAACTTCTGGAAGAACGAGATATGAAGTTGTTCATACTATTATTGTACATAATTTTCATGTATTATATGTTATTGTAAAAATGTGTAGACATTATTATCATTTTACAATTTGTGAATTTATTATATACTGTTTGTAGCTCGCATACGAAATACATACATACTAACATAACCCTACCGTGCATCAGCTCTCGCAGTTAGCATACAACCGCTACTGCCCTTGCAACCTACCCCACTGCGCAGAGGGTTTTTTTCCGCCTTAGCGCTTGCCTTGGCACTTTTTTCCCTCCGCCCTTTCATACCTTTACCCTTCGCTTACCTTTCGACCAATTCTATCTCCAGAAGCACCGTATTAATGGGTGATCGTGCTCACACGTACGGACAACATCGCGGTTCCCACATCCCGTGATCCACCTTAGCAAAACTAACCAAACACGGAGGTGACAAAAGAATGTTTGATTTGGTCACCACGTCGGTGTGGGCCAGGAGGGGCCCCATCTCTTCGGCTGCCTATTAGTGCATGTTATGCAAGTTTATATTAGCATGGTAATAAAACGTTGCTTAATTGGTGAAAAGCACACATTTAAACTCCACTGATGAAGGGCAAACGGACAAAATACCGTACGACATTTGAAATCAGCCTCATCGACTGCCCAGTCAACTGACGGTAGGCGTGAAATTTCTATCGTTGTAACAAGAGATGACAGTTCTCTGATTCCACTGTGTGGACATATTAGCGTCGAATCCACAACAGTGTTGTTTCTAAAATTCAGTCTTCTTTTGTGTCACATTTTTACGTTAAAGCAGCCTGCAACTGTCAAGCATGTCGTACCGTGTCGGTTCGAAGAGGTAGCCCTATACCTCTGTACATATTCAATGGGATTTCACTTACAATCACCAGCAAAGGTGAATATGTATCTGCACATTGTGGTACATGTCTACGTGCAACGACTGTTGAAGGAGGAATGACCGTTGTTTACAAACAGATGGATCTTAATTTAGAATGATAGTGCGAGTGTCACAGTCAATAAAGTCGGAAAATGAGATACACGGAAAGAGCAATTAGTTTTGTGCCTAATAAGTTGTTCGGGAGAGCAGGTCTTAGCAATAGTATAAGACTATAAAAGTAGTTACACTTCTTTTGGATAAAAAAGCATATGTATACATTGAACATCAGACTCAGTGCTTTATAAGCAGCTACCGCTTGACAAGTAGCATGCTTTGTGGATGGACAATTCCGCTAGAAGAATATGAGATATACCATAGATGTGGCGAAGACAGTAAGGCATTAACTTGGAGAAAGACTGGACGAAGACAGACAAAACTGAGTCATTGGAAAATATATCTGTTCCATTTGAAGGCAGTAGAGTACAATGGTGAATTTAAAAATGTGTCTAAGGAATGTAGTAAAGTACGAGAGAAATACGAATTGTTCTCAGATATAATGGTAAAATTGGAAAAAATAAAGATATTAAAATAAAGGAAAGTTGTTTGTTGGGAAAGGAAATATTGTACCAAAGGACGAATTTACTGTGTGAAAATTGGAAGTTGAATTTGTCTTAGCATGCTGTTTACGACTTCATGAGGTACACTTATAAAATTATGTTTATTTTTGACCCAGTATCAGCACAGAGAAATTGGCAGCTGTTAACTTAGTGAAGAGAGCTAAGGAGGGTTTAGAGAATTGTATATAATGTATCAGGCCAAAGAAGATCTGTGAATTCCGTGCAGCCGATGTTTATACTCCTTTTATCTACCACCAGGAGAAGTTTTAAATACATACTTGCGAATTGATATATTTTAAAAGGTGCGAAGATGAACAGCAAAAGTAATCTGTACATATAAGACAGTCATGTTAGTTACACTATTTATAAGTAAAGAACGTCTGAACCGATTTGACTCAAAATTTGTAGGTAGATAGCTTAGAAGCAGAAGACGGACGTAGGATACTTTTTGTCCCGTTTGATTGCGTATTATATCAGAATTTGAGAAAAACTGAAAGTACGCTTGCAGCTGGGATCATTTTCTCGATTATCCAACAATCAGATTATTCATTCGCTTCTCGCCTTATTTTTACCTCCATGATGTTATCGGTGGTGATCATATCTTTGGAGCATTGTAAAGATAGAATTGATGTTATTGCAACCAAATTAAGTACAGGTCATGTTTTATTTTTTAGAACAATGTCTTCACTGCGTCGGCGTAATATCGGTCGGCGTACGTGCAATACAATCTTACTACGTACTCGTAGTCAATGAGACCAACGAAGATCGTACACAGCGCTTGGAGGTAAATCGAAAATAAATTCTCAAGCACGATCCGCTATGTCTCTGGAACAAAGGGTACATTCGAGTTCGACTCCCTCAGTTGCAGTTTACGCACGAATAATTTGGGTCGTCGACAAAACAGACGGCCATGCGTGACAATTATAATTGAACGGTTGGGGTACAGATACAATCCAGCAGTCGATTACGCAGCGGATGCTTCAGTTGGCTTCGGAACAAACTGTCTCCATCTAAAATTTCATTGGCTATCCCAAGCTTTGCCAAGCGGCTTCATTCCTACGATACAACAGCTGTTTCCAACATAGGTATACCACGCATGTGTCGCGGTTTGTAAAACTTTACCGGTATGTTGCAATGCTGTTAATCATGTTTCAATTAGATTCCTAATAAGACAAGAAATGAACGAAACACAAAAACTTTCGAAACGTATTGCCATCCCACTTATTTTATTTCAATTATTTGTTTTGCTTCATATGGATATTCTATCATTAAAGTACGATCACGCTACAACTACTAGGTATGCACGTGTTATACGAAAAATTTCTTTACTGCTTGCTACGATAAAAATATGCTAAGCTGTGCTGTAAACATGTGGTTTTTTTTATTCCCAGTCACTTTTAACATAAAACAGGAAAGTTGTTTTTATGCCCACACTTATAATCATACCTGTTCGTACAATGCAACCATTAAATGTGCGGCCATTGAAGCTACTAGCCTCACAGATAGAGCAGCTCGAAACGTCTCTCTAATAACCCGTTTCCAATTGATTTACCTCTCCATTTTGACTTCTATCCGCCTACGGTCGGGAGTTCGAATCCCCCCGCGGGCATGGATATTTGTGCCGTCCTTAGGCTTAGTTAGTTCATAAGTAGTTTGTAAGTTTAGGGATTGATGACCCCGTAGTTAAGTCCCATAAGCTCTACAAACATTTCAACATTTTTGAACTTCTATCCGCAATCAAGTTCCCGATTGCAATAACAATAAATGAGAGAGCTGGGAAGGAGGAGACAGAGTATGGGGGAATGAAATGGATTTAAAAGGGGAGATAATGTAGACTCAGAGGAAGGGGAGGAGATGGATATGATGTGGAGTAAGAGGGTGTGAAGGTAAGGGGAGGAGGAGATGGACAAAGGAAGAGGAAGGAAGGGATAGACATAGGGAAAAGCTATTCCGAAGCGTTGGCGGGTTTGCTAGTTGTAAATTAAGTAGGTCAAATATATGTACACGTAGTAGGTAGACTGGAAAAGATAATTAGTGATATTGGATCTCAATTCTTATTACTACGTGGAAGAATATGTTGAAGAGGCTAGGTAAAATCACTATTAGCTGGTGAAGGAATTCAAGACAATATACAAACAAGCATGGACAGCAACTTGGTTTAGTGTTGTATATTACGCGCAGACCCAAATAACTGCACCCTCCTAAAATTATCGATATATATATATATATATATATATATATATATATATATATATATATATATATATATATATATATATATATATATATATATATATATGCCCCATGAACCACAGACATTGCCGAGGGTCGGGGTGGCTTGCGTGCCTCAAAGATGCAGATAGACGTACCATAGGTGCAACAACAGTGGAGGGGTTCCTGAAGAGCGACGTGTGGTTCCTGAAGAGGGACTACAGTCGTTACTTTCCCCGAGGACATGCAGCTCTACTGTATGACTATATGATGATGGCGTCTTCTTGGGTAAAACATTCCGGAGGTAAATAGTCCCCATTAGGATCTCCGGGCGGGGACTACTCAGGAGTATGTCGTCATCAAGAATAACAGAACATGCATTCTAAGGGTCGGTGCGTGGAATGTTCTAACCCTTAATCGCGTAGGTAAGCTAGAAAAATGGATAGGTTAAAGTTAGATGTGGTAGGGAATAGTGATGTTCGGTGGCAGGATGAACAGGATTTCTGGTCATGTGAGTACAGGGTTATCAATACAGAATCAGTGCCTACTAGCTCGGCCGATGATGAGGATATCGAAAAAATGAATGAGGAGATAAAATAAATCATTCAAAAAGTTAAGGGAGACGAAAACTTGATTCTGATGGGGGACTGCAACTCGGTAGTAGGAAAGGGAAGATATGGAAATGTAAGAGGAGAATATGGACTGGGAAAAAGGAATGAAAGAGGAGATCGCTTGGTAGAATTTTGCGCAGAGGATAATTTAATGATCACCAACACTTGGTTTAATCATCATGAAAGAAGGCTGTAAACGTGGAAGAGACCAGGAGACACTGTAAGGTACCACATTGACTTTATAATGGTAAGGAATAGTTTTAGAAACTAGGTTCGAAATTGTATTACATATCCAGGGACAGATATGGACTCTGACCATAACTTATTGGTTATGAACTGTAGATTAAAACTTAAGAGACTGCAGAAAGGTAGAAAGATTAGAAGATGGAAACTGGACAAATTCAAGGAACCAGTTGGTTGAGAGTTTCAGAGGGAGCATTACACAAGGATTGGCTGAAACGGGGGAAATTAATACAGTAGAAGAAGAATGGGTAGCTCTGAGAGACAGGGTAGTGAAGGCGGAAGAGGACCATATAGGCAGAAGGACAAGGCCTAATAGAAATCCCTGGATAACACAGGATATACTGAACTTAATTAATGAGAGGAGAAAATATAAAAATTCAGCAAGTGAAACAGGAAACGTCTGTAAATTGAGATTGACAGGAAGTGCAGACTGGCTAAGCAGGAGTGGCTAGAGGACAAATGCAGAACCGTAGAAGAATGCATAACTAGGGGAACGATAGATAGCGCCTATATTAAAATAAAAGAGAAATTTGGAGACAAGAAAAGCAGCGGTATGAATATAAAGAACTCAGACGGAAAACTAGTATTAAACAAAGAGGGGAAAGCTGAATTGTGGAAGGAATATATAGAGGGCCTATACAAAGGAAATAAATTTGGAGGCAGTATTCTAGAAATGGAAGACGAAGTGGAGGAAGATGAGATAGGAGATACGTTACTGCGAGAAGAATTTGACAGCGCTGAAGGACTTGAGTCGAAACAAGGCCCCTGGAGTAGATGATATTCCGTCTGAACTGCTGATATCGTTAGGAGAGCCAGTCATGAAAAAAATTGTATCACCTGGTATGCAAGATGTATGAGACAGGGAAAATAACCTCAGACTTCATGAAGAATATCGTAATTCCAATTCCAAACAAAGAAAGTGCGGACAAGTGTGAAAATTACAGAACTATCAGTATAATAAGTCGTGGTTGCAAAATACTAACACGAATTATTTACAGACGAATGGAAAAACTTGTGGATTCCGACGTGGGGGAAGATCAGTTTGGTTTCAGGAGAAATATAGGAATACTCACATTATGCCTTTTCTTAGAAGATAGGCTAAGGAAAGGGAAACCTACGGTTTTAGCTTTTGTCGATTTGGAGAAAGCTTTTGACAATGTCGACTGGAATACACTCTTCCAAATTCTGAAGGTAGCAGGGGGAAAATATAGGGAGAAAAGAGTTATTTTCAACCTATACAGAAACCAGACAGCGTTTATTAGAGTCGAAGGGCAAGAAAGGGATGCAGAGGTTAGGAAGGGAGTAAGACAGGGTTGTAGCCTTTCCACTGCGACCCTTTCATGTCCTTCGAGTCTAATAATTGCTGTCTGGTTTTTTGAATATAACTCTTCGCCCCCTATATTTTATCCCTGATACCTTCAAAATTTGAAAGAATTTATTCCAGTTAACATTGCCAAAAACGTAGGTTTTCCTTTCCTTAACCTACTTTCTAAGGTATGTGGTAATGTGAGTATAGCCTCTCGTGTTCCTACATGTCTCCTAAATTCAAACTGATCTTCTCCAACGTCGGTTTCCACCAGTTTTTCCATTCGTCTATAAATAATTCGTGTTACTGTTTTTCAACCATGACTGCACTTGCTTTCTTCTGAATTGTAATCACTACATTCTTATTGAAGTTTGAGGGCACTTCCCCTATCTCATACATCTTGCATACCAGGTGGAACATTTTCTTCATGACTGACTCGCCTAACGATAATAACAGTTAGGACCGAACATCATCTACTCCAGGGGCCTTGTTTCTACTCAAATCTCTTAGTTCTCTGTAAGATTCTTCTCGCAGTATTGTATCTCCTATTTCATTTTCTTCAACCTTATCTTCTACTTTTAGAATACTGCCTTGAAGTTGTTTTCCGTTGTACAGGTCTTCTATATATTCTACATATTCCATTTCCCTTCAGCTATCCCTTCTTTGCGTAGTACTGGTTTTCCACGTAAGTTCTTGGTATTCATACCGTTGCTTCTCTTTTCTCGAAATGTCTCCGCCGCGCCGGATAAGCCGTGCGCGACGGGGTGGGGCGCTGTGCTGCGGTGCGCGGCCGTTCGCCGTCGGGGTTCGAGTTGCCCCTCGAGTATGGGTATCTGTGTTGTCCTTAGGTTATTTTGACTTAGTTTCACTAGTTTGTAGACTACAGTCTAATAACCTAGAAGATGACTTCGATAGATTTACAGACACTTGAACATTTTTTTTTAAATGTCTCCTTTATTTTCCTATATGATGAATAGCGAATATACTGTCATCCTATCGTAGCTTCTTTGAAATTATAGCACTGTCCCGACCACATGGTAAGAGCTTCCACTCACGCTGGAAAATATTGTTTAATTAGTTTGAAAAGTCCGGAAACTGCCAGTGCAAAGAAGAATCTAGATATCGTTTCGTCTCTGTTCTTCCCTTCATATTATTACAGAACAGTCGGAGGTTTATAATAATTTTGGTGACTGACTTCAGATACTCACCGGATCATTGTTAACTGTTTACTTTTTTAATATAGTGTGTCAGTGACCTACAAAACTAAAGTGATTTTCACACGTTGAAATGATTGTAAAGTTAGGGGCCTAACTGCTTTGGTCATCGACCTCTAAGCTTACATACTACTTAAACTGACTTATTCTAAGAACACACCCATGCCCGAAGGAGGACTCGAACCTCCAACGGGAAAAGGCCGTGCAATCCGCAACAAGGAGCCTCAGCACGCAGTGCCATTTCCGCGAAACTATGTGATTTTCTGGTCCATTTTACAAGGCAACCGAATATGTTACATATGCTCTTTTAAAGAAAAGTTTTAGCAACCATTGTAATTTATGACTATTAACGAATATGAAATGGGAAGGTGGCAGCGGAGCGGCCGAACGCATTGAGTCCGTCTCCCTCGGGCTGTATTTACTGTAAGTTATTTCATAATTAGGAAAGTAGGAGGCGAGGTACTGGCGGAAGTAAAGTTGTGAGGCGAGATTGTTAGTCGCGTCGGGATAGCTCTGTCGGTAGAGCGCTTGCCCACGAAAGGCAAAGGTTCCAGGTTCGAGTCCCGGTTCAGGCACACAATTTTAATCTGCCAGTTAGTTTCATATCAGCGCACACTCCGCTGCAGAAAGTTTCATTCTAGTTCACAAGTACTTTGTAAGTTTAGGGACTGATGATCCCGCAGTTAAGTCCCATCAGATTAACAAACATTTGAACATTTTTTGAAAATTTGAAGTAGCAAAAAGCTAAAAAAAAGGCATTATAAAATTTCTCACTGCGGCAACAACATTTCTAGTACAACATTGTTAGTTATCTCCAGAAATTTACAAATCTAATGGGGAAGTCATCCACGACAACTCTCTCCCATGAAAAATGAACCGTCTCATAGCGTACTCGCAGTTCCCAAAGCAGAGTCTGGCCAATTGTCATGCAGAGTCTTATTAAGCCCATACGTACCCAATGGGATATATGGCAGGTGACTTTGTAGGCCACGGAAGGAACCGAGTAATACTCCCCCTCCCCCACCCCCTTTGAATCATTCATTGAATTCCAAAACTAGTGCGTGATGTATGGTTAGTTACTTTGGTAAGTGAGAGGTTCTTCGGGGTACCAAAGTACCATCTTCAAGGATGATTACATTTTAAAGGAAATGTTTACAGAATTCTGAACTGAGCTTGCCTTGGATACGTTTTGAATTTCACGTACACATGTAAGAAATCCAGCCTTAAAATTTTTAATTTTTCCTTCCACTCATAGTGCGTGCCTACCTGTGCGGTAGTGAATTGTGTATTTTCATCAGAGAAAATGTCTTTTGTCCAATCGACATTTTCATGCAACTCAAAACCGTTAGTCTATCCGCGGCTCGTTCGTCAATAAGAGCACGAAAGGACTTGATTCCGAGCTCTTTAATCTTCTGAGAGCAGCTCTCGACGAACCCTGTAAATGCGATGTTCTCCGTAGTCCGCAGATTATAGTTCAAGGAGCATTCTGTGCAGCCCAGAGCAATTTTTCATCTCCTCGTTGTGGTAAATTAGACCTCTCTCTGGTAACTCTCATAGTGGAATAAAATAAACATATAGTAAAAATTTATGGAACTAGGCTCTTATGGAAATTTTGATTCAAGGAATTGATTTGAGAAGAGTTTACACAGAGGAATACCACATGCAGTTTAGTTTCATTTATTACAACATAACAATGTCTTACGGCCGATTTGACTAGGCGTGGACACATTTTAGTTACGAAATGGGAAGGGTGAGGGAACCTGCTACCTCACCAACATTGACATGACCAGATCTTCTTTGGACTGATACATCACATTTGATCCTGGTTTCCTGAAAACTGCCACAATTATTGGATCTTATAAGGGAAAGAAAGTGGACATAGTTTTATTGGGAAGAGGTGGCCTGGTCGACCACTACAAAATGGTCGGTAAGTCCAAAAGAAGAATGAAACAGCACCACCTGCACCAATCAGTGGTGTACGGCATGACAGATATGACAATATATTGTTCACTTGACAGATTACGGGCCAAGAGGAATTTGCAAGTTTTGTCTTCAAGGATACTTGGTTGTAAAATGTGGAAATCATGGGACTGTTCTGAAATTTGCACCAAACACGACTTATTTTCACACGTTTCGAATGAAGTAATTCAAAATACAATAAATTCTACAGTCATAAGAACAACACTGTAATATTGATACTGTACCAACATGCGAAGATTTTAGTCAATGTTACTTACAACCAGAAACTATATTTTGAAAAAATCGTATAAATCTGTTCACATGGCTCTACACATTTAAGTAATATAATACTTTTTCTTCCCTTGATTCCTGTGTGTGCCAAATAAAGGTTTAAAGATTTTATTGTTATAAAATGGAATATTTTGAAGAATAGGGAAGGTATAAAAGCCTACAACTAAAATGTAAATTTTACCTAAACAGATAATAAAAATGAAATTGCCTCTTTTTAGATTCGAGCGCTCGTCCATTAGGTTAGTTCTGCCTTTCGGTGACGTGGGAACGTGTTTTCTCTATCTTGAACGATGAGGTCTTACCTCAATATTCTTAATTACGGAAGATTTAAGCCCTCTGACAGAGCGCGCTGAGCTGCTGCACCGACAATTGAAACAGATGTGAAACACTGATCGTAGTAGTAATTCTACCATCGTAGAATTCTAATACTGCAACCGTTTCTTGGATATACAATATTGAGTTACAAAAGAAATGATACATCGATTTAAGCTGCATTGAATCTCGTCCTATGCAGTATCATATTATAAAGTTTCTATTTAACTATGTAACGAGTAAGCTAAAGATGCACAGACAGAGTTTTAAACGTTGACACTTGTGATCTTTGGGATGCGCAGTGCTGTGTTTTCGCACTGTAAATTATTCGCGCCTCTCATTGTACAGCACTTTCTGCCATTCACTATCCATTTACTTTTTTGTAAAATTCACCAGTGGCCGTTTCAGACGCGATGTTCTCTTAAGAATATTGATAAATGCTAAAAGTCCAGAGCTGTCTTCGTACCTCATGAAACATTCTCTTTGTTTTCTAGCTCCGTGCTGTCTGTATCCTTCCTCTAGTCTGAATCTCTTCCGTTCCTGTTCACGGAATTTGCAACTTGCTTTCTACATTATCTTCACATTCAGGGCACATCTGCTTGCTTCTACGACGCACGAAACTGTTATGTCGGAGGTAAAGAAAGGTACTCCACGATTACCCAGAACATTGGAATTCATATAAGAGCTTCGGGAAACATTGACCCTTGGGTTTAAACAGAAGTAATATCTGGCGTTCCCCAGGGTTGTATTATACCGCCCCCACTATTCCTTGTCTCCGTAAGGGATTTAGGAGACAATCAGGATAGCTCTCTTAGACTATTCGTAGATGATTCTGTCGTTTATCGGTTGGTAAAGTCCAGAGAAGATCACAAGCAACTGCAAAACGATTTAGATTTCAGCATTGAGCGAAAATTATCAACTGATGCTAAATAATGAAAACTGTGAAGTAATCCATACCATGTGTACTAAAATAAATGCATTAAACGTAATATACATAGTAAAAAAACTGAAATATGAATGCCTTAAATTCAACTTAATAACTAGGAAGTACAATTATGACAATTTTACTTGGAAAGAAATTATGGTAGTGAAAGCCAACCAAATATTACGTTGCACTGACAGATCACTTTGAAGATGCAATTTTAAACTACACTACATTTTTCAGACTTATTTTGGAGTATTGTAGCGAACTGAATGATTTCTACCAAGTGGAAATGAGGGAGGATGTAGAGAAAGTTCAGAGAAGAGCAGCTAGTTTTGTGATACATCACGATACGGGGGAGAGACTGTCACTAATATGATGCACGAGTTTACGTGGAAATTATTACAAGAAACGCATTATTCATTGCGGCGAGATCTATTTGTGAAATTTATTTTACCAATTTTATCTTCTGAATGTGAATATACGTTGAGATCACCAACCTACATAGGTAAACTTGATCATCCCAAGGAGATAAGAGAAAGATTTAAGCGTTCCTTTTTCCCTTGCGAGATTAGAATATCGAACTGTAGGAGATTATTGTGAATGCGGTTCTGAAAACCCTCTGCCATGTCCTTAATTATCATTTGCAGAGTAAACGTGTCGCAGCGCTTTAAAAGCGTCTGTCCTCTTCCAGTCTAAAGTATACATCATCCATCTGCCATTAACGTAAAAAGCAACACTCCACACAAATCTCGCCGGCCGCAGTGCCCGAGCGGTCTGCGGCGCGCCAGTCAGTCTGCACGGCCGCTACGGTCGGAGATTCGAATCCGCCATCGGACATGGCTGTTTGTGTCGTCTTCAGTATAAGGTACTTTAGGGACTAATGACCCCGCAGTTAACTCCCTTAAAGTTAACAAACATTTGAACATTTTGAACACAAATGTCAACAGAAAAGATTTCCTAACACTTAAATTGAAATTCGATGTTAACAAATTTATCTTTTTCTGAAACGCTTTTCTGCCTATTGTGATTCTTTTATAACATCTTTACTGCTCTCATCGTATGTTATTTTACCGCACAAGCAACAAAATTCATCGTGGATAAGATGCCAGTCATCTCGGCTGTTAGTGATACGAGGCCGTTGATATCCTGCACGGCGTTCCTTATTGCCCTCCTGAGCCCACAGATTCCTTATTCTGCTAACAGTCATTGGATCCCGACTAACGCGTGCACCAGTATCGCGATACGATGAACTGCAATCGCCATAGGCTACAATTCCGACCTTTATCAAAGTCGGAAACGTGATGGTACGCATTTCTCCTCTTTACAAGAGGCATCACAACAACGTTTCACCAGACAACATTGGTTAACTCCTGTGTGTTTATGAGAAATCCGTTGTAAACTTTCCTCGTGCAGCACGTTGTAGGTGTCGCCACCGGTGCCAACTTCATGCGAATGCTCCGAAAAGCTAATCATTTGCATATCACAGCATCTACTTCCTGTCGGTTAAATTTCACGTCTGTAGCACGTCATCTTTGTGGTGCAGCAATTTTAATTGACAGAAGTGTATTTATTGCGTGAACAGTGTGTGCCGGTGTGTGCCGTTTACTTTTTCATGCACACTCTCGCAATGTCAATGGGTTGCGACACTTGCATGCGGTTCAACCTCTGCACCTGGTTCCTGTCTATTTATTAGAAGCTATTCTTCACCTCGACTGAATACAATTATTCAAAAACTTCCCTAAGTAGGGTGAAAATCCATTTTAGTGTACGTAGTATTAATTCAATTCGAATATATTGACATTATATATAAAGGCGCGCCACCTACTTTCGCCGCGTGCCACCATGCACGCACGGCGCGGCGTTCTTACGACGTCAGCCACGAGCGCCCTCTGCTACAACTCCGCTCGTGGCCACCACTGAACGACATCGTTCACTTGGGACTGAGATAGGAGCCAGTTAACACTTCGGAATCAGTTAGGCACCAGTGAAGACTTGGCTATCGGACAGGCACTAGGCAGGCCTCTAACTCAACTATGTATCAGCATTCTGCAGTACAGAACTATGTAAAAGTTAAGTATTGTATACATTCTGTGCAATATATATCTCGGTCTAATTTACTCTAGTGTTTATAGTTTCTGATGTCCCACTGGCTGCTCACCTCCGTACCTGCACAAGCGTGCTACCTTTATTCCTGTGTCGGTCTTCCTACTCGGCCACCGACACCTACGACGGAAACGAGACACAAAAGCGGCGACGAGGCTGGGACACAAAAGGCGAAGACGACTAATGGTCATTTCGTCAAGGCAGATGCACTTCAGGTGCTATGTCGTAAGGGGATCGTCCAAAGTTGGGAGTGGAGTGATAATGGGCCACGGCATTACCTTAATAGTGTGTGCGCAGTTTGAGAATTTCCTTCAACGTGAGGTGTGTCCAAGTAGCGCGTGTAGCCACATGTACAGCACTTAATCTTTATCCCAAGGATGATACCAAAACTGTAAACTCATCCCACTCCTGTACAAATAACATGGATTCGAGGTGTTGTCAGGAAGGTTTGGGGAAGCGGTGAAGGCTTGTGGGCACCCCAGTAGGGATGATTGATAAATTGATAAATTGGTTATATTTTGCAAATACGGGATACATAGCGGGACTCGCCCTGAGGTCGGATGCAATGAAAGGGTCCCAGTCTAAGTTAGCGGATTAGGAAACGGAAAAGGTAACGATTACGGTTCACACAGTTGATGGCTGATACTGAACAGCTGCTAGGAGGGAGCTACAAGGCCGTTCGCCCCACACAGAGGTTGGGCCTCTGGAGTGCGTCTGTTCTGTTCGAGAGCTAGCACGGAAGAGAGCGAAGGAACTGAATCTCGTACTTCAGAGTCCTTCAGTAGTAGCACACATGATTAATCGTTCTGGTTACTCCTGTCCTGCATGGTGGAAAACTTTGGTCACGTTGTCACGGCAGATGTTGCACTGGGAGAACACCTTTAAAACGCAGCCAAAGTTTTGAAGTGAAATTTTTGAATTATTTCCTTAAACTATTTTAGACTGGATGGTAATCCTGTAAACGCAGTTATCGCTGTGGCCTTGTGGTGCAGTAAACACGACTGCCTAGTTACCAGAAGGACCTCGGTTCGAATCCTATCTGTGAACAAATTTCTACCTTGCCCTTTGATTTAATGTGGTTCCTGCTTGAAGTCAACATCGTAAAAATCTTTGAATATTGGTAGGGTTCATCGAACTTCCCCTGATGCCACACAGTCATTAATTGTATTGAGCATTTTAATAAATTTCCCTGACTTTTCTTTTAAAATGTTCATTTTATAGACTCCATATAAGGATTGTCCATTCCATTCAAGTTCCCTTACAAACACATTTCTATATCTGATAGAGTAACAATGTCATTTTATAAGAGAAAGTATATTATATCTTCACTCTGATCTTTAATTACTATTCCAAAAATTTCCACTATTACCCTTACTGCCTGCCTACTGCACAGTTTGAATTACTTCGGAAGATAGCTACGAATGACTCTCTTCTTAGTTACTTCTTGTCTTTCATGTCCTTAGTTTCTTACAATTGGTTTTACGTTTCCATGTAACTCGTTTCTCAGTACTTTTATTTTCATAATCCTACCTCTGGAATTTCAAGGAGTTTATTCCAACCCACACTGGCGAAAATCTTCTCCAAATACATGAACACTAAATCTATGTTCTAAAATCAGTCGTATAATCAACAATGTGTCGCAATTTTTCACATTTCTATGGAATCCAGATTGATCTTCCTCACATTTCTACCAATTTTTCATTGTTCTGCATATCACTGCTGTTATTATGTTGCACTTTTCACTTATAACCCTATAGTAATACTCGAATATGTCAGCACCTGCTGTTTTTAAATTATTATATTGAAGCCTTCAGGTATTTGTCGCCTCAAAAATGCTTTTATTTATTTTGAATGGTCCTTCTTATCTTGTTCCTCCTATTCCTGGTAGGCACATAACATTGACAATATGAGTCAGATTAAGCTGGAGGGCATACCAAATAATTATTATTGTAACGCACTTTTATATTCTTTCACTATCCTTTCGGATGTTTATTTTTAAACTTTTAAAGCATTTAAAACACTCCACAACTTTCGTTCAAAAGTAACTACCTTTTAATAAAACATTTAATTATAGTAGACTTGTTGTTTACCTATTGGCATATTAATTTACTCTGTGGCAATGCTAGTCAAGGAGGTTCATTTGGAAGGAAAGAATGGTAATCTTCCCACGCTTATTTTTTTAAAAAAGGTAAAACACCAGAGCATAAATCATTACTAATGAAAACAAACGAACATTTCTAAATCACCATGCACTTCTAAATCAAGGTGTCAAGGAATCACTGATAGTATCTTAAGTGTTCAGGTTGCAAGAACAGATGATTCAACTCTTTTCTTGGCAAAAGAGCTGATTGGCATTCTACCACTAGTCATCAGCTTAACACAACTAAATATACTGTCTCTCTGCCTAAACTGACCCTGTTACACGTTTCCAAGGTTGTAATATTGTAGTTGCTCTTACAATGTTTATGGTTAGCCACACATAACTTAAGAACAAACAGAATGATTACACTCTTAAATTTGTACCTACGGATTCCAAATAAATGTGTAAATTCTGGTGCACCTCGTTTCATTACTAATTACAGGTACACATTCATGTTTTGCAGTTTGTTGCCACAAAACGTTTAGAGTATAACAGACCAGCATGTGAGAACAAACACACTGCCTTGTAGCAGCCAGCCAGTCAGGCATCGATCACCACCTCTCTGTGTGACGTGACACAGACTGTTGTGGGGCCTTGCCTCAAGGGGATGATTCTAGAGTGCTTACTGGACGGGTGAGCGAGTGGTGGCGCCATCACTGTCAGAGGCGATGCTGAAGGGTGCGTGTGTCCTGGAACGGTGACGATGGTTAGCCTTCCTGTTCCTGTGCGGAGGCCTTGTTGACGAAGGAGTTGGAAGCGTGGTGGCCAAGACCGAGTTAGTTTCTGTGAGCACAAGGAAAGTTTGGCCGTGGTTAAGGAAACCTATTCTGCATCCCGTGTAAGAAACTGGGTGAGCAAGTTTACTACTTTCACTTTGTGTGCATTGGTTATGCAAACAAGCAGAATTTACCCTCAGAGTAGTTTTATGTGCCGAGTTGTTGATTCATTCATTCCGGCAAGTTCTACGTCGACGGAGAGTTCCACCTGTATTTGTACTTATTTAAACGAAAGCGCCAGGTTCACCTTCAGATCAGTGTTTGAGTGTACTTTGGTGGCAGTTTCTTGCCGGTTAGTGTGTGATGGGGATTGTCATGGTGTTTATAGACTCTTGACTTAAGGTCTTTCTTAAGCGCTTAGTAGCTGAAGTTCGGAACTGGCGAATTTCTTGTGAATCTCAGTAAGAGAGTTCGTTTAAAAGAAGTTTTACATTGTGTTCATTGAAGTTTTCAATTGTCAAATATGTTGTTATTTTTGTGTTTAATGCCTTATGAATGTTTAATGTTTTTTTCTGTAACTATTACTTGTTGTCAGAGAATACGCAGATCCGTTCTGGTCTATTTAGCGCAGTTGCTGGCGGGTGTTTTGGGCAGAGATTAGCCCTGTGATTGCTGGTCCGCAGTGGTCGTGCGTGGGTGCAGGAAATTGGATGTAATCCACTGTTTACTTACACGATTGCGCACGATCCCACTCCGTGCTCCCTTGCGCGAGTGATTGGCGTTGCACGCCGAGTATATAAATATAGCGTATTACCGTATTATTTCATTTCTATAAGAGTGTGTTATATAAAGGCGTCTGGCCTGAGTAATCTGCTTCTTATCCGATGTTGAGGACAGCAAAACTAGATACTAGCATACTGGGCTGGTGTTTGGCCCATTACTTACCACCGAATTATTTATATTGTCTCCTTAGTACGCCTGAGTTCTGTAGACTGAGAAAAAGGTCTCATTTAAGGGCATTAATAGTTGGATTACATTTTTTTTCAAGTGGTGTACTGAAGGGCAACTGGCGAATGTAATTACTAAAAGAAGTGAATGTTTACAATGGATACACATCTACGGTTAGTATAATAAAAACAATGACATCTAACGTGTAAATGAAGGAATGGAGCTGCCATAAGTGAAATTCAGTAAAGGTCATGGACACAATTACGTTTTTCAAATGATCAACACCCCATCTCCAAAATATAATAAACCAAGTAAACTATTGATTGATTGAAACTGTAAGGGGCTAGGGGAGTGAAGGGCTCTTAAAGGATACAATTTATCTTTTTCAATTTGATGTTCATACAGTTCCATTTAATTCGTGAACGTCAATTCTATACAATTAAAATTCCTTGAATTACAATAACTTCATTAACAAGCAGTTACGTCACTAATATGATCATTGGTTTAAGAACATTATATTACAATAATCCAGTTGTTGTTGTTGTGGTCTTCAGTCCGCAGGCTGGTTTGATGCAGCTCTCCACGCTAACCTGTCCTGTGCAAGTTCCTTCATCTGAGAGTACTTTTGTCAACCTACATCCCTTTGAATCTGCTTACTGTATTCGTCCCTCGTTCTCCCTCTACGATTTTTACCCCACACACTTCCTTCTAATGCTAAGTTGACGATTCCTTGATGTCTCAGAATATGCCCCACCAACCTATTCCTTTTCTTATTTAGAGTACGCCAGAAACTCCTTCTCTCCCCAATTCTATTGAGCACCTCCTCATTAGTTACGTGATCTACCCATCTAATTTTCATCATTCGTCTGTAGCACCACATTTCAAAAGCTTCTATCATCTTTTTGTCTGAACTCCTTATCGTCCACGTTTCACTTCCATACAATGCTATACTCCAGACAAATGCCTTCAGAAAGGACTTCCTAACATTGAAACCAATATTGGATGTCAACAAGTTTCGCTTTTTCAGAAACGCTTTTCTTCCCACAGCCATCCTGCATTTTATATCCAGTTATGGGAATTTATTTTGAAATTGAATACATAAGAATGATAGAAGTTAGGCCAAACACAACACTCCCACAATACGAATACATCATTAAAATTTATTGACTTTCAATAGCCTAATTAAAAAGCAGTTACTTCATTAATAGGATTAATAGTTCAGGTACTTTAGATTTCAATATCCGAGTTCAATAAGTTTATGATATACTTAAATACATAGTAATGAAAGTGTTCAGGCTAGGCACAACATGACCACATTAAAAAAGCAATGGACCATTTTATAATCTAAATTACTTTTTATTTTCTGCTGCTTCTACACTTAAATACAACACAGAGGCTCGAGGAAAACTTACCTGTTTCACAGATTCATGAATACATAAACAGTTTATTAAGATCATACATTCTTTCAACGAGATATTGGCACACTATCATATTACAGTCATCATCTTTTGCGTACAACTTCTCTGATCACAAAAGGACCTCTTCCTACCAAGCCTGCTATGCGTGTATTCAACATATTAGATCCAAGAAAAGCAAAAGACCAACGTGACAGCCGTCTAGCACTGGGAAGTCCAATAAGAAAAAAAAATTACAGAATTTTTCAGCCACCTACTAACATTATAGATCTCATCCAACCGGTCAAAGGCTTTGAGCATAACCTGGAGTCACACAACAAGAACAGTAACTCAAAATTATAAGATCCCAATGGCGAGGCTCGTAACACCTCTAAGAAAACACCCTAACAATGGGCCCAGTTCAACCAACACAAGAGGCTTAAAATGATCGATCGTGTTACGATAAAACGTCTTATTTGAACATCAAAGTCCGTTCCACATAGGCTTCCAGGGCCTAACGGTTACCGACCGGACGCCGCGTCATCCTCCAGCTGTAGGTGTCACCGATAGCCTTATGGAGGGGGACGTGGTCAGCGCTCCTCATTCCCGGCCGTTAAGTCAATTTTCGTGAACGGAGCAGCTACTTTTGAATCATGTAGGTCATCAATTTACCTCATATGGGCTGAATGCACCCTGATTGCCAACAGTGCTCCGTATTCCCGGACGGTTACCCATAGAAGTGCTACCCAAGCCCGACAGTGTTCAATTTCAGTGATTAACGGGAAATGCTCTATCCACTTCGGCACGGTCAGTGGCAGTTGAACAGAACAAGGATGATTATGGTACGGACGTATCTCGGATGAAGGCTTCCTATTCCTTTCGTAACGTGGTGTACGTGCAGCCCCAGCTGGCCGTATGCCTCGAGGGAGTAGCCGAGAGGCCTGGAGCGCCACGTTGCGGATCGCGCGGCCTCCCGCATCGGAGGTTCGAATCCTCCCTCGGGAATGGATGTTTGTGTCGTCTTTAGTATAAGTTAGTTCATAAGTAGTTTAGGGACTAATGACGGCGTAGTTGGGTCCGATAAGCTTTACAAACATTTGAACATTTTAGCAGGCCGTGACGTTATACAGCAACGACGCTCGGTAGAATAAGAGAGCAAATGGGTTAACCCGGGACTTACCAGCCATCCAATGAGACCACTTACCCAGATATAACAGAATTGAGCAAGAAACAACAACATTAAATGTTCAAATATTTGTAGGGCTTATGGCACTTAACTGCGGTGTCATCAGTCCCTAAACTTACAAACTACTTATGAACTACCTTATACTAAAGACGACACAAACATCCATGTTCAAGGGGGGATTCGATCCCAGACGGCGAACGGCCGCACGCACCACAACACGGTACTCTAATACACTCGGCTAATCCGCCGAGGCAAACAACAACATTATCCCTTGTTTCTGATAGGGAATACAAATGTATTCAAAGCCACAGTTGCTTGTTGAATTTTTTCTGTTCATACGTAATGCACAACCAGTTTCGACGAACTTCGCCGTCATTCTCAAGTACTCTACAATCAGAAAATTTTTACAAAAATACAAACTTATGATAAAAACATAAAATAAGGTACTTTGCAATTTTGGAAATGGTCAGAAGAACATTATAAAATATGTATCATTGTGGCCAGCAGTTATTTTAAGATGACGTTGTCCAACAGCCTGTGCTTCAGAGTGGTCAGTCTAATTTAGCCTAGTAGTCACATTATTCCAATCTAGCAAAGTAGTCAAGCAAATTTAGTATATTTGATAGTCCTCTGTAAGGAGCTCCATATGCCTTCAGGCTAAGCTGAACATAAATTCTAAAGTAGTTGTAAGTGTAAAACCATACTGTGTTCATTTCACAGGCAACTTCTTGCGTAAGTGACGGTTAGAAGAAGTCTTCTTCTAACTAGTTTCATATTTTTGTCTTTGTATTTTTGTAAAATTTTCCTTATTGTGGAGCACTCGAGAAAGACGGCACTGTTCGTCGAAACTGGTTGTGCAATAAATATTAATTATTGAAAGAGTAAAAAAATTATTAACAAGCAATTCTGGCTTGGAATACATTTGTATTGCCTATCACATAATTTATTGCAGTTGCACTCCTGATGGGTATTATGTCAGATAAAAATAATACTATCCATTTCAACTCTCTCCACGCAACCCGTACGTCAGAGAATAAGGAAAAAGGAGGAGACAGGAAAACACTGCCTTCCTTTGAATACGCCCATGAACTGATGCAGAGACGGCAGCGTGAACGGCCACAGGGGAGTAGAAACCGCTGGTTTGCTTAATGCCCAAAGGGCCAAACAACAATACGCAAACAGCGAGAGCCGCGGCGGATTAGCTGCGCGTACTGGAGCGCAGTGTTGCGGTGCGCGCTGCCGTCCGCCGTCGGGGGTTTGATTCCCCCCTAGGGGATAGGTTTTTGTGTTGTTCTTAGTTTAGTTTACCTTAGGATAAGTAGTCTGTAAGCTAGGGACTAATAACCAAGCTGTTGAGTCCCATACATTTACAAACATTTGAACATTTTTGAAACAGCGAGAGAGACTGCAATAACATTACAAACAGCAGCATGACATATTTTGGAGCCAAATACGTGACACTGCCTAATATACAAGGAGAAGGGCTTGTAATTCCGGACGATTAAGATGCCAGAAAGATAGCACTATCGCCTAAAAACTCTGCAGCGGTATGAAGCAACACCACCTAGAAACAAGGCCTCACAACAAC
Organism: Locusta migratoria; assembly: GCA_026315105.1. Taxonomy (NCBI): domain Eukaryota; kingdom Metazoa; phylum Arthropoda; class Insecta; order Orthoptera; family Acrididae; genus Locusta; species Locusta migratoria. The sequence goes on along the minus strand of CM048749.1, from coordinate 108,678,726 downwards.
CCATGCTACGTCATACTGACCAGACTGCGGCCGCCAGATGAATTGCTGGCCGCTGCGAGACAGTGGTCGTGTCCCAGTGGCCAGCCATTCAGCTGCCGGCCGCTGTCTGGTCAGTATGACGTAGACGGCCTATTGTGGGGCCTTGTCTCTATGTGGTGTTTGACGAAGTGTACATCTGTAATATTTTGGCTGGGTATAGAGCCCATGTGGCCGGTGCTGGACCCTATAGGACTGTGTTGTTTGATTTCTGGCCGTAAGATGGTAACAGTTAACAATTTAAGGCCAAAAACAGCCACGGCAGTCCTACAGGGTCCACCTCTGGCCTCATGGGCTGTCTATTATTTCTCTAGATGACCTATATAAGGTTAAAACCAGTAAAACAAAAAAAAAATTTACCTCTGCGATCAAGAGTTTTATTACAATAGAAATACTATCTAGCCATCTTCAGAACCAGATCAAGATGGCTGGACATAGTCAGATGAAATATTACAAGAAGTAAACTTCTTGTGGCTCACGCCAGATATTTATTTGAACGGTCATTGTGCTTCAAAAAAATAATGTACAGTTTCAGTGTTTATCTATAGCTAACACTTCTTTAATGTGTATGAGATTCAAAATTTTACACATTTTTCATTTTCATACCCTTTTAATAGGTCGACAATATTTTCGGAAGTATATTGATTTCTGTGGAGTCTTCTATTCACTGCCGAGTCCAGGGTCAAAACTATCTCGGTCACCATAGTTGTTGTTTTTGTGATCTTTGGTCTGAAGACCGGATAGATGCTACACTACACTGTGAAAGCCTCTAGATCTCCAAATAACAACGGTAAGTACATTCATCAGAACTATCTTAGTGTACGCGTCTCGAAGTCTCCCATTGTAATGTACTTCCCACGCTTCCATGCACTTGATATCTTAGAAGTGTACTATCAATCGATCCTTTCTTCTAGTCAAGTTGTGCCACTGCTTTTGTTTTTTCCCAAGTCATTATCCCCTCATTAAGTTGGGCGACATACCCGTCTAAGCTTAAGAATTCTCCTACTTTTCGACTGGTTCTACCCCGTTTTGTCAGAACGGCTTGCCATATACGTTTCAGTCCATTGGAAGATTATACTACAGACAACCGCCTTCATAAAAGACTGTCTAACATAAAATTTAATAGCAATACGTCATCGAATAGGCGAAATGTTAAAAAAGATTTCAAGTTTGCAGCCGGTCGTAGTAGATTTCAATCCACGATATTTCAGCTGGGCACCTGCCACTATTTTTTTAACAATATGGTAACAGAAGATTTAAAATAGAACCGGTGACAATATGTGAAGAATTTAAAAATGGACACGGTGAGACGAAGACGCTCTCTGCTCCGTCTTATATAGCACGCTGGTGGTATTACCGCGCATGCGTCGAAGACACGGTGATGGTGACAGAAGGACCACAACGCCCGTCGGCAGCGCCCTCGCAGGTGGAACTGCAAGTATCAGCTGTCTTCGATATTGCTGCTGGCCGCAGTTATCGGAGTCTTCTGCCGTCTTCGTCAAGAACAAATCGCGGAGATGACGGGATTCCACGCGATATTCGGCTGGTAGCCGCTGTCACGGTTCATCATATTTTACGCAATGCTTAGTTCATCGGATTCTTTTATAATGGAGTCCCAGAAGAATGTTGTTGTGGATAAAACTGATGTTTTATCATACTCCATTGTATGTCCGGGAGAAATAGAATGCTCTGCAACTGCATACTTGCTGGGTTTCAGAAGGCTAGTTCAACGTTGATGTTCTGTACAACGTTCTTCAACGGTGCGTGTTGTCTGTCCTATATAGGCCGTACCACACTCGCAAGTTATATTATAAATTGCCGCCTTCCTTTACTGATCCCCTCGTTTCATGTTCTTAATTTGTAATCATAAAATTAATTGCTGGACACGATAATAGGTATACCGACTTACTAAATGGGATTACTATTCGATTACATGATTTCATGTCTGTAACTTTCATACTACCTTTCCTATCGTGCATTTATGTGTTTGTCTGTCGTAACACGTATCAACTATCAAAGTGTCTTCAGCTTGTGCCCTGCGTATCGATTGCTTGTTACCAAAAAAATGCCGCATCAAGGTCAGCATTGAGTGAAATCGCATTCTTGGCCCATTCATGTTGATATGGCTTTTATTTTCAATAGAGTAAGCAAACTGGGCAATTTCAATGGCACAACTGCTAGGATAAAGATGTCGGCATTGGGAATGAAACACAACACTAAATAAGACCTTAAAAATGTTTTCATGTTTATTTCCCGCCGTCACTAAAATTAGTTCCTGATTTTTAGTTTCTTCAGTTTGAATAATTACGACGTGAGAAAAAGGAAATAAACAGAGAGGTGAACAATGAGACGGTCAAGGACAGGAGGAGATATAAGGAATGAAGGGCTGAGATTAGGGAAGAACGAATAGTGGGAAGAAGAAGGAAAGAAGTTAGATGAAGGGGTACAAGATGAACAAAGAGAGTGATATGGAGAGGGTGGACAAAATTAAATTTTAAAAACTCGTCTTTCTCGAGAGCGAAAGAAATTGGCACAAGCGCCTAATATCATGTATGGTTCCCGCAAGCACGCAGAAGTTCCGCAACAAAACGTGAAATGGACCAGCCGTAATAAATCTGGACTTCGTACTATCCTGCTGGTACTGGCTTAGTCCGTCTACAAGAACAATGGTTATGATTGGATACAGGTGGTAATCTAGGATGCATACGTATATCTCTCAGGGTCGTTTCTAAAAGCATCACGGGTCCTACATCACTCCAACTGGACACGCTCCACTCCATTTCAGAGCCTCAACGAGCTTCGTCTCCTGCTGAAATGCAGGGTCCGCAGACTGATGAGCTTCTCTCTATTCCCATAGTGGTCCATCCGCTTTATAAAAATGGAAACGAGACGCCTCAGACCGGGCAACATTTTGCCAGTTACCAACTTTCCAGCACTGTTGTTGACGCCCCAGGTGAGTGTCGGTCTCCGTGTCGTGCGGACTGCAAGGGTACACGACTGGGCCATCAGCTCCGAAAGCCCATGACGATGACGTTTCGCTGATGGTTCGCACCGTGGCACCTGCCGATAGATCGGGATTGAACTCCACAGCAATTTCTGGAAGGATTACGCTTCTGTCAGGTTGAACGATTCTCTTTAGTCGTCGTTGTCCTGTTCTATCAGCATCTTTTATCCACCCGCAGCGATGTCGGAGATTTGCTGTTTAGCGGATTCCCGATATTAACGGTGCGCTCATGAAATGTCCTTATTGCTGCCTTGTATTCCATCTCTCGTGCACGTATGACACCACGTTGAAACTCTCTTGCGGTAACCTGACATTCCAGCACCAATAACCGTTCGGACGCCTGCACCAGTTTTTAAAAAAATGTTCAAATGTTTGTAATTCTATGGCACCATACTACGTTGGTCATCAGTTCTCAGGCTTACAAACTACTAAAACTAAGTTAAACTAACCTAAGGACAACACACACATCCATCCCCAATGGAGGATTCGAACCTCCGACACGGGAGGCCGCGCGATCCGTAACGTGGCGCTCCATAACGCTCGGCTACTCCCGCGCCGCGCGCCGGTTTTATACAGGGTGAATCACCTAACACTTGTACCGCAAATATTGCGGAAACGAAATATGCGACTGATGTGCGGTTTTCACAGAATGGATTCGTAGTCAGGAGCTCTATTTTTAGCCAACACACAGATTGTAATATTACTTAGAAAATTTATTTTTTATGCAAAGATACAGTTTCTTAGATGGAACAATGGCTGTTTCTATCATACACTGGAATTGTTGACACCAGCTGTGTACAAAGAATTTTGAATGGCATTTTTATCACGTTTAGTTGGGCACCTACAACCGTTCAAAGTTTCGGGGGCGGAGGCTGCGGAAGCGTAGCTAACTGGCCGAGTGGCTAGCCCCTGGGGCACGGCCCACTGTCTCATGACCACCAGGCAGTCAGCTACTCTCTCGTAGCCTCCGTCCCCAAAACTTTGAACGGTCGTAGCTGCCATACTAAACGTGATAAAAATGTCATTCAAAACTCATTGTACTCAGCCCATGTCAAAAATTCCAGTGCCTGATAGACACAACCATTGTTCGACTTGAAAAATTGTATGTTTGCATAACAAATACACTTTCTAGTTATTTTTACAATCTGTGTAATGGCTAACAATACGAGTCCTTGACTACCAATCCATTCTCTGAAAACCGCACATCAATCGCACTTTCCGTTTCCGCAATCATTTGTGGTGCAAGTATTAGGTGATTCACCCTGTATATATGGCGGGCTGGCATCGCTAGCAGGCGCTCTTCAGCCTACAGAATTTACAATATGACAGGAGACTATACTGGAAACATCAAGGTGATAAAATTCGGAGATAGTATAGTGCCAAGGCGACTTTAAATGGAAGACATAACAGTGCATGGAAACGGAGTGATACGTGGACGTCCTTTAACATAGTACGGCGATGGGGAAGAAAGCACACTGCTGGGAACACAGAGGCACACAAGAGACGAGGACGATTGAAATCACACAGGACGTCAACTTCAGGTTGGCTCTTGGAAGAACGACGTAGCACCAATAGATGCCTTATGGGGTGAGAGCTAGGGGAGGAGTTGTGGGTCCGGGGAGGGTGGGGAGGGGGAGAGCCTGTGCCAGACACCCGCTGTATTATATAGGCGTTTCTGATCGCAGCGCCGTCCTCTGAGTGTTTACATCGTGTTTGCATATGCGTGCCTACAGCAGCTTCTTTCTCTTTTCAGTTATATGTCGCCTCGGTAATCCGGGTGATCTCTAACGTTATACAAACTGTGGACGCACAAAATAATTTTCCAATGCACGGTCTATACAATAAATAATAGTTTTCGTAGAATATTTTTGTTTTCATAGATTTCTTTCATACCAAAGATCCACTGAAACGCAAAGCACATGCTTTATATGTTCGCAAGAACTCAGTTGTTTACATTCCGTTTCATTTTGTATCCGACTGAGCCACAAAGAAACGTGGCCAGCTCTAGCCAGTTTATTCCGTAGACGTAAATGAACCCGCGTTCAGCAGCAGAGGAGTACCAATCTTTACTGGAAATCTGCAGCTGATACAAAGTCACAGATTTTTCTATTTCGGTCTCAACTGTTCAGAGAATAACAGCAGTGATCATGAAAATTCTGTGAACGAGAAAAAAGGAACAAAATCGGTCCAGCGCTAACAAACGTACGGCCGCGATGCAGGTCAAAGTTGGGCGCAATGGGCGGAAATGTCGCTGTGGAGCAGATTTTGTACGTCGGGAAGCTGGGAGTTTGGACGGACACGAGGGAGGAGCCGGACGGGGGTCGGGGGGGGGGGGGGGGAGCATCGGCTTCGGCGGAGTTTTCGGCTCGTGAATTTTTCATGTCTTCCGCCGGCAAGAGTGGCGGCGCTGCAAGTCCCACCCAAGCGGCGCTGATGCCGGGCTACGCCGAGCCTCGCGTCTGCTGGCTCCAGCAACACCGCCCACAAGACAAGGATTTACAACTGGCCGTGCCTACGTCACAACGAGAGGCCGCAGACGCTAGCTCACTGGCCGGATGCTAGCAGGCGGTGGCCGTGCCCCAGCGGCCAGCCAGTCAGCTGGCGGCCGTGGCCTCTCGGTGTGACGTAGGCACGGCCAGTTGTGAGTCTTTTGTCTTCTGGGCGGCGTTGGCTCCAGCTGGCGGGCGCGATCGTTCTGCGACGCAAGCGGAAAAAGAGGTGATCATAGTTGCTGTCGCGTGACGCTCGTCCTGCTTGTGCTCAGTAGTGCTACAGTCAGGTCTGATAGGGCAGAGGGTCATGTGGAGCTCGTCCACTGCTGTAGCATATGTCATCTACATACATACTCTGCAAATAACATTTAAGTGCCTGGCAGAAGGTTCATTAACCACGTTCATAACTTTTCTCTACCGTTCCATTCTCTAATAGCGCACGGGAAGAAAGAACACCTAAATCGTTCCGTTTTCGATCTGATTTCTCTTATTTTATTGGGATGGTCACGTCTCCCTAGGTAGGTGGGTACTAGAAAAAAATTTTCACATTCAGACGTGATTGAAATATCGCAAACAGAACACCCCACAATGAATAACGTCTTTCTTTAATGATTTCCACCCCAATTCGTGCAACATTTCCGTGACGCTTTCTCCCGGTAACATGATAAAACAAACCGAGCTGCCCTTCTCTGAACCTTCTCAATATCTTCCGTCAGTCCCACCGGGTGAGGGTCCCACAATGGGTAGCAGTATTCCAGGAGAGGCCGCAGAAGTGTGGTGCAGAAGCGGTCTGCCAATGAAACGTAATCTTTGGTTCGCCTTCCCCACAATATTTTCTATGTTTTCTCTCCAGTATAAGTTGTTCGCAATTGTAACTCCTAGGTATTTTGTAGAATTTATAACATTAAGGTTTGACTGATTTATCGCGTAATTGAAGTTCAGCGGATTTCTTTTGGTGGTCATATGTATTACTTCACACTTTTCTTTATTTAGTGTCAATTGCCAATTTTCGTACTCTGTAGAAATTTTGTCTAAATCGCTTTGCAGTTGCTTTGCATCCTCTGTTGACTTCACTAACCGATAAATGACACCATCATCAGAGAATAGTCTAAGGGAGCTATTCAGATTGTCTCCTAAATCATTTATAAACACAAGGAATAGTAGGGGACCTATAACGCTTCCCTGTGGAATGCCAGATATCACTTCTGTTTTACTCGATGACTTCCCGCAATTACAACGAACTGTGTCCTTTCTGATAGAAAATCGTGAATCCAATCGCACAATTTGAGAGACATTCCATAAGTACGCAATTTCATTAGAAGCCGCTTGTGGGTTACAGTGTCAAAAGCCTTCCGAAAATCCAGAAATATACAATGGATTAGAGATCCCTTGTAGATGGCACTTACGACTTCATATGAATAAAGGGCAAACTGTGTTTCGCTACAACTTGATGTACCGGCCTTCTCCGTACCCGTCATTGTATCATGCCGGTCAATTTTTACTCACAACCTTTAATTTTTTATTTGGGTGGCAGTTTTGGTTTCATCTTATTGACATTAATTTCAAGAAATCTCTGAACTACAAGAAATATATATACTGCTCAAAACATTTAAGAGATCATATTATATATCGTACAGATTATATACATGTTAACGTCGCCGGACACGGTGGCCGAGCGCTCTGCGGCGCGGCAGTCACGGTCTGCACGGCCACAACAGTCAGGGGTTGGAATCCCCCCTCGAGTATGGATATTTGTGCCGTCCTTAGTATTAGGAAGTTCATAAGTAGTTTGTAAGTTTAGGGACTGATGACCCCATAGTTAAGTCCCATAAGCTCTACAAACATTTGAACAATTGTTAACGTTTTTTATTCAGATATTGGTGACAATTGTAATTTGTGTGTGTGTTACAGTGCAATATATTGCTGCCTCAACTCTTTATTTGAGGGTTTGCTGCTTCGCCGACTTCATTGTCGCATTCTTGTCTAAGGTCTGTTCCATGATTTTTGATACAAATAACTGATATTAACTGAGTGATATAATTAAAAAAAAAATTGTACCCGAAGATTGTATTGTTCTAATACCAGCGAACATAAAATATGGTGTCCAGTCATGGTCGCCAAGTGCGTCCTTACCGTCCTACACTACTGACAACTTTAGAATGACCTGTGTGCCTAACGAAACAATTACCCGGATTAAGCTCTCAGAGGTGAAACCGATAACGTAGTGGAGGCTACACACACAAATAATACTTAACATGTCATTTCCCAATGACGATCATTTGGTGCGGGAAATTTATATAAGGACTAAAAATGTAACACCTGGGACAAAACTATAACTGAATGAAAAACTTTGACTAGGCGAAAATTAATACGGTCGCCAGCTCGTTGTACGAGTAACAAGTTGAAATTGATCGAATTTTTGTACGCAGTAACAATAATTACTGATTGTCTAATTAGGAAACAAAACGGGCATCGACCGCAGATTAAGCGAACACAACAACGATAATAGGAAACAGTTGTTGTAGTCTTCAGTCCGGAGACTGGTTTGATGCAGCTCGCCAACCTAATCAATCTTGAGCAATCCTCTTCATCTCCTCATAAGAACGGCAGCCCACATTCATTTGAATTTTCTTACTATATTCATCTCTTGGTCTTCCTCTGCGATTTTTACTCCACACACTTCCCTCCAACGCTAATTTCACAATATCTTGATGTCTAAGGATGTGTCCTACTAATCGATCCCTTCATTTAGTTAAGGTATTCCAGAAATTCCTTTTCTCCCTAATTCTGTTCAGTACTTTCTCATTAGTTACACGATCCACCCACCTAATCTTCAGAATTCTTCTGTAACTCCACATTTCAAAAGCTTCTATCCTCTTCCTGTCCACACTGTTTATCGTCCATGTTTCACTCCCATACAAGGCTACACTCAACACAAATGCCTTCATAAAGGACTTCCTTATGCTTAAATTAGTGTTCGATGTTAACGAACTTCTGTTTTTCAAAAGCGCTTTTCTTCCCATTGCCATTCTGCATTTTATATCCTCTGTACTGCGACCATCATTTGTTGCTTTACTGCCCAAGTAACAAAACTCATTTACCTCTCCTATTGTTTCTTTACCTAATCTAATTCCTTCTGCATCACCTGATTTTCTTAGGCTGCACTCCATTACCCTTGTTTTCCTCTTGTTAATGTTCATCTTATATGCTTCTTTTAACACGCTGTCCATTCCGTTCAATTGCTCCTCCAGGTCCTTTGCTGTCTCTGACAGAATTACAATGTCATCGGCAAAACGCAATGTTATTATTTCTTTACCCTGAACTTTAATTTCTTGTCCAAATTTCTCCTTGCTTTCCTTTATAGCATGCTCATAGTGCAAATTGAACAACATTGGAGAAAGGCTGCAACCCTGTGTTACACCCTTCCCAACCTCTGCTGTCTGGTTTTCGTACAAGTTGTAAATAACCTTGTCCACTCCAGGGGCCTTGTTTCGACTTAGGTCTTTCAGTGCTCTGTCAAATTCTTCTCTCAGTATAATATCTCCTATTTCATCTTCATCTACATCCTCTTCCCTTCCTACAATATTATCTCTAAGTTCCTTTTTGTATAGTCCCTCTATATATTCTTTCTACCTTTCAGCTTTCCCTTCTTTGCTGAGAACTGGTTTCCATCTGAGTTCCTTATATTCGTACAGCTGCTTTTCTTGCCTCCAAATGTTTTTTTTTTTTTTTTCCTGTAGGCGGTAAGTATTCTTCCCCTGATTATACGTTCTTCTACTGATTTGCATTTGTCTTCTAGCCACTCCTGCTTAGCTATTTTACACTACTTGTTAATCTCATTTCTTAGTCGACTGTACTCCATTTTGCTTGTTTCATTTTCTACATTTTTATATTTTCTCCTTAGTATTTCCTGTGATATCCAAGGATATTTTGCAGGTCTTGCCTTTCTACCAAATTTGTCCTCTGCTGCCTTCACTATTTCGTTTCTCAATGCTACCCATTCTTCTTCTACTGCTTTATTTTCCCCCGTTTCTGTCAATTGTTGCCTTAAGCAAAAACTTCAGGTTCCTTCAATTTATCCAGGTCCCATCTCCTTACTTTCCTACCTTTTTGCAGTTTTTTTCAGTTTCAGCCTACAGTTCATGACCAACAAGTTATGGTCAGAGTCTATATGTGCCCCTGGGTATGTTTTACAGTTTAAAACCTAGTTCCGGAATATATGCATTACCATTATAAAATCTATCTGGTACCTCCCTGTGCCTCCTGGTCTCTTCCAGGTATATAACCTTCGTTCGTGATTCTTAAACTAGGTGTTTGTTATGATTAAGTTATGTTCCGTTCAAAATTCTACCAGGCGATCTCCTCTGTCATTCCTTTTGCCCAGTCCATATTCACCTACTATTTTACCTTCCCTTCCTTTTGCTACCGTATTCCAGTCTCCCATCAAAATTAAGTTTTCCTCTCCCTTAATTGTCTGAATAATTTCCTTTACCTCCTCATACATTTCTTCGATCTCCTCATAATCGGCAGAGTTAGTGGGCATATAAACTTGTACTACTGTGGTCGTTGTTGGATTTGTATCTATCTTGACTATGATAATGGGATCACTGCGCTGTTGAAAATAGTTTACCCGCATTCCTCTTTTCTTATTCATTATCAGACCTACTCCTGTAATACCCCCAACTGATTTTGTATTTATAATCCTGTACTCGCCTAACCAGAAATCCTGTTCCTCTTTCCATCGAACTTCACTTATCCCCACTATATCTAACTTCAGCCTATCCATTTCCATTTTTTAAAATTTTCTAACCTCCCTACCCGATTAAGGGATCTAACATTCCACGCTCCGATCCGTAGAATGCCAGTGTTGTTTTTCCTGATGATCACATCCTCCTGAGTAGTCGCCGCCCGCATGCCACGGTGGCCAAGCGTTCTGCGGCGCGTCAGTCACAGTCTGCACGGCCACTACGGTCGGGGGTTCGAATCCCCCCTGGGGCATGGATATTTGTGTCGTCCTTAGTATTAGCTAGTTCATAAGTAGTTTGTAAGTTTAGGGACTGATGACCCCGTAGTTAAGTCCCATAAACTCTACAAACATTTGAACATTTTTTGGTCCCCGCCCGGAGATCCGAATGGGGAACTATTTTACCTCCGGAATATTTTACTCGAGAGGATGCCATCATCATATATTCATACAGTAGAGCTGCATGTCCTCGGGAAAAGTAACGACTGTAGTTTCCCCTTGCTTTCAGCCGTTCGCAGTAGCTGTGTGGCAAAGCCACATTAGCTGATGTTACAAGGCCAGCTCAGACAATAATCCAGACTGTAGCCTCTGTAACTACTGACAAGTCTGCTGCCCCTCTTCAGGAACCAGACGTTTGTCTGGCAGATGTCGTAATTGTATTTTTTTTCATAATGACTGTTTGAATGTTTACGCAAAATTACTGATTACAAAATTAAGCAGCTTACTCTTTTTGCGACAATTTGATTTAAATGTTGTTTCTGATATATAGTTTCCTAACATTAACTATTGTTCATTATGTTAACTACGCACTTGCTTATCAAGCGGTACCTAATAATTACTCAATTAAACTGCACGTTATAAACCATAAACTAAACTTTGCAGGGTAACGTTTTAGCACTCATAGTGTGAACAATTAAATCACAATTAAAAATTACTATTTTTATCATACCGCTATTGCTCAGTGCACTCGTTATTAACAAATGGCAATTGTTGTCAATTTAACTTTGCGAACTTAATGTTGGTGCAAATTACTTTTTACTGTTATAAATACTTTAAAGTTTCTTTTATCTGAATCAGTTCTCATAGTTCATGTTGAGTCTCGGAAAATTAAAGGTAGCGGAAAAGGAACCTGCTTGGTAGTGCCTCGGGTTAATAACTTTATTGACGCTAAATAATTGCAACGCGGTTCAAAAAGACTTTCAGAAAAACTAAACGTTCGGTTAGCCGTACATCTCTAAAGACGGTAAAATGCTGAGATCTTTGTCAATGAGCACTTGGTCAGATTGCTGCATGTACCAACACGTAATAGAATGCCACGCTACTACGGCCTGCTGCTGCTGTCCAACTTTGCTACCACTCACTTCGAAAGACCAACACCGACTCTCCTCTCTCGCGCCTAGCGCCACACACTGCGCTCAGCCATAATAATGCCCTATACAAAGATGATGCTAACTTTGCCCTCGCTAAGCCAACGTGTCTACTACATTAGACTATTCTCTTTTATACTGTACATAATCATTTTAACATTTGTGCTTCACAGAAATACTTCACATAGAATAATCATTTAAAGATGTTCAAATGTTTGTCAAGCTTAAGGGACTTAACTGTGGGGTCATCAGTCCCTAAACTTATGAGCTACCTTATACTAAAGACGGTACAAACATCCATGCCCGAGGGGTGGGGGATTCGAACCCCCGACGGGGAACACCCTCGCGCATCGTAGCATACCGCCTCAATGCGCTCGGCCGCTCCACCGCGGCTAGAATAATCATTCAATTTATATACAATACACGTATAATAAACAGGTTACACACATTTTTTTATATCATACATCGTAACTGCCTTTACGTACGCCATGAGTGACGTTGGCCACTGTGTTGCGTTACAAGTGCGTCAATTATCGCAGAAACTTGACATTATCTGTCTATAGCGGTTTAGTGTGCTCCGACGAGTTGCGATTTCACCTGTTTTAAAATGATGTGGAGAATGTACCAAAGGACTCTTTGAGGTATTCTATCGAAGTAAAAGGTAGCGAGCGGGGGGGGGGGGGGGGGGGACTGATTAACATTTCACGTTCCATCAACAGGGCGGTGGGCGGTCATTACAGATGGGTCACAAGCATTACGATTGGAGTGGTAGCGAATGGCGCCGAATTATGTTCACAGATTTGTTCAGACGGACAATCATCGTTCCCGACCTCCGGAGAGAACGCTGAACTCCGAACAATCCTGCTCATGTGCTGGAAACATCACCATATCGTGATGGTGGACGAATGGTGTAGGCAAGAGTCAGTATTGGCGGACGCAGGGATCTCATTGTCGTTCAAAATGGTGCTTTGACTCTTCAGAGGTACAGAGACGAGATCCTTCAACCTTTTGTTGTACCCTGTGCAGGTTACGTAGGAGATGGTTTCCTTCTGGTGAAAGATAAAACTCGTTCGCATAAAGCAGCACTGCTGGACAACATGCTTGAAACTGAGGGAACTGAACGAATGTAGTGGCCAACTTAACTACAAGTGAACTTGGTAGACGCATTGCAACCAGACCAGCACCTCTCACAATTGATATTGCACTCATGAAATAATGGCCAATATCCCTTAATGACTGATTGATAACCTTCTACTGTCCATGTCACGTAGGTGTGCTACTGTACCGGCCGTTCGATGTGATCACATAGCATTATAAGACAGCAACGAGAATTACTTGTTTACTAATAGGACAGCCCCATGATGCCTCGCTCTATGTAAACGCCATATAAACCTCAAGTAAAATTACGATACAGCATAATGTAATGCATAATTGTATTACAATTGTATCCAATATCTGAATAATCTACCATATGTAGATTGTGTATGATATATAAACTGATCCCTTTACTGTATTAAGCAGTGTTTAAAGAGAAATGGAAATGCCTTATATTTATAATTTTTCTTAAATCCCCTTTAAGCAGAGCGATTAAACACAAACAATTTTCATGGCATTCTTTCTGTCTTTTCCTTTTCTCTTCCCAAAACCGTATCATACATTCACGGTGTTTCTTCTTTATCTCTTCTGTCCACGTCTTTTCTGGTTTTGTTCTCCTTGGGTGTTTGTTCGAAGTTCTGTTTTCTGACTTTTTCTCTGTAGTCTATTTTTTTCTTGTCTGTCATGTCTTCTGTAGCGATGTTTAGTTTCTGTAGGTCTCCTATGGTTTCCTTTACCCATTTGGTTTACATTGTACTACTTCTCACTATGTTGAAATTCTACTTCGGCAGTCTATTATCGTTCATCCTGTGTCTGTAGAACTGGTGTTGTTTGTAATTGACTGTTTGTACAGTTCTTTTGTAGGTCTCTTTATCCATAACCCCTCTCCTTGAACGGGCCCATATATCTTTCTCAGTAATTTCTTATTCTTCCGTCTCTTTGATTTTCTTTGTTCTCTGATTACAATAGTTTCGACGCTTACAAGGCCTCTATTACCACCACTGTGTTATAGTGTCTTAATTCGGCATTGGTAGAAATTATTTTTTGTTGTAGCGGATGTAGTGGTTCCACGTGTGTCTGTAGACTTTTTGTAATTTTGGGATCCTTTCTTCATTGAATGTTGCATTCAGTCCTATTTAATCTCAGTACACATCCTGTACCCTATGCTTACAAACTTTTTAAAATAATTTAAACTAACCTAAGAACAAATACAAAAATGTTTGTAAATCTATTGGTCTACGTGGTCATTAGTCCCTAGCTTACAAACTACTTATACTAAGGTAAACTAACCTAAGGACGACAGTTTTGTTTAGTATGGGAAAGGAAGTCGTTTGTGCCCTTTGAACGGAACTATCCTGACACTTGTCTCGAGTGATTTAGGAATATTACAGGAAAACAAAACCTCGATGTTTTGGAACAGACGTGATTTACCGCTCTCCCAAATGCGACGACAGTTTTCTAATAACTGCGCCATCTGACGCATTTCGAACTGACATCAGTAAATGATATACTTTTGGCTGCAGTGGATTCACTGTTGTTATGGTAGTTCAAATTATCAAATGTTTGTAAGTCTATGAAACTTAACTAAAGTGGTTATATTCGCTAGGCTTGCAAACTACTTAAACTAACCTAACGACAGCACATACAACCATGCCCCAGGTAGGATTCAAACCGATAGGAAGCAACTGAGCGTTCGGCAGTAAGGCGTTCCTAGAGGTCTCGTGTTATGGTAGTATTTAGGTATTGTCTAGTGGTAATATTGCAATTTAATTGGTCGCGTTCGCAACCTGCTGAACGTCAGTCGATAGGTGATTAATTTGGGAATATTTATCGTGAAGGTTGTCCACGTGGTTATTGCGGGTAGCCTCCATTGGTTCTCTGACCAGTGATTCGCAGCACTGAGCAGTCACCAACTTCGTCGGCTCAGCTCAACCGGCAGCCAAAACTGCTGCCCTTGCAGATTGCTGCAGATGGGCAAAACGCACTCAACAGTCCAGAACTTTCGCTGCATTTCGAGAGTGAATCTTACAACAATATATTTCACTCACTTTCTTATGACACGAAAACACAAGAATAATAACATTTAACACAATAGTTAAAATACTAGTTAACCTACCAAATGTTCAAATGTTTGTTAAGCTTATGGGACTTAACTACGGGGTCATCAGTCCCTAAACTTACAAACTACTTATGAACTACTTACGAACTAGGACGGCACAAATATCCATGCCCGAGGGGGGATTCGAACCCCCGACCGTAACTGGAGCGCCTCAATCACCTCGGCCACCGTGGCCGGCGTTAACCTACCGATAGAGCACAAAGTTAAACTCTTTTCAAAACAATTAGTACATCAGTTACCTAGATTCTGATGTTTTGTCATCGGCAGAATGAACTAAAACGGTACGCGGTCTTTCAGTTGGTTATGCGCAGTGGAAACCAACATTACGGCAACCGAGATAATGGTAACAACAGAAAGTTGCTGCAGACGGGTTTGGTGTTGATTTGTGTTTACTGTTGTGGCGTGAAGTCAGCGCCACACGCCAAACGCAAGAGAACGATCGTGGAGAAGGCCGTGGATGAACGACAGCCAATCGCACGCCGGCGACTCGCCTCTTGGAGGGAGTAACCGTAGACGCGCGCCTTCTATAAGCTACAATATCTGGGCCGACATGCGTTTGGACGACCCGTCAGGACTCAGCTACGAACTAGGCAGTAACTAGATTTCAGCGCAGATAGCGTCGTACTTAAGACGACGCCGCGAGATGAGAGAAGAACAGATAGAAGTTCAGTATTGCATTCTTCAGTCAATAAAACATCTCTATAGAACAGTTATAGCTGACCGCGATCCTGCACCGTACCTTTCCTGAAAACTAGACCGGAACGAGGACTCAACGAATGGCAACGAGGAAGATGAACATTTGCTCTACCAAAGAAATTACAGAACCATTTGGGTTCAAGAAAAAAATATTCAATTGTTTGTAGAGCTTATGGGACTTAACTATGGGGTCATCAATACCTAAACTTACAAACGACTTACGAACTAGCTAATACTAAGAACGGCACAAATATCCATGCCCGAGGGGGGATACGAATTTCCGATCGTAGTGGCCGTACAGAACGTGACTGGCGCGCCGCAGTCCGCTCGGCCACCGCGGCCGGTAGTTGGGTTCAGATAGCGTAATGAGCTGGTAGTGCAATGCAGCAACAAAGTGAATTACTAGATGCTATGGCAAGAAGATCCATAGGAAGGTTGGAAGTGTGACAAACACCGAGGGAGGTGGCTGCAACCTGTGTCCAAAAGGTTAATTTCCAGAACCTGGATGCGATTTCATACAACAGAAACAGTCCACGAGTAATATCAGCAGGAGACGACCGTTATATTCCGTTAACGGCCCGTCGAGGAAGGTGGCAACTCACCTGGAACACACCCTCCAGGTGGGAACTGGATGCGCAATATCAACACAAAGAGTCCGAAATCGCCATCGGGAATGTGTCATCTACGCACGGAGGCGTATGGTGCGTGTCCACTTAAATCCACGACATTGTTTAGACCGCAGAAACTGTGTGGAGCAACATTACGATTGGAGTGGTAGCGAATGGCGCCGAATTATGTTCACAGATTTGTTCAGACGGACAATCATCGTTCCCGACCTCCGGAGAGAACGCTGAACTCCGAACAATCCTGCTCATGTGCTGGAAACATCACCATATCGTGATGGTGGACGAATGGTGTAGGCAAGAGTCAGTATTGGCGGACGCAGGGATCTCATTGTCGTTCAAAATGGTGCTTTGACTCTTCAGAGGTACAGAGACGAGATCCTTCAACCTTTTGTTGTACCCTGCGCAGGTTTCGTAGGAGATGGTTTCCTTCTGGTGGACGATAAAACTCGTTCGCATAAAGCAGCACTGCTGGACAACATGCTTGAAACTGAGAGAACTGAACGAATGTAGTGGCCAACTTATTCACCCGATTGAGCATGTCTGGGATTCACTTGGTAGACGCATTGCAACCAGACCAGCACCTCTCACAATTGATATTGCACTCATGAAATAATGACCAATATCCCTTAATGACTGATTGATAACCTTCTACTGTCCATGTCACGTAGGTGTGCTACTGTACCGGCCGTTCGATGTGATCACATAGCATTATAAGACGGCAACGAGAATTACTTGTTTACTAATAGGACAGCCCCATGATGCCTCGCTCTATGTAAACGCCATATAAACCTCAAGTAAAATTACGATACAGCATAATGTAATGCATAATTGTATTACAATTGTATCCAATATCTGAATAATCTACCATATGTAGATTGTGTATGATATATAAACTGATCCCTTTACTGTATTAAGCAGTGTTTAAAGAGAAATGGAAATGCCTTATATTTATAATTTTTCTTAAATCCCCTTTAAGCAGAGCGATTAAACACAAACAATTTTCATGGCATTCTTTCTGTCTTTTCCTTTTCTCTTCCCAAAAACGTATCATATATTCACGGTGTTTCTTCTTTATCTCTTCTGTCCACGTCTTTTCTGGTTTTGTTCTCCTTGGGTGTTTGTTCGAAGTTCTGTTTTCTGACTTTTTCTCTGTAGTCTATTTTTTCTTGTCTGTCATGTCTTCTGTAGCGATGTTTAGTTTCTGTAGGTCTCCTATGGTTTCCTTTACCCATTTGGTTTACATTGTACTACTTCTCACTATGTTGAAATTCTACTTCGGCAGTCTATTATCGTTCATCCTGTGTCTGTAGAACTGGTGTTGTTTGTAATTGTCTGTTTGTACAATTCTTTTGTAGGTCTCTTTATCCATAACCCCTCTCCTTGAACCGGCCCATATATCTTTCTCAGTAATTTCTTATTCTTCCGTCTCTTTGATTTTCTTTGTTCTCTGATTACAATAGTTTCGACGCTTACAAGGCCTCTATTACCACCACTGTGTTATAGTGTCTTAATTCGGCATTGGTAGAAATTATTTTTTGTTGTAGCGGATGTAGTGGTTCCACGTGTGTCTGTAGACTTTTTGTAATTTTGGGATCCTTTCTTCATTGAATGTTGCGTTCAGTCCTATTTAATCTCAGTACACATCCTGTACCCTACGCTTACAAACTTTTTAAACTAATTTAAACTAACCTAAGAACAAATACAAAAATGTTCAAATGTTTGTAAATCTATTGGACTACGTGGTCATTAGTCCCTAGCTTACAAACTACTTATACTAAGGTAAACTAACCTAAGGACAACACAAACACCTATGCCCGAGGGGGGACTCGAACCTCCGACGGCGAACGGCTGCCTGCACCGAAGCACGGCGCTCCAGTACGCAAGGCTAGAACAAATACACACACCCAAGCCAGAGATGAGCCACCGCGTGCTCCGCAGCGAAATTACTTTGAACGCTCTCCCACTTCACCGCGAAGAGGCCGTACACGTTTTCGTTATCAGCTCCACCGTAAAAGTCGTAGGAATGGGTAACATAGAGAAATGTGGAACATATTGTTGACATTCTGTCATGATATTTGGGATTTAGGGAGGCTCACCTAGCAGAGATGATCTTTACCATGAGTTTAATCGCTGATGATGCTGCATCTACATCTATATAAATTCTCTGCAAGTCACATTCAAGTGCATCGACGACTTTTATGATATTTCTCTGTATGTAGTTCCATTTTCTAATAGTTTTGCGGGAAAAATGAACACCTAAATATGTTCACACTGTCAATTATATCTACATCTACATCTAAACTTACATCTACATACTTACTTTACGCCGACCGCGGTGGCCGAGCGGTCTGCGGCGCGCCAGTCACGTTCTGCACTGCCACTACGGTCCAGATTTCGAATCCCCCTCGGGCATGGATATTTGTGCCGTCGTTGGTATTAGATAGTTCAAAAGTAGTTTGTAAGTTTGTGGACTGATGACCCAGTAGTTAATTCCCATAAGCTCTACAAACATTTGAACATATTTTACTTACTCTACAAATCACTTTAAGTGCATTTCAGAGGGTTTATCGAACCACTTGCATTATATTTCTCTAACATTCCTTTCTCTATTAGCACAGAGGAAAAGGAACGTCTAGATCTTTCTGGTTTTAATATTTCCCTTATTTTATTATAATGATCATGTCTCCTTATGTAGGTGAGTGGTGACAATATATGTTCGCAATATGAAGATAAAATTGGTGACAGAAATTTCGAAAATAGATTTCGCCGCAACAAATACAGTGAACATCCAAAACTGGAAAAAGGCAGCCAATCGTGGAGGATCTGGCACATAAAGACGCCTGTTAGTAGGAGTAAACAGATGTATCGTACTGCGGTAACTTAGAACGAAAGACCTTTCATTGCAGAACTATCAATGAAATTTTGTTAGCGCTCACCTACGTAAGGAGACATAACATCATAATAAATTAAGAGAAATAATATAAAAACACCGAAAGATCTAGACGTCCTTTTTCCTTTCATTTGTAGAGTAAGTACGTAGATGTAGATTTGGATGTAGATACAGATGTCAGTGGGGAATCCGTACAAAACAGGATTAATAGAGGATCAAAGAAAATCCAAAGAAGGGCAGCACGCTTCGCCACTGGTTTATATATCAAGGGCGTCGTTGCAAGAGGTGTTCTGTACCACGGTATGGCCGACTGTCAGCGTCCAGAGAGCGGATGTATTTAATATACTGGTTCCTTTTACGAATAACGAGCGGAAAGCCAATGAGGGTAGAATTAGATAGATTAAAACCCACAAGTGGGAGTCATACGTGACTAGAACAGAGAAAGGAGGAGGACACATAACTTCACAAAGTACACTCCTCCGTACACCACGAGAAGAAGGCTTGCGCAGCATAGATGAAGATTTAAAATAGAGGCACTGATTATAATCATTGAGATACGTCCGTAAGATCTGTCGACCAAGAAAAGCATTAGACGATTCGAATACTACAGTATATCTGAAATTCAAAATAAAATATAGAAAATTCATATGAAAACATGTGATATGCAGTGTGTAGAAGAGAGTTTACGAACTGTACGTCCAAAAATCAATAATGAAAAGGAAAGATGAATGCCGCGGCGGAGCGGCTGAGCACATTGAGGCGCTATGCTACGATGCGCGAGGCCATTTCCGAATCCCCTTCGGGCATGGATGTTTGAGCCGTCTGTAGTATAAGCTAGCTCATAAGTAGTTTGTAAGTTTAGGGACTGATGACCCCGCAGTTAAGTCCCATAAGCTTTACAAACATTTTAATTTTTGAAAGATAAATGAGATTGAGATTAAAATAACTGTAAAAGGATATGACACAATTCTCAGATGACATATTTGTAGACTGAGAAGGTGTTAGGTGACTTGTTAGAAGCCTTGACCAGTCTACTGTGCAAAGAATATGGACCGAGATTAAGCCAAAGAAAGACGACAAAGAGGGACGAATTACAAGAACAAAATATCTTCCAGGCGCCCGCGTACCAGAAGCAATAGAATTCTGTTTTTATGCAAGAAAAAAAAAACTCATGATGTGAGAAAGACGCAGCAAAATAGCACAATCAAAGAATATATTTGTAATATGAAATTCAGACGATGCCTCGAGGACGAAATTTCTAAGAAGTCACGTCTGTAATACAGCACTATATGGAAGCAAAACCATGCCAATTTTAAGAACGGAAGTCAGAATATAATGCGGTTTGGACACGGGGATGGCTTCAAATCTCACCAATAATTTTAATTATGTACACCTTCCCTTTAAGTAGACAGTTTTATAAAAAAAAAGTTAGTAGCTTGGATTAAATGAGAAAGCATGAGCTCAATCAAATTATGCAATTTTAAATGGCGAAACTGGTCGTCTGTCCATCAACAAAGGATTTTAACAGTCGCAGCGAATCTGTTCTTTGAAATATAAAAGCTATGTAGCCCGTAAGATAAGCTATGATGGGACTACCCGCACGAGGGACAAAGTACAGGTTTTAAATCTACATATGCTGTCTGCATATCACTCCATGTGCCTGGCAAAGGCTTTATCGAAGCGCTTTTAAAATATATCTGTACCGTTCCCGTCGCTAAAAGCGAGAGGGTACACGGAACGCCTGAATCTTTCCGTATTACATCTGAGCTCTCTTATCTTAATATAATGATCGCGTCTCCTTATGTGCGTGGGTGCTTATAAAATATGTTCTCATTGTAAGCAGGAAGTTTATGAGACAAGTTTCGTGAAATAGATCTCTTCGCGACGAATAAAGCCTTTCCTTTAGTGATTTCCACCCCAGTTCGTGCATTATTTCTGTGACACACACACACACACACACACACTCAGGCTCGTTTCGCTATAAAACATAACGAGCTGTTCTTGTTTGAATCTTTTCTATAACCTACGTCAGCCCTAATTGTTGAGGATCCCATTATGCTCAGCAATACTCCATAATAGGGCGGACGATACTAGTGTTGACATTTTCACTGGTGGATATTTTACTTCTTCAAAGTGTTTTACCAAATAAATGGAGCCTTTAGTCCGCCTTCGCAACTTGGGCTATTCCCAGCTATTCCCAATTGGGGTCCCCCTTTACCACACTATCAGTTTGCCTGATAATTGGCTGAATAGAACCGCAACTCTTTATGGGCCATATCTCATACAGCCACTCCTCGTCGTGTAGAATGAAAAGAATAATGGTTAATATGTTCAAATGTTTGTAAAGCTTATGGGATTTAACTGCGGGGTCCTCAGTCCCTAAGCTTACAAACTACTTATGAACTGTCTTATACTAAAGACAAAACATCCACACCAGACGGAGGATTCGAACCTCTGAAGCAGGAGGCCGCGCGATCCGAAACGTGGCGCTCCAAACCGCTCGGCAGCTCTCTCGCGGCTGTTTAAATTCTTCGCTGAGAGCAGCGCGCTTCCAGGTGCGATTACTCTAGAGAAGACGCACAACCATTGCCATTTACGTCAGTAACTCGGACTTCCAATTGTTAGTTACTGGGAGTGCACTCGCGCTGCCATAATCATTTACTTATTGATTGGGACAACGTCACAGATATAAGTCGGTAGGTCGGTACTTCTCTTCCGGTTCCGACCAAGGTCCTCGGAAGGATTTCCTGGATTGAAAGGCGAAAGCCGGAGCAGGTATGCCCTTCTAACCCCCCCCCCCCCCTTAGTACCAATTGAGTTCTTGGGATCGCAAATTGCCCCACTAACAGCTTGTCTGATAATTAGCTAAATAGAACTGTGACCCGTTATGGGCCGAATCTCAATATATTTTTGCGTTTCTATTATATGACGATAAAATTTTGCAGACTTGAATTTTAGAACAAGAGGAACGTCACTGCTCACATACAGTTTCTTCGGTACTTGGTGGAGGATGCTTCACTTATAGATTTCGCCAAATTTACACTTTGCCTACGATCTTGATGAAATTTTACACTCTTGACTTTAATACAAGAGGATTCTCAATATCTACAACAAATTTTGTATGATGCAAGGCGGTGGGTACTTCACTTTCGATCTTTAACGTAATTCATGCCTCTGCTCTGATGAATGTTTTCACACTTCACCTTTAATCCAAAGGGTAGGTCAATGTTTAGATAATTTTTTACCATGTATGGCAAAGAGTACCCTGCCAAAAACTTTGTTTTGCTGTCCCCACGAAAGTTGACATATATAAGTTTCTCTAGATTAGTAGTGCGGAGAAGGAAGAGATGAACCAAAGAGGCGCATGGATGGTTAGTAGTAGAAACTGGGCGAGAGAGGGGAAGGTGGAGCTTTACAGGGAGATGGGAGAGGAAGAGATTGATGGATAGAGAGGAGGGAAGGGAAATTTGGTTACAAGATTGTAGAACTTATAAATAGCCGGGCAACGCCAGTTTTAAGCTAGTCGTTTACAAAGATAAGCAACAGTAGGGGCCCTATAACATATCCCTGGGGAACCACAGATATTATTTCAATTTTACTTGATGACTTCACGTCAGTAACTGCGTACTGTGACCTTTCCGACAGGAAATCACGATACCAATCGCACAGCGATATTCTATAAGCACATATTTTGATTAGATGTCGCTTGCGATGTACAGTGTGGGAACTCTTCCGGAAATATAGAATCGATTTGGGTTCGGTTGTCAATAGCACTCATCCATGTGAGGAAGAACTACCCACTGCACACAGTAGTGAAGACAAAGATTGGAAAATACCCAAAAAATAATCAAATACGGCAGATGTGAGGCTCTGAGATGAGGAGACTGCCACAGGAAACAAATGGCGGGTCGTATCAGTACAGTCGAAACATATTTAAAAAAAAAAGGAATCCCATGTGAGTCAACGGAATTTTCCCTCTCAAGCGAGGCTGGCGCTGCACGAACTCTCAGTTCCAGCGAATGCCGGGAACGCGGCTGAATCTGAAAAACGGCCCGCCTATAAATCTGAATACCCAACGAGTGAGCTGAGCGTGATAGGGCCCGCCGAGTATGCAAACCACGGGCTGTTTAGAATTGCGTGGCGCTCCTGACCCCGCGCCAACGGAAGAGCAACCGGAGCGCCCTTTTATATCAGACGGGGCTGAGCTACTGCTCTTCCCCGTATACACACGGTCAAATTTTTCGGGCACTCACAGAGAGAAACGAAATTGTCAGGAATTTACTGCCACGAACTACTAAATATTTATATGACAACTGATGGGTGAATATCCACATATAATAGCTGGACTGTGGATTTCTTTATCAACTTATACTTACATCGCCTACACGGTGGACAAAATAATATGAACGCCATGAGTGATACCTCTTATTGCAAACTAGGCATCATTGCGTACGTTTTCAAATTGAAATGAACGCAAATTCACACGTGACATACGAAGTCTAAGACCGTAACTAGCAATATATTATATTATGAAATCTTCACGGGTTATCAGCTTAATGACGTCATCGTCTAGATACAACATTTCAATGGGTTGCATATTCATCAACTGCTGGCGAAGTGTCGGTATGCTCACTAACATTGCATATTTAATTTCCTCTTTCATATCAAGTGAGTATGTGATGAAGGTACTTGTCCTGAGACATTTCATTCAATGAAATTTGACTCTATGCTAGCATATATAACATTTTCGCGAAGTTTGACCGAGCGAGGTGGCGCAGTGGTAACGCACTGGACTCACATTCGGGAGGACGGTGGTTCGAAACAACCTCCGGCCATTCAGATATAGGTTTTTTGTGATTTTCTTAAGTCTCTCTTGACCGGGATGGTTCCTTAAGAAGGACATGACCTATTTCCTTCCCCCAATCCTTACCAAAACTACGAGCGATAGCTCCGTCCCTAATGACTAAGCTGTCGACGGGACGTCAAACCAAGCTTTCTTCCTCCTTCCTAAAGTTTTCCAAACATCTGGATCATCTCTTAAAACGGCACATCGGAAACTGTCCATATCATGTGAAAAACTCGGCGGATTTCGTAAAGGTATGACAAACACTGCGCCTGGACGAAGATCAGTTACTTAGCTTCGCTGTGACTTCATTATTCATACGGGTGCCGCTGGAAGATTCTCTAGCACTACTAGAGGGACACTTCTATGAGAGTCTTTCGGGATGAACTAACCACCTCCTACTTCAAATGTCGTGAGAAGTTATCCGAGCCGGCCGCGGTGGCCGAGAGGACTACGGCGCGCCAGTATGCACGGCCGCTAAGGTCGGGAGTTCGAATCCCCCCTCGGGCATGGATGTTTGTGTCGTCTTTAGTATAAGGTTGTTGATAATTAGTTTGTAAGTTTAGGGACTGATGATCCCGCAGTTAAGTCCCTTAAGCTTAACAAACATTTGAATATTTTTTTGAAGTTCTCCGAGCAAATACATGGGGTTGATATGGCTTAGACCCCTCCCCCTTCCCCACATCACCAAATATTGCTAACTCGTACATGAATACTTCGAGGAGGTAGCGTTAGATACTGTACGACTAAAACCGAAAGCATTCTACAGGTATGTGGACGACAACTTTGTGGTAAGGCCACATGGAAATGAAAATGCTACCGCAGTTCCTGCAACAAATTAATGGTGCACACGAAAACATGAAGATTACTATGGGGGCGGGGGAGGGAGGAGGTAGAATGTAACGTACCCTCCCTCAAAATCCTGATTGCTAGGAACACAGGAGGCTCGCTGTGACACTAGTTTAACAGGAAGCAAACACATACAGAACTGTATCTTAACGCTAGGAGTTGTCGCCATCCACTGCCAACACTGTGCAACATAAAACATGCAGAGGAAAGCTTATTGTTTCCATGTGAAAGGTGGTTTTTGTCACGCTGTTGGGTTCTCCAGCCGTCCGGCTAACAGTTTGGACCTAGTGAATGGAATACAGGTAGTTAGGGTTTTCCTAATATGCTCGGAAACAGGAAACGGCGGTCTTGGTTGAGCAAGGGCCGTTCTCCCAGATTGCAACTAAAATACAATGTAGCCGCACACATTATTCCAAAAATCCATATAAAAATCAGGGAATTGTCATACAGCAAATATAATTATATGAGTGGATTCAGGAGACTTGTGAGAATCGAACGCCGTAATTACAATTTCAATATCCCTTACATATAAAAAGCCAACAAATTTCAGTACTATAATAATAACATTGTAAGACATATTTACAATTATTGATACATAGTGTTTATCAGTAACAGCTTCAGAAGCAAATAGGCAGCATTTCACCATGCTACTTATCTTAAAAGAAGCAACACGTTATTTCCGTATTTTTTCAATAAACTTTGGTTTTTCTCTCTTGTTTGGCTTTTCGTTGAGGTAGTAATATTCTTGTGTCAGAACATAGATTGCACCAGAGAAACACGAACATGAATCCAGCAAAGAGCATTACGTATATAAATATGTATTTTATTATATTTAATAGTATTCTTAGTAACGTTCGTTTTATGTTGTAGACTGCCAGTTAAATATTTCATGCCGAATAAAATTGTAGCTATGCATCAGATAATTTATGCATAAACAATGATATGTATTTGTGGACAAGTACTGAATATATTTGCATAAAAAGCCATGATAAATTAGGTATTAATTGTATAACTATACTTCGACGGCGGCAGTATATTTGAACAGTGAGACGCCACGCTTAATAGCTACTTGAGCAAAGAGTTTCAGTTTCAACCGTTTTTAGTATTGTTAAATATATATTTGTTTGTTAAATGTAAACCAAATTTTTGGGAGATGGTCAAAGCATTTAATTCTGTGATATTCAAATGTATTATATTTTCGAAGGGAAATTGTATTTTATCGATGAGGCATTAGGATGCGCGGAAAGGTACAATTTTGGGAGCAGGTAGAGCACGCTTTCGAACGCTTGCGAAGGGACTTAAAACTTGTACGTGGTGGTGAAAGGTTGTGACGCTAGGCGGTCTGAAGCCGCGTTTCGAACTTGTGATTTGAAGAGATAGGCATGTGTGGACTTAGAAAATTTACGGAACTGTGACTCTAGAACTCTGGTTGAAAAGCGGTAATAATGGATTGTAGGAGGGCTGTGGAACTGTGATAAGTCATCAGTCGTTTTTTCTGTGTTTTATAACAAATACCGTAATCGTGGATTAATTTGTAACTCCAATATTCTATGGACTGCACTAATTTACGAGTCATAATTGGGAACTTTTATTGTTATTGTGGCTCTCATGAACAAAAGTTGGGCAAATATTCAGTTATTTACCTATGTATAAAGTAAGACCACCTCCGCAATTTCATGTCCAAAAAGCGTAATAAATTCCATATATACAATATTTTTCGAGTCACAATCTGCAGATTGATAGACTATATACAACCGCTCTCTCAAGGATCTATGCCAAAAGATTGGAAAGTTGCACAGGTCACACCTACATTCAAGAAACGCAGTAGGAGTAACCCACTAAACTAGAGGCCTATTTCATTGACGTCAGTTTGCAGCAAGGTTTTGCAACATATCCTGTATTCAAATATTATGAATCATTTCGAACAGAATGCTCTATTGACCCAAGGTCAACAACGATTTAGAAAATATCGTTCATGCGAAACACAATTAGTCCTTTACTAAAGCGAAGTGATGTGTGCTATTGACAAGGGTTCGCAAATTGATTCCGTATATCTTGATTCCCAGAAGGCTTTTGACACCGTACCTCACAAACGGCTTTTAATCAAATTGCGTGGTTTTGGTATATCGCCCCAAATTTGCGACTGGATAGCGGATTTCCTGTCAGAGAGGACACAGTTCGTAGTAATCGATGGTAAGGCATCGACTAAAACAGAAGTGATGTAGGGCGTTCCAGAGTGTAGTGTTATTGGTCCTCTGCTGTTCCTTGTTTACAGAAACGATTTGAGAGAAAATCTAAGTAGCTCTCTTAGCTTGTTTGCAGATGACGCCGTCATTTACCGTCTAGTAAAATCATCTGAAGATCAAAACCAACTGCAGAACGATCTGAATAAGATATCAGTATGGTATAAAAATTGGCAATTGACTCTAAATAATGAGAAGTGTGAAGTCGTCCACATCAGTACGAAAAGAAAACCGTTAAACTTTGTTTATAAGTTAAATCATCAAAAGTGAAGGCAGGAAACTCCACAAAATGTCTGGGAATTACTATTACTTCAGACTTAAACTGGAAAGAACACGTAGATAATGTCGTGGGAAAGGCGAACCAGGGACTACGTTTTATTGATAGAACCCTTACAAGATGCAACAGAACTACAAAAGAAACTGCATACACTATGCTTGTCCGTCCTTTTTTGGAGTATTGCTGACCAGTGTGGGAACCTAATTAGGTGGGTTTGACGGAGAACATCGAAACAGCTCGATTTGTATTGTCACGATACAGAGGAGACAGCGTTACGGAAATGACACAGGATCTGAATGAGAATTATTACAAGAACGACGCTTATCGTTGTGGCGTGGGCTACTTACGAGATGCGATCATCTTAATGAAGTACGAGAAATAAGAGCTCGAACAGGGAGATTCAGGAGGTCTTTCTTCCGCTCGCTATTCGAGAATGGAATGGGAGATGAATAGTACAATCGTGGTTTGATGAACCCTCTGCCAAACAGTTAAATGTGATTTGCAGAGTATCCCATGTAGACGTAGACTGGCTAAACTACTGATTAATTAGTGATATTATTTAAACACTTTGGGTAGCTGTTTAGGGCATAGAAGCTGACATGCATAACTCACTATCAGCAGAGACAACGATCCATAAACCTTTTGCTAACCTGAGTTATGTATTGCACAATTCTTATTCGTGAGTACCGATAGGAAGGTCGCAACTGTACTCAACACCCTGGTACTTAGAGCCAAGTGAGTTCGTGACGTGACGAGCTTATTGGGTGAATTGCAAAATCTGAAGGAAACTTTCCGCGAGACACAAATGAGAAGTTCTGTGATGAACTATAACAGGAGGAGAGTAGAAAGACGAGGACGAAACACTAGGTTGTGCGATCCTGCCGTATTCGGGACCACTAACGGTCAAGATCACGAGAATCCTTAAGAAACAGAAAGTGAAGACCATATTTCACGCAGCAAGGAACATGAAGAATATTCTTGGATCGATTAAAGACCCGATACGACTGATGAAACCTGGTGTTTATAAAATTGTTCGTGAATGTAGCATGCAACACATAGGACAGACGCAACGTTGCACTTCACAGCGCCGCACTGAACACACAAGAAACGTGCGCCTAGGACAGGTAGACAAGTTCGCTGTGGCAGAGCGCAGCATCAGTGAAAAACATACCTTAGAGTTTGAAGAGACAAAGAATTTAAGTAGCACCAGTAGATATTGGGACTCTGTGATCAAAGAAGCCGTAGAGGTTCGACTGCACGACAAATTAATTAATCGAGACATTGGTCACCATCTTAGTACAGCATGTGATCATGCAATCAGTAAAATTCGCCAAGAGCGGTCGCTCCCATGCGGAAAGCTCCGTGGCCGTAGCTGTCACGAACAAGACACCGGGACCGGGGTTCGAGACCCGAACGTGCGCCCCCCCCCCCCCCAGCTCCCGTCAACAGCTTCAATAAAAAAAAAAGTAACGCTTATGGGACTTAACTTCAGGGTCATCAGCCCCTACTTATGAACTAACTTATACTAAAGGCAACACAAACATCCATGCCGAGGCGCTCCAGACCGCTCGACTACTCCGGCGCTGCTTGCTTCCCTCACTATGAGGGAGTATAGTCTGGAGTTTGTAGCCAGTTGGTTTATACTCCACTGTGTACTTTGCGTAGTGAGTGTGTCATTCACTGTGTATTATATGTCTGTGTACTGTGTTAGAGGGTCTGAACTGTGTCTAGTACTTGCCCTGAGAGGGCGTGGTTTTGATTTTGTTGGGTAGGATAGGAATTAGGAATGGGTGTTTGATTTTTTTTCTTTGATCTAAGGATCAAAGATGGGAAGGGGACGTTTGTGCTTGTCGTGGGACGTCACACCGACCTATGGAACGGATAAGTTCGTTTCCAGATCTGGAGGAACTCTCATAGAAAGCCCCTGCCTGATCTTAGAAACGCTGTTTTAGGAGGGGAACTCCAGCTGCAGCATATAGGTCGCCGTGAGAATACCGTGGGGCAGGTATAGAGCTCTCTTGAGGCAGCGGTTCTGCAGCGTTTGGAGCTTTTACAGGTGTTTCCTAGCTGCATACGCCCATGTAGGGCCGCATTAGAGGTAGTTTGATGTTAACTCCAACTGACTGGGGTAGGGAGATGTAGAACTTTAGAATGGGATAAAGGTCGGACATTCTGTCGCTGACTTTCCTGTAGACCTCCTGTAGACCCACAGCACCGTCGGTGCCAAGTGCGCTAAGCGATTCCGCAGGTTGGTGGCTGGTGAGCGGCCGCATTTGACAGTAGTTGTCGCCTGAAGATGATGGTTACGCAATCCATTGAAACGTGACATACAGAAGACGACGCCACTTGGCTGATAACCCGTGAAGATTTCAAAACAGAAAAACGCCGAGAAGGAATCCAATCACATAAAACATATGACTTGCTGCGTGATCACTCAGACTTCCAAATAGGCCAGCTGGATGGTTCGTAGTTAGCTGGAATATCTGTAAAGGAAACAACCGCTCTGTTTAAAGTTTCAAGAGCGACAGCTAGAGAGGGTGTCATTAGAGAGACAGTAGGCACAGGCGAAAGTGCGCGCTCATTGCACAATGAAATTCGACAGCATTTTTCTACAACTATTCGTATATTCGTAGCGCATTTCGGAATTGTACTACTGTTTTAAACGATTAACAAATATTCGATTTTTTTTACAGGCTTGTGAGGTACTCTTCTTGTGAATAGTCTATAGATGGCCGCTTGCAATAGTGGCCGAAACGTCGGTGAAATATTTGATATATTGACGATGCGGTCCAATACCCAGAAGAGTTTTATCAACAATGACAACGGCCGCGGAAGCCTTCGTTTACGTTTAGATTTCTGTTTTCGTATACAATAAGGGGAACTGAATTGTTTTTCTTTATACAGGGTGCTTCACTAAGTGTGTTTGCCTCTGTAACTTATGAAATAATAGGTGACGGGAAATTTTAATGCGGTAGGTCAACACAAGAAATGTTATACTTTCTGCGGAGCTATGAACATAGTTTATTGTATCATTTTCCAAAGAGTTACAGCACGAAGATATAATTTTTTTGAAACCAGCTGCGTCCAAATCAATTTAAAACTACATTCCTATCACTGTTAGTTTGGGAGCTACAACCCTTCAAAGTTTAGGGGCCGGAGGCTACGACAGCGTAGCTGACTGGCTGGTGGTCATGAGACAGTGGGCCGTGCCCCAGGGGATAGCCACTCGGCCAGTCAGCTACGCTATCGCAGCCTCCGCCCACGGAACTTTGAAGGGTTGTAGCTACCAAACTAACAGTGATAAGAATGTAGTTTAAATTGATTTGGACGCAGCTGGTTTAAACGAATCCAATACACGATAGAAAAAAATCTATTGTTCCATTAAAAAAATTATATCTTTATGGTGTAACTCTTTGGAAAATGATACAATAAACTATGTTCATAGCTCCGCAAAAATTGTAACATTTCTTGTGTTGACCTACAGCATTAAAATTTCACGTCACCTATTATTTTATAAGTTACAGAGGCAAACACACTTAGTGAAACACCCTGTATGTACTCCTTACATCACTCCTCCCTTATAGTGTTGCCGTTTATGTCTTCGGTGTATATCTCTGTTCCGCGTTCATGTAACGGGTCATGAACTCATAGAGTCCAGGCGATGCAACATTACTTTGATGTGTCTATATTTAATCCTATAAAATAAACTGCCGAAAAAAACCCTTATTCATCTGGAAATACGACGTCGATTTTGATGCCATGACAACTGTTGTCAAGTATGTGATAGTACATGTACTAAGACTAGTTTCAGCATCGTAGACAGTAGTGTAGTACAATACTGTCATAGCGCTATCTGTGCGTTCTTTGTTTACAGCATACACGACAGGTACAAAAACAGCTTCAGAATCCTACGTTCTTCTACCATGTTCTATCCGCCAACTAGGTGACCTTCAACGAAGAAATTGTTAATATGAGAACTATACACTATTGCTCCATCAACAACCCATAGTGGTTCCGGCAGGTAGAACATAAAGGTCCACGGAACATTAATTTTTAGTGCGGACCTTCGCTCATTTACGCCGCTAATCTGAATCGGAGAATGGTCATGTGATGTGCGCTGCACATAACGCCGTATGATGAATTGTTGATCGTAAATACACTGGTATGTTGACTGGATGTGGTAGGCAATCTGGTTGGCCTGTTCGATCTCCAGACCTTAAGCCACTGGACGTATTTTTGTAGGGAGCAGTCTTGGATTCTGTCTACCAAACTACAACACCAGAGGACCTGCAACAATGCATTATTGATGGCTGTACTGCCATCACGGAGGTCCTTCATCCAAGGAGCGACTTAATGTCTGAATGCCACTGAGCAATCTTTTGAACATGACATGTAAACGCTCTCTTTTCGCATATAGTGGTAAACGTTACTTGACTGGGCTACGTTACTTTTGCCTTGTCTTATTTACCGGTACTGTAATACGGAACTATACATTAACAGTATATTTTACATATCTCCTACATATGTGGAGGTATACGGAACATATAACCTCAGCTAGTCTGTACAATGATGTTAAGCAATATTTGTTTGCAACAATCGTTCATTTAATGCGGCAGTAAAATATGTGCTTGAATTAACACGACAACTGAGATACCCTGTATTACATTCGGATCCCGGTATAACTATATATTAACAATATGTACGTCACGTTCACAATTGAACCTCAGGATGTACGATTTCTGTGCGCTTGATGTTTTTCAAGCGCCAACTTCGTTTCTCAATCTTTAGCGGTATAATTGACGTTTTATAATGTTAAGAACACCATAGTTTTTGTGATTTTTCATCCTATTGACTGTATGAGAAATAATAGGGGTATAGATTCAAACATGTGTTTGTGGTAAAAATACAATGCGGCGTAGAGTATCTTATGGTAGGTACTTTCACAGACCCCTGTCAAACGTCCGTATCCGTGAGAGTCGCTTTGCAGTATCGAGTATCGTTCTAGAGATATTAGTAGTGAGCATGATAAATGGGGAACTCTGAATAGGGTAAGGAAAAATCGCTGTGATAAGCCATTATGTGACAAAGCTAAAGTCCTTGCTTGCAGCTGCAGTAAATATCCTTTCGGCTAACATGCTGTCAATCATTTATCTTTTTTGTTGAAAGATATAAAAAAGCCAAGATCGCTGCTCATCAATTTTTATTTAAGACGACCGGTTTCAATGAACTATGTCAGCATCATCTGGTCCAACAAAATCATTTTACAAGGCCATAATCTTGTAATGTGCCATCAGTTGTTATATAACATAATTTACAGTACATAGGTGCACTATGTCATTATAATAAAACATAATTATCACAGTGAGTGACAATAGCAAACTTTTTATGAACCTCCAGGTAGCCTGTCACAGGATATCGGGTACACACAAAGACGGTACAGGCTTCATCTCGGCCTTCTGTATTAAAAGTGTGCCGGTCCCAGTACAGAGCCGACAAACTGAAATTCCCTTATCCCGTAGTCTTATTACCGTCCAGCATTGCCTGAAGAGGTCGTCATTTTAATGCTTCTCTTTGAGGGCTCTCCAATTACGTTAGTTCAGTTCTCAATATTATTCCGAGCTCTTAGAGAATACCGAAGTAATTACAAGTTTTGTTAGGCATTCTCTATCGATATTTCGCTTAGAATAGAAAGTTCTCCGTTATTATGATAAGCAAGATATCTGTTCGAGTATTGTACACTTCTCCTTTAACTGACACTTTGGTGAATTACGTGAATCAGTAGATAATTAGTTACGTAGTTCGATAGTTTTGTGGAGGATTTTCTGCAGCTTTCCCAAGCGCATAAATACGCTCTTGGCCATTAAAATTGCTACACCACGAAGGTGACATGCTACAGACGCGAAATTTAACCGACAGGAAGAAAATGCTGTGATATGCAAACGATTAGCTTTTCAGGGCATTCACACAAGGTTGGTGCCGGTGGCGATACCTACAACGTGCTAACATGAGGAAAGTTTGCAACCGATTTCTCATACACAAACATGGAAATAGAAAAGATTGCAACAACTATCGAGGTATCTCTTTAATTAACGTTGTAGGCAAAATATTCTCACGTATTGTTCAAAGGAGAGTGCGATTATTAATTGAGGACAAGTTAGATGAAAATCAGTGTGGGCTTAGGCCTCTTAGAGGCTGTAAGGACCAGATCTTAAGCTTACGGCAGGTAATGGAAAAGTGGAACAGGGAATTGTATCTATGTTTCATAGATCTGGAAAAGGCTAATGACCGTGTTCCAAGGAGGAAGCTACTGTCATTTCTTCAAGATTATGGTATAGGAGGCAAACTTCTGCAGGCAGTTAAAGGGCTTTACTTAGACTGTCAGGCATCAGAGTAGATAGCAAATTAAGCTCATGGTTCAGAGTAGTTTTAGGGGTAAGACAAGGCTGTAACCTGTCACCACTGTTGTTCATACTATTCATATGTTGAAAAAAGTAGACTGGCAGGGCGGGATTAAAGTAGGTGAAAACAAAATAAGCAGTCTCGCATATGCGGATGACTTAGTTGTAATTGCCGATTCGATTGAAAGGATGCAAACTAATATTTCAGAGCTGGATCAGAGATGCAAGGATTATGATATGAAGATCAGCATCTCCAAAACGAAAGTAATGTCTGTGGGAAAGAGATTCAATCAGACTGAGTGCCAAATAGCAGGAACAAAGTTAGAACAGGTAGATAGTTTCAAGTACCTGGAATATATTTTCTCACAGGATGGCAACATAGCGAAAGAACTGGAATGGAGGTGCAGCAAAGATAATGCAGTGAGTGCTCAGCTAAGGTCTACTCTCTTCTGCAAGAAGGAAGTAAGTACCAAGACTAAGCTAGCAGTGCACCGCTCTGTATTTATACTTTGTTGTATGGGAGTGAAAATTGGGTGGATACAGGTTACCTTATTCATAAGATAGAGGTTACAGATATGAAAGTAGCAAGAATTATTGCAGGTACCAATAGATGGGAACAATGGCAGGAGGGTGTCCATAATGAGGAAATCAAAGAAAAGCTGGAAATGAACACCATATATGAAGCAGTTAGCGCGAACAGACTGGGATGGTGGGATCATGTTACACGCATGGGAGAAGCAAGGTTACCTAAGAGACTCATGAGCTCGTCAGCGGAGGGTAAGAGGAGTCGAGGTAGACCAAGAAGAAAGTACTTAGATTCGGTGCAGAATGATTTTGAAGTAAAAGGCATAACATCAGACGAGGCATCAATGTTAGCATTGAATAGGGGATCATGGAGGAATTTTATTAGAGGTACTATGCTGCAGACTGAACGCTGAAAGGCATAATGAATGATGATGACAATGATGATGAGGATGAAACAGCAATTGACCGGCGTTGTCTGGTGAAACGTTGTCGTGATGCTTCGTGTAAGGAGGAGAAATGCGTACCATCACGTTTGATAAAGGTCGGATTGTAGCCTATCGCGATTGCGGTTTATCGTATAGCGACATTGCTGCTCGCGTTGGTCGCGGTCCAACGACCTCGTATCACTAGCAGTCGAGATGACAGGTATTTTATCCGCATGGTTGTAACGGATCGTGCAGCCAGGTTTCGACCCCTGAGTCAACAGATGGGGCCGTTTGCAAGACAACCACCATCTCCACGAACCGACGACGTATGCAGCAGCATGGACTATCAGCTCGGAAGCCATGGCTGCGGTTACACTTGAACGCCGCATCGCATACAGAAGCGCCGGCGATGGTGTACACGACGAACCTGGGTGCAGGCATGGCAAAACGAAATTTTTTACGGATGAACCCAGGTTCTGTTTACAGCATCATGATGGTTGCATCCATGTTTGGTGACATCGCGGAGAACACACTTTGGAATCGTGTATTCGTCATAGCCATACTGGCGTATCATCCGGCGTGATGGTATGGGGTGCCATTTGTTACCCGTCTCGTTCACCTCTTGTTTGCATCTACGGCACTTTGAACAGTGGCTGTTGCATTTCAGATGTGTTATGACCCATGGCTCCACCCTTCATTCGATCCCTGCAAAACCCTACATTTCAGCAGGATAATGCACGACTGCATGTTGCAGTCCTTGTACATGCCTTTCAGGATACGGAAAATGTTCGACTGCTGCCCTGGCCAGCACATTCTCCAGATCTCTCACCAATTGAAAACGTCTGGTCGATGGTGGTCGGTCTAGTATAATATATTTGTCCAATGAATACCCGTTTATCATCTGCATTTCCTCTTAGTGTAGAAATTTTAATGACTAGTAGTGTAGTTTAGTTTTGTTGTGAAGTGACAATTTGTGCATTGTAACTTGGCCGTAGCGAGTGGTTAAAAGCCGTATGCTGATATATTAAAACAGATGGTTTGCTGAATTAGTTGTCAAACGAAGTGTTGGGTAGGTTCGCTACAAAAATGTATCTATTAGGAACACTGTCACAAAAAATGTTCAAATGTTTGTAGAGCTTATGGGACTTAACTACGGCGGCATTAGTCCCTAAACTTACAAACTACTTATGAACTACCTAACACTAAGGACGGCACAAATATCCATGCCCGATGGGGAATCGAACACCCGACCGTAGTGGCCGTGCAGACTGTGACTGACGCGCCGCAGAACGCTGTGCCGTCGCGGCCGGCACACTGTCACACATTCTTGTCATTAATAAATTGCTTAAAAATAATTTATTATAGCCTGTTCATAATATATATTAGTCCAGGAGAAATATTCTTATTATTGATTATATGAATCAAATCTTTTGTTTGAAACAGTTACAGTATGTAGCGTGCATGTTGCTGACTGAATTGAAAATGACTGCGAGATAAATTCTAATGTACCAGTAAACGTAGTTTTACATGACTGGCGAGAATCTATTCTGCTGTATTATATTTTATGACATGCACATTCATGTAATAATGACTTTAATACATGAAAGTGATGATTATTTCACACATCAATCATTATCAGTAATATTCATTTATTATTTATTGCTGAATAAAGAAAATGATTTAAAAAAGTTATCTGCATGATTCATCCTGTGCTCAATATCCTCAGTTGAAAGAGAGGGTTAGGCAACCAACTACTTGAATGAAACAATGCTGCAAATACAATTAATAATTATTATTATGCAAGATCAGCCGTGTACATTACCTTAGTTTTGAGAATATTACAGAAAGTAGCAGATACAAGAAGTGGTCTGGTCTGTCCTTCCAATAAACGTCTCAACAAAAGGACCCACAATTTTTATGTCCAACTGCTCTGCACAACCCTCACAGCCACTGCACACAGCAGCTGAGACAACTTAATTCCACGAACGCTACTGTTCAACTGATACTACTACAGAGCAGTCTACAGTAAAAATTCGTTGACAAAGACACACAACGTCGTAAGAAGTTTGCTTTACCACAGATCACGGATAACAAAGCTCAGTCAAAACAACAGAAATTGAATGAAACGAGTTTTATCACTCCACAAATTCCAATGATATATGTTTCACGGTCACTACCTATCAGCGGATAAGTTAATGCTGAAAACTTACATGGTTACGTGTCCTGTTGTAGGACTAATTGAGGAAAATCATGAGACACGGCGAAATTTGTTTTTATATATATATATATATATTTTTTTTTTTTTCTACAGAAATTTTTAAACCTGCTTCTTTCGCTATTTCTTCTGGAAGACTGATTTGCATTTCTGCATTTTCTAGGTTTCTAGAAATAATGGCAATTGCTAGAAGTGAATTTCAGTGCCTTTGATCTTAGTACCGTCTTATTACTAATTGCTTATGTTCTTTTAGCTTATCTTTCCATACACTTAATATTTTCTCTAGGAGGCGGTTGAAGACAGGACAGGCCATCACCTCCCTCATAATTGTTTTCATGTCGAATGCCTTAGATATCTCACGCTGGAACTTCACTTTTGATTCCGTGTCTGTAAGAATTTCACGAATCAGGTTTGAGAGTTTAGATTTAATGCCAAATTCTCGAATCGCTTAATGTAGTGTTTCTCTATCAGCCGAATCAAATGCCTTCTTAAAATCTGTAGGCTAGGAATTTGTATGTCTATGACGGATTATGAATTTTTATGTTGACAGTCTATGCTGAGGAAACCAAAAAGCTATGAAGTGTTGCTTTTACTTTAATAAAGTGTTTTTTTTTTTCTTTTTATAATAGTGAAATAAAAGCCGACTTGGTTGCCAAGTTTCACGTTGTATGAGCCACACTATGGATCGGATAGCACTGTATTACTTTCACCGCAAATGCATTGTCTGTGAGTTCATGAATATCCTCGATTTCATCATTAAAACCATACACGGTGCACTCCATCAGGTAGTCCATTGATTGGAAGACTCCACACTCACACTGACGATCGTTCGAAAGCCCCATGTCATCATCTCCTTGCACCTTCCGACGCCCGTCCTCATAAGGTTTAGGGTAGTCCATAGCCTTCTCGAAAGATGAAAGCCCTCTACTGGTATGTTTCGATCAGCAACCAGGCTTCTGTTCTTCACAGTGCTTCTACTACATGATGTTTTCCAATCCTTGGTTGGATCATAAGGAAACACCTCTTCACTCTTCTCCTTGAATTCAAGCGTTTTGTGTGTGTGTGCGTGTGTGTGTGTGAGTGTTTCTCGAGTTCTGATGTATTGGAAGATTTGGGTTCGACAGTATTTTACTATATTCCCTGGATTTTTTTAGTACATGTAACCAGTCTATAAGCGTAGGTCTAAGAGTTCCAGATGCTAGCCTCATTGCTTTCCGTAATTGGATATCAATTTTTGATATGTGTTTGCTTCTGGCCCATACAGGTGCACAATATTTTGCTACGCTATATACCAGTGCCAAGGCTGAACTAGGCAAGGTATTTGCATCACACACCCAGGTCGTTCAGTAAATTTCGAAAGGATGACATTTCTAGCTTTCAGTTTCTGTTTTGTCTCCGCTATATATGGTCTGTACGTTAGAGTTCGATCAAGCTTTACTCCAAGTTACCAAGTAGTATATTCATGTTTAAAATTCTGATTATCCATGCAGATGTTCAACTTTTTTTGGCTTCTCTGTTATTGAGATGCGTGTTTACACTGTTTTGTCTGCATTGGGTTGAAGATGACATTTAATGTTTTATTGGTTCTTCAGGTTTTGATCTTTGTTCAGCTTTTTCTCTAGTACTTCGGAAGTTTTACTTTGATAAGCTAGTGCCATATTGTCCGTATGTACAAACTTGGGGGGAGCTGTGTCTGGAACATATGCAGTGTACATTAAACAAAAAGGCGTGGGGGGCGTCAATACAGAGCACTGGGGGTGATCATTATTGAGCGATATACATCTGCTGGTCTTGCGTCTTACTGTTGTCTTCGTTTTCTTCCAGTTAAAAAGTTCTTCATCAGTTTATAGATCTGGCTACATTGACTTTTTGCTGTCAGTTTGTAAAGAAAGCCATCTCTCCACACTGTATCATAAACCAAAATCGATTTAAAATTTTATCCGTACAAACTAAGATGGCGCAACAGTTGAAGGACAACGATTACTAGTTATGATTGGGATTATGACTACAAATGGTAAGAAAAATGAACAATGACGATGATTTTCGGCTTGGATGTCAGACGAGGCACATTTTCATCTCACAGGTTATGTGGATAATCAGAACTACCACTGGGCAAATAAATGTGCTGATGACGTTCATGAGCGCCTTTTACGCGCTAGTAGAGTGACAATACGGTATGGAGCATACTTACTTTCGAACTTACTTTACGAACTTACTTTACGAACTTACTTTACATTAGCACTGAATAACTTTCCAAACGTTCAGGAAGCTTGGTTTGAACAGGACGGTGTTATATCACACACTGTACGGCAATCAATGCCAAGGGTGCGAAGATTGTTGGTAACCGTGTGATCTCACGATTCGGTAACTTCCGCTGCCCCTCCCCCCTCCCCCCTCCTTGAGATCACCAGATTTATTCGCTTTTTACTTTGAGTTTTTCTTGCGTCGCTACCTCCAGAGCAAAGTCTACACGACTCGGCAGGAACCATGGATGAGTTAAAACAGGGAATTCTGGATAAAACTTACAGTATCCCCGGTGAGATGTTGCAGCAAATTTCACGAATGTATTCGTACACCAGAACGCCATCTCAGGGACGTAATTAAGAGGAAGAGAGAGAGAGAGAGAGAGAGAGAGAGAGAGAGAGAGAGAGAGAGAGAGAGATCAGTGTTTAGTAGATGGCCAAGATGTAAGATTCAAATTACTATGAATTGTGCTATTGTACCAATTTTTTCTGTGTCACCCTATAAGTACGAGGGCTGGAACTTAAACAGTGGCAACACTGCTTCGGAGACACTACGCAATCTACTATTGTCGATAATAGCACACATTGTTGACATACCTATCTGACCTCCGAGCAAAAGAAATGGCCAGTTCCACGTCACCAGCGCGCGCACAGTCGAGAGAAACGTAGTCACTTGTGAGCGAGGTGTCTAAAGTAACGACGTCACATTGTTTTCGAAACAGAAACAACGGAGTTGGATGAAGACTGCATGTGCCAGAGGTCGTACAGCACAACAGTGTCATCAAGGTCTTCAGGAGGCGAGAGGGAAATCTGCATTGCCGCACAGAACAGTTACACGTTGGGTAAAATCCTTCAACAAAGGTCGGCATAGTGTGGTAGAATTGCATCGAGCAGGTCGTTCCTTGCAACTGCGACGGAGAAGTGCATAGTGTTGCCGCGTTAGTAGACGTTGATCGACGCCAGAGAAATTGTGAACTCGCCCACGAAACCGGTTTAGCGCAAACGACTGTGATTCGCATCCTGAGTGAACGCGTAGGTTTGCGAAAAATTGTATTACGATTGGTTCCGAATGAATTGACGGCAATGCGGAAATGGATGCATTATGACACTGCTCAGACGCACTTGGAGCGCTAACAGCGCGATGGAGATGCTTTCTTACGTCGTGTCATAATACTAGATGAGGCATTGACCGCATCGTACCATCTAAAACTGAAACGTCAATCAAACGAATGGTGTCAAAAAGAGTCACCGCTAAAGTCTGCGTCAGAGCCCCAGTATAGTGAAAGTTATGGTGATTCTCGTATACGACTGTGGCGGTGGTATCCAAAAGCATTACGTTCCTTCATGCCAGACCGTCAATGGACAATACTACTCTTAGTTTTTGGAGCATCTCCTGCGACCAGCTTCGCGAAATAAGCTGCAACACTTTCTGTGCAACCCACCCATCAATTTGCACTACAGTGCTATGGAGCATAGCAGTCGATGGGACTGGGAAGTACCGTACCATCCACCATACTTCCCGAACTTAAATCCTTGTGACTTTGATTTGATTCCGTAGGTGATGGAACCACTTCGTGGCATGCGCATCAGAGCTGTTCCAGAGATTCGACAGGCAACCGCTCCATTCGCAACATCAACAGAACCTGGACTCTGTTCCGCTTGTCATACGTGTTAAATTTTGGAGTTTTTATACCCGTCCCTTACGTTCTTGTATTTCCTAGTATCAGGATGATTCATCTAGTCTACCTAGGTCTCTTGACGTTTCATGATTTGTCGCCTTAATGATCTATTTTAGGCTGTCTGATGTATTCCTTTTTCCTGCACCAGGCCCCGTCACATTTCTCTTATGATCCCCGTCCTTTTTATTTCCCACAATATATGATTGTAATTTTAATTTGTATTTAAACGATCATCACATTTGTAAACAATTATTGTGGATGTACTTTGTATTGTCTTAGATATTTTGTTTATATTGTTCCTTGTTTCTGTTCACATTACAGACGCTCGACGTGACAATCTGAGCTTATTTTGTAAACCATTATACGATTTTATCTCGTAATTTCTAGTTAGATCCAATTTTATTTACTGTTTGTTCCTATGTTATGAACCTTTGAAATAATGCTACTTCTATTTTGATTGTCAATTGTATTTTAGTCTCTCTTTATTTTTTTTTTATTTTTTTTAATGGCATGACATGGGTGAAGCTCTATTTTATGCTGTATATATTACTCTGTTAAAATTTGTCAGATGAGCAGATTTTTAATGTAATACTCTTTAATAATGTTGTATTAAACGCTATGTACAGCACGCCATCTGGTTGCTACTTGTAATTTTGATTGTCACTTGTTTTTATTTTATGGCAACACAAGTGTAAGCCCTTTACTATATTGTATATGTTAATGTGTTTTTAGAAAGCTCTCTTTGTCATTTGGACTTTTTTTAATTTCGTCCCTTTTAATAAAATTGTATTAATCACCATGTATAGCACGCCATCTGATGGGGCCAATGTTTACTTTTTCGTGAGCACAATGACGTGCTCAGTCACGTAATTGTTTTCTCTGTCTTCAATTTTCTTCCTTGTATGCCGAAGGTTTGTTCTGTTGATGTTAGTATTTTGTGTACTGTGCTGTTTGTTAACCTTTTCTATCATCAACTTTTTTATGCAGCTACCCTTTTGTGCTCATGATTGTGCGTTTCATTCACAGTGTATCTGATGATGGGCAACGCCCGAAACCGGTAATAAAGTTATTAATTAAACCAATTTTCAACCAATCAGCATTGCGTTAAAAAATTATTATACATTAAAAATGGTTGCATACCTCGTGAACATTTTTAAATCGTCTTTTGAGAACAGGCTCTGCAAATGGTATAATAAGCCTTCCACATCGCTGGCAAGGGGTTCTACACGACGCTGGTGACAACTTTGAAGGACAGTAACGAGTGCAAACATGTAAACGCTTTTGTATCTGTTATGAATAAATGCCATTATTTAAGAAGACCTACATAAAGCATACAGTAGCGAGTAGACGTACCGTATTAATTACTCTTATTCTGTTGGGTACCATAAGCTAGTTACAATTCAGATAACGACAAAAAATACGATGACGAGGCTACCTGACGGTCTGCAGGTTACAACGGTTGTAAAGAGCGGAATGGACCAGTGGCGTGCTCGCCGTATCTCATGCATACCTGATGGCTTACGCAGGCGTTTCCTCGTTCTTTTTGCGTAGCTTCAGTCGGTCCGTATCTGCACTGACCTAGGGCCGGCGAGCATGCCCTGCCCGCGCGGCTACTGCCCTGAGATGAAACGGCAGCAGCAGGTAGGAAAGCGCCGCGGCGGCGCGGCTATAGCCAGGCCGTAAACTCTGATAACAGGCATTATCCCCACCTGGCCGCCATTATCCGCTGCCGCAGTAAAACTCGCCGCCAGATTCATTTACGTACATTTGCACAGCGTGACACGTGATGCGGCAGCTGCGGAAACTGGCTGCCTTCCGCCGCATAACACGCACCGCATTAATGCTATTCTGCCTATTATGCGCATACATCAGCTCGTTAGTCACTTTAATTTCGCAATATAATTTCTTTCTATCTTACATCTTCTGTTTTTTCTGATTTTTAAATGAAGTCTTATGTGTTTGTCTTGCATACAAATCTAGAGTTTTGTTGCTAACATGAAGAAATTTGGCACAAATGGCCCTCAAACCAAGAGAAAGGTCACTGTGACTTTTAACGATCATTTTCAAGATGTTCAAGACATAGTTACATTCGAACACATACACTCACGGCATTACCACTGAATTATGTCAAACGCCACGACAGCTGGGGAGGTACTTTTTCTAATGCAATATCGTGTAAGTGTGAATATTATCGTTTAATTTACTTTTTTTACAAAAGGGAAGTTATGTAGTGGCATAAAATCGGTAATAACAACAAAGTAACCCTATGTTTATCTTTATTAGGTTTCCAAGGAACCGT
Organism: Locusta migratoria; assembly: GCA_026315105.1. Lineage (NCBI taxonomy): Eukaryota > Metazoa > Arthropoda > Insecta > Orthoptera > Acrididae > Locusta > Locusta migratoria. The sequence continues at coordinate 108,635,661 of CM048749.1, read as the reverse complement.
TTGAAGAAATGAAACGGTACATTGCAATACAGTTTATTTAAGATTCTTTAGAAATCTACAGTTTTTTAATGGCGAATTTCATTTTCTATTAAGAACTAAAAAGGTTGTCAATTTGACCCGACCATTTGCAGAAAGAAGTCGGTTTTCTACTAAAAAAACGTCAAGGTTTATTCACTACAGTTCCTGTCAAATTAGTAAGTATTCATCATATATGGAATGCAACACCTATATAATTTAACGCACAGCTATAGCTAAAATAAACTGTCGCAAACGTGACAAACTATCGGAAGCAAAATAAAACCAAACGAAGCAACTGTTATTAAATCTGTACCACAAACGATTAAAATCTTCAAGACATTCCTTTTGTAAGCAAAGGTAATCGCACTCAAAAGTTCATGCGTTTATGCGAAAGACAAGTGAAGTATCAAAATGGTCGAACAATTAAACTCCATGCCTAATTGATACACGTCAAAGAAAGTGCCTCTCATGTAAGAACAGACAGTAGCAAGAATTTATGTTTGTTGTATATTCTTAGTATATTACTTTCAAAGCAGTGAACTGCAGACATACACACATTCGTAAATATTGCCTCATGAATAAGTTGTTAATGTCACTAAATCAGAGAAATTCGCCTTTTTCTTTCTTTCTTTTTTAGATTTGTTTCATAAATATTTGTGTCTCTCGATATTTCACTAATGCCTGGAATGAAAACTTGTAGAAACTATTCGGTTACTTAAGTAGAAAAATAATTACAAACAACCATTACTCTTTTCGTGCCTTGCCCAACACTAGGAGCGCTATCGTCGCTGGAACTGACAGCTGGTAACAACTTACAGTCGCAATTTTGTGTATATTGTTAGACTGTGACGTAATTCAGAAGCAAATGTTCAAATGTCTGTAAATCTATCGGACCAAACTGTGTGGTCATCAGTCCGTAGCTTACAAACTACTTAAACCTAGGTAAACTAACCTACGGACAAACACACACACACACACACACACACACACACACACACACACACACACACACATGTCCCAGGGAGGACTCGAACCTCCACGGCGACCAACCGCGTGCTCCGCAGCGAGGCGCTTTAGACCGCTCGGCTACTCCACCGCGGCAATTCAGAAGCCAAGACGCCATAAACAGTGAAATGCTCGAGAAACTGCTGCATAACGCGACAATGTTTATACCTTCTCCTAAACCAATTGACCGAATTCTACCAAACTTGGAGCACATATTCAATACCGTAAGGTAACTGTTTTTGTATGCGTAAGAGCCGCCTGTGACTCACAGTTCATGAGTTATGACGTCTTAAGCAATAAGATGCATGATAAAATACCCAAACACACAAAAGATTTGTTTGTATACACATCCACAGTTTTATTCCGAACTAGATGAAATTTTACTCGGTCATCAGAAAGTATATTACTAACAAATAAAAAAAAACTCATATTACGTTTATTGTCTCACTACCTAATTTAATTCCCGCAGCATCGCCAGATTTTCTTAGACTACATTCGATTACCATCCTTTTGCACCTGTTATTCTTATAACCTCCTTTCGATAAACAGTCCATTCCGTTCAGCAACTCTTCCAGGTCCTCTGCTGTATCTGCCAAAATTAGTGTCAACAGCAAACCGAAAAGTTTTTAACCTCTTCCCCCTGAACCTTAATTCATTCTGCAAATCTCCTTACATTCCTTCACATCTTGCTGAATGTACGGAATGAATAACATTGGGGAAATGCTACGACCCTGCGTTACTCCCTTCCAAACCATTGCGTCACTTTCATACCTTTCGCCATTTATAATTGCTGTTAGGACTTTTTTGCATGTTTTATAAAACTTTTCTTTACTTATATTGTACCACTATTACCCTCAGAATTATAAACAATGTATTCCGCTCACTTTCAAAAGCTTCCTATAAAAGCTAACAAATTAGGTTTGACTTTTTTTCCCTCTAAGAAAAGTCGTAATGTCTCAGTTGCCTCGCCTGTTTCTCCATTTTTCTAGTATACAAGTCCATATTCCATGAGGTTTGATGATTCTATCAGTTCCTACATTCGTCTGTAAATAATTCACGTCAGTATTTGGCTACCATGAATTATTACACTCATGGTTCTGTAATTTTCACACTTCGTGCAGTTGATTTCTTTTGATTGGGTATAATTTTATTCTTCTTGAAGTCTGTCAACTTTTTTTTTTTTTTTTTTTTTTTTTTTAGGACGACTGCCTCTCTGCCGTTTACCTGTTTCACGTTCTACATTTTTATAATTTCTTCATTCATAATTAAGTCCAGTATCGCCTGTGGCATCCAACGATTTCCATTAGGCTAACTCTTTCCATCTTTATGCTCCTCTGCAGCCATCGCTACTCTATCTCTCTAATAATACTACTTCGACTGTGTTACTTTTGGACCATCCTTGCCTAATGTGTCCTCTGAAAATCCCAACAACCTGTGGTTCTTTCAGTATATCCAGGTTCCATCTCCTTACATTTCTACCTTCTTCCAGTATCTTCACATTTAATCTACATTTCATAATCAATACGTTATCTGCCCCTGAATATGTCTTATAGTTAAAAACCTTGTATAGAAACTATGTCTTACAATTATAAAATCAAATTTGTACAGTCCGGTGCTCGTGGTCTCTTCCATTTACGCAATCTTCATGCATGGTGGTTTAAAAAAAAGTTTGTGAAGATTAAATTGTTCTCTGTATAAAATTCTACCTCGTTCACTCATTTTCTCCAGTCCATATTCACCTACTACTTTTGCTTCACTTCCTATTACCACTACTGTGTTCCAGTTCACCATTAAAGTTTAGAATTCCCTTATCTGTTTGAATAACTTCTTTTATCTCACCCTATATCTACTCAAACGTCTCATCTTCGACGCTGCTAGTTAGCATATAAACGTCTACTACTGCGGTACGTGTTGGCTTCGTCTCTATCTTCTCTACGATAATGTGTTAACTATGATGTTTGTAGTAAATTACCGCATTTCTATTTTCTTATTCATTATTAGATCTACTCCTGCGTTCCCCTCCTAAAATGATTTTGTATTAATTACCTTGTTCTCCCATGACCAGAAATACTGTGTATCTTGGCATTCAACTTCGCTAATCACCACGACATCTAACTTCAACCTACCCATTTCTGTTTTCTCTTACCAAACCGAGTAAGGGGTCAAATTAGTAAGTATTCATCATATATGGAATGCAACACCTATATAATTTAACGCACAGCTATAGCTAAAATAAACTGTCGCAAACGTGACAAACTATCGGAAGCAAAATAAAACCAAACGAAGCAACTGTTATTAAATCTGTACCACAAACGATTAAAATCTTCAAGACATTCCTTTTGTAAGCAAAGGTAATCGCACTCAAAAGTTCATGCGTTTATGCGAAAGACAAGTGAAGTATCAAAATGGTCGAACAATTAAACTCCATGCCTAATTGATACACGTCAAAGAAAGTGCCTCTCATGTAAGAACAGACAGTAGCAAGAATTTATGTTTGTTGTATATTCTTAGTATATTACTTTCAAAGCAGTGAACTGCAGACATACACACATTCGTAAATATTGCCTCATGAATAAGTTGTTAATGTCACTAAATCAGAGAAATTCGCCTTTTTCTTTCTTTCTTTTTTAGATTTGTTTCATAAATATTTGTGTCTCTCGATATTTCACTAATGCCTGGAATGAAAACTTGTAGAAACTATTCGGTTACTTAAGTAGAAAAATAATTACAAACAACCATTACTCTTTTCGTGCCTTGCCCAACACTAGGAGCGCTATCGTCGCTGGAACTGACAGCTGGTAACAACTTACAGTCGCAATTTTGTGTATATTGTTAGACTGTGACGTAATTCAGAAGCAAATGTTCAAATGTCTGTAAATCTATCGGACCAAACTGTGTGGTCATCAGTCCGTAGCTTACAAACTACTTAAACCTAGGTAAACTAACCTACGGACAAACACACACACACACACACACACACACACACACACACACACACACACACATGTCCCAGGGAGGACTCGAACCTCCACGGCGACCAACCGCGTGCTCCGCAGCGAGGCGCTTTAGACCGCTCGGCTACTCCACCGCGGCAATTCAGAAGCCAAGACGCCATAAACAGTGAAATGCTCGAGAAACTGCTGCATAACGCGACAATGTTTATACCTTCTCCTAAACCAATTGACCGAATTCTACCAAACTTGGAGCACATATTCAATACCGTAAGGTAACTGTTTTTGTATGCGTAAGAGCCGCCTGTGACTCACAGTTCATGAGTTATGACGTCTTAAGCAATAAGATGCATGATAAAATACCCAAACACACAAAAGATTTGTTTGTATACACATCCACAGTTTTATTCCGAACTAGATGAAATTTTACTCACTTTATCTCCAAACCAAGAGAAAAGACACTAACTATCCTACATAAAATTTTGTTCGCTGCATGGCTTAGTGTACTTTCATCCATATATCAACATAAATATATTAATTTATTCCGATCATGATGAAATTTTACACATTTAACCATCCAAAGAAGAGCTACATCGTAGACAGATTTCGGGTTCCTTAAACAGATGTTATCTACAGTTTCATTCCGATAACGATGTAATTTTGCACACTATAGATTCCGCACAAAATGTCTTACGGTGCCTGGTGAAGAATTCCTTCCACTAACTTTCTACACTGTATCACCGACTGCTACGAAACTTCGTAGATATAGGGTACCAGTACCAGTATTCGGGATTGTCCGAGTAAATTGCCGATAAATAGCACTACTGAGTGCCGATGACAAGGTATCAGCACATTTTGCACTGTCGACCACGGGTACGAAACGTCCATCATATAAATGCAATTATTTTAAACGGACCTTATTGTTATTACAAGGACTTGCGCATACCTACACGAAACTAGAAGAAGTTATGTGGCATGCGAGAATAAGTTACAACATATATTGTAGAAATAATAGGATTTTTGCATGATACGTGAATCTCTTTAAGATGCCGATAACTGGTACACTTACCCTGTGTAATATGTCATAGAAAGCTCGGGGGAAGCTAAGGTGAGAGGCGGATGAATAAGCACAGTGGAGAGTAGGTGGTGGACAGACGGAGGAGGAAAGAGGAAGCGGTTTAACAGGAGATTCAAACAAATGAACATCGGGGAAACACCAGGATTTCAGCTAGTCTTCTTTATACATACAGTAAGGTGTTCATGTGTTTGTATGTTAGTAAGTTTATATTGAATTCATATATAAAGTTTTGTTCCAGTCGTCATGACATATTGCATACGACCTTCAAACCAAGAGGAAGGTTTCTCTATCTGTGTAACAATCATGCACAACACATAGTTAGGGATATACGACGTCATAAACAATGAAATGCGCGACAAACTGTTGCATAAGACTAAAATTATGCACATCTTCTCCTAAACTACTGGACCGACTTCAACCAAATTTCGTGCACGTATTCCTTGCCGTCAGGTAACAATTGCTATAGGAGTAAATCAAGTGTTTTGAAATGTATGACACTTAACAACTGAGTTTATCAGTGCTTTGGCTTACAAACTACTTAAACTAACATATGGACGAGACACACATCTATGACAGAGGGAGTACTCTAACCTCCGTCGTGGAAGAAGCATAGGGGTAAGAACAGCCAACGAGGCATACATCAGGAGATATGTCATGAGAAGTTTCTCTGATCCTCGACCCCTGGGATACGTGGATACAGTGCCCCAAAGCGCATTGTATGCATTAAAATCGCCACATAAGATTATTGAGTGCGAAGGCCTCACATTTATGTGGGTCATGCGGATGTGGATAGAATGAGCACACGATCAGTACATGATGCATTGACACTGCAACTGCTTGGAGATTTGTGACGAGGACAAGAAATTGGTCGTACTTTCAGTGGGGAATGGCTGATAAAAAGCTTTGAAGTTTGTCCCATGAAGACAAATGGACATGGCGTTCCCTTAATGAGTAATCGTAATTTCTCCACGTGTGTTCTGAATTCCTACAATATCCACTGGAGTAAGGGAGACATCGATCGTGCAGATTGTATCTTCAAATTTTCGTTTCAGGTGGGGACACTGCATTTTGTGGAGTACCTGACTTGGAACGAGAAGTTTACTACATATTGACAACCAGCAGCTTGAGCTCTGGATCAGCCTCGGTGGGAACGCCAGATGTTGTGACCTCCACGGGATATTTTTACTTCGCAGAGTTGACTGTAAGGAAGGCATCAGGAGAAGGGCAGCCTTTAGCTTTTGCAGCAAGAGCAAGGGAAAAATTCTTAATTACTGCGAGAGAGTAGTTTGGAAATCTCTCCCATATTTTTTCTCCATTCCGTAATTTCCACCATATTGCCATGAATTTCGGGTAGCTGAATCAGTTTCAAAGAATGTGCAGTACTCGTGAGGTGCCTAGTTACTCTTTCCGCTCTGAGGTGTTTCACCAGCCTATTGTCTTCACAAGTTATGTTCCGAGCGAAGAATACCGCACACAGTTGGTTGGTTCTTGATCTTTGGGCTTTTCTGTAAATTAGTGTGGAACTTCTTTAAGAACAGTAATGTACATGATGCCTCTGGCTTTATTCACGTAGAAACAAAGAAACTTGCGTCTTATCTCCTAAGAGTGGTTAGATGCAGCTGTCCACTCTACACTATGCAAGTGCATTCATCTCTCAATAAGAACGGCAACCTACGTCTTCTCAGCCTGCTGACTGTATCCCTCTCTCGGTCTCCCTTAGCGAATTTTACCCATACACTTTCCGCCAATGCTAAACTGACTATTCTTCGATGTCTTAGAATGCATACTACCAATCGATCCCATTTCTTACTCAAGCTGTGAAAGACATTTCATTTCTCCACAATTCTGTTCAGCATCTTCTCAGTTAGCTATCTACCCATCTAATAATCAGCATTCATTCGTCTGTTGCACCACATTTAAAATACTACTATCATGTTTCTGTCTGAACTCCTTATCGTCCACGTTTAACTAGCATACAATCCTACACTCCAGACAAATGCTTTCAGAAATGACTTCCTAACATTTAAATAATTTTTGATGTCATACCTCTTTTTCAGAAATTCATTTATTCCCATGGCAATTCTGTATTTTGTATCTTCTTTATTTCGGTCATCAGAAAGTATATTACTAACAAATAAAAAAAAAACTCATATTACGTTTATTGTCTCACTACCTAATTTAATTCCCGCAGCATCGCCAGATTTTCTTAGACTACATTCGATTACCATCCTTTTGCACCTGTTATTCTTATAACCTCCTTTCGATAAACAGTCCATTCCGTTCAGCAACTCTTCCAGGTCCTCTGCTGTATCTGCCAAAATTAGTGTCAACAGCAAACCGAAAAGTTTTTAACCTCTTCCCCCTGAACCTTAATTCATTCTGCAAATCTCCTTACATTCCTTCACATCTTGCTGAATGTACGGAATGAATAACATTGGGGAAATGCTACGACCCTGCGTTACTCCCTTCCAAACCATTGCGTCACTTTCATACCTTTCGCCATTTATAATTGCTGTTAGGACTTTTTTGCATGTTTTATAAAACTTTTCTTTACTTATATTGTACCACTATTACCCTCAGAATTATAAACAATGTATTCCGCTCACTTTCAAAAGCTTCCTATAAAAGCTAACAAATTAGGTTTGACTTTTTTTCCCTCTAAGAAAAGTCGTAATGTCTCAGTTGCCTCGCCTGTTTCTCCATTTTTCTAGTATACAAGTCCATATTCCATGAGGTTTGATGATTCTATCAGTTCCTACATTCGTCTGTAAATAATTCACGTCAGTATTTGGCTACCATGAATTATTACACTCATGGTTCTGTAATTTTCACACTTCGTGCAGTTGATTTCTTTTGATTGGGTATAATTTTATTCTTCTTGAAGTCTGTCAACTTTTTTTTTTTTTTTTTTTTTTTTTTTTTAGGACGACTGCCTCTCTGCCGTTTACCTGTTTCACGTTCTACATTTTTATAATTTCTTCATTCATAATTAAGTCCAGTATCGCCTGTGGCATCCAACGATTTCCATTAGGCTAACTCTTTCCATCTTTATGCTCCTCTGCAGCCATCGCTACTCTATCTCTCTAATAATACTACTTCGACTGTGTTACTTTTGGACCATCCTTGCCTAATGTGTCCTCTGAAAATCCCAACAACCTGTGGTTCTTTCAGTATATCCAGGTTCCATCTCCTTACATTTCTACCTTCTTCCAGTATCTTCACATTTAATCTACATTTCATAATCAATACGTTATCTGCCCCTGAATATGTCTTATAGTTAAAAACCTTGTATAGAAACTATGTCTTACAATTATAAAATCAAATTTGTACAGTCCGGTGCTCGTGGTCTCTTCCATTTACGCAATCTTCATGCATGGTGGTTTAAAAAAAAGTTTGTGAAGATTAAATTGTTCTCTGTATAAAATTCTACCTCGTTCACTCATTTTCTCCAGTCCATATTCACCTACTACTTTTGCTTCACTTCCTATTACCACTACTGTGTTCCAGTTCACCATTAAAGTTTAGAATTCCCTTATCTGTTTGAATAACTTCTTTTATCTCACCCTATATCTACTCAAACGTCTCATCTTCGACGCTGCTAGTTAGCATATAAACGTCTACTACTGCGGTACGTGTTGGCTTCGTCTCTATCTTCTCTACGATAATGTGTTAACTATGATGTTTGTAGTAAATTACCGCATTTCTATTTTCTTATTCATTATTAGATCTACTCCTGCGTTCCCCTCCTAAAATGATTTTGTATTAATTACCTTGTTCTCCCATGACCAGAAATACTGTGTATCTTGGCATTCAACTTCGCTAATCACCACGACATCTAACTTCAACCTACCCATTTCTGTTTTCTCTTACCAAACCGAGTAAGGGGTAGAACATTAGATGCTCCCATCAGCAGAATGTCGGATATTTATTTAGCTTCGTGATGATAACTTCCTCATGACTAGTTCCCACGTGCAGATCCGAATGTGGGACAATTATTTACCTCCGGAACATTTTACTCAAAATAACGCCATTATCAGGAACCAGGAAGAAGATAAGAAATAGGCATAGAAATTTTAAAATGTTTGTTAACTGTAAGTGACCGAACTGCTCTCGTCACAGGTCCCTAGACTTACAAACTACTTAACTAACTTATACTAAGGGCAACACACATACACTCCCATGCCCGAGGAAAGACTCGAACCTCCGACGTGAGTAGCCGCGCGAAACCGTAACGTGACTGCCTTGACCGCTGTACCATTCCCGCAAGTAGTCATAGAAATCCGGGAATTAGCGGGAAGGGAGATTAAGGGAAGGAGTATAGGAAGTATGTTCAGTTCCAAAGAATATTCAGCGATTGTGAAGCACTGCCGTGTTCGCTACTATTTAATAAAGATTCAGCCCTCAAACCCCTTTGAAAAAGTTGACTAGTTAAATAAGAATACACGCCTGATACAGAAAATGTAGAAAACGAAATTAAATTTTAGTATTAGAGAAGGTACGTTAAGTCACTTCAGTGATTATCACATCGAGTCAGATTGACGTGGCAATATGAGGTAATTTAAAGGTAGGATGTTACACACGCCTGTGGTACAAGCGTTAATAACATGGTTAATCGTGTTACATCCATTCATCAGCCAACATGAACTCACAACTATTGCAAGTGCTGAGGTATTTTGCATAGTACATAGTACTTGAGTTGACATTCAAGCTGGCCGATAGGTACTCTGGCGATAATATCATTCAATATTTTATACTGTGCATACTCAATCTGTGCCCCACCTTGGAAGGAAAAAAAAAAAAAAAAAAAAAAAAAGGAAAAAGAAAAGAAAAGAAAAAAAAGAAAAAAACACTCAGTTTCTGCCGACTACTACATTCGCTATAAAGAATTGCCCCAGTAATAAGCTATACACCCGCAGACTGTGTATAAAGTGCCCTGTATAAAAATATGTCAAATGACTTCATAGATCCCGGAAGGTTTAAACAACGTTAAAGATTCCAGATAGTAGAGTTTAAACCAAATACACTTGTTCTCTTTAATGTCGTTAACCATTGCGAAATAACCTCTCGGAGTCCCATAGTCGTTCGATGTGATTCATGTCGAGAGAAGTGGAGGCCAAATCAGTTGACTGATTGTCCGGAATTTTCATCAAAGCAGCTGCCAATTATTATGTCACATGACTCGCTGTCACTCATAAAAATGCCATCGCTGTTAGGGGAACGTGAGGTCAATGTATTTGCGCAGGCCGGCCGCGGTGGCCGAGGGGACTGAGGCGCTCCAGTCACGGCGTTCACAGCCACTACGGTCGGGGGTTCGAATACCCCCTCGGGCATGGATATTTGTGCCGTCCTTAGTCTTAGCTTGTTCATAAGTAGTTTGTAAGCTTAGGGACTGATGACCCCGTAGTTAAGTCCCATAAGTTCTACAAACATTTGAACATTTGAATTTGCACAGTGCCTTTTTTACAGCATAGGTCTATGGCGTCGTAAGGCATACGTCACACTGGAACTCTACCAAGACATTTTCTTACCTACCGAAATTGAGGTTTACGTAACTATGACACCGCTGTCAAACTCTTTAGGGCCCAAACGAAATGGTCCATGAATAGGACCTTCCCTAATGACCACGTTGTCGATAAGACATTAGTACCTAATTTACCACACTTCATTTATCAAGCCTCGAGGACGGGCTGCAGGCGACGTGTAGCTAATAGTAAAGGTATTCGAGATGCCATAGTCCGCTTATTGGCAAATTCTGCCCAATGTCCGCTCGGTTACAGTTGTCCTACTTCCAACAGTAATTTCTATTGTTCTTTCACTCATTGTTACTTGGCTGTTTGAAAACTCTACCAATTCGCTGCTGATATCGATTATTAAGTACAGTAAATTACCCGTGGCAAGAGTTTATGACTGAAATTAAGTATTCTCGGAACACTTTTGACACACTGGCTCCCGGACTACTTAATTCCTTAACGATATCTTAAGTGGAATGCCTCTAGCAGCATTGAACGTCTATTAATTCCTGCGTACTACCATAATAAACGTCCACAATATTTTCACGTGAATCTCGTAACACCTTTGGCAATGCATCTGCTTGTGTACAAGGCACTACCGTCATCTCTATCTGAGCGTGTCATTGTAGCACGACTTCTGTCACCTGAATGTAGGTCAGCCTTGTTTGGTAGCGTAGATAAATAACACGTATACCTCTGTGTTTTTGTGAGTATAAAACTAACATGAGGATTTACAACCGTTTACATAATTTTATTTTTGGAGCTAAAGCCCGTTATTGCGCGATAGTTAATTTCCGAGAAATCCTCTCGCATACAGAGTTTGCATAATACGGGTGATTTCATGTGTTAAATAATGGATGAGGATTCGTATCTACTAATAAAATTAATTTTAAAACGGCAGAGCATAATTGTCCTTGTAAAAAATTGCAATTTGCATAATTCTAAATTGTACTTTAGTGCATCATTTATACGCCTTAAAAGCTTAACACTTGTTGTTGTTGTGGTCTTCTGTACTGATTATGCTTTGAAGCAGTTCTACACGATTAACCTGTGCAAGCCTCTTCGTCTCCGCATAAGAACGGCAACCTACCTCAATTTTAATCTGCTTAATGTATTCGTTTCATGGTCTCCTTCTAACTTTACCCCCACTAGTACGTCTAACACTAAACTGGTAATTCCTTGACACTTCAGAATGTGACCTTCCAATCGATCCCTTCTTTTAGTCAAATTATTCTAGATATTTCTTTCTTCCCCAACTCTGTACAGTGCGTCCTCATTTGTTATACGATCTAGCCACCTAAAATTCAGCACTCGTCTAGGACACTACATTTTAGGAGCTTCAGTCCTCTTCTTGTGTGAACTATTTGTAGTTCACGTTTCACTCCGCTACAAGGCTGCACTCCAGACAAATGCCTCAAGAAAATACTTCCAAGTAACAAAACTCAACTGCCACCTTAATTTTCTCGTTCTTTTAATCTTATTTCCTTGGCATTGCCAGATTTAATTAGACCAGGGTCGCACACAGGATTATTTTTCGGGAAGTTGGACGGGGGTTGGAGGGTGGCAAATTGGAAAGCTTATTTGCCTGTATAAATAATAACGTGTGTTTTATTTTCTTTTGTTTTGAGCAAAACGTTTGAAAAAGTTTTCCAAACGTTTTCTTTGAAACACCATTACATGACAAAGGCTTGACAGAATTGACTGGATTTAGTCAGTTACGTTTGAGCAAAACGTTTGGAAAAGTAAATCCAGTCAATTCTTTCAAGTCGTCATGTAATGGTGTTACATACATGCAGGAATTGATTTGTATTTATATAAATATAATGAGGATGGGTTGCAACTTACTGCCGCAGAAAGACGCATAGAAATGACACACAAGATAGCTTTCAGCCGCAACCACATACATTCATACGGGCACAACTCACAAACACATGACTACCGACACCCGCTGCTGCGCTCAAAAAATGTTGTAATGTTTGTAATACTATGGGACCAAACTACGTTGGTCATCAGTCCCTAGTCTTACAAACTACTAAATTAACCTAAGGACAGCACAAACATCCATGCCCGAGGGAAGATTCGAACCTCCGACGCGGGAGGCCAAGCGATCCGTAACGTGGCGCTCCAGAAAGCTCGGCTACTCCCGCGCGGCTCTGCACTCCGACTTGAGACTTTTCACTGATTAAGGCTGTACCCAGAACCAAAGTAGTGTGTGTATGATTGTCTTTTCTGTGTGCTTGTCTGCGGCCCAACAGTCGTCTTTACCGTGAGTTATAAATTGTCTCATGTATGATGTATCACTACCTGAGAATGGCGTGACAGAATTGACTGGTTTCTCATGTTATGTTCGTAATAGTCAGGACAACGTTTGTATAGAAGAAAATAAGGAAAAGTTTTTCAGAATACTGCAAAATTAGAGAAAAACTACAGAGCCTTTTTCAATGAGATTCTTGAATGAACTCAAGACCGTAATTCACGATTCAAACGTTAAATATGCATGATTATTTTGCTTAGAACAATTTCCAGGGGAAAAAATTCGGACACTTAAAAAAAGTGTCGGAAAACTTGGTCAAACTGAAAATAATCATTTTTTATGCCATCATAACTAATTATAGGAATATATTTTGGCAGATCGGTGTCACGTTTTTCACATACATGTATATATTCGTGAGTAACTTTAAGACACCGTATGGTGCGTGGCAGATGGTATCTTGCAATAAGCATCCATATTGTTTGACATACTGCTATGAAAGCTCGTAGATATTTGTAATTTTTCATAAGTGGAAACAGAAGACGGAAGTAACATATAGACGAGGAAGACCAGATTGACGTAGAGGTGGTGAGAGGTGATAGGTCAAGACAGGAGGGGAATGAGATTGGCTGACAGAGAGTGGCGGAGGGTATGGTAAGGTGAGAGGAATAGATGAAAAGAAGGAGGGGCGAGAGAAAAAAGATAGAGGGGAGGCGTAGATAAACAGACAGAGGAGGAAGGAGGAAATGAACAGAAAGGGATATGAGTTAAATAAATAATTTACGAAATGTCAATGTGCATTTCATGCCAATACATGCACCATATGAATATCAGGAGAAGTGGAGGAGATGGTGAATGTAGTCAAGTGCAGGTTAACTAACAAAAAACTTATACAAATAAAATACCCGATTGGAAAAGCAAAGAGTCATCACAAAACACTGCGATGACTGCATCAAAAACATCAACAAATGACTGTCAATACAGTGAATTCTGATTTAATTCCATTATCAATAATCCATATCAGTAAGGTAACTCGCTTGCAACAGAGACAACTCACTAAATGGAAAATTGTTTTATTTCGTTTCAATGAATTTATGATCGTAGTGAAATTGTTTTGTTTCAAATTTTACGAAGTATACGGTTGGATGAACTCTTCTAGATGAACTGACTGACTGAATGAGGGATAACTACTGGCGATATACAATTGGTATGTAATATTCTACTTGATGCTTTCTCGCTAAGTAATCCTCTCAATTTACAATTAATAAATGGCATCCGTCTGAAGCTAAGGTAGGTCGGTAGTTTTTATGAAACTATAAATCGCTAATATTGTACAGGAATAGTAGTTAACCTTTACTCATCTATTACATTACGGAGATTGCAGTGTTTGTCTTTCTGGAGGCAGTGCAACCAAAACATCGCACTGATCACCAAAATATCTTTCAAATGGCGATGGTCGCATTTAAATGAAAATAAAGTCGCAATATTCTGTCATTAATAGCCAGAAAGGAGGCGCATTTCATAATCAGATCATCCTAAGGTAGCCATCTGCTTTACTGTATGGAAGTGCATTGTTATTAGGTTTTTACTTGGCTTCACTACATAAAAAACGTTTGAAATACACAAAGTTCTACTTTGAATTTGACAGCCCTTTTCCCCACGGAATTGTCTGGCTAGTGAGCTGTATCGTTGTTTAAGTGCTCATCCTTCAGCTGTTACTAATTTACCTAGGATTACCCTCAATGAATTACCCAGGTCGTGCTTTTCCCTTGTAATTTACCTAGACAGCAGAAACCTAACTGTGAAGCAAGGTCAGATGAGCTGATCATGTTTGTGATAATGAGTGGATGAATACGAATTTTGTCCGGTGTTGTGATTCGGAACCCTAATTATTATATTTACAGTTTCCAGCAACCTCTGTACTTGAATACTCTGTGTTCAAGGGCACACTCAAGTCTGCAATATACATTTTACACTCAAAAGCTATATTAAGTAAATACTAGAAAAGAAGTACCTGGATACCTCGTTAAATAAATTTCGTGGCTTAGAGATGTTTACAGTGTAGGAGAATGCTTCATGCCATTTTACTTATGAATTATTGAAATACTGATTTAAATGATCCACATCACTGGTAGTAATTGGAGATTCTGCTCATCTACAGGACCAGAACAATTCATGAAAGGGTGTAAATTATAGTATCTGCCTTCTTCAGTGATAACACTCACATGTTCTGAAAATTTACTTCCAGTAGCTGACTCAACTTTTTTATTTGGTTTGGGGATGCTTTCTTTAATATGACTGGACAGGGACTTAAATATCACTGTCACTTTAATAGCTCTGTTCAGAAAAGTTTTCATGAAATACTGGGTCCCCTGAGAAGTCTGATTTTGAAACCAGTTTACTTTTTTTCTGGAATATATTCTTGTTTAAACATTGCAATATTATCAGAATGAAACTTCACTCTGCAGCGGAGAGTGCGCTGATATAAAACTTCCTGGCAGATTAAAATTGTGTGCCGGAACCGGGACTCGAACCTGGGACCTTTGCCTTTCGCGGGCAAGCGCACTACCGACTGTGCTATCCCGACACGACTCACGTTGTGAGGCGGCATCGTGAGTCGTGTCGGGATAGCACAGTCGGTAGTGCGCTTGCCCGCGAAAGGCAAAGGTCCCATCTTCGAGTCCCGGTTCCGGCACACAATTTTAATCTGCCAGGAAGATTCATATCAGCGCACACTCCGCTGCAGAGTGAAGTTTCATTCTGGAAACATCCCTTAGGCTGTGGCTAAGCCATGTCTCCACCATATCCTTTCTTCCAGGAGTGCTAGTCTTACGTGTTTGCAGGAGAGCTTCTGTGAAGTTTGGAAAGTAGGAGACGAGGTACTGGCGGAAGTAAAGTTGTGAGGCGGCATCGTGAGTCGTGTCGGGATAGCACAGTCGGTAGTGCGCTTGCCCGCCAAAGGCAAAGGTCCCAGGTTCGAGTCCCGGTTCCGGCACACAATTTTAATCTGCCAGGAAGTTTCAGTGCAATATTATGATTATATATGAACTGCATTTTGTCCGTCTCAAGCCAAGCGAGAAAAATATGAAAGATCCTTGATGTAAATATGTATCTTAAAAGACAATGCACCAATGAAAGAGAGGCCTCTACAAAAACAAGAAGTCACAAAATTCATCAGGCAAACAAAGTGGATCCATATGAATAAGCAAATGCAATCCGTGGAAAAACAGAGGTTTCAACAACTGAGACTTCTAGAAGACGTTCGCAGGAAAGACCCTAGGTGCGTTCTATAAAAATGTGCTTTCGACAACAATATGCAAGGTTTGCACTCACCAAGAAAACTGTATGGGCATATCTACATATTTCTCAGAGCTATGCAAATGTGCAGTAACACCATCAAAATCTCATGAAGAGACTCTTACGTACACAAACCATGGATCTCAACCACTCACCAGGTATGAAATTCGAACACACATCCGCATACTAAAAAACAACACAACATCTGGAGATGGCATAATTGCATCTCTCTAAGAAGCTAGGCCCACTTGATGATCTCACAGAATTGCTAATTTACATTTGGCAAACTGAATACTATTAAAAGAACACTCTCAGAAGACCGGATATGTACTTTTTGGCACACAGTACATAAAAAAGTTTGATGTTAATAACCCAAGTAGATTTTCCATACTTTACATCATTTACAAGACCTTCACCACTGGTCTTCATCAGAGAACTGACGAGCAGCACGAATGGAAGTTTGGATAATACCAAGCGGACTTCCAACCAGGATAATCCCGTGCAAATTTTCAGCCTGAAAAAAAAATTGTAAAGTAACTCGGCACCCTCAACAACCACAGACATTGCCGAGATGGGGTGGCTTGCGTGCCTCAACGATATCAGTACCATACAGCGGAGGGGTATCTGTGAAGAGGCGAGACAAACGTATGTTTCCTGAAGAGGGGCAGGAACCTTTTCAGTAGTTACAGGGGATACAGTCAGGATAATTGACTCAGCTGGCCTTGTAACATCAGCTAACATAGTTTTGCCATGAAGTTACTGCGATTGGCTATAAGCAAGGGGAAACTACAGTTGTTCACGAGGACATTCAGCTCTACTGTATGAATATATGATGATGGCATTCTCTCGGGTAAAATATTCCGGAGGTGAAATAGTCCACTGTTCGGATCTCCAGGCGGGGACTACTCAGGAGGATGTCGTCATTAAAAAATCGAAATAGGCATTCTACGGATCGGAACGTGGAATGTTCTAAAAGAGAAATGTATAGGTTAAATTTAGATATGGTACGGATTAGTGAAGTTCGGTGGCAGGATGAACAGGATTTTTGGTCAGGTGAGTACAGAGCTATAAATACAAAATCAGTTGGCGATAACGAGTAGGTCTGATAATGAATAAGAAAATAGGATTGCTGATAAGTTACTATGAACAGCATAGTGAACGCATTATTGTAGCAAAGATAGAACGAAACCAACATCGACCACAGTAATACAAGTTTACATGCTAACTACCTCTGGCGATGATGTGGAGATCGAAGAAATGTATGAGGAGTTAAAAGAAATTATTCAGATCGTTAAACGAGAAGAAAATCGTGATGGAAAACTGCTGCTCGGTAGAAGGAAAGGAAAGAGAAGGAAAAGTAGTAGGTGAATATGGACTGGGGAAAAGGAATGAAAGAGGAGATCGCCTGGTGTAAGTTTGTCCAGAGCAGAATTTAATCATCATGATAGAAGGTTATATACGTGCAAGGGACCAAGAAACACTGGGAGGTACCACATTGATTTTATAATGCTAAATCAAAGGTTTAGAAACCAGGTTTTAAACTCTAAGACATATCCAGGGCCAGATATAGAATCGAATCATACCTTATTGGTTATGAACTATAAACTTAAGAGACTCCTAAAGGTAGAAAATTAAGGAGGCAGGATCTGGACAAATTGAAGGAACCGGAGGTGGTTTAGAGTTTTAGAGGGAGAATTAGGCAAGGATTGTCTGAAATGGGGGACAGTAATACACTAGAAGAAGACTGGGTAGCGTTGGGAAATAGAATAGTGAAGTCCGCAGAAGGACGAGGCCTATTAGAAATCCTTGGATAATACAGAAGATGCTGAACTAATTGATGAAAGGAGAAAACATAAGTATGCATCAAATGAAGCAAGCAAAATGCAGTACAGACGTCTGAAACATGAGGTTGATAGAATGTGCAGACTGGCTAAGCAGGAGTGGCTTGAGGAGAATTGCAGGACCGTAGAAGAATGTATATCTAGGGGAAAGATAGATACCGCCTGCAGGAAAATAAGAGAGATATTTGGAGAAAGAAAAGCAGCAATATGAATATTAAGAACTCAGATGGAAAAAAATGTGCTAGCAAACAAGGGATAGCAGAAAGATGAAAGATATATATAGAAGGGCTGTACAAAGGAAATAAACTTGCTGACAGTATTGTAGAAGTGGAAGACGACGTCGACGTACAGGAAGGTGAGATGGAGATACGATACTGGGAGAGCAATTTGATAGAGCACTGAAAGATTTGAGTAGAAACAAGGCCCCTGGAGTTATTGATGATCCGTCTGAACTGCTATTATCGTTAGGAGAGCGAGGCATAAAGAAGTTGTTCCACCTGGTATGTATGATGTATGAGACACGGGAAATACTCTCAGACTTCAAGAAGAATATGATGATTTCAATAACTAAGAAAGCAAGCGCAAACAAATATGAAAATTTCAAAAATATCATTTTATAGGGTCCTGGTTGCAAAATACTAACACGAATTATTTACAGGCGAATGGGAAAACTGTTGGAATCCGACCTTGGGAAAGATCAATTTGGATTTAGAAGAGATGTAGGAACACGCGAGGCAGTTCTCACATTAAGACTGATCTTAGAAGATAGATTAAAGAAAGGGAAACCTAGGTTTTTAGCAATTGTGGATCTGGAAAAATCTTTTGACAATATTGACTGGAATACACTTTTCAGTTTCTGAAGGTAGTAGGGGTAAAATATTGGGAGTGGAGAGTTATATTCAACTTATACAAAAACCAGACAGCAATTATTACATTCGTAGGTCATGAAAGGATCTTAGCGGTTAGAGAGGGACTAAGGGTTGTAGCCTTTCCCCAATATTGCCCAATATACACATTGAGCAAGCTGTGACGGAATGCAAAGAGGAATTTGGAGAAGGAATTAAAACCTTGCAGTTTGCTGACGACATGGTAAGTCTATCCAAGACAGCAATAGACCTGCAAGAGCAATTAAAAGGAGTGGACAGTCTCTTGAAAGGTATAAGATGAACATGAACAAGAGAAAAACCAAGGTAATTTAATGTAGTGTCAGAAAATCAGTTGACGTCGAAGGAATTAGATTAGGAAATGAGACAATAAAAGTAGTAGATGAGTTTTGTTATTTAGGTAGCAAGATTACTTCTGATAGCCGAAGTAAAGAAGATATAAAATGCAGAATGGCTATGGAAAGAATAGCGTTTCTGAAGAAGCGAAATATTTTGATAACCAATATTAGTTTAAATGTTAGGAAATCCTTTCTGAAAGCATTTGTATGGAGTGTAGCACTGTATGGGAGTGAAACGTGTACAATATGGAGTTTATACCAGAATATGATAGAAGCTTTCGAAATGTGGTGCTGTAGACGAATGATTAAGATTAGATGGGCAGATCACGTAACTAATAAGGAAGTGCTAAACAGAATTGGGGAGATAAGGAGTTTCTGGCATATCCTGAGTAGGAGAAGGGACAGGTAGGTGGGAGACATTTTGAGACATTAAGGAATCGTCAACTTAGCACTAGAAGGGAGTGTGTGGGGTAAAAATCGTAGAGGTAGTCCGAGGACGAATACAGTAAGCAGATTCAAAAATATAGGGTGCCGTACATATCCTCGGATGAAGAGGCTTGCACAGAACAGGGTAGCGTGGAGATCTGCATCTAACCAGTCGGCGGACTGAAGACCACAACACAAAGTAAGTCGAAACTGTCCTCTTATTCGTTTGCCTCTTGACTTCAAAAGACAACCCATGAGTCTATCGATTTACAGCCCGTCTTCAATGTCCTAAAATATCATAGACTTGCCACAAACGACTAATCCTCATCATACGCACTCCTGCTGATGGATTTTGTTACATCAAAGCCTTACCAGATAAAGACATGACACTTAATAACGATACCGACTCAATATTTTAAAGCTTGGCATTGGTTTAACAGGAAAATATATCTGCCTATAGGTTACCTATTTACATAAACAGTTTAACGGGTCACACACTCATTCAAGACAGCAGTTGGCACAATTTCATATTATCAAACACTTAATGACAACCCCGACTCAATATTTTAGGAATGTTCAAATGTTTGTATAGCTTAGGGGACATAACTACGGGGTCATCAGTACCTAAACTTACAAACTAGTTATGAACTAACTAAGACGGCACAAATATCCATGCCCGAGGGGGTATTCGAACCCCCGACCGTAGTGGCCGTGGCCGTGGCCGCGGTGGCCGAGTGGTCTGCGGCGTGCCAGTCACGGTCTGCGCGGCCGCTGTGGTCGGGGTTCGAATCCCCCCTGGGCATGGATGTTTGTGCCGTCTTTAGTATAAGCTAGTTCATAAGTAGTTTGTAGGTTTAGGGACTCATGACCCCGTAGTTAACTCCCATAAGCTCTACAACATTTGAACATTTTTTTACCGTGACTGGGGCGCCTCAGTCCGCTCGGCCACCGCGGCCGGCAGTATGTTAGGGTTTGAGATGGATTTAACAGGCAAATATATCTTCCCTAGGGATTTTACAGGAATCACGTACTCTTTCCAAAGAGCATTTTTCACATTATCATATTAAAAAGACCTCCATCAGTACAAAAGTTCTTAAGAAAACACATAATCAAAATGCTTTCAGGGTTTAGGATAAATTTAAAATAAAAGTACCTGTATGTTGCCTAGAGATGAAACATACATAAAAAGTTTGCATGAATCACGTTTTTTTTCCAATGAGCAGTCACAAAGTTATGATACTACAATCAGCTTCTTCTGCGCACAAGTTGTCTGATCACAAAAACAACTGTTGCTACCGAGCCTATTATGCGGTTATACACCTTATTACAAGTAAGAAATAAAATAGAAAGACCAAAGTGATAGACGACTAGTAGCGAGAAATAATAATAATAATAAAAAAAAAAAAAAAAAAAAAAAAAAAAACAATGGCAAGTTCCAAATTTTATCATTTACACGCATTTAAAGATCACATCCTACCGGTAAAGTGCTCTGAGCATAACCTGGAGATACACAACAAGGACAATCACTCAGAATAGTAATCTCCCGATGCTGACCTACGTAATGCCTGTAACAACGCCCCGAGACAACGGGTCCCGTTCAAAATGTAGAGACCTAAAATGATCAATAACGTTACCATAAAAGACATCAGCTGTACAGAAACAAGGATGATTATTAGAGGGAGAGGGGTGTCTCGGTTGAAAGCTTTCTACTCCCTGCGTAGCGTGGTGTACGTGCAGCCCAAGCAATGCGAGACGTCATGCAGCGACATCGCTAAGAACAACAAGCGAGCAATTGGGATAACACGGGAGTTACTAGCCACCCAATTAAAGGACATCGAAATACAGCAGAATTAGTCGAGAAAGAATAAAACTGTCCCTCGCAGCCCTCCCACCGCAAACCGTACGAGAGGGAAAGATAAAAAGTCAGGAAAACAATGCTTTTCTTTGAATAAGGCCACGAACCGAGGTAGCTACTGCAGAGTGAACGGCCTCAAGGCAGAAAAAACCGATGTATTGCTTAAATGACCAATACGAAAATAGCGTTGAACACTGCAACAACCTTATAAATAGCAATACGGCAAATTTAGGTGTCAAATCCTTGATAGTAAATCACTAACGCACTAAGAGAAGCACTTGGAACTCTGGAGGATTAAGAAGCCAAGAGGAAGGTACCACCGCCTGAAACTGCACCTCTTACGAGACCACAAAGCGTAATACTTAATAGCATTGCTTAACTTAGCGTCACATTCTTTAGCTCTGTGTCAGGCAAAATGAGCCGCCTGCTGAAAAGACACAAAATCATATCGGTTTTCAGACCTCCGGTGAAACTTCGTCAATTACTGAGGCCAATTAAAGATGCAGCAGGCCTCAGAACACCTGGAGTCTATAGGATACCGTGTGAGTGCGGTCAGTCTTACATCAGACAAACTGTGCGAACCATAGAACAACGCAGGAAGAAACAGGAAAGGTGTAATCGTCCACTCTACCCAGAGAAGTCAGCTTTAGCAGAAAATGCGTTAGAAAACGGCCACCGAATCCAATTTGATGATACCTCGGCCGTGGCTTGCACCAATGGTTTCTGGGAAAACTGTGAGACTTTTGCTTGATTGGCCTTGGGGTAAAAACAGGTGGCCGGTACTAGAGTTTTTCTATAATGTTCAAATGTTTGTAAGGCTTAAGGTACTTAATTGCAACACGGCGCTCCATCGCGCGCGGCTAATCCACCGCGGCGAGTGGTTCTACTGAGTTTAGCTGACGATAAGAACTCTTTCACCGCTCCCCCCCTTCCCCCAGCAGTCCGTCCTGAATCAGCCCCTGGCACCAGCATCCACCAGGCAGTCATACCACTTGACAAAGGCCAAGGAGTGCCTCGCCGAAAGCTCGTGATATTTTAACCATTTGACGCTGTCGAAAACCCGAGAACTTTTCATTCAATGTTGCCGCGAGAATCTGCATTCCTACATCGATTCCAGTATTTGTGCCGATCCACTCCAAGGCATGATAAGCTCGCACCGCTCACAAGCATTATATCACAACATGTCGTGACCGTCACTCCAGCGGCCCAATCAGCACTACTCGGTGCGCTTTTACAACATCCATAGCTCCACAGAACGCCAGACTCTACCAGAAGTCAAACCGGCGGACTAACCACATCCGTACATGACGTCTGCCAACCTCCGCTCCGGTACTGACTTTGCGCACCATGCAAGACAATGTCTAGGCACCAAAAGAATTACTGACAAGAAAGATACCCGGGATCCAGCACTGCTCATTAGTGTCACGGAACTTATGCACGCCGGCCGCGGTGGCCGAGGAGACTAAGGCGCTCCAGTCACGGTCTGCACGGCCACTACGGTCGGGGGTTCGAATCCCCCCTCGGGCATGGATATTTGTGCCGTCCTAGTTCGTAAGTAGTTCATAAGTAGTTTGTAAGTTTAGGGACTGATGACCCCGTAGTTAAGTCCCATAGACTATACAAACATTTGAACATTTTTGAACATTTGAACTTATGCACGAATTGAGGTTGGAAATCATGATAAGAGAGACGTTATTCGTTGCGGCGAGTTCAATTTGGGAAATTTGTTTCACCAACTTCCTATTCCGAATATGAAAATATTTAGGGACACAACAATAATAAAATAAGTCATATCAGATCGAAATCTGAGAGATGTTTACGTTTCTTTTTCCCGAGTGTTGTTAGAGAATGGAATGCTAATGAAATATTGTGAAAACGATTCGATAAACCCTTTGCCAGGCACTTAATTGTGATTTGCAGTGTAAATATGTAGATGTTCTATGTTCATCTTGCACCCTCCTTTCAAGGCAATGTCCATTCAGTTAAATTGTTCATTTAGGTTACTTGCTGTCTCCTACAGAATGATGTCATCGCAAACCTCAAAACGTTTATTTATTCTCCCTGAACTATAGAGCTACATGTCCTCGGTAAAAGATACTACTGTAGTTTCCCTTTGCTTTCAGCCTTTCTCAGTAGTATATTACAGGATCGATATACAACCAATAGCGTATTTGAATTCATTACGACATCATCGATAAGCACAAGCGATAGTATTTTTGTATTAATGTGGCTCATTTTGCGAAGAAATTGTTAAATAATCAAATGCAGAATAATGCAAATTATTTTAAGAAATCATTTTGCATTTTCAAGTGTTTAACCCATCCCCCATAAACCACAGATATTGTCGAGACAGGGTGGCTTTTGTGATTCAACGATACAGATAACCGGGCCATAGGTGTCTGTGGAAAAGGGGCAGCATCGGTTTCAATAACTGTAGGGGCAACAGTTAGCGTGTATGAACACTTTTAGAATTACAAACATTTGTAAAGATGTTGAAATTATATTTAGGCGGAAACTGTTTCGACTATTAAAAATTGCGCATATCGCACGACCCGAAAACTGGTGCCCGCCATTTTTATCCGTTGGGCAGTGGTAGTCTGAAGACGAAATACATATATATGTATAGCTTATGGGACTTATACGAAATAGAAGTATGTCTACGAATCGGTGATTTTTCTTTTTGGCCACGCCACCTGCATGTAACTGAATTAATGTGCATCAGTGCTAACACTAACCTGATATTTTTATTCCCCTAGCGACCCTAAAGAACTGCGAAATGTTGAACATCTCGTAAATCAGTGACGGTTAGTGTTAGAGGAGTAACTATATGACTGCGCCACGTTAGTTGATGTTACAAATCCATATCAGTTAATCATCCAGACTGTTGCCCCTACAGTTATTGAAACCGATGCTGCCCCTTTTCCACAGACACCTACGGCCCGGCTATCTGTATCGTTGAATCACAAACGCCACCCTGTCTCGACAATATCTGTGGTTTATGGTGGATGGGTTAAACACTTGAAAATGCAGTATGATTTCCTAAAATAATTTCATTAATGTTATGTCCTGTAGAGTGTCAATATCCTCTGGATCAACAACATCGGAAAACCGTTGGATTTATTGTTCAGTTGTACAGAGAGAGAGAGAGAGAGAGAGAGAGAGAGAGAGAGAGAAGGAAGGAAATTTGGTGTTTTAAAGTCCTATCCGCCATTGTGAACGAAGCTGGACTATTTGTGTGTGTGTGTGTGTAATGAATGGTGTTCTAAGTGCTCAGTACTTTTTGCTTTCCTTCCATAAACTCCGAGCGAAATTACATCTCGCTAGATTGATTGAAGTCACAGTTTGAGCTGTTTTTCGAATTGATTTCGCATTGTCACAAATATTTCACACAATGGATTCAGTACGCACTGAAGTACGCTGGATGTGAACAATGCACTCATCTCTCTCATAGCGACCCAAAGCTTCGTTTTAGTTATAGATCGTTTTTCATCAAATAGTACTCTTCATTTTAGTTTACATTTTAAATACATTCCTTGTAAAGTGCACCTTCTCAGCTCAGGGACGATTCGTAACTCGAAACAGCTGATGCACGCGCTAACGTGTTCTTCCCCCATCTTCTGTTGCCAGTTGATGGCACTGGACTTCAAAATAAAATCACGTGTGTGCGAAAACGCCCATGATGAACATATGTACTACTGGGATTATATGTATCCGGCCGAATCGTAAGTAACTACTACAAACATAATTGTTGCCTGAGGTTGGCTACTGGGCGAAATAATGTCTTAGCATAAAACTTCACTGCACTCACAGAATTGCATAGAAAAATCGTAAATTATTTTGATGCTCTTTCTTGTGATATCGTTGTATACATACTATGGTCTGTGCCTTCTTCGTAATTGCTCATTTCTAGTTGGATACGTTGGAGTAACTGGATCACTTCCATGACGACGGCATTCTGCCCAAATGAGTAGTGGCAGAAGAGTGCAATTATGTTTTCTGCAGATAGATACTAAAATTTCAGTCGGTACTTCTACTACTCCACTACTCCACACTCAATACAATCAATAGACATGGTTCTACACGTGATATGAACTATACTTATTTTAACACGAGACATGCCATGATACACTAAGAACAGCTGTATGGCCAAGAGCCACCGATCACGCTTCTTTCTTGATTGTCAATCTTCTTCTGAAAAACTTTTGTTAACCACAATAAAATCGCACCTGTACCATCTGAACTCCTAACCACAACTTCTTTGGTAGGAGAGTAATTATTTTAAGTAGTTTTCCAGTTACCGCTGTAAGGGTTTTAAACATCTAGGACAGCACAAACTGAAAACGATTGACGGTTGGTATGATTCTCCATGTCATCACTGGTGTTATAATGTCAAATACCAGCTCTACCATTGACAGTGAGCATAAAAGCTTACAGTCACAGAATGAAGCTTAGTAACAGTCTCAACATAATTCAGAGAAGCTGGAAGAAATTCATATCTTCGATTGCTTGTACTGCTGACACACATCAGCAACTGTTTACGGTACTCGGAGACACGTAACAAGCAACATTTCTTATAAAAATTCTCTAAAATAAAAATATACGGGACGTAAATTTAAAAAAAAAATTAAAAAATAATAACAAAAGAAGAAAAAAACGTTAAGTTTTATGGAGCCGCCATAATATGACGTAATTTATTAAGGCCAGAATACGTTCTGAACTATACATTTTGTAAAAATTACCAAATTAATGTGAGCACCTAAAACACAGAAGCTGTACTTCCTAATGATACTATTTAGCGCACTAGGTGTGTATACTGCGTGAGATTGCGTGTTACTGCGGAATGGGCACTCCAAAGGCAGAATCACGTGTAATACGCAAAATGTAATAGTTCCACCATTCCTAACAGAGTGTGAATATTAAAAAAACGGAGGCTATCAACGTTACGTAGAGAAAAAAGTAACGCCGTAGCACTAAACAGCAACCCTTGTGGAAGTCGCGACCATTACCGACGAAACTGCGACCTGCATATTAACTATTGGAGTACTACAGGGAGTAATATCAGGCCATGGTGCAGAAAGACACACTAATATCTACGAAATTGTAACACAGCTGCGGTCGGGGGTTCGAATCCCCCCTCGGGCATGGATGTTTGTGCCGAATTTAGAATAAGGTAGTTCATAAGTAGTTTGTAAGTTTAGGGACTGATGACCCCGTAGTTAAGTCCCATAATCTCTACAAACATTTGAACATTTTGTAACACAGCTCTTTCCGAAAGATGTACAATCTAGTATCTAGAGTCTCTGAATTTTTTATATTAAGGTAAACCAAATCGTTACATTACAGCAATGACCTCAGTTGAGAAATGAATTCATAAGAAAAATTTTGATTATTCAATATGGTGCATCCGTATGTCACAACTATTGACAAATTAGTTCCTTACAGAGTATTTTATGGTAATCAAAGTAACTCTTCCTTCAAACTCCGATAATACTTCACAGTACAGTTAAATTCACTCCCTCACAAAATAAATCAACTACTAGTATAGGCAAAAAAAAGTTTCTACACTAGCTCACGACGTACAGCAGATCTAACGTCACAATCTACTCTAACAGCTTCACAAGCAATGCACTGATACATAGATAGTACCGTTACCTAATGCCACTTGGGTCGGGCAATTAATTGAGTCCCTCTCATTTTTCTGACATCACAATTCCCAATGAGCCCGCATCTTGTTCATCCATCCCCCTCCCTCCCCCCTCTCTAGGGCACATTTTCCATCTTTCCTCCTACACTACTGGACAACTTTTACTGGTCGATCTGAAAGTAAAGGAAGTTCTATGTTATAAATATGTCTTTTAGTTCGATCAATACTTTCTGTGCATTCCGATACACCTTAAAGAACAAACACCATATCATTATAATACTACGTGAACAATTTACACAAGGATTCCAATAAATCCTATATAATTCAAAAGGTACTTTATTATAGACGAGCACAAAATAAAAACAAACTGTTAACTGAAGCGTCTTAATGTGGGCCATTCAAGTAAGTTTCATCGATCTGATCAAGATTTTATGTTGTATCTGGAACCTCATATCCCTCGGTTAATTCTGTTCGTGTATCCTTACAAAAAGATGAAACGTTGAGCACTACCTTTCAAAGTTGCATTCATATTTTGACAATCAATATATTTTAATCGATATTTGTATATCAATCACAAATAGAACTATGAGGTGTCTCACTGCAATAATTTTATTGGCGCCATAATTATGTTGTTCATCATGTATTCATGTGTATCATTATTTTTCGTATTTTTGTGAGAGTATGGGAGGTTCTGTGTGATTTTTTTTTGTCTTTGCTTTGGTTTCTGGGTTGTTTGTAAGGCAGCAGGAATGTCGAAAATTTTTATATAGAGCTTAGGGTGAATTTAAGCTGGCCAAACAGACATTAGTAGCCGCTGGTGTAGAGCTATTGTGTCGTTGGTATAGGTCGTTTGGGGGCATTATCTCTGACGGTTTTCGGTACTACCTGAGGAGCTTCGTCTGGCAGTGAGCAATCTCACTCTTTGCTGGGACTGCGCGAGGTGAGGAATAGTCCTCAGGCCTGCTTTAGCAATGTATGACATTATGATGTCGCCCAGACTTAATTTCCATTTCGCATTTCTAGTTTGGTTGTTTTTGGGATGATTCATAGTGAGTTAATTCGATTAGTTACATTAGTAAGGAAACATTGTCTTATTTTCCCGTAGTTCTTCTTCGTTGTCTTATTTCCTAGCAAGACCGAGAAGGATTCAGGCTTATCAATTCCATTGTCATTTCCAGTAACGTTGACTCTTTGGAGTTTGAATGCATCATGTATCTTTGCACGCGTATGTGTTGCTCTGTTTTGTTTTCGTTTATTTCTAATTTTGCGAATTTGGTATTCATTCGTGTAATGCGTGAAACGATTACAACGTGCTTGCCGTGTGGAATTCTGAGATTCCGCTGCGATTCCACGTCCTTCTACTTACGTTGTTCTTAAATGATCTTCCCAGTGAATGTAAATCATTATGAAACCTTATCCTTGTGATCTTGTCTGTTTAGATCACGTGGCTGCTCGCCACATGGTGAATTGCCCATATCTAGTATAATGTATTCAGGTTCCCATATAATCCCAATATTTAACAGGAATCAAACAATTTATTTTACATATTTTTTCTCATAACTTTCTATTTAAGTGCCACATAGGAACAAAGCTCTCTCGAGCTTGGACTAGATTATGTTTCTTAAGATTATTATCTCTTTTCTGAATGATCGCCGAGCGGTCTGGAGCGCCACGTTGCGGATTGCGCGGCTTTCCGCATCGGAGATAAGAATCCTCCTTCGGGCATGGATAATTGTGTTGTCTTTAGTATATTAGTAGTTTATACTGACGATCCTGCAGTTAAGTCCCATAAGCTTAACAAACAACATTACCTTATAAAGTTACCACTTGGACCTAATGATTATATTGTGACTATAATGTCATATTGAATAACATTTAAAATACTTAGAGTTTATATGTCTGCCTGGGGTCTAGTGTTGACGTGGCTGAATGGTGCGTAGCTATAAATGAAAGTTAGAAAAACTCCTTTTCTGAATTTATTTTCACGGCTGTCACACTAAAACTTATTGTTTTGACAAACGTTTCCAGCAATCGATTTACTTAATCGAACTGTCTGGAATGTTCACAGCACTTCGACGTACAAAATGTCATACAGCTCAGTCTTTGCGTTGATACGCAACAGAAATCTCAACTAACTTTGGCGCTGGAGTGCGCTTCTATATATATATAACAAGTACAATGTTGTAGGGTGATTGTTATAACAATTACAGATGTTGATTTACAATAAAAACGTTAGTGTTAATTAAAACATAAACTTTAATTTAACAGCGAATACAAAGTATACTATATTTATACAATCTTATAGATCTTCTTGATTAATTTTTCTTTGGTTAATTTGGTACTACTCTATTTACAAACAATCAAATGCTATAAGACGTGGTTATCTAATTAAATACTGGATGAATAACTTTACTAACATTCACACAGTTTCTGCACAGACACCGGTAAGTTTTAATGATAAGTTTTTATCTTTATTGTTCCAAATTATACAAACACAAAATCGAACAATTTATCTTAAACAAGATTTCGTCTATATTTACTGAAATAATTACAATGTAATTATTGCAGTTTTACACAGTCTTTTTAATATAATAGTCACGTCTGAGAGTGAATTACAATTAATGTCATTTTTTATTACTTTATTTCCTATGAACATTTCTCGAATGTTCGGTCCAACGTATTTCTTAAGAACGCCACAATTAATCTTCCTTATCATCAAAATCGGAATGTCTGTGAGTACATTTGATATTCGACGCACACATTTTTTCCTTCTACATTCTCGTTTGACTGAAGTTTAGTGATTAATGGAAATGTCCGATACCGCCTTCGGTATTCGTGAGTCTCGGTCTTCCGTGCTTCGGTTTAGCCTGCTGAGGAGGTCCACACTAGCCGATCCATTACAATCTGAATGATCAGTTGGTGTGAGTGAGGAGCGAGTGTCTGTGATGATTTCTTTCCTTCCTCGCACTGTCCCAGGAGTGTTTCACGTACGACAGTTTATGATATGCACCTGATCGAACAGAGACTCAGACACCGGCAGTTCTCTTCGTTACTGTTTCAATGTCATTACATAATTGAATTAAAAAAATACATGTGGAAACTAGTTGTAGTCGTGTCCTCATTAACCTCATACAACGTATTTAAACACCACATCAGGATCGTCAAAGCTGCTCATGTAAGAATTTTTTTTTTTAATATTTGTTGTTTCATTTCAAAAACGGCACAATTGATGTAAGCCACTTTCTCAATTTTGAGTATTATATTTTGAGTTTGAACCTTAGGAAGGAAAAACAGTAATTACACTTCCTTTCCTCAACCCTAAATAGAATCTAGAGGAACAGCACAGGATCCACTCATTACCTACCCATGGTATAAGGAATCAGGTTCGTTCATGTACGTTGAAGAGCCAAAGAAACTTACATAGTGCGTATGAAAACATAGAGATATGTATCCAGAGGACCATGCTGAGACAGCAACGCCTTTATAAAAAAAAACGCGTTTGGCGCAGGCGTTAGATAGGTTCCTATTGTTACAATGGCAAGTAGTCGATTTCAGTGAGTTTGTATGTGGTGTTAGGCGTACGAGAGATGACACGCAGCGTCCCCGAGATTGCGATGGGTTGGGGATTTTCTTGTACGGCCATTTTACGAGTGCATCGTGAATATCAGGAATCCGGTAAAACATCAAATCTTCGACATCGCTGGGGCCGGAAAATGATGCTGGAAGGAAGGACCAACGACGACTAATGGGTGACAGAAATGCATTCCTTTCGTAAGTTGTAGATTTCAATGCTGGGCCTGAGACGGTGGTTGTGAGGGCGGTGGGTAGTTGGTGGGTGAAGTTAAGCAAGCATAGTCAGTTCAGCTTCCACTTGTTTTAATATATATATATATATATATATATATATATATATATATATATATATATATATATATATATATATGTGTGTGTGTGTGTGTGTGTGTGTGTGTGTGTGTGTGTGTTTGTGTTTTATATTACAATTAGAAGCTGAATGGTCAACAAGACGGTTCAAATAAGTGATGCAAGGCATAAGGCCTAGAAAACCAAAGTTTTGATAAATTAATAAGGCCCGAAATTTATTAAAAATAACTCTTAAAAAATACAATAACAGACACAATGAGCCCGACAATTTAAGCGAAAGTAGTACTTCTTATTTCAAAGCAATTACAAAAACACACTAAAGACGAGCTCAAAACTTCAGGTATCGTTTAAATTTATTATAGAGGATAGTAACAGGATACTGTGCTCAATGATATGAATAGGCAAAAGGCCAATAAAACAACACACAATAAAATTTACAAATGACCCCTGCAATTTAAATGACAGCAGTTCAGCTTAGTTACAGGAAAATGACACTGATGTGGGGGAGCTGGCTACTCGTTAATTTAACACACCCACATAGGCAAAACAGAGAAGCTGACTCAAAACAGGAAGGAGAGGAATAATGTGCCCAACGGTCAACAAGAACTACAGCTCTGTAACGAAGGGGCTTACACAAACAAATAGAACGCCAAATTACAATCGCGGGTTGACGATGCCTCATGGAGGGAAAATTTTCAGCAACAAGAAGATAAAAAAAAGCTATATAACTACCGACTGTGCAGATGCGAGCCATCAGAGGGGCACAAACCAGATACATTCCCCAATTACGTTAACCAAGTTAATATACATAGAGTACTTGCTACTCAGATCTAAGAGAAAAGAATAATTCAATTGAACTTAACTAAAAGTGCGGTATAACACATGAATAAACAACTAACGAAGTAGACACAGGCAACGACGGCCCCTGGGGAACGACCATAGATCCTGACAAATTCACACAGACAAATTTGCAGAACAGGGCTGTATCAGACACTTAACTTATTTATTTCTTACTCCACGACGGGTGCAGGCAACCTCACGATGGTGTAGTAGGGTGTCAACCAACGCCAGGAAACATTTCATACATCCCAGATGTAAAGCGGCTGGAACGACGCGAGGTGCAGTCGGGGCGGAATGCGGCGTACCAGTTTATGACAGCTTTGACGCTTGGAGAGGGACGGACGCGGTATCGCAAGGTCGCTAGGAACGCGACCACATAACCGGGAGACGAGGTAAGCAGCTCGCTCCGAGGTGCTGTTATCTTGACAGAAAGGCCTCTCCGGGCCGACCTCTTCAGCTCATACCATGCATGGCTCCCCATGGACAGAGTCCCACCCAGAACAACTTCGATTCAGACTCCGGGCCCAGCCACAAACTGCCCCTTAATCGACCCCGGCGATACCATGCATCGTCTCAAACTCTCTGCCTGATCCCCTGTCCAACTACGACTGACTCACTCTGGTCTCCAACAGTCGGGGCCCGCCACCGTAGCAAGACCCGCGTCAAGGAAAACACACGTCAGAAGACAACTGACGCGTTATAGATCAAACAGCGCCACGAGCGGGGGACGCACAGAGAGATCGGTAGTACTTGCACCAGTAATTAAATCAAGGACAGGGTCAATCGAAGAAACAGGAGCCGGGATGGCTCAGGAACATCAGGAAGTGTCAGTTTGCGAACGATTAAGCTATACCTCTTCGATATGGGTTTCAGAGCCGAAAACGGACTCATGTACCCTTGCTGACTGCATGGCACAAAGCTTTACTACTCGTACGAGGCTGTTCGACTGTTGATGACTAGGAACAGGTATTCTGATGAGTCTCGTTCAGTTATGTTGAGCAGATAGACGGGTTTCCATGGACTCTGCATAGCATCAGGGGACTGTTCCAGCTTGTGGAAGCGATTTAATGGTGTGGGTCGTGCGCAGTCGAAGTCGCAGTCTCGATAGACTGCGACAGGTAATACGTACGTATGCATGGTGTCTAATCACGTCCATTGTGCATTCCGATGGACTCGTTCAAATCAAATGTTCAAATGTTTGTACAGCTTATGGGACTTAACTACGGGGTCATCAGTCCCTAAACTTACAAACTACTTATGAACTACTTACGAACTAGGACGGCACAAATATCCATGCCCGAGGGGGGATTCCAACCCCCGACCGTAGTGGCCGTGCAGACCGTGACTGGAGCGCTTCAGTCTCTTCGTCCACCGCGGCCGGCTCGTTCAATTCCGGCAGGGCAGTGAGACACCCATACGTCCAAAACTGATACAGTGTTGAAATGTTTGTAAACCTATTGGACCAAACTGCTATTGTCATCAGTCCCTAGAGTCACAAACTACCTAAACTAACGTACACTAAGGGCATCGCAGACATACACACACACACACACACACACACACACACACACAACCATACATCCATGCCAGAGGAAGGGCTCTAGCCTCCGAAGGCAAGCAACCGCAGGAAGACGCTTTAGAACGCTCAGCCACTTCACCGCCGGTCTTCCGAGTTTAATCGCTTCCGCTGGACACTAACCTCCTCATGGCCGAATATTACTGAGAATATCTGGGAAGCCTTGCAACATGCTACTCACAAGAGATCCCACCCCCTTGTATTACGTATTTATGGACAGCCCTGCACGACTCATGGTGTCATTTCCCCACCAGCATTACCTGTTGTGTTGCACCGCTCCTGCGTACTCGCGGAGGCCTACACGAAACTGGCTGGCGTACCAACTACCTTAGTTCTTCAGTGCAGACAACTTTGATGATTACATCTCCAGTGGCATGCATTAGAAATTCCTGAAATAATAGATGAATGGATAATTGAAGACCTAACAACTTCTGGCCAGAATACCGATGAGGTGCTACAAAAATCACACGAAAGTAGCAACTCTTGTTAAAACCCAATCTAGAGAAGTTCAAGATTAAATCTGTTATTTTCAGTATCAAGTACATACGAGGTAACTACAATGCCACTACTGCCAGATGGAAGAAGTTGTCAGAACTGGAAATCAAAACATAGCAGTACGGAAATCTGTAACTAATGCTGTTCATCCATATAGCTCGTTCGTTCCATTTTCTTCAAGAGTACCTTAGCACCTTTACCGCTTTTACCATAAAATTTGAAATAAGTTACTAATATATATACGATGTGCAGTGTCCGTGTTTAT
This sequence comes from Locusta migratoria, assembly GCA_026315105.1. Lineage (NCBI taxonomy): Eukaryota > Metazoa > Arthropoda > Insecta > Orthoptera > Acrididae > Locusta > Locusta migratoria. The sequence continues at coordinate 108,601,505 of CM048749.1, read as the reverse complement.
TGATATAACTAAGGACACTGCAGTGACTACAGCTGCTAATGTAAACACAAGAAATGTATTAGCAATTGCGAATATTGATCAGCATCAGCTGTATGGTGTAATGGTGACACATGAAAAATTGTGTCTGAAGGACATTTGCTTAGTTATATCAATAAACACAGACACTGAAGATCGTATTTTAACCAGCCATAGCAAGGCTTGCGACAAATGTACTAAAAAGTCTCACTCTGTGCGGGAATTACATCATAGAATTAACGAGCACTCATGGGCAGTAGAAGGTTTGTGTCGTTCCGGGAAGAGTGCGCGAGTAGCGTAATGGTAACGCGACCGCTCGCGATAAGCGGGAAATCCGCGTTCGAGTACGTCAACTACCTGGTCAGCACGATCCCCAGATTCCCCCCCCACCCCAAATTGATCATGATTGGGACTGCTTGAAACGTCATATTGGGTGGTCATGTTGGGTGGTCTGCATGAGCGGCACGAAATCTGGCCTAACTGAGGCACCACGTGGAGTTTCCATGGCAGGCCGTTCCACATAACCACATTCGGAACCTGTACGATCGTTTCCATCAAACAATTACAGATTGCATTACTCCATAACGAGAATATAGACTGTTCTAACGCTCTGGTGACTGTACTCATATGCGTACGACTCTGCCTGTGTTGTAAACAACATCAAGAAAGTGTGAATAAAAATTCCCTCTTCTGAGTCGATGAATTCATTGTGTTCTTTTTTCATTTTCTAGGAGAGTATATCTGTTGAATCAAAGAGTGTTACGTGTTTATACAAAATATATACTTGTATTTAATACGACCGCGGCCTGCTACAAAAACACACAAAAATTCGACTTCATCGGACTGCAATTGTATTCCAAAACTTCAAATGTTCGTAAATCTATCGGAGTCAACTGCGTGGTTATTAGTCCGTAGCTTACAAACCTACCGAAACTAAGGTAAACTAACCTATGGACAACACACACACACACACACACACACACACACGCGCGCGCATACACACGTGCCCGAGGGGGGACTCGAACCCCCGAAGGCGAAAGGCTATGCTCACCGCAGCACGGCGCCTCAACGCCCACGACTAATCCGCCGCGGAAAACTTTTCACTATGATTAAAAAGAAAAAAATCTAATAAATAACCTTACTATTGCTAAATGCGTAACATACAAGGTTCTTGGTCGATTGCTTTTTCATTTTTACAAAATGTTGTATTGGAATACGACTGTGGTTTTACCTAATTTTTTTAATTTCTTATTAAATTGTGAATTGCTTTACTTACGTGACATCTTTTCCACGTGTTCAATTCCTTATATCGCCGTATCTCCAGAGGTATGCATCGTGAAGTGATAAATTTTCCACTGTGTGCGAAATATGTTGCGAATAGTGCTAGTTGTATTGAATTCATACATTACAACACTATACCTGATCTGTCAGTTTTACGGCGTATACAGAGAAAATACGGTAAGCTATAACCACTTTTCTTCATTTTGCGACGTTTTAAGCAGGAAAAATGTTATTAAAGTTTCGAAAGTATATGCAAGTTTAAATAAGTAAAAAGTAGCTCGAGACATGAATCTGATTCTGTATTATCTTACCACATTGAGAATTACCTCTTCAGGTCTCTTGAAGAATGTATAACCGCGATGTATCTAGAAACGCTATATAGTTAGATAAGGGCCTAGGACTATGTCACAGCTATCTGAATATTTCTGTAATGACACTATCGCTTCACTCATCATTTCAAAACTGACACTGAACGTGTTAGCCCAAAAGAGACTTTAAAAGGAATGAAGTTTAAAAGCGGAGGCACCTAAATATTCTTCACAAAGATGAATGCACGGAGAGATATGTAAAGTTTGCCGCTTGTCGCAAAGTTCCCTCATTCTCCAACAGTTGATTCAATATGGATATCTTATTATTTATGACGCTGTATCTCCTGAAATATGTACAATACTCTTTCACTCTCCCCACTCCCCACACCCCATGTCCCACCCACTCCAGGAATCTATGCGTCCTTACTGAAAATTGCAAAACGACATGTTGACCATAGCTGTTTATTAATTCTCAATGCTACCGGTTTCGGTTTTGTACCATTGTCAAGCGTTAGCAGAGATTAGCTAATAGCTTAACATGTCGGAATGTAAAAATACAAAATTATACCACAAGTATTCGTTGTCATTGCTCAACTTATTGTCACAGTGGCTGACTGCTATAGACTGAAGGATACATGGAAAGTAACTCACCTAAGATTTCATCGCAGATCGGATGAACTAAAAAAATGTTCAAATGTTTGTTAAGGTTATGGGACTTAACTACGGGGTCATCAGTCCCTAAACTTACAAACTACTTATAAACTACTTCCGAACTAGGACGGCACAAATATCCATGCCCGAGGGGGGATTCGAACCCCCGACCGTAGTGGCCGTGCTGACCGTGACTGGAGCGCCTCAGTCACCTCGGCCACCGCGGCTGGCTCGGATGAACTATTTAAGAACACAGACAGCACAAAAATCTAAATAAATATTCGTTTTTACTTATATAAATGATTGGCTTCACAGGTTGGTGCCAGTTTCAGAACAGATGCACCAAATCCCTCTAATCCTTTGCTGGAGTACATAAAAAGCCTCGATCTGGTTGAGGAATCGCAAGCCAACGTTGCTACGCGGCACTGCGCGAAGGTGAGCAGTCGTCATACACGTAATGTTAGTAGGATAAAAATGGCTTTTTCATTGAACTGAAAGACTGAAAATAAGAAAAAGGAACATCTGCTTTCGAACTGGGTGTAATAGTCATCATAACGCAGAAAGACTAAACGCTCTGAGTATGTCATTGATTCGCCGATTCTGATTCTTAGAAAGACGTATTCCGATGCTTACTCTGTAGAGGCTGTTTAACACAACGGGCACATAATGTCACATGACAGATTTTTCAACAAATATGTCTCCAAAGTTACGAGTAGTGTAATTGAGACCAACTCGAAGAGTCCCACAGACTCTGCGAGTCAATGCCGTGTCGCGCGGGAGTATCCGAGCGGTCTGGAGCGCCACGTTACGGATCGCGAGGCATCCAGCGTTGGAGGTTTTGTGTCTCGTTTCCGCCGGTTGTCGTGGATGTCGGTGGCCGAGTAGAGAAAGATCGACACAGGGAATAAAGGATGCACGCTTGTGCAGGTATGGAGGTGACCAGCTAGTGGGACAGCAGAAACTAGAACACTAAGCTAAATTAGAACAAGATATATATTTCGTGGAGTCTTGGTAATACTTAACTTTTACATAGTTCTCGACTACAGAATGCTGACACATAGTTAAACTAGAGAGAGGCCTGCCTACTGATGAGTCCTAGTGCCTATCCGATAGCCAAGTCTTAACTGGTGCCTATCTGATTCCCAAGTGAACGATGCAGCAGTCGTGGCCAAGAGCGGAGTTTCAGCAGAGGGCGCTCGTGGCTGACGTCGCAAGAACGCCGCGCCGTGCGTGCATGGCGGCGCGCTGCGAAAGTACGTGGCGCGCACTTCATACTTGTGCGACACCACAGGAGGTTCGAATCCTCGCACTGACGTGGATGTTTGTATTGTCCTTAGGTTAGTATAACTTAGTTTAAGTAGTTTGTAAGCTAGCAGTTAAGTTCCATAGTTTTACAAACATTTGAATTTTATTTTCTTTTTTCTTTTTTAATCACTCCGTGAGCGATCTCTTCCAAACTTCTACCGGCGTTTTCGGTCTCGCGTATGCGCCGAGTCCCACTATACGGCCACGCGCGTGGAAACATCACATCCTATCGCTCAGTTTCGTGCTGTAACTCGTTACGACAAGAACATATACGATCAATATTTTGTAGAGAATTAGTTTGGATTTATGGTGACAAGAAGAACGTGCGAGTGAAATTATAACTCGGCAGCAAGTATCATTAACTGTTGTTTTATGTCTCCTTTACACAACAAAAAGTAATTTTGTCTTTACATAAAGGGAAGTCACTGAATATATGCAAACTGATTTTCAAAGGATTTTTTTTTTTCATTTTTTACCATAATTATAATCCGACATCAATACAATTTTAACAAAGGAAAACTTTACGTTACGCAGCACGACAATTTCTCTCAAATACATAGTCGCAAAATGGTGTACAGACGATCGCCGCGGCGGAGCGGCCGAGCACATTGAGGCGCTATGCTACGATGCGCGAGGCCGTCCCTGTTGGGGGCTCGAATCCCCCTTCGGGCATGAATGTTTGTCTCGTATTTAGTGTAAGGTAGTTCATAAGAAGTTTGTAAGTTTAGGGACTAATGACACCTTCCTGCGCGGGCGGCTGATAGTCAGCTGTTCGCGCAGTAACGTTTGCGCATGTAATGTATCGATATTTATTCTGTGAACGCGGACCTATCCATCACAACGCTGATGATGTGATTTTATCCAGTCTAAAATGCTGTGCTTTTATACCAACTAATGCCATCCAACTGTTTCTGAGCGTTCTGATGATGCGCCAAAAGCGCGAAACGCGTTAAAAAGTAATAAATATTATAACTTGTAACAGAGACTGCTTTTCAATTCAAATATGGTTTCACTGTTACTACACCAGGCCAACAAACTCTGGAGCAACGTGTATTAAGGTTGTTTTCAGGCATAATAACTATACAGATTACGAAATCTGTCGAGATTTCCTATTTCGACCACCTTGTTAACTACCAACGGACACTTCTAAATCAGTTGCTTTTTATCCTGTACGGGAAGTACTTCTTCAAAAATTTCAAGACTCCAGAAATAAGATATTAAAAGGTATTATTGCCTTTAGCAAAAACTAGGGCCCATCTTCGATCTGTGAAAGATGATTTGGTATTGAGGAAACAAAAAAATATTCATATGTTTGTAAATTTAAGGGTCTCAACTACTTAAACTATCTATGCTAAGGACAATACACACACACACACACACACACACACACACACACACACACACACACACACACAAACACACACGTCCGACGGAGAACTCGAACCTCCGACGGCGAGCAACCACGCGCTCCGCATTAAGGCGCATTAGAGCACTCGGCCACTCCACGCAGCGATTAAGGAAGCCTGGATTATAGAAAATACGCTGACTTTGCTGTGAGCCATATATTGGGCAGAAAGTTCATAACTGATGTGTAGAACATCAAAGACTCATACGTCTGCTCCAACCAGAAAAATCTGTCGTGGACGAACATTGCCTTAGTGAAGGTCGTAATATCGTTTGTTTTTTTTTTTTTTTTTTTTTTTTTTTTTTTTTTTTTAATTCTGTTCTTCAGCCAAGTGTACATATACTTTCTACAATTAGAATGTTAAATCAGGAGAAAATAAACGCAGAGTTAAAATATAGTACAGTAGATTAAAGTGGCGAATAAAATGAAAATGAAATGACGACTTTAGAAACGAACATAGATTTGAAACTGCGACGGTGGCTGAAACACACCAATGTGAGACATAAAAACAGAAGACACTCCATGAAACACAAAGCGACAGTTCTGGATGTTAGGCGGCTGCTGAAGTATTTAAACAGAGAGCAACACGACAACGCACACAGTTAAAACTACAAGCACTGGGTCCCGCAGGGGATAGAAGAGAGGTGCGGAGGGGTGAGAAATGGAAAGGAGGGAGAGACGAGAGGGGGAAAGTAAGTAGATGTAAGGACTCCAGGAGAATGGAAAGTAAGATACAGCCAAGCGAGGAAGGGAAAGGAGGGGGAGATAGAGACGGCGCTTCATATCTGGGGAAGGATTAAGGGTGACAGGGAGGATAGATTTCGGTACGGATGGCATCATCCTGGTGAGGAAGCTGACGGATGTTCCACTTGGAAATGATTTGTGGACTGTGGAGGAGGAGGGAAGTAGTGGTAAGTTAGTAACGGCGTGGAGGGTGACGCTATTCTTTTTTACAGGAAACGTAGAAGGTATGGACGTGCTCCAGTAATTCTAGGAGGTGTGGAAAAGGAATTACGTCATATAGGATCCGCGTGGGGGAAGGCAGGCGGATGCGGTAAGCAAGGTGGAGGGAGTGGCAATCAATGATCTGGAGTGACTGGTAATAGGCCGTGGAGGCGGAATCCCAAGTGAGGTTGAAGCTACATGTAACATATTTGGGAGCGGTTGGTATACAGGACGGTGGAGGGGTTGAGTCTCCATGTTCGGCTGGAGAGCAGCTTAAGCAGGTTAAGTCAAGAGAGAGCTTTCTGACGGACTAAGGTGAGGTTGAAACGTGTCCATAAAAAATTATTTTGTAAGAAAATGTCCAATATTGTACCTCCTGTTTTGTATCGAGTAACTTGCTTGCAAGAAAATGTATAATATCGCTTCTACTGTATGTATCGATATGTGTCCTTTATGAAGTTTCATCTTTGGCAAAGATCATGTATTGCATAGCATTGTAGCTCGCACTGAGAGAGAGTAGCACTAGTGGTTCAGCTCGCTTAGAGAGCGGTTGGGTTGTGTGTATGGCTCCGATGTAGAGCAGAGGCTGCTTTGCCAGCAAGTCAGAAGTTGTATTATGTAGGTAATGTAATGCTGATTATTAATAATAAGTAACTTAAACTTTCTTTCATGTTTCATTTACGTAGTTAGAAAATTAACCTACTTCCTTCATTTGATAATTAATTATTAGTGGATTTGAAGTGCAGTATTGATGTGAATAATATTGTTGAACGGATTTCATTATTGGTGCCATAGTAAATGATAGTTAATTGACTATGATACTAAATTGATACTAAATTTCAATAATTAGAAACTGATCTGCATAAAATTCTCACAGTCAAGCATTAAGAAAGTGATTTGTGGTTTTTTTAATATCTTTCTCGCAGTCAAAATTTTTGAGTATAGTCAGTGTCTGTTTCAAAAGGCTACATGTCACAGTTGTTTTGTTAAAAATATCCATTGCGCACATAATCAGTTTCATGCACTGTTTCTCACTTAATAGCATATACATCAGTATCAGGGCCATAATTAAACCAAATTGCTGTGTCAAGGAACAATTTGTTGTCTGATCTAACGATAGGTTCAACATCCACAACACACGTACAGCTTTTATCTGGCGCCCTTTCTGCCAGGATAGTTCACAAACAGGATCGTGACGTAGTTAGATACGTAGCCTTATTTAAGTTAGTTTGTCTTTTCCACTAACCAACTTATCTTTTGGCTCTTAATTTAATTTTTGTAGCACCATCCTTTGTTATAACAACAGTAGCATAGTAATTGTTTCTGTAGTTTGTTACTTACCATTCTTGATAGTGTGTAGCATTGTTTATAGTAGATTAATTGAATATACAAATAATTGCATTACTACTGAACAAGTCTCTCTTTTATATTGTCTGATGTTTGTTGTGATGAAAGTTCTAGTATCGCGGAACTCGTGTGATAATTAACGGTTCGCGTAATCTCGATTGTGATTGTACGTTGCACTAGCCCGATCAGCCTATTGTTCTCTCATAATTACTGTGTGTGATTTTCAAAAAATATGCAGTAGGTGAAAATAAATATTATTAGTCACTTTACTGCAAAATTCTGTTAACAATGTCGAAGAATAGGAGAGTCCGCGCTGATGCTAAATCTGCTTCCGAAAAGGAGACCTCGAATGATGCAAGGAGAGAAGCTGAATTTTTACAAGAGTCTTCTCACTGCACTGATACAAATACAACAGTAAATACCGTGTCCGAAAATGCGGAACAGATTAATTCAGGAATAGACAATGGATAATGATACAGTACAGGATTCGACAATACAGAATTCCAATTCTTGTAACGTGGTTGCGGAAAATAATGCATCGGTTCCGCCTAGCTCTGCTACAAAAAATACTTGTGCGACGGCTATGGAAAACGTATTACCAAATGATTTCATGCAAATTTTATAATCACAGCTCTCTAAATTAAATGAGAATAGTCAATTACAATCTCAGGAATCTCAGAAATTAGGTGAAAAACTTGAGAAACAATCTCAGAAATTAAATGAAAAACTGGAGGAACAATCTCAGAAATTAAATGAAAAACTTGAGAAACAAGGTAAAAAACTTGAGAAAATAGAACAGACGTGCGATTCAAGGTTTGTGAGTATTCAAAGTAGTTTTAATAAAATAAATGTGGACAACAATCGGTTCAGGGAACAACTGCTCAATACTTTCAAACGTGAATCTCAGCAAATAAGACAAGATATTCGCGACGAGATTAACCCGGTAATGGAAAGCCTTGCGTCACGAGTGGAAAATATGGAAAGCCTAGCGTCACGAGTGGAAAATATGGAAAGCTTTGCGTCACGAGTCGAAAATATGGAAACTACTGAACTCGCTCAATTGAAGCAACAGAGTAATCTATTTGATGAACAGTTGCAGAACTTCCAGTCAGTCACGACGGAACAGATCAATAAAATTAATAAACAGGTTGAGGATATTACTGTTAAAATTACCCAAATCAGTGATAACAGTGACAAAAGTTCTGATGTAACGCATCCTACCCCGTTTAATGAAACTAATGAATATCTCGCCCTTGACCGTTTCAAACAAGGTCAAATGACCATTAATCAGCAATACAAGGCTGAGGTCAGGAAATTAGATGATCGCGTGGCGCGAATAGAGAGGAAATTTGACCATACTTGTGGAAATGCATACGAAGACGTAGAAGAAAATTTGAACGAAAATGACAATGATGATTCGACTCAAGTAGGTCGCTTGGTACGTGAACGAAGTGTACCTCATAGCAACAACAATGAAGACGCGGTGCGTAGTTTACGCTCACTTACACCGCACAGGCGAAGTGAAGCGTTTGACTACAAGCATTTCCTGACTGTACGTAAATTCAAGACATTCAAAAACTCTCCGAATGACTTGCACCCTAAAGAGTGGTTGCAGCAATTCGATTATTGTCTTCCCCCGAATTGGCCACTTGAGCACAGATTAGAATTTATATGTGGTTATCTGGAAGGCGAGCCAGCCACCAGAATGAGAGCTATTGCACAAGAGTGCTATAGCGAGAATCAGTTCCGACGCTCATTTCTATCCGCATACTGGTCGGAAGCGGCACAAGACCGCGTTAAAAACAGTATTGCGACGTTCAAAACTTTTGAGCGATCAAATTTCTCGAGCCCGGTGGAATATTTCCAACATTTGGTATACAAAAATCAATTTTTATCGGCACCTTACTGCCCTGCCGAATTAATTAGAATTTGTTTGAACAAATTGCCTCTACACTTGCGTCAAATTGCCATTGCGGCACGATGCAAGAATGATATCGAAGCCTTTAGAAACCTCTTACAAGACTTAGAGGAAGAAGACGAGGAAAATTCCTCGCGCAGTCGATATTTTGATAGAAACAGATATGATCGCCGGTCGCAACAAAGCCCGCCGCGTACTAAACGTTATTCAGAGCACGACGATAAACCAAGAAATAATTCTTTCACTAATGAATCTTACAAACAAAGTCGCGACAATGAGAACAGTGATTGTCAAGATCGTGAGAATAATCGTGGAAGTTTTCGTGGCCGTTACCGAGGTGGTGGCTTTGGTCGCGGAGGACGTCACAATAATTACTATCATAACAGCAATACCTCAAATGATACTAATTGGCGTGAAAGACGCAATACTGATAGTGATCGCGAGACTGAAAATAACAACAATAACACTGAGAAGCGTAGTCGGGAGGGCACACGCGATAATTCTCGTGATCGCCTTCCACGATACGAAAACACAAATCAGGGCCAAAGCAGATCGCGTACCCCGGAAAGACAAGAGCAAAACATTGAAATCAGACCTGCTAATCCACGCTACAATTCGTCAAAAAAGGGGCCGCGTCAGGTATGACTAGCGGACTCGACGGCAAATAATTCGGCCGTACAGGATTTATGTGATCCTAACTATACGCTGAAACTTGTTCATTGTGAACGTCCTCACAGAGAGGAAGGTTACGATGAACAACCTCCCGAACAAAACAGAATAGTAGTTTGTGCGGAAGTGCACAATACTGATGCTGGTAGCACCTCAGTAAGTGATAAGGCATAAAATTGGGGTAGAGAGTCCATTAATCTGTTTTGGACACACCAAGTGGCGATTGGTGCCCCGTTCTCGAGCTGAGTGTCACTATTCTTCCGCTTTTCCTTAGTGCGCTCTATCTACATCTTTTTCTCACTGTTGCTTTCCCTAACTCTGAATACTTATGCTCTGTGCTACGCTGGGTTCATCGACGCACAGGACACCGTGTCCACGGGTGCGGTTTCTGTAGGGGGATGCTCGTCAAGGAACAATTTGTTGTCTGATCTAACGATAGGTTCAACATCCACAACACACGTACAGCTTTTAAGGTTTACAGGAAAGGGAGCGGCGGAGTGTGAGGCCTCGGTATTTGAGGGTCGAGGTTTGAGGGATGAGGCAGTCGTGGAGATTAAGGTAGTGGTCTCGATGGCGGAAGGAGCACGTGGTGTTGTCACGCAACAACACAGTGACCACTGCCTGCGTGTGCAAACACGATCAGCATGAATGGCAGTACATAGCATGAGAAACATGTATAGCTTGGGTGTATATACAGTGTATGTAAATTGACTAATTTTTCTGTGTAAACGAGTTATGTGAATTACGAATATTTAATTGGTTGCATATTGTACAAAAAAAATTTTTAAGTGATGTAGCAGACAAGTTGGCTTAGCGAGGGCAATGTTCGTAGTATCTTTGCATAGAGCAATTTTTATCGCTGAATGCAGCCTAGCGGGAGGCGCGAGAGAGTGTTGTTGTTGAGCTCTCGGGGTGAACGGTAGAAAAATTGGATAGCAGCAGCAAATTATAGTAGCGTATCTTTTACAATGTGTTGGTACAAGCAGCAATTTTGAAATTTGGTACTGGCACAGCGTTAAAATTTCAAAAGGGATAATATCAAGAGGAATGCTGTGGGCCCAATGTTTAAGCAATATTTCGTTGCCAAGAAGAAACAAACTTTCAAATGTTTATAAATCTATCGGACCAAACTGCGTGGTCATCAGTCCATAGCTTACAAACTACTTAAACCTAGGTAAACTAACCCAATGACAAACACACACACCCATGCCCCAGGGAGGACTCAAACTTCCACGGCGAGCAACCGCGCGCTTCGCAGCGAGACGCTTTAGACCACTCGGTTACTCCACCGCGGCCGCCAAGAAGATCTCATTTTTTCCAACCAATATAAAGTGCCAACAACAATTACTACCTACACCTCACCAGCACTGAAAAGTAAGTTCTAAGCAATTAACCGTCTTTAGATATGTAATGCTAAGCTAACGTTTAGTCTTGCAAAGAATCAATAGTGAACTTATGTGAAATTAATTAGTACCGATAAAATTATTCACCTACGGCACTATTCCGTTACCTTTAATATCCCGAGGCTCAAAATGAACAATAATATACTTTATATAGAGCTAATTAAAATTAGTAGAGCTCTGAAAGATTTCAGTAAGCAAATAACAATTAGTACCATTATAAAATTCAAAGTACAAATTTGATGTTACGTGTTCAATTTACGTGTGCTAAAATTGAACCGCAGCGGTTGATTAAAGCATTAAAGTGAACAATTTAATTACCCTGCAAGAATATTTGGTGGTAGCTGAGTTTGTTGCTGTTATAGGGAACAATAGTTAATGTCAATTTTACTTCTCAGAAATAATATTTTATTCAATTTGTTAAAGAAAAGTAAATTGCATCATTTCTCAGTAAATAACTGACGTAATCGGTCAGCTAGTCACTACAGGCACAATTCAATCACAACAGTGTCAGTTACTATTGTTAATCAAGGTACAGTAAAATGGCATGACAAGCATTATGGTGCTGATTTGATTTTACGTAGAAATATTGCATGCATTTTTCTTATAACAATTTTCATGTTTATTAGAGTAATTTGTGCTAATTATTACCATTGCGTAAGTATCATAAATTTGCTGATTTTATATTTCTCTGTGTTTCCTTATGCTGTAGCGTGCGCGCTTAGTCTGCGTTCTGCGACCGCTTTCTTTCTAAATTCATCTTCATCTTCATGGGATACTCTGCAAATTACATTTAAGTGCCTGGCGGAGGGTTCATCGAACCACGATTATACTATGTATCTCCCATTCCATTCTCGAATAGCGCGCGGGAAGAAAGAACACCTGAAATTCTACGTTCGAGCTCTTATTTCTAGTATTTTATTCTGATCATCATTTCTACTTATGTAAGTGGGAGTCAACAATATATTTTCACATTCAGAGGAGAATGATGGTGATTTGAGTTTCGTAAGTAGCCCACGCCGCAGCGATAAGTGCCGTTGTTGTAATGATTTTCATCCCAGATCCTGTATCTTTCCGTAACGCGGTCTCCCCTGTATCGAGACAATACGAGACAAGCTGCCCTTCTTTGGACTCTTTCGATGTACGATGTACTCCGTCAAACCCACCTGATAAGGATCCCACACTGGGCAGCAACACTCCAAAAATGGACAGACAAGCGTAGTGTATGCAGTTTCTTTTGTAGTTCTGTTGCATGTTTTAACGGTTCTGCCAATAAAAGGCAGTCTCTGGTTCGCCTTTCTCACGACATTATCTACGTGTTCTTTCCAATTTAAATCTGAAGTAATAGTAATTCTTTGGTATTTTGTGGAGTTTATGGCCTTCACTTTTGATTGATTTATCTTATAAACAAAGTTTAACGGATTAATCATTCGTTGACTGCACAGTAACTTTCTTCTAAATAAATTTGTTGCTCGTACATCGGTCTGGCGACAGTATCTATTTACCTACCCGTTCACTCTTTACAGTTTTGTTCCGGGCTTATCAATTTTAAGACATTTATTCACATATTCCCTCACCAAACGATCGTAATATTACGAATTAGATCGCGAAGTATCGTTTGTGTGTGTAAGCTCCTCTACGTTGTCGGTTTCGTCACCGAGTAATTTATTCATTAGACACACGGGTTATTCTAAAGTTTAATTATACGCGATTATCGGTAGCACAGGCCGTGTAACCTACGATGATTGCCTGGGATATGGAGAGGTTGACGGTAAGAAGCCACTGGTTGTGTAAGTGGAGCACGTGTTGCGAGCGAGCTAGGTAGGGGGGGGCGAGGGCTAGAAGATGGTGTCGTTAGCGTACTGAATGAGATAGACAGGAGGTTCAAAAATGTTCAAATGTTTGTACAGTCTATGGGACTTAACTACGGGGTCATCAGTCCCTAAACTTACAAACTACTTATGAACTACTTACGAACTAGGACGGCACAAATATCCATGCCCGAGGGGGGATTCGAACCCCCGACCGTAGTGGCCGTGCTGACCGTGACTGGAGCGCCTCAGTCACCTCGGCCACCGCGGCCGGCTGGACAGGAGGCTGGGGTTTGTTGCATGTCTTGCGAGTAAATCAGGTAAAGGAAAGGACAGAGACTTGGGGCACTACAACGTAGGGGTAAAATAAATGGGAATTGCTGACACTGACAGGATGGACGGTGGGAGAGAAAGAAAGCAATGAATAAGGCATAATTAATGAAAAGGGCGTAGTTTTGGAGCTTGAAAACGAGACCAGAGTGCCATATTCCATCGCAGGCCTTTTCGATGTCGGATAAAACAAAGATGGCGGCACAACGGGAGTTCATCTGGATAATAAGGAGGTGAATTAGTTGGAAGAGTTGGTCGCTAACAGAGAAAGAAGGTCGGAAACCACATTGCTTACTTCTGTGATGTGGGCGCCAGCCATCTAGAAGGAGCGACAGTGTTCATCTGGTAGACATGTTAGTGTTACTGTACCTGTGAAAGCCGATTAGCCCGACGAGAGCTCCGGCTCCGTGCATACGTCATTGCATACAAGTGTTACAGCCCCTGGTATAGACATCACGGATTCAGAAAGCATCGTTCTCGTTAAACACAGTGAGATTTTTACCCACATGAAGTGATGAGTGCTCTCCCAAATTTCATAATTCTAGATTTTAGGAAGGCTTCAGACACTGTACCTCACAAATGTTTTCTAATCAAACTGGATGTTTATGTAATTCGCCACAGTTGTGCACCTTTATTCGTTATTTCCTCTCAGAAAGGATACAGTACGTAGTAACTGACGGAATGACATTGAGTAACAGACAAGTGATATCTGACGTTCCCCAGGGAAGTGTTATTAGGCTCCTACTGTTCCTTATCCTTACAATCGGTTGTCGCTTTGTTGACGGATGATGCTGTCATTTATCGGTTACTAAGATCAACAGAACTTCAAAGGAACTACAAAATGATTTAGATAACTATCTACTTGGGGCATAAATTGACAATGGACCCTTAAAATGATGAGTGAGACGATATCCAATCAGAACTATGATAAATCCGTTAATCCTCACTTACGGTATTAATCAGTGAAATATACAGACAGTAAATTGAGCCAAATATGTAGGAATAACAACTACGAATAATTTAAATTGTAAAGGACACAGAGAAACGTCGTAGGACAAGCAAACGAAAGACTACGTTTTGTTGATAGAACACAAAAAAGATACAACAGTTCTACTAAAGAAATCGCCGACGCAAAACTTTTGCGTCCTGTTGTTGTTGTTATGGTCTTCAGTCCAGAGACTGGTTTGATGCAGCTCTCCACCCTACTCTATCCTGAGCAAGCCTTTTCATCTCCTGATAAGAACGGCAACCCACATCCATTTGAATCTGCTTACTATACGCGTCTCTTGGTCTCCCTCTGCGATTTTTACCCCACACGCTTCCCTCCGATGCTAAATTTACGATACCTCGATGTCTAAGAATGTGTCCTACCAAGCGATCCCTTCTTTTGGTCAGGGTATGCCAAAAATTCCTTTTCTCACCAATTCTGTTCGGTACCTATTCTGTTGCGTCCTATTTTGGAATATTGTTGCCCATTGTGGGATCACCACCAAACGGGACTGACGGAAAATTTAGAAAAAGGTCAGAGAAGGACAGCTCATATTCTATGTTTTGTCATCCTCGTCAGCTTCTGTTTAATAGTTCCCAGCCTGTCTTTCTGGGAAGGTTCTGTTCAGGATGCGTGGACATCTAAAACAGCTATACAGATGAGTGATACAAGTTTTATTTACAGAAATACACAGTACTCAACTTTTATACATAGGTTTGACTCTTCTCTTCTCGTGGCGGCGTCTTGCGCTGTGACCTATTAACTGCCTAGTTCGGAGCTGTGTTCAGAGAGCTCGTCCAGAAGCATGTCGACCTAGATATAGCAGCTTGTAGAGGGCGCGCTTCTAGGTTACTCCCTGCAGGATGGGCGGCGCCATTCACCTCAGTGAGACTTGCAGAGTATTTATGTAACCGTAGATGTAGGATTTCCTTAACCGTTTAACCCCATCTTCGGTACACCCAGAAATCGCGCAATGAAAACATATTACGTTACTTAAATTAGACATGGAACCATTTTACATGAATTTTTCGAAGTTTCTTGCCTCAAAGTAACATTTCCTCACGAAATCTCATGGGTGGTGCGATGTAAACGCTATAGTATATATTTTTTGTTTTAAAAAAGAATTGACCACCATTTGACTGATAATCATATATTTATTCTCACAACCAGGTTTCAGCCTTAGGCCATTCTCAACTGACATAAGTTGTCAGACAAGTTTTCCTATGTCGTGGTCATGATAATAAAAGCAATTAAAACATTTGGAGTTGAGTCGATGTCAGAAGCATAAAATGGGTAACACATTTGTCCCCGCATCTTACTTTAAAAGTAAAGCTGAAATCTGGTTGTGACAATAAATATATAATTATCAGTCAAAAGGCAGTCAATTCTTTTAAAACATTTTATCTGACAGTCTCCATACGCATACAAAATCACTACAGTATTGTTTCAAAGGCCATACGAATGATTTCTTTTGGCCATTTTTATGTCTAAGTTACGGCACTCAACAATCCAAAGACTAAATGAATAAAAACACTATCAGCCGTATATTTATATTGTTATTTACTGGCAACTAGTTTCGACGGTAGGATAGACTGTATTTAGCTGCATTAAAAAACAACAAAATGACTGGTGTCGCACAGTCATAAAACATACCAGTAAGGAGGATCAATATGGGCCGCGGTGGAGTAGCCGAGTGGTCTAAAGCGCCTTGCTGCGGAGCGCGCGCTTGCTCACCGTCGGAGGTTCGAGTCCTCCCTGGGGCACGGGTGTGTGTGTTGCCCTTAGGTTAGTATAAGTTAGTTTGTAAGCTACGGAATGATGACCACGCAGTTTGATCCGATAGATTTACAAACATTTGAACATTTGATCAACAGGGCCTTATGATGATTATATGGTCCGTCGATACTGGTTGCTAGTAAATAACAATATGAAAATACAGCTGATGGTGTTTTTATCCATTATATTCATTGATAGATATACAGCTGAAGCTCCAGCGTCCATGCATAAGATGGACAAAATCAATCCGAAGATTGGTTTGAAAACAACAGTGTTTTACTAGACATAGTCCTGTTTGGAGGTTATATGCCGTTTCCCTCCTCCGAGCTTCCAAATGACTTACACAGCCAGTTATAAGAGTGACCTCTAGTTTAACGTTACTTCTGAATCACGAAATTTTTCGATATTTTTGAAAAACGTTTGTAAATCTCTGGGACTAAACTTCTTTGGTTGTTAGTCCTTAGACTTGCAAACTACTTTAACTAACGTAAGGACAACACACACACACACACACACACACACACATGATCTCGAAGGAGGACTTGAATCCCCGACGGCGAGCAACCGAGCGCTCAGCAGGAAGGCGCTTTACAACGCTCGGCCACTCCACCATGGCATATTTTTCACGTCAGCAACAGTGCCAGATGCTGAAAGAAAGGGATAGTAACAGATGAAAATCCTACGGCCTGGTGGGAATCGAACGCTCGACCTTTGATTTCACAGTCCGGCATTCTACCACTGAAATGTCTGAAAACCTTTCTTGGCACAAAGTCCAGAACAATCCCTCAATTTCGGCTTTTTACGGTGAACTACCACTGAAAACAAAACCTTCAATTTCCGTTTGGCCCATAATGTGGTAAATGAGCAAAATTTCCATATCATTTACCCTTCACAGGTACAGGAGGTGCTGTTGTCTTCTTTTTCTAGATTTGTTATCCAATAAATATAGCTGCCAGTTACCCTGTTCCCTATAAATATTAGTCCAGTGGCCCTGGTGAGGATTTGTCAAACATTTTCCACAATAAATCACCTACGAGGCTTCCGCTTTATTTGAACTGAAAAGCAGCCTCTGTTGGGAATTATAATATTTGTTACTTCTAACGTGTATCGCGCTTCTGGTGCATCATAAGAAAACTCATAAACAGCCGGATGTCAATAGTATTAAAACACACTGTGGACTAGATAAAATCCGCGGATGTAATCAATCCATCCTGTTCATCGTGAGTTTTAATACTAATTAATTTCTATCGGCTGTTTTTGGGTTTCGTGATGAATCGCCAAAAGTGCGAAACGCGTTAGAAGTAATAAATATTATAATTCGCAACAGAGACTGCTTTTCAGTTCAAACATGGATTCACTGTTGCTACATCAAGCCAACGAACTTTGGAGTAACGCTACCATTTTACGTTGATAAACTGTTTTCCATGTATAAGAAATATATATTGACACAAAATTGAAAGAAATAAATAAACGTTTTTGCAAAAGACAATGAAACATTTCTGTATTTAAGACCTTAAATGTTTGTTTCAAAAACCATTGCCCATCGAAGGACAAAACTTGATTCATATTGAAGAAAAACACGCACAACTTTGATGCTGCTTGAGAGCAGCATTGTCAAATAGAGGGTTAAGCACGTATCGGCAGCGGCGTCTGTAAGCCGCGTTGAAGAAGTCTTGCGAGCTACTTTTGGACACATTCTCCGAAAACTGTCTTGAGCCGTTAAACCGACAACCCACGCGTAATTGCAATATTTTCGACCGTATAGCTACGAACAGGCCTGACCATATTAACGAATTCTCTGTAGAGACAGAAATTAGTGATCATGACTTCGTCATACCATCGATGGTGACCAAAGTTCATAAACAAATCAAGAAGGCTAAGAGCGTGTTTTTGTTGGGAAAAGCTGATAAACAAATGTTAGGATCGCGCTTAGAAAATGAATGGACCTCGTTTAATTCCGGGACTATGGACGTAGAGGAATTATGGACTATATTTAAGTGCATTCAAAATAAAGAGTTAGAGAAATGTGTGCCAGTAAAGACGATTAAGGATGGAAAAGATCCACCGTGGTATAATAATAATGTTAGAAAGCAGCTGAGAAAGCAGAGACTGTTTCACACTCGATTCAAAAAAGAACATGCAAATGATGACAGGCAAAAGTTAGTAGGGATTCGTGCGTCAATAAAAAGATCTATGTGCGAAGCATACAATAATTACCACAGCCATACCTTACCAAAGTATCTTTCCGAGATACCACTATCCAGTCACTCGTTGAACATTCCGGGGCAGTAATAGAAGAAACCAAATGGAAAGCTGAAGTTCTAAATTTAACCTTTAAGATATCTCTCACGCAGGAGGACCGCACAAATGAACCATCATTTGATCAACGTACTAAATCCGATATTGGCGACATAGTAATACGTACTTCCGTTGCAGAGAAGCAGCTGAGAGAGCTAAATACGAAAAAGTCTGCTGGTCCGGATGGAATACCAGTTCGTTTTTACAATAGTATTCTGCGGCATTGGCTCCCTGCTTAGCTTGCATTTACTGCGAATCTTTAATTCAGCGCAAAGTTACTAGTGATTGGAAAAATGCGCATGTGACTCCCGTTTATAAGAAAGGAAAGAGAACTGGCCCACATAATTACAGGCCAATATCGTCGACATCAGTTTCATGTAGAATTTTGGAGCATATTCTGAGTTAGAATATCGTAAATTTCCTTGAGACGGAAAGCTTCTTTCTCTGAATCAGCACGAGTATAGGAAACATCGATCAAGTGCAACTGAGCTTGCCCTTTTCTCACAAGACATCTTGCGAGCCATGGATGAAGGGCAATAGGCGGATTGTGTTTTTCTCGACATCAAAAAGGAGTTCGACGCGGTGCCACACTGTAGCCAGCTAACGGAGATATGAGCTTATGGAATAGGTTCACAGATTTGTGACTGGCTGAAAGACTTCCTAAGTAATAGAACGCAGTACGTTGTTCTCGACGGCGAGTGTTCATCAGAGACGAGTGTGTCGTCAGGCGTGCCACAGGGACCGCTATTATTTTCTGTCTATATAAATGATCTGAAGGACAGAGTAAGTTGTAGTTTGTGGCTGATTGCTGATGATGCTTAGTGTATGGGAGGGTGTCGTCTTTAACTGACTGTAATTGCATACAGGATGACTTAGAAAAAATTTCTAGTTGGTGCGAAGAATGGCAGCTAGCTCTCAATGTAGAAAAATGTAAGGTGATGCGCATGAGTAGGAAAAACAATCCCATAATGTTCGAATACAGCATTAATAGTGGAGTTATTGATGCGTCGTTCAAATATCTAGGCGTAACATTGCAAAGCGATATGAAATGGAACGAACATGAAGGACAGTTGTGAGAAACGGGGACAGCCGGCTTCAGTTTAATGGGAGAATTTTGGGAAGATGTACTTCATCTGTAAAGGAGACCGCGTATAAAACGCTTCTCCGACGAAGTCTGGAGTATTGCTCAAGTGTTTGGGAACCGCAGCAGATCAGTTTAAAGGAAGACATAGAAGCAGTTCAGAGGCGAGCAGCTAGGTTTGTTACTGGTAGGTTCGACCAATGCGCGAGTGTCACGGAAATGCTCCGGCAACTCAATTTTGGATCGCTGGAAGAAAGACGACGTTCTTTTCGTGAATTTCTGTTGAGGAAATTTAGAGGGCCGGAATTTGAAGCTGTGTGTAGTATGATCTTGCTGCCGCCTACTTACATTTCGCGTAGTAGTCACAAAGACAAGATAAGAAAAATTAGGGCTCGTACGGAGGCATATAGGCAGTCTTTTGGCCGCGGTAGCCGAGGGGACTAAGGCGTTCCAGTCACGGTCTGGACGGCCACTACGGTCGAGGGTTCGAATCCCCCTTCGGGCATTGATATTTGTGCCGTCCTTAGTATTAGTTAGTTCATAAGTAGTTTGTAAGTTTAGGGACTGTTGACCCCGTAGTTAAGTCCCATAACCTATACAAACATTTGAGCATTCTTTTTTTCCTCGTTCTATTTGGGAGTGGAATAGGAAAGGAAATGTCTAGTAGTGGTACAGTGTACCCTCCGCCACGCACCTTACGGTGGATTGCGGAGTATGTATGTAGATGTAGAAGTCTGTCGTGATACTTTGTAGTTGCTCGGGCGGACGCATGGACTGCACAGTGGCTGCGACAGGTAGTGTCAGCAGCAGGCGCGGGGGCGGCGGTGAAGGCGTGCCCAGGCGGCCATCTGTCTGCGGCCGCCGCCTGCCGGTGTCACGGCCGAGACGGATGGCCGCACCTGCTGATGCTGACTGCCGGCTGCTGACTGCCACTGCTGACGCGCTGCCCTGCCCTGCCCTGATGTATCGTCCGATAATCACCCTGCAGCCGCCCCGCATGTCACCGCAGCAGGCCGCCCCGTGAGGGACACGCGGCGACAGCATGTGGACCCGTCCCCCGTCACGTGACTGATACTTATCCGCGGCAGGAAGCGGCAACGCACCGGCTGTTGCCGCATCCCTTGGCATGCCCGATAGCCATGGCTTGCAGCAGTGGCCTCCAATACTTTTTGTTATACGACCCACTGTTTTTCTGCTGACATTTTCGCGACTCACTACAGGGAATACACTGTATATATATATATATATATATATATATATATATATATATATATATATATATATATATATATATATATATAGGTTTGATTCCATTTTCAGGATGGTGCTCAACGACCACACAATGATGAACACACCAGATGTATTGAGCAGCATTGGCCGTTAATGTTTTATTTATAAACAACAAATCGATTTCAGTCACATAATGACCATCTTCAGTGTATCCTTTAAACTAGCATTGTGAATGCACTGAATGTAACTGCAACTGTGTCGAAATAAGTTTTGGGAAACATAAAATTGCAGTGTCAGAGGTTCCATCTGAATATCATGAAAGTAATAAAACTAAAGAAGCAAACATGCATACTTTTTTTCAGTCGGTGACGTATTTTACTTATTCGACGTCAGCCCATGTCAAACGTTGCCGCTTCTGCAGTATATAACAATTAGTACATGCCCTCGGGCACGTGTGTGTGTGTATGTGAGTTGTCCGTAGGTTAGTTTAAGTTGATTTAAGTAGTTTGTAAGTCTATGGATTGATGTTCAGTCACTTTCGTCCCCATAGCTTTACAAATATTTGAACATTTGAACTAAATATTTTTTGTTGGTGCATATGTAGTACTAGAAATGTTTACATTTACAGTTCAGTGCGCCAAGCAGTGCTGAGGCACCATGTTTCGACTCATACTGAAACTCCCCCGTTAGTGCGTCGTCTATCCATCAGGGACGGCAATGCAGACGTTGATTTGCCATGCATTCCATCTTACAAAGGACGAAAACTGTCTGCGGATCCTTTTTTCCATGCCTAGTTGATCTGTTCACTAGTTATTTGTCTTCGTAAACTTCCCACAGCTTCCCGACTGGAGACAAGCACGGAGATGATGTTCGCGAGGGGAATTTCTGCACGACATGCTGGACACTGTTGATTGAAAGGCAAAAGACTGTGAGTTACGTCTTCCAGCACGTACCGAACGCTAATCAGAGATTCTCCCACCATCACAAAAGTTGACCGACAGCTGTAGCTAATCCCACCCCGGACCATGAGGCCTGTGGACAGCCCATTGTGTCTTGTACGAATGCACTGTCAGAGACAGTAACGTCACACGCGCTAACAACCGTCGTTTTTGTGCAGGCAGATTACACTTCCATTGCTGAAGACCACGTCCCGCCATTCCAAGTGACCTTCCGACGGCGCCACTAAAGCTGTGAGCTGTGATGCTGTGGCATGAGGGAAAGACTAGTTAGAGTCGTGCAAGACCGTAGTTCCAGACTACTAAACGCCTGACAACAGTTGTGTTCACACTTCTGGGTTCACGAACTTTTCCATATATATGTGATTGCTGTACGATGTGCCACTACCGCTCTGAAGATACGTTCTTGTCCGACGTTTGTGCTGCGTGGAAGCATGCGTGGTACCTCGTCTTCGGGTTTGATAGTGTTCACGTAATCATTCGAAGCTTCGTCGCGCAAATGACGCAGTACGTCCAACTTGTGCCGCAAGTCTCCGAAAGGACCATCCCGCCAGTCTTGGTCACAATTTGATCACTTACAAACTTCATCCCAAACATTCAATTCGGAAGAGCGACCGGAACGACATACGTATAAGATGCTCCGTTTCTAAGAAGACTTGAATCACCGGTGCTCTATGAGTCCGACCACTGTCGTACATCCACACGAAGAGTTTGCCTAAAGATCCTCCCAACACTCCGCCGTGACGTCGCAAGTTCTCGACACGATACCTGTTAGCAGTTAACTTTTCACAATTCATGCATATGATTTTTTGAACAGATGTTCAAGGTGACCAATCCAACAAACACCGTTAGCGATCCTCTTCGATATCGGTTAGGGTCAAAAAATCGTGTACACGTTCCCTCCAGTTGAGAATCCCTCAGTAATCACTTTTCGGACTCTCTGGACTCATCTGTGGAAAGGATATCGGCCCACTGTTCGTTAATCCAGGGATGTGTTGACAATTCTCTTCTCGTCAGCAGTACGCATAAAGCAGATGTATTACAATAAAGACCATCCTGCTGAATCCGTCAGTAGAAGGTTAGCCTCAATGAATCTTTTCATGTTGATACTGTGAGGTAAGATATTTGTTTCTATGTAGAACTACAGTAATACTGACGTGTCGTTACAGGCAAATAACAATCTTCCGCTTTCAGACCTCACATGTAGCACTCTTTTCTGTCCTGGTTTTAAGAATGTATTTTCGTTCTCTATAAACTGTCGCCAACTACGAGTAACAACCTAATGATTCTTGGACCACATTGGACTGATATCGTCGTCCTTGCACTTCTCTGAAAGTCATTCACTGCAGGGACTGTGGTAGGCGTCCTCTCTGTGCCACGCAGCACCGTCTGCGAGTTTTTACACAGCAATTGTTGGCCCAATGAACACTGACGTATTTCATGGTTCGCTTGACATTATCGTTGGTGTGGTTGTATGCTGGTCGCAATGTTATCTTACATGCGTAAGTGGTATTATTTTCCGAATGATTATCTCGTGAATTTCGTTACATGACGGGAAAAGAGTGGTCTCTTCCTATAATCAGTCTCTACAAAGAAGTGTATCTGCCACGCGCAAATGATAATGCGGTCTGAGGAACACATTGCGGATCACATCGCGTTGGAGGTTCGACTCTTTCCTCGAGCCTGGATGTGTGCAGTCCTTAGCAGAAGATAGTTTCATTAGTTTGTAAGACTATGGAACGCGATCCCCAAAGCGCGACGCCTCAGACCGTACAGCTATCCCCGAGCGACTCTAACAAAATAGTTGGTTAGATTATTTCCTTTGGAAAATTTATTAACTTGTATGTCATTTTAGCGTTGACTGGCTTACAGCCGGTCTCAAAAATCTGGACAGACGATTTACTTCCGCTTGTAATACGTGCAAGGATTGATCTCTAATGTTTTGTACCCAAACACGGAGGCTCTGCAAGTGGAACAAAATCTACCGTGACACAGATTTAGAAATCAGAAAAAAGTGCATTTCTCAATCCAAGACAGGTACAAGGTCCTCAAGCACACTCAGAATGAACTGTAAGACTACTTCCGTACGTAAAAAAAGTAATAACAGCTAAGGGATCTCACCGGGTACACGAATGTGGTATTAAGCAGTATCTCAGTAAAATGAAAGTCCTGTTCTACTGAGAGGTAGAAAAATTGAAAAACACAAAAGCAAATAAAATAAAAATGAATTTCATAATGAAATGCAATAATAATAAAAGAGAGAGGATACGATTCGAACGTTAATAGTATTGCTTTGTTGTAAAAGTGTACAAACGTTTTGTTCTATATTCTTCTTTTGCCGCTTGTGGCGTTGAAAATGTCTCGCTATTAAAACTCCTTTCCTGCGTTACGGCTACCGTAATTTGATGTGAAGTCGGCGCTCGTTGAAAGTGTGCTTCTCTGGGTTCAGAAGAGTGCATCTGTCTCGACATTATATCCACGGTCTGCACCGGCTGTGTAATTAATTGTGTACGTGGTACTTCCGTGGATGTTGCTGTGTTTGTTTTCCTATGCGTTTATTTGCAGATGCAACTGTTTATGTCCTGTTAGTACTGGACGAATCTATCGAATCAATACCAGCAACGTCTGTTTCTACGTTTTCCTCAATCGTTTGTAAGAGTTCTGTTCTTAAATTTTCGAACTGATCTTCCGTCTTTCTTTCTAGTTTGTTGATACGCTGATCGTATTTCTTTAGCACGCTCTCCTCAATACATGTTTGTAAGGAAAGTTCGTCACAAAAATGCGGTACTGTACGGGTAGCCTTTTTCTTGATTTCGTCTACTCTCTGGTTGATATTATTACGTACAATTGGACCTTATGAACTCTTTGCGTGTGTGCATTAGAGCTTCAATGTCAACGCGTGTTCAAATGTTCAAATAGCTTATGGGACTTAACTACGGGGTCATCAGTCCCTAAACTTACAAACTACTTATGAACTAGCTAAGACTAAGGACGGCACAAATATCCATCCCCGAGGGGGGATTCGAACCCCCGACCGTAGTGGCCGTGGAGACTGTGACTGGAGCGCCTCAGTCCCCTCGGCCACCGCGACCGGCGACAACGCGTGATTTTTTAGCATAATCAATTATGTGTTTAATTTGCTCGTTAATCTTGGATATGCTAGACTCCATTTGCGTTTTTTAGCTCACTCGTTTGTGTTTTAAGTTCACCTGTTTTTATGTTTATATTCTTAAGTTTTTGAGTGCTTTGTATTTTTTATTTCTTCAAATTCTCGACTTGTTTGGGTTTTCTCTGTAAATACACTCTTTTCTTTAGGTACTCCTTAAGTGCCATCTTGAACCACAGACATTGCCGAGGTAGGGTGGCTTGCGTGCCTCAACAATACAGACAGCTGTAACGTAGGTGCAACCACGACGGAGGTGTATCTGTGGAGAGACCGGACAAACGTGTGGTTTCTAAAGAGGAGCAGCAGCCTTTTCAGTAGTTACAGGGACAACTATCTGGGTGATTCACAGAGATAGTCTTGTAACATCAGCTGCTATGATTTAGATACTGTTACTGAAAACGGCTGAAAGCAATGGGAGATTCAGTCGTTATTTTTCCCGACAACATGCAGGTCTACAGTATGAGTTCCTTGCAGGTATGGAAATCACAGTGTCCCCCGGGGTGTAGAGGTCAGCGCAACATAGAAAGCAGGAGAACCGGGTTCGAGTCCCGGCAGGTTGCACATTTTCAACTTTACCCATTCGCAGTTAATGCCATATATTCCCTGTATATGTGGTTGCTGAGGTCTTCAGTCCGCACCTCCCCACGCTACCTTGTCCTGTACAAGACTCTTCATCTGAAAATATGAACGACTGCCTACATCATTTTGAATCTGCTATCTCTATTCGTGTCCTGCTACGATTTTTACTCCACACTCTTCTTTCTAATGCTAAACTGACGATTCCTTGACGTCTCAGAATGTGTCTCACCAACTTATCCCTTTTCATAGTCAGGATATGCCAGAAACTCCTTTTCTCCCGAATTCTGTTCTCATTAGATACGTGATCAACCCATCTAATCTTCATGATTCGTCTTTAGTAGCACATCTTTCTGTCTGAACTCCTTATCGTCCATTTTTCAAACCCATACAATGCTACACTCCAGAAAAATGATTTCAGAAAGGATTTCCTAACATTTAAATTAATATTGGATGTCAACAAATTTCGCTTCTTCAGAAACGCTTCTCTTCCCAAAGCCATACTGCACTTTATATCTTCTTTACTTCAGCCATCAGAAGTTATCTTGCTACTACTTTTATCGTCTCATTAACTAATGTAATTCCTTCAGCATCGCCTGATTTTATGACACTACATTCCATTACCCTCGTTTTACTCTGGTTAATGTCCATCTTATATGTTCCTTTCAAGAGACTGTCCATTTTATTTAATGGCTCTTCCAGGTTCTTTGCTGTCTGTGACAAAATTACTATGTCGTCAGCATACCCTCTCCAAACTTCTCCTTGCATTCCTTGTGACTTTGCTCATTGTGCAGATTGAACAGCATTGGATAAAGGCTACAACCCTGTGTTACTCCGTTCCCAACCACTGCGACCCTTTCATACTCATCGAAACTAATAATTACTGACTTGTTTCCGTACAAGTTGAATATAAATCTTCGCTGTCTATATTTTACTCATGCTACCTTCACAAATTTAAAAAGTGTATTCCAGTCAACATTGTCGAAAGTCGTAATGTGAGTACTGCCTCGCGTGTTTCTACATTTCCCTTTCCTTAACGTATCTTCTAAGATAAGTTGTTATGTGAGTATTGCCTCGCGTGTTCCTACATTTCTCCTATATCAAACTGATCTAGTCCAAGGTGGGATTCCACTAGTTTTTCCATTCGTGTGTAAACAATTCGTGTCAGTATTTTGCTACCATGACTTGTTAAACTGATAATTCTGTAATTTCCATATTTGTCTGCACTTGCTTTCTTCGGAAATGGGATCAGTATATTTTTCTTGAAGTTGGAGGGTAGTCCCCTGTCTCATACATTTTGCATATCAGGGGAAACAATATCTTCATGACTGCCTCTCCTAACGGTAATACCAGTAAGACGGAATATCATCTACTCCGGGGCCTCTGAAAAATTCTTCTCGAGTTTCGCATCTCCTATCTCATCTTCCTCTACATCGTCTTCCATTTCTAGAATACAGTTTTCGAGTATATTTCATTTGTACAGGCCCTCTATATATTCTTTTCACCTTTCAACTTTCCCTTCTTTGCTTAGTACTGGTTTCCCATCTCAGTTCTATATATTCATACAACTGTTTTTCATGTCTCCAAAGGTCTCTCTTATTTTCCTGTAGGCGGTGTCTATCTTTCCCCTAGTTATATATTCTTCTACGGTTTTGCATTTCTAATCAATCCACTCCGGCTTAGCCAGTCTGCACGTTCTGCCAACCTCATTTTTCAGACGCTTGTACTCCCTTTTGCCAGCTTCACTCAATGCATTTTTATGTTTTCTCCTTTCATCAGTTAAGTTTAGTACATCCTGTGTTATCCAAGGATTCATTTAGGCCTCGTCTTTCTGCCTATATGATCCTGTGCGGCCTTCACCAATCTCCCAGAGGTATGGTATTACTTTCCCCCCTTTTCAATCCTTGCCTGATGCTCCCTCTGAAACGCCTCTGGTTCCTTCAATTTTTCCAGATTCCATCTCTTAATTTTCTACCCTTTTGCAATCTCTTAAGTTTTAACCTACAATTCAAAATCAATGTCTTATGGTCAGAGTCTGCATTTGCCCCTGCATATGCCTTTCAGTTTAATACATGGTTTCTAAACCTTTGCCTTGCCATTATAAAGTCATTCTCGTATCTCCCAGTGCCTCCTGGTCTCTTCCACGAATTTAACCTTTCATGATGATTAAACCAAATGTTTATGATTATTAAATTGTGTTCTGCACCGGTTGCCAATTAAAAACACACCAACTTACGATCTAAAGTGTCGTATTTTATTTAAGATACATCGTATTGTAAAATGATGTGTGTTCCTTGAGTACATTGCAACTTGCTAATGAGTTTAATGAGTGACAGTCCTGGAAATAGGTTAGTGTAGAGAAGGCCAACATCCTCGGGCGCTGATGACTGCAAATGCGACGACAATAGGGAAAATTAATGTCTTTTTTTTTTTTTTTTTTTTTTTTTTTTTTTTTTTTTTTTTTTTTTTGTATGAAGATACCATAAATGCATTGACTTTAGAGAAATTAGAAGACTGAATATATATTCAAATACTGATAAATTATAACAAAGGAAAATCAACATTTTGAAATTGATAAAAGATGGGTAGAAGAATCTAACCATTTAAAAGTTGAAAACATTCCATATGAAAATTTCATTATTCTTGTTGAATTTGCGTTGTGATGCCGTGGAACTAATACAGCAGTTGAAAGAGTTTTTTAAATTGGGAATCACTTTTGAACAATTGAGTAGTCAAGATTGAATGTTGATACTCCAGCTGCAACACTTACCGTAATATTCAATAACAAGGGTATTTCTTGCTCCTTGTGTTATGGTCTTCAGTCTGGAGACTGGTTTGATGCAGCTCTCCACCCTACTCTATCCTGAGCAAGCCTTTTCATCTCCTCGTAAGAACGGCAATCCACATTCACTTGAATCTGCTTACTAAATATCCAATATATTGGTATAAAATGTCACATCGACAAAAAATATTCACCAAATGGAAAAATACTCAGTGGAATAAGCTATTACAAGAGATGTAAATATAATTATTGTATTTTCGTCATTATTAATAAAATGTTTAATTTATTTACGTATAACTGTTTTCTTAAATTATTCCTTCCTACTTTTCATGCAGCGGGTCGCCGCACATTAACAATCGACTCGTAACTTCAGCATAGCAGTAACAATAGCGACAGCATCCAGCTGGTCGCGGCGGCATTAAAACTGTTCACAGTAACAGCAGCACACGTTCTCAGTGGCGGCATCAACGTTGGCGACCCACTGTCACGTTCACTTGTGCTTGGCAAATTGTAGTTTCGTTGTGATTTATTACATGTGTACCATTACATATTTCCGGTGCCACCCCGTTTTTATTTTTAAGTTTGGTGGCGATTGGATCAAGATATACTGTATGTGCTCTCTCAGCTGGAATAGCAGAAGCCTGCAGTTCCTAAAAATTATTTTTTTACCATTAAACACGTCGTGCGATGATTATTACACAACTACGTTTTAATGGGTAATATGTTAACAAGTATACAAAAGGCGGAAGTGATAGTGGGTAACTGATCGCTTTGTAGAATCTAACATAAAGGTTTTAGCGTTGGAATCCACGTAAAAGCTGCATTTTCTTTCCTCCTTATCGAAAGTCGTCGTAACTATATTAGTCATAGAGGATAATTACGACACCATAACAAAATATCGTTACGTAAGTACACTGTCAGTTTTTAGAACATTCCATACTACTGTTGAGCAAATTAACTATTTCACCTTATTGTTTACGAATACGCAAGAATTAGTGAAAAATTAAATGTACTGTAGTCATTGTAAAGAGAGTGTAAACAATTATATTGATTCATGTGCAGGTGCTTGCGTGGTCCATTTCTCAATATTTTCTTAACACAGTTTGAAACCTTATCTGTTCCGATATTGTGCGCATTGAAATCAAGAAAAACGTCTAAGTATTTACCTTTTATGCCTACTATATCCGCTGTTTTGTTTTATCTCCTTTTCTTCTTTTCTATTGTGTTCTTATATCTCAGAAACGATATCTAGAAATAAATACCTTCTGTTGGAAGAAGTTTCAATACAGCTCTTTTACCTGTTTACTTGCTCACTTCCGTAGTCTAGTGAACAGCGTGGTGGGTTTCTACGCAGGGGACTCAGGTTCGATTCCACACTGGGTTGGAGATTTTCTCAACTCTGGGCCCGGGCGTCAGCTAAAACGACTTGCACCAAGCAGGCCGAACACAACAGCAGTTTGGGTCTAACGGCCCAGTGCCACACGGAATCATCATCACCTGTTTACTTCCTTTATAGCAGTGTCTTTCAAACTTTTTGAACCTGCGACCCTCTTTCTGAGTAACAATTTCCGCCCTCCCCCCTCTCAGGCCTGTAACAAAACTATGTCAGTGATTCCAAAGGCGAATCGTTTAATTCTCTTTCTTAGTTGCATCTTTCTTAATTTACAAAGCACCAAAATATTTGAGTAGAAACAAGGACCCTGGAGTAGATAATGTTCAGTCTCAACTGCTATTATCGTTAGGAGAGCCAGTCATGAAGAAATTATTCCACCTCGTATTCAAGATGAATGAGATAGGGGAAATACCCTCAGACTTCAAGAACAATATAATTTCCGAAAAAAAGAAAGAGAATACAAATGTGAAAATTACAGAACTATCAGTTCGACAAGCCATGGTTGCAAAATAATGACACTAATTATTTACAGACGAATGGAAAAGCTAGTGGAATCCCACCTTGGAGAAGAACGCTTTGGATTTAAGAAAAATGTAGAAACACGCGAGGCAATACTCACATTGCGACTTAGAAGATAGATGAAGGAAAGGTTTACTTACGTCTTTAGCGTTTGTGGATCTGGAGAAATCTTTTGACAATGTTGACTGGAATACATTCTTTCAGATACTGAAGGCATCAGGGGTAAAATATAGGGATCTAACAGCTATATTAAACTTTTACAAAAGCCAAACAGCAGTTATTAGAGTCGACGGACATGAAAGGATGGCAGTGGTTGAGAAGGGAGGAAAATAGGGTTGTAGCCTCTACCCAACGTTGTTCAATATTTACATTCAAGCTGTGAAGGAATGCAAGGAGAAATTTGGACAGGCAATTTAAGTCCACGGAGAGGGATTAAAAACCTGGATGAGCAGGTTAATGGAATGGACAGAATCTTGAAAGGAAGATATAAGATGAACATTAATCAGAGTAAAACGAGGGTAATGGAATGTAAAAAAATCAGGTGACGCTGAAGAAATTACATTAAGTAATGAGACGATAAAGTAATAGATAAGTTTTGTTATTTTGGTAGGAAGATAACTTCTGATGGCCGAAGTAAAGAAGATATACAATGCGGAATGGCTATGGAAAGAAATGCGTTTTTGAAGAAGCAAAATTTGTTGACATCCAATAGTAGTTTAAATGTTAGGAAGTCCTTTCTGAAAGCATTTGTCTGGATTGTAGCATTGTATGGGTGTGAAACGGGGATAATAAGTGTTCAGAGCAGAAGGGGATAGTAGCTTTTGAAATATGGTGCTACAGGCAAAAGATGAGATGGGTATATCACGTAACTAATGAGGAGGTGCTGAACAGAATTGGGAAGAAAAGGGGTATCTGGCATATCCTATGAGAAGGGACAGGTTGGTCGGACATGAGAAGGGAGTGTGTGGGGTAAAAATGATAGAAGAATACAATAAGCAGTTCAAAAGGATTTAGGTTGCCGTTTATATTGTCAAATGAAGAGGTTTGCACAGGACAGGGTAACGTGAAGTGCTACATCGAACCCGTCTGTGGACTGAAGATCACAACAAGTACAACAACAGTTGTATCTAAGATCTTCTGAACTGTTCACGTCTCGCGAAAGCTGCAGTAGCGGAAACGAATCAAAATTGAAAGAAAAGACTTTATGACTACAAGTACTTTGTGTATGGTTTTGTTGTCATGAGCAATAAACCTCAGTGTGCAATTTGTGGCGATGTGTTTCATGTGCGAGTATGAAACCATCAAAGCTGATGGACCATCACTTAATATTTGAAGGATGCTCATAATTTTGTATTTCTTCGAAAGGTTACTGAAATTCCTTAACCAGCAGGTCATTACCACTTTCCAGTAATAAAATGGTGTTGTCATTAGTTGGGTAAAATTAGTACTGCACTGAAGACTCGTTAACAGCTTCAAAATACTATGATCCAGTAGTAAAAAGATATTTTTATGTATTGATTAAAAACATTACCAACTTAGTAATTAATATTGTTTTTCTGGCTCAATAATATTTGAACATGTGACGGTCATACAAGAAGATTGCGACCATTGTAAATAACTGTAACAGTTATGCACAAACACTGTTAATTCTCTTAATTACCATCATTAGGTGGAGAAACGGCTTCATTCCTTCTCGTTTTGGTCGGCCTATCATCAGAAATTCAAAGTACCTAAGGTACATGTTATACCTGTGGCACTTTTGATGCCTGATTAAGGGCGACACGAAATATGTCACAACAAAGCCAATTTTACAACGATCTACGGATGACTTCTTAATCTGGCGGCTGTCACGAAGCCTGTCACTTCCGTGTGGCATTTCTGTGGTACTAGCTGAACGTCACAAAACTTAGATTTGCCATCGACGGTGAAACAGCTTCGGCGGCTCTATGTTTGGTTTTAGACCATGAAGAGGATCCCTGAACATAGTCTAATATCTATACTAATCGGCCCATAAATTCTGAAATACACGTTACACTGTGATATTAAAAAGAAAATACGGATTATATACGCTGAGGATTTTATGAGCATTGTATGCATTGTGTTCAAGCATGTTACGTAGAAGACATTAACGAATAAAATACATACACATATCGATTTTTATAAATCTTCTAATATATAAAGCAGAGTGTGCGTATGTGTTTACATGTTCAATAAAAATCTACAGTTTTGTTCCAATCTTTATGAAATTTTGTACAAGTGAGCTTCAATCCATGTGGACGGTCGCCGTAAGTGTAAGAATAACATACGATATATAGTTCACGAGATATGACGTCATAAACAATGAGATGTGCTAAAAACTGCTGCATTTTGCGACAATGCTGCTCATTTTCTCCTAAACGATTGGACCGATTTTAACCAAATTTGGTACACACATTCCTTACCGTGAGGTAACAATTGCTGCATGATTAAGAATCACATACGGCAGATGGTTCAAAAGATATTACGTCATACCAATAGAAATCGAAAAAATGCCATATAATGAGGCGAGACTTTATAAATAAGCTATATGCGAATGAGAGTACTTAGCGACTTGCAACAACTTTAAACATAATTTCAAACCTTTATTAAACTTTTTTCGCTGACAACAATAGCAAAATGATGGAAGGAAAAAAGTTTCTCACTTACTACTTTTCCGCTGTTTATGAAGTGAAACTACGGCATTCGATATGACGTTACAATTTATAATTTGTACACTACAAAATGTAGACGCAGGAAATTTTACAGACAGTAGAGACACATATAGTTGAATGTTCCTTCTAAATTGTATCAATGTACGACACATAGTTCCATGATATATGAACACATAAACAGTAACGTTCATGGAAAACCGCTCCATCACGTAACAAATTTTAGTCTATCAATTCTTTACTACTAATTACATTCCAAAGAGATCTTACAGACATACAGCCCTTATACAAATTAATATACACCTGAAAATGGCAGGAATAAATAAATAAATACCCGCGCAACGCCGGGTTTTCAGCTAGTATAGAATATAAATTCCAACTGTGCGAAACCGGAATCGTTGCTATTAATTAATATATGTTTATTGTGAAACAAAACGATACCCTGCCTACCGATTCATCTCGTGAAACCCGCCTGATAATAGCACTTTCCATTTCTGCAATACTTGCGGTGCCAGTGCAAGGTGTTCACCCTGTGTACAAGATGACTGAAGAATTAGGAAGGATAATTTCTGCTCGCTTCAGACAGTGAGCCGTCGCTCATCGTCGGAAAATCCGCTCGCAGTGAGGGAAGCCGTGTTGTGAAGCGTGCTATTTAGACACTGCCTCGGCCTCGGCCTCCGTGGCTGCGGATTTGTTCCTCTTCCGCACAGCAGCTGCATAAGTAATGCCGCCAGAACGGCCTACGGCTGGGGATCGCGTGACGCAAAAAATTAGACGCCGGGCCGCGCGGGTAAATCCGGGTCAGTTGGCTCCTTTGCTGGTAAATATTTTACGCCCCGGTGAGCAAAGGCCGCCAGCGCCCGCGCCTTCCGCATCATTACCTCGGCGCGGCGACTTCGCCCCCTTTCACTTTCCTCAGACACTGCTCGCGCTGGTTTCGTACCTCGGCAGTCTACAAAACATTAGCTCCTTCGCTAAGCTGATGCAAGTGGTACAAATTCTATCCATATCCTCCCATTCAGGGGCGGTTTTAGAAATCGAGAAACGGAGAGGGGGGGTTCTAGTTGAAGGGGGGGATTGGATATCTCTCAGCAATAGTCGAATTGCGGTCCTTTTCCTACAAACTAGAAACATTTTATGTTGCTTAGTTTTTGTTAACTACTTTGGAGTTCAGGGTAAAAGAGAAGAAGGACATATTTTAGCATTGGAGATTTTATAAACCACTAGCTGAAAACCCGGCGTTGCTCGGGTATTTATTTATTT
Organism: Locusta migratoria; assembly: GCA_026315105.1. Taxonomy (NCBI): domain Eukaryota; kingdom Metazoa; phylum Arthropoda; class Insecta; order Orthoptera; family Acrididae; genus Locusta; species Locusta migratoria. The sequence continues at coordinate 108,567,405 of CM048749.1, read as the reverse complement.
ATTTCTGCCATTTTTCAGGTATATATTAATTTGCATAAGGGCTGTATGTCTGTAAAATCCTCTTGGAAATACAATTAGGAGTAAAGAAGTAATAGATTAAAACTTTGTGTATGATGGAACGGTTTTCCATGAACGTTACTGTTTCTGTGCTCATATCTCATGAACTACGTGTCATACTGTGATACAATTTAGAAGGTACACTCACCTATATGAGTGTATACTGTCTGTCAAATTTAATGCGGAAATTAAAAATTGTAACGTCATACCGAATGCCGTAGTTTTACTCCATAAACAGCGTAAAGGTAGTAAGCGAGAAACTTTTTTTCTTTTCATCATTTAGCTGTGGTTGTCAGCGGGAAAAAGTTTGATAAAGGTTTGAAATTATGTTTAAAGTTTGTTGCCAGTCGCTAAGTACTGTCATTCTCGTACTGTGTGTGAATAAAGTCTCATCGCATTATGTGGCAATTTCTTACAACTATATTATTTATGACATTGTATCTTCTGAACCGTGTGACGTATGTGGTTCTTAACCTGAGAGAATTGTAACCTCACGGTAAGGAATATGTGTACCGAATCTGGTTGAAATCGGTCCTCTGGTTTAGGAGAAAATGAACAGCATTGTCGCTAAATGCAGCAGTTTTTCGCGCATCTCATTGTTTATGACGTAATACTTCCTGAACTATGTATCGTACGTGATTCTTACACTTACCGCGACCGTCCTCATGGATCGAAGCTTACGTGTGCAAAAGTTCATAAAGATTGGAACTGTAGATTTGTATGCCACACGTACAAACATATGGTCACTCTGCATTATATATTAGATTAAGAGGTCAAATTACAACAAATAAATTTTCCGTACGTTTCTTCATACAACCACGACATGAGTGTAAAAACTTGAATTATACATAAAGTCTGCAAAAAAATCACTGCTTATATCTGTCTTCTGCCCATTTTGTCTTGCTCATTCACTCTCATGAACTCAATAAATCTTTGTTTATCTGCATCCAGTGGCGCAGCCACAGGGGGTTGGGGCTAATGGGACTGAAGCCCCCCAAGCGCCTCCTAAAGATTTTTAAATTTTATTATTTTTTATTGTTTTTATTGAAAATAAAAACAGGGTAGCATCGGAAATATGAAATGGTACACATTTAATAAATCACAACGTAACTACAATTTTCCAAGCACAAGTGAACGTGACAGTGGGTCGCTAACGAGATGCCGCCACTGAGAACGTGTGCTGCTGTTACTGTGAGCGGTTTTAATGCCGCCGCGACCAGGTGGATGCTGCCGCAATTGTTACTGCTATGCTGAAGTTACGAGTCGATTGTTCATATACGGCGACCGCCTGCATGAAAAGAACGACGGAATAATTTAAGAAAACAGGTCTACGTAATTAATTAAACATTTTATTGATAAAAACAAAAATACAATAATTATAATTACATCTCTTTTAATAGCTTATACAACTGAGTATTTTTCCATTGCATGTATTTTTTTTTTTAATGTGACATTTTATACCAACATATTGGAAATTTAGGAGCAAGAAATACCCTTCATATTGAATTTTACGGTAATTGCTGCAGCTACAGTATCAACATTCAATCTTGACTACTCAATTGTCCAAAAGTCATTTCCAATTGAAAAAACACTCTTTCAACGGCTGCATTAGTTCCAGGGCATAATTAAATGTCCATATGGAATGTGTTCAATTTTGAAATGGTTGAAATCTTCTATCCGCCATTTATCAATTTCAACATGTTGTTTTTCCCATTGTTCTAATTTATCAGTATTTAAATATATATTCAGTCTTCTAATTTCTTCAAACAAACAATTGTCATCGATTTTAATATCAGGCATTTCTTTCAATAGGAACTCAAGTCGTGAAAAAATTGTATCACCTAGTATGCAAGATTTATGAGACAGGGGAAATACCCTCTTATTTCAAGAAGAATACTGTAATTCCAATTCAAAGAAAGCAAATGCAGACAAGTGTGAAAATTACAGAACTATCAGTTTAATAAGTCATGGCTGCAAAATACTAACACGAATTATTTACAGACGAATGGAAAAACTTGTGGAATCCGACCTCGGGGAAGATCAGTTTGGATTTAGGAGAAATGTTGGAACACGGGAGGCAATACTCACATTACGAGTTATCTTACAAGATAGGCTAAGGAAAGGCAAACCTACGTTTTTAGCGTTTGTCGATTTGGAGAAAGCTTTTGAAAATGTCGACTGGAATACACTCTTCCAAATACTGAAGGTGTCAGGGGTAAAATATAGGGAGCAAAGAGTTATATTCAACCTATATAAAAACCAGTCAGCGGTTATTAGAGTCAAAGGCCAAGAAAGGGACGCAGTAGTTGGGAAGGGAGTAAGACAGGGTTGTAGCCTTTCCCCAATGTTGTTCAATCTGTACAGTGAGCAGGCAGTGAAGGAATGGAAGGAGAAATTTGGAGAGGGCATTATGGTGCAGGGAGAAGAAATAAAAACATTGCGGTTTGCCGATGACATAGTAATTCTGACAGAGACCGCGAAAGATCTGGAAGGGCAATTGAATGGCATGGTCAGTGTCTTGAAAGAAAGATACAAGATGAACATTAACAAGAGTAAAACGAAGGTAATGGAATGCAATATCAGAAAATCAGGTGATGCGGAAGGAATTAGATTAGGTAATGAGACAATAAAAGTAGTAGATGAATTTTGTTATTTGGGTAGCAAGATAACTTCGGATGGCCGAAGTAAAGAAGATATAAAATGCAGAATGGCTATGGGAAGAAAAGCGTTTATAAAGAAGTGAAACTTATTAACATCAAATATTACTTTAAATGTTAGGAAGGCCTTTCTTTAAGCATTTGTCTGGAGTGTAACATTGTATGGGAGTGAAACGTGGGCGATAAGGAGTTCAGATAAAAAGATGATAGAAGCTTTTGACATGTGGTACTACAGAAAAATGATCAAAATTAGATGGGTAGATCACGTAACTAACGAGGAGGTGCTTAACTGAATCGGGGAGAAGAGGGTTTCTGGCATATCCTGACTAAGAGAAGGGGTAGATTGGTTGGGCACATTCTGAGACATCAATGAATTGTCAACTTAACATTAGAAGGAAGCGTATGGGGTAAAAATCGTAGAGGGAGACCGAGGGACGAATGTAGTAAGCAGATTCAAAAGGATGTAGGTTGCCGAACATATTCTCAGACTCAGATGAAGAGACTTGCACAGGACAGGGTAGCATGGAGAGCTCCATCAAACCAGTCTGCGGACTGAAGACCACAACAAAAACAACAGGAACTCAACACAGGTTTCAGTATCTGCCTAATTTACCTGTGATGAAGTCAAAAAACACGAATGAAAAATGTTATTTCCTGTGAAAATAGTTTCAGACCACTCTGCGACATACTGAAAGGTAAAAATTCTACACTTCTTTGGTAAACTTTTTATGTTATACCAGAATTTTACAATTTTCTTTTTATTGTTAATAGAATAAATTTTTCTTCCAGTCGTGATTTATATTGAAGAACACAATCGTTCAAAATGAGACTAACTTCTTTACCTGAAAGATATTCATCTTCAACCTTTTGTATTGTTTTGTGAAAAATATATGCCTGATTATGTGCAAAATACTTTAATACATCTGATAATTCATAATTTGTAAAACGATTCAGGAATTTTTGGACATTTGTCTAAACTTTAAAAATATGACTGAAGAGCCTCAATTAATTGTAACCGTCGCCCTATAGCAGGTGTTAGAGCGAGCCATCTATCTTTTGAATACACGAAGAGATTTTTGGTAGTCAATATTTGCGACTTCACAAAATGGTTTTAAAATAGCCACACGAACCGTAAAACGACTAAAATTCAAATACCTTGCCGTTATTATTACTTCTACATCAATTGGCATGGCACATGCTACTGGGTTGATTGCATATTCCTAATATTTTCTTTTGGAGTAAATCTTGTAATTTTACATAGACATAATTCACTCCTTTGTGTCTTCGTCCACCAAAATTTGTGTTTGTATTAACAGCTGTTAGAGCAACAATTTTAGCTTTCAAATTGTTTTCATTTATTACTCTGTATAAGTTAATTGGCAAAATGTCAGCAGTTTCGCGTTCAGTGAATTCTAAATTTAAAATCTGTACTTGAATGCCCTTGGTAACATTGTAGTACCTTACTTTTATTTTATACATTTTAGTTTCATTGCGATTTGATGCACCAGATATGACAGTTACAAATGTTGCATTTCTCAAGTCTTCTGCAATTATTTTTTGCCAGTAATTTTTAATTGTGATTTAATAATAGCCTCACATTTTTCCTGGCACATGAAATTTTATCGTTGTGAAATTTCAAAAATTAAGTTGTGCAATCGATACTACGAAAACTTTGTGAAATATGTTTCTTCTATTACAGCTAGCACTTTTTCATCTTCAGAATAATCAGAAGTTAAAAAAAAAAAAAAAAAATAAAAAAAAAAAACTTGTAACTTTTCTACTGGAAGCTGATGCATCTAATGATTTCTCATGTTTGTTGGTGTTAAGTTTTTCGTTATAGCTGCTCTGCCTCCAACTGCAATACAAAATTCTCCTCTGCAAATATTGCAGAAAATTTAATTGTGTATGTATGTGTGTGTGTGTGGGGGGGGGGGGATTCTGGGAAGTTACGTAGTACTTCTGGCACTTTAAAATATCTGGCTAGTTCCTTGCAGTTTTCTTAAATGTTTAGAGCCAATTGCCTGTTTCCGTTCTTGAAGCAGATGCTTTGTGGCTGATACCGTACGAGTTTAGTTTTAAAGTTCTTATAGAAGTTTCGTGTGTTGTTTCTCTCGAATTATTTCTCGATTTCAAGTAGTTTATCCTTTCTGTATTTCCGTACGGCCTTTTTGATTGATTTTGCTCTACTCGAATGTTATGTAGTTATCTTCTGTTTTACAGCTGTTTCAGTTGTTGTATGCATCCGGACGAGATTGAATAGCATACGCTCTTCATTCCACAAAGGCTGGTGTTTCCTTTTCTGGAGAGGAATTCGGGATTTTGCTCCTTCGATCAGTTTGCTTTACAGTTGATGTCAATTTCTCTAGTTCTTCCGTGAGAGATGGTTGGATCCGACTAGTGTCAAATTTTGGGATTTGTATCTTCCTTTTTTGCGAACCTCTGAGGTTTTAAACATAATTTTATTCTTGTCAAGTAATGATATGAATCTATGTTTGCATCTTTTCTGACTTGGACCATCATAATTTCTCTGTGGCTTGAATAAGACATTGCTACGTGATCAATCTGGAATTCACAGATGAGGGAGTACAGTGATCATGTCATCTGTTTTGATGGTATCTCTTTTACTTGATTTTAAGGTTAAATATCTTGCAGAGTGCAATCAATGCTCGTCCGTTTAGGCTGGTCCAATAATGTGTTGGGTATTCTCCAATTCTTCTCCAGTACTTTGACTAGCTGAAAATTGGAATTGCCCAGTAGGATTTTGACATGGTCTTGTGGAATTTTAGATACTATTTCTTCTAGTGTTTCCCATGATTTGTCTACCTTTCCACGGTTTGTTTTATTTTCCTCATTGATTAGCATGTTACATCGATTATTGTGTTTTATTTGCACACTTCAGGGTGACTGTCATTAGGCTGTTGTTTACGGGATTCACATTTGTAAGGGAAATGTGTATGTCATTCTTGTCGGTAAAAACGACCCCTAGAACTGTTGTCTTTTTAGTATTCGTTTGTCGGTTTACTTTTGAAAAGTCTGTAGTTCCAAAAATCCATTGCATTTTCAACGGGTGGTGCCAGTATTTGTATTTTTGATCGTTTAGGGTATGCTCTAGTTCATGCAGCTTTCCTTCTCATAAGAGACCATAGATATTTAGTGTGCCAAAAAAATGTTTCGTTGTTTGGGCGAAGTTAACCAGAGGACTCTGACTCCCTCAGTTTGCGTGTCATTGCAGATGCCGTAGAACCCGATAGTGTGGTTGTTCTTGACAGCAGTGGATTAGTTACTACGTGGAGTAAAAGTTTGTTCATGCCACGCTTCATAGTGCTTGGTTATCTCAAGATATGGATCGAAGTCCACTTTTTAGGACGTGAGTGTATGTTCCAGAACAAGAATTCCAGCCGCCCCACGGATAATCAGACGCTGACCACTTTTCAGCTTACTAAAAGTCAGGCGTGAAGTGAATTTCACAGGATCTCTCTTCTGCCAAAACTGCCATATTGATGGTCGTCATCGCCGGTTTCAGTGACGCTAAATGTCCCTTGTTGTAGACCGCTTCCCCTCTCCTCTTACAAGGCATCAAGCTACGATTCCCCGCCTCGTTGTCTGTATCGCTGGCTACGGAGCCACCCCGCCACAACAAGACCTAGTCCATGTTGGCAATTAGCGTTCTATAAATTCATTAATTAGGTTTTACCTGTTTTCAACACAAGTAAATATAGGTTTAATGAAATTTTATCGCTTGTGTTACTGAAGATTTAGGTTTAATCATTGATTTTATGTATTCATAATGTGCTGTCACCTTTCTTACAGCACTATATTTTATTTTTAATTTCATTAATGGATGGAAAAAATCAAAGAAGAGAAAATTCCATTTCAACGATCAATTGAAAAACGAATTTCCATTTCTCATATCGCAGAGAGATATCCCTAAAGGAGGACGATTGGTTACCTTATGATTGGTGTCTTTGAAACCAATATCCTCACTTTAAACGTTTTCAAACCGTCTTATTCTTAACAGTAGTTATCGATTAATCACAATATCGTTAATCTTACTCAAGTAAACAAATAATTACTAATAAAATACCCCCAATAAAATGAATACGCAATTTTTTTAAATAACAACTTTAGAAAGTGTGGTCATTACAACTTGTTTTGTGTTGTAAACTGTAAATTAACCCTGTAGAGCAACCATCATCAGATTTCTGACAAGGATTCTTCGACCTATTTTGAGATTTCCCAAAATAACCCGTTAGCGTGCTGTTCACTGCGGCACGTCTTTAGTCACTTACTCCAATCTCTGATACACTGTTATTTCAGAAAGAAATGACACCTGACAACACAATTACAGATTTCAATAATGCTTCTAACTGTAAGCGGAACACAAGTTTTTGCTCGTGGTTGTAACCGGTGTGCGACAACGGACTGTTTTTAGCAGTCGACGGTCATTTGACTTTTTTTTGTGCTGTGCCGTGAATTAATGTATAGGCCTATAAAAGAACTATCAATTTTTAACAACGAGCTGTGGCAGCTCTCGAGTCGCGTTTTGTACGTATTGTCTTTTGTTCTGGCCCTTCTCCCAGGGCACACGACCGTCTTGTTTTATTTGTGGCATCTTAGTTGTTTATGTGAAATACTGTCTTCTAATTTTATCTAGGCTGGTCACTATTCTCCTATTGAGATTGCTTTTCTGTCATGAGTGGCCATCTTTTCTCCCACGACTTATTTCATAGCGCATTCTGTCATTGTTCTTGGCGCCAGTCAGTTTTCTGGCCCGTACCGTCGATTGTTTCCTCTTGCTACGTCTGAAGGTGCATTTGTCGCTATCTGTGGCCACTTCTTACCGACGTGAAACCCTTTGTGAATGCGCCCTGATAAGTGGGGGACTCATGCATGGACGGGCACTTCAGTCAGCTGTGAGTCAGTCTACAGCTCAGCAGTCAGCACCAGAGTATGTCCCAGCAGTGTGTCTGTGAGTTTTATTTGGTTATTATTTTTTAAGAGATTACTTAAAGTTTGCACTTTGCCTCTTGAAACTCAGTGAGAATCATTAGCAATTAATGCATGAGCCTCACCCGCTGCTTGTCAAGTATTAAATTTTTTAATTGGGCTTCACCCAGTGATTGGTTCTCAAATTTTACATTTTTTAATGTGCTTCACGTGATGATTCTTTCTATTAAATAAAATTCAAAGTGGTAATTATTTTGGTAACCCACCCAGCCCGTTGACTTGTCTAAGGGCAGTTTGGTGATTTCAGCTGTTACCTTCAGCAAGTGGTTGCGTTTGCCTACAAATGCGCCCTCTGCTAAAATAAATTGCTACTTTGTTGTGTCTTGACTTTGCTTACCTTTTCCTGTGTGGTACTGATGTATTAGCCACGGCATGGAACGCCAATGGTGTCCTGGAATTGAGAACCCATGCAAAGATATTTTAATTTATGAATTTAAGACCAGACGGAAAACGCCCGGAGGCAGTGCTCGCGCATTAACAGCCCAGTTACGAGTAGCCTTGGATCAAAATATTTTCGTGTCTCAGGAAGCTGCAGGTGTGGCAGTAGCGGCTGTTAAACACCTTGTGAAATACCTGCTATGGGAAGGTATACATTTCATATTCAAATGTACCGCGAATTTGAGACCAGTGCCAAGCTAGTCAGGCATGGGTCATTTATCTTTGGTTGCAGGCTTATTTTTCGATGGCAGTACTATCGATATTGTAGACGGTGATAGTATTGTTGCCGGGAAGTAAGGATGTGATTATTGAAAGTGTAGACTTTGCTAGGCTCGCGGATGAGATTGCAGAAGCGTGGGGACCGTGGCTGTGTGCAGTTGTCATTCCGGCGGGATAGCCGAGGAGATGAGGTTTTGAGACTTGAATGCTGAGCCAAGTTGTTTGTTTAAGATATGGAGACGAAAGGTATAGATGACGTTGGAGAAACGATCTTTTGAAGTTTTTATAAGATAAAGTTTTTCATGAAATACTTGGCATGTTTCTATGGCACAACTTCGCTTTGTTAGGCTGAACTGTTGGTAACAGTAACAGTTGGGTAAGATCTTGCTGTTAGCTTGTGGTCTCACGATTCATGCTAGGGACCCCTTTCTGTGCTAGGAAATGTATTTATTGTAATAGTTTAGTTTTGAACTTGCGTTTTTATGAAATAGGAATTTCATGAGTAGTATGGTATGGTCGGGGGTTCGAATCCCCCCTCGGGTATGGATATTTGTGCCGTCCTTAGTCTTAGCTAGTTCACAAGTAGTTTGTAAGCTTAGGGACTGATGACCCCGTAGTTAAGTCCCATAAGTTCTACAAACATTTGGAGTGGGAGTGACCAACTGAGTCAAGAGAGGTGTAGTAAGGAAGTAGAAGTGATGGAAAATCTGAGATTAAGTCAAATTTTGATGAAATTGCAGGAACTACGAAGTATAATAGATTGTAAAACAGAAGAATCTAACAAATATTTGAACAATAAAATAGGGGAGTCTATTAAATATTTGAATTGCAAAATAGAGGACAAAATTGGGAAGGTGAATCCTCAGTTGGAAAATGTTAATGGGAAACTTTAGGGTGTAGAACAGAGATCAGTTGAGACTCAATTAAGGGGTGAGCTTGATTCAGGAAAGCAGATGTGTGATGCTAGGGTAGAAGAGACAAGCCTAAGTTAAGATGGATGCTAAGACAGTGACTAGCACCGATGAGACTAAAGCAGTGCTGACAAATCAGTTAGACAGCACAGCGGATGATCTCAGAAAGGAAATGGCAACTGCTACCTCTAGAAGTAATGCAGAGATTGTAAATGTTAGAATGAGTAACTTAGAATTGTGTGCCGTTTCTGGACGTTTGAAGTCCTTTACTGATGAAGGTACCACAGAGTAAGGGATGTTCTGTCGATAGTGTACATCACACAGAGGACTGTTTGGTCAGTTTCAAGGACTGCTTTACACCAGAAATGTCAGACCAAACGAAAGTAAAATTCGTAAACATGTCTTTGGAAGGTTGTGCAAACACCACTACTGTTGTTTCTGCTTATGCCCATTCTGCAGCACACACGAATATTTAGAACTCCGCACTCGACGCAATCTATCCATCATTGACGTCATAGACGCACTCGCGATGGGTTTGGCTGCTGATTTACGCGCAGATGCGAGAGGCGCACGCAGTTCGGGTAGTCAAGTATCCCCATAGAGTTGTTCGTGCAACTTAAACCGTGGAATATTCGAAAGGAGACATGTAGGCCTCCCCTTAAAGGCTCGTGGCTATATACAAAAGAAACAGCTACTCGGGTGGCATGGCAAATAAGTTAAGGGTGTATGTTTTTTTTTTTTTTTTTTTTTTTTTTTTTAATCTCGGATTTCAAGCCGCCTCAGGTGGTTTAATGTCCACGATCTTCCGGCAGAGATCTTCTTTGCCATTGTCACGTCGTTGACTGTCCTATTGATGCCACTACTGTGCTTTCATAGCCGCGCTGTCGCCAGCCACGTCACCGGTGCTCAGTTCTTCACCATATTTATTGATGCTATGGTAGCTCCCCCATCGCGCCCGCTTTAACTCCCCGGTAGCAGGTTCCCAGGCCGTACTAAACTGGAATCTACCGTATTTATTCAGAGCGTCGTCATATACTTTGAGTTATATTGCCACGTTAATTACGCTATCCCAGAAGCAGAAGAAGCGGTTCGTTCGTTTAATAACAGACGTCTCAAGGAATGGAATTCACTGTACGTTTTCCAGAGTATGTTCCACTACAGCTGATTTTTATTTATTTATTTATTTATTTATTTATTTATTTATTTATTTATTTTTTGGGTGGGGGGAGGGGGGAATACTGCTCTATAGTGCGAATAGTCTGACCAACATAAAACTGATAACATTCACACGGGATTTTGTATAGGCCTGGTTTTCTAAGGCCTACAATATCTTTCACAGGTTTCCTTAGTTGCGGGATCTTTGCTCGAGGACTGAAGATTGTGTCAATTTTATGTCTCTCCCTCGTTACTGACCCACAAAACGAATGCAGTCTTCTTGGTGTGTTCTTCCGTGTTATTCTGGAGCCGGCCGCGGTGGCCGAGGGGACTGAGGCGCTCCAGTCACGGTCCGCACGGCCACTACGGTCGGGGGTTCGAATCCCCCCTCGGGCATCGATATTTGTGCCGTCCTTAGTATTAGCTAGTTCCTAAGTAGTTCGTAAGTTTAGGGACTGATGACCGCATAGTTAAATACCATAAGCTATACAAACATTTGAACATTTGTTATTCTGGATTCGTGACTTGGATGCAGTTATTTGCGATATTTATCTAGTCCTATTTTATTTGAAAATTTTTCTTATGTGGATCAGATATTTTGGTAGGTTTTCAGCACCTGCTTCATCTCTATGTTCCATGATCCTCGAAACAGACCGTTTCTGTGATGGGTGCTGGTTGTTGATAGTGTGTACATACCTAATTATGTGGTTGTGCTTGCCGTAATGGCTGTGACCTAGACACCTATTTAATTTACGGCAGACAAAGACTTCAGTAAATTGCGCAGCAGCGGAGCAGCCGAGCGCATTGAGGCGCTATGTTACGAAGTGCGAGGCCGTTCCCCGTCGGCGTTTCGAATCCCCCCATCTGGCATGGAAGTTTGTATCGTCTTTATTATAAGATAGTTCATAAGCAGAATGAAACGTTGCACTCTGCAGCGGAGTGTGCGCTGATATTAAACTTCCTGGCCGATTAAAAATGTGTACCGGAACCGGGACCGGGACTCTAACCTGGGACCTTTGCCTTTCGGGGGCAAGCGCTCTACCGAATGAGCTATCCCGACACGACTCACGGTTCCGGTACACAGTTTTAATCTGCCAGGAAGTTTCATATCAGCGCACACTCCGCTGCATAGTGAAAAGTTTCATTCTGGAAACATCCCTTAGTCTGTTCAAATGTTCAAATGTTTGTAAAGTCTATGGGACTTAACTACGGGGCTATCAGTCCCTAAACTTACAAACTACTTATGAACTACTTACGAACTAGGACGGCACAAATATCCATGCCCGAGGGGGGATTCGAACCCCCGACCGTAGTGGCCGTGCGGACTGTGACTAGAGCGCCTTAGTCCCCTCGGCCACCGCGGCCGGCCCTTAGTCTGTGGCTAAGCCATGTCTCCACCATATCCTTTCTTCCAGTGCTACTCTTGCATGTATCGCAGGAGAGCTTTTGTGATGTTTGGAAAGTAGGAGGCGAGGTACTGGCCGAAGTAAAGTTGTGAGGCGGCATCGTGAGTCGTGTCGGGATAGCTCAGTCGGCAGAGCGCTTGCCCGCGAAAGGCAAAGGTCCCAGGTTCGAGTCCCAGCTCCGGCACACAGTTTTAATCTGCTTGGAAGTTTACGTTCATAAGTAGTTTGTAAGTATAGGGACTGATGACCCCATAGTTAAGTCCCTTAAGCTTGACAAACATTTGAACATTTTTCAATAAATTGCAATAAGCCGCCAACCCCTACTTCCCTTTGTCAATTAGATGCGGCTGTGTACGTTGTTGACTTGTTCCAAGAACTTTTCTGGCTTTTGCTGTCGACATAGCCTAATGACGAAGTTATCGTCGACGTAGCGATAAAAACAAGCAGGTTTTGCCGGAGCCGTGTAAAAGGCGATGTACCAGAAATGCTCCATAAGGAGGCAGTCTGCTAATGGAGCTAATGGGCTTTCCATCGCCACGCCGGCGGCACGGCTATGTAAACACGACAGGAGCATCGATAAGACAGTCAACGGCTTCACAATGTTAGAGAAATTCCCTGCCTAAAGTTCGTGGGCGGTGAACCACCTGACACGGCTCGCAATCCGACACTTTTATTATTAGATATCGCCGCGAAAATAATAAGCTCACTGTTCATTGAAAAACATGCTGTTAAATTTTTCTCCGTATTCCACCGTAAGAAGTTATGAAATATTTAACTAGATATGTGACTGGTATTTCGGAGAGAACGATTAGACGGCATAGGAGGGTTGTAAGGTTGCTGTTTTTATGTATTATAAGAAATTCTACATACCATGCCCTTTGTAAACATTGTTCTTCATTTGACATTTCACTGACAAAGTCGATATTTATTACACATGGATGTAACAAGTACGCAGTAACATCTGTGAGCAGCTATGCTGCGAGTAATGGTATCTCTGGCGCTGCAACGCCAGTAGTAATACCGGCAGAAGTGGTAGAAGAGAGAGTTGTTGAGCTGTAGCCACAGGGGAAGGATCTCCTGGAGATAATGTTATTGCTTGCGCAAATTCTTATTTGTAATTTTTTTTTTTTTTTTTTCTAAAGTGGATGGTAGGAAAGATGGTAAGAAGACATTCATAATACAGTTTTATAGTATGTTTTGTGAAATAGAAAGGCCGTTTGTAAAGAAATTTTGTAACTCATTTCTGAACGTTATGCCCAACAATGAATCAATACACAAATTTAAACCTTATGCCATATGTTCTGCCTTTATTTTATTGACATTTATTCCCATAGTTAGATGTTTCCTCCCTGAATCTCAGGGTCAATACTAGTTATTGTAGGGTTTTGGCATTGTCAGAGTAAATGAAGTTCAATCAGAATATTCACAGGTATGAAATCTCATGCTTCTTTTCCCATAATGAATATTAATTTAAAGCATGCGCAGTGCTGCGACGGCTAATTGAATCACTTTCGAGAAAGGCGTTATCCACGAGGTAAGTGCTAAAGGTTACAGGGCCAATGTAGTAATTATTCGTCGACAATCAATGTTTCTCTGTGACACCAAAGTTCGTCTGCTGCAAACTGGTAAAAGGCAGGATTCATTTTTGGTATTAGGAAAGTGCTTTATTCAAAAAGCCACAGAGTAATGTTTTAACTGCAATTTTATTTTTGTTTCCATTGTCGTGTGTAAGCCTTACCTCTATACAGTGTGTGTGAAGTCAGATGTTACAACCGTGAGCATTCTAATTTACATGATGCAAAAGTATGAAGACAACGAGTAAGCATAGGATTTGTTTATTCACATATATAGTTTAGATGGGTCTTACAGACGGGAACCTTTCAGGGTGTGTTCCTTCCATTCGAGGAAAGTATTGTCTCTACTACGAGAAATCACGTTAATTGGTTAGTATTTTTACCGGCTCCCAGGTTTCACTCTGACAGTTCTCGAGTCATTCAAAGAAAGTATTTACTCAATAGCAGGGAAGTATCACGACCGTGAAAGCTTTCTTGCAGACAACTCTGACCTAATGTTATAAGCTGTAAAACCTATGTATTCCTAACATACGACGCAGACAAGTAGTCTTAAGAACTAATTTTGAAAAATTTTGAGTGTCTAGATCGGCATCTCATTGAAAATTGCAATGGTCTTTCTCTTGTCAGTATAAAAACAAGAATTACATATCGCGATGTAGCCTTATCAATGACAGTTATTGTAGTCAATTAATCAGTTAATAGTGCTAGCAATAACTTAGGAATGGAATTTACATTATTTAAATCGTGGTTTGATGAAAAAATGAGGAAAAATGCCGAGGAAGGAGAGACAGTGGCACTCTCGGTTCGAAAGAAAACAAGCAAATGAATATTGGCAAAAGTCAGTCTGTAACAATTACGGCAACCACATCCAAATACTATACTGCTGAGTACCCGAGGAAATTCTGATACTTCTATAAGCTGAAACCAGACCAGTCAGTTCATCAATCTGATGTGGCAACGGAAGACAGTAAATTGAATGCCTTGAGATTTCATCCATTGTGCACCGCGACCGCAAAAATAAATTAGAACCAAAGGAAACGCTAACATTGGTCTTGTAAAATTTGTAATCAGATTGGTTTTTAATCATTCATCTCCATTTCAACTAATGAGTGAAAATCTTCAGCGCTAAAATGAGTACAAAAGACCCAAAATGAAATGAATAAACGTCAATTTTCAATCGATAACATTAAATTTTGTACGGTACTTGTATGTTATGGTCAAGCCAAGAAGACTGACATTTAAAATACACAAATCACATCAATTCGTACATATGTTTATAATTTAGATCCTCTCAACTTTGAAAGCAATGCTGGTGTTACCGCTGTTCATTACAAAACTGAGAGCGCAGTTTCAAACTTATCGTTTAACGAATAGTTAATGCCGAGGGTTCGTACAAAAATTCCGTCGACTGACCATTGCATTCATGAAAGTATGTGTGAATGGTTGACGTGGCAATAGTTGTAGACAACCAGCTGAATGGCTTCAAAACATGTAAGTAGCCAGGTCCGCATAGATTCCGGTTTTAAAAAGAGTAATGTACACCATCGGCTGCTTAATTAGCCCGACACAGCACAAAGTCCCAAGCGACTGGAAAAAGACTCAAATGACTCATGTCTACGAAAAGGGTAAAAGAACATTCCAGTATAATTACAGATCAATATCCATAACGTCAGATTCTTCCCAAACTCTTGATCTTGGGATGGAATATAATTGCTTATTACTTCAAACATTCTGGATATCACAGGCAGTAACTTGATTTTTTTTTTTTTAATTTTTATAAGTAACCGCACAAGTTCCAATTGTGACTGTTAGTATAATACTTCGTTTATAAATGATTAGAGAAGCTTCTGTGATTGCATCAGCTGGGTTTTAGAAAGCATTGCTCAAGTGAAATTCTGTTGCCGTTTTCTCACTTGATACTTTTAACCTTACATGAAGGGGGACAGGTAGATTCCTTATTCCTTCTACTCCGTGCCATAGTTCAGAATTATAACGAATGTATAAGCACACGACATACATTACGAAATGTGTGAATATCTCGATGATTTCTTGGAGCCCAATATGTTATTATTCAATTTTAGTGTAAATCACAAGGATATGTTCAGGTGTGACTCAGAGAAAAGTTATAGGACCGTTTTTGATGAATAATAATCTATATCTTTTTTCTGGGGATGCTATCTTTTGCGGGAAATTCGCGTCGTTGACTGACTGTAGGACGATACACGATTAGTTAGACAAAATTTGAAATGTGTGTTGAGTAGCAATTGGCTTTAAATGTAAGGTAATACATATGATTAGGAAAAACAACCGAGTAATGTTCGAATCCATCATTTATAATACGCTGCTTGAAACAGATTTTTCGATTCAATATGTAGGCTCAATATTGCAGAACGATGTAAAATAGAACGAACAACTGTGACGAACGTGTTTGATCAACTTCGGTTTATTAGGAAGATCTAACAAAGATGTGTTTCATTTGTAAAGAGCCGGCCGCGCGGTGGCCGAGGGGACTGAGGCGCTCCAGTCACGGTCTGCACGGCCACTACGCTCGGAGGTTCGAATCCCCCCCTCGGGCATGGATATTTGTGCCGTCCTAGTTCGTAAGTAGTTCATAAGTAGTTTGTAAGTTTGGGGACTGATGACCCCGTAGTTAAATCCCATAAGCTTTACAAACATTTGAACATTTTGAATTTGTAAAGAAGAAGGCGTATAGAACACTACTGCGGCCGATTATTTATACCCATCGAGTGCATGAATTTTCCTTTTAGAAACAATGCAATAAATGTTGAAAAATTTATTTACATGTTTTTCTTATCAGTATTGATGCTGATATATTCTGTTAAATATATCCCACATAAGTCCCCCGTTGAAAATCAGGATGCTCTAGCTGGTACTTACGTGAGAAAGCTGAACTGTAATGGTGATTACGATTTATCAAATTTTTAACAATGCAATTACTTCTCGTGTTGTAAATAGTGCAGTTAACTAACTTTTGTTTTCTGGTTTTGAGGTTTTTATATTTCACCGTAAGAAACTAAACTACCTTGTGTCACAGTACCATTATTTCTTAGCTTCCTCATTCTCTTTCTCAGTTCCCTCTCCCTCCCCATTAACCAATTGGCTTGAAACGGTTAGCGCAAAAGTTGTCAAACTAGTATATTGTTAAATCGCAACACATTCTTTCAACTATGTGTTTACGACTTGTTTTATTAAAAAGTCTTGTAGCATCCTCCAGAGAACATGTTGTTTTTTCCCTAATAAAGTATTCATCTGGGATTCAGAGTTAAATGGAGAAGCAAAAGCGGATAGCAGCGCAGGGGGCAGGAGAGGCGATGTGGAACGGGATGGAGCAGGGGAGGGGGGAGGAGAAAGGGCGGAAGTAATTGTTTGTTTTGTTGGAAACTTGTTCCTCTAATATTTATTCCCCAAAGTCCCTCGAGGCAACAAAAAGCAGCCGCTGAATCAGAGCCATTGTGTTGCACGAGTGCGTTACACAATGGGGGCTTAAACTCTCAGCGTGCTGAGGTATTAAATTTGCTATCACGTACGTATTAAGATAGTGTACATGCCCCTGTATGTTTTTATGGTTTGAGATTACGGTATCACCTTAGCCTTTTCACTGCGGATTTACTTAAAAGCCAAGCCATGTTGTGTACGTTATTACCCAAGCAATAAAGACTCCTTTTCTCAATGCTGTAGGTCAGTGGTTCCCAGAGTGTAGGTCGCGGGCTCTGTTCAGATGGGTAGCCAAGCGACCTCTGAATATTTACCCCGCTGAAGAAAATATGAACGTTTTTCTCAAAAACACAGTTATGTATAAAAGGACAGTGTGTTAAAGAGAGCGTATAAAATGATTAACAAAAGCAATACAAAGGTAATGGAATGCAGTCTTAGAAAATCAGGCGATGCAGAAGGAATTAGATTAGGTAACGAAACAATAAAGGTGATAAATGATTTTTGTTACTTGGGTAGTAAAATAATATGCGACGGTCGCAGTACAGAGAATATAAAAGGCAGAATGAATGGGAAGAAAAGCGTTTATGAAAAAGAGTAATTTGCTAACATTTAACATTAATTTAAGTATAAGGCATTTGTGTAGAGTGTTGCATTGTACGGCAGTGAAAGTTGTTCGATAAATAGTTCAGAAAGGAAGAGGATAGAGGCTTTTGAAATGTGGTGCTACACCCCTTAGGGGCTCAGCATTAATTTGCTGAATACGGGCTTGGCGAACCCGGGGTCTTGAGCCGTGGGCTGTGTCGCGCCAACAGTCCGCTACACCGTAAGCTCTGTGCGTGCTTCAACGACCATCGTTCGGCGCGACGGTGGAACGTTGTACGTTTCAGATCCCGGGGATCTTGGCTTAATCGCCCGTTTCGCGAGGACGGTACAAACCTCTATAAAAAAATACTCAATCTCAAGGTGTGCTACGTGCTGAGGAGATGAATGGCTGTTGAGGTTGAACAGTCGCTAGCGAGCAACCTCTGAGGAACCTGCCGCACTTCAGTTGTATAAGGCTTACCCAAGCAAGCGGGGCTCTGTCTGGGTGGACCTTATATCCCTAGCTGCTCGTGGGAACAAAATGAAACGAGCAAAAGATAACTTTGGTGGACGTATAAACGCCGTCTCTAAGCGTGGGAAGTTTAATGCCACTTCTTATGACCCCATGACCCCAAGTCCTTCCCTTCCTTGGCCACTCCCCTGGAGGGGGCTGCCACCAGAAATGAGCCGTATTCGCCCAGATATTTAGTATGTACAAGGACTGATGGAGAATCATTTACGGCAGTGAAGCCGGAGAAGGTGAAGGTAATGTGCTACCGGTGTGATGTGAAACCCTACAGCCCTCCTCCTATGAGATGCTTCCACTGATGGAAGTTTGGGCATATGTAGTCCCGTTGCCCTTCCAGCACCACTTGTCGAGATTGTGGACGTCCAGCGCACCCGGAGGCCCCATGTACTCCGCGGCCCATCTGCATGAACTGTGGCCAGGAGCATCCTCCCTGCTCATCACAATGCCCTATGCTCCAGAAACAAATGAAAATCATTGAATATAAGACTTTTGACCGGTTGACCTATACTGAGGCGAAAAAGAAATACGAGCGCTTACACCCAGTAGCCATGACGACTTCTTTTGTGGCAATTACATCATCGGCATCATCTGTGGCGACATCCATCCTCTCTACTCATTCTTTTTCTGTGGGCCCCCAGGGCCACAAACCTACATCTGTCCCCAAGGTGGTTGGGGGCTCCCTTCCTTCTTCTGCTCCCAATGTAACTGCCTCGGGAGCAACCTCCACCCTTCTGCCGGAGAAACAACAACCTTCTCCGGCTCCCCTTCCGAGGGTTCCGCCTGTGTCGCTGCCGACATACGCCAGCAGCAGGCAAAACCGAAGGCTGCTGGACGCAGGGCCTCACGCTCCTCCTCAGCCCCTGCGGCTGAGAAGCCAGCCCTACCGGCGAAGCCCCCGAGGGACAAGAAGGATCGGAGGAAAATTTGAAAAAGCCGATTTGAAGGATACCTCGATGGCTCGCAAGCCACCTCACCACTCCACCTCGACCTCGTCCCCGGACGACCTCGCCGTCGGGGACATCCCAGAAATAACGGATGCTGAGCTAGAAAACCGGCAGTCAGCAGATTTGAGTGACGCTGAGTTGTAATCTTCAGGTCTTCCCAGTTATCAGACAGCATCATCCTCCAGTGGAACTGCGGCGGTTTCTTCCCCCATCTGGCTGAGCTTTTAAGCATAACACCTGATTTCTGCGTTGCCTTACAGGAAACGTGGTTTCCAGCAATGCTACATGGGATATTACTGTAACCGTAGCTCATATAATACGGTCTCAGGTGGTGTGTGTGTTTATGTCCTTACTTCTGTTCATAGTGAACCTGTGCCCCTTCATACACCACTAGAAGCAGTGGCTGTCAGAGTAAGGACAACACAATTTACCATCTGCAGCCTTTATCTCCCTCCAGATGGTGATATCTCTTTGAATGTTTTGGCTTCACTTATATCGCAACTCCCCCGCCTTTCTTCTTATTGAGCGACTTCAACGCCTATAACCCATTGCAGGGTGGTACTACACTTTCTGGGCGGGGCAGACTAGTCGTATCTTTACTTTCTCAACTCGACCTCTGCCTCTTAAATACTGGTGCCTCCACACACTTTAGTGTGGCGCAAGGCACGTTCTCGGCCATTAATTTATCGTTCTGCAGCCACAGCCTTCTACCATCTGTCCACTGGAGAGGCCACGACGACCTGTGTGGCAGTGACCATTTTCCCCTTTCTCTGTCACTCCCACAACGTCAGTCCCCAGGACGCCCCCACCCCAGGTGGGCTTTAAGCAGGGCTAACTGGGAAGATTACACGTCCACTGCTATCGTTCGACCTCCCCCACTCGATGCCATCGATGTGGTGGTCGAGGGCGTCACTCACGCCATTGTTTCTGCTGCAAAAGCTGCAATTCCATGCTCCACAAGGTGCCACGGCGTAAGAGAGTGCCGTGGAGGTCGCCGGAAATAGCTGAGGCTGTTAGAGATCGGAGGCGGGCATTACAGCGCTATAAGCGTCATCTCTCTCAGGAGCATCTCATCAATTCTAAACGGCTTCGCGCTCGTGCTCGTTAGTTAATAAGAAGACGGAAAAAAGAGTTCTGGGAGAGGTATGTCTCCACTATTGGGACGGGTACCTCTGTCTCACAGGTCTGGGGTAGAATCAGGTGGTTAAAGGGATTACAGTCACCAGCGGGAATACCCGGAATTTCCACAAATGGAGTCATATGTACGGACCCGGCCACACTTGCAGAGATGTTTGCCGAACATTATGCTCGCGCCTTTGCCTCTGCAAATTATCCACCGGCCTTCCGTACATTGAAGGAGCGGGTAGAACGCCAGCACCTCTCCTTTACTACCCGCCGCTCTGAATCCTACAACACTCCTTTCACTAGTGAGACCTCCTCAGTGCTCTTAACCTATGTCCTGACACGGCGCCTGGGCCTGATAGCATCCATAGCCAAATGCTGAAGCACCTTTCAGCAGACAGACGGCATAATCATCTTGTAGTCTATAACCGCATTTGGTGTGATGGTGTTTTCCCGTCACAGTGGCGGGAGAGTCTCATCATTCCAGTGCTTAAACCAGATAAACATCCTATTTACTTGGATAGCTATCGGCCCATTAACCTGACTAACGTTCCACGCAAACTGTTGGAGCGGATGGTCAGTCGGCGGTTGTGTTGGATTCTGGAGACTCGAGGCTTACTGGTTCCATGCCAGGGCGGTTTTCGCCATGGTCGATCTACCACCTACAGACTGGTGTATCTCGAGTCTGCAATACGCACAGCCTTTTCCAGGCACCATCACCTTGTTGCCGTCTTCTTTGATATGCATAAAGCATATGATTCCACCTGGCAACGACACATCCTCAACACTTTATATGACTGGGGCCTCCGGGGCTCCCTACCGATTTTTATTCAGAATTTTTTAGCTGTCCGTACCTTTCGTATTCTAATTGGTGCTTCCCTTAGCTCCTCTCATATCCAGGCAAACGGGGTTCCTCAGGGTTCTGTTTTAAGCGTTCCATTATTTTTAATTGCCATCAACAGTTTAGCGACAGCGGTTGGATCGTCGGTGTCCCCTTCTCTTTATGATGATGACTTTTGTCTCTCTTTTAGTTCCTGCATCACCCAAGTTGCCGAGCGCAGGTTGCAAGGTGCTATTCGGAAGGCGCAGACCTGGGCGCTTACCCACGGCTTTCAGTTTTCTGCCACCAACACCAGAGTGATGCACTTCTGTCGGCGTCAGACTGTCCACCCGCACCCTGAACTTTATCTTAATGACGAACTACTTACCGTAGTAGACACTCATCGGTTTTTAGGACTGGTCTTTGACGCCCGGCTGACATGGCTCCCCACATTCGTCAGCTGAATCGCTGGCGCCATCTCAACCTTCTCCGACACCTGGGTCATATAACCTGGGGTGCTGACCGCTCGACGCTGTTTCGGCTTTATACGCCACTGGTGCAGTCCCGTCTCGATTTTGGGTGCATTGCCTATGGGTCTGCGGCACCTTGGGCACTGCACCTACTGGACCCTATTCACAACTGTGGGGTTCGCATCGCGACGGGTACCTTCCGCACCAGCCCAGTGAACAGATTACTAGTGGGGGCTGGGGGGCTGGGGTCCCACCCTTAGGGATACGCCGCCAACACCAGCTCGCGGCTTACGCAGGCCACGTATTTTGCTCCCCAGGCCACCTGAACCATCGTCTCCTCTTTTCTGATGTGGTCGACCGTCTCCATTAACGACGGGTTCAGTTCCTCCTGCAGGAGCTTGAGTCTTCTCCCCTTCCATATTCCTATCGGGTCCGTGCACGTACACCCCCGTGGTGCTTGCCAAGGCCGTCTACACGGCTGGACTTGGCCCATGAGCCCAAAGACTCAGTTCCATTGGAGGCGCTCCGCTGTCAGTTCTCGGCTGTTGTAGCGGAGTTCCCTGGGTATGACCTGCTGTACACCGATGGCTCTCCGGTTGATGGCCCCGTGGGATATGATTATCTCCATTGTGACCGTGTGGAACAGCACTCTCTTCCGAATGGCTGCAGTCTTTACACTGCAGAGCTGGTGGCCATTCACAGAGGTCATGCATATTCGGGCTTGCTCAGGTGAGTTTTTTCTTGTTTGCAGCGACTCCCTGAGCAGCCTTAAAGCGCTGGAGAAGTGTTACACCCGGTCTCCTCTGATGTTAGCCATGCGGGAGACAATTCGTGCCGTTGAACTGTCTGGGCGGTCAGTGACGTTTATCTGGTCTCCGGGCCACGTGGGTATCCTGGGCAATGAACGTGTTGCCCGGCTTGCCAAGCAGACTGTCGGTGCATCCATTCTTGAGATCGGACTCCCGGCCTTGGATCTCCGTTCATCGTTATGCCAACGGATAAATCGGCTTTGGGATGCTGAGTGGCGTAGCCTGGCAACAGCCAAGAAACTCAGGGCTGGGACTCCATAGTCCTGTGCCGGCTCCACATTGGCCATATATGGCTGACTCAAGGCCATCTCCTTCGTTGCGAGGACCCGCTTGTGTGTCGCTGTGGCGCCCGCCTGACGGTGGCGCACATCTTAGTAAATGCCCTGTTTTAGCCCCTCTCCAGTTTTAATTTTCCTCCACTTCCGATTGGAGGTTTCCCTTTGTTTCCGTGTGGCTGACTTTTCCTGGTTTAGTCTCACAGTTGGTCAGCTACAGACGTCGGCTTTTACATTTTATTTCTTTTCGTTGCTCTGTTATACAGTGTGATTGTCATTGTTTTAGTTGTCTCTTGCCGACTTTGTGGTCCTTTAACTGACTCAGGGGATCTTCCTCCCCCCTAGTTGTTCTCCACTCTAGGCTCCTTTGCGCGTTCACGCCTTTTGTTGTGACGCCTAATGATGGAATGGGGGACTGATGACCTCCGTAGTTTTGTCCCCCTAAAACATCCAAACAACAACAACAACAACAACAACAATGTTGTGCTACAGAAGAATGCCGAAGATTACGTGGGTAGATCGCGTAACTAATGAAGAGGTACTGAACAGAATTGGGGAGAACAGGAATGTTTGGCATAGCTTGACTAAAAGATGGGAGCGATTGGTAGGACATATTGTTAGACATGGAGGAATCGTAAATTTAAATGTTCAAATGTTTGTAGAGCTTTTTGGGCTTAACTACGGGGTCATCAGTCCCTAAACTTACAAACTACTTATGAACTAGCTTATAATAAAGAACGCACAAACATTCATGCCCGAGGGGGGATTCGAACCCCCGACCGCAGCAGCAGTGCAGACCGTGACTAGCACGCCGCAGACCGCTCGGCCACCCCGGCCGGCTCGTTAATTTAGCATTGGAGGGAAGTGTGTGGGAAAAATTTGCAGAGGGAGACCAAGAGACGAATATAGAAACCAGATTCAAATGGACATGGGTTGTCGTTATTATGAGATGAAGAGGCTTGCTCAGGATAGAGTAGGGTGGAGAGCTGCATCAAACAAGTCTCTGGACTGAAGACCATAAAAGCCCCTTTCTAAACAAGAAATTGTTGTTCAAAATGTTCAAATGTTTGTTAAGCTTATGGGACTCAACTACGGGGTCATCAGTCCCTAAACTTACAAACTACTTATGAACTACCTTATACTGAAGACGGCACAAATATCCATGCCCGAGGGGGGAGTCGAACCCCCGACTGTAGTGGCCGTGCAGACCGTGACTGAAGCGCCTCAGTCTCCTCGGCCACCGCGGCCAAGAAAATGTTGATTACAACGCAACGTCGTCTTCTAATTGCGACTTGTGTCTTGTGGGCAACGTTCTATTGATTTATTCTTTATCTGACTGCGAGGTCATACCTAAATTGTTGGTTGTTTAGCGTCTGTATCGGTGTTTGAAGCGGCGGTTTCTTTTATTTTATTCCATTTTGTTTTTATTTCACTATTAGCAAGATAATTCCATTTATAGTGGACAGGGAGAGTATCGAATGTTTTCAAACAGAGCTTTGGAGGACTAAATTGCATCGACGTCTACTTTGTATTAGAGCTTGGAATTTCTTGTTTGTTTGTATGAAAATAAAATAAAATAAATAAAAACACAATTTTTCTTACTAAACAATTTATGTCGAAAACTAACAAGTTTCAGCCGCGAAATACAAAGACTATACAATACTACAGTTATAATTTAGTCTTCTATTTAAACTAACCAAAATAACTTATAATCAATCCTTGGGAAAATAAAGTTTCTATTATATATATGTATATAATGTTACATATACTAGTTTCAAAAGTCTTACTCAGTAAAGCACATATACGTTATAATAACATCTGATTTTTGTATACATTACTTTTATAGTGTTATTAATTCCCGAGCAGTCGGAATTATATATATTGTGAGTATTGAGCCAAGAGTATTTTACATGGGTCAAACTACAGAAACGATTGCTAACCTCTGCAGCAGGTAGTTATTGTTCACAAGATTTCTCTTAGTTAGCTAAACGCCCATTAAAACTTTACTCTTACCAAATCAGCTGCAATTCAACAGCCGTAGGTAAACATAAAAGTTAGAACTTTCAACTTTCCGGTTTGAGTTTCAATTAGTTTTCTGCTGTCTGCTGCACAGACGAATCTTGAAGATCGACGGAATTTACCTCTTAAATATTCTGTTGCGTCGTATTGAAACCTTTTTATAATATGTTAACTCTTGTAGAACAGGATCTATGTTTGGTACTGATAATAAATGAAGAATTATGTAATTTTGAGCAATCATAAAATGTATAATAAATCATATAAATATTATTGTATCTACCGTCGCGTACTTTAAACATTTTTAATGTGTACCAATAACCAATTTTCTTGTAAATACATATGACAAGAATTTACTTTAACTGTTACTTGTAGAAGCTTCTAGGCTTTGAAAATAATAATGACAGCATTCACTTTAAGCATTTTCAAGTCGAAGTGGCTCCATACACATGCTGTTCTCTGGTCAAGGTTTACGATATCAGCGCTCCATCATAAATTTTGCCTCTAGGCAGTCGCAAATTTAACGGTAGCGGAAAGCAGTTACGCTTAAGAAAATAGGAGAAATGCTCTCTTACTCTCTCTTCATTAGTGAGATGTTTTAATGCGTTTATATGCGGTGACAGTATTGTCACTGTTCTATTACGACAGTAATGCTATTAACAATATTTGCTATTTCTTGAAACTTCAAGATTTACCAGTTTAATATTAATGAACGCATCTGTCAAACTTAAAACTTAAACTCATTTAGTACGTTAAGTGATAATTTTCTCAATACCTTTGCTGATAAAAATAATGTGATTTCTTAAACGGAATATAAGTACCTGTTTTCACATAAATCAGATTCTAAGATTATCTCTACACACACGGAAAACTCACATCTAATTATGCAACTCTGAATCAGTTACACATACAAAGTTCATAGGCGTCAGCAATAATAAAACGGAATGTTATTTATCTACTTCTTCAGATACTGAAATATTGATGTAAAATCTCTTACATAAATGGCAACCGTTTCCAAACCAATTGTTCTTCTTTACACTGGCAATTCAAAATTGATTACTCAAATGTACTTTCTATTATAAAAAAATACATGCTCGGTGACGCTTGTACTACCAAAAATGCTACCACATTAAGAAATTCTTGTTTTATGCTATTCGTTGCTGTAATAGCATATCTGAGAGATTTATACAATTTTAAAACTCACAGTGCTGACTGCATCCTCTATATGTTTCTGCCATGCCTGCATATCAGATAAAATCTCACTTCGAAAGTCTAACCTGGAGTCAATTACTGATATGGTGTATGTTCTTGTCGAACACATGTGAAACAACAGACACCTTCGGTTGACATTAACGGCCGTAATTTTACGAATTCGAAATATTGAAAATATGTCGACCTGTCCGGGCACTGAAGTAAATTCAACGGTGGAGTTGAAAATCTTTGCTGGACCGAGATTGGAACTGTGATTTTCCCGCTTCGGGCAGGGGGCACTACTATCGTACAGTGCTCTATTAGTTGGCGATTGGGGGTTGAAAGGGAAGCGTCCCTGGGTAGCCAAAGTGGTTAAGGTGACCGCTGGCCCAAAGTGGGAAATGTGAGCTCCAATCCCAGTCCAGCAATTTTTTTTTTTTTTTTTTTTTTTTTTTTTTTTTTTTTTTTTTTTTTTTTTTTTTTTTTCAATTTCGCCGTTAAATTTATTTCAATGCTCTGCAACGGTCGACTTGATTCAATATTTCGAATTCGTAACCTGGAGCCTCTGATTCCGGTCGAACAGTTACCTGTTCGATACAATGATATTATTGCACGTTGATTATATCTACTACCAACTTAATTATTATTCCTTACAAAAAATTGATAAGATTGGGACATTTTCAAATTTATAGACAGACGTCCTTCACCGTGCTTCAACATAGGGTCTTGTCTTGTTTTAGGGTACACTACCTTAGATGGTAAAAACGGAACTTTTATAGTGCTAGTTAGTCAATAAACTGGTTTTTTCCTGAAAAAGAAGTAAGATATAAATAAAACTTATTGAGAGAAGCAAATAAATTTCGCTAAATTTTTAATACAAAACGCAAAACCGTAAAGACATATGTCGTAGCCAAGTAAATGCAGTGTTAACTTGTATCCTGAAGGATATGACTATGGTGTCCATTTATTTATCAGCCATAATCTTCCAAAAGTTTTGTTGTCAAGGTTGCAAACTAAAATCACTAAATTAACATCGTTACGTATTGATTCTTGCGTGTACAGTGCCAAACTACTAAGCAGACGGTATTAGATATTAGAAATACGATATCTTTTTTTTCCTGATCTCACTGTGATGATACATAGCCTCACGTGGCCGAAGATTTGTTCACTTTGCTTTCAAAACCCTATTAATATTAAATTATTTGTTTTGTAAATTAAAACGTTCAAATATAGTAACAGAAAGACACATCGAGCTATAATAAAAACTTTAAATTCCCATGTCATTTGTTCCAGTGCTCCGGATTTGATGACATAGCGGTTACCTTGCACCAAGCCACTCTCACGTTAACACTCATGACTCCATGCTAATTGATGCAGTATTTTCTGAGATTAGCGTATTCAAATGGACAAACCTGTAGACACCAGAGTTGTAAATAACTTTAAATTACGATATGTTTTCATTTCCTGATGCAGTTATGCAATACAGCCTGCATATTGGGACGAGACGTTAAACCCTTTCTCCCTTGTTGCCTTGCTCTATGTTGCTTGCAGACTGTTCGTTTTAAAACAAATAACTGGACAGATGGTAACGTTTATATTTTCATTTGTTTCCGTGATCCGATTCAGATGGAATGAAGCCTGTATTTTCCATAAAATAAGCTGAATTTACTCTGGAAACCCCATAGAAATTGTCTGGAAGCTTCGGAAATTAGTGTGTTCAAACAAACAGATCGACACGACAGTTATACACAAAGATTTAAATCACTATTTATTATTTTTCAGGATCTGATTTCGAAGACTTATTCCATGCTGTCTTAAACGAAACTCACGTTATTAGTCTCAGTTCTGTGAAAAATTGCTTTAGTTTTTTTTAGATAAGTGTGTACATTCAGTTGAACAACAGAAACAGTGGTATTACTGTTCTATTATAGAATTTAGAATAGGGGAAAGGGTTGTACCTTGGGACGGTTTGACCTTGGGAAACTTTAATACAGGCAGTGCACTCTAGTGGAAACTTTAAGAACTATGAAGCAAAGATGTCAGGCATATTTACAGAGGAAATAGGAGGCGATGTTGTATTTGGATGAGGTTTGAGAACTGAGGAGGAGTTTTACAAGTTTTCGTGTTTGAAAGTAAAATTTAGCCACTATCTTTAGAAGATATAAATTAAAGCTAAGTATTATTGATATTACATAAAAACAGTGTTTTAGGTCATTGTTTAAGTAATCTATTGATACGATAAGTTATAACGATATAAATTTGTACATAGATTAGGACACTTTTTTCTGTAATTGAGTATTTGGTTTTACCTTGGGACACTACTCTAGTTGCAGCTTGGGACACTTGTAAGGGTACGATTTTCACTGATACACCAGAAAATAAAGAAGTGAACAGGAAAAAAAAGAAGTTTTTTCCCAAAGAAAGAAGCCACTAAATGGACAACGAAGTTCTCATTTTCCAGTTCTTGGCAGTAGCTCTGGAGGTAGCATGTTTGATTTGTCATCTGAAGAAGAGGATTTCTCATCCTTCTTTCCATCTAGAAAAGTAACACTTTCTTGTTCTCAAGGTAGTTGGATCTTGGTAAAAGTTGACATCAGTGCCAGATCTCATGTGTACTATGCAGGAGTAGTTTTAGACAACACAGGACAAGATGTAACTGTGAAATTCTTAAGGAAGCAAAGATCCATTTTGTATTCCCTAATGTTGAGAACATCAGCACTGTTAATCGCAGTAATATAGTGAAAGAACTACCAGCTCTAGTGGAGTGTCATGGGTTTCATTCATTTAATATGTTATTCCCAACATCTCTTGTTTTAAGGTAAAATAACTTTTGTATTTGGACTAACAAACATTTACTACCTGATTCCAAAACGATGTTTTCATTCATAAAACTAATGAATTAAAGTACATCACCGTGTCCTAAGGTAAAACCACCACTGTCCCATGGTGAAACCATAGGTTGTACCTTGGTACAAGTGTCACAAAAGTCTTTATTTGTGAGTAATATGTAAATATTGCAGTTAGCCTAAGCTGCTGTTCGTTCAACATTACCTAAAATTGGTGCCTGTGATGGGATAAATTTTCAAATTTCTTGTAAGAAAATTATAGTATAAAAATATAAAATGTAAAAAATGTCCCAAAGTACAACCCTTTCCCCTACACTACAGCAAATAAGAAGGTCTAAAACTTACCTAAAAGGACAATTTTTGTTTTATAAATCTTGCGCACTAAATCGAGCTCTGTTATAGATGCACAGTTGTACCTGTTGTCAGTAACGCCCTCGCACCTTGGAGGGTAGCAGTCTTGTCCTCTCGCTATCTTTCCGCTTCGCTACAACCTTATAATTGACAGAAAGTTTACAGGAGAGAGGAGAATGTAAACTTTTGCAGGAACTTGATTCGTGAGTATAATTTCGTCTTGTTTATAATGAAAGTTTAATATTAACTGTGCGGTACGATTTGCAGTGTACATATTATTGTGACGGTACCGAGATGTTGTTATCAATTATCAACTGAGGCAGGGCCGGCGCAAGGCACGTGCGAAACGTGCGGCCGCACAGGGCGGCACTTTCCGAGGGGCGGCAGATCTGCCACCCGCCCTTTATTTTATTTTATTTTTTTTTTTTTTATTTATTTATTGGACAAACTCAACATTCATGCCCAAGAGGGGTTTCGAAACCAAACCTCGGAGGAAGCGGCTTCGGGGACTGTGGCACGGTGTTTCGACTATCTGCCGGCCGCCCCTATTAAAGAAAGGGAGGGAGGACGGCTGATTTCTTGCTCGCCACCGTGGCAGCACTGTCGTGTTTACTCCGGAGGAACAGGGAGAGGGAAGCAGACTGGTGTACACCCCCGGCCAGTATTCTTATGAGTGGAGCGCTGTCAACCTGTTACGCGCCGTGCGTTTATTCACAACTAATTTTGCAGAAGACGAAATGTAATCTGGAAATTTGAATGCATTGTTCGATGCTGTGATTATATGTTAAACCTGAAGCAATTTTGCTAAGCCCTTCAACGGCAGTTTCAGAGTGTTCTATTTTTCCCACATTATGAAAAAAAAATCGTTGAACATCACTACAAACATGCCCAACACCTACAATGGCTAGAAGTATGCCGAATGGCCAAATACGCTGCGAGTAATTAAAAGGGGTAAAGACATTGATAGTAAGCCTAATGTTCTGTTTCGACGCATCTTTCAAAATTTTTGCTCTCCGTTTCTGGGTGAAGTCGGAGGTTTTGGTTTTTGAGCCATAAAACACCTGTCTTCGCCTGCATGAACAACAATTAAACTCTGACCGGCACTTTTGTCTGACAATACCACTCGCACACTATCACTTTGCCAACATTCATTTACTGTATACAGTTTTCTGTTGAATACATTACCTGTCCCCAACCATTGAAAACTGTTTATGTAGGTTGATTGTAAGTTCACGCATGCCACGCGGGATTAGCCGAGTGGTCTAAGGCACTGTAGTCGTGGAGTGTGCGGCTGGTTCTGGCTGAGCTTAGGGTCCTCCCTCGGGCATGTGTGTGTGTGTGATTCGTTACTAGAATGTAGGTTGAGTATTGTATAATCTTTGGGACTGGTGACCTTAGCAGTTAAGTCCCATAAGATTTCACACACATTTGAACATTTCCGTAAATTCACAAGGCTTATTAAAATTAGCTAGATTTCTTCAATCAGGTTTGCCTCCATTTTTGAGCTGGAGCCCAGCGACTCTTTCGTACAGATCTGTAGAGAATGCCACCAATCAGTCGCAATTCTTGTTTTTATTTTCCTGATCTACATAGGTTTCAGGCATAGTGTGGCTATTCTCAATGCTTTGAGTTATGTTTACATCTATACCGTCGTGCTGAACATAACTGTCAACATGACAGTTTAGATGTAAGCAGATATTAAAAGCTTTGAGACTGGCCACTCAGTGGCCGAAACCTAGATAGATCTGAAAAGTAACAACAAAAATTGCGATTGATTGCTGACATTTCCTACAGATTTCTTTAAATAAAATTCCACAAACGTTTTGTAAAAAAAAACGGGGGGGGGGGAGTGGGGGCACTTGGACTTGCGCCGGCCCTGACTGTAGGATGTAGAAAATATTGTGAGCACGAGCGAGGAGAGCAACTGTTCATCCAAAGTCTGTTCGCCTTCCGGGAAAGGGGGGCCTGAGGGTCGGTCATCATCTGCTGCTGGGTGCTGACAAGGCGGTATTGAAGTGAACGCATTGTGCACCGTATGAGTCTCCGAGTCCTTCAGAGAAGGAATAGAACTCGAATGAGGTGCCGAAATGTGGTTTGGGGCGGGGAAAGAAATACAGGGTGTAAACGGTATAGCCGCGGCAAGCAGGACCGTGCGCCTTGAATAGCTATTGCTCCGATCCGCGAGGCCGTTCCCCGTCGGGGATTTGAATCCCCCATCGGACATGAATGTTTGTGTAGTCTTTAGCATAAGGTAGTTCATAAGTAGGTTGTATGTTTAGGGACTGATGTCGCCGGCCGCGGTGGCCGAGGTGACTGAGGCGCTACAGTCACGGTCAGCACGGCCACTACGGTCGGGGGTTCGAATCCCCCCTTGGGCATGGATATTTGTGCCGTCCTAGTTCGTAAGTAGTTCATAAGTAGTTTGTAAGTTTAGGGACTGATGACCCCGTAGTTAAGTCCCATAAGCTTAACAAACATTTGAACATTTTTTTTGACTGATGTCCTTAAGCTTAGGAAACATTTGAATTCTTATAATCGGAATAAGCAGCCAAAATTATGCAGATGGTACATTTTTGTGTGCTTGGCAGAAAAGTCAAATGAAATATTGTTGTATTAAGTACTTTAGTTTTTATTCGGAAAGACCGATAGGCGTATTTGTGTTTATATTGTCGACTGAAGACACACGAGACTGCCTTGTAACCACGTGGTCATAACAGCGCTGCCAGCACGCGATTAGATGTGTGTGTGTGAGAAAGAGAGAGAGAGAGAGAGAGAGAGCGCGAATGCACCACGCGACGACGTCTGATATCCTTACTTAACAGTCATATACAACCGCTCTCTCATAGAAGGATCTGTACCAAAAGATTGGAAAGCTGCACAGGTCACACCTATATTCAAGAAAGGCAGTAGGAATAACCCACTAACCTAAAGGCCAATTTCAATGACGTCAATTTGCAGCAAGGTTTTGGGACATATCCTCTATTCAAATATTATGAATTATCTCGAAAAGAATGATTTGTTGACCCAAGGTCAACGCGGATTTAGAAAATATCGTTCATGCGAAACACAACTAGCTCTTTATTCACACGAAGTAATGGGTGCTATCGACAAAAGTTCGCAAATCGATTCCGTATTTCTTGATTTCCAGAAAGCTTTTGACACCGTACCTCACAAACGGCTTTTAATCAAGTTGCGTGGTTATGGTATATCGCCCCAACTTTGCGATTGGATAGGGGATTTCTTGTCAGAGAGGACACAGTTCGTAGTTATCGATGGTAGGGCATCGACTAAAACAGAGGTGATATCGGGCGTTCCACAGGGTAGTGTTATTGGTCCTCTGCTGTTCCTTACTTACATAAACGATTTAGTGGAAAATCTAAGTAGTTCTCTTAGGTTGTTTGCAGATGACGCCGTCATTTACCGTCTAGTAAAATCATCTGAAGATCAAAACCAATTTCAGAACGATCTGAATAAGATATCAGTATGCTGTAAAAATTGGCAATTGACTCTAAATAAAGAGAATTGTGAAGTCGTCCACATGAGTACGAAAAGAAATCCGTTAAACTTGTTTACAAGATAAATCAATCAAATGTGAAGGCCGTAAACTCTACAAAATATCTAGGAATTACCATTACTTCAGACTTAAATTGGAAAGAACACGTATATAATATCGTGGGAAAGGCGAACCAGAGACTACGTTTTATTGGCAGAACCCATAAAACATGCAACAGAACTACAAAAGAAACTGCAGACACTACGCTTGTCCGTCCATTTTTGGAGTATTGCAGCCCAGTGTGGGATCCTCATCAGGTGGGTTTGACGGAGGACATTGAAAGAGTCCAAAGAAGGGCAGCTCGTTTCGTACTGTCATGATACAGGGGAGAAATGATACAGGATCGGGATGGAAATCAATACAACAACACCGCTTACCGCTGCGGCGTGGGCTACTTGCGAAACTCCAATCGCCAACATTCTCCTCCGAATGCGAAAATATATTATTGTAGAACGACATGTTGACCATAGCTGTTTATTAATTCTCAATGCTACCTGTTTCGGTTTTGTACCATCGTCAAGCGTTAGCCTGAAGTACATAAAAAGTTATTAAAGTATTAGTCAACAACATAAAACGTTAACAAAATTCCAGCAAGATTTATGTGAAGTACTTACAGAGATATAAAAATACAAAATTATTACACAAGTATTCGTTGTCATTGCTCAAGTTATTGTCACAGTAGCTGACTGCTATAGACTGAAGGATTCATTGATGAGTATGAAGTATCATTATTTTAAAAAACCCAAAGATAAGAACATGTTTACATTAAATTTCACTGCACAAATATTATAGGGCATACAGTTATGCTATGTCAATAACTGTCTTTGGTCCTTAGGATCTATGATGTAAACAATGTGACCGTTATGTTTATAAACAAGTGCTATATAATATGATGAAGTGGAAGTTTGAGATGTACATATTCAATGCTATGCAGTTGTGATGCTAATATATTCTACAATTTGTAGCTATACATTACATCAATGAAATGACAAGTGACTATTTAGCTTATGAGACAAGAAACGTAATTTCGGATACTGAAGTCAAGAATAACGTAATTACGAAGACCTTTTGAGTTCATTTTCAAGCAGTACAGATTATGACATTAGAAGTAACATGGTAATGTTATGTTGTTATGTTAATATCAAAACAAGGTTTTGTTGTCAATGTTTTCTCTCCATGTATTCACATCAAACAATAGTATAAAAAGCACCAGAATGTTACTGTGGTTCACACATTTATTTTCAATGTTGGGCAGTTAAATTAATATGCTATAATTATGCTATGTTTACACCAAAACAAAGATGTGCTATTAAGTTTGTCACTTCAGATTATTATGTTCAGATTATTAGAAATAATGCCCCATCTATTCACCTTTCGAAAATATATTGTTGACTCCGACTTACATAGGTAGAAATGATCATCAGAATAAAATACGAGAAATCAGAGCTCGAGCAGAGAGATTCAGGTGTTGTTTCTTCCCGCGCGCTATTCGAGAATGGAATGGGAGATAAATAGTATAATTGTGGTTCGATGAACCCTCTGCCAGGCACTTAAATGTGATTTGCAGAGTATTTCGCGTAGATGTAGATGTAGTTACGTTCAAATGGCGGAGTCATTGATAACAGGAAACATATGTGCTAAAGATTGGGTACAGTAAAATACTTTGTACCAGAAGATGTTGCAGATAACAAAAAAATGGAATTTGATATGCAATCGAAGAAAGTGAAATTAAAAGTTTTTGTCCTTCGATTTAAATGATGAGGATAAAGAAGAAAATGCATAAAAAAGCATTAAAGTGACAGATAATTAATAATAAGTGAACAAACTCATTTAAAGGTGCTCTCTATGGGGATTACCAGTAACCATCAGAATACATAACAGGTCGGTAGGGCGGTTTTTTTATAATAATAAATGTTTTTGAATTAATTGGTTATAATTGTGTGGTTAACTTTAAATTATTATTATTATTTACAGGCGAATGGAAAAACTGGTAGACTCCGAACTTCGGGAAGATCAATTTGGATTTAGTAGATACGTAGGAACACGTGAGGCAAAACTCACATTATGACTTATCTCAAAAGATAGATTAAGGAAAGGGAAACCTACGTTTTTAGGATTTGTGGATCTGGAGAAAGCTTTTGACAAGGTTGACTGGAATACTTTTTCAGTTTCTGGAGGTAGCATGGGTAAGTGACCGAAGACTTATATTCAACATGTACAAAAACCAGAAAGCAATTATTAGAGTCGAAAGTCATGAAAGGGTCGCATTGCTTGTGAAGGGAGTAAAACAGAGCTGTAGCGTTTCCCCAATGTTGTTCCACCTGAACATCGATCAAGCTGTGAAGGAATGCAAGGAGAAATTTGGAGAGGGAATTAGAGTCCAGGGAGAGGGAGTAAAAACCTTGCGGTTTGCTGACGAAATAGTAATTCTGTCAGAGAGAGCAAAGGACCTGTAAGAACAATTAAACGAAATGGACAGTGTCTTGAAAGGCAGGTGTTAGATGGACACTAACAAGAGAAAAAGAAAGTTAATGGAATGCAGTGTCAGAAAAATCAGGCGATGCTGAAGAAATTAGATCAGGTAGTGAGACAATAAAGGTAGTAGATGAGTTTTGTTGCTTGGATAGCAAGATAACTTCTGATTGCCGAAGTAAAGAAGATATAAAATGCAGAAAGGCTATTGGAAGAAAAGCGTTTTTGAAGAAGCGATTTGTTGACATTCAGTATAACTTTAAATGTTTGGTAATCCTTTCTGAAAGCATTTGTCTGGAGTGTAGCATTGTATGGGAGTGATACTTGAACAATAAGGAGTTCAGCCAAAGAGATGACAGAAGCTTCTGAAATGTGGTGCTACAGACTAATGATTGTATGATGAAGATGGGTATATAACGTAACTAATTAGGAGGTGCTCAACAGAATTGAGAAGAAAAGGAGGTTCTGGCTTATTCTGATTACGAGAAGGGATTGGTTTGTGGGACACATTCAGAGACATCAAATAATCGTGAACTTAACATTATAAGGAAGTGCGTGGGATAAAAATCGTAGAGAGAGACCGAGGGACGAATACAGTAAGCAGGTTCAAACCCTCGTATGTTGCCGTACGTATTCTCAGATGGAAAGGCTTGCACAGGACGGGGTAGCGTGGAATCACGCTGCATCAAACCAGTCTGCGGTCTGATGACCACAACGACAACAGCAATGACACCTTTAAGTTTTCTGGTCATTTGTCACAAAAATGACATAGTGGATGAGAATTAAAAGCAATTTTTGCAACTGTAAATCTACGAAAATCCATATGCAGTGCTGAATTTAAGATCACATGGAATAATAAAATTATTCCATATTTGTCCATTATAGATTAAAAATAATAGGTAGCTAACTACTTATCGACTGGCAAAATGCCGGAACACGTGCCTCTTTACATTCAATATAGAACGACCATAGAAAATTTGAACGGAATTGGTGACCCACTTATCAGACCCTCTCCTTGTAAGTGATTAGTCAAAACTGACGGAAGAATTCTGGTATTGTCGATCTATATCTATAAATGTGTCTGTTCGGTGTACGTTTATCACGTCTGAACCACAAGACATACGGAGCAAAACTTTGTACAGTTACTAATGTCTACCCGGGGAAGGCTTTAGGCCCGGTTTTATGGCGATCTGATAGCTATTTATCTGTATATGTTAATGTGAATGTCTGTTCGGTCTACGCTTATCACGTCCAAACGACAAGAAGCAGAGACTTAAATATTTGTACAGTTACTAATTTATACCTCAGGAAGGTTTTAGGCACGGTTTTATAGCGATCTGATAGATATTTAGTAATTTGAACAACATAACGCGAAATGCGGAACAATAATTCCTCTTTGGAAATTATATTTATTCTTGGAAAATGGTTTTATTGGTTGCATGTTGCTTGTGGGTTGATAATGATAAAAGGATGGAGTATATTGAGATGGAAAATTACCGGTGTATATAAAATTATATGTGTGTGTGTGTTAATATTTCGCTCTGTAGCGAAAACTACAGAACGCAAACGAATGGTCTGTGTGTAATTGTTGTCCGAAGTCTCCCGTTGTACACAATAGCATTTGCATGCCGATACCTATAAGGGGGTGGAAGATATGGTGGTACCGATAGCTATAAAGGGGTGGAAGATAATGGTGGTTGAAAGTCGTCAAATTATAAAAAAAAAAAAAAAAAAAAAAAAAAAAAAAAAAAAAAAAAAAATTCGACTGAAGGCCAGCGATGACGTTTGCGACTCTATAGCAAGGAGGTTACATACAGCGAAACGTGATGCCACAGACCATATCTTTGGTCTATGCGTTCTACAATGTCTTCAGCTCTTCCTCTGTAAGGATACGAATGCGAATAAGGAAATATAAGAATAAATAAATAAATAAATCAGTAAAAAAGAATTTTTTTAATACAAATAACGTAGTTTACCAGAATTCCCTAAAATGAAATTAAAATGAATTTGGACATTACTCTCACCATACGTGTTGAGATATTGCAACACAGGCTGTAAGGAATAATGTATGTATTATTTATTGTAAATCATTAAGCACTTCACATAATTTTATTTTTGTATTTGAATGTTGATTAAAAATGTTTGTTTCTAAAGAAGGTATTGTATTTCATTTCATCTTTCAAAACCAGTCTCATAGCACACTTCTGAAAGATAGCTTATCTACCATAATAAACCAACACGCGAGCGGAGCCTCGGGTTGAAGCTAGTACCCCATAAAAGTTTTCCTCATATTCAGAATCCAGGTAATTGATTCCATGTTCTACCATAGAAGAGGATTTTACTAATGTGAGTTGAGTTGTAGATAGAGTTTGACTTCCCTAGGTGTCACCAGGAGACCTCAGAGTGACGTCACGGCACGGTAATCCCGAACTACAGTAGGGCAGGCTGTCGTGCCAAATCGAGTTGGACACAGGGAGTTATGGGGCGGCATCGCTAATACGATTTCACGCCTCGGTCTGGTCCGCAGGCCGGCCGCCATTGTGTCGGAACGGCGGGCCGACTTAGGCCCTCTGCCGCAACACGGCAGGCGAGTTGCCCCCGCAGCGTCCATTATTCGCGGGCTATCCCAGTCGGGCGCAGAGTTCCAAGTTATCCGGCCCACACAGCGCCATCCGCCCCCGCCTGCGACGACTGTTCTGCGAATGCAGCGACCTAGTAAACCGGCCAGTTGTCGCATTCACGCGATGAGAGGTCCACATGTTGCACAACAGTGCTTTACCTGTGCCTTTACCACTGTACGCATGTTTAACAGTAACCGCTAGCTTCGCCAGTTAACAATGCTGTACAGTTGTTTGAGGACAATTCAACCACTGTTAGCCGTCCTTGTACGATTACCTGTACCACTCAGCCGCGCGGGGGTAGCCGAACGATCTGGAGCGCCACTTTGTGGATCGCGTGGCCTCCCCCGTCGGAGGTTCGAATCCTCCGTCGGACATGGATTTTTTATGTTGTCTTTAGTATAAGTTGGTTTATAACTAGTTTGTAAGTTTAGGGACTGATGACCC
This sequence comes from Locusta migratoria, assembly GCA_026315105.1. Classification (NCBI taxonomy): domain Eukaryota; kingdom Metazoa; phylum Arthropoda; class Insecta; order Orthoptera; family Acrididae; genus Locusta; species Locusta migratoria. The sequence goes on along the minus strand of CM048749.1, from coordinate 108,529,480 downwards.
CGCTGTTAAGTCTCATAAACCGAAAAATGTTCAAATGTTTGTAGAATCTATGGGACTTAACTACGGGGCCATCAGTCCCTAAACTTACAAACTACTCACGAACTACCTAATACTAAGGACGGCACAAATATCCATGCCTGAGGGGGCATTCCAACCCCCGACCGTAGTGGCCGTGCAGACCGTGACTGGAGCGCCTCAGGCCCCTCGGTCACCGCGGCCGACTCATAAACCGAACCAACATTTGAAACATCTATACTACAAAACAGTCTATGCACCAGTGTCCTTCTCAAATACGCCCTATTTTCGAGAATCATCCTGCTTTCAGTTTCAACCAGTTTTAGATAACGAATCGCCTATTTATTTACATGCTTGTAATGTTCCGTCGATTGTGGCAGTCATAATGAAAGAATACGATAAATTTGTAATATTTTTTTAAAAAATATCTTAAAAAGTAAGCTCGAGTAGGATTTCACGACCTGTATCACAGCAACTGAAGCTTCTGTAAAGTTACAATACAACAATGACGCTTGTACAATTGAAGAAAAAGCTAACCGAAAACTTTACTAAAATACTTCAGGAAACACAAGACTATACGTACTGAGAATTTACACAGTCTTCGTGTGCTGAATTGGCCAAAGACACACATATTGAGCTATGTACGGCTCGATTCAACAAATATTGCTGGATATAATCTGAGAATCGAACACGTATGTTCAAATGTTTGTAGAGCCTATGAGACTTATGTCCAAGAGGGGATTCGAACCCCCGACCGTAGCGGCCGAGCAGAACGTGACTGGAGCGCCGCTGATCACTCGGCCACTGCGGAACACGTATGCTTTCATGCCCAACAACAACAGTAGCTGCAAATACCAGAGTGGTGCAGTACGTATTACCTGATTTTTTTCTGAAAATATATTTATTTTTAAGACACACAATTTGTTGACAACATACAACAACATCCCCGCCCTAAATAACGATTAGGAGATTAGGTAATATACACAATACTCATACTGTAACACATTTGATTCGGATATTGATTACAACTGTCATTTTTGTGTGATACATTACAAATTTTGCTCTATTTAGTGGAGGTTTACATGGCGTTTACTTAGGGGGCACCATGGGATTAACATAATAGTGAAAAGGTCATTCTCGTTGCACTCAAATATAGTGTGTGATCACTTCGGACGGCCAGTACAGTTGCACATCTGCCTGGCATTGATAGTATGAGGTTATCAAACATCTGTTGAGTTATACAGGGTATTACAAAATGGTACGGCCCAACTTCCAAGAAACATTCCTCACACACAAAGAAATAAAATATGTTATGTGGACATGTGTCCGGAAACGCTTAATTTCCATGTTAGAGCTCATTTTAGTATTTCTCTTTAAATGTAAATTGAAATAATCCGTGCAAACAATTGTCAAAATACCCAATTGTTTCGTTAGTATGTACTGCACTTCCTCGATTCACCGCCAGTTGGCCCAATTGAAGGAAGGTAATCTTAACTTCAGTGTTTGTGTTGACATGTGACTCACTGCTCTACAGTACTAGCAATGTTTACAAATTCGGAGTTGGCAGATGCCCGTTTGAAGTATGGATTAGCACGGGGCAATAGCCGTGGCGCGGAACTTTTGTATCGAGACAGATTTTCAGAACGAAGGTGTCCCGACAGAAACACATTCGAAGTAATTGATCGGCGTCTTAGGGAGCACGGAACATTCCAGCTTATGACTCGCGACTGGGGCAAACCTAGAACGATGAGGACACCTGCAATGGACGAGGCAATTCTTCGTGCAGTTGACGATAACCCTAATGTACAAGGTAACGTTGACCACATCACTGTATTGAGAGTGATACGGGAGAACCAGTTGTTTCCGTACCGTGTACAGCGTGTGCAGGCACTATCAGCAGCTCCTGCACATTTCAGTCGACGTGTTCGTACGCTTCTCAACAACAGATTCGGTGACCGATGGATTGCTAGAGGTGGTCCAATTCTATGGCCTCCACGCTCTCCTGACCTCAACCCCCGTGACTTTTATTTATGGGGGCATTTGAAAGCTCTTGTCTACGCAACCCCGGTACCAAATGTAGAGACACTTCAAAGATTCAAATGTTTGTAGAGCTTATGGGACTTAACTACGGGGTCATCAGTCCCTAAACTTACAAACTACTTATGAACTAGCTAATACTAAGGACGGCACAAATATCCATGCCCGAGGGGGATTTTAACCCCCGACTGTAGTGGTCGTGCAGACTGTGACTGGCGCGCCGCAGACGGCTCGGCCACCGCGGCCGGCCTAGAGGCTCTTCGTGCTCGTATAGTGGACGGTTGGGATACCATACGCCATTCTCCAGGGCTGCATCAGTGCATCAGGGATTCCATGCGACGGAGAGTGGATGCATGTATCCTCGCTAACGGAGGAGATTTTGAACATTTCCTGTAACAAAGTGTTTGAAGTCACGCTGTTACGTTCTATTGCTGTGTGTTTCCATCCCATGATAAATGTGATTTGAAGAGAAGTAATAAAATTAGCTCTAACATGGAAATTAAGCGTTTCCGGACACATGTCCACGTAACATATTTTCTTTCTTTGTGTGTGAGGAATGTTTCCTGAAAGTTTGGCCGTACCTTTTTGCAACACCCTGTATTTAGCCATCCTTCCATGAGTGTAATATACAGTTCTGGGAGGTGCTGGGCTGGCTACAATGCAGCTGACAAGTGCATCCCACACGCGCTGAATCCGGTGTAAGTCCGGTGAACAAGCTTACCTCTCCATTCGTTCAGTTGCCGCAGCTTCGAGCATCTTGTCCACCAGTACAGCTTAGTGGGGACGAGCCTTATCGTACACCAAAAGGAACCCACCTCGTACGGTAACAGCGTAGGGACAACAAAAGGTCGATAGATGACGTCTCTATACCTCTAAGAAGTCAAATCGTCATGGTGATACGACCGGCAATTCTTACTCCTTACCACACCATTCATACACCAACACCATGATATAGTGATGCTTCCTGTACAGAAGCACGATTTTTCCGAGTTCTGTGATATTTCCATACGAGGTAACGATGATTCTCCGGCTTAAGTCAAGATCTTGACTCATTTTTTTAAAAGAACCCGGCGACATTCGTTGGGATTCGAATCCTGATGTTCCTACTCCCAGTTTTTGCGTCTTAAATGATGTCGTAGTATTAATGGTTCACACACCGTAGGCCTCCGTGAGTAGAAGACACATTCCCGAAGTCTATTTGGAACTGTTTGTGTTGATATTGCTCGTCCTGTTGCTGCCTCGCGGACGCGTTCAGGCTCCTGCTTCAACTGGCTGTAGAACGGAGGTAACGGTCATCTCTTCCTGATTTTACCCATAGACGACCTTGCTTTCACTTAATGGTTCCCGTTGTCTGAAATCATGTCCAATCCTGGAAATTATACTCTGAGACACTTCAATAGCTGCAGTCACCTCCCTCTATCCCGCTTCCAAACTTCCTATGGCTCTGCACACCATATATTAAGGTAAGACACCTTGTTTCTGTATCGCACTACCTGCTTCCTATACTATCTTAACCCCAACTGCTTGTGTAATGGGTTTGGTAGAGTACTCACAAGTCAACCAACATCAACCCCCTCTTTAGCAACTTTCTGTTGTTACCATTATCTCGGTTGCCGTAATGTTATTGTCAACATTCCGTAGAACCGACAGAAAGACGTCGAATCCTATTAGTTAATTTGCCGATGACAATACTTTAGAACCTAAGTATCTAATCTGATCCCCTAATTGTTTTGATCAGTGTATTTTTGTACGTAGTCACCATCACGATCTACAGCTGTACGCCAATGTTGTGGGAGAGCATGTATTCTCTGCCAGTAATTGCTATGGTACTGTAGGCTTAGCAGTGTTTTCACTTATTTTTCTCGTCATCTTCAGAGTGTGTTTCCCGCAAAAAATCTTTAAATGGTACGATGTTCCCAGGCAGGGCCGATTAAGGAAACAGCGGGTACCGCATTGGCCCGGGCATCCGAGCGTGATATGTCTCTCTCAAAATACGTCCTTGCTTAACTCACAGTGTGATTTCCTACTATTAAGTAGCTTTCTTATTTAATGCAGTAAACCAATTTAGACACTAAAAAAATAAATAAATAAATAAAATTGTCATAAAATAACACATAATATCCTTCTCTTAGTACTACCCTGTAGACTCGCCTGCAATTAATTATCCTTCTCTTCATTAATTGCACCACAGAACACGTCTTAAAGGAATGATCGGCGCACATTAATTACTTGCTCAGCCGCTAGGTGGCAGCTCTGCTTCAGCAGCAGTAGACATTCAGGGTTCGTTCAAGCAGCTGCCAGTTGCCAGATTCCAGCAAGAGCTGCTGTTGCTGATACTCGATAACAGCTCTTCCCATGCGCAGTGTGCTGGAACTGACAGCTGCTTCAAAGAACCTTCACTGTAGTCCGGTTTCCTTTTCAGAAAGGTGCTCCTGCGCGTTTTTTAATGGATTTATCAAAGCCACGTCATCCTCGGTAGCGTTTCTTACAATTAAATGTCTATCAATGACACGGTGGCTGTAAAAGCTGTCACAGATTGTAAAAGCAGTCACAGTCCAGTGACTAAAGCTCTTCAGCACGGTGTTTAGTATGAAGTATGGTCGGGTGATTAACGGAGAGTAGTATTTTAAATGCAGTGATCGTTGGTTCGAACCCTGGTATGCGTTAATATTTTTTTCTCTGTTTCCCGTATGTTACAGATTCTGGGACCAGAAATGACGTTCATATTCTTACATGTCACAAATATTTATCAATCTTTTCCGAATATGTCGGGACTTCCGAGGTCGTGGTGAAGCAAGAACCTAACAATAGAACTTAAATAATGATTCATCACTTGTCATTAATACATCCTCTTCATTTCAGAAAATAATTTGATAATATTGAAGTGAAAGGGAACTGCCACTGTGCTGCCTAGATGAGAAATGCGAGCAACTAATTTCCAGATGCCGTTTTCAATCGATCCAGCAAAACCGTATCTGACCCTGAAAAGTACACACGACAGCGTAAAACGGTTTCCGAAATTCAGTTTTCGTGTTTCGGAAATTGGGTCGCATGTAGAAAAGGCAAGTATTACTGTGTGAGTTAGGCATTGTTGTTTGTGGTGTTACTCTGTTGCACATCTCCATAGTTCGTAATGTTTCCTTTTCTTGCGATGAGTGTACGTAATTGTTGCAGTCAAGATCAACATTAAACATGTCAATGCGTACGAGGATTTCAGTTTCGTTTAAAGTTACATTTAAGCGATACTTTATTTCCGTCTAATCGCCCCCCCCCCCCGCCCCCCCCCCCCCCCCCGCTAGAACCATCTAAATTCTACCATATATATTTATATTAGTGAAGGGGTGTCGCGCGAAACTGTAAGCTATAAAAGGGTGTCACCATGAGGGAAAGTTTGCAAAGCACTACTATAAAAGCTGTCGGTTGAGTAAGCCGGACAGCATTGTTGAACACCAAACCGCCAACAGCATATTTATCCACGTCTTTCTCAGCCGGCTGCAGGCTGTCTGAAGTGTTCGACATGCGCAATGCTCCTTTTTGCCATAAGTGCTGTACAAAATTCGGCGTCAAGTAAGGCGCCCTAATGTTTTCCGTATATGATTTCAGCAACCCAGTCAGGCATTCAGTGTGTCTTGCCTTATGCTATCAGTGCTTGTGTTTTGTTGTATGTAATAGTGTATAACATATTGCAAGTACTTCCTAGGTGCTTGAAAAAGATCATCTGCGACAAAAGAGTCCATTAAATAAATTTTTACTTCGTACTGACAGTGCTACGGCGAATGAACAGCGTGACGTTAAAGACCGTACTGTTATTAGCGCTTCATCAGTTGATAATGATGCGGTACCGTCTATTTGGTGCAAGCAACAATAAGTGACTGATGAAAATGTCCCGTTAGCCAAAAGTGGTTGTTCTGGTTTTACTGCTGAAGAAACCGGAGCAATACATCACAGAGAAGAAGGGAAATCGTCTAAGGAAGGTAGCGTTCAAATGTTTGTATAGCTTATGGGACTTAACTACGGGGTCATCAGTCCGTAAACTTACAAACTACTTCTGAACTAGCTGAGACTAGTACAAATATCCATGCTCGAGGGGGGGGGCATTCGAACCCCCGACCGTAGTGGCCGTGCGGACCGAGACTGGCGCGCCGCAGAGCACTTGGCCACCGCGGCCGGCAGGTAGCGTTATTCATTTTGTCGATGATCTTAGCAATACGGGACGTTTTCTAGATATTATAAATGATAATTTTGAGGGCACTGCAATTAAATAAAGTAAACTCCTGTGAACAGCGACGAAATATGTTTTCCTCTATGCTTCTGTCATCATTCACGCACTAAAAAGTTAAGTGCACATGGCTTGTGTATTCTTCAACGAAAGATGTTTTGATATTTGATGTAAGTAATTCAGATCGAGTGCTGACTCTCTTACTAGAAATGGTGTAAGAGACTGTCAAAGCTCCATATTTCAGAATTTTGTTAGTGGAAAGAGGTTCCACATAGAATTGGTAAGTGAAAATTAACTTAGCAAATCCATGTGGAACAGATAAGGAAGAAAGGTTGTTTTCAATAATAAGTATTCTTTCAGAAACCAATCTTCCTTTAACAGGCATTCATGAAATATTGTGCAATCCACGTAATGGAAATTGTTTAGGATAAATAGAATTAAAGGATAAGTTCAACGTTTGTAAATCTATAGGACTTCTTTAGTCATCAGTCCAGAGGCTTACAAGTACTTAAACTAAGTTAAATTAACCTAAGGACAACACAAACACCAATGCCCGAAGGAGGACTCGATCCTGCGACAGCAAGCAACAGCGCACTCCGCAGCAAGGCGCCTTAGAACGCTCAAAAATGTTCAAATATTTGTAAAGCTTATGGCACTTAAATGCGGGATCATCAGTCCCTAAACTTACAAACTACTTATGAACTAACTTATACTAAAGACAGCACAAACATCCATTTCCGAGGGGGGAATTCGAACCCCCGACGGGGAACGCATTGGAGCACAGCGCCTCAATGTGCTCGGACGCTCCGCCGCGGCTTAGAACGCTCGGCCACTCCACCGCGGCTGGCTAAGTTCTATCCCATATTAAATGGACATTGTAATTGGGAAGCACAACCAGGAAAACTGGTAACTTACCAAAGTAAGTGCATACGAAAAGTAAAAAATTGCTATAACTTCGGATGAAATTGTGTCTATAATGAAAATATTTTGCTCAAAATAGTTTTTATTCAATAATACTGGTTTATAACTATATTTCGTACAGTGAAATAAATTTACCAACATATTTTGTGTTATATGTCCGTAATGTATGCAAAATACGTGGAATAAGGGAAGATAAAACACCCGTAGGACTATATATATATATGATCGCACGGACAGAATGAGTTGCAGTTTACCACGGTTTGCTGACGATGCTGTGATGTACATGAGAGTGTCGTCATTGAATGACTGTAGTAGGCTGCAGGATGACTTGCACCAAATTTTTAAGTCGTGTGAGGAATGGCAACTGCGCAAAATTCAGAAAAATGTAAGGTGATGCAGATGTCTATGAGAAACAATGCCGTAATGTTCGAATACATCGTTACTAATGTCCTGATTGACAGGTTCGGGTCAATTAAATATTTAGGCGTAACGCTGAACAGCGAAGTGAAATGGAACGAACGTATATGAACAGTCGTGTGGAAGGCGAATTGTGGACTTCACGCTATTGGAAGAATTTTGGGGAAGTGTTATTTGACTGTAAAGAGACCGCATATAAAACGCTTGTACGACCCGTCCTGAGTATTGCTCAAGTGTTTGGAATCTCCACCAGATAGTTTTAAAAGATGACACAGAGGCACTTCAGAGGCGGGCAGCTTTGTTTGTAACTGGTAGATTCGATGAATGCGCGAGTTTTACCGAAATACTTCCGGATTTCAAATGGAGGGCACTGGAAGAAAGGCGACGTTCTTTTCGAGAAGCACTGTTGAAGAAATTTAGAGGGGCGCGATTTGAGGCGGAATGCAGACCGATTCTGCTGCCGCCAACCTACATACCGCGTAAGGACGACAAAGATAAGGTGTGATAGATTAGGGCTCATACGGATACATAAATATTCTTTTTTCCCTCGTTCTATTTGGAATTGGAAAAGGAGAGCAAGTAACTAGTGGCAAGTAACTTTGGGCGGATTTCGGAGTCTGTATGTAGATGTAATGTCTCTAATTTTTTTTATTTTTTATTATTTACTACTTAAACTAACCTAAGGACAACACATACACCCATACCCGAGGAGGGACTCGAACCCACGACGGCGAACGGCCGCGCGATCCGCAGCACGGCGCCCCAATGCGCACGGCTAATCCGCCGCGGGAAACTTTTCACAATGTTTGATTAAAAAATCTAATAAATACTAAAAATCTAATAAATACTATTGCTAAATGCGTAACTGACAAGGTTCTTGAGCGGTTGCTTTTTAATTTTTACACAATGTTGTATTGGAATACGACTGTAGTTTTACATTGATTTTTATATATTTTATTGAATTGTGAATAACTTTCCTTACGTGACATCTTTTCCCGTGTTCCATTCCTTATATCGTGGTATCTCCGGAAATATGCATCGTGAAGTGACAAATTTTCCGACACATGTGATTACTGTGTGCGACACATGTTCTGGATAGAGCTAGTAGTAGCGAAGTCGTACATTACAACACTATACTTGCGCTATGCTACGTCGCGCGAGGCTGTTCCCCGTCTGGCGTTCGAATCCTCCCTCGGGCATGGATGTTTGTGCTGTCTTTAGTATAAGATAGTTCATAAGTAGTTTGTAAGTTTAGGGACTGATGACCCCGCAGTTAAGTCCCATAAGCTTAAGAAACATTGGAACATTTTTGAACCATATTAAGTTTATGAAAACATTAACTACAGAAGTTTTAAGCATTCCGTCAATTTGGGACATTTTATAAACACTACAAGTAATGTATGAAATAAATGAATAAACAAACCAGCCTTCATGAGTTTGACAGTCCATATTACACAATATTTACGTTAAATAAATGGCAAACTGTTGTTGTTGCTGTTGTGGTCTTCAGTCGCAGACTGGTTTGATGCAGCTCTGCAAGCTACCCTGTTCCGTGCAAATCTCTTCATCTGAGAAAACGTTCGGCAACCTTCACCCTTTTAAATCTGCTTACTGTATTCCTCCCTCGGTCTCCCTCTACGATTTTTACCCCATACAATTCACAATTCCTTCTAATCCTAAGTTGACAATTCAACGGCAAAATAGACAAACATATATTATTTTGAAATGTCTGTCTGAAGAGAACAGATATTGATTATTTCCTCTATTAGACGTATTAAATGAACTGTTGTTCATTCGCATTTTGCTACAGTTGTTCTTAACCACAATTGGAAAGTTGAAAGCAGACGCAAATGCGAACGAACTACAGTTTGTCTAATACATCTAGCTGAGGACCATCATCAATGTTTGTTCCCTTAGAAAAACGTTTCATAATAAATATGACAGCCAAGACGGGCTAAAGATGGTTTAAATGTGTCTCATGTTAATTATAGGACACCTGTGCTAGTACCAGAGGAAGCAGGCAACTATGGAGGACTGTGTATGGCCGGGGAACGTTTACGGTTGGCCAAGTGGCCAAGCGGAGGAGTTGGGTTCAAGTCCAGGTCCGGCACAAGTTTTCAATTGTTATAAAATGATATAACAATTTAATAAGTGCACCTGGAAGTCGGAATCAGTCTCAAAATGCGAATCCTCAATACTTCATTAAAAACATATTAAATAGTTGCATGAACGTTGAAAGGAGTAAGCAAAATAATTTTCACTTAAGTTTTGCCTGTCATACAGCCTTGAGCATGTTTTTTTTACAAAATCCTAAGCTATAATTCTGTAGAAATCCAATTCATGAATATTTTGTATCATTTCACTAATCGATATAACATACTGTACTTCTTTTCATATATTTGCTGTAAACGAAAGACTTTGTTTTATCTTTGGAGTATGTCTTGCTCTCGCAGTTGTTGCGTTTAAGGAGTCGTTATGTGACCGTGCAGGAGAGTCGAGGTGTGACTGTCGTGTAGAGCAGTCGTTGTGTGATTATGGTAGAGCTGAGTCGATGAGTAGTGGTCGTGGAACTGTAGGAGTTAGTCTGTCTGTGTGTTAGACTCGAAGAGTAAAATAATTCAGACAGTTTTGAAGAGTCGCAGCCAAGTATGCAGATTGTAATTTTTGTATGAAAATTAGTCTCAAATTAGGTAATGTGTACTTTTCTATTGCTATGTCTGCTAGCTTGTATTTGAACTATTGTAGTTGGTGTTTATTTCTATTGCTAATGAATACTGTTTAGTGCAACCTACATTTATCATTTATCCCTGAGTCATTTTCCAGTGCCTCGTTCCTTTACCAGTTTCAGTAGCTATCCGTTCTGATTATTGTTTCTTATGATAGTGTTGCATATTTATTGTGTTTGTAAATTTATGTGTTAATTAAAACAGTTCAGTATAGGCATTTTGTCGTGATAAATTGGTCTGTTAAAGAGAACAGGAAGTAGTTTGTTCATAAATCCAGTAAAGATTTTCTGAGTCTTAATAAAAGTTCAAATTATTAAGTCTGTCAATGTTAGTAACAGTTAAAGTGATATTTCTTATATGAAATGAAGTAGATCAAGTAAAGAAATAATAAATATTTTCAGTGAGTGATACTTGAAATCTTTACCAGATTTGTAGGACTTTTTTATTACGTTGAATCAGTATGGTAAATAGAAATAAAGGCTCCCTGAGACGGATTTACGTCTCAAATATGTCAAAGACATTATTGATAGATCTGAAGCATTGTCTAACGGTTAAGACGTCTGCCTAGTAAGCATGGAGGTCCGGGTTCGATTCCCGGCCGCACCACAAATCTTAATTCAATGCTTCAGATCTATCAAGTATGGTAAATGTTGTCCAGATAGGCACATTATCAAGTGCAGTGATTTTGGTATCCAATTAATCTCAAATATCTTTGTTTGACATCTTGTTTATTCAAGTGACAAAATTATCATAGTAGTAGCACGCTCTTTTTGTTGGCTCTCGCAGTCGCATTGTGCTTGTATAGTCTGGGAACTGGTATATGGTGCATGCTAACAGATCTGCACTTTTCATTTGCTCATATTGTTTCTCACACACGAGATTAATGTCTAACCCAGTTACGAATTTAATTACTGTTAACTTGTTAACTACTGTACAAATTAAGGTGTTATCCGTTGCGCATCAAACTAAACCACATTTACGTAAGATCATTGCAATTTATTCTAACAGGGCAAAGGAACGTACTATGTCTCATTGCTTAGTCAATTTTTTTGTAACCAAAACAAAAACAACATTTATTTGCGTATTTTACCGGAGACGGTCTCATAACACAAATAGTGACACGCTCGCCCCAGACACATACTACCTACAGCATTCATTCAAAAAAACACACACTACCTTTAACGTGACATATCACGCTGTTTCCAATTACTCAGTTACTGTGCAGAAAACGATGATCTGATTATAGTTCCATAAAAAACTGATAAAACAAGTGTAATAAATCCTTAAATAGATAACAGCGTGTTCCTTTCAAGATGGTAGCTTGACATACTGCGCTATCATCTAAGACACGGTTTGTCTGATATGATGCATTTAAAAGTTGGTAATTTTAATTCTGCTATACTCAGAAATTTTGAAAATTTTGTAATTTTCAAGGTTTTTAAAAATATTGCTGGTGAAAGTTATGCTCAAAAATTTTTGACGTCGTGTATGCCTTCATAATTAATTAGTAATTTGTGATTTATTCCATATTTCTAAGTTAAGAGAGTGCCCCTCTTCTAAAATCCGCCTGAGCGTCCATTAAGACATCCCACTTTGCCCAGCCATCATTGCCCAGCTCACCTTGTGCATGGTTTCGTCTTTTTTAGGTTGTTCACCGTTTCCACCCGAGTCTTATCGGTCCTGAGCGGTTTCTTGGGACTAACCTAAACTACCGTAATAGCTGGTTTTGCCCTGCTGATCACAAGCTACACGTCTCCCCTACATACAAGACTGTTGCCCTGCCTCCTACACAATTCCAGCAATTAGAATAAATAAATATCTGGCATATGGAGCATGTATCTTTTATGACTCACAATGCCTTTATGTAACTTTATGGGTTGTGTAAGGCCTATACTACTGATTCAAAATTGATTTTGTACTCAATGTGACATTATGTACTGTTGGATGCATACTAGCAATTAACTACATAATACTGCCGCTGTGAGCACGTAAGGCATTTTAATACAAACAGTCTGGATAAAACTACCCATGGCGATAAATGAAAGCGTCTTCCATCCTCTCATCACAAATCAGCACCCAGCATCAAGCTGGAGAAATAATGAAGTAACATCCTGTACACCATCTGACGATGAACTGAAAAGGTTCGCAAAAAAATTATCTCTGGCTGCAGTTTTTATGTTATTTATTTATATTTATACGAAGATAGGGCTATATGATCGTTTTTTCTCTGGCACAGCAAAGTAAACACAGTCTAACCATGTCGGGCGTTGCTTCAGAGTGGGCACCACTTGCTGATTGCTCAAAGTCCTGCTTTGGCGTTAAACGACGTTCGGCTCCGTTCTCGCACAGATGAACAACCCTCTCCCCCCCCCTCCCCTGTCAGAGAGTTGGCAACAAGCGCCAGTAGGGGAATGGCCAACGTAGGGCTTGAACACTTGTGTCACTAAGCACGGTTATCATGCCAAAAACGGCAAACTAAAAAGGTTAAGTCATACACCCGGTTGAAATAACAAATTCAAGATACAAGGTGGTGACTACCACGAATTTTTAAGACATATTTTACTTATTACACGGAAACTTTGAGGGGAAATTCGGAAAAAAATTCAAAAATGTCACGATTTTCATATACACTGGTTACTGGGCTTTGGTGGCGTGTAACTAACCATTTGAAACGAAGTGAAAACTTAGTAAAAACATTTTTTGTTGGTAGTTTATTTAAGAAAAAGGGCTACATTCCATTACAATTTTAAACATTTCGAAATTTTGACATTTTTATTTAGGATGATTTCTGGTATGTTAAAACTGAGCAGCAAAACATGTTCAAATGATTGTAAATCTATGGGACTTAACTACTCTGGCCTTCAGTCCCTAGGCTTACAAACTACTCAAACTAACGTATGCTAAGGACAACAAATACTCTCATCCCCGAGTAAGGACTAAAAAATCTTCGACGGCGAGCAGCGGCGAGCTCCGTAGCTAGGCGCCATGGAACGCTCGGTCACTCCACCGCGGTAAGCTGGGCAGCTTTGGAATTGTACTTTTCTCGTACTTTGTGCTGTCATTCATGTCAAGCCAAGAGCAGCGTTTCACATCTGGTAAGTAAGTTACAGCAGGTGAGCACGATCGCGAGGACAACAGTCGTGTCGTGATTCCTCAGTTTCCCACGGCGTATGGCGTATTCAGAAACTTACGGCTAAGCAGCCAGGTATGAAACTCTTGACCTTTTAGGAATTAAGCTGTCATGCTCTGTTTCATTTACACCTACTGTATATTTTCATGAACTAAATTCGAAAAATCTGCTTATAACGAAGAGGAGTAGCCGTTTCTTACAGTTCATGGAAATATGCAGTTCAAAACCAATTGGACGATCACTGCGGGGATAAGAATCACCTACGTCACATAGTTCAGGATATAATTCATAAACAGTGAGGTTCACGAAAACTAACTCCATAACGGAAGACATTTTAATTCACCACGTCTTTACTACTAACTCTCATCGTAATACATGTAACTTGCAAGATGAACACATACCACTACACACATATGATAGTACACTTATACAGCGGGATATATGTCTTCATAAACAGCGAGAAGACTGTTTGCATGTTAGATGTGAGCGAACGTAAAACCAGTTTTAAATATGTTTATTAACGACATATAACGTCTCAAGACACGTACACAAGCGGAACAGTTTACCAGGATGCAGATTTTAAAATCTAAGACAATGAAACAGACAGTAATATCAACTGCACTTTAGAATTTATTTAGCTGTACAATAAAGGGAGTGCAAACAATAACACACAACTAATAAAGAAACTGTAAAATAAATGGCAGTAAAGACATAAATGAATAAGGTTTGTTCAAAATAGAATATCTCAGCAAATTCCCCTTCGAAAACCAATAATAGATCATTACATTAGTTACGGGAACCTTGTATCAACTTCTCATAAAAATCATATTCCAACAGGAACGGTATATCTATGAAATAAAGACATACTTCAAGACCAGTGTCAGAGTCATATTCAGTAAGAAAGCAGATTGAGACACAGGTGTGTATCATGGTTGCAGAACACAAACTTATTTTTAGAAGAATTTAAAAACGGGTAAAAACACATATCAAATCACTGTAAGGAAGAAAGACTGCCATTCAACGTCCCATGAACAACGTGCTCATTAGAGGCGGAGATTCATCTTGTACTGTTTTAAGATTACCTGACATCGTCGGTTTTGGAGGCGATCTGTTTTATGATCTTCAAAATGAAATCCCGAGATCGCAAATTAATAATTTATTGAATGACGACCGGTTTCGGGGAACTGTCACCATCATCTGGTCATGTATATTTTAGAAGATGGTCATCTTATTAAAATGGATATAAAATAATAAGTGCAAGATAGCACTTACATACTACATAAAAATTCACCAAGCTGAAACATGACAGCTAACAAAATACTGTTTTGTTCGGAATAACGAAGGAAATGCACCGTGCCTTTTGAAAGGAACCATCCCGATATTTATCTGTTTAGAGGAATCATGGAAAACCGAAATCTGGATGGCTGGGGGAAGGTTTCAACCGCAGCCGTTTCCAATGCGTGTGCATCGTCCTAATGACTGCGTCACCTTGCTTGGTAGGGACATATCGGTTTGGATTCTCAAGTACTGATCTAATGACATAGAAGGCAAGTAAGGAAAGGAATCACATGACAGTTACAAGAACTGATGGGCAAGGGACTGAAGCAATTCTTGAGAAGGATGTGAGACAGGTTTGTAGTTATCGCGACGTCATTCAACCTTTGCACCGAGTAAAAAGTAAAAGAAGCCAAAGGAAAATTTGGAGAAGTAATCCAAGACCTTTGAGATTACACTGTTACTCTGTCAGAGACACAACAGCCGCAGTGGAGTAGCTGAGCGGTCTAAGGCACCTC
The DNA here is from genome assembly GCA_026315105.1 of Locusta migratoria. NCBI lineage: Eukaryota > Metazoa > Arthropoda > Insecta > Orthoptera > Acrididae > Locusta > Locusta migratoria. The sequence goes on along the minus strand of CM048749.1, from coordinate 108,514,222 downwards.
GCTGCAGAGCGCGCGGTCGAAGGTTCGAGTCCTCCCTGGTGAACGGATGTGTGTCTTTGTCCTTAGGTTAGTTTACCTTAGTTTAAGTAGTTTGTAAGCTAGGGACTGATGACCACGCAGTTTGGTCCGATAGATTTACAAACATTACAAATAAGAGACACAACAGGACGCTGAAGAGCAGTTGAACAAAAGGGATCGTGTCTTAAAATGAGAATAAAAGATTATCATTAACACGTTGACTACCGCAATGACACAGAGGCGCGTCAAAGCCGCCTGCTATGGACGCCGGCGGCCAAACAACATCCAACGTGTTAAGAAAAACAAAGGTGTAATGCAGTTAAACAAGACGATGCCAGCGGAGTTAGATTACTAAACGAGGCAGTAGAAGGCGAATATGGATGAGTTCCGCAATTTCGGTAGGATAATAACCTCCTTCGGGAGTATATAAATTGTAGATTGACAGTGGTAAGACGGCAATGGCGTGGCACTCAACGGTAATCACAGGCACTGTCTAAAACTGCACTGAAGCTGCACTCATATTAATTTGTAAGAATGGAGTGTAGTGTGAGGTTAACTTTATTAACAGTGTTTACAATGCTAAGATTACATAGTATAGAATACTAGCTTAAACCCGCGGCTCCGCTCGCGTGTTGGTAGATCAAATCACACGTAAAAATGCACTCGATTCGAAGAATCCAATCACGAAATTCAACAATAATTATTGTAATAATATCACAGATCAATCACTTGATGTAATGCGTGAGGTGTCAAACCGATTTTTTTAAACAGAAGTATTAAAAGAAATTTCTTTTTACTCCTTTATTTATTTATTCTTATATTTCCTTATTCTTATGCTTATCCTTACAGAGAAAGAGTTAAAGACATTGTAGCACGCATGAACCAAAGACATGGCCTCTGGCATCACCTTTCGCTGTATGTAACCTCCTTCATATAGAGTCGCAAACGTCATCGCTGGGCTTCAATCCGATTTTTTTTTTTTTTTTAATAATTTGACGACTTCCAACTACCATATCTTTCACCCCCTTATAGCATTCGGCATTGAACTGCTATAGTGTACAACGGGAGACTTCGGACAACAATTACACACAGACCATTCGTTTGCGTTCTGTAGTTTTCGCTGTAGAGCGAAATATTAACACACACTCACACACACACACACACACACACACACACACACACACACACACACACACACACGTAGAATTTTCTATACACCGATAACTTTCCATCCCAATATACTCCACCCTTTTATCATTATCCACCCTCAAGCAACAATGCAACCAATAAAACCATTTTCAAAGAGTAAATATAATTTTCAAAGAGTAATAATTATTGTTCCGCATTTCGCGTTACATCCTTCAAATTGCTAAATATCTATCAGATCGCTATAAAACCCTGCCTGAAACCTCCCTCATGTAAAAATTAGTAACAGTACAGATATTTAAGTCTCTGCGTCTTGTCGTTCGAACGTAATAAGCGTACACCGAACGGACATTCATATTAATATGTATAGATAAATAGCTATCTGATCGCTATAAAACCGTGCCTAAAGCCTTTCCCGGGTAGACATTAGCAACTGTACAAATTTTTAGCTCTTTATGTCTTGTGGTTCAGACGGATAAACGCACACCGAACAGACATTCACATTTATAGATATAGATAGCATATTATTGTAGCTATGTAAATACACGACATTTATTAGGTGAGGGAGAGAAAGATGTTTTCGATAAGCAAGCTGTACCATATTACCACAGTCTTACACACACAGTCGCGACACTCATTGCTGGGGAAGTGGTTACCAACTGACAGTTGCAACGACACTGGAGCTCCTGTACCTGGGCCGGTGAAATATTGCACTTGCCATTTCACGCTACGTCCAATTAGGTTGGCAACCCTGCAATTACTATATTGCAACAGCAGCCTTTATACACATGGCAGACGATACGGTATTCAGTGCCATCTCGAAAATGTAAGCTACTGAGCACGAAAAGTGCATGTAATAACACGTTTTTGAACTGCTACCATACGTAAATAGCTATATGCCGGTAGGCAGCAGCAACATCATTTTATTCGGCTCGTTGATAATGTAACTCGTGAATTTCGTGCATTGTCTGTAGCTATTTGATCTGTCTTTTCGGCAGCAAAGCGACGCCGATACCCTAACTGCACCGGTACATTAGCACTAACAGGAAAATTACATAGTCTGGCCCTAAAAGCATAGCTGAACTAACCGCCAGTGTTGACGGAGACGTAGGACATAAATTACGATTGTCGCAAAAGCTGTAAGAGGTCGCTAATAGAAGTCTATTATCTGTCATAAGCGAGATTGCAGGTTTTAGTTAACACGCACAGCTGTATAATCATGTATATATCGACTGAGAGACTGAAATTATGCGCGTATGAAGCGCTCTGCTACGATGTGAAACACTGCGCTGTGTCTCCAATATCAGCCCTATGCGTAATAGTGGCAGCATGTATTATGAAGCACATGTTATCGTAATTTTTACCGAATTTCTTACAGTAATTTCTTATTTCTCTGATACATCAACACATTCGAGTTGTTTATTTTGTAATCACGTCAGTAATTTTTTGGCCCACTTCAGCTTAGTAACACTAAAATTGGGCCTTTTTCGATGGCATTTTACAGCTTGAAATGTAATTGTAAATAATTCCTAGAATATTCGTCTCAGACGAAAATTGTAGAGGGTAACGTTCTCTACTATTTTTCTCACGTAAGTTTTTTTATATGTCGCACCGTTTTTTTGTAAACTTTATGGCGAGGTGACAGCGTGTGTCTGTCTGCAACATGTACTCTCGATGTAGATCGTGACGTTCAACTGATCGGCACCAAATTTTACAGGCGTATTTGATAGTCATCAGAGACGATCATAACCGGATGCCGCTCGGGAGCGGCAGTATATCTACATCTATATACGTACATCGCAATCCATCCAAAGTTGCGTACCTATTACCACTGCTAATTCCATATTTTTGTGTTCCACTACCCCATGGGAAACGAGTGTTCATAAGCATCTGTACGAACCATAATCTCACTGATCTTATCTTTGTGGACTTTACGCGAAATGAAAGTTGGCGGCAAAAGAATTGTTCTGAAGTCCAAATTTCAGCCCTCTAAATTTCGACTGCCCTCTAGCGACGTTTATTTAAGTTCCAGAAACATCTCAGTAACACTCGGGCATTCATCGAACCCACCAATAACAAACATAATCGCCCGCCTCTGGATTACTTCTAAATCTTCTGTAAACCAATTTAGTTGGGACCCCAAATACTTTAGCAATACTCAAGATGGGGACGCACAAGCGTTATATATGCGGTCTCCTTTACAGATTAATAACATCTAACCAAAATTCTTCCAATGAAACGAAGTCGACCATTCACCTGTCTTACGTTTTATTTCATATCGCTGTGCAGCGTTGCGCGTAGATATTTGACACGACTCTGTCAAACAGCACACAACTAATGTTGTATTCGAGATTACGATATTATTTCTCCTACTCATCTGCATCATCTTACATTATTCTACATTTAGAGCCAGCTTCTATTCAGTACACAACCCAGAAATTTGATCACAGATATCCAGCATCATACTATAGCCATTCAGTGACGACACCTTCCTGTACTTATCAGCATCATCAGCAAACGGACTCCGATTCAACTCACTCTGTCAGATTATTTATACAAATGGAAAATAATAACGGCCCTATCACACTTCCATTGAGCACTCCTGATAATACCCTAGTCTATGATGAACACTCGCCATCATGGAGAACGTACTGGGTTGTATTTTACTTAAGTAGTCTTGTAGACACTTACATATTACGCTACCTATTCCATATACCTTCGTCAGCAGCCTGCACTACGATACCATGTCAAACGCCTTAGAAAATCGAGAAATATCGAGTCTGCTTGTTGCCCTTGATCTATAGCTCGCAAGATGTCATAAGAGAATAGGACACGCCGAGTTTAGCATGATGGATGCTTCTTAAAGCCTTGCTGATGCATGGACAGAAGCTCTTCTATATTAAAGAAATTTACTATACTAGAAATGAGACTAGGTTCAAAAATTTTACAGAAAACGTATGACAATAAGGATCTGTAGTTATGTGGGTCCTACTTTTGCTTGTCTTATGCATGGGAGTCATCTGAAACTTTTTCAGATTCTCGGAACTTGACGCATGATCAAAAATTCGCGATAAATGCAAGATACGCGAGGAGCCAATACCACAGAGCAGTCTTTGTAAAACAGAATTGGTGTCCTATCTGAACCTGGTAACTTATTTGTTTACAACTCTCATAATAACTGAAACTTCCTAGCAGATTAAAATTGTGTGCCGGAACCGGGAGTCGAACCTTGTACCTTTGCCTTTCGCGGGCAAGCGCACTACCGACTGTACTATCCAGACAAGACTCACGATGCCGCCTCACAACTTTACTTCCGCCAGTACCTCGCCCCCTACTTTCCAAACTTCACAGAACCTCTCTTGCGAACCATGCAAGACTATCACTCCTGGAAGAAAGGATATGGCGGAGACATGGCTTAGCCACAGCCTAAGGGATGTTTCTCATAATAGCTGTTTTCCTACACTGGCTATTATATGTGAGTTTGAAAAACGTTTCAAGGTAAATTTGTTCAAAATTTAAAATGGATTAAGTTTTGTTTGGATTTTTGTCGATATTCTGACTCGGAAGGATGCTACACACGTCTAAAGACGTAATTCTTTATATAGTTCTACCGTCATGTCATGAATTGGAAGTTTGAAGAATGAATTGAGAATTTTATTTGATCTAGAGGTAAATACGTCATAAGAAGATACCTTGTTATGAAGAAATAAAACCTTATAAAAGTCTTTAATTATCAATGGCTAAGATTCATTGATTCAAGATTGGTATTATTTCGTTATTTCCGAATGTATCCCAAAAATACACTAGTTAAAATAATTAGACGACGTGCTGAGATAGTTAGGTTCTGAAGTGGTATCTTTGGCAGTATGAAGTAATCTGGTTAAAACAAATTTATTTCATGCTATAGAGTGGTGGCAACATGTAAGGAATCAAGAATCGTAAACATCCTTACATGCCATTTTTATGTACTCACACAGAACTGCCTTGTTTTAATGAGTAGTTTCATACCCCACAAATGGTGTTGGTAACTAGAAACAGTAACTTATGTATTAGCAAAAGTCATTGTGTCTAAGTACGCTGTATCTATTACAAGACTGCTGCCGGACAGATAATTGAAACTTCATGGCGTGGTAGGGTATGAAGCTGAGATCACTCACTGCGAATGACTATGGATGGACCCACGCGGGAGGTTGCCAAGTGAAGGGAGGATTTTTAGAGACGATAATGATCTGCGCTGGCTGGTACATGTGTGGGCACAGGGCGACCCAGTGACTCAACCCCAGCCATCGTTTCCCGAAGTTAATACAGGAGGCGTGATAGCTAGACGCCAAGGAAACTTGTGTCAGTTATTAACCTGACAGGTTCGTAACATTAACTTCCATTGGAGGAACGTGTTGTGGTAAAAAAACCGGCGATGCTACGACGCTTCTCATACGTCGCTTGTGAAAGGTGCATTTCCTGCTAACTGGGGAGGAATGCTGTGATACGAAAAGACGCCTTTTTTTAGGTGACTGCCGCTGGCATGACACTGGCCATTAGTGAACCAATTTGGGCGATCACAGGGTGGACTACTGTGAATACTTAGCAACCCCCTGTGATTTTACCTATGGCATAGCAGCACACAGTGCCAAGTGTTGAGTTGCAGGGTTCACCTGTAATTATGGCACTTTCACAGAGTGAGCAGTGGAAACTTTTGACCACCCACAATAATTACATAATTACGTACCCCTCCTCCATGCTCCCTCTGACTTCCACTCGAATGAATGCAGGAAATGGTGAACAATACCATACTTAGGACAAATGTTACAACAAGCATCTAATCCACTGAAATCCTGCAACTACAGGGTTTCCTACCACAGCAAAAACACCACAGCTCAGTGTACCTTTAATATCAAAGACAAGACTCCTTAACTAAACAACAGTGGAGTGTATAAAATTACTTGTCAAGATTGTGATAAGTTTTATATTGGTCAGTCAGGCAGTGGCATAGCAGCTAGACTAGCTGAACATGAACGCAGCTGGAGACTACAAAATCAGGAGTCCACATTTGCTGAGCATGTACTGAGTGAGGGACATAACTACCATTCACTGTTTCAAGTCCTTCACTTAGCAAACAAGGGCCAAAAACGTAACCTATTAGAAGCTCTTGAAATCAATAAACACCTAGCCCATAGCCCTTATTTAGCATTAAATGATCAAACACAACTAAACAGTTCACCCCTATTGGATTTCACTTAATTCATCCCTGAGTTACATTATCTTCTATCCTATTAGTTCCAGTCTCTTCATACATTTTCTCATAGTACAATCAGTTACCAAATTTTTCCATCAACTCCCCCACTGGACGTTCCATTCTTCCATTACAAAAAACTTAAAACCCTAAATTAAGACCTAGCTTTTTATTTATTTGTATAACTAATAGATTAAAGTCAGACAATCACAGTTTCAATATTAATTCTACAAACTGAATTCCAAACCTGGCCTTACAACTGTCATATAATTATCGCGCAAAATTATTATCAAGGCACTTATAGATATTTATTTATCAGCATTATCAGTTTGTTTTTAATAGTAGGTAGTTCCAGTTCCCAGGTTATATTCAGATTTATTCCTTGTTTTATCCTCCACACATTATATATTCATTTATTACTGTTTAGTTTTTAAGTTGATAACTGTAATAATACAATGCCAAAGAAGTGTTGTACTATGTTTGTCGATGTAAGTGGAGACATTTGTCATCTCTTCCCATACTGTATCTGAACATTGTAACCTCTTTGTCACAGCAGTCAATACTCTGAAGATGGCCTAAGATGGCCTAATAAGCCGAAAACCGGTTAAGTAAACAAAAATAAACTTGTAGAACACACACATTTTTTTTTTTTTAATTTAATTACATAATGTCTGCAGACGAAAGCGAGAAGGCACGATGGTGAGAGCGGTTGCTGAATAAGCGTACCCTGCCATATTAGTTTTGATTAGGGAAGTGGGACTTGATTTTATCAAGGTTTATAGAAAGTTTTGGCTGATTTATTTCAGCTACAGATTTAAATAGATAGAATTACATAGTCACAGCCGATGCCCAACACATCGAAAGTAAATCGTGCCCTAACGCAAGGACAATTTTTGTTTCGGCAAAGTCGTTTCCATGCAACAACATCATCACCAGCACAACACTATACTCCATATACCGCGACAGCCTCTGTTAGTTCATTTTATCAACTGTAAATTCAAGTGTAGGCTGGCCTCAGTCACACTCTAATAGATATTTTTCTTCTGATACTTGCTATTATTTCAATGTGCTTTAGGTTGTAAAAACAGTACCATTAATTATCTAACCATGTCCTCTTTTTTATTATTATTATTATTGCATTTGTTTACTAAATTTATTATAACTTGATTTGTCTTTGGGTTTCAGAATTTTTTTAAATAATAAACTAAATTTTTACCTCTCATTAGAATAGCAGTTTCATTTTACTGTACACCGCTTGATAACACACTCCTGCATCGGGTGTGATCATTTAGCAATAATTATTTATGTTTCTACTCACAAAAGTGGTCGTTCGATTCATTCTGAGAACAGTTAAGAACCAAATCTAAGACATGGAGGGCCATAAGGAAGGCGCAGAGGGAGAAGGCCGCAGATATTTTGGGGTCGAAAAGTGTAATTTCCAGAACCACGACACAACTTCAGACAACAATAATTGTAAATAAGAAGGCAAGTCCAAGTTCATCCACAGGTATGATCGCCAAGAGATGAGTGCAACTCAGATGCAGTTCACCCTCCGGACATCAGCAGAATGTGCAAAATCTCCACAAAACATCCGAAGTTGCCTTTGGGAATCTATACTGAGAGAGGCCAATGGTGCGTGTGTCCCTCTAAAGTCACGAAAACTTTAGCACGGAGAAACTGGGAGAAGGAACACCAGGAATGCAGTTGTAATAAATGTTGCCAGGTTCTGTTCAATGATGAGTCAAGATTTTGTGTTCATATAGACAATCGTCATTCTCTCCTCAAGAGAGAACGTGGAATTTGGAACAATCCTGTGTATATACCATGGCGGTGGCGGACATTTTGCAATCTTACCAGCACCTCCAATAACAGCTGCAGAGCTTGATATTACACTGATGGAAGAAGGGCCAAATATATCTCAACAGTTGACTGATGAGTTCATATCGTCCGTACCACGCAGATGTGCAACTATACTGGCCATCCGGGATGATCACACACACCTATTAGAAAGAAAGACAAATGACTTTTTGTATATTATGTTTGCCCCTTGGTGCCTCGTTCTAAGTAAAAGCCATGTGAACCTTAAGTGAAGGATAACATACACAAATTACAATTGCGTTAAATATCTAAATAATGAAGATGTTCGTGTGGCATTTATGACTGTTAGACCCCAACTGGTGCAAGTGTTTTCACCTTATGTCACTTCGGAGAATTGCGTGTGGAAGACAACACAGCACTGGAGAAAATCGGGAATCGAACTTTGTGCCCCTGCGTGATAACCCACTACATTAGCCACTAGACTTCAGATGCGACCAATATCTCAATAATATCTCTTGACATTGTGATCTCGACGCGAAATGTAAGTAGGTGGCAGCAATATCGTACTACACACAGCTTCAAATTCCGAACCCTCTAAATTTCCTTTGCGCCTCTGCTACATCCGGGCGCCGTCACTCAGCGCGCCCTGTCGGGGGGCTGAACGCCCTCTGTAATAAGTTGAGCCAACCATTCAACGAACAAACTAAACGAACGACCACGAACCATAGATCTACCGGATGGAAAAAAAAGCTTCACAGTGGTAGAGTGCCAGACTACAAATCAAAAGTCGCGGGTTCGATCCCGCCAGATCCTAGGATTTTTATCTGTCGCTTTCCACTTCTTTACCCTCGGGCAGTATTGCTCATGTGAAAAACACCGAGTAGCACCGTGGTTCGAAACCTACGTTAATCTGTTGATCCTCCTATAACTGGCTGGGTAAGTCAGTTCGAAGATCGGAGGAAGGCAACGGCATACCATCTCCAAACAGAACGATACCTAGTAAGGAACTGTGGTGTTCAAACTAATCTTCGGATTGTTGACTGCTTTACTTTTAAATTTTCTCAACAGAAATTCACGAAAAGAAAGTCGTCTTTCCTCCAGCGATCCCCCATTGAGTTGCCGGAGCATTTCCGTGACACAGGCGAATTAGTCGAACCTATCAGTAACAAACGTAGCTGCTCGCCTCTGAACTTCTTCTATGTCTTCCTTTAAACTGATCTGCTGCGGGTCGCAAACACTTCAGCAATACTCAAGACGTATTCGGACAAAGGTTTTATACGCGGTCTCCTTTAAAGATGAAGTACACCGTCCCAAAATTCTCAATAAACCGAAGTCGGCTGTCCGCCTTACTCACAACTGTGCTTACATGTTCGTTCCATTTCATACTGCTATGCAATGTTACGCTCAGATATTTGAACGACACGACTGCATCAAGAAGCTCACTACTAATGCTGTATTCGAATATTATGGGATTGTTTTTCCTACTCATATGCATCATCTTACATTTTTCTACTTTGAGAGCTAGCTGCCATTCATCGCACCAACTAGAAATTTTGTCTGTCATCCTGTATGCTATTGCAGTCAGTTAAAGACGACATCCTCCCATACACCACAGCATCATCAGCAAACAGCCGCAGATTACAACTTAACTCTGTCCATCAGATCATTTATTTAGATAGAAAATAATAGCGATCCTATCACACTCCCCTGGGGCACGCCTAATGATACGCTCGTCGCTGATGAACACTCGCCGTCGAGAACACGGTACTGCGTACTTTTACTTAGGAAGTCTTCCAGTCAGTCAGAAATGTGTGAACCTATTCGATAAGCTCGTATCTTCGTTAGCAGTCTGCAGTGTTGTTCAAATGTTTGTTTACCTTATGGGACTTAACTGCGGGGTCATCAGTTCCTAAACTTACAAACTGCTAATAATATATACTAAAGACAACACAAACATCGGTGCCCAAGGGAGGATTCGAACCCCAACAGATAACGGCCTCGCGCATCTGAGCATAGCAACTTAATGCGCTCGGCTACTCCAGCGCGGCGAAAGTAAGTAAGTACCAGGAGTAAGACAAACGCTTTTCTAGAATTGGTACTTTCACACCTCGTCCCCAGTACATTATATAGTGTCCAATACACAGGCAAGCATCATTACAGCAGAAATTAGTTTATTGCACCAACGGAGAGGCATGCTAAATTTAAACGAACACAAAATCCGCAGGATTTGCGATCCTACAGCGAAGCTCGAAATTTAGCGAGGATGCGAGATGTCTACAATACTTTTCACAACGGAACTCTTTTTCGGAATTTGACTGAAGACTCAAAGAAATTTTGGCCGTATGTTAAATATAATAGGGGCAAAACAGATGTAATACTTTCACTACTTGATACTAATGGTGATCCTGCCGATGATAGCGCTACTGAAGCAGAGTTACTAAACACAGCTTTTCCAGCTATTCCAGGTTTCGAATTACAGAGGCCAGAATGAATAATGTTGAAGTAGATATCTGTCGAGTAGTGAAGCAACTTAAATCACTTAACAAGGACAAGTCTTCTGGTCCGGGCCGGCCGTGGTGGCCGAGGAGACTGAGGCGCTTCAGTCACGGTCTGTACGGCCACTACGGTCGGGGGTTCGAATCCCCCCTCGGGCATGGATATTTGTGCCGTCCTAGTTCGTAAGTAGTTCGTAAGTAGTTTGTAAGTTTAGGGACTGATGACCACGTAGTTAAGTCCCATAGGCTTTACAAACATTTGAACATTTCTTCTGGTCCGGACTGTATACCCATTAGACTTCATTTTGATTATGCTGAAACGTTAGTTCATTACTTACCAGCCATATACAACCGCTCGCTAAAAGAAGGATCTGTACCAAAAGACTGGAAAGTTGCACGAATGACACCTATATACAAGAAAGGCAGTATGAGTAACCAACTAAACTACAGGTCTGTTTCATTGAAGTCAATTTTCAGCAGGGTTTTGGAACATACCTGTATTCAAATATTATGAATTATCTTCAACAGAATAATCTATTGACCCAAAGTCAAAACGGACTTAGAAAACATCGTTCATGTATGAGTGCTATGGACAGTGGTTCTCAAATTGATTCCGTATGCACGGCCACTACGGTCGAGGGTTCGAATCCCCCCTCGGGTATGGATGTTTGTGTTGTCTTTAGCGTAAGTTAGTTTAAGTTAGTCATGTAATTAGTGTGTAAGTCTAGCGACTGATAACCTCGCAGTTTGCTCGCATAAGACCTCAAACACATTTGAACATTTCATTTATTTATTTATTTTGGTTCCGTATTTCTTGATTTCCTGAAGGCTTTTGACAACGTTCACCACAAACGGCTTTTAATCGAATTGCGTGGTTATGTTATACCGTCTCAAATTTGGCACTATACAGGGATTTATTGTCAGAGAGGACACAGTTTGTAGTAATCTATGGTAAGGCATCAACTAAAACAGATTTGATATAGGGAGTTCTACAGCGTAGTGTTATTTGTCCTGTTCTGTTCCTTGTTTACGTAAACGATTTGGGAGAAAATCTAAGCAGCTCTCTTACATCGTTTCCAGATAACGCCGTCATTTAACGTGTAGTAAAATCATCTGAAGATCAAAACTAACTACAGAACGATCGAAATAAGATATCACTACGGTGTAAAAATTGGCAATTGACTCTAAAAAATGAGAAGTGCGAAGTCATCCACATTAGTACGAAAAGAAATCCGTTAAACTTTGTATACAAGGTAAGTCAATCAGAACTGAAGGCCGTAAACTCCACTAAATACCTAAAAATTACAATTACTTCAGACTTAAACTGGAAAGAACGCGTAGATAATGTCGTGCGAAAGCAGAACCGCGGACTGCGTTTCATTGGCAGAAACAAAATATGCAACAGAACTACAAAAGAAACTGCATACGCCCCGGCGGTGGATTGGCCAAGCGCATAGAGGCCCTATCCTCCGATGCACGAGGCCGTTCCTCGTCGGGGATTTGAATCCCCCCTCGGTCATGGATGTTTGTGTCGTCTTTAGTATAAGATAATTCATAAGTAGTTTGTAAATTTAGGACTGATAACCCGCAGTTAATAACCCTTAAGTTTCACAAACATTTGAACTGGCCGTCATTTAAAGAGATTGCAGTAGGAAAGATAAACTTTGTTTACAAGATAAAGCAATCGAATTTTAAGTGCGTTAACTTCACTAAATTCCTAGGAATTACTATTACATCAGAATTAAACTGGATTAACACCTAGATAATGTCGTTGTAAAGTCAAAACAGAGACTGCGTTTTATTTTAAGAACGGTTAAAATAGGCAACAGAACTAGAGACTGCATTGCTGCCCAGTGTGGGAGACTTATCAGGTGAGTTTGACGGAGGACGAAAGGGTCCAAAGAAGGGCAACCCGTTTTGTATTGTCACGATACAGGGGAGACAGCCTCAGGAAAATGTCACAGGATCTGGGATGGGAATTAACGCCGGCGTTTATCGCTACGGTGTGAGCTACTTATGAAACTCCAATCGCCAACATTCTCCTCTGAATGCTGAAGTTAATTTTTATTTCACATCTACATAGGTAGAATTAATCATCACAATAAAATACTAAAATCAGAGCTCAATGGGGAGATTCAGGTGTTCTTTTTTCCCGCGCGCTATTCGAGAATGGAACGGGAGATTAATAGTATAATGGTGGTTCGATGAACCGTCTGCCAGGGACTGAAATGTGATTTTCAGTATATCCCATGAAGATGTAGAATCGAAACTCGTATTCTTTGACAGGATGAAGAAAAAATCATTTTACCAGTCACTTGTATAAAATTCCTTGCGTTTCAAAATATCCCACAACTTAAACCTGTCAGAAATGAATCTTCTAGGCCGCTGATCTAAGCGTCACTGAAGCCTGTCAGTGGCGAGGGTCACCAATGATGGACGCCGAGAGGTACTTCACATGGGTTAAGCAACACTCGCCCAGAGGCAGAGAGTCGGAACTGGCTTTTTCTGCCTATGCACCATTAGCAGGCGGTGACAGGATATAGACATTCCTACCTAGTGGCCGAATAGTTTCCGGATGAGTGTAGTTTTGGTAGTGGCAGCGCGGTGATCAGGCGCTTCGTCTTCCGTCTGGTGGCACCTTTCAGCATCGCAATGTCGTGATCGATGCAGGGTCTGAGTGGACAGCACACGTGTCCATGCTGTATGTAGCGTTGCTGCTCCAATAGGCGAAGTCTCCGATACGCCGCCTAATACGTGGCGCGTAATAAATCGAAAACTGAGGTAGAATCGCCAGTACAGCATTTACAAGCCTGAAAACGGCTTTACTTGTCAACTGACTTCACCTCGTCCCATCGTTCGAGAAGGCTTAAAAGCCTAGAGCTTGAAATTTTTCTGTTAGCGTTTGCATCCTATAAATGACGCTCTTACGCTGTAACTTTATTTGGTTACTTAAACTGCTGCAACGCACAAGACAGATTTATCGCAGTACTGGTGCGTCTGTCTACCTCAGTTTCCAATTTATTTACTTACTCACCCACGTATTTCTGATATAAAAAATATTCATTTCTCTGGTGCTGCTTTACTAGTGTTGCGTTCTAATACAAAATCGGACAAGCAAACTGTAACTTTGCTTAGATTGCAATCGAATTGTAAATAGAAAGAGGTCCGGTTAAAATGTGTACACGGATTTAAAAAGTCTGATGTTTTCGCAAATTGCGAATTAATATCTGGATATTTAATATTTACAGCTCCAGTCCATCAGCAACATCTCTTCCTTTAGAACAGACATATCATATTAAACCGAATACGTTTATAAATTTTCCTGTGGTTGGACAATGCCTTACAGCTGAACCGTACACGTCTGCTTTCATGCCCAGTAGCTAAACTCACTAGCAATATAGTATATCCGAGAACCTGCACTGACGCAGTCTATATTTGACTAGAATTGCAAAATGAAGATTAAAACGTAACTGTTTTATTCTACAGTCTGACGTAGACAACAGCAGAGAATCAACATGAATAACGTTTCTTCGAGAAGAACGGTTACACTTATGTTCAGATAAAACAGAACACATTAAAAGACTGCAAATAACAAGTACGTTTTCATACTGATTAGTATGCTCGTTTCAGCATATGCTTTGTTGCCTACAAGGAACAGGACATACCATAGCAGCCTAACGTCATCGTCGCATGTAAGGCGCTGATGGCATCCTGTGGTATAGCCGTATATTGTTCCGTTCACCAAAGTTCTACTGAGGTGGTTGACACTGGGTTGCGGTGCTACACCCGTAATTTCACCTTGCTCCACATATTTTCGATTGCGTGGCGACATCCATTGACACCAATATGGCACGTGTTCGTGCGTTGGGTGACTGAAAAATGGCGCCTGCCTGGGATGTCAGAATCTGATGTCGCACGTGATCCCAGACCACGTCCGCAGCTCACAACCGCCAGCCACTTCATTTTATTAAGTAGCCAGTATCTTTGTAAGTAACTTACTACGACATGAGTACATTAAGCTCTAAGTCAGTGTTTTTCAACCTGTGGGTCGCGATCCCCCCCGCGGGAGGGAGGGAGGGGTCTCAAAGTCTTGCCCGGGGAAGAGGGGGTTCAGCGTCACAGTAGGAAGAATATGCACCATAGAATAACTAGAGGTTGAGCGTAGGAGTAGACGTAATTGATATTTATTTTATGTCAAAATTACGAACTTCCTTGTGTAACATTAACTATGAATTGAATGAAGCATAGATAGTTGTATAATACAGTGTGTTAATGAAGAATAATTGGAAAGCCTGAAAACATTTCACAAATTAATCGAACATCATAGAATAAGTGATTGTGAAAATTCGAAGAAATTCTACTTCCTTACAAAATGTCTATTAAGTGGGACCTTTCTGAGTCTTTTCTGATATGCAACACACTTGAAACGCAAAATATATTTTTCTGCCGGAAATTATGAAAGATAGGATAATGCTTTCAATTTCGAGAAATATAGATATCAAGTTTCGTCCAAAAATTTAATAGAAATCTGTAGGTAAATAAAGTTTAAATTTGTTTCCTTTGACATAAGAGGGGGGGGGGGAGGAGGTGTCGCCAGGGCTCGTATATTCTAAAAGGTTGAAAAACACTGCTGTAAGTGTAAACTTCTTGTGTTATATTGTTATTTTCTGATGAAGACACTCATAGAGGTGTCTAAATCAAATCAGTTACAATCACTTTAAAGAAGCTTGTTGGCCTGTATTTCGTTATACTATAAAATATGTATTTTCGGTAAATAAATCAAATGGCTTTATAATTCCATCTGCAATTAACGTTAAAAACTACGTAAAATATTATGAAAAGATACTGGATTTCCTTGATAGAATTGAAAGGTGAAAGATAAACTCTTAGTCAAGATATCTAGTACTGCAGAAGAATGCTAAACATGAGATAAGGTACATCGTGTGACTAGTGATGAGGTGTGGAACGGAACTGGGAATAAAAGAAGTTTCTGGCATATCTTAATAGAAGATATCGATTCTTACAGAACACTCGGAGACATTAATAAACCTTCAATTTAGTATCAGAGGGAACAGCGTGGGGTAAAAGTCGCGGAAGGAGAGCAAATCAGCAGAACCAAATTGATCCAGGTTGCGGTCTGTGTTCAGTGATGAAGATGCTTGCATAGTATAGAGTAGAGAGCTACCCCAAACCAGTCGACCGAATTAACACCGAAAGATCCGAATATGACTTATTTTTAAGAAATTGGTTATATAGTAACAACGCACGTTTGTACGAAAATTGCAAAGCATTTGGTCAGGAACTTTCGGAAATTTGCATTTTCGAACATTTGAGAATTTTATATGCGTACAAACGTAAATATTTGTTTGTTCAAAATCTCAAACCTACGAAAGATCCTATCCAAATTTCCTAATCGCACTGCGCATGCGATTTCGCACATATATTTAAGTACACAGTCAAATGACACCTGGTATGTGTGTAATGTATATGTAGTAAATGGGGACTTTTTAAACATGGAAACGTTAATTTAATCAGATTCCTTAATCTTAGAATGTTCTTAACCGTCTACTTCGAAATTTTGACACAAGTTTGTATTTTAATACAGAGAGGCATTTCCGTTATTTTTTATTAATATACGGTACATAATATTACATTAGTCGTATACAAAATTAGGTAAGTAGAATCGCGCGTCTAAAACAACGCATAAATCTGTAAAATTTCGAAGCTTTCGATCAAGACGTTTGGTAAAGATAAGATTTCTTGTAATCCTGAATACGGCTCAAGGTTAGACTGGGTTAGAGAGGTAGCAGGCTAGGTGACGTTTTGATGTTGAGTGGGGGCAGACGTACATTAACAGCGATAATGTGGTGAGGGGAAGTAAAGGGAGACGCAGGAGATGGAGATGTACAGAAAGAGGGGGAAGGGGTACCGGATTGATAAAGAAACGACAGGAGAGAAAGATTATGCGAAGAGATGAACAGGAAAAGTGTAGGATGGGATGCAAGCAGAGGGGAAGGAGGACGGTGTGAACGAGGAACAGAGAGAAGGAGGGGGGACAGAGATAAGGGGGAGCATGGAGGGCAGGATGTGTATCTCTCCCCCTCCTCCCCCCCCCCCCCCAGGGGGCTCACCGCTCTGTGGTAAGTATGAGCGTGGCGAGCACGGGGACCCAGCCTTTGTGCCACTCTTTCTTTTCTGTGTTACACGACGCTTCTCCAACTGTCCTTTTCCGCTCTCTTGGGGACCGTGTCTGTGTTTCCTTCGGGGAGCCGAAGTTCCAAAGTTTGTGGATAGAGCTCTTCTTTCACCTCTTTCTTTGCCTCCGCATCAGCGTTTGAGGCTCCTCCTCCTACTATTTCTTTCTTCCTCCTCCCTGTACGCACCTGAAGGCCACCCATATGGGTGACTGGGTAATGCGTAAGTCCCAGCCCCGGGCTGGCATGTGGGGTGCATGCGTACCCCCTGGTTAAGGCCAGGCCAGGGGAGGGGCGATTGACTGCGCTGATACCTTCCAGATTCGCCGATTGGTCCCTCCGTCTGTAGATCGGGAGGTGCGACCTGGGGTGGGAAGAATCACTCAAGGCGGGTGTGCTTCCGTTGGGGACCCCAAGCAGGAAGGATCGTGCCATCGGAGACACCGGCAATCGTGGAGGATACATCCGCGATGGTTTACGTTAAAAAAAGAAAATTTAAAGAGTCTCTGGAAGTTGACATACAGGATAGTAGTGTATCTGAACAGAAGCATTTACAATCGACTTCTAAGTTCCTTGTGGTTACCCGTTCTGAGGAAGGACAATCCTTCTCTTCAGTAAACCCATTTATCATTCAGAAAGGGGTTGATGCCATTGCCGGCCCAGTTATAACCTGCAACACTACTGTTGGAAACAGAAAGTGGCTCCCAGGCACAGCGGCTGCTCAAGGCTAATTTGCTCCACAGTTACCCAGGTCGTGTTGAGATTCATGTAACCCTCAATTATTCCCGGGGGGTAATTTATTTATTTATTTATTTGTTTATTTAGCCTGATCAGATTAGGGCCATCAGGCCCTCTCTTACATCGGACCAGGGTTTTACACATATAGTATTTCTTTACATGTGAGTTACCTATAACATAACAATGATTTTACAGATAAACAATTAATAACATAATTTATACAAGTTGATTACATGTAAAAGGATGTAAATAAAAGATATTGACTTAATTCTAATAGGATTAATACTAGTAGTACCACTGAGACACCTTCTGCTGCTGTTGGTGTAATAATAGAAGTAACAACGTTGATATTAGCAAGATATAAGATGTAGTTTTGAATATATATCGACTGGTTAAGACATGGCTAATTCTGACAGAAGGAAGTTAAGAAAGCTGTACCTGGCGAGAACAATGGCAGTAGGAGAATATCTGGGAGGAGGAATGGATGTGACGTACCTGGACCGTAGAGTATTAAAGACTGACGTAATTATTGCTTTAGTAGGTAATCCATTAACTGTCGTTTGAAGCTGGCAGTGTTATTCAGTTCTCTGATATACTGAGGTAGATTGTTACAGAGCCTGGTTCCTGCTACTGAAAAGGATTTTGAGAAACCGGCTGAGTGATGGATAGGGACAGAAAGGGTTTTGCTCTGACAGGAACGAGTAGTTCTGTTATGTTGATCAGATAAGAGTGTAAAGGTCGAGTAAAGATATGAGGGACAGTGTACGTTGATAAGAAAGTAGAGGAAACAGAGTGTATGAAAATCTCTGCGCTTGTCAGCACGGAGCCAGGATAGTTGCTTATAAGATGGTGAAATGTGATCAAAGAGACGGATGTTACATATATATATATCGAACGCAGGCATTCATGATTAGTTCCAGACGTCGTGAGCTTTCCCAAGAAAGACCTTGCAAGATAACATGACTGTAATCAATAATTGGAATTACAAGTGTTCGTATAAGTTTCTTTTTAAGATCGAGGGGGAAGAACTTCTTATATCTCTATAGGGCATGAAGAGATGCTGATGCCTTCCTACACACGGCAGCTGTGTGCTCGGCCCAATTTAGTTTGTCGTCTATTATCACTTCCAGACGTTTTGTTACTCAGCCTTGTTTGGATGGTCTGACTGAGGATGAATAAAAGGACTATCTGGCAGCGCAAGGCGTCATAGCAGTACACCGAGTGATGAAAAAAGAGAACAACGTTTTAGCCCCCACTCGAACAGTGTTCCTGACCTTCGACCGAGTGGCTCTGCCGCCGAAGATCAAGGCAGGATATGAGGTAATCACAATCCGACCTTACATCCCTAACCCTACTCGGTATTACCAGTCTCATCGCTTTAATCACATAAGTCAGTCGTGCAGGAACCCGGTAACATGTGTCACCTGTGGTAAAGATTCACATGAGGGGAATTGTCCACCACCGTTCCCCCATTGCATCAGTTGTAACGGGAATCATGCTGCCTGCTCCCGGGAATGTCCCGTGTTTGCCGATGAATGGGCCATACAGGAAATACGTGTCAAGGAAAAGGTTTCTATACAAGTTGCACGTAAGATGTACGCCAGTCGTAAGAATACTACCCCACCGCGTGGTAACTATAGTACTGTAGTTGCAGCGCCTCCACCAATGCGGGACATGGCCACACAGACATGTGACCTACAGTTTACTACTGTAGTCGTCAAACAATCTACATCGACAACGGCGTCACGTTCGACGAAAAGTATGAATACCTGTTCCAGGGGGAAAACTTCTCCCCCCCCCTTCTACCTCACAATGCGACGATGGCATCCCCCGGAAGCCTATAGTCTCTCCAGGTGCATTAGCCAAAGATGGGGCTGCCGACCACCCTCATGCAGCTGCTGTGGTCACATCTGAGAACATGGAGCAAGATCCTCCCGTCTCAGATACCACCAGTTGCGAACATTCGCATTGTGGCCCGCCGCCTTCGTCGGGCTGATGTTCACCTCCATATATTTTTACCTTACTACGGATATTCTTCAATGGAACATTTGTGGTATCTGGTCGAATTGGACAGAACTGCAGCTGCTTATGTGAACATATCACCCAATTATCTTCTCTCTACAGGAGACAAAATTGCTCCCTGGTACTCGAATTATTTTCCCACGCTACACTGGCGTTCGCTTTGAACTTCCTCCAGTGGCAAGAATTCCAGCCCACAGTGGCCTAATGTTGCTCATTCGGGATGACGTACACAGTACACCCGTCCCTTTGTGTACTCCACTACAAGCTGTAGCCATCCGGATAAACCTTCCTGGATTTATCTTCACACTGTGCAATATTTACGCTCCTTCCTCCTTTCCTGTCACTAGATCTGATCTTCTAGATCTTATTGACCAGCTTCCGCATCCGTTATTGTTGTTGGGCTATTTCAACGCCCACCACCCCCTTTGGGGTTCCCCACGACCATGTCCACGGGGCTCCCTCCTGACACATATACTGATCCACCTTCAGCTCATCTGCCTTCAAACTGGTGAACCAACTTATCCTTCCGCCCCCACAAACACTTTCAGCCACATAGATCTATCTAGCTGCACTCCTCAGCTGGCATGATGTCTTGAATGGTCTGTTCTCTCAGACACACATTCGAGCGATCATTTTCCGTGTGTAATTCACATAATGACACCTGGCACCCTTGAGCATCCACACAGCTGGAAGATAACCAAAGCGGACTGGGAGCTCTACTTGTCACTGGCGGATTTTGGTATTCATCAATATCCTGGTATAGACGACCAAGTGGAACACATTACCACAGTTATTCTCACATCCCCTGTAAGACAACCCAAGAACGTCGTCCCCTTGTCCCGTGGTGGATTGCGGAATGCCGTGACGCTTTGCGAGTATGACAACGTGCCCTTGAACCTTCAAGCAACGGCCCACGCTCAACAACTGCATGCAATACAAACGGCTGTGGGCCTATTGTTGTCACCTCTTTCGCAACTGTAAACGCGCCAGTTGGCATTCATTCACGAGCTCTTTTAATAGCTCTACCCCTTCCTCCATCATTTGGAGTAAACTCAGAAAAATTTCAGGTACTGTGGCTCATTCCTCGATTCCCGGTCTCTGTGTCGTAACTGACACAATCGTCGACCCTACAAATAGCCAACGCACTGGGTCGACATTTTGCAGAAGTCTCTAGTTCTTCACAGAACACTGACGGTGGAGGCGACTCCATTGTCTTTTACCTCTCAGTTCCGCGAATGCTACAATACCAAGCTTACTGTGCAAGAGCTCCACCACGCACTCTCGTCTTCACGGTCCTCCGCTCCAGGACCAGATGGCATTCACGTAGCGATGTTGCAACACCTTTCACCAATGGGCTTGCACTTCCTACTGGCCACCTACAACAGCTTATGGATAGAAGGCAACGCTGGCGTGAAGCCATAGTCATTCCCACACCAAAGCCTGGGAAGGACAAACTTCTCACTTCCAGCTACCGTCCCTCACCAGTAGCGTATGCAAGGTGATGGAACGCATGATTCACGGGCGCCTGGTATGGTGGCATGAAAAGCGACATCTCTTTCTAATGTAAAATGTGGGTTTCACAAGCATCGTTCTGCGTTGGATCATCTCGTCGCCCTATCTACTTCAGTAATGAATAACTTTTTATGGAAGCGCCAGACAGTAGCAGTGTTCGTGATCTGGAAAAGGAATATGACACCTACATCCTCCGCACTCTGCATACATGGGGTTTTAGTGGTCGTCTGCCAATTTTTATCCAGGAATTTTTAACAGACCGTGTGTTTAAAGTGTGTGTGGGTTCGGTGTTATCGAGCACTTTTATTCAGGAGAACGGAGTCCCCAAGGGCTCGGTCCTGAGCGTCGCTTTATTTACAGTGGCAATCAATTCTATAGCCGATCATCTACCACCGGGAGTGTCGGCGTCCCTCTTTGTCGACGACTTCGCGATCTACAGCAGCTCTAAGCAAACGGGTCTCCTCTAGCGGCGCCTTCAGCGGTGCCTAGACACTCTCCACGCGTGGAGTATGGACACTGGCTTTCGATTCTCGGCTGACAAGACAATCTGCATGAATTTCTGGCGGCGGAAGGAGTTCCTTTCCCCATCCCTTCGTCTGGGCCCCATAGTACTTCCATTTGTGGAGACCACGACGTTCTTGGAACTGGTTTTCGACAGGAAGTTAAGTTAGTCTCCCCACATATCTCGGTTGGCTGCTCGTTGTACCCGCTCTCTCAATGTGCTGCGAGTGTTAAGTGGCACCTCGTGGGGAGCTGATCGGTCTACTCTCCTCCATCTGTATCGCAACATAGTTCGGTCCAAACTGGACTATGGAAGCATAGTCCATACTGCGCCGCCTTAACACAATCCACCACCAAGGGATCCGTTTGGCGACGGAGGCGTTGTACACTAGCCCCGTTGAGAGCCTCTATGCCGAGGCCGCTGAACTACCCCTTTCTTACCGTCGGGAACTGCTTAGCCGTTACGCTAGCCGTTTGTCATCCATGCGAGGACACCCAATATACGCAGTTTTCTTAAATGACTCACTTGACGGTCTGTTTGCCATGCGCCCGCCTGCTCTGCTACCACCTGCGTTCGTTACTTGGCCAACTCGGCGTTACAATGCCTGCTATTTTCTCGACTGGAGTGAGCACCTCTCCACCATGGCTAAGCCCCGAAGTCCTTATGAACTTTGACCTTCATTCTCTTCCAAAGGACTCCACGTCTAGCTTCGTTTACCGGAGAGAATTTCTCGCACTCCAGTTCAAATTTGATGACAATTTCTTCATCTACACTGATGGCTTAAAGACAGATCAGGGTGTTTGGTGTGCCTTTGTACTTGGCAACGCCTCGGTTAAATATCGTCACTCTGAGTGGAGTTCCATTTTCACAGCTGAGCTGTATACATTATATCAAGCCACCCAATACGTCAGGGGAAACTCCCTCACTAAGACTGTCATTTGCTCGGACTCTCTGAGTGCTCTTTTGAGCCTTCGCACGCCTTCCTGTCCATCCTCTGGTACAAAGCATCCGCAATTGCCTTACCTCTCTTTCAGCGAGCAGAACTACTGTGACGTTCCTGTGGGTCCCTGACCACATGGGAGTGTTGGGGAATGAGTCTGTGGATATGGCTGACAAGCAGGCAGTTCTCCTTCCTCAGCTATCTACCTTTCCTACTACCTCTGATGCCCTTCGCGCTGGCGTCTCCCAGCGTATCATATCCCGTTGGTTTTTACATTGGTCATCCCTGTCAGGGAACAAATTGCGGGCCATTAAACCTGTGCCTGATCTTTGGTCAATGTCATCTCGACCCTCACGTCGAGAGGAGTTGTCCTGGCCCGACTTCGTATTGGCCACTGCCGTTATAGCCACCAGTATTTACTTCGTGGTGATCCTGCTCCCTTATGTGAGTACTGTGATGAACCTTTTACTGTATACCACCTTTTAGTGCAATGTCCACTTTTTAACCGTCTCCTTCATAATCTATGTTTACCATTTGAAATGTCTGATATTTTAGCTGATGATCCGCATTCTGCTGACTGAGTTTTACTTTTTATACATCGTGCAAATATGGCGAAAGCCATTTAAGTTCTAACACCGGTTCTATTTTACTATAGCAGTGTTGGGCGCTTATGACCTCAGCAGTTGTGCGCCCTAAAAACGACATAAAAAGGATGTGTATTGAGTTCCCATTCAGAAAACATAGCCGGCCGCGGCCGAGGGGACTGAGGCGCTCCAGTCACGGTCTGCACGACCACTACGGTCGGGGGTTCGAATCCCCCCTCGGGCATGGATATTTGTGCCGTCCTTAGTATAAGGTAGTTGATAAGTAGTTTGTAAGTTTAGGGACTGATGACCCCGTAGTTAAGTCCCATAAGCTTAACAAACATTTGAACATTTTTTCAGAAAACATAATGAAATTACGGATGTTACATTTGTGCTTTTCATTTTTCCATTTTATCTGAAACAAGCGCGAAACCTTATCGGGTCTGGACGTGTTTAGATAATTATAAATAAATTTGGATTAGATGTGTATTTTTCAGAGACGGTAGGTTTTAGTGCAAACATATCATCCGAGAAAGTTCGTTGAAATTGCTTCCTTATTACTTTTACGGTGCACTGAAAAATAATTAATGCTCTGCTAACTTTTTAGTGCTTTAGGTTGTGGGAATGTCATTATTTGATTATCTGTGCCTCATTGTTATAAGATGGCAAAATTTGTTATATTTGCTATGCTACGAAACTGTATGTTACTTCTGAATTACTAAGTTTCGCCAGTCGCCTGTTTCAAATCAGCCAATATGTAGTACAGTCTGCTTGCTGCCGCGTTGGTCAACAGCCGACCAGACTTCCGTCCTGCTCTGGCGATATCCAATATCCGCTGCTGCCCCGCCAGCCGCTCTGGGCCCGCCGACCAGGCTTCAGCCAAGTACACGAAATTATCTCTTCTCAGTGCCAAACGCCAGTCGCCGAACCGTCCGGCAATATCAGTAACGTTAAAACAGGGATGTTCCTATGTGGGAGGTAATTCTTAAACATCAACTAACGATAATTTCAACTCAGAGCAGTTTTTACGGCACAAACATGTTTATTGATGAAGATAGTATTTAATTTAGAAGTAGATATCCTTGGAGTAGAAAAATTAGTGCAATAAAATAACAAAAGCAAAGCTTACGTTAAGGAATGTATTTATCAATTCCATTCCTTCCAGAGCATGCTGATGCAGTAGCTCCATAATCAGATGTCATATGCAACCACTCACCCAGCGAAAGAGCCACACTCAAAGACTGGAAATTTGCACAGGTCGTTCCAATATTGATGTCGATTTGCAGAAAGGTTTTGGAACACATAATTCGAATAATACGTACTATCTTGAAGAGATTGAGCTAGTTCCTCATTCACATGACAAGGTATCTTAGAAACAGTTCAGATTTCTAGATTTTCGGGCGGTGCTTGTCAGAGTAACTCACAGCCGGCTTTTAATGAGATAGTGTGCTTACGGAATATCTCCGATGTGGGTCAGGATTCTTTATTTCTTCTCGGAAAAGCCATCGAATGAAACATAAGTGATATCTGACGTTCCCCAGCCATTTTTTATAGGTGCCCTACAGTTTCTAATTTTAATTAACAAGTTGGGACACAATCTCAGCAGCTCTATCAGCCAGTATGCCAGTGATGATGTGTTTTATGGATTAGTACAGTCTTCAGAAGGTGAAAATCAAATGCAAAACGACTTCTATATCTGCATGATGCGAAAACTGTTGGCTGACCCTAAGTAAAGAAAGAGGTAAAATCCAAATGGGCAATA
The DNA here is from genome assembly GCA_026315105.1 of Locusta migratoria. NCBI lineage: Eukaryota > Metazoa > Arthropoda > Insecta > Orthoptera > Acrididae > Locusta > Locusta migratoria. The sequence goes on along the minus strand of CM048749.1, from coordinate 108,489,261 downwards.
AAAATCCATTAATCCACATTTACATGATAAATCAGTCACATCTAAAGGTTAAAATTGAGCTATATAAATAGGAATTACATTTAAAAAATAACATGAAGGAATTAAAAAAAAAAAAAAAAAAATGTTGAAAGATGATCGTCTGTCGCCTTCCATATATTCTTTATAAAATTGTAATTTATTTGATGTCGCTAGATTAGCATTTTGTTAAAACTAGAACCCCACCCGTTTCAAGGCACGAGGAATAGGATTTTTATTTCATGTTTTAAAATATTAGTTTCTGAAATGTTAGTTAATATTGCTAGGATTTTGTTATTTTAATAAGTTATTGTTGTCCCAGTGAGAATTGTACTTGTTTTACTTTTAAGTGAATGTGCGAGAATCTAATGGCTGTCTGAATGTGGGTAGTAATAGTTCGCATTGCATGGTTCTCTCTGGCTCAGGGTCAATAGTTAATCATTACCAACCCCTGCTGCTGATGCGACCAAATAGGTTTCTACACCCTTCGGTTACAAGCCAGTCGATAAGCCTTCTCCAGGGCGAGTCTCGAGATCTTCTTTCCCCATCACCGCTGTACCAAAGGTGGCATGCCGTAGTTTTTATTCTCACTTTTCGGTCTTTGTAATTATTTCACTTCTCTGGTTCCTTCGAGACGAGACTTCATACGTCTCTATAATCTCTCCCTTTCGTGTGTATCTGCATTTCATTCGCATCTTTATGTAATTCTAAATATTTCTAGGGGTTGCATGCCGTAGTTTTTAATTTTATTTTTCGGAAATTGAACTTATACATTTTTATCGGTTTCCGGAACCACGCGTGTCAGAACTCCGACTTCAGGGGTTTGCAGCTAGTCACCCGAATGCACGCCACTTCTCATAAAACCAGTGCCTAAATAGTTTACTCTCAGGTTGCAACTTAACAGTCTGCCGTGATTTTTTGTAACGAATCTGATTTTTAACCACTTCACCTTCTGTGGAGTGTGATCATGTAACGTAGCCGTGTGTCGCCATTAGCGTGTTTGCTCGCGGTCTAATCTAAATGCAACTTAACTTTGCTACACTCGCCCACCATCTCAAATCAGGCACGACAGACGAGAGCCATCCTTACAGTTTTATTGTATATTGTGTTGTGTGGTACCTCAGGGTTCGCCGAACTTCGCCTACGATATCGGCGCCTGCTACTACCTCGTTTGAGCACGCTGATTTTGGTGAGTTTCGCTATTGCATTGCTTGTGTGAGAGCGAGTGAGTGTTATTTGTAAATCCTCCATCCTGTATCGTTATGTTTTGTGTTATTTATGTCCAATTCAATGCTGGCCATCGTCAGTATTACCTCATGTAAGGAGATACATAAGAGATACATTTTTTATTGTATTAACAAAATTGGTTCCCCATTTTCTTGCGTTCGACCTGAATAAACAAGTTAAGTTTCAATATAATTTTGACTTGCCTTTAAAGTGTAGTTTTCGAGCACCTTCCCCCTTTTATTTAATATTGTTATTCACCATTGCAGAGAAAAAATTCAGATGCAATTTTTATGTTTAAGTTCCGATGCGCCATAAATGTTTTTCTTTAGCCACCTTTATGAAATGACTTTAATTGTGGTGGCCTGTTTGTTAATGCCTGCGTGTAATTTCGGGTGAGCTGCTACTTATATTGGCCACTGTATCGTCAACTTCCTGTTTTTAGAGTAATTTGTGCGAGGGAACAAGGTTTTTGCAGCAGGGAGTAGCCGGTAGCTCACACGGACCTTTTGCTAATTTTACTGCTAAAAATAAGCTTCTTTATAACTGCAAACTCTTATTTCCTACCAGAGCTAAGCTTTTATTTCGTACAGTGGCCTACTTTTAATGTTCAAACGTTTGTAAATATATGGGACTTATCTAGTGTGATTATCAGTCCCTATGATTACAAACTACCCTAATTTAAACCAATCTAAGATAAACGCACCAACATACACACACCCATAACTGAGGGAAGACGCGAACCTCCGACGGGGAGCAATCGGACGCTTCGCAGCAAGGCGCCATAGAGCGCGGCGTTACGAACAACTTAAAATGGAAACAACGCATACAAAGTTTTTTGGAGAAGGTATAATTTAGTGATAAGACTTATTTCCAAAGGCCTTAACGTAATTATTTTGTACATAAAATTCAGTGGCATCATCTCCTACGAACCTTCAATCAACCAAACATATTTTTTAACTGAACAGTACCATTATCAGACGGTGAATAAACGAACATTGCCCATATTTTCCACAGATTTGGCACATATGTAGTTCCAGTACAATCTTGTGTATCCACGGATATCATTGGGAGTTTGTGGTTTACAAATAATTTCACTCCTCTCCAGAGGAAGAAGTATAACGGATTTAACGTCAGGGGACTAGGCTGACTATCTCAAATGACCTCTTTGTCCTGTGCACCTACTTCATCATCATCATTAGACACTGATTATGCCTTTCAGCGTTCAGTCTGAAGCATAGTACCTCTAATAAAATTCCTCCATTATCATTGATGCCTCGTCTGATGTTATGCCTTTCACTTCAAAATCATTCTGCTTCGAATCTAAGTATTTTCTTCTTGGTCTACCTCGACTCCTCTTACCCTCTGCTGCCGAGCTCATGAGTGTCTTAGGTAACCTTGCTTCTCCCGTGCGTGTAACATGACCCCACTATCTCAGTCTGTTCGCTCTAACTGCTTCATCTATGGCGTTCATTCCAAGTTTTTCTTTGATTTACTCATTATGGACACTCTCCTACCATTTCCCCATCTATTAGAACGTACTTGTGTTGTAGAAATGCAGCATGTCCCAACCGGTTGATTTTCCCCAATTAAAGAGAATAGATATTTTCGCGAGACATGTGTAATCCATATATGTAAAAGATACTGAATTTATGATGAGGAAATGAATTAAAATTTCAGCCACGGCCGGGATTGGAATTTAGGTTACCCTTCTTACTGAGCAGTCGTCAAATCATTTTAGCCATCATGACCTTGAGCACATATTTGCATTATAGGATTAGCGTGACAAAATTGAAGTGTATATTTTGGAGAGAGCCGTCGTTTGTGACATTCCATGCATTCGCGATGCCGAGCGGTCTGGAGCGCCACGTTGCAGATTGTGCGGCCTCCCGCGTCGGAGGTTCGAATCCTTCCTCGGGCATGGATGTTTGTGTTGTCTTTAGTATAGGTTAGTTCATAAGTAGTTTGTAAGTTTAGGGACTGATGACCCCTCAGTTAAGTCCCGTAAGCTTTACATTCTCGTTATCCAAACGGTCACGGTGGCTGAGTGTTCTGAGTGCATAAAGCGACTATCTTATAAGCTACAGATACCAAAGGTTGATACTCCACTACCACATGAAAACAATGCTGATTTTACGCAGTAAGTGGACCATTTTCTACGGATTCAGTTGTGAATTTTGAACGAAACTTGTGCTGTAAAATGTATAGCACGTAGAAAATATGGATGAGATGGCGACCGCTAAAATGTTAGAAGAAAGAATCTCAATTTGACATTCCTTTACACTCATTTGTTAGTGTCAGATATACATGAATGGTATGAAACGTACGCATATACAAACTTCCCACTCACCGATACGGCAGCTGGAAAGAAGGGACCGTAGGAGACAGCCTTTAACACGACGCAGAAGTCATTTCTGGAATTGCTGATTCACGGTCAATGGTGGCATACTGCAGCTCCACGTGTAAACGGGAGGGGAGGCGAGGGGAACGTCCGTCCCCACGCTTCTGGGTATCATTTAACACAATTACACTATGTACCAGACTGGGTATCAGAGTACACAGGTACTCTGCGTCCCAATCAATATTCGGAAAGTTCCTTTTTTAAAGTAACTAAGCTACATCCATAGAAGGTAACTTAGTTAAAGTTATAGTTACTATATATCGAATGTAACTGTGCCATTTACAAATACATTTGTAATTATTTTTAATGTTACCTTACAATTACTTTTAAATTTGTAACTCATTTGTAAATCCTTAATGAACCTTGCACAAGTAGAAAGGAAATAAGATTTATTATCAATCAGTAATTAAATACACACATAATTAATGCATTATTAAATAAATTATCCACAGAATCTTCTATCTCAGTTGCAGTGTTTGCTCATTTTCAACAAAAGTTTGTTTTCAAACGTTACATCTCATGAAAGTTCCGCTTCATGTTGTTAGTGTCTTCGTGAAAACTGCCGACTTTCATGTCTACTTTACATACGTATCGTCTGTAACGATGAAACGGCAGCAATTAACAGACATTTCAGACTTTGTATTCACATCGAGAGCTACTCTATGGCAGGTGAAGAGGAAGAATTAGTGATATGAGGCACTGCATTAATAGTAGGCTAAACGACGAAATGAGCAGACAAAAAAACGTAGTTGTCGGAGGAGGACAAAATACATGCCGTACTATAGAAGATGTAAAGGGTTGTCTAAGGCATCATACTACGGGCTGGGCGGTCGTTCTTGCTCCCGCTCCCCTCCCTCGGCGTGAGTGTGTCTGTTGTCCTTAGTGTAAGTTAAAGTGGTTTGTAAGTCTAGGGAGTGATGACAATAGCTGTTTGGTCCATTAGGATTACAAACATTTGACTCTGAATGACACGCTGTGCGAGCTGAATTTGGAAGACGTTTTGGTTTTCGTAACTTCAACAAAATGTCACTGACAGATTTTGAAATTATAATGAGTATTAAAAGGACCGTTGTTTCAAAGAATAGTACAAATTTTAGAAAAATATTTTTTTGAAACTGTTACTCTTTGTTTCCCGGCAACAGCAAGTGCCTATAAAACCGCTGCGTATTTATTCCACATTTCAAAGCCAGCAATATTTCATTATGGTCTCCGCAGTTTGTGGAGCTTTGAATGAAGGATTATGTAAACGTAATTTAGTTATATTAATAGCACTGAAACATATATTTAATTGATCGTATATTTATCTTTTCACATTAAACCATATCGTCATCTCTATATATGAAAGGACTGACTGATTGCCCAGCCCAAACCACTGAAAACAGAAACTTGAAATTTGTGGAAGGTGTCGATCTTAGTCTGTAGGCGTCATTTAAGAAGCGATTTTTCGATATTCCGTCCGTAAGGGGGTGAAATACGGGATGAAACGTTTTTTTCAAAATATGTAGCTATTTAGGCAATTTTGATGTTAGAACTACAAAATTTCGGATTTCAATTCAGGGCTCGAATTTAAAAGACACGTGTTTCGGCATTTTCTTGAAATTCGGCAAATAAGGGAGTAAAATAGGTGACGCAAAAAATTGATTTTGAAGAATATGTTGCTGTTAACTCAAATTTGAAGCTACAACTATGAAACTTCGGATATGGAATCTTGGTCAGGATTAAAAAGACACGAGTTTCGGTATTTTAGGAAATTCAAAACTAAGGGGGTAAAAGAGGGGATCAAAAATTCTTTTCGAAAACACTATGTTGTCCAGACAATTTTGAAGCTATAGATGCAAAAATTGGTATTTGTATTGTTCGTTATGATTTAAAAAACTTTCGGTATTTTTGGATATTCAACCATCAAGGGGCTTAAATTGGAGAGGGGACGTTTTTCGAAAATCTGTTGCTATTTAGGCAATTTTGAAGTTAGAACTACAAATTTTCGGATTTGGATTCGGGGTTCGAATTTAAAAGACACGTGCTTCGGTATCTTTGGAAATTGGACTAATAAGGGGGTGAAATACGGGATGCAAAAATTGATTTTCAAAGATATGTTGCTGTTAACTCAAATTTCGAGCTATAACTACGAAACTTAGGATATGGATTCCTGATCATGATTAAAAAGACACGTGTTTCGGTAGTTTTGGAAATTCAACAACTAAGGTGGTAAAAGAAGGCATCAAAAATTCTTTTCGAAAACACATTGTTGTCAAAACAGTTTTGAAGCTATAGCTACAAAAATTGGTATTTGTATTCAAAATATCCACGGGTGTACTGCCGGTCTATAGTGTCCAACGGGCACAATATTTCGGCGATCATACATGTCGCCATCATCAGGTGAACTGACGGACTGAGCTCCTGGAGATGCGCCGGCACGGAGATCCGCACGCTACGGCTGCTCGAAGGGAACTGGGTTCTAGCCCGGTAGCGGGCGATTTAAATACCCTCGGTCCGCGCCCCGCGCCGTGGCCGCGCAGTGGAACCGATTGCGCCGGCGTCTGAGATGACGTCGATGTGAGGGCTCTGTCCGCCGTGGTCGTCACTTCATTACGTTTGCTAGATTTACTCTTAATTAACCCAATCGCTGGTTCCCAAGCTTTGCTAAGATTATAGCCACAGTCACGGTTTATGAAGTCGTCACTAGTGCGAATTTCAATTGCCTCTCTAACGATGCAGTCCCAGAATCTCGACGTCTGTACCGGTATCCTAGTGCGTTCATACTCCATCGCGTGATTCTCCGACAAACAATGTTCAGCGACCGCCGACTTGCTCGGATACATCAATCGTGTGTGCCTCTGGTGTTCAACGCGTCGATCCTCGACGGTACGCATCGACTGTCCAATATATGACGTTCAACACAGACACGGAATCTGGTACACGCCGGCCTTCCTCAAACCGAGATCATCTTTAGCGCGCCCCACGAGTGCACGAATTTTATTCGGCGGACAAAAAACAGTTCCGACCTGGTGTTTTTTTTTTTTTTTTTTTTTTTTTTTTTCACAATGCGGGCGATCTTCCCCGAGAGTGCGCCGGTATATGGAACGAACGCAGTTCCTACACCCTCCCTCGTGTTTTCATCCGTTTCCACAGGTTGTGTTGTAGTGGTTGGGCGGAGAGCCCGCTGAATCCGCCACTCTGAGTACCCATGTTTTCGAAATACAGTTCTCAGGTGTTCCAATTCCTGGGGTAGACTCTCTGCGTCGGAGATAGTGCGCGCCCTATGTACTAGAGTTTTAAGTACCGCATTCCTCTGTGAAGGGTGGTGACAGCTGTCTGCATGTAAATACAGATCAGTGTGCGTTGTCTTCCGATATACACTATGACCCAGGGTGCCATCAGCTCTTCTCTTGACCATGACGTCAAGGAACGGCAATTTACCCTCCGTTTCAGTCTCCATAGTGAATTTGATGTGGGGGTGTATGGAGTTCAGATGTGTAAGTAAGTCAAGGAGTTTATCCATACCATGTGGCTGGATGACGAAAGTGTCGTCCACGTAATGGAAAAAAAGTAGATGATTCAGATGATGCCAGCGCTTCCTCCTCGAAATTCTCCATGTACAAATTGGCGACCACAGGGGAGAGTGGGCTACCCATGGTGACTCCCTCCGTTTTTTCGTAGCATTAGCCATTGAAAAGAAAATACGTGGAGGTCAAGACATGCCTAAAAAGTTCGGTGGTGTTCTCGTCAAATTTCTGACCAATCAAATCTAGTGACTCTGGAAGGGGCACCCTCGTAAACAACAAAACGACGTCAAACCATGATATCTGACTCATCCAGCCTGAAGTTGTTAAGGCGTTTAACAAAATCCACGGAATTACGGATGTGATGAGGGCATTTACCCACATAAGGACTTAATATTCCCGTCAAGTATTTGGCCAACAAATATGTAGGTTCTCTGATGTTATGTTTGTATTGTTCGTTATGATTTAAAAAATACGTGTTTCGGTATTTTTGGAAATTCAACCATCAAGGGGGTTAAATTGGAGAGCGGATTTTTTCGAAAATCTGTTGCTAATAAGGCAATTTTGAAGCTACAACCACAAAAATTGGTATATGTTTTCTTGATCAGAATTAAAAAGACACGTGTTTCGGTATTTTCAGATAATTAATCAATTAGCGGCTGAAAATACGTTGCTATTAAGCCAAATTTGAACCCAGAATTACAAAACATATTTGCATACTTGGTTGGCATTTAAAAGACACATGTTGGGGTATTTTTCGAAATTCAGATATTAAGGGGTGCCATAGGGGGTTACAAGTACTAAAATCAAATGTTCAAATGTTTGTAAATCTTAATAGACTTAACTACGGCGTCATCAGTCCCTAAGGCTTACAAACTAATTAAACTAACTTAGACTAACTTATGCTAAGCACATCACAAACACACATGCCCGAGGGGCGAATCGACCCCCCGACGGCGAACAGCAGCGCGCACCGCAGCATGGCGCCTCAATGCGCAAGGCCTTTGTGCCGCGGCTACAAGCAATATCACAACATTTCATTATGATATTAATTAAGCTATATCATGAGAAATTATATTAAGAGGGAGAAACAAATGGTGCAGACCAACCAGCTTACGCATGGGAAGCAGCGGGGGTTCAACTAGTTCTTCAATAAGGAATCTTCTTTAGCCTCATAGTCACTCACACTACAAATGAATGTGACAAGGAATCTGCTTCTGACGATCCCCTTTTACATCCAAATTTAGTACACACTGCTACCTCCTACATACATTCATTTCTGCTTCATAAAAAGCGCTGTAAAATGTTATTGTTCTTTCATATGCGGCTAACTAACATAACTTGATGACGACTCATTTTGCAAAATAAGAAACAAACACGGTTGTTATTGCTGCGGTGTTGAGAAATCAGATACTCAATTGTTGTATCTACTTAACATACGGCTGGTGCCAAACAATGTAGAAATTATATATATGGAGTCATGCTTCTTTTTAATATCTTTAAGGCGTCGAATATTCCACAGGCACCTCTGCGTCTTATTAGGTGACGATTTCGGAAATATTGCTTCTTGTCTACTTCATTTCGTAAAGGAACACACAGAAAGACATGTAACTCTATAGATACATAGAGTTAACCCGAACATTATAGCTCCAAAGAATCATTTAGTGCTAGCAAGCCACGAACATTGTTACTTTACCCAGACTGCCAAGGGACGCAGCTTTTGTGTAGTCAGCATGTTGTGAAAATCGGAACCTTATTCCAGAACCAGCAGTGAACAATGTTGTAGGACATGATTATGGTCGTGTTTCACCATTGCTGAATTACAGCCAAGTTTAAGATTTTTAAGATGTTTCAGAACATATTTAAAACTCACTGTAAACGCGCCTTAATGCCATCAACAAACAAAATACTAACCTGTACATGCTGTCTTATGTTCGCGGGGCAGTTTCGACTGCTTTGAATTGTTATCCCACCGACACATAATTAGAAGCAAAAGGAATCATTTTTTTTCCCATCCGACGTAAAAATTTTGAACACATCTGCATGAGCCTGCCAAGGCATGTGTGTGGCTTCTACCTTCTCCAGTCGAAAGGTGTGGAGAATAATAATAAGGCCCTTAATTATTGTTGCAACATAATAATATTATCAAATTTAATCAATGAATGGGCAATATTTAATCTTATAACGGTGCTAAAATGTACAATACATACATTCAGCACGTACGTTGCTGAAAAGATGTAATTTAGAAACAAATATCCTTTCTTGTTTTCTCTTTACAAAAATCAAAGACTGGAAAGCTGCAGTCTGAGATTCTTACAAAAAAACATGCGACAAAAAAGATAACGATACTTCCGTTAAATAGTTAACTGATAAAAGTAATTTAGTTTCAGTTAAAGTTACTTTATGCAAATAATAAAACAGTTACCGACCGTTATCTTCAAAAACGAACTGTTACTAAAAACGGCGTTAGAAGTAACGCATTATTCCCCAGCCATGTATATAATACTGCATATTAATAGTAAAAACTAACATTTTCTTATAAAATGTAGATAATGACATAGTAATGTGCAGCTGGTGACAAGTAATTTACCTTAGAGTATGTAGAACTAATCCTGAAAAATATGAAATGACAGTCTTTGTACTGTAAAGTCCCACTTGCTTACCTCTAACAGCAGGTGGCACCCTATCCTGTCAATCGATGCCAGCTATGGCAAAATGATTATAACAAATACTGTAATATTATTGTAACATTATTGTCCACCAGAAGGAACCCATCTCCTATGGCACCAGTATAGGGCACAAAAGAATTCAAAGTACCTCATCTCTATACTTATGAGCAGTCAAAGCGCCATTCTGACAGACATAGAGGCCTGTACGTACGTGAATACTGACTCTTGCCCACACCATTCTTCCAACAACATGATGTGGTGAAGTTTCCTGCACATGAGCAGGATTGTTCCGCTTTCTCTCAAGATGAGGGACCGACGATTGCCCAGCTGAACCCAAAGTCTTGAGTCATCTGTGAACATAACTCGGCCTCCTCCCAGTTTTTGTAGGCTAAATAGTGTTGTGATTTCAGTGGGACACGCACCATAGGCCTCCGTGTGTAAAGACCACAATCCCGAAGGCAATGAGTTTATGTTGATTTTGAGTACCCAGTTGCTGCTTGGAGGGTTTGTTCCAGCTGAGTTGCATACAGCCTCTTGTCTCGACGGGCTCTTAACCAGAGTAACAGTCATCTCTTGCTGATGTTATCCGCAGACAACGTTGAACTTGCCTATTTTTAACGGTTCCTGTTCTCTGAAATCGTGTCGAGGTCCTGAAGTTTCACTTTGGGACACTTCTATAGCTGCAGGCATCTCCGTCTTTTTCCATCCCGCTTCCAACCTTCATTTATCCCCCATGCGGTAGCTTCGGGTAAAAAGCATTGTTGTTGCACAACCTGCTCACTACACTATATGAACACAGCTGTGCCGACTGCGGTGGCTGAGCGGTCTGCGGCGCGTCAGTCACAGTTTGCACGGCCGCTACCGGGGTTCAAATCCCCCTCGGGCAAGGATATTTGTGTCGTTTTTAGTATAAGATAGTTTATAAGTAGTTTGTAAGTTTAGGGACTGATGACCCCGCAGTTACGTCCCTTAAGCTTAACAAACATTTGAACATTTGAGCACAACGGTCTTATTTGTTTGATGGAGAAAACACAAGTCAATTCCAACCTTCTCTGCAGCAGCTTTCCCTTATTACCACTTTTTCGGGTAGCCGTGATGTCGTCTCCACTCCGTAGAACCTACAGAAATACTTCAAACCATTTGGTTCAATCTGCCGACAACAGTACTTCAGAACCAAGATATCACAACCGATCCGCTAATTGTTTTGACCAGTATATAATATGCCAGAGACTGTAACCCAGATTATAACAGTCTATGGTCAAATATATGACTTGGAGTGTTGGTATCAATGTGTATGTGAAAGAGAGCACCTGGCATATCAACCCAGTATGTGTACTGATTTATTTGTAATGAACAGCAACCTCAAAAATTCGAAAAAAGAAAGAGTACAAACGATAAATTGGTTCCTTTTGTAACTGACAGATGTTTTACAAACACTATTGTGCTAACGTAGCCCGATATACTGTTTAATATAACTGTGAGTAACATTAGTGTGTGATATTTAACGTTTTGGTATCAACTGCTTATACAGCGATACGACGCAAACATAAAAATTGATACATTAATGTGACAGTTTGTAAGATACCTGCCAGGGGAAGGTATACATTTCATATTCAAATGTACCCCGAATTTGAGACCAGTTTCAAGCTAGTCAGGCATGGGTCATTTATCTTTGGTTGCAGGCTTATTTTTCCATGGCAGTACTATCGATATTGGAGAGGGTGATAGTATTGTTGCTGGGAAGTAAGGTTGTGATTATTGAGAGTGCAGACTTTGCTAGGCGCGCGGATGAGATTGCAGAAGCGTGGGGACCGTGCTTGTGTGCAGTTGTCGTTCCGGCGGGATAGCCGAGGAGATGAGATTTTGAGACTTGAATGCTGAGCCAAGCTGTTTGTTTAAGATGTGGAGACGAAAGGAATAGACGACTTTGGAGAAACGATCTTTTGAAGTTTTTATAAGGTAAAGTTTTTCATGAAACACTTGGCATGTTTCTATGGCACAACTTCGCATTGTTGGGCTGAACTGATGGTGACAGTAACGGTCGGGGAAGGTATAAGATATTGCTGTTAGCTTGTGGTCTAACGATTCTTGCTAGGGACCCCTTTCTGTGTTAGGAAAAGTATTTATTGTAATAGTTTAGTTTTGAGATTGTGTTTTTTATGAAATAGGAATTTCATGGGTAGTGTTCTTGAAATATGGTATTGTTGAAACATTGTTTGTGTAAATCGAGTTAAAGTTATTAACAGTAAAGAAATGTTTATCTTTGTATAAAAATAATTTTGTAGGCAGATTAAATATCTGAGTTATTTTTTTTTTTTCTCTGAAAGATTTTAAAATCATAAACATGACATTGTTAGTAATTTTCATGAAGTTACAGCAGTTAGAAAATAAACCAGATATTTCATTTTTAATAATTATTTCGAGTTTATTAAACAGATTACCAGTTTATCCCTCCTCACATTTTTATTAAAAGTGCCATAGATGTTTTCTGTAGTTAGTTTCCCAGTAGTTAGTACAGCAGGAAGCAGTTTGGTGTTGCGCAATTTTTGCACTAAGTGAAGGTGAGAAAGAATCAGTTTTTGTCAAGCTTACAGTTTAGTATGATTTACAGGTTTCAGGGTAGGACAATTCATACAGTGTTCATGTTAACAAGTGTTTGCACTGAGGCAGATTGCATTGATAAATATTGTGTTCGTTACATTCCGTTAAAGATTGTTAGTTCAGTTAGAAACAAGTTTGTAGGGCAAGAATTATTAACACAGTGATTTCTATTATCAGTAATTTTCAGTTAACTTTGTTACGACATTTTCATACAGAAACAATTAGCACTTTGTATCTCGTTATAATAAACATTACGCAGTCAGGTTTTGGAATACCTTTACATTCACATAGAATAAATTTAAAAATACGCAGGCAGATTAACATAAAGTTGTACAAAGGCATTCAGCTGGCACAAGTTCAAACACACAGCAGACGTAAATTTTGTTAGAGAGAAGGAGAAGCGAGAAACTTTCTATTTTTACACACACCGAGTTGTGAGAACCATGGCGAACTGCTAAGTTACGTGTGCTGAAAGTACAGTGACATGTGGTACTGAATCTCACGCATTTAGATCACATGTGACACGAAGAAGATTCGCCACGTGTAAGTGATGAGCACTGGTCACGCGAACACAGCTTGGTTGACGCAGAGAAACGTATGGGGCGGCCTTTAACAGTGGGTGTTTTGTTGTAGAGGGGCAAATGAATGCATCAGCTTGTGACGTAACCCTTTGCTGCCGCACACACATACAGCTCCGAGACAGCAAAGGCTGTGACAAAGAGCTGTTTAATGTCAGTGAGCAACTAAGTAGCATAGCAACTGCAACATCGATATACGATCAGTGAGCCTATAGAATAGGCTTTCAAATGAATAAACAATACTTGAACCAGATACGTTCCAGGTTACAGATTTTACCGTTACTGTATTTTTAAAGTATAATACTGCAATAAAATTACGCTACTGTTGCACATGAGATTTCGGCAGGCAGCATCAGAAAGTGTGCGTGCCAATCGCCCGGCAGACTTTAGTGGTAGGTCAGCAACTCGACTCTAGATGCAGAATGGGGAAACGTTTTCATGATCTTACAACATCGCGACATCGACGGCGTAAGAAACCAGCGGCTGTACCATGACACAGGGTAAACGTAGGATTATATTCATACAAACAAATGCTGTGTTCGGCGTTGAGACGAGGTTCTCAAAAATAGAAAATTAATAACGTTTGTAAAATAAAAACTATTTATAACTTTAAAACAAGTACACGTACATTTTTAGTCAAATCATGTACAAAATTTACTGAAATAACTGACATAGAATATAGATTACTGCCGTAATCAACTGAAATCCAACCCTATGAAAACCAAGACATGTGCATTCCATCTGCGCAACAAACAGGCATCTCGTCAGCTGCAAGTGAGGTTGACTTGGAACACTGCAAAACCTCTAAATACTTGGGCGTTACTTTAGACCGAGCCCTGACAAAAACAACATTGGTGTTAAGGGAAACTGAATGTTTGTGGTCGAAATAACATTCTGAGACGACTGACGGGTTCGACCTGGGGCGCAAGACCAAAGGTTGTAAGAACGTCAGCCCTATCCCTAGCCTATGCCGCTGACCAATACGCTAGCCCAGTTTGGTGCAGGTCAGCTCACGCCAAACGTCGTCCTCAATGAATCTGCCTGAATAGTTACAGGATGTTTGCAGCTAACGCCTGTAAATAAATTCTTGTCGGTATTGCACTTCCAGAAATTCGAAGAGAACAAGCAGCATATAACGAGGCAAAAATATATAGTTTCCAAGTGGCACCCACTCCATGGGATGGGGCCAGCATCAAAGAGGCTTAAATCTAGAAACTGTTTTCTCACATCAACTGAGGAGAGTGACTACAGAACAACGGTAGAACGGAAGACATCCGTGCATGGAACCCTCCGAAGCCTTAGCTGCTGGACACAACGAGAGCTGGACAACGTGGAAGTCTTTGATCCGATTACGCAGAGGCATAGCAAGGTCTAAAGTAAACCTAAACAAATTGGGCTATCAAAATGATTCCACACTCTGTGACTGTGGAGCCATCCAAACAACTACTAATGTGTATAACTGCCCGCTCAGTCCCTCACACTGCCCCCCCCCCCCCCCTGTAACCTTATCAACTCTCTTTTATTCTAGTTCTCTTCTGAAAATTCTTTAATCACTTCAGTCCAAAACGGATCGTAATCATTTCTCAGGTTATCCAGAATCTTTCAAAGTTTTTATTATCATTCAAGCAGTAGCCTAAATCTGATAACCTTTTTCCATAATTTCAAAGATCACATCAGCTTGAGGGAGAATTGCGGTAAATGATTTTAGAATGAATTTAAAATCAAAGTTCTCCTCGATACGGAGGAAATATTTGGCATTATTGTCACTTTCGACATGCCACTGATCGCTGTTGTCAATAATGGTTTCAAAAAGTTCAAAGAGACCGTTCTTGTGGTCCACAAGAGCAGTAAATTCTGTAGCGTTCAGAATACAGGCAACAAATTCTTTATTAGTGCTTCTCAGTAATTTCATCAGCTCTACAAAAAAGAGAAGGAAGAGGAAAAGGTGGCTGGCGGAAAAGATTTTATCAACGTCAGAAGGGAGAAGTAGCGTAACCTAAGAGCAGAGAAGAGAATATATCTAACCAGTTTGCTGGAACAAATGGAGGCAAAGAGTCAAAACAAGAATTCGAGCCATTTCTTTCAATACACAAAAAAATCATAAGCGTGTATTAAAGAACCGAACTTTTTTCATTAAAGATAAGAACGGCAATTTGATAAATGGCAAGGAAAGAATCGTAGAATGATGGAAAGAATACTTTTCAGAACTGTTGAATCGCCCAGATCCTGATGATGAGTTGTCTGCAGACGCTACAGAGGAAAGAAAACATGACGAAATGTGAGTAGTGAGTGAAGAAGATGTGAAGATCGCAACGCCCCAGGGGAGGACAGAATAATACCATAACTAATCAAGGAGGGAGGTGAAAGCTTGCAGTTACAGATAAATAAACTGATCCAATTGATATGGGAGAGGGAGACACTGCCAGAAGAATGAAAATTGGCTATAATGTCCCCAATACACAAGAAAGGAAGCAAAATGGAATGTGGCAACTATAGAGGTATCAGCCTGTTGAATGTAACATATATACTGTCCAACATCATACTCAGAAAATTGCAACCACAGTAACACGAAGCTTGTTTTCGATCAAACCGATCAACAATAGGGCACAGTTTCAATCTAAGACAACTGTTTGAAAATCACTGGGAATATGACAAACATATCTACAGTCTGTTCGGGGATTTTTCAAGGTGCATATGACAGCATCCACAGGAATAGCCTGTACAATGCAATGCGTGAGCTCAGAATATCTGAGAAGCTAGTGAGGATGGTGCAAACATGTATGGAAGGGTCAAAGGCAGCAATACGTTTCCAAGGAATCACATCAGGAACATTTTAGACTGAAACAGTTCTCAGACAAAGAGACGCGCTCTCATGTGTTATGTTCAGTGTCATTTTAGAGAAAATAATAAGGAAGTGTAGGCAATAGGAGTGGGCTGGAGTACAGATGGACGGGAACTTAAACTGTCTCGCATATACAAGTAACATAGTCCTGCTAAGTGAATCAAAGCAGGAGTTGAAAGGAATGTACCGACAAATGGACAGCTATACACAGAAGGTTGGTCTCAAAGTGAATCAAGATAAAACAGAGTTCATGCAATTAAGAAGAAGACAGGTGCATGAATAATTTCTGGAGACAAACGGCATGAGGTTCGAGAGAGTAACCAATTCAAATACTTGGAATCTTGGTTTCTATTTTGTTGTCTGTGGTAAATCAATCAGTCTCAAAAGCCGTTATAGCGCACCTGTACCGACGTCACACGTCGGTAGCCGAGGGCAACGAGAAGCACAGGCCGTGGCGTATGCGTCAAGACGCGTCATTAAAGAAGGCTTGAGAAAACGCGATCGCTAAATGACTGGCCAGGAGTCACTGATATAATCATCACAATCTCCAGAAATGACATACGATAGCGCGTAGTTCCCAATATTGCATTAAAAGCTATGGCAAAACAAGAATAGAAATCCAGAATGAAACTTTCACTCTGCAGCGGAGTGTGCGCTGATATGAAATTTCCTGGCGAATTAAAATTGTGTGCCGGAACCGGTACACCATGTCTCCATCATATCGTTTCTTCCAGAAGTGCTAGTCTTGCATGCAGGAGAGCCTCTGTGAAGTTTGGAAAGTAGGTACTGGCGAGGTACTGGCGGAAGTAAAGTTGTGAGGCGGCATCCTGAGTCGTGTCGGGACAGCTCAGTCTGTAGAGCGCTTGGCCGCGAAAGGCAAATGTCCCAGGTTGGAGTCTCGGTTCCGGCACACAATTTTAATCTGCTAGAAGTTTCAAGAATAGAAATGGTTTAAGTGAACAATTTGAAATAAGAAAGACACACGCAATGAGCAAGTAAGAAACATCAGATATGAGTCGTCTCGCTGATATACTTTTTTTCTGTGCGTGGGAGATGAAATTTCATTCCTTGGGTACAACGAATTTGCCGATTCTGTGAATCAAGGAAATCATGTAGATAAACAAACAAACAATCCAGCGATCACAGGCCCTGCAGACCACGCGCTGTTTCCACAAACTGCCTCCATTCCCTCCTGTTTTGTGCCCGGCTCCTCCAGGGCTGCCAGGTCCTTTGCTGGGTCGTCCATCCACCGCTGCCTTAGTCGTTGGTGTTTGGTTTACCTTCTACTGCCATCTTCGCCTTTTTCATTCAAATTCAAATGTTCAAATGTTTGTTAACCTTATGAGACATAACTACGGGGTCATCAATCCCTAAACTTACAAACTACTTATTTACTACCTTATACTAAGGACGGCACAAATATCCATGCCCGAGGGGGATTCGAACCCCCGACCGTAGTGGCCGTGTAGACTGTGACTGGTGCTCGGCCACCGCGGCCGGCCTAAAATTGGTCCACATATCTTCCACATTACTTTTCTTACAAATATTGATAGTTTTTCCTTGTCCTGTTTAGTCATGCTCCATGTTTCTCAACTGTACATTACCGCTGGACATAGCACTGTGTTATAGATTTTCATCTTAGGGTTCTCAGAAACTGATTTAGAGCCGAGTTTCTCTTTCAGGGAATGCATGCATTTCATCCCCACTTCTATTCTACACCTACATCTACATACATACTCCGCAATTCACCGTAAGGAACGAGGAACGAGGAAAAAATGAATGCCTATATACCTCCGAACGAGCCCTAATTTCTCTTATCTTGTCTTTGTAATCTATACGCGAAATGTAAGTAGGCGGCAGCAAGATCGTACTACACTCAGCTTCAAATTCCGGCCCTCTAAATTTACTCAACAGAAATTCACGAAAAGAACGTCGTCTTTCTTTCAGCGATCCCCAATTGAGTTGCCGGAGCATTTCCGTGACACTCGCGCATTGGTCGAACGTACCGGTAACAAATCTAGCTGCTCGCCTCTGAACCGCCTCTATGTCTTCCTTGAAACTAATCTGCTGCGGGTGCCAAACACTTGAGCAATACTCAAGACGTGGTCGTACAAGCGTTTTATACGGGGTCTCCTTTACAGGTGAAATATATCTTCCCAAAATTCGTCCAATAAACCGAGGTCAGCTATCCGCCTTACTCACAACTGTCCTTATATGTTCGTTCCATTTCATATCGCTGCCATTCTTCGCACCAACTAGAAATTTTGTCTAAGTCATCCTGTATGCTATTACAGTCAGTTAAAGACGACACCCTCCCATACACCACAGCATCATCAGCAAACAGCCGCAAATTACAACTTACTCTGTCCATCAGATCATTTATTCATTTATATAGATAGTAAATAATAGCGGTCCTATCGCACTCCCCTGGGGCACGCCTGACGATACACTCGTCTCTGATGAACACTCACCGTCGAGAACAACGTACTGCGTTCTATTACTTAGGAAGTCTTCCAGCCAGTCACAAATCTGTGAACCTATTCTTTCCTTTATGACCATTTCTGTTTTGTTGTCTGTGAAAAACAGCGCCAATCGGGGCCATGCGCTGGCCAGGCGACTGTCTGCAGAGTGCCATGATTGCCAACGATGGCGGACGAAAGGTGCGCTTACCAGTGGTAAAATTTGCTTATCAATGCTGAGCCTTCCTTAAAATTCTGTCAAAATACACCCATTTATTTACATTAAAACTTTACGTCATCGCATGTATGCAAAATACAATAATCTACGGTTTCTGAAGTCTAAGCATTGCTTACACTGATTATTTGGCCGCCACGCCCCTGGTAGATATAGATATTAGTCTTGTATAGTTCGCGAACGAATTAGTTCGAAATAGCGCACCCAAACGCGAACTACGCCAACTAGTTCGCATATCCGTCGCCTCTTAGTTCATCCGCTCCTTTTCCGAAGTCTGACGGGCAACAGCGAGATGACGCGACTGCGCGCAGATTCCCTTCTGCCAGTTGCCTTCATTTCGAGCTGAGATGCAGCTCAGCTGTAGTTTCATAGTCCACTGCCACAATAAATCTATTTTAAAAATAAAGTACTAGGAGTACTCTGTATGCAAAGTAGTTGAATACCATTGTATCACCCATTCGTGTAAATAACTGTTTTATTTGCCCAAGTATTTGACGTCAAATTGCCCAAAAACACCAGTAATAGCACACGCTTTGGACACACTGATTCATTATATAAAAAAGCTGTCATAAAAAAGAGCTCTTTTAGTAGCGGTAGAAAAAGCCAAAAAGAGGGGACGAACTAGGAGCAGCGGACGAACTAGGAGCAGCTGACGATTATACCAAACGTATCCCCTTCATAGTTCGTTGGATTCTTTTCCGAAGACCGACGGGCAATAGCGAGAGGGCGCGCAGCAGAATTAAAAATCACTTGTTTGCCTTCTGCTGATCAGTCATTTCGAGTTGAGCGTCAGCCTGCTAGATTACGTAGTTCAGTGCCACAAAATTTCTGTTTTGAAGTATTCTGCACTCTGACTAATAAATACCATAACGCCAAGATATAGAGATAACTCTAAACTTAAACGCGAGAAATTATCCACAAAGTATTTGTTTTGGTTTGCGTGATATCGTTAGCGGCTCACGCAGCAAGCGCATGAAGCAGCTAGGTGGGGGAACTTCTCTCTCCACCTGCATGCGCAGACAACGCCGCTCAGCCGTCACTGGGAGCGGACGAACTAAAAGAACAAACTAGTTCGCAGCAGAGCCGCGAACTAAAGTGAGCGCTCCCGACCGCGAACTATAATGCGCAATTCTATTCTTTACTGGTAACTCCATTAACTACAATTTGTTCTTCAGTACGGTACCTATATATAGCACTGTCTGTACCTGCAAAATTCTCTCTGGAAATCAGTATAAGACAGCGCGTCATCAATATTCAGCAGGCCGTAAATTTAACTCCAGAGTAAAATCCACCAGAGGTACAGGTAAAATACGTGTATAATTATTATTTGAAATATATTATACACGTGATACATGCAAGTACGCGGGAGAAGCTCTGCGAAAAAAGTTCTGCGTTAACTCCTGTAACGGTACCAAACAAAACTGATGTGATGCCTACATATTATTATTATTCGGAAGAAATAAGAGCGTAGTACTACCTGTTGGTTGGTTGTGCTTCCGTGATGGGAGAAAGGTTGGAGGAAGTAGAATAAGATACGAGGTTTGGAAGAAAGTGACTGGAGGAAAATGAAAACGACAGAGAATCAAAAGAATGGATAAAGGAAAGAGTAGGAGATGGACAGAGAGACCGGGGGGACGAATGGGAAGGAATTGAAAAAGAGACAGTGGGGAGGATGGATGGGCTCGAAAGAGCTAGTGGGCAGAGGGGAAGAAGAGCAGACAGAGAGGATACAGTATCAAGTTTATGTGTAGCTAAAGAAATCACAATTAACTCATGAATGTAAAGTAGAGAATAAGTTCTCATATTTCTTCGCAGTCATGTGACAACATTTTAATTGATATTTCAGAATAATCTCCAAGAAAATGCTTTCTGTGTACAATATTTACTTTCGACAAATGGATTACTTCCGTTTACAGCCCTAAATACAAGTAAACAGGGGAAGTTAAAGTACTGGGTAAATATTCGTGACGGAGTTCTCGTTCTAGCGCGAGTGCGTGCCTAGACTCTGCTTGCTGTAGTAGGTCGTGTAAAAACTGATTCACTGTACTGATAATCTCAGTCTTCGACAGAGAGATTGCACGTCATGTCCCGACGTGGTAACCGATGTTAACTTGCATGTTGTTCCGGCAGTCAGATTTTATCTCAGAACACGCCAGCACTAGCAATTTTCGATACGCTGAGTGGACATTGTTCTCGTGGAATTATTCGTTGCAGGAGACAAAAAGTATACGAGGGCTGTTATCCTGCGAGTTCGGGATCTCAGCTACTTATGGAACTTTTAAAATTTGTGCCTGTGACCGTTATGACGACGGCTCCCATGGCTCATCCCTAAGCCGTCACGTGCGCACTGCATTTCACATCTGTGTAAAGCGATTTAATATCTTTTATTACTTCAACATAAAATTATGAACAATACAAATTTGTAGCTTTCAGTACAAATTTCTTCTATTAATTAATTTATTTATCGAGTTAGAAGCAAAAAGAAACGTTATTATGTAATTTACTTCGTTGCATAACTACATAAACCAGTCACAGAGTAAAATAAATACATATTGACAAAGATTACATACAAAAATATTGTAGTTACCTGTCATTGTTATTTAGGTTTAGGAGGCGATCTAAAAATTGGTGATGATTCTCCTGTGAGATCTCTTTATTTGCCCAGATCGCTTATTTGTAAATAAGCGATCTTGGCAAACAAAGAAATCTCACAGGAGAATCATCACAAAAATATTGGTTAATTCTTAACTATGCAGTGTGTCGTGGGACACGGGCTATCGATACAAGTTCATTATTAGATGTCATATTTGATAACAAATTCTCAATAGTAACCACTTTCTAAACTGGTATAAGTTTGACAGTTCCTAAAAGCTTGTTTTTGTTGCATAAGTGATACTGCCCAAGGATATTCTTAGGTGCAGTCCGTAACTTTTTGAATTGACCGTAATCAGACAATAATTCCACTAAACTCGCTTCATACACGACCACACTTCAAGTAAAATTCACAAATTATACGTTCAGGCCCTTATACAGAGCACAGAATTAATCATTACTTATTGGTTATAGTCCTTCGTATCCAAATCTAGTTAAATTCAGTTCAGAATCCTATCTATCGTTAGCAACAAATTCAAATGCTTGTACAGCTTATGGGACTTAATTACTTATGAACTAGCTAACACTAAGGACGGCACAAATATCCATGCCAAAGGGGGGATTCGAACCCCCGACCGTAGTGGCCGTGCCGACCGTGACTGGAGCACCTCAGTCCCCTCGGCCACCGCGGCCGGCCGTTAGCAACAGGATCGATAAATATTACATTGGAAACCATAAGTAAAATCTTCCGTTAACTTTCCTGTTAGATTACTCCGTTTGGAAGACTATATCTTCAACCTTATAAACGAAAATTACTTTTTTTTTTTTTTTTTTTTTTTTTTGCTTACAAACTGAAAAATCTGTCTTTCATTAAATAATAATACAGTTACACATATACTCCCTCATACATACAAGAAGCCGTTACAGATAATTAAACACTTTGACATCGATTTATTGTAACATCCGTTTCATATCATGACTTCGTATAAGCTGTGACGAAACTGACGTCAAACGACAAACTGAACCTTTTTACAATGCAATAATGTACACAACATTTCATTTTTTGTCTGGGACGATGAAGCTTTGCAATCAACAAGGCGCAGCAATCCTCGTCGCATCGAAGCCTTCGGCGCGGAACAAATAGCGGCCAGCAATTCAGCTCCGGCTGCGGCTGCGAAGACGCTGCTCCCGCGAATTGCATCACCTCGATTGTACATGCAACAAATAAACAAACAATAAACACATTTTAAGTACAAAACAGTAAACATTTTCACACAAAAACCTATTTATATTATAAAGGATATCCTGCAAAAACGGAGCTGACACAGAGCAGTAGTGGTTCTTTATTTTTGTGTCCCACTACAAGTGGATTCCCAAAATTTAGCAACGTTCAGTGCACTCTGTGTAGCATTTACGAGATCTTCAATAGTACACACGGTTGGAGGTATGTGCAGTGCAGCAGGACTTGAAGGAATCCGCTTCGAAGCTCCAGGTCTGCAGATTTCTCTTCCAACCTGTGACACAGAAACAAAGGGGGTTCAGTGATTTCCATGTGGACCATCTCTCCGTATGGCCTGGAGGAAGAGTTTATTGTGAGATAAGCCACTCTTCCAGCTGCTGGCATCTGATCCCGATGTTGGGGTGGTGTGTTATCGAGTGCTTATGTACCGCGAAGAAAGCTCTTTCTAGACATAAGTCTGTGCTGTACCTCTTGATGGCCATTTAGTGTGTGGGCTTTCGATGCTAGTGCCTTTTTCATTTCATTTTCCGCTGCTGTGTCACGTCGGATGTCTGGGAGTAGTGCAACACGCCCGTGATGATGCGCCATGTCTCGTTCAGGGCAACATAAAATTTCTTGGTAGGTGTGAAATTGCAATAAACTGGCAGGTGTATTCAGCTGTAGAGTAGCATAACGATACTGTGGACGTCTGCACTGTATTTGTATGTGCTCCCCATGTTGTTCCTGTCAGTTTCCTGACGACATTGTTCCTGGCAGCCACATTTTTCTTTGTTTCTTACGCACTGCTCCTTATAATTATGTGGGAGCACAGTCCAGAGTGACTCCGAGGTATTTTGGTGTCTTAAAGTTTTCTAGAGGCGTTCCTTGCCAATGTATCTGTAACTTTCTGCTAGCCTGTTTGTTTCTAAAATGGAAAGCGCAAATGTGCGTTTCAAATGGATTTGGATTCAACTGATTGTTTCCGTAATAGACAGTTAATTCTTTCAAGCCATCAGTGATTTTCTGCTCCTCTGCTGCACAAAGATGTATCATTGAGCTGTGATTTCACGGTCATGTGCATATATGCAGTTTTGTGTACCTTCTGGTAACGGTTGGTCGTTCGTGTATATATTCAACAAAGTGGGTGCCAACACAATGCCCTGTAGCAACCCATGCGACGCAGTCATAACGAGACTTCACACAATCACAATTTCAGATTGTACCACAAAAAGAACAGTCAAAAAACGACTAGAAGAACACAAGGGCAACTGTGGAAGGGGAAGGGGTGACAGATCATCTGTTGCTGAACTTGTTTTTCAACCAGGGGACCACTTTATCAAGTTGACAGAACTCAGGTTTCGGCAGCCACAAATAGGTATCAAGAAAGACTCTACAGAGAAACTATATAAGTTGTAGAACACCCCAAAAATTTCATTATGGTGGAGGAAGGCATGAAACTGAATGAAATCTGCATTCCGGTGTTGAAATGTAACAGTCTTCCACCATGGGACGATATTAACAACGGACAACGGCAACTGGCAAAGGTGAATTGCGCGCGTCTATCCAAAACATCTGACGTCACACTTTTGTACGCGAGACCTCGTAAACGGAATTCGGCTGCAGTCAGTAACGAGCGAGGGTTTATATCGGACGTACAAAAGTGCTACGATATCCCTTGAGAATATCCTCCGATGATGGGGACGAATCGTTGGGTTTCAGTAACAAATCCATAATACAACGGCATAATATCCCGGCAAATTTTAGTAATATTGATCAGTAATCTTGTCGGACATTTGTTATGTCATGTCTAGCATACTTTTGATTATTGTGCTAATACTTTGCGTCATGTGTTCTGTTTAGAAGATTGTGAAAATTATTCAACAATCAGTCGTAAAAATAATTATTTATTTTCAAATCTAGATTTCGACCACTGTGTGGTCATTATCAGTACTTAAAAACAATTAAAATACTAGGGTAAGTCAATTATTATCCGCAATTTAGTTATATTTTTGTTTATGTTGGTAGTACTGTCGTTTCACGTTGTTGGCGCATGCTTTGTTTATTTGTTGTTATATTTTGGTGCCATTTTCAAGCTGCTAAGTTAGTTTCGTTGTCGCTGCAGTGCTGTTAATCATGGCTGCTCCGCTGTCTATTTGCACCAAAGAAGAGCAACGTTCAGTGATACTTTTTTTTTGTGGGCGGTAGGGTATCAGGGCCCGAAATTCGTAGAAGACTTTCAGTACAGTACTGGTCTCTATCGCTCAGTGCCACATTCTGAACCTCGCACCTACCCTTCTTCCATTTTACTTTATTATTTCTTTCGATTACTTCAAAAGCCTCTTTTCGTATACAGTCTTCAATATCATTCCTGGCCGGCCGCGGTGGCCGAGCTGACTAAGGCGCTCCAGTCACGGTCTACACGGCCACTACGGTCGGGGGTTCGAATCCCCCCTCGGGCATGGATATTTGTGCCGTCCTTAGTATAAGGTAGTTGATAAGTAGTTTGTAAGTTTAGGGACTGATGACCCCGTAGTTAAGTCCCATAGACTATACAAACATTTGAACATTTTGAATATCATTCCACCCAGTCTCTACTTCAGCAGCCTATTGGTTACTCTGTGGTCAGAGCTGTAATCTGAGTATATTAGTTTCCTGATGCATTCCTGCCGTTTCTCACGAAGCAAACTACCGTCCAGTCGGAAACGCGATGCACTAAATTGGGGCAAACGCGTGGGATTGAGGTAATCTGGCGGCAGTCGTTGGCGGATTCCTGGCGCCGCGCAGCTGTTTGTTTACCCCCACCGCGTGACGTCACGTGCAGCGCGCGCCCGTCCGCCGCCGCCCACGCTACATCAGGTGGGCGGCAATTACGCGGCTGAGGGCGGCGCGACCGGCCTGATGTATGCAGCGGGTAATAACTGTCGCGCCAGACGTACCCAGCCAATCCCGCCCACCGCCCACCGCCACGTCACGTGCCCCTGCTAAATTCCCGCCGTAATGCTCCACTCCCCATGTCTACCTCACCGTGGGATTTCGCTCTGTCAGCATCGCCGAAAGTTAATTTCCACTTTACAGACAAGTAAGATTATCATGTTTTTAATACTCGTAAGAATCCATCTTGATGTTTTTATTCTGCGGGTAATCGGATAATAGTTAAGTGGCACATTATGCCTATAGACAGAGATCAAAATGAACACAAAACACACTTACTTCAGCCAAGATCGCTAGTTTCTTTGCTGGTTTTTAACCGGTTTCGATAAACTATGTCATCATCTTCAGAATCAATTTTTTCATAACAATTTTCTATTTTCACTGCAAAAAGTTATAAAGATTGTTAAAATCTGTAAAGTCCTTGTTTGTATACAAATGTGATAAAAGTTAACTAAGCACATACAAAACCTTTGGGGCTGACACAAAATAAAGAGTTACTTGTGAAAATGAAATGTAAGAAAAAGAACATTGTCAAACGATTAAAATTTGAATCACCGACGTGGTTCGTCATCTGTATTGCACATTTAAAAGTTGTGTGTGTTTTTGTCACAAGTAACAGGAAGTCTCCTTGTTATTTGTGCCGGCCGCGGTGGCCGAGGGGACTGAGGCGTTTCAGTCATGGTCTGCACGGCCACTACGATCGGGAGTTCGAATCCCCCCTCGGGCATGTATATTTGTGCCGTCCTTAGGATAAGCTAGTTGATAAGTAGTTTGTAAGTTTAGGGACTGATGACCCCCTAGTTAAGTCCCACAAGCTATACAAACATTTGAACATTTTGAACTTGTTATTTGTGACAAAAACACACATAAGTAAAAAGTAGTCTCCTTGTTACTTGTGACAAAAACATACATAATTATTAAATGTGCAATACAGATGACGATCCATGTCGGTGATGTAAATTTTAATCGTTTAAGAATGTTCTTTTTCTTATATTTCATTTTCACAAGTAACTCTTTGTGTGAGACCCAAAGGTTTTGTATGTGTTTTGTTAACTTTTATCTTATTTCCATACAAACAAGGACTTTACAGATTTTAACAATCCTTATAACTTTTTGCACTGAAAATAGGAGAAAATTGTTATAAAAAATTGCTTCTGAAGATGATGACGTAGTTCATCGAAACCTTT
This sequence comes from Locusta migratoria, assembly GCA_026315105.1. NCBI lineage: Eukaryota > Metazoa > Arthropoda > Insecta > Orthoptera > Acrididae > Locusta > Locusta migratoria. The sequence goes on along the minus strand of CM048749.1, from coordinate 108,462,805 downwards.
TAAAAACCTACAAGTAAACTAGCGATCTTGGCTGAAGTAAGTGTGTTTTATAATCGGATAATATACGATAGGCACGATTTTGACACATACTATTCCGTTAATTCGTTTCTGACCCATAATCTCCTTAATACGTCTCCCAACACACAGTACAAACTGATGGAAAAAAAATGGGGGTAGGGTGGGGGGATATGCATTGTTCAAAACAATCATATCAGTTGACATATCAAAGTATTGAAGTATTGTCATCAGCACAATGAACTAAAACGGTTCGACGTCTTTCTGTAGAGTCAACAGACAACAAACTTTGGCAACTCCGATGTTGGTAATAACAGAAACCTTCTGCAGATTGTGTTGGTGATGACTTGTGCTTACCAAACGAAGTACATAGGGTTCAGATAGTGTAGTGAGCAAGTAGTGGAATGCAATAAGAACGTGACTTACCTGAAGCTACACCCTGAAGAACCATAGGAAGGTTGGAAGCGGAACAGACACAGAGATTGACGCAAAGGGAGATGGCTGAACTACTGGAGCCCCAATGCGTGATTTTTCAGATTCGAACGCGATTTCAGACGACAGGAACCGTTGAAGGGGGCCATGGCCCACGTCGTCCATGGGTGACAACAGCAAGAGATGGCCGTTAACATCAACCCTTCGAGACTGTTGACTGAATGCAACTCAGCTGCAACGCACTCTTCACACAACAAGAGATCGAGCAATATCAGCACAAACAGTCCGAAATCGCCTTCGAGAATGTGGCCTCTACGTCTATGGTTTGTGTCCCATTAAAACCACGACACCGTTTATTCCACAAAAACTGGGCGGTGGAACATCAGGATTGAAATCGTAACCAATGGCGTTGTGGGTTTTTATTTTTTATTTATTTTTTTCGCTGAAAGCATCACCATATCATGGTGATGGACGAATGGTGTGGGCGGAACTCATTATTTGTGGACGTACTGATCTCTATGTCGTTCAAATTGGCGCTTTGACTACTCAGACGTATAGAGACGAGATCACTCGACCTTTTATCAGGCTAGATTCCATGGTAGAGTTTGTGCTCCACGACTGTATTTGACTTGTGGAAATTTTTCATCGATCTGTCGTGAAAATATTTATTTGCAGATCTCGATTTCGAACACTGTGTGGTCATTATCAGTGCTTAAAAACAATTTCAATCTTAAAATATCTCGACCTCCATGTTGGAGGTTGCGTTTTCGCCTCCAACATCGAGGTCGAGATGTTTTAATTATTTAAGCACTGATAATGACCACACAGTGGTCGAAATCTAGATCTGAAAATAAATAAATATTTTCACGACTGATTGTTGAAAAATTTCCACAATTCTACCTTTTGTTGTACTCTATGCTGGTGCCACAGGAGACTGGTACCCTGTGGCGGACGAAAACGCTTGTTCTCACTGCTCTGTTGTGACAACATGCTTTAAGTTTAGGGAAATGAACGAATCGAGTCGCCAGTTGTTCACAGGACTTATATCCGATCGAGTATGTCTAGGACAGACTTACCAGACACTTTGCAGCCAGACCAGCACCTTTCACAATGGTTGCTGAGTTGGATATAGCACTCATGGAAGAATGTCAAAACATCCATCAAAAGCTGACGAATAACTTCATACTGTCCATACAACGAAGGTGTCCATTTGTACTGGCCGTACGGTGTTATCACACGTCATATTAGAAGACAACTAGAAATTCTTTTTCACTATTACAGTAGCTCCATGATTCCTCGCTCTACGTAAACGTCATGTAAACCTCAATAAAGAGCCGAAACAACATAACATTGTACTGAGTCACACACAAATTACAACTGTACACAGTATTCCAATGAAATACGTTACCGTGTGTACATTCTGTATGATATCTCATCTGATCCCCTAATTGGTTTGATAAGTTGGATAAATGAGAAATAACAATGTCTCTAGAACAGAGCCGTCGGCACACCCCCTTAACTATGCCCCATTTTGAGTGCGAATCACAACAATTTTTAACACTACAGTTGAACACATTCCGCTGTTTTTTATTAATGTAAGAAGTGAACCAGTTGTCGACACTCCCTTTATTCTACAATGTTACAACTTCTGAAACAATATCTCGTGATCAACACAATTAAACGCTTTTCTTAAATCAAAGAAAACGCATAGTGTTCATTGTTTTTTATTTAAACCATCAAGTGACAAAAGAGAGAATAAAGCTTTTCAGTTATTAAACCACTTCTGAAACCTAACTGTACATTTGACATAAAATGGGAACCGAAATGATCAATTAACCTTGAATATACAGCATTTTCAAAAACCTCAGAAAAAATGATGGCGTAGAAATAGGTATAAATGTCTTCATTATTCTTTTCTTATTTTTTTAACTGTGTTTTACAACTAAGTACCTAAGTTTGTCAGGAAAGAAGAAAATTTCAAATATTGATATGTACTACCATAGGAGGAGCAATAATTAAGTATTCTGCTAGGTAGCGCAACATATCCGTAAGAGTCCTTAGTCTTCAGTGATTTTCGACTTCATCTCTTCCTTTTCAGTTTCAAGCAGGACTACGTCAGGTAAAAGTCTGAGAATTCTATCTTCCAAGATAGTTATATGATTACCTGCATGGACTTCACGTTTATTTAATTCACCTGCTATATTCAGAAAGTGATTATTAAACACGGTGGGTATATCTGACGTATCATTAACAGTACAATTTTCATTATGCACTGACTTTATAATTATGCTCAACTCTGTGCTACAGACCATACGGTTTTTATTTTGTCCTGATAATAAGTTATTATCATTTATTTTTTGTCTTCTCAATTAGGTTTATCAGAACCTTAAAAGACTGTCTGCAATGGGATATTGCAGCTAGTCTCGCGCTATTTCTAACATCTTGATATAATTACCATTTTGTTTTACACCATATTCTTATTCCTCTTGATAGCCATCCAAGCTGCCTGTTAATGGTATTTCCTTGTTTTGAGATTTCTAACCGAACGCAGCTTTCAAAGAGCATGAGAAGTATGTTAACGAAAATGTTATACAGTATTTACCGTCTAAATTATATTATCAGCACTGTAGACACCCTGCCAGTCTTCTCTTTAATTAGGTAAAAGGCCTCTGTTGGAATTGAATTACATTTCTTAAATAGTTTATAATTACATGTATCAGCTGTTTAGGCACAAATCTATTTACAGTGAAAATTTGTGTATCATGGTCTTAAAGGGCATTCACTATTATGCTAACAGAATGCCCTTTACTAATGAAGGATGAGCAATAATTTTGTGGATGGTTGTACTGCTGTTAACCTGCACTCTCCGTGGAAAGGGTACTGTTGCAGGAGGTGATAAGAATTAAACAGATCTAAAAGCATCCTATTCCATACACAATTAGTTAAACAATTAATGTTGAAATTTCCACATACAACAAATTTTTGTACTTCATTTAAAGTGATCATAGAACTCTCTCCAGCTTAAGCAGAAATATTTTGAAATCAGAATCAACAGTTAGAAGTTTATTTTCACAACATTCAGTTCCACCTGCACAATATTTAAATATCTTTTACTGTAGTGTTCAGAAACATCGATGACTTCATCTGTAAGAGCGTTTTTCACTCACATGATCACCCCCCTCCTCCCCCACACTCTAAACATCTCCTGAAAAAACAGGAGATAACTTGTACCCTTTTTAAGGAAGATTCTGAATTGTAACATTTTTAAGTACTCTTAAATAGCAATAACATGTGGGAGTTAGTACGCTGACCAGATGATGGTACAATTGTACGGTCCTCCTGCATGAAAGTTTTCTTAACGTTTAAATTTAGAACTTCAGCTTTCCGTTTGCTTTCTTTTATTACTGCCCCGGAATGATCAGCGAGTGACTGGATAGTGGCCTTTGACCGCTTATCGATTTGAGATAGGGCCACATTATTTTCGGGTTCTCGGAAACATTTTTTCCAAGGTATGACTGTGATAATTTTTGTACGCTTCGCACATCGATCTTGTTATATATGCAAGATTCTCTTCTAAATTTTGCCTGTCATCATTTGCATCTTCATTTTTCAACCAAGAGTGCCACAATCTTTGCTTTCTCATTAGCTTTCTAACATTACTTTTATACCACAGTGGATATTTTGCATTCTTAATCGACTTGATAGGCACATTTGTCTCTAAACCTTTACTTACAATACATTTCAATTCAGCCCGTCATTCATCTACGTCCATTGCACCGAAACTAAACTATGTCCAATCATTTCCTAAGTGTGACGACAACAACTGCTTATCGGCTCTTTCTAATAAAAACACGCTGCTAGACTTCTTGACTGGTTTATTAACTATGGTCACATTTGATGCTATAGCTAACTCCTTTCTCGACAATGACGTCGTTAATAATTTTGGGCCTGTTTGTAGCTATAAGGTCTAAAATATTTCCATTGCAAGTGGGCTGTCGGTTTAACTGCTCAAGACCGTTTTCGGAAAACATATCCAACAGAACTTCACAACACTGCTTCTCTGAATGACCTGAAATGTAACTAGAGAGGCCTATACCCTTAAGGTCGAAGTCTTCCCTGACTAATGTTGCATGGCATGGCCCGCATAACTAAGCACTACCTAGCGTAGACATTCTTTGACTGATTCTATAACTGCAACAATGGGGGAGGGGGTTGGTAAAACACCCATATACTTACTTCACTTCTCTTAGGCCAGTCATAAGTACTCGATCTTGGTAGAAAAAATATTTTCGTCCACTACAATGAACACTCCCCCTCTAAATGTGTCCGATCTGTCTTTCCGATATATATTCCACGCCTCGCTAAATAATTCTGAGTTTCCTACATCACGATTCAATCAGCATTCTGTGCCCAAATCTATGTGAGCACGATAAATTTCCCTGCAGCGCGGTAAATTCGGGAACTTTATTTTTAAATCTTTCTAAGTTTACGGCAAATATTTTAATAATTTGATAGTCAAATTATTGTGGTGAATGCGGCCTGAATTCGCTGTCTGAATGTTGACTGGCGAGATCTCATCCGAGCCTGTACCAACCCGACTCCCCCCCCCCCCAAAAAAAATAAATAAAATAAATAAAATAAAATAAAATAAATATGCTACGCCAGTAGCTAATTCTTAATGTAGTGTATTGTGAACAAATTTTTCTTCTTGAAGAAATAATTTATTGCAACTAAACTTCTTCTACAATATTTACAATGGTTGCTACTTCGAAGGTGGTTACAGAAATACGCTGTAGCAGCCGGAGTGGTTCCTCGATATAGCGTCGAACGGTGTCTTTTTCTGTAACGGGCTTCTTCTTCTTCAGAGTCTTCCACGAGGCTATCGTTTGCTTGGTGGATTCGAGACTGAGTAGCGAGTTGCCTGGCTGGTCCCCAAAAGGCGATCATCGGGCAATCGCTGGTTCTCAGCTACGCTGCCAACTCTGTAAGAGAAGGTCCATATTAGGCTCAAGAATACCTTATTTATTTACAGTCGCGTGTTTGTCGCGGTACAACGCGTACTGGCTATTGAATCGGCCGACCTGCCGGGCTTGGGTTCAAGGTGTGCTACCAGCTTGTTAGGGGTAAGCTTACAGCACATAGTGTGTGGTGTCGCACGAGTCTAAAGTGCGCGCCACCTACTTTCGCCGCGCACCGCCATGCACGCACCGCGAGGCGTTCTTACGATGTCAGCCACGAGCGCCCTCTGCTGCAGCCTCCCACGCAGCACCGAGTCGGTTCGTATGGCGCTACGCATTTTCAGGTTTCTACGCCGGTGCTGTACAAGGTGTTTGCTGGGAAGAAACATTGGTTGCCGGGCACCATTCAGCGCGTGCTCGGTCGCAATATGTATGTTGTACGTTCTTCCACAGGTTCGGAGCTGCGGCGCTAAGCAAACCAATTAGGCCTGCACAGGCCGCGCGATCCTGTCTCGGGTTTTTTGATTCCAGACCCAGTTCACTGCCAGGGAGCACAGCCACATCGCTCCCCAACGGGCCCAGCGTCCCCGGATTATGAGATCCCAATGGACGTTGACGCGCCTCCGACGCAGTCCTCCGCTGTCGCCGCCGTAGATGACAGCGTCACCGAGAGGGACTCCGGGACCGTGCGTGCCCACCCCCCTCCCCAGCTTGGGCCACGCACCTCAGAAGAAGATGACCTGCTCCGTCTGGGCGGAAGCGTGCGCCCTTCCCCTGGTTTTGGTGGGTTTCCCGGGGGATCGCAAGGTGGATGCCGGGGCGTGGACGGCGTCTCGATCCCAGCCTCAGCTAAGACGCCGGTCCCACCAGTAACGCCCCCGCCCAGGCCCTCCTCCCAGTGCCGTCGCCGTGGCCCTCAGCCCTACGCCACGACGGCGCGGCGGTTTGGGGGGAGGGGGGGAGGGGTGTGGTGTAGCACAAGTCTAAAGTGAGCGAGTTTGTGACACTTATCAAAAATTAAATGTTACTACAAGAGATACAGCCATTCAAATTTATGGGCACCATAACGTTTTCCCTTCCTGAGTAAATGAGCTGCTTCTTATAGTTTCAACACCTTTTTCTTGAATGTTCTGAATATAAATCTTCACACAGACTTCTTGAGGAGGAGAGTGATACGGATATCTGATTGTAAACCACTGCCTATTACCTTAGACCTTTTTGACTGTACTGAACAGGAGTTCCGTCTATTCCGTAATTTATACAGTTAACAGGCAATTTAATTTATAACCAACTATTGGCTGTCAATTTCGCTTCATTTTTCCTGGAAGTCTTGCAACTTGTTTCTCCCTGTTGGTTTATGCCAAATTCGGAGTAAAAATGGTTCTATATGACGGTGATGGAAAATAGAATTTATCTTTAGCATTTTTCGGTGTGTGACATTCCCTTACACATTCCGTATTTCATATATTTCTTAGATGTATTTGTAATTCGAATACAGCCAAATCGTTTTGGGGTCTACGAATAAACGCTTTAGGTATGTAAAATACTCATTGACTTATTATTAACGTTTTTTTAATTGAACGTTTAAGGTTGCATCTCCTATTAAAAAGCATAGTAGCTATTTTTAAACAGATGGAAGTTGCGTGATAGTGGGGTTAACTACATAGCGGTCAATTACATCAACGTATCTGTGCAGGATGTCTAATATATTTATTGCTTGCGCAGGTGTCTTGATATGCTTAGTGTTCTGAATAATATGCTTTTAGGAGGTATGACTGTGGAAAGTCATAGTCTTGTAGTAGCAGAGACGAACTCTCAAAAACATTATCACTATTAAAATACCTTTTTGTTTACAGGAGGAACACTCAACGGATTAATATGAAGTTAGAACAAGTCACTATATTGCTCTTCAGCTTGCAAAGGGTTGTGCAATTTCACTGATTTTCGTGTTATGTTGACAGTGTGGAAACTTGACAACAGCAGTGCTAGACTTCTTGGTGGGCCTGTACCCAGGAAAAGCGATTAGCCGCCCCAAGGGCCCCGGGTTCCGCGCAAGTGTCACTCTGCGCAAGTGTCACTCCGCGCAAGTGTTCCAACCCCAAGTGAGCGCCACCTACTTTCGCCGGGCGCCGCCATGCACGCACGGCGCGGCGTTCTTACGACGTCAGCCACGAGCGCTCTCTGCTGCAACTCCGCTCGTGGCCACGACTGCTGCATCGTTCACTTGGGACTGAGATAGGCACCAGTGAAGACTTGGCTATCGGATAGGCACTAGGCAGGCCTCTAGCTCAACTATGTATCAGCATTCTGCAGTACTGATCTATTTAAAAGTTAGGTATTACTAAGTTTTAATTTACTCTAGTGGTTCTAGTTTTTGCTGTCCCACTGGCTGGTCACCTCAGTACCTGCACAAGCTTGCATCCTTTATTCCTGTGTCGGTCTTTCTTCTCGGCCACCGACACCTACGACGGAAACGAGACACAAAATCGGCGACGAGGCTGGGACACAAAATAGTGAACCCCAGATCTATGTAGGGGCGACATACAATTCCCCACCTGATAACGCAGATCCAGAAATCTACAGCCTTGAGTTTCATAGAGTCGGCGAATCACTTGTTCAGACCCTCCACTTGGCTCGAAACCAAAGACCCCGATAAACCCTGGGAACAATGTTACAAATCGACAGCTCTGCTTGCACCTCACGTCTGAGGCCATTAGTTTTCACCATTTCCGCCGCCCACCCTTAGGAACTCAGCATGTCCTCAGAAACCAAGCGACAGTCATCATTGGTACCAACTTGAGCCAAAACTAGCATCCAACCGCAACCCGTATGTCCGATAGCCGCCAGCAAGGCCGCCTTACACATCTCGGATGAGCCTCACTGGCAGAGACACCGAGTTGGACTTTCCTCCGGATCTGCACGGTATCCGCCTAAGAGGCTCCAACACGCGTCTATCGTTGGAGCTCGCAATAACAGTAATCCAACCACCTGGGCACCTGCTTGGACCCTGCTGGAGGAGTGGCCATATGTCTGTCCACTCACAGTACGGAGGGATGTGGCTGGACGGCCAGTCTCCTCATTGGCCTTCCGCCTAGAGCGACGCCAACGCCATTCAACCCGCCACTCCCCTTGCGGAGAGGGCGGCTCGTCCTCGTCTGGTACATCTGACGGTCCCTCGACAGCAGGGACAGAGGGCGAATTACACCTGAGGTGTCCGACTCGACACAACAGACTACACCCCGCTACACCGCCGCTAGACTCCAAGACAGCAGTCTGAAGGCGGCTGACAATAGCCAGCAGACCGCTCAGCTGTTGGCGAACTGCACCCAGCTCCTCCTGCGTCCGTACACAGACACATATCCTGTCCATCCTATCGATACAATCAACTGTGAAGAGTAGTAAACTTACAACTAGTCTAATACTTTAATAAAGGCGGATGGCAGCTGACTGAACTGTTTCTGGCTGTTTCCAAAATAAACAAGAAAATCTACGTAGCAAATTATTATCAAATACGCGAGAATAAAAGTATTCAAAAAGCGAAAACACAAGAAATAAAGTAGTGACAATTAAGAAAATTACTTCAATAACAGGAAGATAATGCTACAGTGGTCAATATACATAACAGCTCACACGTTATTACACACAGACACTAATAAGCAAGCCACGATAATTAAAGTTATCTTAGAAAGGTCGCTAAGAAAACATTTAGGGCGCAACGGAATTTAGGAATTAGAAAATTTGCATCTGATCTTGTTCTCAGCACTTGTGAAGAACAATATTAAATAAAAGAGGGAAGGTACTCTAAAACTACAATTTACAGACAACTTACGGATTATGCTGAACTAAAACTTCTTTATTCAGATAGAAAACAAGCAAAATGGGGCACCAATTTTGGTAATACAATAAAAATGCATCTCTTACATGGATTAATGCGGACGGTTCCCAGCCTAAATTACACATGATTTAACGCTATTTGGGGGAAGGATTCACAAACAACACTCAAATGCTCACACACACGCAATGTCACAGCGAAACTCACCAAAACCAGCGTGCTGAGACGTATGCGAAATTCAGCAAGTCGGAGGTAGCACAAAACACAATATACAAAACCACTTTGAAGCTGGCTCTGTCGTGCCTGTTTTGAGATGGTGTGCGCATATAGCCAAGTTAAATTACATCTGAATTGGACTGCGAGCAAACACGCCAACGGTAACGCACGACTACGTTACATGAACGCCCTACTCTGAAGGTGAAGTGGTTGAAAATCGGATTAATTATACAAACTCACGGTGGGTTCATAAGTTGCAGTCTGTTAGAAATCGATCTAGGTACTGGTTTTATATGAGAAGTGGCGAGAATTAAGGGGACAAGCTGCAAACCGCGGAAATCGGAAGAATTGAATAAATTCAGTTTCCGAAAAGTAAATTAACTATAGCATGCAACCCATAGAAATGTTTATAATTATATAAGGAAGGGAATATACAAAATATATATATATATATATGTCCAACTGTCATTTATCCCGCCGGAAAACGGCATCCTTCAAAATGTTCAAATGTTTGTAGAGTCTATGGGACTTAACTACGGGGTCATCAGTCCCTAAACTTACAAACTACTTATGAACTAGTTAATCCTAAGGACGGCACAAATATCCATGCCCCAGGGGGGATTCGAACCCCCGGCCGTAGTGGCCGTGCAGACCGTGACTGGTGCGCCTCAGTCCCCTCGGCCACCGCGGCCGGCGAAAACGCCATTGTCTTTATTTTTAGATACTACCCTGAGACCATTATAGTTACAGCATAGCACGTAAACGCGAATGAAAGAGGAGAACAGCGCGATTCAGATGATGTTTGACATCATTTACATTAATTTTAAATGTAAAATTATTCAGAAACTTATTATTAAATCACTTGGAAAAATCCAGAGGCTAAACTAATTGAACTACAGTAACGGGCGAAGGCTCAAATAAAAAGTCTCATCTAGACGCCAAGTTTGGTATAACCATATGATCTGCAACATTTATATTGCGCATAATAATGTTTCAAATGTTTGTTAAACTTACGGGGTCATCAGTCCCTAAACATACGAACTACTTATGAACTGAAGGCTTTCACGACCAGCTGAAATAATAGCTGTTGTATCTTCCGGGTTATGTGGTCGTGGTCCAAGAAACATATCTGTTCCTGACGTTTCGTCCAGAGCTGCGCTGGACATCTTCGGAGGTAGTGGTGAGTCTTGCCGACTGACTAGTCGGCAATGAACTTATGATCTACCTTATACTAAAGACGACACAAACATCCATGCCCGAGGGGGGATTCGAACCCCCGACCGTAACGGCCGTGCAGACTGTGACTGGCGCGCCGCAGACCGCTCGGCCACTGCGGCCGGCTGCATAATAATGCACTTTTCAAGAAAAACAGTAGTTATTTGTTAATAACAATTAATACAAGACAGATGCACGAACAGCGAGGCAGTGGTAAGTTGGAGGTGTCGTAAACATACGTTATGACCTGTTCAGAATATATTATTTTTGTTTAATATGTTGTCTTTGTGTAAACTAAATTATTTTGTTTACCGATCGTAATTTGTTTAAATTTATGAGCACAGTAATCATGAATAGTGCATTGGATAGAGGACTGGAAAATCTACATGGAAAAAGAATTTACATAGGTCATTATTAAATAATCACTGTACGTAGGCCGAAAGACTTATTTATCGGTCATTCTGAAAATATCAATTTATTTAAACTTAAGATTTTGTGGTTATTATTAACGTTAGACGTTCAAATAAAGTAAATGCTAGCTTTAGAATGTAAGCTCTCATCTAACAATGTCGTCATATCAACATTTCACTTATTATTTAAAAACTTTTGTACACTATTGCGAGAAGCACTGAACCCTGTTAGGGAGACGTATAACTGAAATGACGTCACAAATCGTATATAAATGGGTGCCGCAAGCGGACCAGGTTCAGTCTACGGCAGTTCAATCTTGATGGCAGACGGATGTTGCATATGGAGTGGAATCGAGTGACTCTTAAGTGATTTCGGAAGTGTGTGGACTTTGAACAGTTGTCGGAACTCAGAAATTATTCATCGCTTTCTGCCTTCAATGAAATTTTGTAGCTATCATTTTTGGAACATAAAATTGTTAAACATTCTTATAGCTATTTTGTTAGCAGTATTCTTGCGCTCGAGCTAATATCAGACAGTGGATTACGAATTGAGTGGTTATCGCCAAACATAATCATGCAATAAACAATAAACAACTTTAGTAAAAATGCAAACCTCAGGTTGTAGTCAGTTAATTAGTAGATGCCTTCCTAGTTAAACATTGCCAGACTTTGAAACTGCAAGTTGAAAAATGTTCAAGTGTTTGTAGAGCTTATGGGACTTAACTACGGGGTCATCAGTCCCTAAAATTAAAAATACTAAGGACGGCACAAATATCCATGCCCGAGGAGGATTCGAACCCCCGACCGTAGTGGCCATGCAGACCGTGACTGGCGCGCCGCAGTACGCTCGCCCAGCGCGGCCGGTTGCAAGTTGAAAGACGACCGTTAAAAGACGACCGTCTGTCGTCTTCCATACTTTTTTGGATTTATAATTTATTTAAGGTCACTAGATTACCATTTTGTTAAAAGTTGAACCCCACTCTTTTCAAGGTTTGATGAATAGCATTTTTATTTCCTGTGTTAAAATATTAGTTAATATTGCTAGGTTTTTCTTATTTTGTTATGTTAATAATTTATTATTATATTAATTTATATGTCATAAGTATGACTTCTCCGCTACGCCACTGTCCCACTGAGAATGTGTAGCTGTACTTTTAAGTGCATGTGCGAGAATCTATGGCTGTTTGAATGTGGTGAGTGATAGCTCGCTTTGCATCGTTCTCTCTGGCTCAAAGTCGATAACTGCTGAGCTGACCAAAGAGGTTTCCACACTTTTTGCTTACGAGCTAGTTAGTGAATCTACTCCAGCGCGAGTGTACTCGGTCTCCGTCCCCACCGCCGCTTTTTCTTGGATTTTCCGGCTTCTGGTCGCTTCCCCCGCCCCTGTGGCCGCTCGGCGATTCATTCTGTGATGCTTGTCTAGTGAGGTAAGGATGGTTCTGCTCTTATGTTTGGAGATGGTAGCATTTCATTGACTAGCACGTTTAGCTTTGATTCGAGAAATTAGAATCATTTTTTTGGAATATTTTCTCAGATCGTGTGCGGAAATGTGTTCTCGTTTTTCAGTTCAGAGATTTCCAATAGATAAACGCGGTGTGTGTGATACTAGTTGCAGTTTGACAACGGCCTGGTATTTTAAAACCTTTTGTGATCATGTGGCGGTTCATGAACTCTGTATAAACACTTTCTAGCTTTGTGGGGCCCGATTTCTAATAGGTGATACGTGTGAGCTGCTATGTATACTGTAGTACTAACTTCCTGTTACTGATGTAATTTGAAACGAGTCAGTTCGCAGTTTGGGCCAGGGAACAAGGTCTTGTAGCAGGGAGTAACCGGTAGTTCACACGGACCTTATTTCCTAATTTTAGTGATAAAACAAAGCTCTTGTTTCGTACAGTGGTCGACTTTTAAAGTGTGGTCTTACAAATAAATATATACGTGTACGGACAGCAACGAGCCAAAAGGTAGCAAGAATAAGTCATTCCCTAATACAAAGTAAGATGAAATAAATATGTACGTGTACGGACAGCAACGAGCCAAAAGGTAGCAAGAATAAGTCATTCCCTAAGACAAAATAAGTTGAAATAATGGTCCGTACCATTACAGAGAGATAATACGGAAGTCAATAACGATACTGTATCATTACATTCTTAAAAATAGGGCCAAAATCCGTCGGTTTGCTATAAATTATAATAGCAAAATCGCAAGTATACTGCAGAACAGATGGCGGTCATATGAGTTCTAAAAGTTCAGTTGCGAGATTAAATGATACATCCTTATTTCACATTAAAACTTCATTCTGCGATTTTGAATTCATTCTCTCCACCAAATATTATATCTTAACATGATTGGCAAAGGGCAAGTTATCAACTTGCCATACCATATCATTATTTGATAGTGCTCGTCTGCTTGGATGTGAAAGTGATTTTGTGAGTGAAAATGTGTCTCTATGTGCTGCGAGCATTGTTAACTCTCACTTTGTATTGATTTAATCGAAATGCAGCGTCTGCACTTTGAGTACTGATATTTGCACTAACAGATGTGTAGAATAACTGTGTGTTTCGCTGTTGTACTTAAAGTGAATTGCGACTTTTCGCATTGACGACAATGTTATGGTTCTTTGACGTCTTTTCCTGTAGTATTGTTACCTTGTTACTTTGCTTCCCTCTATTAAAACGTAATTAGTGATGGAATGCGACGTTTTGCACGGAAATAACACAGACCACTGGCTTATCGACTGTTATTCTGAGCATGGTTTCGTACCGATCAGAGTTTTCGAGCTCAAAGGTGTCCTTGTCCGTGAGCAACGACAGCTGGTGCGTTGCTCTGTACATACCGTTGCGTTGCTGATGTAACAGTGTTGTCAGTTCCTCATTTTCATACACATGCTTTAAAAACGCACCCGATGTAATTTTGCTAGATCAATTATTGTCTTTAATCTTTAAAAACTTAGAAGTAGATGTTCCTGGAGTAGTAAAACAACTTAAGTTACCAAACAAAACGAAGTCTTCAGGGCCAGATTGTATACCAACTAGATTCCTCTCAGAGTATGCTGATGCAATAGCTCCTTACTTAGATATAATATACAACCGATCACTCAGCGAAAGATCCGTACCCAAAGACTGGAAAGTTGCCCAAGTTACTCCAATATTCAAGAAAGGCAATAGGAGTGATCCCCAAAATTACAGGCCAATTTCATTGACGTCGATTTGCAGTAGGATTTGGGAACATATACTTTGTTCGAATATTATGAACTACCTCGAAGAGAACGACCTATTAACCAATAGTCAACACGGATTCAGAAAGCATCGATCTTGCGAAACACAGCTTGCCCTTTATTCACACGAAGTGTTAAGTGCCATCGACAAAGGATCTCAAATCGATTCCATATTTCTGGATTTCCATAAGGCTTTTGACACTGTACCCCACAAGCGGCTTCTAATGAAATTGCGTGCTTATGGAATATCTCCCCAATTGTGCGATTGGATTCAAGATTTCCTATCAGAAAGGACACAATTCGTTGTAATTGACGGTAAGTCATCGACTAAAACAGATGTGATATCTGACGTTCCACAGGGGAGCGTTATAGGTCCTCTACCCTTCCTCGTGTTTGTAAATGATTTAGGAGACAATCTGAATAGCTTCCTTATATTGTCCGCGGATGATGCTGTCCTTTATCGGTTAGTGAAGTCAACAGAGGATCAAAAACAACTGCAAAGCGATTTACAGAAAATTTCTACATGGTGCGAAAATTGGCAATTGAAACTAAATAAAGAAAAGTGTGAAGTAATACACATGACCACTAAAAGAAATTCGATGAACTTCAATTACGCAATAAACCAGTCAAACCTCAAGGTCGTAAATTGTACCAAATACCTAGGAGTTACAATTACGAACAACTTTGACTGGAGAGAACACACAGAAAATATTGTGGGGAAAGCGAACCAAAGGTTACGTTTCATTGGCAGAACGCTTCGAAGATGCACCAGCTCCACAAAAGAGACTGCCTACATTACACTTGTGCGTCCTCTCCTGGAGTACTGTTGCCCCTTGTGCGACCCTCACCAGGTGGGACTGACGGAAGACATTGAGAAGGTTCAGAGGTCAACTCGTTTTGTTTTATCACGTTACGGGGGTGGAAAGCGTCACGGAAATGTTGCACGAATTGGGGTGTAACTCATTAAAAGAAACACGTTACTCACTGCGGCGTGATCTATTTGCAAAAAAATGTTCAAATGTTTGTTAAGCTTATGGGACTTAACTACGGGGTCATCAGTCCCTAAACTTACAAACTACTTATGGAATACTTATGAACTAAGGACGGCACAAATATCCATGCCTGAGGGGGGATTCGAACCCCCGACCATAGTGGCCGTGCAGACCGCGACTGGAGCGCCTCAGTCCCCTCGGCCACCGTGGCCGGCGATCTGTTTGCGAAGTTTCAATCAGCGACTTTTAATTCTGAATGTGAAAATATTTTGCTAGCACCCACCTACTTATGGAGACATGATCACAATCATAAAAAAAGAGATATCAGATCGAAAACGGAACGATTTAGGTGTTCTTTCTTCCAGCGCGCTGTTAGAGAATGGAAAGGTAGAGAAAAGTTATGAAAGTGGTTAATGATCCCTCTGCGAGGCACTTAAATGTGATTTGCAGAGTATCTATGTAGATGTAGATGAAACTCTTACACCGGCATCCCTTTCGCAACTATGACGGCTATACAGGCAGCATGGCTCAGTATTCCAGCATGGGAATTTCAAAGACCCACTGACCCCATGTCAAAAAAAATGTTCAAATGTCTGTAAATCTATCGGACCAAACTGCGTGGTCATCAGTCCGTAGCTTACAAACTACTTAAACCTAGGTAAACTAACCTACGGACAAACACAGACACCCATGCTGTGGTGTCGCACAAGTACAAAGTGCGCGCCACTTACTTTCGCCGCGCGCCGCCATGCACGCACGGCGCGGCGTTCTCACGACGACAGCCACGAGCGCCCTCTGGGACAACGCCGCTCGTGGCCACCACTGAAAGACACCGGCCACTTCGGACGGAGATAGCAACCAGTTAGGACCTTCGTAATCAGATAGGCACTAGTGAAGACTTTGCTATTGTACAGGCACTAGGCAGGCCTCTAACAACTATGTATCAACATTCTGCAGTACTATGTAAAAGTTAAGTATTGTTACATTCTGTGCAATATATATATATATATATATATATATATATATATATATATATATATATATATATATCTCTTTCTAATTTACTCGAGTGTTTATAGTTTCTGGCTGCTCCCCTCCGTACCTGCATCAGCGTGTCGGTCTCATTCC
This sequence comes from Locusta migratoria, assembly GCA_026315105.1. Classification (NCBI taxonomy): domain Eukaryota; kingdom Metazoa; phylum Arthropoda; class Insecta; order Orthoptera; family Acrididae; genus Locusta; species Locusta migratoria. The sequence goes on along the minus strand of CM048749.1, from coordinate 108,446,390 downwards.
ACTCGGCCACCGACACCTACGACGAGGCTGGGACACAAAAGCGGCGACGAAGTTGGGACACAAAACATGCCCCAGGGAGGACTCGAGCCTCCGCGGCGAGCAACCGCGCGCTCCGCAGCGAGACGCTTTAGACCGCTCGGCTACTCCACCGCGGCGACCCCATGTCAGGTCGAGTTGCTGTACCCACCTGAACAAAAGAATATCCGATACTTTATTAAGAAGATCCCACAACCCTTGTAGCAAATATATGGGATTAAAAATCGGGCTTCGTGAAAAAATTTGTATATATACATGGTGGTGAAAATTTCGACCGAGGAGGCAAGCGTGCCAGGTGATCCGTACAGTTGTGTGAAGCAAAGATGATTTAGTAGTCCTGCTGTGAAGCTGGTTAGGTCGCAAATTCTTTATTATAGGTCACAATTCATGTGCAGCGTACCCTCAAAAATGACACGTTTCTGCTTTACCATCATAAGATTAGATTCTACAAACATAAAAATAACACAATTTCTCAAATGACAGAAAAAGTAGTAAGTTACATTTCATATTAAAAATGTTGATTTACGTCGTGTTATACCTCTTCCGTGCCATGTGCACACGTGAACAGATGTAAGAAGTTGTTTGATACACATACAAAAGCAGACTATAAACTTTAACACATTTGGTACTGTCCAGGTAGACATTTCTTGCCACCAGGTGGCATTACAAAGCGTATAGTGGCGCCATATCGCGTAAGGTTATGCATATTAATTACATAGGGCGGCTGTGCACTTATTGTACAAAGTATAAAATATACGAAGGTTTTGAAAGAACAATTGTACAAAGGCCTTAAAAAGCAAATCAATGATAATTTTTGTTCTTTGACACTTTTCCTGTGGTATTCTTACATTGTTACTTTGCTCCCCTCTATTAAAACGTAATTAGTGGTGGAACGAGACGTTTTGAACGGAAATAATACAGACCACTCGCTTATCGACTGTTATTCTGAGCATGGTTTCGTGCCGATCCGAGTTTTCGAGCTCAAAGTTGTCCTTGTCCGTGAGCTACGACAGCAGGTGCGTCATGACACGCGTTCCTCTGTGCATTCCGGCGCATTGCTGATGTAACATTGTTGTCAGTTCCTCATTTTCATACACGTGCTTTCAAAATGTACCGGATGTGATTTTGCCAAATATTGTCTTTTATCTGGATGAGGATTCAAACTCCTACCTCCTTCACCCTGTATACTTCAAAATGCCGATAAACAGAAACAAATTTCCTTCCATTTTTCTTCAAGAATTATCACAAGAAGCTAGGTTAACTACATCTGTGGCAGAAGCGGTCAGGGCTCTGCTTGTGTTTCCAGTGCTTGAAGCTCCGTACGGTAGGGGTTCGAGCGGCAGATTGCATCAGAGCATCGCCTGCGAGAGATCCTGGCGGGCACTGAGGGCCGCGGGCAGAATGTCTGGCGCTCTGATCAGCACGCGAGCCAGTCTGGTCACGCACGCCCCCGACCGACCAATCGAATTACGATGGACCGAGCCCTCTGCCGGCCGTATCTGATCTACCAACGCAGGCGTCAGTCGCCTGTCACTAATACTCATTCGCAACCGCTCGCTTCCCCTCCATGAATTTCGATAAGGGGACACCTCATTAGTTCCTACTGGGCGGTTTCCGGTCACACGTATAAAATGAAGTGACGTTTTTGTGCTTACTGCACACAGTGATGATACTGCTAGCCCTCTCATCTCAATGTTATTGTACGATACCCTCTGTGTCGAACCCGGAATCGTGTGGTCTAATAGTGATATATGTTGCGTGTGAAGTTAGTTACAAACGAAATAACCAGCCTAGGAATCGGTATAGGACAGTGTCTCGATGGTACTGTGTTTAGTTAACAACTGATAGATTTCATTACTTAAGAGATTCATGAATTTCTTTCCAGACAGTTCTATACACAATATGAAACTTCCTGGCAGATTAAAATTGTGTTCCGGAACCGGGACTCGAACCTGGGACCTTTGCCTTTCGCGGGCAAGCGCACTACCGACTGTGCTGTCCCGACACGACTCACGATGTCGCCTCACAACTTTACTTCCGCCAGTACCTCGCCTCCTACTTTCCAAACTTCACAGAACTTCTCCTGCGAATCTTGCAGGCGGCATCGTGAGTCTTGTCGGGATAGCACAGTCGGTAGTGCGCTTGCTCGCGAAAGGCAAAGGTCCCAGGTTCGAGTCCCGGTTCCCGCTCCCAATTTTAATCTGCCAGGAAGTTTCATATCAGCGCACACTCCGCTGCACAGTGAAAGTTTCATTCTGGAAACATCCCTTAGGCTGTGGGTAAGCCATGTCTCCACCATATCCTTTCTTCCAGGAGTGCTAGTCTTACAAGTTTCGCAGGAAAAGTTCTGTGAAGTTTGGAAAGTAGGAGGCGAGGTACTGGCGGAAGTAAAGTTGTGAGGCGGCATCGTGAGTCGTGTCGGGATAGCACAGTCGGTAGTGCGCTTGCCCGCGATAGGCAAAGGTCCCAGGTTGGAGTCCCGGTTCCGGCACATAATTTTAATCTGTCAGGAAGTTTCATATCAGCGCACTCTCCGCTGCAGAGTGAAAGTTTCATTCTCTATACACAATAGTTTCATCATTGTATGTTATTTCAAGACTTAGACAAACGAAGGGTATAAACCATTGTATTTTCATAAACACATGAAAATAAATAGCATTGTATACATGTTAGGCTCATGAACAAGTTGTGTTGACCAGCTAATTGTGTTAATTAATGTAATAGTCGAAATTTGAATATTGTAATTCTTTGTATATATTGACTGACGTGAGATTTTGAACTTATTTTCCGAACTGCCAAGATATTTGATAGTTCAATATATGTTAGGAACATGTATGATGTACTCATTAACAAATTAATTGACATTCAACACTACTCTTTGATATGAAACGAAAAGGACCGAGATTACAACTTAAAAAGATATGCGCCATCTAAAATTATTGTATGTATAGTTTTCATTTTATATTGTGATTATTTTTGTGTACATGAAATGTTTTACTTGAGTGTTCCTTAATTGTAAATTAGTATACTCAATTGTTATGAACAATGCGTAATGTAATGTCATTATTGTCAATGTTATATATTTGCCTCACCGCCTTGCGTGGGGGCGTTGGAGTTTTGGCGATCCTTATGTGCTGTGGAATCTATGTCACTCTGTGTTTTAAAATGGAGGTACTATCAACTAAGTGCTGTTGCATTGTGTACGTTACGAAGTTTTGGTGGAATAACAAGCAGTTTGATTGCAAATTAAAGAAGAAGTGAAAAAATTGTACATACAACTATTTATTTCTCCCACGACGCCCCAGATCAATAATTTTGCAGCGAGCAGAACCCCCATACATCGTAAGTTGAAAAGCTGAGTATTATGTTTGGAAGTGGTAGAAAGTAATTACTTGATAAGGAAGTAAACGTTATACCACTGTTCTTCCAACTTCCAGTTACTGTTTTGTAGCCAGTGAAAGTTAATATGCCTATCGATACAGTGGGGTACAGTCATGTAAATGAGAATAATTCCAATTTTTAAACGCAGTAACCTACCGTATTTATCAGTGTGTCGTTCATACAAAGCAACTTAATGAAAGGCTGAAACTTCCAGGCACACAATTTTAATCTGCCAGGAAGTTTCATATCAGCGCACACTCCGCTTCAGAGGGAAAGTTTCATTCTGGAAACATCCCTTAGTCTGTGGCTAAGCCTTGTCTCCACCATATCCTTTCTCCCAGGAGTGCTAGTCTTGTATGTTTCGCAGGAGAGCTTCTGTGGAGTTTGGAAAGTAGGAGGCGAGGTACTGGCGAAAGGCAAAAGTCCCAGGTTCGAGTCCTGGTTCCGGCACACTATTTGCCAGGAAGTTTCATATCAGCGCACACTCCGCTGCAGAGTGAAAGTTTCATAATGGAAGGCTGTTTTTACTGTGACACACGCGATTCGATTCATTTTATTTGTGAACCATCTTTCGAAGAATGTTTTTGAATATGCAATTCATTTTCACATACTTAATATTTATCAATTCACTAGCTAAATCGGGCCACGCTTCGTTGTGGCTCACTCTCATATGAAATAAGTAGAAAAGGAAATACGAAATACTGTAAGTCATGTGAACATTGAATCAACGAAAGAATGCTTCCATCACATCAATATCGTTCGTTGGGCTACTGAGGATCTGTGAAACAAAAGTTATACAAAATATAGCTTCGCAGATTATTTTAAACCCATAAGATTACATTTTTTGTCGTTAGTTTTCTCCACAAACAGTTTACCCTTCCTGTATGTCAGAACTTTCACTTAGAACCATATTTAGGGTTATTTTCAAAATCTTATAACTCCGAAAGTTCTTGGCCGAATGCTTTCAAATATTGATACAACGTACTACTGGAATTCGCGCAACTTTTTACATAGCTATTTTTTAAATATCTGTCATATATTAATTTATATAAATTTTACAATGTGGTAAAGTTATCAAAAATCGCAAAAGTGTTATATATTTAGATTATGTGTGATATATTAAATAAATATGTATGTGTTACAATGCGACGTTGTGACAAATTTGGAGCTCAATCGGTGAAGAAGCTTTTTGAGATTTTGAAACACACACAAACCTGCAAAACATTGTTATATATAGAGATAATGTCTACTATATTAAACTGAACTTCTTTAAAAACGTATTAATGATGTTCCGTGCAATATCTGTGTTTCAATTTCAGTGTGATAAGTTCCCGAAAAAAACAACCTAATCATTAAAAAAAATTAAAGTATCAGGAAGAAACTTTTCTGTAGTAATAGACACTCCAATCTGCCAGGAAGTTTCACTCCAATGTATGTTCATGAGGAGTTTTTAAAATTAGTTTCAAGTACGAAGTTACAATATCCCCTTAAAGTTTATGCCCATTGGATGGTGCGGTATTGCCCGAATACATTAAAAGAAAAAAAAAGAAAAAAAATTATACTTGTGTAATGTGGAGAAAAAACGCTGCAATCATTCATCAGAAATGTGAGATGCGTTAATTTTTAATGTCCATTTACCAAGTAATTAGAACAGCACTTTTAATACAGTGATCATTTGCACTGTTAAGCGATAAAATTCAGTAAAACGTAAGAGTAACGCCTTTTTTTTAAATTACTTTCTTTGGCTGTCAGCAGACGTAAATTTCATTAAAGGAAAAAGAAACTTTATCGCTAATCAATTGTTTGACGTATTGGTGGATCTGAATTTACCATCATGAGCTACTCATATTTATCTTTAAAAAAGAATGTCATATATTTCTGCGCCGTGCCGCGAGTATATCGTTGAAAACGAGTATCGATATACTCGCCGTGCCTTGGCATTAGGAACTTTGGAGGGACGCGCGCGCAGCGGTGGTGGGGCCGTAGAGGAGGTGTGTCGCAGAGACTGGAGGCGTGTTTGCACCACCTCCTAGAGAGAAGGCCGTGGCGCTCTCAAAAATGTTTGTATAGTCTATGGGACTTAACTACGGGGTCATCAGTCCCTAAACTTAAAAACTATTTATGAACTAACTAAGACTAAGGACGGCACAAATATCCACGTCCGAGGGGGGATTCGAACTCCCGACCGTAGTGGCCGTGCAGACCGTGACTGGAGCGCCTCAGTACCCTCGGCCACCGTGGCGCTCTCGTGTGACGTCAGGCAGACTAGGTTGCGCGCGAATAGCTGACTGGCTCGCTGCTTCGGCCTAGTGGGCCGTGCCCCAGCGGCTACCCAGTCAGATATGCGCGCGCAACCTACTATGCCTGACGTCACACGAGAGCGCCGCGGCCTTCTTTCTCGGCCACGAGTATCGCCGCGTGCCGGAAGAGTTGTTGTCGGCCGTTTTGCAGTAAAGGAATCGCATGTGCTTTGCTGGCCACTTTGCTCACTGTCTATTTACTGCCTGGTGTAAGTGCACCAACATGTGTGGACACTGTATTCCGCCTAGTGTGGAGCTTGCTTTCTGAACGATCTGCCCGAGACGTGAGCTTTGGTAAAGCTTTTCTATTAAGACTGCCTAGTGTAATGTACGATTACGAACCGAGCTGTTTTCTGTGGGGCAGTAGCTAGTCATTTTGGTGACTCGACTAATGCCTAATAACATTGTAACGTTAATTACTTGTGCGTGGGGTGTACGCCATTGAAGCGGCGACATAAGATTACTTAAAGTGAAGTTAGAGGTTGTGACTAACGATCGTTCTAAGTTTCAGGTGATGTTCAATTAATTTAATGCTGTTCGAGACATTTTACTGTCTGAAGGGTTGCTTAATCTACACTCCGTGAAGCACTGAAGTTTGCGAGTGCATGTAATGCTGCCCTTTACCGTGTTTGGATATTAAACAGTGTTTGTTCGGCGGGACCGCCCCGCATATTGCGACTGGTGTGGCTGGAGCACGGGTGGCTGTCAGGCGCCTACGATGGCGAGCCGGCAGTGGCCGCAGTGAGGTTAGGACCGCAGCGGCCGCCCAGGAGTGTCCGGTGAGGGCTCTCCAGGCGGCCGGCGCCGCTAATGAGGAACCCGGCCAGCCCAGGCGAGGCCAGGCCGACCGCCGCCACCGGCTGTCCGCAGGGGCGCGCCCATCCGCACAGTAGTCCAGAGAGAAAACACTATTTCTGCTTCCCAAGGCCCACCTCGTTTCACAACTTTCATAACCCTTCGAGTGCCGCAGGAGGCCCGGGTTCGATTCCCGGCAGGGGTCTGGGTGTTGTGTGTTGTCCAAATCATCATCTCATCATCATTGGCACGTAAGTCGTCCATGCTGTGTCAAATAAAAATACTTACACTAAGGCGGCCGAACAAACCCCCAAGGGTTCTCCCGGCCAAGAAAGCCATAAGCTCATTTTCAATACATCTAACACACTGGGAGAAAAGACGGTCAATTCCTCCATGCACAAATGTTTGAAGCCGCGGTGGAGTAGCCGAGCGGTCTTAAGCATCTCGCTGCGGAACGCGCGGTTGCTCGCCGTGGAGGTTCGAGTCCTCTCTGGGGCATGGGTGTGTGTGTTTGTCCGTAGGTTAGTTTACCTACGTTTAAATAGTTTGTAAGCTACAGACTGATGACCACGCAGTTTGGTCCGATAGATTTACAGATATTTCAACCTTCGAGTGCGGCCGCTCACGTACACACACACACAGACACACACACACACACACACACACACACAGAGAGAGAGAGAGAGAGAGAGAGAGAGTTTTACGTCGGTTAATGCCTCTACATGGCGCTTCTCTGCGTTCTGCTTATCCTCCTCCACTTGCATAATAGCTCAGTGGTAAGGCGCTTGCCCGCGAAACGCTAAGGTCCCAGGTTTGAGTCCCAATTCCCGCATACAATTTCAATTTGCCAGGAAATTTCATATCAGCGCACACTCCACTGCAAAGTGAAAGTTTCTTTTTGGAAACACCCCTTAGACTGTGGCTAAACCATGTCTCTACCATATTCGTTCTTCCACGAGTGTTAGTCTTGCAAGGTTTGCAGGAGAACTACTGTGATGTGCGACTTACTGGCAGAATTGAAGTTGAGAGGACGCACAGTGAGTCATATCTGGATAGCTCAGTGGGAGAACGCTTGCCAGCGAAAGCCAAAGGCTCCAGGTTCGAGACCCAGTTGCGGCACCCAATTAATATCTCTCAGGTTCATATCACCACACACTCCGCTGCAAAGTGAAAGTTTCATTCTGGAAAGGTCTCTTATGTTGCGGTTAAGCCATGTCTCCACCATATCCTTTCTTCCAGGAGTGTTAGTCTTGCAAGGTCCACAGGAGAACTTCCATGAAGTTTGGAAACTAGGAGGCGAGGTACTCGCGGAATAGAAGTTGTGAGGACGGACCGTGAGTCGCATCGGGACAGCTCAGTGTTAGAGCGCTTGCCCGCGAAATGCAAAGGTCCCACTTTCGAGTTCTGGTTCCGGCACACAATTTTAATCTTCCAGGAAGTTCCATGTTAGACGGTGGTTCGACACTTGCTGGGCGCGGTGGCTCAGCGCGCTCCATCAGACAGTCGCCAACGTGGTAACTGACTGTGTTCTGTCGGAGTCCATTATGAAACGATCAAAGTAAAGCAAAACAAACTATAGTCTACAAAGGACCGATCAAACCGAAGAACCAATGTAAAAAGGAAAAGAGAAAAAGGGTACAGCGCCACCTAAAAAAAATAAAAAAAATAAAAAAAAAATAAAAAAAAAAAATAATAATAATAAAAAAAAACCTTGAACAAAATTTTCAACGAACATGAACAAACGACCGTAAAGCATCGATACCTGAAGAACAAAATAATATAAATAAATAAAAACACGCCACTGTAAATTTTGTCTTTTTTTCATATTGCTTCCTAAAAGGTTTTCGCACACTCTTGTTAATCGAACACAACTACATTCTCGAAAGTTCCGTCTTGTTAAAGGTAACAGGCTTTCTCTGTACAGTGAATTTGTTCTATTCTGTGAACGTACCATGAAATACTCACAAATAAATTGCAAACATGAACTTATTTATCAAAAGTACTCAAACTTGGGAGGTTCATTGAAAAAGTCCGTTGTAAAAGACGCAACGATATTAGTAACATCGTATATAGATTAAGTACTAGAGTTACATTGAAATCAGTATTACCACACTTGATTCGTTTGTTATTTTAGCTGTAAAAGACAGCGTATTCACGGTTGGAAACAGCATATTTGCTCTTTATTTTAGCGCAAAAGAAAATAACAAGAACAAAGTCATATCTTAAATACAGAAAAGGTAATACTATCTACGTAGAAAGCGCCCACAGAAACAATGCCAAAGACAACCATTTTAGAAGACGCATTGATTCTAATTAACAAGTATCAACATATTCCATAAACAACAAATAATTGCTTAGAAAAAAAGAAGCAAAGTAAATTGTTGCAATGTATACACTTCCCTTCCATGCCATTAAGGAACGACAGCTGCCACAGATATGTGGGACTTCATTTATATATAAAATTGCCAGTATTGGCTCGTCCAGTGTCCTCCCATTTCATGTCCATATGCTTCAGAAGACCATTTTACAGGGAGCACTATTACATAGGCAAAACTATAAACATTGTAGATCATAGCTCTATTTAATTAATAGGAGTGCCTGAAAAGATTTTAGGAGTCAAGGCGAAAACAAAAATGGTACTGGTGGATGTCGAACTGCGGACCCTGTACATTACAATCCAACACGTTGCCCACTACATTAAGGCGAACAATTACGATACTGTTTCTTAATTCTCGTAGTATTGATGGCAACTGTTAACTGCTAATATGGGCATTTTTAGACACAAGTTTATAATTTATCGTACTAAGAACGTGTATTTGCTAATTCTTCAGTGCACCATTACTTGGAATTGAAAACCCGTGGGCTATCATAAGAAAATTAAAAAATAAATAAATACAGAAAGCACGATGGCGTATGCCAGAGAGAGTTCTGGGCGAGGACTGTCACGTGACATTTCAGAACGTCTGGTTTACTTAAAATCAAGTGACGGTATCAAATTGCCGTTACTTTTACAATTATCTCTGTAACGGTGCGAGTTACGAAAAAGCATAAGAGAGCACAAGTTGTACAGAATTTCCTTCTTTACAAATTCGTTTATTCAATTTTCGCGTCAGATGAACGGTTTATTTGTATTTAAATTTCATGTTGTGAAAAGGCTATCAAAAAAGACTTTTCTTTTTTTTGACCGAAGTATTTGAAAAATGGAGGTTTTCATCTCTGGCATTCAAAAATTATGTCTGTAAAATTTGATACCGATGGGCTGATCAGTTCGACCTAAAAAGTGGGAACACGTTACGCACACACAGATAGACGGGATTCTCCAATCAGAGTTCCCGATGCATCTCACTAACAATCTGCACTAGGAACTCAATTGGGAGAGCCACTACGGTCGGGGGTTCGAATCCCCCCTCGGGCATGGATATTTGTGCCGTCCTAGTTCGTAAGTAGTTCATAAGTAGTTTGTAAGTTTAGGGACTGATGACCCCGTAGTTAAGTCCCATAAGACTTACAACCATTTGAACATTTTTCAAATGGGAGAAACCGAAGGAAAGGTGACGTTCTTTTCGAGAAGCACCGTTGAAAACATTTAGAGGGCCGGAATTTGAAGCTGACTGCAGGAGATTCTGTTGCCGCCAACTTACCATTTGCGTGATGTCTACAAAGATACGATCAGAGAGATTAGGGCTCGTATACGAGGCACGACCAGAAATTAAGCTCCGTTTCAATTTGTCTCCGCTGCACCGCTGCGATTGCAGTTCCGCACATGCGCCATTTGGAGATCGCTGTCAGTTACGTACGCTTTGTTGTGCTTGTTTGAAATGCAAGCGTTGATTGGAAACCCCGCCGCCTGTGAAATCAGGTCGGTGATTCGGTTTCTGAATGCGAGGAAAGTGAAACCAAGTGAAATTTATCGGCAAATTTGCGATGTTTACGGACCAAATGCGATGAGTGATTCGATGGTGAGAAAATGGGTCCGACAGTTCAATGTCGGGCGTAGTGATGTGCACGATGAAGAACGAAGTGGGCGTCCACCTTTGGTTACAGAAGAACTGGTTCACGCGATTGACAAGATCCAGATAAACCGTAGGTTTACGATTAGTGCTCTCGCTATGGACTTCCCCCAAATTTCACGATCACTGATGCATGAAATTGTTACCAAACAACTGAAATTCCGTAAACTTTGCTCACGTTGGATACCAAAGATTCTCACTGAGCAACACAAAACACAACGGTTGGGTAGTGCACTTGAGTTTTTGACCCGTTATGCTGAAAGCGTCGAAGAATTTCTGAGACGGATAGTTGCAGGAGATGAAAGGTGGGTTTCTTACGACATCCCTGAGAGTAAGCGGCAATCATGGAATGGAGGCACACTTCATCCCCACCAAAGGTAAAGCTGAAGCCAATCGTGAAACCTCGGAAAATGATGTGCACAGTGTTCTGGGACTGGAGAGGCATCTTACTCATTGACTTCTTACTGCGTGGTCAAACAATCAAAGCAGATGCTTATTGCGAGACACTTCGGCAATTGCGCCGTGCAATTGAGAACTGCTGTCAAAAGGTGTTGTTTTGCTTCACGAGAACTCACGACGATACACTGCAAATGTGACAAAAATCCTCCTAGAGGGGTTTGGCTGGGACTTGTTTGACCATCCTGCTATAGCCCTGACCTCGCTCCTAGGGACTTTCATCTATTCTTACATCTAAAGTCTTTCCTTGGCTGTCATCACTTCATCAATGACGACGAGCTGAAAGAAACTGTTTCCAACTTGTTGAAGACACAGGCGGAAGATTTCTATCAAGAAGGTATACAAAACCTGGTGCCACCCTATGACAAATAGGGTAGTTATGTGGAAAAGTAGTTTAAGAGTTGTAGAATTTTGTGCAATAAAAATTTCATAAATTTTCAAATGTTTGTAAAGCTTATGGGACTTAACTACGGGGTCATCAATCCTAAACTTACAAACTACTTATGAACTAGGAGGGCAAAAATATCCATGCCCGAGGGGGGATTCGAACCCCCGACCGTAGTGGCCGTGCAGACCGTGACTGAAGCGCCTCAGTCCCCTCGGCCACCGCGGCCGACAATAAAAATTTCTTCTGTATCTGTGTACAATTTCATTTTATTACAATACGGAACTTATATTCTGGACGCGCCTCGTAGATACATACAATCATTCACTTTTCCATCGTTCTTTATGGAAGTGAAACAGGAAAGCAAGTAACCAGTAGTGGTACTGGTACCTTCACCCACATCCCTTTGTGCGGGTGGTCACACCTACCAGTAATAAACCTAGCCTCCCAATGTAACGAGAGTTGTAGCTTTTCGTACCACACCCCTTAAGTCGTGGCGTGCTGCCAATGTTTCTTGGACGAAGGCACGTCGTACGTACACAGGATCATCACTTGTGTGCAGGACGAGTCTGCTATCATTGCTGAAGCCAGTGGAACGCCATTCTAAGTGATCCTCTCACGTTCCATACGAGCTGTGGACGACTGCTCTGTGGCGTGAGTGGAAGACGGGCTAGTGGTGTGCTTCCCCGTACCACCACTGGACGTAATCGGTTCCCCACAATTGAAATTCAAATGTTTGTAGAACTTACGGGACTTAACTACGGGGTCATCAGTCCCTAAGCTTACAAACTACTTATGAACTAGCTAAGACTAAGGACGGCACAAATATCCATGCCCGAGGAGGGATTCGAACCCCCGACCGTAGTGGCCGTGTAGACCGTGACTGGAGCGCCTCATTCCCTCGGCCACCGCGGCCGGCTCCCCACAATTCGTCTTGAAACTTCCGTGCCCCCAAACTTAGTTGTGCTTTGGTATCTGTGCTTTTTGCCACTACTGTCCTGAAAATACGGTGATCTTGGCTGACGTATGTCCTGCGTAGGCGTCTAGAACATCGTCTATGGGAGTGAAAATATTCACGTTACCATTGTAATAAACATCGTAACACAAGTGAAGCAGCACACCTACAACTTGTGTGCATTTTTCCGATAACCATCCAGCCGCTCTGAAGAGCACAAATTTCAAATATTAATCAGAGCTAAAACGATGCTGTTGTTAAAGCGTCCTTCTTAGCTGAAAGTAATATTTGAAATTCGTGATAATAGGCACATACCTTTGGAAGTCTTTATGTCACGTCTGAATTCCACAATTTAATATCGGTGAAACTGGTTTAGTTGTAGGGAGGACGAGTGTGACTACGTGATGTGAAACCTGTTGGCTACACATGTTGATATCACACTGAAACATTCCGTATTAAAAAGCAGACACGAATGAAGCTGTGGCAGCTATGTCATAGTGCTGCCTATTGCCGGATGATGTTGAAATCGTGATAAGTACAGTTAGAATCACCTAGGTGCCATTTGCCGTCATGGAATCCTACTTCTCCTTTTATTTCTTTTTTACACGCAGTGGGGGTGACATTCTCCCTTAAAAATTATGATCAGCTACGTTGTTGTCATGTGACGTACACTAGAACAATATACTACTTATCTTCAAAATTAAAAAGACAAGCTCGTAATGTAATTATTATTTTATGATGATCTGTTTCAATAGGTCATTGCACCATCATCTGGTCATATAAAATCATACAATGTGGTTATCTTATGTTATTTAAAAATAAATCGACCTTTAAGCTGTTGATGACTTAAGTCATGCATTTTATATTTCGTTTAAGTGCTATGTTGCACGTACTGTTGTAACTTCCCTTTTTTAAAAAAAAATAAAGATGGCCACATTGTATAATTTATACCCCATTGAAATCGATCGTCATAAACTAAATAATTATGATGCTATCTTGGTTTTCTACTCTTGAAGATCAACTATCTAACAGATTGCCTTCACTACCAATGATGTCAGGTAATGATAACAATATTCACTGGTGTAAACAATTTAGGGATCATTTGAAATAATTGTTTCCGAAGTAATGTCATGGTCATAATGAACTAAAAGGGTTCGTCGATTCGGCGACCTTATGTCGATTTTATGGAGTTGGGTCAACATTACGGCAACGGATATAATGGCTACAGAAAGAGTTGGGGTTCACTTGTCTACCAAAAGAATTACGTAAGCGGTTAGGTTCAGATAGTGTAGTGAGCACATAGTACAATGCAACAACAACGTGACTTACCCAAAAGCTGTGGCACAGAGAGGCACAGGAAGGTTGGAAGCGGAGAAGACGCAGAGGGAAGTGGCTGCAGCTGAGTGTCGCGAAGTGTAATTTCCTGCACCTGGGCGCGATTTCACGTAACAGGAACCGTTAAAAGAAGGCAAGACCGAGGACAATCACGGGTAACACCAGACAGATATGGCCGTTATCTCCGGTTAACATCCCACAGAGACAGGAGGCTGACTGCAACTCAGCTACAATGCACCGTCCAGGCAGCAACAGGGCGCGGAGTTTCAATACAAAAAGCCCGAAACTGTCTTCGGGAATGTGGACTCCACGCAGGAAGGTCTGTTGTGTGTCTCGCATCAAAACTACGACACCGTTTAGCCCGCAAAAACTGGGCGGAGTAACATCAGATTCAGAGTCGTAACGAATTGCGCCGGGTTCTGTTCACATATGAGTCAAGATTTTGTGTTCAACCAGACAATCTTCGTTCGCTCATCTGGAGAGACAGTGGAACAATCCTGCTTGTGTGCAGAAAACATCACTATACGATGATAGTGGACGAATGGTGTGGGCAGAAGTCAGTATTGGCGTATGTAGGGATCTTTATGTCTTTGAGTAAGACGTTTTGACTGCTCAGTGGTACAGATATGTGTTCCTTAGGCCTTTTTGCTGTGCACTACGCTGGCGCCTGAGGAGATGGGTTCCTTCTGGTGGACGATAACGTTCGTCGGCAGACTGTTTTATCGGTAGACAACGGAGGGAATTGAACAAATGTAGCGGCCAGCATGTTCACCGGAATTAAACCCGAATGAGCATGTCTGGGATGCACTTGGCAGACGATTTGATGGCATACCAGCACCTCCCAAAACGGTTGTATAGCTAAAGATGGCACTCACTGAAGAATGGCCGAACATCCCTAAGGCTGATTCATAATCTCATACGTCCATGCCACACAGACGTGCAACTGTACTGGCCGCTGGAGGTGATCACACACGATACTAGAGAATGATTTTTTGGCCATTATGGGAGGCTCATGGTGCCTCGCTCGAAGTAAACGCGATGTTAACTTAAGTACAGAGATGGGTCAGCAAACTATCCTACTGTATGTCACACAAATTATAGCCGTCACAGATATGTCAATAAGATACGTTATCATGTGTATATTGAGTAAGATATCGCACCCGATCCCTTAATTATTTTGAAGAGTGTATAAATGTAGCCCTGATTAGTCGTCTGTATCTCACCGTGAATTGATTGTTGATCGCCGAGGTGGAGATGCCGAGCGGTCTAAGGCGCCTCGCTGCGGAGCGCGCGGTTGCTTGCCGTCGGAGGTTCGAGTCCTCCCTGGGCCATTGGTGTGTGTGTTTGTCCTTAGGTTAGTTTACATAGGATTAAGTAGTTTGTAAGCTACGGACTGATGACCACGCAGTTTGGTCCGATAGATTTACAAACATTTGAACTTTTGATTGTGGATCCGCAAACAATTGTTTCAATTCGGCCCAAAAGTGAGATACCCTATATGAGACATGTAAGCCCTAATTTGGGTACTTGTGATGCAGTGCTCTCGGGAGCAAGACAACAGTTATACATTCTCGAATGCTACCAGACCCGAGAGCAGTTCTGCTACGGCGTTACACAGTGACGGCGAACAAACCTGGGCTGTACGAAGGCGGCTCCTAGTTGAGGCATCACGCACGCGGAAAGGGGAGTCCGGCGAGAGCATCCGGAGCGGCGGTGCGGTGGGCGGCCAAATGGAGGGCTCGCGTGTCCACTGTGGCGGGTAAGCGGGGAGCGCCCCCCCATAACTCAGCGCGGTGCGATAGCGGGCTCCCGCTAATGACCGCGCGGCTGCCGCTGACTAACTGTCCTATTTGTTTTTGCGCCTCGTCACAAGTCGAGCGGCCGCGCGAGGAAAGGAGCGGAGCACGAAACGTCAGTTCGGCTGCGAGTCTGCAAATTGTCTACCGTGGAGCGAAACAGATATGCACGCTCTTTCAGGAGGAGCCGGCCGCGGTGGCCGAGGGGACTGAGGCACTCCAGTCACGGTCTGCACGGCCACTACGGTCGGGGGTTCGAATCCCCCCTCGGGCATGGATATTTGTGCCGTCCTTAGGATAAGGTACTTGATAAGTAGTTTGTAAGTTTAGGGACTGATGACCCCGTAGTTAAGTCCCATAATCTTAACAAACATTTGAACATTTGATTTTTTTCTTTCAGGAGGAATATGAATATTATAGGAGATAGTAGTAGAGACAAAAATGCCACTGAAACTATTGGGTCTATTGAGTCTCTAAAGCCGATGATAACACTTGACTTCTCGACGTAATCGCCCTGCAGACGTACACATTTTTCACAACGCTGACGCCAGGATTCCATGGCAGCGGTGAAGGCTTATTTAGGAGTCTGTTTTGACCAGCCGGCCGTGGTGGCCGAGGGGACTGAGGCGCTGCAGTCACGGTCTGCACGTCCACTACGGTCGGGGGTTCGAATCCCCCCCTCGGGCATGGATATTTGTGCTGTCCTTAGTTCATAAGTAGTCCATAAGTAGCTTGTAAGTTTAGGGACTGATGACCCCGTAGTTAAGTCCCATAAGCTTAACAAACATATGAATATTTCTTTTCTTTTTTTTTTTTTTTTTTTTTTTTTTTTGACCACTGGAAAATCGCCGAGGCAATAGAAGCACGGCTGGTGAATGTGCGGCCACGGAGAGTGTCTTTCATTTATGGAAAAAGCCAAAAGTCACTAGGAGACAGGTCAAGTGAGTAGGGAGCATGAGGAATCACTTCAAAGTTGTTATCACGAAGAAACTGTAGCGTAACGTTAGCTCGATGTGCGGGTGCGTTGTCTTGGTGAAACAGCACACGCGCAGCCCTTACCGGACGTTTTTTTTTGCAGTGCAGGAAGGAATTTGTTCTTCAAAATATTTTCTAAGGATGCACCTCTTACCGTACTGCCCTTTGGAACGCAATGGGTGAGGATTACGCCCTCGCTGTCCCAGAACATGGACACCATCATTTTTTCAGCACTGTCGGTTACCCGAATTTTTTTTGGTGGCGGTAAATCTGTGTGCTTCTATTGAGCTGACTGGCGCTTTGTTTCTGGATTGAAAAATCCACGTCTCATCCATTGTCACAACCGACGAAAAGAAAGTCCCATTCATGCTGACATTGCGCGTTAACATTGCTTGGCAACATGCCACACGGACAGTCTTGTGGTCGTCCGTCAGCATTCGTGTCACCCACCTGGATGACACTTTTCGCATTTTCGCATTGAAATGCCAACTCTGGAGGCGATCTGTTCAACAGTCATTCGGCGATCCCCCAAAACAATTCTCTCCACTTTCTCGATCATGTCGTGAGACCGGCTTGTGCGAGCCCAAGGTTGTTTCGGTTTGTTGTCACACGATGTTCTGCCTTCATTAAACTGTCGCACCCACGAACACACATTCGACACATCCATAACTCCATCACCACATGTCTCCTTTAACCGTCGATGAATTTCAATTGGTGTCACACCACGCAAATTCAGAAAACGAATGATTGCACACTGTTCAAGTAAGGAAAACGTCTCCATTTTAAGTATCTAAAACAGTTCTCATTATCGCCGGCGGTAAAATTCCATCTGCCGTACGGTGCTGCCATCTCTGGGACGTATTGACAATGAACGCGGCCTCATTTTAAAACAATGCACGTGTTTCTATCTGTTTCTAGTCCGGAGAAAAAAATCGGAGGCCTTAGAACATCAATGCACCTCGTAATTACATCCGCCTATACAAAGGAAATAAACTTGAAGGCAGTATTCTAGAAATGGAAGACGAAGTGCGGGAAGATGAGATAGGAGATACGAATCTGCGAGAAGAATTTGACAGAGCGCTGTAGGACTTGAGTCGAAATAAGGCCCCTGGAGTAGCTGATATTCCGTCTGAACTGCTGATGTCGTTAGGAGAGTCAGTCGTGAAAAAAAAAAAATGTATCACCTGGAATGCAATATGTATGAGACAGGGGAAATACCCTCCGACTTCAAGAAGAATATTGTAATTCCAATTCCAAAGAAAGCAAGTGCAGACAAGTGTGAAAATTACAGACCTATCAGTTTAATAAGTCATGAGTGTAAAATAGCAACACGAATTATTTACAGACGAATGGAAAAACTTGTGAAATCCGACCTCGGAGAAGATCAGTTTGGATTTAGGAGAAATGTAGGAATACGGAAGGCAATACTCACATTACGACTTATCTTAGAAGATAGGCTACGGAAAGGAAAACGTTTGTAGCGTTTGTAGATTTGGAGAAAGCTTTTGACAATGTTGACTGGAATACACTCTTCCAAATTCTGAAGGTATCAGGGGTAAAATATAGGAAGCGAAGAGTTATATTCAACCTATACAAAAACCAGTCAGCTGTTATTAGAGTCGAAGGATAAGAAAGGGACGCAGAGGTTGGGAAGGGAGTAACACAGGGTTGTAGCCCTTCCCCAATTTTGTCCAATCTGTACATTGAGCAGACATTGAAGGAATGGAAGGAGAAATTTGGAGAGGACATTAAAGTGCAGGGAGAAGAAATAAAAACTATGCAGTTTGCCGATGACATAGTAATTTTGTCAGAGACTGCAAAGGATCTGGAAGAGCAATTGAATGGAATGGACAGTGTCTTGAAAGGAATAAATTGCAGCTGACATGGAATGCAATAATCGTACGTGTATGTGGTTTGCTTTGGTGAGCAAAGGATAACACTTTAAATTGTACAGTAGTTAATAAGTTAACGGTGATTAAATGCGTAATTGATGTACACATTAATCTCGTGTGTGAGAAACAATGTGAGCAAATGAAAATTTCAGATCTGTTAGCGTCCACCATATACCAGTAGCCAGACTATACAAGCACAATTCGACTGCGAAAGACAAGAAAAAAAGCGTGCTACTACTATGATAATTTTGTCACTTGAATAAACAGTATGTCAAACAAGGATATTTGAGATTAATTGTATACCAAAATAATGATAATGTGCCTATCTGCACAACAATTACAATACTGATTCAACGCAATAAAAAATGTCCTACAAATATGGTAAAGATTTCAAGTATCACTCACTGCAAATATTTCTTATCTCTTTACACGATCTACTTCTCTTCTGATCAGACAAATCACATTACTAACATTAAATGACTTAATAATTTCAACTTTCTTTAAGACTGAGAAAATCTCTAACTAAGAACTTTACTGGATTTATGAACAAACTAGTTCCTACTCTCATCAATAAACCATTTTATCATGACAAAAAGCCTACACTGAACTGTTCTAATTAACACATAAATTTACAAACACAATAATTATGCAACAATATCATAAGAAACAATGATCAGGACGGATAGCAATTCAAATTGGTGAAAGGAACGAGAAACTGGAAAATGACTCAAGGTTAAATGCTAAATGCGAGCAGCACTAAACAGTACTCATTAGCAAAAACCAAACAACAATTACGATAGTTCATATATAGGCTAGCAGACATAACAATGTAAAAGCACAAGTTTACCTTATTTGAGACAGATTAATTTCCATACAAAAATTACAATCTGCAGACTTGGCTGCGACTCTTCAAAAGTGTCTGAATTTTTACTCTTCGAGTCTAACACACAGGCAGACTAACCCGACAGTTTCACGACTACTACTCATCGACTCAACTCTGTGATAGTCAAACCTCGACTCTCCCGCATGAAGGTCACACTACCGACTCCTCAGACGCAACATCTGCGAGAGCGAGACACACTCAAAACAAAGTCTTTGGTTTGCAGCAAAGACATGAAAATCAGTACAGTAGCATATACCGATTAAAGAAATGGTTAAAAATATTACATAAATTTGTTTTCTACAGAATTATAGCATAGATGTTTATAACAAAGCGTGCTCAAAGCTGTATGACAGGCAAAAATTAAGTGAAAATCGTATTGCGTACTCCTTTCGACGTACGAATTGTGTATTCACTGCATGGGGCCATATACTGCTGCTCAACTACGTATTAAATTCAACACAGTTCTGATCTACCTGAATATCGTCGAATAATGGTGCTACACATCAGTAAAGAGTTACAGGGAAATAACCAACACTCAACAGATGCAGGTAGTTTGAATGGCCGTGTGGGAATCATTTCATTTAAGTAGTTTGTAAGTCTAGGGTCTGATGAACAAAGTAGTCTGATGCTACAGAATTACAACATTTGTAGTTTGGACGGGGATGAAGTAATATTTGCAGGCCGATACTTATCACAATGCATTCCAAAAATCTACGTATTAAACTCAGCTACGTCTGTATGCATACATAAGTCACAGAAACGTTCATTAAGACAAGAAATTACGTAATAGATATATTCGTATGTTATACACAGATCAAAGAAGTATTTCATCACCTGTGTATGCAATAAAACACATTCGCTGTAGACCTACGTTCACATTATTCAAAACACATGGTTCTTCGAACTGCCATAAACTATAAAGAAACTTGCCAATATCCCATTTATCGAAATAATACCCATTTCGTTGAGTGTAGGTGAGGTAGTAACATAGTACCTTCATTCAATAGTGTAGGAACAGCATAGCCATTGATTCCAGATTGGGGGATTTATTCGCAGGTTAAGGGAAAACATTTTTTGGGGGAAACTTGTGAAAACTCTAACCTTGGGGAAATTTTTGGTGAAAACATTTTCAGCACGGGGGAAGAATTTGATCTGCCTAGAGTTGCTATTAATGTCATCTGATATATATATATATATATATATCGTCAAGTTAATTGATACACAGATTGTTTTGTCGCTGTCATGTAACTTCTTTTGTAATAACTATGGTTATACTGATTTTATTGTTATTTTAATTCAATATAAATGATAATAAACAGTATTGACATCAGGTACGTGGTTTACAGTAACGTAGCGGAATTTATTTATTGTGCCGTGTAGCAAAGTATGTTTACAGTAATACATCATTCAACTATAATTTTTGTGACAAAGAAAATTTATAGCATACTTCGAATTGGTAAAAGGATATGGAAAAAATATTCACATTATGCTACTATATTTGTACGTTTGGCATATAGGTCTGTTTCTGATTTATTATAGCATATATTGGTAAATCAATACAGTAATAGGAAAACCAGGAAGGAAACAAATGTGATGCCTCTGTAGCATACTTCTTTTTAATTTTCTGGTAATGTTTTGCGTTTAGTTACAAAATTTTAGTTCCGAAGAATGTTTGATGTATGTGTGACAGTTTTGTGGTTTTGAACAAGCTGCCAACAATGATAACAAATGATAATCTGAAAGAATAGTCAGTGGCGGTTAAGGCCGTCGGAGGCCGAGGCGGCGGCAAAACAAAATGATGGCCACTTGGAAATACATGTATTACTATTAAAAAAAAGTAACTTCTGAGATTTGGAGGCCCAAGGCGAGACGTCCGGGGCGGTTCACTCCCAGCGACACCCCCCCTGCCCCCCCCCCCCCCCTAGTCCGACACTGGGAAAAGTTAAGCTTCAGGTATTTCGGGAGGAGTTACCGAAATCGTGCCAGTTTGGAGATTTTCCTTCCAGTGGGGAAGTTCGAAAACTCACTCTGAAAACACTAATCACAGTGCGTTTATAGACAATGTAAGGACGTTCTCCGATGGAAAGAAGAAGAATATCAACATTTTATCACACGCAAATTGTTGCTTTATGTCAAAAAGGACTTTTTATCAAGGAAAATTGTGAGGTGAAGAGTTGTGCTTTTGAGTGATATGTTAAGGCCTTGTAATCATTTCCAATCAACAGGTAGACTAGACAGTAGACAGAGTAAATTTTTGAAGTTTCTGCTTTGCAGCATATCTGCAGTTACATGAATTTGTGATAACTTATAAATAAAAGAGTAAGTTTCCTAAGTGAGACTTACGAGGAAACCACGTTCCTTTCTCTGCTGAAACAAATGAAAAGTGATTACAAATGTGAGTAATTCTCAAGAGGAATCACTTCGTTTGAAAAAATTCAAAAACTTATTTTCAGCTATGCAATACCGCACTCAACGAACATTTCGAGATAGACCCTGATTTAGTGACTAGAATAACAAAATGGAAACAACTGACTCACTTAATAAAGAAAGTTTTCTTTTTCTTGCTAAACTAGGCTTCTAGGCATATTTACATTCGCAAGTTGTAACTCCCAGTCGTAACGATACAGGTGTTTAACGTCGGTAAAAACAATATGTAAATACAACACAAGCGCACACTAAACAAACAAGTGAATTCTGTTTAAAACGACGCTGCGTCCCTTATACTCAGTGTTAGTAACGATATTCTTTAACGCAGGTTGTGATACACGGCAATTCATTGTTGGATCCCGTACGTAGGTTTCAAGAATGACAATTCCGTCTTGTAGCGAAAAGTACTGCTCGCAACATTCCCCTTAACAAGGGTCCGAGTCGTCGCGCCTGAACTGCAGGTTGTTCCGCGACACATCCGCTAGACAGCCCTCACCAGTCCACTCCTGTGTAATCTAACGTAACAACGAAATCTTTCCATCATGGAGACCTGGTGGCATTAAAGTGTCACTGATATCCTGTTGACGATTAACTTTCGTACTATGTTTTCAAACATAGTCGAATAAACCAGCATTTGAATTACGCAGGTATATTTTTAAAATGGATGCTATGCCTAAATTATTTGGTCGCCTTCCAGTAATGGCACGCAAGCCACGGGTTCACCATTCATGCCCTAGGGCAACAACTGTTACCTGCGACTATTCGCACAAACGTATCCCGACCAGATTATCGAAATGATAAACAAAGGCTCTGTGAGGGCTAACAGGAGGCAAATATCTGACCATATTGTACGAAAAGAAACCAAAAAACCCTATGAGTCCTAGACGCCAAAGGGAGAAACTCGGTCCTTAAATCCAGACACCATGCTGCACGGTACAGGTTCTCCCAAAATCACCAGGAATGGACTACGGGGAATCCACTGAATATGAGTGCCGCTTATGTCTGATAGTAGATTACCCTCTACAACGTGTGTTCAGTGAATCTAGTAGCCTGAACACCAGAGACTGCCGTGAATCTAGTACAGTAAGGTGGCGCATCAATAATGACCAGGACGATTATTCTGTGGGGGTTTCGGTCGCCACTATTGCCCGTCAAGCGCAAGCTGAAGGCACTACAATAAAGTAGCCCCGGAACTGAGACAAACTGGGTTGTCTGGCACGGGCGGCATTCGCAGAGGGGAGTCAAAGAACTTCGCAGAATTCGCACTGGTGTATTCTTATGAGTTTTGCAAACATCACGGACACAATACAATAAATATATAAATAAAATTAGATGTAAAAATAATTACATAATATATAATATTAAATAGTTTAATAGAAAATTAAACATATATTCAAATAATATATATTATTTTAAGAACATATTCCTTTATTATATGACCCTTACATCCTATAACTTTTTCCCCCTCTTTTCTTTACATCCACTACATAGTTTATCCAAAGATGCACCTAACAACTTAGTTACGAGTTCTAGCATAATCTCTGAACTTCATGTACAGTGTGATTACATAATGCTCTGTGTACACCTATGGGGCACAATGAATGTAACTACCTAAAACTTTTTCGTTTATCTGAACGTGATACTTCGTACAGATCCTTATTTTATGAATATGTAGTAGAATATTATGAAATACATGTATTTGTATACTATTCTTAACTGTTTCATGTACAGATACCTGAAGAAGGGCAATAATTGCTCGAAATAGTGTGTAAATAAATCTGCAATCTTGCAACTGGTGGTTGTTTTCTTTTCCCACCTATAAAACACAGTTGCTGCAATGGGTAATATATTTTACATAACTGGGAATTGATCACGCTACAATTTCATCTTTTCTTTGTCCAGTGTTTCCTCTTTCTCTAGTGCTGCTTCATATGAATGCAGAGCTTGTGAAGAATCCTCTAGTTGCCGATCCCGAAGATGCTCCAGACGAAATGTGTCTGTATTACAAGACTAAGTTCTATTAACAGGACGCCGGGGGATGGTGAGATACACGTTATAAAAAATAAAAAAATAAAACACTTAGGTTGGATTCTTATGTTCGATGAGCTGGCCGGTCTGCGTTGTGATTGAAGTCCATTGATCCAGGTTTACTTCGGAAATACATTCACTTAAATGAAATGGTGGTAGACGTTAAATGATGAAAATGGCGAACTCCATTATTTAAACTTTTCTTAATAAATGTTTTATTTCCATTTAAATGAAGATTAAATCAGACGCTTAGTTGCACAATGCGCAACAAAGCAGAAACAGATGACAGATGTTAACAGGTTTGTAAGCAGGAACAGAGTGACAGAGCATGGCTCCAACACTGATATTATAATAATAATAAATAATAATAATAAGGCTAATGACACTGTTTTGTAATTCACACTTAAACAATATTCTTTTACTTTAAATATGCCAAAATACATAAATTAAAATATTACATTTAGGTTTCAACTATTTATCTCAATGTACGTATGTGTTTTATGAAATTTGTATTAAATAGTGTACTCAAATTAAAAGTAGTGTTTTGACTAGTGTTATATTTACTAAATTTATTTACGTTATTTGTGTTTTTGAAGTGCACACCTACCTGTTTTGTGAGTATTGTGTAGGCGTACTATTACTGAGACATGGAATTTTAATGTACTTCAATTTGCGGTCTAATTTTACATAAATACAGATTTGTATGAAGTCGTATTTTGTCTATTTCGAAGAAAGTTTCTTAGTACCAAACGGATTATTAATTTTGGTGCGTGAAAAAATACTAGTATTTAATATAGGATTCAGTGATATATAAAACGTGTAAAAGCTGTGTGTGTTGTGGATGTTGAACCTATCGTTAAATCAGACAACAAATCGTTCATTAACACAGCAATTTGGTTTAATTATGGCCCTGATATTGATGTATATACTATTAAATAAGAAACAGTGGATTAAACTGATTATGTGCGCAACGGATATTTTAAACACAAAACAACTGCGACAAGTCACCATTTGAAACAGACACTGACTATACTCAAAAATTTTGACTGCGAGAAAGATATTTAAAAAAATCACAAACCACTTTCTTAATGCTTGACTGTGAGAATTTTATGCAGATCAGTTTCTGATTATTGAAATTTAGTATCATAGTCAATTAACTATCATTTACTATGGCACCAATAACGAAATCTGTTCAACAATATTATTAAAATCAATACTACACTTTAAATCCACTAATAACTAATTATCAAATGAAGTAAGTAGGTTAATTTTCTAACTACGTAAATGAAACAGGAAAGAAAGGTCAACTTTGTTATTTATTATTAATAATCAGCATTACATTACCTACATAATACAACTTCTGACTTGCTGGCAAAGCAGCCTCTGCTCTACATCGGAGCCATACACACAACTCAACCGCTCTCTAAGCGAGCTGAACCACAAGTGCTACTCTCAGCGCGAGCTACAATGCTATGCAATACATGATCTTTGCCAAAGATGAAACTTCACAAAGGACACATATCGATACATACAGTAGAAGCGATATTATACATTTTCTTGCAAGCAAGTTACTCGATACAAAACAGGAGGCACAATATTAGACATTTTCTTACAAAAATAATTTTTTATGGACACGTTTCATCACCCCCTCCTACCTATTAAAATTTTGTAGGGTTGGTGATGCCAATGGCATTGCCTAGCCAGCAAAATTACTGGATTTCAAGTCCAATAAATCCATTAATGACATTCAAAATGTAACATGAAAAATATGAAAACCTGATAAACATTTTTATACAAGATATTCAAGATCAAAACAACAGATGGAGTTCATAAGAAAATTGAATAATGTGAAAGTCGTAAATACATGCCATTTTACAGAACGTACCATCAAAAGTCATGCATGGAGTGGTACAGGATGTGACAGGCATAAGCAAATGTCAAAACTTACAGAACATCAGAAAAAAATGGAATATATGACAAATATACATAATGGTAAACATAAGTATATATAGAATTTTACAGAATATAGTTTGATAAATGATATAGTGGAGAAAATGAGATATCTAGAAGTAATACACAAATGGAAAAAAATACAATAATAAACATGAACGTATACAAAGTTTTACAAAAGATATTTTAACTAATGTCACCATTGTTTTGTTTTTTCGAGAAAATAAGGTAATTACAAGTAATACACAGTAGTGTAAGTCCCATGCGTCTAAATTTTGTAACAGAGATCAGTATTTTTTTTAACATAAATGAACATTTGTATCTTGTGCACAATGTAGTCTATGTAAATTTTTAGTGCACTTAGTATAAGATAAAGTGTCAGTTTTGTATTCTGTGATGCCTTTAAGATGCCATACTTTCATGGATGCTAGAACATACATGTAAAATTTTTGACTACATAGGTTTCTGATCATGTACAAAATAATGTCACTGCTTCGGCACAATAGGATTTCAATATAACGTTTGTCAATCTAATAGGCACAATGACATTTCAGACTAAAGGGTATTGACTCATTATAGTTCTGAAAGCATATGTATCTATCAAGAGCACAATTTTATTTTGGTCACTGAATGTAAAAGAACCATGAAATATACCTAAACACTGGTAATGAACCTGTGGACAACGTTTGCAATGGGAGGCACTGAATAGTATAAGCACACGAATAGCACATTCGCTCCTAACATTCATTTTAGGTCTGCACACGATTAGCCAATTATCCCCTAACATTCATTTTAGGTTTGCACACGAACACAAAACACTGTAAGATTACACCACACTGTAGGCGAGCTGGCTGGTTGCATTGAAGTTGAAGTCATGGGGAAAAGGTTCTGATGTATTCCTCCATGCAATTCGACAACCAAGTGTGCTCCAACCAACGGAGCTATTATCAGACTGCATCAGCATAGCCAAAATTAGAGCAAAATGGTGGTGGTTGGTAATGAACCTGTGGACAACGTTTGCAATGGGAGGCACTGAATAGTATAAGCACACGAATAGCACATTAGCTCCTAACATTCATTTTAGGTCTGCACACGATTAGCCAATTATCCCCTAACATTCATTTTAGGTCTGCACACGAACACAAAACACTGTAAGATTACACCACACTGTAGGCGAGCTGGCTGGTTGCATTGAAGTTGAAGTCATGGGGAAAAGGTTCTGATGTATTCCTCCATGCAATTCGACAACCAAGTGTGCTCCAACCAACGGAGCTATTAGCAGACTGCATCAGCATAGCCAAAATTAGAGCAAAATGGTGGTGGTTGGCCAAGGCTGGAATGGACAGTACTATGGGGCCAAACATCATCCAACAAACATCTTCATTAAAAGGCCCAAAATCAGTGGTGTATAATAGCACGTCCATTGTTCTGTGTGCATTATGGAATCTCGTATGCGAAATCGCCAGTTCCCATGCGTGTCCAAAGTACATGAAATAAAGCATTTTACACACAAATTAGTAACATAGTCATGATATTTCAGTTTACACTGAAAGAAAAGTCATTGATTAGTACATGTCTATGGAAAAACTTTGCCCCAAATTCAAGTGGTACAGATGGGGTCATGGTATTAAACCATGTTTTTACATTACAGGTAGGGTCTTGAAGACGGATACATTTGAATACTAATGAGTAATTTAATTCTTATACTATAGTATCTACAAAATTAGTGTCATTTCATATAGGCATAAGGCTTTACATACTATGCACATATTACTTTACAAACACTTAATCGTATGAAATACATTCAGGGTGCTTGTCATAAATTTGGCATTAGGTCATGTAAAGTAAATTTGTTGTCATAATTAGATATAATAACATTCCAATTACCTCTAGTTTACATCTTTTTAAATTGACATACATCACTAAGGTGGGGATTGCATTACCACCAAATTATAACAATTAAATTACATATGTTGCCATGGCCAGGCTTTTAATTTAGCTACACATTTCATTGCTTTAAGGTATAACACATCAGGGAAAATTCAAGAGAATATCAAAAGAGGTTCAAGTCATCAGGTCATGTCTGTGTCTGTCTGAGTCAACAGTAGGGTCAAACAAAACAATTAAGGCAAATTTTGGCACAGCAATAGATGTACATCACAGTTAATCATCCGATAACATAAACATAGACGTAACTATTTGTTAGGCATAGCTGCAGATTTTCGTCAACAAGATCATCAATAAAACTTTGAAGATAGCAATAAGCAAAAGCAAAGTATCTCTGTGCATTAACTAGACTTAACTAGGCGTAATTTATGGCAAAACTGCAAGTTTGCAAGAGAGATGGCTGTGTGCAACGTATAAGCATAACCATACATTGTCATTGAGCTTCATTATAAAATTAATTAGCATAGTGGTAGGGCTTAGGTATATAATTAGTGAGCATAGCGGTAAGCTTTGATTACAAGAGCAATAAGCATAGCTGGAAGCATAATTAGAAATATTCATTCCACATAATTACAAATCATTACAGAGCATCAGATGGATATGATTCTCACCAATCACACATACCATTAAAGGCACAATGCATCAACATACAAAGTGGTGCACATAAGCACAAAGAGAAAACACAAAAGGGCAGTGCGAGTAAGCACATAAGAAAAGAACAGAACATAGCATCATTAGCAACAGAGCGATTCTCCCCATAATTCCTTCATAATCATTGTATACTCTCGTCCACATAATTACATTTATCAAACATCTTTGACTGATACCAATACCTTCCTTACCATCATTTATCCATAAACAATAATGCATTTTAAAGACCACCATGACATATTGTGTATTGCCTTACTCATCATCCTCCAGAATGTCCTTTTTCTTTTTTACTGCTTAATTGGCTTACAAAATGCTTATGTCAACTCAAAATCTTCTTCACTCGCTTAGAAGTTCGTAAGTTATGCAATTAGTAATACAGAAGAGAAATCTGACATTTTCTGAAATATAGGAACTTAATTAGATTACTCAACGAAAAATTTCCATTAATTTTATTTTTCTTGCACAGCCACAGTGTTCGTTATATGCACATTGCAAGATAATCATAGTTTCGTATGACAATATCCCAGAAAAAAAAACTAATTCTTTTCATTCTCCACTCCGAGGAGTGGAGCGGGCTGTTTGAGATCCGGCCCATAAAGAGTCGCGGTTCTATTCAGCCAATTATCAGACAAGCTGATAGTGGGGCAAACGGGGTATCCCAATTGGGAATATGTGGGAGGGGCTTACCAGTTCCGGCATACGCCTTACAACCAAGGAAAACCTCCCCAAAACCTTGGTCGGAACCGGGGGATTGGGACCAGTTTAATTTATCTCTTGGACTTTGCCCCAGACTAAAAAAGACTAAAAATGGATTATCGGAAGTACGAGTGCACTCACGACAATCAAAGATCGGACGCCCGAGTTACTCTCGTAAACTCGTAGAGATCAGCTCAACCAACAGTGGACAAGCTTATCCCTAGAGGAACCGCACCGCGTCGAATATCCCAGCGTAGCACACAGCATAAGTATTCAGAGTTAGAGAAACGTAACAGTGACAAAAAGAGGTAGATAGAGCGCACTAAGGAAAAGCGGAAGAATAGTGACACTCAGCTCGAGAACGGGGCACCAATCGCCACTTGGTGTGTCCAAAACAGATTAATGGACTCTCTACCCCATCTTTATTCCTTGAAAATTTTAATATTGGAAATGTGGTGTATGCCTTTCGACTTGTGCGTCTTTATAGTTTCTACCTCAACGACGTTGTCGTGGATGATACGATACGGTCCATTGTACAGTAAGAAGAATTTGTGAATCATAGATCTTCCCTTGTGGGATAAGTGGTGGGATCTAATTAATGCCTTTTGTCCTACATAGAGTTGTTTGGCATAACAGTTACGTTGAGAGCGTTTCCTTTTTTTCAGCTGCTTTCTTAATGTTTTTTAAGCGCCAATTCAATGATCTCATGATGACGTAGTCTTCTGTGTTTAGGAAAAGGTATCAATTCCTTGATACGGTCGGGAGGTTGCTTGTTTTTCAGAACCAGAATTGGTGAAAGTCCTGTACAATCATTAGGAAGTTCATTTATAATATTTTGAAATGACAGAAGATATCTATCCCATGTGTTATGTCGTCGGTAGCAATACAGCCTACAAAGTTTTCCAAGCTCTTTCATCACTCGTTCACAAGGGTTAGAGGCAGCATGATAAAGTGATATGAACACAGGTTTG
Source organism: Locusta migratoria (assembly GCA_026315105.1). Lineage (NCBI taxonomy): Eukaryota > Metazoa > Arthropoda > Insecta > Orthoptera > Acrididae > Locusta > Locusta migratoria. The sequence goes on along the minus strand of CM048749.1, from coordinate 108,416,521 downwards.
ATGTTTCTGCGCCGCAACATCCGTGCCCAATCATGAGAACTGAATTGAGGTCCGTTATCGGAGATGACTTTATCTATATGGCCAACATCTTTTAGGGAGTTTTTGACAAAGGCGTTAGTTACTGTCTTCGCCGTGGCACGGCGGAGCGGAGTAAAAGATATAAATTTTGATGTGAGCTCAATAGCAACTAAGACAAAAGAGAAACCATTGTTAGTTCTCGGAAGAGGTCCAAACAGGTCAACGGCTGCTAACTGCTTTAATTTTGAAGGTATAATCGGAAAAAAGTGGAGCAGAATGCGATATGGTCGGCGGCTTTGCTTTCTGACACAATTTGCATCGAGATAACACATTGCGTATACGTTTCTCCATGTTGATGAAATAACAAGAGTCGCGTAATTTCGCGAAGCACTTCTTGGCACCATAGTGTCCGTAACTAAGATGAATATACCAAATCAATTTGTTCACGGATTCCTCCGGAACACACACTAACCAAAATTGACTGTCAGGGGCTTTACGTTTGAAGCGAATGTTATTATGGATAATGTAAAATTGTCTGATGGAAACATTATATTTATCGTGCCATTTTATTTTAATATCACGCCAGATTGGATCTTTATCTTGATCTTTAGCAATGTCAGAAATCAAGTCAATTCGTTCAGTCTCGAAATTTTTATCTGTTATATCATTATCAGGTTTGACATCCTGCGTCACATTAGAAGTAGATAAAAATTTTAAACAACTGGCACCTTCTTCATATCTGGTAATCCAGTCTTCGAATTTAATTTGAATGGCATTTTCCTGAACAAAAGCAATGGCACTAGCCGTATTGTAATCTAAAATAACTTTGTACTTGGATAGGAAGTCCACACCTAATATTATCTGTGTAGTTAAGCGGGGGACAATCAATAGGTTGGCAGAAAAGATATGATCTTGACATAAAAATTCTACGTATGTTTGCTGTCGAATTTCGACAGGTTTGCTAGAAGTGACGCCATGAATTTTAGTGCAATGCAAAGGCAGCGTGGGACCATTAAGCAAGTTCTGATATTTCTTGAAAGTCACTTCACTAATTACTGACACTGGGCTACCAGAATCTAAGACAGCAGAAAGATTGATTTTGCCAATTTTGCCAGATACAATAGGGTGAATTGGAATATCTTCTAATAATGCCTCTTTTATGTCATCTAGCTGTACTAATTTTACGCCTTGTTCGGTAGAAGGTTAGTAAGAAGTTTCTTTGTTGAGACAAGTGTTACCAAGATTAATGAGGCTTTCACAAGATAAATGCTTTTCAAATCCTGATTGTTCATCAACTTCGCATTCACTATCGTCGTCATTAGAAGATATGTAATTGTCTATCCAATCAGCGACAGAGGTGTGCTGCAAATCTAATTCTACGAAATCAGTTTTTGCTGTTCCAAGGTCACTGTTAGTTGCATTATTGTGTGGCAGTACCGTATCCTGCATTTCAAAGTACATGATCGGTCTGTCATATGCAATTGTTGGTTGATATTGTAAGCATTTTATTTCATATATAGTGTCTTCCTCAGAGTCTGAAGACGAAGCTTCTGTCTCCCACTCTGCATTGTCGTCATTATATTGCTGACCGACAATCATCTCGTTTAACCGTTGGGCAGCGTAATGTTTGTTAGATGTCTTTTCATTTGTTTCATTAAATCTGATAGTACAATTTTTATTACTGTCATTGCTTTCAGGAGTAACGGCTTTAGGTTTTGACAAAAGTTGTGTCGGTTTTGCTTTATCACTTACTGAGCTGCTACCAGCATCAGTATTGTGCACTTCCGCACGAACCACTATTCTGTCTTGTTCGGGAGGTTGTCCCTCGTAACCTTCCTCTCTGTGCGGACGTTCACAATGAACAAGTTTCAGCGTATATCTAGGATCACATAAATCCTGTACGGCCGAATTATTTGCCGTCGAGTGCGCTAGTCATCCCTGACGCGGCCCCTTGTTTGACGAATTGTAGCGTGGATTGGCAGGTCTGATTTCAATGTTTTGCTCTTGTCTTTCTGGGGTACGCGATCTGCTTTGGGCCCGATTTGTGTTTTCGTGTCGTGGAGGCGATCACGAGAATTATCGCGTGTGCTCTCCCGACTATGCTTCTCAGCGTTATTGTTGTTATTTTCAGTCTCGCGATCACTATCAGTATTGCGTCTATCACGCCAATTAGTATCATTCGAAGTATTGCTGTTATGATAGTAATTATTGTGGCGTCCTCCGCGACCAAAGCCACCACCTCGGTTACGGCCACGAAAACTTTCACGGTTATTTTCACGATCTTGAAAATCACCGTTCTCATTGTCGCGACTTTGTTTGTAAGTTTCATTAGTGAAAGGATTATTTCTTGTTTGATCCTCGTGCTTTGGATGACATTTAGAACGCGGCGGGCTTTGATGCGACCGGTGATTATATCTGTTTGTTTCAAAATATCGACTGCGCGAGGAATTTCCCTCGTCTTCTTCCTCTAAGTCTTGTAAGAGATTTCTAAAGGCTTCAATATCATTCTTGCATCGTGCCGCAATGGCAATTTGACGCAAGTGTAGAGGCAGTTTGTTCAAACAAATTCTAATTAATTCGGCAGGGCAGTAAGGTGCCGATAAAAATTCATTTTTATATACTAAATGTTGGAAATATTCCACCTGGCTCGAGAAATTTGATCGTTCAAAAGTTTTGAACGTGGCAATACTGTTTTTAACGCGATCTTGTGCCGCTTCCAACCAGTATGCAAATATAAATGAGCGTCGGAACTAATTCTCGCTATGGCACTCTTGTGCAATAGCTCTCATTCTGGTGGCTGGCTCGCCTTCCAGATAACCACATATAAATTCTAGTCTGTGCTCAAGTGGCCAATTCGGGGGAAGACAATATTCGAATTGTTGCAACCACTCTTTAGGGTGCAAGTCGTTCGGAGAGTTTTTGAATATTTTGAATTTACGTACAGTCAGGAAATGCTTGTAGTCAAACGCTTCCCTTCGCCCGTGCGGCGTAAGTGGGCGTAAACTACGCATCGCGCCTTCATTGTTGTTACTATGAGGTACACTTCGTTCACGTACCAAGCGACCTACTTGAGTCGAATCATCATTGTCATTTTCGTTCAAATTTTCTGCTGCGTCTTCGTATGGATTTCCACATGTCTGGTCAAATTTCCTCTCTATTCGCGCCACGCGATCATCTAATTTCCTGACCTCAGCCTTGTATTGCTGATTAATGGTCATTTGACCTTGTTTCAAACGGTCAAGGGCGAGATATTCATTAGTTTCATTAAACGGGGTAGGATACGTTACATCAGAACTTTTGTCAGTGTTATCACTGATTTGGGTCATCTTAACAGTGAGATCCTCAACCTGTTTATTAACTTTGTTGATCTGTTCCGTCGTGACTGACTGGAAATTCTGCAACTTTTCATCAATTGCATCTGTTGCTTCAATTGAGCGAGTTCAGTAGTTTCCATATTTTCGACTCGTGACGCAAAGCTTTCCATATTTTCCACTCGTGACGCAAGGCTTTCCATAACCGGATTAATCTCGTCGCGAATATCTTGCCTTATTTGCTGAGATTCACGTTTGAAAATAGTGAGCAATTGTTCCCTTAACCGACTGTTGTCCTCATTTATTTTATTAAAACTACTTTGAATACTCACAAACCTCGAATCGCACGTCTGTTCTATTTTCTCAAGTTTTTCACCTTGTTTCTCAAGTTTTTCATTTAATCTCTGAAATTGTTTCTCAAGTTTTTCACCTAGTTTCTGAGACTGTGCCTCATTTAACTTAGAGAGCGGTGACAATAATATCTGCATGAAATCATTTGGTAATACGTTTTCCATAGCTGTCGCACAAGTATTTTTTGCAGCAGAGCTAGGCGGAACCGATGCATTATTTTCCCCAACCACGTTACAAGAATCGGAATTCTGTATTGTCGAATCCTGTACTTTATCATTATCCATGTTGTCTATTCCTGAACTAATCTGTTCCGCGTTTTCGGACACGGCATTTACTGTCGTATTTGTATCAGTGCAGTGAGAAGGATCTTGTGAAAATTCTTCTTCTCTCCTTGTATCATTCAAGGTCTCATTTTCGAAAGCAGTTTTAGCATTCTTCGACATTGTTAACAGAATTTTGCAGTAAAGTGAACAGTAATATTTATTTTCACCTACTGCAAAATTTTTGAAAATTACACACAGTAATTATGAGAGAACAATAGGCCGAATCGGGCTAGTGCAACATACAGTCACAATCGAGATTACGCGAACCGTTAATTATCACACGAGTTCTGCGGTACTAGAACTTTCGACACAACAAACATCAGACAATGTAAAAGAGAGACTTTTTCAGTAGTAATGCAATTATTTTTATATTCAGTTAATCTACTATAAACAATACTACACAATCTCAAGAATGGTAAGTAACAAACTACAGAAACAATTACTATGCTACTGTTGCTATAACAGAGGATGGTGCTACAAAAATTCAATTAAGAGCCAAAAGTTAAGTTGGTTAGTGGAAAATACAAACTAACTGAAATAAGACTACGTATCTAACTACGTCACGATCCTGTTTGTGAACTATCCTGGCAGAAAGGGCGCCAGATAAAAACTGTATGTGTGTTCTGGATGTTGAACCTATCGTTAAATCAGACGACAAATTGTTCATTAACACAGCAATTTGGTTTAATTATGGCCCTGATATTGATGTATATACTATTAAATAAGAAACAGTGCATTAAACTGATTATGTGCGCAACGGATATTTTAAACACAAAACAACTGCGACAAGTCACCATTTGAAACAGACACTGACTATACTCAAAAATTTTGACTGCGAGAAATATATTAAAAAAAATCACAAACCACTTTCCTAATGCTTGACTGTGAGAATTTTATGCAGATCAGTTTCTGATTATTGAAATTTAGTATCATATTCAATTAACTATCATTTACTATGGCACCAATAACGAAATCTGTTCAACAATATTATTAAAATCAATACTGCACTTTAAATCCACTAATAACTAATTATCAAATGAAGGAAGTAGGTTAATTTTCTAACTACGTAAATGAAACAGGAAAGGAAGGTCAACTTTGTTACTTATTATTAATAATCAGCATTACATTACCTACATAATACAACTTCTGACTTGCTGGCAAAGCGGCCTCTGCTCTAAATCGGAGCCATACACACAACTCAACCGCTCTCTAAGCGAGCTGAACCACAAGTGCTACTCTCAGCGCGAGCTACAATGCTATGCAATACATGATCTTTGCCAAAGATGAAACTTCACAGAGTTAAGTACACATATCGACACATACAGTAGAAGCGATATTATACATTTTCTTGCAAGCAAGTTACTCGATACAAAACAGGAGGCACAATATTAGACATTTTCTTACAAAAATAATTTTTATGGACACGTTTTTTAAACACAAGGTAAATACGTAATAACGTTGTGCAATAGTTATAACATGTAATATTATAGTTTTTGTAAGTTTATGGGAACAGTATATGTAGTGCATTTGTAGTGTTTTGTAGTTATTATTTACGAAAGTATAAAAATTTAAAATTACTTAAGAAAAAGAGAGCCAAAGTTATGTTTAAATCAACGTACAACTTCTTAAAAGCGTTTTATTAATAGTGTTAGTAGTATTTTAAACTGAACGCGAAAATCTGATATTTTACATATGCCGTAGCGAAGTTTTATTTAGGTATCCGATATTTCGTGTTTATGATGTTGGGAATGGATTTTGTAGGAAGCGTGCAACATAGCAGAAACGTTACAAGCTGTTGCTTCTGTTCATCCGACCAAGCTCTTCCAGTCTTCTTAGTTCTTTAGACATGAAATCCTTCCAAACTTTGAATCACGGTCCGAAACGTATCCCTATTGAACGTAATCGCAGCTAGCAACCACACAAGCAGCCTAAAGAAGACGAGTGTTACGACATAACGTGTGCCGCGGCGGAGCGGCCGAGAGCATTGAGGCGCTATGCTAAGATGCGCGAGGCCGTTCTTCGTCGGGGGTTCGAATCCCCCTTGGGCATGGATGTTTGTGCCGTCTTTAATATAAGGTAGTTGATAAGTAGTTTGTAAGTATAGGGACTGGTGACCCCGCAGTTGAATCCCACAAGTTTTGCAAACATTAGAAATTTAGAAATAACGTGTTTTGATCAATTTATGTTTCCAAACGTAATCGAATTACTAAGTCGGATATATCCACGCATTCCTTTCCAATACACTGCATGAAGCAAATGACTGAAAAAATCCGTACGTTGTCCACTGATAAAACATGATTACATTGCAATTTAAAATAGGTTAAAATAGATGTTGCGTTCACGGGCCTCCAACGTGTACTATGCCCCAACATAGTACACGTTGGAGGCCCGTGAACGCAACATCTATTTTAACCTATTTTAAATTTCAATGTAATCATGTTTTATCAGTGGACAACGTACGGATTTTTTCAGTCATTTGCTTCATGCAGTGTGTTCTTACGGTTGGAATAAGGCATATGGTTTGAAAATGGACAAATAAGTCCGAAACTGGTTACCAACTTCTAAATAGTGCAACTGTGCCGAAAAAAGAAAAAGAAATGGATTTCATTAGATATCCATCTTCACGATGAATTTACAAAGCTTTGTTTGTAATATTTGTCAATGAGCTTGCAACTACCGAAATTCCTGTAACGAAACTGCTGTGTATATCGCTTCACTGGAATTCTAATGAAATTTTTTTCCGTCTAAAAAAAACCCGCCGAATGCAGAGGAGAGTCCGCCAGGCGACCTGCGAGCGCGCAGGAACGATCGACCGCGAGCGCCTCATTTCCGGAGCTGATTTCGAGAGCCAACAAACAAGTGAGTGTCAGATTGGCTGCGGCGCCGGGTTAATGAGCTGGCGGCGGCGGCGACGGCGCCGATACTGCCGATTGGCTGTCCGGCGGCGGCCGGCGCAATCTGCCGCCAAAGAGCGGACCGCGGTCGAGTTGCTGCAGCCTCCGGCGGCCAACCAGGTTACCGTGTATCTCAATCAATACGTCGTGCAAGGGGTCTGTCGTCCGAGGTAGCGTCATTAGCCAGTAAAGAAATATTATTTAGAATTCTCCGCACCCCTAGGTGGACAAATCCGCTTATGGGAGCGAGGATGCAACGGAGCGCTCACGCTGCTCGCCTGAGGGCACTGTGCTAGCTCTACTGCTGGCGCCAGCGGACTGTGACGGTTTAGTTCGAGTCATTAGAACAGAGTTATCGCTGTCGAAGCCAGCTTGGCGTTCGCGGTAGGAAAAAATTGGGGAGGGGGGGGGGGCGGCCGCGGTGGCCGAGGAGACTGAGGCGCTCCAGTCACGGTCTGCACAGCCACTACGGTCGGGGGTTCGAATCCCCCCTCGGGCATGGATATTTGTGCCGTCCTTAGTTGTAAGTAGTTCATAAGTAGTTTGTAAGTTTAGGGACTGATGACCCCGTAGCTAAGTCCCATGACTCTACAAACATTTGAACAATTGAAAAAATTGGTGAGAGCAAGAAAATACTGAAAAATTTTAAAAGAAATTCCCTCTAGAAGTGTTCCCTCAGTTGTTTAAACTAGCTGTCCAAGTCTACAGTATGTTCGGAAATCAATATTTAAGTAAAAGTAGTTTTTTCTAAATGAAATTACTGAAATTTAGGTCAGAAGTTCAAAAAAATATTTCTTTTTTTTCTATTATTGTAAAACTTATGTGATTTAACTGCGAGGTCATCAGTCCCTAAACTTATAAACTACTTATGAACTAACTTGTAATAAAGACAACACAAACATCCATGCCAGAGGGAAGATTTGAACTTCCGATGCGGGACGTCACGCGATCAGCAACATGGCGCTCCTGACCGCTCTGATACTCCCGCGTGGGCTACGAGATCAGAGGTAATGTTACTCGCAATCAAGAGACTGGGGCCGTGAGGCTGATAAGCAGTAATCTCGTTCAGACATCTAGATTATAAAATACGAGGCGCGTCCATAAAGTAAGTTCCGTTTCAGTTTATCTCCGCCGCAGCGCTGCGATTGCACTTCCGCACATGCGCTGTAGACGATGTGTATCAAGGAGAAGAATGTCCGCCATTTGGAGATCGCTGTCAGTTACGTACGCTTTGTTGTGCTTTTTTGAAATGTCGGCGTTGATTGAAAATCCCGCCCGCCGCATATGAAATCAGGTCGGTGATTCGGTTTCTGAATGCGAGGAAAGTGAACCCAAGTGAAATTGATCGGCAAATTTGCGACGTTTACGGACAAAATGCGATGAGTGATTCGATGGTGAGAAGATGGGTCCGACAGTTCAATGGCGGACGTAGTGATGTGCACGATGAAGAACGAAGTAGACATCCACCTTCGGTTACAGAAGAACTGGTTCACGCAATTGATGACCAAATCCAGGAAAACCGTAGGTTTACAATTAGTGCTCTCGCTATGGACGACGAGCTGAAAAAATCTGTTTCCACCTGTTTGATTTCTATGAAGAAGGCATACAAAACCTGGTGTCACGCTATGACAAATGCCTGCAAAATTTCGGCAGTTATGTGGAAAAGTAGTTTAAGAGTTGTAGAATTTAGTGCAATAAAAATTTCCTCTGTATCTGTGTACAATTTTATTTTATTACCAAACGGAACTTACTTTCTGGACGCGCCTCGTAAATAAAACTTCGTGGCAGTTTACAATTCTGTGCCACAACCGGGATTCGAAACTGGGACCTTTGCCTTTCGCAGGCAAGCACGATAGAGCGCTTGCTCGCGAAACGCAAAGGTACCATCTTTGTATCCAGGTTTCGGCACAAATTTGTAAACTGCCAGGTAGTTTCAAATTAGCGCACACTCCGCTGAAGAGTGAAAGTTTCTTTCTGGAAACATCCCTTAGGCTGTGGCTAAGCCACGTCTCTACCATATTCTCTCTTCCAGAAGTGCTAGTTTCTGGAAGGTTCGCAGGAGAGCTTCTGTGAAGTTTGAAAAGTAGGAGGCGAGGTAATGGCGGAAGTAATGTTTTGAGGACTGACTGTGAGGCATTCCGCGATAGCTTAGCCGGTACAGCGCTTGCCAGCGAGAGGCAAAAGTCGCAGGTTAGAATCTCGTTTCCAGCACACAATTTTAATCTGCCAGGAAGTTTCATATGTGAGAGTACACTCCACTGCAGAGTGAAAGTTTCTTTAAACAAACTAACATTTAAACAGAATTACACTATAATGAAAACACGAGATTTTCTCGTTACTGCTAGGACAATTCTGAACATAACGCTTTGTAGTAATACTAAATATATTAATAATTGTTTTATAAAAGTATGTGCATTTTTTTCCTTATTGTGTCTGCGTTGTGTTGGTGACCACAAAAGTAAATAGACGGCTACTGCAGTGGTGATCAATCCCTAGAGTTAGGAGAGTTAGGTACAGGCTCCGGTGGCGGAATCAGTGGTATGACCTATCATGATTGCCTCGGATTTGGTAGGGTTGACAGTAAGGAGGCAATCTTAACACCAGGAGGAGAATTCGGAGAGGTGACACTGGAACAGGTGTTGGGAGGAAGTGAGGGAAGGGTGAGGGCAAGGGAGGTGGTGTCATCAGCGTACTGAAAGAGATGTACAGGAGGCTTGTTTTTCGCATGTCTGCCGAGTATATCAGGTAGAGGACAGGGGAGAGAGTGGTTCCCTGGGGCTCTCCGGCGGAGGGTAAAACAAACGGGAGTGGGAATTGTTGACAGTTAAATGGCAAGGTTGGTGGGAAAGATAGGAAGCAATGAATCGGACGTAATAAAGAGGAAGGACATATATTTGAAGCCTGAAAAGGAGACCGGAATTACACTTTGAGGGATATAAAAAAGGTGGTTCGATGGGAATTCATCTGGATTGGTTTCCAGATAGTCTTATCATGAAAATGGATGTGTGTATATATGTATGTATGTTCCCTATAGACTCCAAGACGGCTGGAGAAATATTGATGAAATCTTCCGATTAGCCCAGCGTGTGATCCTGTGACGGTTGGTAGCGATTTGGTCAAGATAATTATTAAAATATGCGTTAAAGTTTACGTGTATCATATGGATCGACAGTAGCCCCACTACCAGAGAAAAAGCCAACCATCATTCTTCTGCGACAATAGTGCCGCCGATTGGAGCGCTAGGGTCGCTTTCGTAAGTGATCGCGTCGCAGACTCGGACATAAAGGATTTCAGGTTCAATTTTCTTAGATGCTGCACGTTTTTCTCTCTTATCACGTGTTGTGTCTACTTCAGCGGTCATAAAAGATAATTAGAAGAAGACTACCATACCATAAGGCACCACTGTATTACTCATAATCAATAAGTTTTCAGAGCATTTTAGGCTACTGTTGGTCAGAACTGCTCCAAAAGGACTTCTACAAGTAATTTTTTGTGTTAGGAGAAGTTTCGATACAGCTCTTTTTCCTGTTTACGACCTTGCACCTTTAGAACATGAAAGATTTGATAACAGATATTGTGTATCGGTTAATATTTGAGATGGAAGCGAAATAATCATGTCGTTTGCCGATTTTAGCGGTGTTGCCAAACATCTACCTTGTTGATTCACATCAACTTTGAACTAGCTTCAAAAATGTTCAAATATTTGTAATTCTTATGGGACCAAACTACGTTGGTCATCAGTTACTAGACTTCAAAACTAAACTAACCTAAGGACAACACATACATCCATGCCCGAGTGAGGATTCGAACCTCCGACGCGGGAGGCCGCGCGATTCGTAACGTGGCGCTCCAGAGCGCTCGGTTACTCCCGCGCGGCGAACAAGCTTCGGCATATCCATGTTTAGCGTTGTACAGTAGAGCGGAGACGTGAACAGAGATTAATTTCTGTACTAACGTGAGTTTTGATCTCCACTCGGCGATATTTATACAATCGATCACTATATTTTTAAATGTGCGTTACACTGTGAAATTAGTATGTAAATATGGTTTTAATAAGCTGAAGATTGTATAAGCACAGTATAAATTGTGTTTAATCATGTTACGCAGAACATAATAAGGAATGAAATACATAAACACATAGATTTTGATAAAAATAGAGTAGACGTATAAATTCCACCAGTGCAATGCCGGGCGTTTCGCTATTCTTGATAACCCCTAAGCACCCTGAGGGATCGACCTTAGAGTAGGCGATAGGACTTGTAAACACAGTTTCGGGAGTGGAAGGACGGGCCTCAAGGTTGATGAGTACACAGAGCTGGGCACTAAGTTTATTATCTTCAAACACTGATGCTACTGATCAGTAACGTTGTTAAATAATTTCATAATACACTTAACACTGAAAATTTGATAACAGCAAATCACGACAATATCTTAATTATTTACAGCTTGTCACATTCAGAGCGGCAACCCAAGCCTACACGTCTTAAATGTAACACTGAATTCCTTTTGAAATAATCCAATCCACAATGTTACTCGCTAATAGCAAGAATAATCAGTAACAGTAATCAGACTACGACAGCACATTAAATTTACCAAGTCTTTCTACAGAGCACCAACACGTGCCAGTCACATCTTAAACTTTGTAAGGCAATAGTGAAGTCTCGTAACACAAGAAAGGCGACCACAGCTTAATAGTTTACAGCTTATCGCACACTCACCGCCGGCCGCGGTAGCCGAGGGGACTGAGGCGCTCCAGTCACGGTCTTCACGGTCACTACGGTGCCCCCTCGGGCATGGATATTTGTGCCGTCCCTAGTTCATAAGTAGTTTTTTAAGTTTAGGGACTGATGACCCCGTAGTTAAGTCCCATAAGCTATACAAACATTTGAACATTTGGTTTGAACACACAGTGCGGCAACACAATGCTACTACGTTTTAAATTTAGCAGTGACTTCCTTTTGATAGTGAACAGTCTCATAACAGAAAATGTCGACCACAGCTTAATATTTTACAGCTCATTACATGTTCAAATGTTTGTTAAGCTTATGGGACTTAACTACGGGGTCATCAGTCCCTAAACTTACAAACTACTTATGAACTACTTACAAACTAGGACGGCACAAATATCCATGACCGAGGGGGGATTCGAACCCCCGACCGTAGTGGCCGTGCTGACCGTGACTGGATCGCCTCAGTCACCTCGGCCACCGCGGCCGGCTCTCATTATATACAGTGCGGCAACACAAGTCTGTCACGTCTTAAATTTAGCAGTGACTTCTTTTTGAAATTGTTCAAAACACAATATTACTCGCTAATAGCAAGAATAATCAGTAATCAGACTACAAAAGGACATGAAATTTACAAATCTTTCTACAGAGCACCAACACGTGCCAATCACAACTTTGTAAGACAATAGTGAACAGTCTCGTAACACAAAAAAAAGCGACCACAGCTTCATAGTTTACAGCTCATCAAACATAAGCCTACCACATCTTAAATTTAACACTGAATCCCTTTTGAAATTATCCAATCCACAAAGTTACTTGCTAGTAGCAAGAATAATCAGTACCCGTAATCAGACTACAACAGCACATTAAATTTACCAAGGCTTTCTACAGAGCAGCAACACAAGCCAATCACGTCTAAAACTTTATAAGACACTTATTAGTGAACAGTCTGTTAGCGGACAATGTCGCCGACGGTTTAGTATTTTTCAGCTTATCACGTACAGCGAGGCAGCACCAGCATACCGCGCCTTAAATTCAGCAGTCACGTTTCTTAAGAAATTATCCGGTCGTCAGCTTTTCGTTCTAATAAGCACGAATCAGCAGAATGTCACCGGACCACCACAACTTACGCCATTCCCTAACGGTATCATACTGCAGCAACCAGCGCCGATCTTCCTGGCGTGCATCTGGCCCCACTCGTCACCAGCATCACACTCACCTTTTCCCGGTCCCGCGTACTTCCTCGTGCCTTGCCAGAGACCCCCTTTTCCTTCATCAGCCTCTCTGGTTGGGCGACTAGCTGCCATCGAACGATTGGTCGTATAAATTCTAATAAATAAAAATTACTATTTGTTTGTTCGTCTTTTTGTTCGTATTTTATGCACGACCTTGCCGTTCATACGATTGAGGTGAAACTTTGTCAACTTATTGCTTGTAGTCGCTCGAATTTTATAGGCATACTAAAATTCATATAGTGCTCGACGAAATTACTTAATTCGTTTCTTACGCCTTCACGCTGAAATAACTCTACGGATTTGATTTAAATTTGGAATTCAGATAGCTTATACCCTGAATTAACGCATGAGCTACCTTTTGAAGGTACCATACGGTGCATGGCGGAGGGTACTTTACAGTGGGTTAACACGTTTCCTACTCTTTACGCTGAAATGGCTGCACGGAACTGAATGAATTGTTGAAGGAGTAATGAAGCTTATAAGAGGATACCGTTCGTAAGCCTTCATAGCTGCATAATCGAGGGCGCCCTACAACAAACATCCAAATTGTTTGACTGGTGACCATGAAAGTCAATACATGTATGTTTTCATGAAGAACATTTTTATAGTCTGGAAGCCCGTGAATTTAGCATGGCAAAGGGTACCTTGCGACTTTGACACCGTTTGACCAGTCACCATGAACCTTGGCGCATATGTGTATGTTTTGATATATAGCAGGGGGGGGGGGGGATTAGGTGGAGGAGACGGGCAGAAAGTGGTGGGAGGAGACGGAAAAAGGAAAGATAGAGGAGGAGACAGGCAGAGAGAGAGGAGGAGAAAGAGAGACAAGTGTAAGGAGATGAACAGAGGGAGGAGGAGGAGGAAATGGACACAGAAATGGACAGGAGAAAACGGGAGGGAGGAGCAGATGAGCAGAGAGAAAGGAAACGAGGAGATGGAGTAATGGAAGATTTGAAACCTCATATATATTAGTTCGTATGTACGTGTGAGCTGCCATAAGTGATATAATGTTTCGCTGATGGAGGATGCAATAGAGTGAGGAGGTGGAGGATGAGTCAACAGAGAGATGAAATGACGGGAAGAGAAACGTGGAGGTGTGAAGAGAGAGAGGGGTAGTAGGAAATGAAAGAGAGAGGAGATGGACAGAGAGTGAAGGAAAGTGAAAGTGGACAGACAGAGAGAAAAGGGGAGATGGATTAACTTCGGAATAAAAAGGAACCCGGACGACGTCGTGTTTTCAGCTATTTGCTTAAAAATCAATAAATAAATAAAAAATCTCACTGACGTGTTTTAAGGCCCACTTCAGATATGTAGTTTTATAAGTTTTTGCAAACATCTTCGGCCTAAATAAAAATCTAAATAATAAAAAATTAGTTAATAAGAGTGTCTGAAACCCTTTTAGGTAAAAAAATTAAGTAGTGGCGGGTTCCGAACCACCGACCTTGAGCATCACAGTCCAACGCACTGCCCACTACGCTACGGCTGGGTTGTGTTTTTTAAATTCATACTACTGATGGCCGTTGTTAACTGATGCTAATATCGCATTTGTAGACACTAGGTTATTATTTGTCTGACGAAGAACGACGTGTTTTTGTTAATTCTTCAGTGCGCTATTGCTGTGAAATGACAACGTGTGAGTTACAATAAGAAAATCATCAAATACGCAATGCTAGATGGCGTACCCCACAGAGAGTTCTGGGCGAGGAATGTCACGTGACATCTGCGAAAGGCTGGTTTTCGTTAATTCAGTGGAGGCTGTCAAAACCCCGTTATTTTTGCAAATATCTCTCAAACGATACAAGATATGAAAAAACATAAGGTAACAAAGTTGTAGAGCATTTTCTCCTCTACAAATTCGTTTATTCAATTTTCGCGTCAGATGAACGGTTTATTTGCAATTAAAATTACATTACAAACGGCTTTTTTGGTATTACTACCGTATTTTTTGTCCGAAAAATTTGAAAAGGGGAGGTTCTGGTCTCATGCGGCCTACAGTTATGTCTGCAAAATTTGGTGCTGATCGGTTGAACGGTTCGTCTTAAAAACAAGGAACACGTTACGGGCAGACACAGACAGACATCCCGAAACAGCCGTTATTTTTGCAAATAACTCTGAAACGATACGAGATATGAGAAAAACGTAAGAGAGCAAAGTTGTAGAGAATCTTCTCCTCTACAAATTAGGTTATTCAGTTTTCGTTTCAGATGAACGGTTAAACCGTTATTTTCATTTAAATTTCGAGCAGTCAAAAGACGATCGCAAAGGCCCACTTTTAGTGTTACTACCGTAACCTAAAGTGGGCCAATAATAAGAAGAAGATTTGAGTCGTGACGTCTCGTTCGCCTTTCAGCGTGTCTTTCTATCTTCGCTGTATTTCATAGCTGGCTCTGTCAAGCGACAAGCACGTGTGTTGGCCAGTGTTGCGGCAGTATCTTCTGAGGTCGCGCCGAGTCGCCTGTCCTGGGGTGGCGAAGGCAGCGTATATAGCGAGCGCCGCGCCGGACGCGGTCCAGCTGTACGTGACGTCAGCTGCGGACGGCGGCGTCGGCGCTGGCGGCGACGGCGCGTGACGTCGGCGGCGTCGGCGGTCAGCGGCCCGGTCACAAGTTCGCCGTAGGGATGGGACTGCGAGGTGCCGAGTCTCGAGCGCGCCGAGAATTTCTCGAGATACCGGCGCTCGAGCAGTTCTCGAGAAGCGGCGCTGTGCCGTGTGCCGCTGTCAGGCGGTTGACTGGGGCAGCTCGCCATGCCACGCGCTGCGGTTGTTTGCAACGCTCGCAGCTCGCCAAACCAAGGTCACGGAGCTATCATACTTTACGGTGGATGGAGATGTATGTTGCAGAGCTCCGCAGCAGTGGCGTAACTATGGGGGCGATAAGGGAGATTGAACCCCCCCAGAACCCTAAAAAAAAAGGAAATAAATTGTATAACAGAAATCTGGTAAAGGTAAAGATTGGAAACTTGGGGTGTTTTACCACAAGCTTTCATTGGATGGGAGTGAATTAGTTTCATCAACATGAGTGGTAGATTGTAGTCTGTCTGGAAACTGACTAAAATTTTGCTCGTCAAGCAGATCTATCCCCCCCCTCCCCCAAAGCCAATTCCTAGTTACGCCACTGCTCCGCAGTGTAGCAAAAAAATACACCTAGCAAAAAAATACAACAATCATGATAAGACATTTAAAATTACATAACATAGGTAGCAATCATATACGTTCCCCGACACAGCAGTGCATTATTATAGTGATAAAAGTCAGACAAAAAAACCAGCTACTGTGTGTGTTATATAATCACTCTACATTTAAAGGAAATTCGGTAAAAAGGTTGGATAGTGCCTGAAACAGTGCGCTAGTATCGGAAAACTGTAGTCTTTAAATTGGCTGCGAGAACGTACAAATTGCATCAAAATTAACACTATCCAAACTCTTTAACAAAATGAGTTCATAACAAACAACAGTCAGTATTCTAGTTATAAGCTGAAGGGCTCAGCTTAGGTATGCAACGCTGGCGAATACTGTAGAGTTAGTACATGTATGAGTTTTTGGGTGTAACAGTTGTAGCATTTTTCTCTCATGTAAGTACTAATACATGCAGAATGAATATTTGTTTTTGGTAACAAAAGTGCAGAATGCATATTTGTTTTTGGTAACAATTAAGTTATTGTTTCGTGTAAGGTACATGTTTTAATAATAGTCCTGTGATTTTTGTCAGCTGCGAAACATTCTTCTTCTAGGTTAAGATGGTACAATTTCGATCATTTCGGACAAATGTTATTGTAACTGGAAATATATTGAGAAAAGATGTAATTTTAATTATAGCACTTGTTCTTGGATGTTTAACTAATATGTAACACAAATATTAGACAATTACAAATGTCGGTATAGACACCCAAAAAATCTACAGAATTGAGAAAAATCGATCGAAAACCTACCAGACTAGGTACAATTGTGATCACTTCCTAGTAGAATTTTGACTAAGGGCATCTTCCACATAAAAAGCACTTTTTCCCTCAGTCACCAACGCATACTTCGTTGTACCAAACATTGCATTTTGGGTAGAGTATCTAGTCACCCTTAAATAGAACATTTATAAGAGCTCGTTAAAATAAGTAGCTCCTAACGTGAAAAAATTTATCTCTCCTTAGCCCAAAGTGGTGTATTCTTGGAAAAGACAGGAGGAGCTGTAGAAACCTGCTACGCTACAATGCCACACAACGAGACACTACGAGACTGAAAAATGGCGCGAAAATTTATGTTGATCAGAATTCTATCTATATCGAATTTGTGCCACCTTACCCTACTACTATACTACTACTACTACTACTACTGTGGTGGCTATTGCATTTAACCTATGTGGAAGGATACGTTATAGCAGGAGTAACTAAACAGTGAATAAAATAGAATTCTACAACACGCGCTCCAATAGTAATAATAATAATAATAATAATAATAATAATAATAATAATAATAATAATTCAGTTTCTTGATTGCACGTACGGAAGACAACGATTGAGACTGCAGGGTCGCAATGCTTTCTTGTTAAGTAGTTTTGCTCAGCCTCCTGACAGCGCAGCACTGTCGACAACTTCTCGAGAGTACTCAAGAATTTCTTGAGAATTTAACTTACCGTCGCGCGTTTCTCGAGAGCGCTCATAGCCCATCCCTATTTCACCTCAGGAGACGACGCGCCGTCTAGCGAGGGCTGGGCAGCCTCGCAGCTTACGGAGCGGCGCTGGCGGCCAGCGTACAGGCTTCTGCGCTCGCTTATGCAATTGTTTGAAACTGGTGAGTGGTTGCGGCTACACAGTACAGACCGTCACAACCGCAGTCGGCCGCACTCCGTGCCACCAGGCTTTTTCTCGGTCCTTAAGAACAGATCTTTGCTACTGAACTCTGCTTTCTCACTGACGTCGAATACCTTCGAGCTCGGGTCAACGCCTCCGAGGGATAACGGAACTGGGCGAGCCGCATGTCGCTTCGTTTCGCGACTGGTGCTTCTGGTGATATAGCCAAGTATGTTCACGATTCCCACCAGAACTGTTGCAACACTGTCCGGGTTACCCCGGACTACTAAAACACTTCAAAGTAGTTCTTCACGCTGGTTCTTCTGCGCTGAATAACATTCCTCCTTCACATTATTTACAACCTTATTTACGCTTCCACCTATTAACTACACTTAATGTTCTCAGAATTGCTTCAGCTATTAAACCGTGTGTGAAAAAGAGTGTGAACTAAAGGAAGAAGGGATCGTGCGCATGCAGGGCACTCTGTTTCTCAGGATGTGCCAGACGACACCTGAGTGCTACGACATCAGCCACAATCTTGACAATTACTGTCACTGTTCGCCCTCCATATATTTTCATCCGTTTCTGAAAGAACAACCTTGAGGACTTTACAGAGATACTGATGATCCGCCATCATGAACCAGAGATATTGCCTAGGTAGGGTGATGGCGTGCCTTAAAGATACAGATAATTGTCCTATAGGTGCAACCGTACGATAGGTGCAAGCCTGTATTGAGACCAGGCAAAAGTGTGTTACCTGAAGGGCAGCAATGTTTCCATTAGTTAGAGGGGCAATAATTTGGATGATTGAACTGGCCCTGTAAAGTTGTAAGGTGTGGTGGTGAAAAAATGGGAAATGGATAGGAATGATTCCGGCTGGGCAAGGTTAATGTGGGTTAATACAATAGGAAGACAGGAGCGGCTGACCCTGAATTAATTACTGATATTTAACATCACATCAAATAATTTGCATGATTTACCCTGTTTCAGTTCTAATTGTAATGAGACTCTTCCACTTCCTGCAAGTGGCTTAAAATATAATTAATAATTTGTCCCCACCAAAAATCTAACGAACTAACTGGGATCTGACGACTAATAATGTTGAAAAAGAAACATCTTTCAAATCCAGCAATATTTATTACATCTTTTCAAGCAGGATAAAACACACAATGGTAAATCCAATACTAAAATCATAAACAACAAGAATACATTTATAACCAAATAAGAAAGAACAATCTAATGCATATGAAGTTACTCAAATTAATGTTCTTAGCGGTATAATCGAGTCGGAATACCAGTGCAGGATTGACTTTCTTAATTACACAATCCCCACTAAAAGCCAGAAATTGATGTATCGACTATATGTTGTTGGCGAGCGCTTTGCCATAAATTACCAAACTGACGACTTTCATGTGAAGGTGCTGCGCTGCAGTGGCTTGGGGGCAGGGCGACTGTGAGCTGAAAATTTGCGCGACCACGAAATAAAAAAGAAAACTCGCTCCGTCGCTCGAAAGCTGTACTCCCTGCTATCAGCCTCTGTGAGCTCGGCAGTACACAGTGCCTACGATCTCAAACAATTCTGCCGTCAGGACCACTTCAGTGAGCGTAGACAAGTACGCACGATACTGAAGGTCTAAATGACTCAAAAAGTTGAGTATATCGCAACTAGTGCTTCGGTACACTAGTATTGGCTAGCTGACCTTATTCAAACAGAAAACAAGAACAATCCGCTCAAGTATAAATCTCAGAGTGTACCCTGAAACTTATACAAGTTCACCCGTCCAAGTATCGGCTCAATAAGCAAAATCTCCAAGTCAGGCGTGATAGCTATACTTGTATCATCAGCAAAAAGAACAAGTTTAGCATCTTTGTGAACGTAGAATGGCAAGTCATTAATACATATTAAGAACAGCGAAGGACCCAAAACCGAATCACGAGGGACCTCGTTTTTGATATCTCCCCAGTTAGCCTAATTAGTGGTTTTTTCTATGTCATATGAACTGCTTATTTCAACTTTCTGTACTCTTCAGTTAAATATGATTTAAACCTTTTGTGCACTGTCCCGCTCATACCACAATATTTAATCTTATCTAGATGAATCCAATGATTTACACAATTAAAAGCCTTTGAGATATCACAAATAATCCCAACTGGTGATGTCCAGTTATTCAAAGCATTTAATATTTCATCAGTGAAGTACATATAGCATTATCTGTTCAAAAGCTTGTTTGAAAACGAAACTG
Source organism: Locusta migratoria (assembly GCA_026315105.1). NCBI lineage: Eukaryota > Metazoa > Arthropoda > Insecta > Orthoptera > Acrididae > Locusta > Locusta migratoria. The sequence goes on along the minus strand of CM048749.1, from coordinate 108,396,637 downwards.
ATATTTGAAGCAGCTCGAGAATACACAACTTTTTCAAATATTTTGGATAAAGCTGTGAGAAGTGAGATGGGGCGGTAGCTTCTACATAAGATGTATCCCCTTTTTATGCAAAGGTTTAACGATAGCATATTTCAGTATATCCGGTAAAATACCCTGATTTAAAGAGCTATTACATGTATGACTGAGAAAAAGACTTAAAATCCCGCTTCGAATTCCAGTCTTGACAAATTATCACTTTCACCAATTTGTGAATACATTTTTCTAGTATTACAGATATCAGATCCGAACAAAATATAACTGTACAAAATGCACCTTAAACCACCAGTTCCTTCTCAATTCCTTAAAATTTACTACTCTCGGTCGTGGAACATCATCATGGCTAAAAAGATATGAAAACAGATTAGGAATACGTATTAATAAAAGAAATTTGGTTGATAACAGCAGAAGTCAATTTCACTAGATATAAATTTGTCATCTTTAACCAACCCATCAGTCAAACATAGATGAGAATGGTATGTTTTAATACCTCATGACCCATGATGAGAGTCCACGACTGAAACTAGTAGATTTTTATGGAATTCATAAATAGCTGATGGTTAAAGATGCATTTTATAAAGTATATGATGGCTGTTAGATAGCACCTTACGAAAACTTTGAAACAAAGTATTAATTCGTATTTTGTAAGCAGCATTAAGTTACTTTTATTTGTGTTTAGGGTCACGTGCCAGTCAGTTACAGCTTACACAGGTTACCTGACAACAATAACAACACTAAACCTTGCTAACGAACACAGCAGTTCTATGCGCTATTATTTAGACCACTTGTATCGCATATGAATGTTAATGCGGTATCAATTTAAGAGTGTTGTTTTCGTTGTACCTGAAATGCAACATTCTTCCTGAATTCTGGAAGTCGTCTTAATTAGTTAATTATTTTATGCTCATAACATGTTTTGTTTCCTCTTTAATTGCAGTATGTTGTAAAAATAAAAAATAAAGGGAAGTGAAATTCATATAATTTGGAAGCCCGCTATAACGCCAGATTTGAGTCATATGATGCATGTGACGTCAATTGACATTATGCTATCCCTGCTGCTGTAAAATACACATACACTGATACAATGTTTGGTCATCCGCGTTTCTGAAAATGGTCTACAAATATTTCATCGTACCACACTGTGCAAGCGCATCTATAAAATCTCCAGAAATATTCCTTTTGCGTATTCCAAGCAATGATAAATGCGTAAAATGTGGTTTAAACTCGCTCCCATAGATTGAAATTAGATGGTGGTCACTTCATTTATTTCTGTGAGCTGCACTTTAATGAAAGAAAACATTCCGTACGATAATTATTTGGGTACGTATACCAGTATTCGGCACTGTCTGATTAATCGGAGCTTTAATTGTTCATTTAAAATGCGTATTGAATCGCTTAATAGATCAGTCACCTATAAATAAAAATCTACGTTCCTTTGGTGATAAATTGTACACTGAGTGCCAATAACAGGGTGTCGGCACATTTAACACTGAACTGATAGATACTAAAAGGTCTTGCGCATTTCCTTACGAAACCAGATGGATTTATGTGGTATGTTACAATAAAATATAACTAATACAGTAAAATTTGAATCCTCTTGAGATGCACTTATCCTACTCAGTTGTTTTACTGTTACTTATCATGCTCGGCAGCTGCCAATGCATTTGGTATTATTATGAACAGATTAGTGGTTTGATGTTTAAATTTGCGAAACAGCTGTTCACAGCATGACACGTCAACGATTTGTATTCAAAGTCGTTTTCTAATGTACTTGGTAAACGTAAAAATCCCATATCAGTTGTCAGGTTTAATATTTACATCAATGATGCTGTATTTCTATAAATGATTGATAAATCAACGATTTTTGTTTCGAACATGCCTTTACATCACATTTGGTAAATGCAACTATCTATTTAATAAAATTTAAATTGATTACCAATTTCTTCAATAATTCGTTTCTATGAGGGCTGGAACTTAAATAGTGGCAACTATTTATTCACAACCGATAAAAAAGCATTACCTGTTTGCACCCTTTACTGTCCTTCAAAGTATTCACCGGCGTTGCCAGCGATGTGGAATGCGTAGTATACGAGTACCATTAGGAGAGCGTGGTCTGTTGATGTGGAGCGGTCTACTGCCTATCGAATCTCTGGAACAGTTCTGAAGCGAATGCCAGGACGTGGTTCCTTCATATTCGGAATAAGATCAAATCACATGGACTTATGTCCGTGGGTGTTGTGGATGGTACCGTGCTTCCCAGTGCCATCGACCAAACAGAGTAGCCACAGATTGTACTATATGCACCCGCGCATTGTAATGCAAAATGGTGGGTGGGTTATGCCTCTTCTTTCGCAAAGCTGGTCGCAGGTGAGGCTCCAAAAACGAACAGTAATAGTGTGCATTGACGATCTGCCGTGGAGGAACGTAATGCATTAGGATAACACTATCACAGTCGTACACGAGAATCACCATAAATTTCACAATACTGGGGCTCTGACGCATTTCGACTATCGCTGCGACCGATAAGGACACCATTCGTTGGTTGGGCGTTTCTGTTTTGGCTATTACGATGTCGCCCATGTCTCATCACTGATAAGATACGGCGTAAGAAAGCCTCTCCATCGAGCTCATTTCTACATTTCTGTCAATTCATGCGGAACTCATTGTCATGAAATTTTTCTCATGCCCAGGCGTCCCTTCAGGATGCGAAGCACAGTGGCATGCGCTAATCCGATTACGTGGGCGAGATTAGGATTCGTCTCGCGTCGATCACTTCCACTAACGCGGCAACACTTCTTCTACAGAGACGCTAGGACGACCTGCCCGATGCATGTCTGTCTTAAGTATGCCGAACTTCTTTGCTTTACCCAACGTGCCACTGTTCTTAAGGTAATGCTGATTCCCCGCAAGCCTCGTTTAGATCTTGATGACACTGTAGTGCTATACGACCTCTGGCTTTTTCAATCTTGATCCAGCACCCTTGTTTCAGTTTCGAAAACATAGTGACACCGTTTCGTTAGACAGCTCGGTTTCAAGTGACTTACCTTGATTGTGCGCACGCCAGTGACGTGGGACGGGCGATTCCATTTGCTCAGAAGTGAGATAGGTATGTCGACAACGTGTGCTATCACCGACAACGGCTAATTCCATTAGATAGTGTCTCCATAGCTGTGTTGCAACTATTTCAGTTCCAACCCTCGTATTTCACATTATCAAATTCTTCCGATAGAGCTAAAAGAAAGAAAGGAGAGGCTTGGGATGTAAAATTTCTAGTCCAGAACGCTCGCAATTACGGTACCCAGCAGCTACGGTAAATACTGCATGAAGGGATTACCACAGACCACATAGGACGCAGAGGATACCGTGTTCACGGGTGCGGTTCCTTTGGAGGGAATGCTTGTCCAGTGTTGGTCGAGCTGATCTCTACGAGTTTACTAGAGTAACTCGGACGTCCGATCCTTGATTGTCGAGAATGCACTCGTGCTCTTCCGATAATTCATTTTTAGTCTGGGGCAACGTCCCAGTGATAAATTAAATTGGTCCCATTCCCCCGGTTCCGATCAAGGTTTTCGGGAGGTTTTCCTTGGTTGTAAGGTGTATGCCGGAACTGGTAAGCCCCTCCCACTTATTCCCAATTGGGATACCCCTTTTGCCCCACTATCAGCTTGTCTGATAATTGGCTGAATAGAACCGCGACTCTTTATGGGCCGGATCTCAAACAGCCCGCTCCACTCCTCGGAGTGGAGAATGAAAGAATATTTTTTTTTCCTTTTTTTTTTTTATTACCACAGACGTAGAGTATGAAAACTTCTGCCCTTAATTTTCTTCAAGAGTACTTAATATTGACAGTTACGCCCAAAATATTTTCACCCTTATTTGGCACTTCAAGTTTAAACTGACAAGTTAGTTTGTAACCAATCAGCACTAAAGAAAATTTTGTAAATCTATCGGACCAAACTGCGTGGTCATCAGTCCGTAGCTTACAAACTACTTAAACCTAGGTAAACTAACCTAAGGACAAACACAAACACCCATGCCCCAGGGAGGACTCGAACCTCTACGGCGAGCAACCGCGCGCTCCGCAGCGAGACGCTTTAGACCGCTCGGCTACTCCACCGCGGCCAATCAGCACTAGAAAAATGCTTACCGATATGTGGAATGTGACCAGTACACAAGATAAATGTACATATAAATACGTATAAGTTGCGCTCTTCCCATCTAATTTTACCGTGGTCCACTAATAACAGTGTTAATTTAGAACTGAAATATATTTGGTAGAAAATCGAAGACTGAATCGAAGTTGCAAAGCTTATTTACACGTATTTATAGTATATATTAGTTTGTATATCTAGACTATTGATAATCATTTGATACAAACAATGGAAGTTTGGTTTGAATGTGGGTATATTTAATTTAAATGCAGTGTTCACCTTCCACATTTTCGTGGCGTAAATATCTGTGTTGTTTTCGAAAACCTGTGATACCATAACGCTTCTTCTTTTAGAAGGTATTCACTATCACACTTCACAAAATACGCTTCCATCCTTACATAAAAGTGTAAATGCGTATTTGATTACAAAAAAATTATACGCAGAAAAAAAGTAAGGAAAAAATCTAATAACTTTCGCTACAACTACTATAACACACATACAGTTCCGTAACCTTATTCGATAAGATCAACAAAATGAATGTTGCAGTTCACATTTAAAACTCAAAGCCGAAATAAACTTCGTATTTTCTGTAGGCCATAGGCTACCCGGACCACTTGAAATGATATTCATCCGTTATGTATCGATGGCGTTTCGGTAATGGCGTTTAACTGCTAACAAAGTAAGTTTTGTTTGAAAAAGGAGATAATCGTTGCCCTACGAGGTAAGTATTCCTTCCAGGATATCATTGTTGACCAGTATTAATAGACTGAATCCACAGCGTTTATAAATAGCGCCTATACTTTCCCTTGTTCTTCGCTTTACTGCAAACTACTACCGGCGGGCGAGTGTTGAATTTAAATGAGCACTTATGTGTTCGAACCCGTAATCACAGCCCACGGGAGCAAGGTCTATAATCTTTATGGGCTCTCTCAAGATAGTATTACAACTTCCTTTGCATGTACTGCAGATAATGTAGGAAGTGAAGCTAAAGTGGACTGTTAAATCTGCGGCAATCCCTTTCAGAGAGGCAAGCACCTTGAGTGTTTTCGGATAAAACAGTCATATCGTCCAGTGCAGGCGGCGTTTGATTAACGATCTTTCAACGTAACTCACATGTACTCTGCATAGAGTGAGAACCATACATACGAGTGACTATTATTCCGTTCCATCTTTACGATTATTTTCAAAATTTATACTGGTGCTATAGACGTCGGATATACACATTGAAAAACGATTATTTCAAATGGTAGAAGATATTTACTTGAATGTAAATAGTAAATATGAATAACTGACTTCCTGTCAGTATAATCATTAAACTGTCATTATTTCCCGCGTTTTCGTTAAAACAAGCGTTCAGTTTTATTGATATGCATGCTGATTACAGTTGGATGTGTTAATTTCCCTTTGTAATTGTCTTTCATGTTATTCTTTGGCATTATTGTCTATCTAGAGAAATGTCGACCGAGACGTCCATACTACACTTTTAATTACCCTACTCCACGCCGCTTATTTTTTATGTATATATATTTTTTTATATTTCCCTGACGCGTTTCGGTAACAGTATTTTGAGATCACCACTACAAGTTAATTACCTAACAAAAATACACATGGCCGTCTCGTATACATTCCATAATAAAATCTGTATCCAAAATATCTTATATCGTACAACATGGTGACAGATAAGCAAATTTGCAACGACGCAATGTTGCAGCCGTTATATATATATATATATATATATATATATATATATATATATATATATATATATATAACAATACAAAAACCCATATCGGTTCACACGTCAGTTTTTTATTCAGACAGAACTTAAAGGTAAATTAGATATGGTACAATTATAGTCCTCCCTCATGAATCACAGACATTGCCGAGGTGGGGTGGGTTGCGTGCCGCCGGCCGCGGTGGCCGAGGTGACTGAGGCGCTTCAGTCACGGTCAGCACGGCCACTACGGTCGGGGGTTCGAATCCCCCCTCGGGCATGGATATTTGTGCCGTCCTAGTTCCTAAAGTAGTTCATAAGTAGTTTGTAAGTTTAGGGACTGATGACCCCGTAGTTAAGTCCCATAAGCTTAACAAACATTTGAACATTTGAATTTGGTTGCGTGCCCCAACGATACAGATAGTCGTACCTTAGCTGCAACCACAGCGGAGGGGTATCTGTGGAGTGGCCAGACAAACGTGTGGTTCCTGAAGAGGGGCAGCAGCCTTTTCAGTAGTTACAGGGGCAAAAATCTGGATGATTGACTGAGCTGGTCTTGTAACATCAGCAAACATGGCTTTGCAATGCAGTTACTGCGAACGGCTGAAAGCAAGGGGAAAAATACAGTCGTTACGTTTCCCGACGACATGCAGCTGTACTATATGAATATGTGATGATGGCATCCTCTCAGGTAAAATATTCAGGAGGTAAAATAGTGCCCCATTTGAATCCCCTGGGCAGGGATTACTCAGGAGGATATCGTCATCAAGAAAAACAAAGGTATAAGATACCCGAAGATGGCCTGATTTCGGCTGAGATCGATAGTTTTTAATGAACTTTTTCGGTACACCTATGTGAGTTCACCTATGTGAGAGCGCAATGTTGCTCAAAATGTTTCGAATGTTTGTAAAGCTTATGGGACTTATCTGCGGGGTCATGAGTCCCTAAACGTACACACTACTTATGAACTAACTTATACTAAAGACAAACATCCGTGCCCGAGGGAGGATTCGAACCTCCGACGCGGGAGGCCGCCCGATTCGCAACGTGACGCTCCAGACCCTTCGCTACTCCCGCGCAGCAGTGTTGTAGACCCTATCCCTTAATAGAGTAGGTAAGTTAGAAAATTGTAAAAGACAAATGCATGGGTTAAAGTCAAATATAATGGGGTCAGTAAAGTTCGGTGGCAGGATGAATAGGATTTTTTGTCAGGTGAGTACAGGGTTAAAAATACAGTAACAGTTGGGAATAATGCAGGAGCATGTATGATAACGAATAAGAAAATGAGTGTAAGTTACTATGAAGAGCATAGTGAACGCATTATCGTAGCAAAGATAGACACGAAGCCAACACGGACCGCAGGAGTACAACTTCATAAGCCAACTAGCTCTGCCGACGGTAAGGAGATCGAAGAAATGTATGAGCAGATAAATGACTTTATTCAGACTGCTAAAGGAGAAGAAAACTTAATTCTGATGGGGAACTGGAACTCAGAAGTAGGAAAGGGAAGAGAAAAAAATGAGGAAGGTGTATATGGACTAGGGAAAAGGAATGAAAGAGGAGATCGCCTGTGAACAATTTAAACAACACAAATACTTGGTTTAATCGTCACGAAAGAACGTTATATACTTGGACTTTATGATGATAAGGCAAAGGTTTAGAAACCAGATTTTAAACTGTAAGGCATATCCAAGGGCATATATAGACTCTGACCATAACTTATTGGTTATGAACTGTAGATTAAAATTTACTGCAAAAAGCTAGAAAATTACGGATATGGAATCTGGAAACTGGGGAAAGTAATACAGTAGAACAAGAATGGGTAGCTCTGAGAGAGCAGTGAAGTTCGCAAAGGATCATCTAGGCCTAATACAAATCCTTGGATAACACAGGAGATTCTGAATGGACGAAAGGAGAAATATAAAAACAGATGAAGTAAAGCAGGCAAAAGTGAGTACAGACGTCTGAAAAATGAGGTTGACAGGGTGTGCAGGCTGGCTAAGTAGGAGTAGATTGAGGATAAATTCAAGACCGTAGAAGAATGTATAACTAGGGGAATGATAGATACCGCCTACAGGAGAAAAAAAGAGATATTTGAAGGCAAAAAAAGCAGCGGTGGAAAAGCGATGGAAAAGCAAAGAAACGAAAGGTAGAAGGAATATATAGAGGGCCTATCCAAACGAAATAAATTTGACAGCAGTAGTGTAGAAATGGAAAAGTAGAGCAACGTAAGATAGGAAATACGATACGGCGAGAAAAAATTGACTTAGCACTGATAGATTTGAGTCGAATCACGGCTCGTGGAGTAGATGATATTCCTTCTGAACTACTGATATCATTAGCAGAGCCAGTCTGGAAGAAATTTTTCCACCTGGTATGAAAGACGTATGAAACAAGGGAAATACCCTGCGACTTTAAGGAGAATATAGTAATTCCAATCCCAAAGAAAAAAGTGCAGACAAATGTGAAAATCACAAAACTGTCAGTGTAACAAGTCATGGTTGCAAAATACTAATACGAATTATTTGCAGACGAATGGAAATACTGGTGGAATTTGACCCTGGGGAAGATCAGTTTGGATTTAGTAGATATACAGGAACACGCGAGACAGTACTCACATTACGATTCATATTAGAAGATTGGTTAAGGAAAGGGAAATCTACGTTTTTAGCATTTGTGGATGTAGAGAAAGCTTTTGACGATGTTTGGAATACACTGTTTCAAATTCTAAAGGTAGCAGGGGTAAAACGTGGGGAGCGCAGACAGCAATTATTAGAGTCAAAGGGCGTGGAAGGGTCGCAGTGGTTGGGAAGGCAGTAAGACAGGGTTGTAGCTTTTCCACAATGTTGTTCAATTTGTACATTGGGCAAGCAGTGAAGAAACGCAAGGAAAAGTTTGGAAACGAAATTAAAATTCAGGAAGTGAAAATAAAAACCTTGCAGTTTGCCGATGACACAGTAATTCTGTCAGAGATAGGAAAGGACCTGGAAGAGCAATTAAATGGAATGGACACGCTTCAATGGAAGTATAAGATGAACATTAACAAGAGTAAAACGAGGGTAATGGAATGTAGCGTCAGAAAATCGGGTGATGCAAAGGAGTTAGCTTAGGTAATGAGACGATAAAAGTAGTAGATGAGTTTTGTTTTTTGGTAGCAAGCTAAATTCAGAAGGCTGAAGTGTGTTGTTATGGTCTTCAGTCCGGAGACTGGTTTGATGCAGCTCTCCACCCTACTCTATCCTGAGCAAGCCTTTTTATCTCCTCATAAGAACGGCAACCCACATCCACTTGAATCTGCTTACTATACGCGTCTCTTGGTCTCCCTCTGCGATTTTTACCCCACACACTTCCCTCCAATGCTAAATTTACGATTCCCCGATGTCTAAGAATGTGTCCTACCAAGCGATCCCTTCTTTTAGTCAGGGTATGCCAAAAATTACTTTTCTCACCAATTCTGTTCAGTACCTCTTCTTTAGTTATGCGATCTACCCACCTAATCTTCAGCATTCTTCTGTAGCACCACATTTCAAAAGCCTCTATTCTCTTCCTGTCCACACTGCTTATCGTCCATGTTTCACTCCCGTACAAGGCAACACTCCACACAAATGCCTTCAGAAAAGACTTCCTTCCCCTTAAATTAATATTCGATGTTAGCAAATTTCTCTTTTTCAAAAATGCTTTTCTTCCCATTGCCATTCTGCATTTTATATCATCTGTACTGCAACCATCGCATGTTATTTTACTACCCAAGTAGCAAAACTCATCTACCTAATTCCTTCAGCATCGCCTGATTTTCTAAGACCGCATTCCATTATTTTTGTTTTGCTCTTGTTAATGTTCATTTTATATGCTCTCTTCAACACGCTGTCCATTCCATTCAACTGCTCTTCAAGGTCCTTTGCTGTCTCTGACAGAATTAAAATGTCATCAGCAAAACGCAATGTTTTTATTTCTTCCCCCTGAACTTTAATCCCTATTCCCCATTTTTCCTTGTTTTCCTTCACCGCCTGCTCTATGTACAAATTGAATAACATCGGAGAAAGGCTACAACCCTGTCTTACTCCCTTCCCAACTGATACTTCCCTTTCATGCCCTTCGAGTCTAATAACTGCGGTCTGGCTTTTGTACAAGTTGTAAATAACTCTCCTTTTCCTTTATTTTACCCCTGCTGACTTCAGAATTTGAAAGAGTGTATTCCATTTAACATTGTCAAATGCTTTCTCCAAATCTACAAAAGCTAAAAATGTAGGTTTGCCTTTCCTTAATCTATCTTCTAAGATAATCCGTAAAGTGAGTATTGCCTCCCGGGTTCCTATGTTCCTCCTGAATCCAAACTGATATTCCCCGAGATCAGCTTCTACTAGCTTTTCCATTCTCCTGTAGATAATTCGTAAGGAAATAAAATGCAGAATGGCTATGGGAAGAAAAGCGTTTCTGAAGAAGCGCAATTTCTTAATATCCAAATTAAATGTTAGGAAGTTCTTTCTGGAAGCATTTGTCTGGAGTGAAAAGTTGACGATAAGGAGTTCAGAGAAAAAGGTGACAGAAGTTTTCATAATGTGTTGCTACAGATGAATGATGAATATTAGATGGCTATATCACGTAACTAATGAGGAGGTTCCCAACATAATTGGAGAGAAAAGGAATTTGAGGTATATCCTGACTAGGAGAGCAGGTTCTGAAACATCAAGGAATCGTCAATTTAGCGTTAGAAAAAACGTGGTGTAAAAATCGTAGAGGGAGACCGAGGGACGATTGCAGTAAGCAGATTCAAAGGAATTTAGTTTGTCGTTCGTATTCTCAGATGAAGAGGCTTGCACAGGAAAGGGTAGCGTGGAGAGCTGCATCAAACCAATCTGTGGACTGATGACAACAACAACAACACTTGTAGTATAAAAAACATCATCGGTATTTTATTTCATAAGTTTTTCCGAAATTCAGTACATTTAAATAAATTTTGGGGAAATATTTAAATAATTCTGCACAACTTGTCTAATTTACAGTTAACTCCAGATGTTTAAACAATAATACACACAATTCTTTAAGAAGCAAACAAGTAGGGTAGTGGAGGACAATGTCTAATAAAATATAATAACTACAAAACATGGGAAGTAGAGAGCATTATTTGAAATATCCTCATTTCCAACAAATGCTATGCTTTACTACAGTTTTGGCGTCAGAAAAACCGATACAGGAACAGTAACAACCCAGTGACACAGAGAACAAAGTAAACACCGCTCGCAAACGGAGGGAGCAAACGATTTCCCTCGCTCAGTTGTACTGCAAACTGTGGTAATTTAACGGCATCCGTTCACAAGTTTGAAATAAATTTGCTGTTTCATTGAAAAATCGGCTGACTCGTTTCAATCAGCCTAGTAAATTAGCTCTGCGCAATAGCTGATTATACAATGAAATATAAAAGAGGACAGGAAAATTTTTCGCATCCGCAAAGTAAAATAATGATGCTGGTACAGTTGTTTCAAACAGGTCACGAACGACAGAATGCCGAGCCTTCGATAGAACAATAATATCACTCGATTTCCACGTTTTCCCAGTTTCAAGCGCTTGCCATAGCGGCGATACAGAAAGAAATCGTTGGGTTGTGAAAATCAATAGTTTCGGGCTCTTAGGCTCAAACTTAATTACGAAGTGTATTGCACCAGCGGGCCGGGACTCGAACCCGGATATGCCGCTTTTCGCGAGTGATCGCGTTAACTACTACGCTACCTGCGCACGCTTCCCTGACTGACAAAAAGTTCCATATACCACATATTGATTAGTGCCCACAGTGCTCGTACAGTTCAGACAGTAAGCACCGTACAGGGATAGACGATTACTACATTAATTACTGTAATTAATTTGACTGCTGTAGTCACCGCAGTGTCTGCATGCATGTTTCAAGGACATTTGAATCCATCGAGGAACATGACCACTGTAAATGGTGCTAAATTTAATTTCCTTGCAACCTGTTTCGGCATTACAATATTGTCACCTTCAGATTCCTTTGCAATGTAAATCTCTTGCTAGCGGTTCTTTACCGGCGATGCCACAAATAAACCCTGTTAAGGAGAATATCCGTGTACACAAATACGTATCCTAGCCTCCAATAGTTATTGTTGTGGGAAGAATACAAACAATGTGTGCCACAAAGCGCACTTTATCGGTATTACATAGTGCGTGTCAGGAGGAATAGTGTTCTAGGATGAGATTCTACAGAAGAAATCCAATAATATGCCATATAATAAATTAAAAAGTTTTATTCAGTACAGAGTTACAGCTATTAGTAAGTAGCCGAAAAACAAAGCAGTGGCGGACTATTGGGGGGGGGGAGCTCCAAATAGCTCGAAAGCACTTTTTTTTCTTTGCAGCCCCCTTGGGATCTCGTCCTGGGTGACCTCCAAATGCAATATTTTTTAAGTGTTACATCTATTTCCAAGTGAACGAGGGGGAGGGGGGGGCTCTTCTGTTTTACCACCGGCCCAGGCGTTCGACGGCCTTTGTCCGCCAAAATCTATCCTCGAATATTGCACCACCAAATTCAGTGCACTTTTATCTTGAGAATACCACGTCTAGCTTTTCTGAGGTCGTCTTCTGTTTTGAGGGCTGCACTGAACATAATGTGTCAATAGACGTGTCGCAGTGGATACAGAGGTTCTCGTTAAATCACCGAAGCTACTGTCGGGCTTAGCTAGCATTTGAATCGGACCGGCTCTTGTGTTTAATTCTCATTGTAAACTTCACCTTCCAAATATCCCCACAGACAAAAATCCAGGGTGATAAGATCCGGGGAACTTGGTGGCCAACAAACGACCCATAAATAAACCAAATGCAGTATGCATCATTGGTCGTTACTAGAGGCTTTATTAATGTAGCAGCAGATCGATTTCGATCACATAGTGACCATTTTCAATGCACCTTCAAGAAGGCATTGTGAATGAAATCACAATCCAAGTTGAAATAACATATATAACTGTGGTACGTTGGAAATGACTTTCCGAATAGTACAATGCTAGTAGTTAAGATATAGTCCATCTTGAAGGTGCATTGGAAATGGCCTTTATCTGATCGAAATTAGTCTGCTGCTACGATGGTAGCCGCCCCAGTAAAATATTCTTATTGCACTGAATATATTTGTTAATGCTAACTACACTACCGGCGGAGTGTATAAGGCGTATACGTTTGTTATAATGACCGTGCACCTAATTCCCCCGGCAGAACTTTACCGTGAGACGATTAATCACTCCTCTCATATAACACTAATCACTATTAAAGTCACAGCATATATTAGATAATACACACAAACACGTGGTTGCACCGCTCAACAATTTAATAATGGCTACACTGAAATGTTTAATCAGTAGACAGCAATAATTCACTTTGTGTAAAGAAAGACGATGCACCTCAAATTAAACAGACACGTCCATGAATGCGTAACGATGACAATAGTCTCATGTGGTCCAGTTTGCACTTTCACACAGATTGGCAGTTCATTATTTTGCGGCGCGGTTGCCCGATCTTTCTTCATGTGCGAATGGCGCTACGATAGTGTGTGCTCGTTAAGATAATTAAAATCACAATTTGTTAATAATCGAGTTCAGCCAATCAACACTTCTCACGACGATAATGCGGTTTCATACTCGTCTACTGTTTCGCGGCGCGGCTGTCAGAAAATCTTGATGTGCGGTCGGTGATAGGAAGCTTCCAGCCGTGGCACTACTTAATTAACATAAGCTCAACTTCACATATTCTGACGATGACCGTTACCGTCGTGGCGTGTCTGAGACATCCCAGCAACAATACGGGAACGACACACGAAATAATGTTATGTTTCACTTGTACTTCCACACGATATGGTCCTGATATGATCCACTTTACTTCATAGCACACTTGATAAGATTCTTTCACGACGACTTTGCTCATTTCCTCGGCCATGTTCTTGTCACTCCTAGACCCAACTGAGCGCGGGCTCGTAATCGCACCAACGCTGGAACATTCCAAAAACAAGTGACTGGCGGACCGCGCGACTATCGATGCTATCGTTCGATCATGCAAGCGCTGACTACAGTACGCTTACACGGTAATAAAGCATCTAGTAACGACCATTGCTGTATACTACGTTTGGTTTATTCATCATTGTGTGGTCGTTGAGCACAACTTACCTGAAAATGGCATCAAATCTCAAAACGTCCCATATCTACCGATCCATCTTCCGGGAAATATTAGGCTTAAAAAGTATGTAACCTCAGAACTAGAATGTGCTGGAGCCCCGAAATGCTGGAAGAACAGGCATTCTTCTAGCAAAGTGAATTTCTTCCAGTGATGTTGGAAGCTCATTTAAAAAAAAGAATGTATATAATGGTGTTAGGACATACTGTAACACAACCCACGGGACAGTTCTTTTTTTTCAACAAGCGGTCCCGGAATCCGATGGATTTTACCGGGGCGGCTCTTTTTTCCGCTCTGTTAGAAAGTTGCATTTAATTCTCGTACTCTACATTAAGAAACGTAATAATTTCAATCTTTGTGACCAATTTATCAATTTATCAATTCATCATTGGAGAAAATTCCTTACAGAAAAAGAATCATCTAAATGACCGCACTGCCGATGTTGTTTTGTTTCACGCGCTTTACCGCAACAACTCGATTCCATTCTCTCAGTTACTTCGTGGGAGTCAGTGTGATATGGATTGTTTCCGCAGTTTATATTGTTAATATATTCGTAATTCTATGGGACCAAACTACTGTGGACATCAGTCCCTAGACTTACAACTACCTTAAACTCAGACACACACATGCCTAAGGGAGAACTCGGACCTCCGATGCCGAGCCAAAACAAATGTGTGTGTTCATTGCTGCTTTGCAAGAAAAGTATGTTAGCCTATGGCAAATGTCTCGGAATTTATTGAGAACATTAACTCACGAAAATTATACAGGCACAAATAAATACTAAGTCATTAGTACATATATTTTATCTTCCGTAGTTGGCATCCATTTATAAATAAAACTCCTTGTCATTCTGATCGTCATCCGTCAATTGTAATACTTTGCTTTGTTTATGTATTTAAGTGAAGGGCGACACTGACCAACATCTAAATTTGAAGTAAACATGAAGAGGCAGCAAATGTTGCCGCGTCATCTAGAAGTGTAACTTCATTTTCCCGGAAAAATGACAAACAGTTACACTTGGTTGTAACTGAAGGAATCTTGTCTTATCAAACGGTTGAAGAAAAGCATAATTTTCGCTGATGAAAACTGGAACCGTTGTTGCGGACGTATTTATCTTTCATTCTTCTGAAATGTTACATAAATAGCTGCAAGAAATCAATTTTGTTACAATGTTTACACAAACTTCCGATTAAGAGGATAAAACGTATTTTCCTATTTTGATCATTTACTTTCTACCGTTACCTGACACCCAAGTATTTAATTTTGGAACATCCCGATGAAACAGCATATATTTTTATCAAATAACCGATGTACATTCGACAAACAAATAGACAGCAAAATAATCGCTTTCACCACTAGTTACTTTCGTGGAACAGCACGTAAAGGGATAAGGAATATTTACTCCAGTTGGAAAAGAAACTGAATCGAGAAATACTTAAGACTTGATATGCAGCACATATAGTACACAGCATAATTAAGAGTGCTGCAGATTGTCCACCTATTGATAAACGTATGGTTGTTCAAAAAATTTATTTTTCCATCATACACCGTGAATTGCTGAAGGATTTAGAAGGTTCGCTGACAGTGATTACAGGAATGGTGTATTATTTTGTTTGTCAAGAGTATGTCCGTGACAATAAAATCCGTTTATGTGAACCCGTTTCTCCACAATGAACCCAAAACTTTCCACCAAGTAGTTTTCTACGTAAGAGTTGAGCTTACAACAGATGTTGAAATAGCTTATGCCCCTTTCCAAGTTGAAGGTAAAGTTGGAAAAAAAATCGAGGAAATGTACGCTACATGTAAAATGTGATTTTCAACAATTAGATGAAAGTGAGGTGAAAGTGGAGGATTTATAAATAGTAGCGTGTACTTTCTATTGTTCATGTACTGAATATGTTCAAATGTTTGTATAGTCTATGGGACTTAACTACTGGATCATCAGTCCCTAAACTTACAAACTACTTATGAACTACTTACGAACTAGGACGGCACAAATATCCATGCCCGAGGGGGGATTCGAACCCCCGACCGTAGTGGCCGTGCAGACCGTGACTGGAGCGCCTTAGTCCCCTCGGCCACCGCGGCCGGCTGTACTGAATACCTAACAGTCTGGACTGAATATTTGAAGAGTATAAGAAAAGTATTTAGATCTTGTTTAACAATGTGCTACAATGGAGTTATGCTGAAATATGTATGCCAATGATTAAAAATGTCTGTGTTAAATCAACAAAATCCTGTGATAATACCGTTTTCAGTGAATTTTTCAATATCAACCAATTTGCAGCTACAGACATAATTGCTCAGTAGAGTAATGATAGAACGAAGTTCCTTTGAGATGGGTTTCTGCATTTATCCTCTCAAAAGTTAACATTTACAAAATTTACTAAGGTGGTATAATCTATTTATTGCCAGATACTAATGCATCAGTAGAGAGAATTTTTTCAATAACGAACGAAGTCTGGACATAAAACACATTTATTACTTGCTATACTTGTTAATTGTTCTGGTGTATAGACAATTAATGTTACGTTTAACATTATTTTGTATATTCTAATAACAATGCGTTTCGCATGATGTGCTGAGTGCCATAATTTTATTTATTTATTTATTTATTATTTAACATGCCCCATTACATAGCAATATTACATGTTTGATGGTTTGATTCAGGCGGTTACATCAAATGTTCTTACAAACACAAGTACAGTATACAAGTTGACAGAGTTTACAAAGGAACAAACAATTTTATACATTAGGAAATCTTAATTAATTATAAAAATTGTGAAAGTTTTATACATTAGGAAATCTTATTGAATTACAAAAATTGTAAAAGTCAGTAGTGTATTTATGTACTAATATTTACTGACGGGCCATCCTCCTCCTTTGGCAGCTATTTTTTTCCTGAGATGGTCCCTCTCTTTCAATAAATTGCAGCAGTCGAAAAGCACGTGGTCAATAGTTTGGACAGCACTGTTACATGTGCACGTTCGTCTTCAATTATTTTGAAGCGCTGATAGTAGGCTTTCAGTTTCCCATGGCCTGTTAGCATAGCTGTAAAATTCGGAGATATTGGAAGTTTAATCATTAAACGTTGTCGGATCGTAGAAAAATACGGTTTAGTGCTTCCCCCGTTTTTGTTCTGTGCCACTCAATGTCCCATTTGTTTCTAAACTCTTCTCGAAGTTTCTTCTTTAAGGCACTTGTAGGTATTTTGTTATAGCGTGTTGACTGTCGTGATCGAGCTGCTCTTTTAGCAAGGTTGTCAGCTAGTTCATTTCCCCATATCCCTTGATGTGCCTTAACCCATTCGAAATGCATCAGCCAGTTGTGTGTCTGCAACCTTCTGATATTACTTCTTATTTCTTCAATCAACAAGTTGTGGTTCTTCGGATTTCGCAAAAAGTCCAAAGTAATTCTGCTGTCGGTGTGAATTACTGCAGTTGTATCAGTATTCGAGAGATTATTTATGAACTAAAGAGCATTGACGATGGCAAATTGTTCCGCTTGATTGTTTGAGCATTCATTAGACAGTTTTAGTTGTATCTGGTAAGTAAGCCTCTTATTAACAAATATTGCTATCCCTGAACCCACTCCGTCGTCTGATTTGCTTCCATCTGTGTATACTTCAACAGCGTAGCTTTTGCTGACGTCCTTCTCAATTATCCTTGTAAAGTCTGCTGCGTGTGCCCAGCTTCTGTACTCTAGGGCGATGTCGATTGTCTGTTTGGCGTCTTTGGTTTTGACCAGGTTATAATATTTAGCTATTTCCTGTATCTTAAGTGTTATAGGCATGAGACCTGAAAGAACACAAAGTGCTTCGCTGGATGTCGTTCTGTAAGCTTTAACCATTTTTAAATTGATTAACCGTTGGACTCTATTAATTTTGGTACGGTTGTATTGTCGCTCCAGTGCATCTATCCACATCGGTGAGCCATACGATAATATAGGCAGTATTGCTCCTTTATAAATAGTTTGCAGTGCGGTAGCCCGCAGACCCCAGTTGAGTCTTGCTGATCTGGAAAGAGCATTTATCTGTAATATGTTGAACGTGTTTGTTGAATGTAAACTTACTGTCGATTATAACGCCCAGATATTTTAGATGGTGTACTTGTTGAGGCACTTTGTTATTAAGGTATATTGTGGTTGTGAATGAAGCAAATTTCCTTTTCCTGGTGATAAGTATAGCTTTTGATTCCTGTTCATTGAATTGGAGTTTATTATTACTGGCCCAAGTCGATATTAATTGCATGTCTATGTTACAGATGTTCTCAGCGGCAAGAGGACTCTCTCCTTTGGTTAGAACAATCAGATCGTCGGAAAAGGCTATAAGAAGAGGAGTAATCAGTCGGGCTCGGTGGTCTCGAGGTAATGCGCTGAACGAGGAACTGAAGGGTCGCGGGATCCAAACCTAGTGGCATAAAGGATTTTTCAGTCTGCTTTCTAACCAAGTCTTCACCTCTCAATGATTGAGGAGTTGCTAGAAACGTTAAGCTGTAGGTCCTCTCTCCGAGGTTGAATAACTGAGGTAAATTAGGGACACGTAAGTCTCCGAAGGGTCGTCATGTTGAAAGACTGGCATCACGCCAATGAGCCACAAGAAATTATTATATTAATGGTAAATAAAATTTTCCATTTCATAACTGCATTTAGGAACATCAAATAAAATAAAATTGGGAAGTAGTGGCCCGTTTTCGGCTTAAGGAAATATGCTCACATTAGTACAGAGCCAGAGAGCTCGTTCGCATTACGAGCAAATACAGCACCGTAGAGTGACCTTGATACAGCCAGTCGCAGTACCAGTTTGAGTCCGGTGATGATGGTCATAGCGCCAAAACTCAAATCTGCTTGATATCGTAGCGATGGTGCAGATTAATTAATGCGCCCGTAAAAGGCAGTGAGTTCGATTCATCCTGTGGCGTAGCATAGATTTCTATCACCCGGTACCAACCGTATTTTTGCTTCCCCTGCCCCCCCCCCCCCCGTACTTTAGTAAGTTGAAAAACATACTTTGACAATACAAACAAATTATGCTTTAGTACTTACCAAACGAAAATAGAGGCTTGTAGTTTATTTTCCCTATACATTTTTTCATGTCTTCTTTTCGTTACCCTGAAGAAATGCTTTTCGGATTATTAATATGACTTATCTGTCTCAGGTGTCTCTAACAGCAAGGATATTATTAATAAATATAAAACAGTTTCGTCCGCGACTCAGACGTGGGCATGAGCCGGCACGAAATGTGTACATGACTAGGCAGTCCAGAACATTCTACAACATTTACGTCAAAAAACAAGAAGGAGTGGAACGTATGCGAAGGGGAACGTGTGCAAAGGGAGTCCAGAAATGGGATGTAAAAGGCACATGCCAGAGCTTCAGAAGCAGTATGTACTGGAGTCACTCTCTCGAGCATAGATACCACTGACCTCGTAATCTAGGTCCTTGAGATTCGTGGCAAAAGAGCTAAGTTAGGTGTCTTGGCTTGGCTGAGCATAGCTGTCACTGCTCTCATGAAGTATGTCTTTGAGAGTGGTAGGAAATAAGCTATTGACGATGTAACTCGTCGACAGTAGCAGTCGCTACTAATGGACAGATAAACTTCAAGTACGAGAAGATGGTACCACTCTGGTTGGCACTGGGACTCAAGAGCTGGACTTGGGCTGGTGTGTACCAGGGACGCGACACATCGCAGCTTCAATATGATACGGTCACCTCTGATGTCCTAGCTATCATATCGAACAGATAACTATAATCAAACTTACACTCTTGATATAAAATGTAAGAACATTTGGTGTACAAGTACGAAGTACGTAATAACATTTTTCGACTATTTGTAACCTCCTTTTGATTTGTAGATACAATTTATTACGCCCACCGAAACACTTGAGCGATATTGACTGCAATAGTTTGTTCTCTTTGACTCGATCACAGAAGCGATTTATAAAGCAACTGCAACTAATATTTGGAACATCTCAGTGTCATAAAATTCTTGCATGAATTGCTGTTTTAGGAGCGTTTTCACTGATTTCCGAAGATTGACTAATACGTGCAAAAAGTAATTAAACATTGACACCTCGGTTGTTGTGCATATTTTTCTAATCTGTAAATATCATGTCAAATTCAGAAAGCCATCTACTCTTATCTGAAGAAAGCTGAGTACACAACTTCTATAGCCCCTTTGAAGACTAACTGAAGAAATCTTGCCTTTTATAAACCGTTTTGGCCCAAAATTGAATATAACGCACTCTCACTTCGACCTGACTTACTCAAAAGTAGAAAGTGTTTTGATAGAGCAACTAAAAATATAAGGCGACCATGAAAGTATATCTGAATGCAACATATTAAACATGCCTTCTAATTTTTCAACAAAATCTGTGTCTTTGAATTCTTCTACAAAGAAAGTAAACTTGACGTCAACGAATAAGACTTCACATGGTAAAACTTAAATCATATTCAAAATTAACTTAAAGTAGGTCCAGTAATCATTCAAAAGATAATCATGATCTGCATGAAGTCTTTACAGTCATGGAATGAATATCTCCTACTTGCTGCAGAATGTTTGAAAATAACTGAATTCAAAGAATCTGTAACATTCTGCAAATGTGTCAAATAGATTCAAAGAAACGCCTTGCATAGATATACATTAGTTAGTGGCAGTTTCCATCTCCTGGTCGTTAAAAAACAAGTGTAATGCACTTTCATTGAAATTCTCTGGTCTACTTTTAGTCTTACTTAATGTTCTCCGAGGGCTGGGTGATACTTTGACAGTAGAAGCGCGAGTTTTAAAAAGGTGTTTTTAAAGACACTGGTGTCATTTTTCCCTGTGACCACATTTATTTTGTTAAGAATCTAATATCACTTTCATTTTTTCTTTACTTGGGCACGTGATACATTAAAAGGACTAAAGGAAGTGCACACAGATTTGCGTGAGCTTTTTCCATAAACACTTTAAGCTCTAAGCTGTGTTGAAATCCCCGGGGTACCTCTTATACAGACTGCAAAAAACGTAACTCACACCACCCTGTCTTCCGGGACAAAGAGAATTCTCGAAGTGCTTCGCGAACGCAAAGCGCAGGTGTTAAAACGTTTTAATTAAATATCATCACGTGCTAAATGCGCATTTATATGCAGCGTAAACATGGGATAAGTCAAATGTAGTTCTCGGAAAAAATATTTTGTAACTATACCAAAAGATGTGTAATTTTATTGTGTGGTTTTAAGACCATAAATGTAAAATGAATACAGAAAGGACAATATGAAAGACATTTAAAAGTCTCGTCTGTTCTGCGCACTGTGAATCACGCCAAAAGCGACGGTTTGAGAACTGTAATATTAGTGCCATCTGGGCTAGGCTAGACTAGCTGACTAGGAATTCAGCAAAATAATAATTTATTCAAAAAGTCTATCGGTCCAAACTGCGTGGTCATCAAACGTAGCTTGTTGTTGTTGTTGTTGTTGTGGTCTTCAGTCCGGAGACTGGTTTGATGCAGCTCTCCACAATACTCTATCCTGAGCAAGCCTCTTCATCTCCACATAAGAACGGCAACCTACATATGCCTGAATCTACTTACTGTATCCATCTCTTGGTCTTCCTCTGTGGTTTTTACCCCACACACTTCCCTCCAACGCTAAATTCACAATTCCTAGATGCCTAAGAATGTGTCCTACCAATCTATCCCTTCTTTTAGTCAAGGTATGCCAGAAATTTCTTTTCTCGCCAATTCTGTTCAGTATCTCCTCATTAGTTACGCAATCCACCCACCTAATCTTCAGCATTTTTCTGTACCACCACATTTCAAAACCCTTAATCCTATTCCTGTCCGCACTATTTATCGTCCATGTTTCACTCCCATACAAGGCAACACTCAATACAAATGCCTTCAGAAAGGACTTCCTTAGGCTTAAATCAATATTCGATGTTAACAAATTTCTCGTTTTCAAGAACGCTTTTATGCCCATTGCCATTCTGCATTTTATATCCTTCGTACTGCGATCATCATTTCTTATTTTACTGCCCAAGTAACAAAACTCATCAACCTCCTTTATTGCTTCGTTTCCCAATCTAATTCCTTCAGCATCACCTGATTTTCTTACACTGCACTCCATTACCCTAGTTTTGCTCTTGTTAATGTTCATCTTATATACACCTTTCATTCCGTTCAACTGCTCTTCCAGGTCCTTTGCTGTATCTGACAGAATTACTATGTCGTCGGCAAAACGCAATGTTTTTAATTCTTCACCCTGAACTTTAATTCCTTCCCCAAATTACTCCTTGCTTTCCTTTATAGCTTGCTCAATGTACAAATTGAATAACATTGGAGAGAGGCTACAACCCTCTCTTACTCCCTTCCCAACCACTGCATCCCTTTCATACCCTTCAACTCTGACAACCGCTGTCTGGTTTTTGTAAAAGTTGTAAATAACCTTACGTTCCCTATATTTTACTCCTGCTTGCTTCAGAACTTCAAAGCGTTTATTCCAATCAACATTGTCAAAAGCCTTCTCCAAATCTAAAAAAGCTAGAAATGTAGGTTTGCCTTTTCTTAATCTATTTTCTAGTATAAGCCGTAAAGTGAGTATGCCTCCCGAGTTCCTACATTCCTCCTGAACCCAAACTGATCTTCCCCGAAGTCAGCTTCTACTAGCTTTTCCATTCTTCTGTAAATAATTCTTGTTAATATTTTTCAACCATGACTAATTAAACTGATGGTTCTGTAGTTTTCACACCTGTCTGCACCTGCTTTCTTTGGAATGGGAATTATAACTTTTTACTTAAAGTCTGAGGGTACTTCACCTGTCACATACATCTTACACACCAGGTGAAACAATTTTGTCATGGCTGGTTCTCCCAGAGACTTCAGTAGCTCTGAGGGAATATCATATACTCCAGGGGCCTTGTTTCGACTTAGATCTTTCAGTGCTCTGTCAAATTCATCTCTCAGTATGTATCTCCTATTTCATCCTCATCTACTTCTTCTCCCCTTTCTACAATAGTGTCGCTAAGTTCATTTCCTTCATAGAACCTTTCTATATACTCTTCTCACCCTTCAGCTTTCCCTTCTTTACTGAGAACTGGTTTTCCATCAGCGTCCTTGATATTCACAGAGCTGTTTTTCTGATCTATTTTTCCCCTATTTGCCTTCTAGCCACTCCTGCTTAGCCATTTTGCACTTCCTGTCAATCTCATTTCTAAGGTCGTCTGTATTCCATTTTGCCTGTTTCAATTACTGCATTTTTATATTTTCTCCTTTCATTGATTAAATTTAGATCTCCTGTGATATCCAAGGATTTTTTGTAGGTCTTTCCTTCCTACCTATTTTGTCCTCTCCTGCCCTCACTATTTCATCTCTCAATGCTACCCATTCCTCCTCTACTGTTTTATTTTCCCCCGTTTCTGTCAATTGTAGCCTGAAGCTCCCTCTGAAATTATTAAGAACTTCAGGTTCCTTCAATTTATCTAGGTGCCATCTCCTTATTTCCTACCTTTTTGTAGTTTCTTCAGTTTCAGCCTACAGTTCATAACCAACAAGTTATGGTCAGGGTCTATATCTGCCCCTGGGTATCTCTTACAGTTTAGAACCTGGTTTCGAAAACTATGTCTTACCATTATAAAATCTATTTGGTATCTCCCGATGTCTCCTGGTCCCTTCGACGTATACAACCTTCTTTTGTGATTCTTAAACCAGGTGTTTGTTATAACTAAATTATGTTCCGTGCAAAATTCTACCAGGCGGCTTCCTCTTTCATTCCTTTTGCCCAGACCATATTCACCTACTATCTTCCCCTCCCGTCCTTGTCCTACTACCGAATTCCAGTCTCCCATAACAATTTAGTTTTCCTCTACCGTCATTGTCTGAATAATTTCCTTTAGCTCCTCATATATTTCTTCGATTTCCTCATCATCGGCAGAGCTAGTTGGCATATAAACCTGTAATACTGTGGTCGGTGTTGGCTTCGTATCTACCTTGACTACGATAATGCGATCACTGTGTTGTTCATAGTAGTTTACTCGCATTCCTATTTTCTTATTCATAATCAGACTTACTCCTGTGATACCCCCAACTGATTTTGTATTTATAATCCTGTACTCGCCTGACCAAAAATCCTGTTCCTCTTTCCACCGAACTTCACTAATCCCCAATATATCTAACTTCAACCTATTCATTTCTCTTTTTAAATTTTCTAGCTCCCCTAACCGATTAAGGGATCTAACATTCCACGCTCCGATCCGTAGAATGCCAGTGTTGTCTTTCCTGATGATCACATCCTCCTGAGTAGTCCCCGCCCGGAGATACGAATGAGGGACTATTTTACCTCCGGAATATCTTACCCGAGAGGATGCCATCATCATATGTTCATACAGTGAAGCTGCATGTCCTCGGGAACATTAACGGCTGTAGTTTCCCCTTGCTTTCAGCCGTTCGCAGTAACTGTGTGGCAAAGCCACATTAGCTGATGTTACAAGGCCAGCTCAGTCAATCGTCCAGACTGTTGCCCCTGTAACTACTGAAAAGGCTGCTGCCCCTCTTCAGGAACCACACGTTTGTCTGACCTCTCCACAGATACCCCTCCACCGTGGTTGCACCTACGGTACGGCTATCTGTATCGTTGAGGCACGCAAGCCACCTCACCTTGGCAATGTCTGTGGTTCATGGGAGTGGCAGCCGTAGCTTACAAACTACTTAAACTAAGGTAAACTAACCTAAGGACAACACACACACACCCGTGCCCCAGGGAGGACTAGAACCTCCACGAATAATTTATTCCAACAGAGAATTACACAGTGTAATAGGTAGGAAAATAAGGAGATGGGACCTGGATAAGTTGAGGGAACCTGAGGTTCTTAAGAATTTCGGAGGGAGCTTTAGGCAACAATTGACAGAAACTGGGGAAAATAAAACAGTAGAGGAGGAATGGGTAAATTTGATAGATGAAATAGTGAATGTAGCGGAGGACAAAATAGGTAGGAAGGAAAGACCTACAAAAAATCCTTGGATATCACAGGATATACTATATTTAATCGATGAAAGGAGAAAATATAAAAATGCAGTAAATGAAACAGGCAAAATGGAGTACAGACGACTAAGAAATGAGATTGACAGGAAGTGCAAAATGGCTTAGCAGGAGTGGCTAGAAGGCAAATGCAAGGATGAAGAAGAATGTATAAGTAGGGGAAAAATAGATAGAGCCTACAGGAAAATAAAAGAAACATTTGGAGATGAGAAAAACAGCTCTATGAATATCAAGAACACTGATGGAAAACCAGTTCTCAGCAAAGAAGAGAAAGCTGAAAGGTGGAAAGAGTATAGAGAGGCGCTCTACAAAGGAAATGAACTTCGAGACAATATTGTTGGAAGGGAAGAGGATATAGATGAAGATGAAATAGGAGGTACTGTACTGAGAGAAGAATTTGACAGAGCCCTGAAATACCTAAGTCGAAACAAGGCCCCTGAAGTAGATGATATTCCCTCAGAGCTACTGAAGTCTCTGGGAGAACCAGCCATGACAAAATTGTTTCACCTGGTGTGTAAGATGTATGTGACAGGTGAAGTACCCTCAGTACTTTAAGAAAAAAGTTATAATTCCCATTCCAAAGAAAGCAGGTGCAGACAGGTGTGAAAACTACAGAACCATCAGTTTAATTAGTCATGGTTGCAAAATATTAACACGAATTATATACAGAAGAATGAAAAAGCTGGTAGAAGTCGACCTCGGGGAAGATCAGTTTGGGTTCAGGAGAAATGTAGGAACACGGGAGGCAATACTCACTTTACGGCTTATCCTAGAAGATAGATTAAGAAAAGGCAAACCTACATTTCTAGCTTTTGTAGATTTGGAGAAGGCTTTTGACAATGTTGATTGGAATAAACTCTTTCAAGTTCTGAAGCAAGCAGGAGTAAAATATAGGGAACGTAAGGTTATTTACAACTTTTACAAAAACCAGACAGCGGTTGTCAGAGTTGAAGGGTATGAAAGGGATGCAGTGGTTGGGAAGGGAGTAAAAGAGGGTTGTAGCCTCTCTCCAATGTTATTCAATTTGTACATTGAGCAAGCTATAAAGGAAAGCAAGGAGAAATTTGGAGAAGAAATTAAAGTTCAGGGTGAAGAATTAAAAACATTGCGTTTTGCCGACGACATAGTAATTCTGTCAGATACAGCAAAGGACCTGGAAGAGCAATTGAACGGAATGGACAGTGTGCTGAAAGGCGCATATAAGATGAACATTAACAAGAGCAAAACTAGGGTAATGGAGTGCAGTTTAAGAAAATCGGGTGATGCTGAAGGAATTAGATTAGGTAAAGAAGGTAGATGAGTTTTGTTACTTGGGCAGTAAAATAACAAATCATGGTCGCAGTACAGAGGATATAAAATGCAGAATGGCAATGGGTAGAAAAGCGTTCTTGAAAAAGAGAAATTTGTTAACATCGAATATTGATTTAAGCCTAAGGAAGTCCTTTCTGAAGGCATTTGTATGGGGTGTTGCCTTGTATGGGAGTGAGACATGGACGATAAATAGTGCAGACAAGAAGAGGATTGAGGCTTTTGAAATATGGTGCTACAGAAGAATGCTGAAGATTAGGTGGGTGGATCGCGTAACTAATGAGGAGGTTCTGAACAGAATTGGGGAGAAAAGAAATTTCTGGCATACCTTGACTAAAAGAAGGGATAGATTGGTAGGACACATTCTTAGATATCAAGGAATTGTGAATTTAGCGTTGGAGGGAAGTGTGTGGGGAAAAATCGCAGGGGAAGACCAAGAGATGGATACAGTAAGCAGATTCAGACAGATGTAGGTTGCCGTTCTCATGTGGAGATGAAGAGGCTTGCTCAGGATAGGGTATTGTGGAGAGCTGCATCAAACCAGTCTACGGACTGAAGACCGCAACAACAACAATTGTGTAGCACCCACATATAATATTTATTTCTGTGAACAATATGGACAAACAGATTTATATGACTCACATTCGTCCTCCCCGTACATTTCCGTATAGACACGCATAGCATTTCGTAACATCCTAGTAATCAAAAATGCAAATCAAACAAGACAATACGACCAACTTTACGATCCGTGTAGGCGCACCTGGTTGAGTATTATAGTTCAGATGGAACCCTAACAAGTAACGTTTCTGACGGAACATCTGTATTATTAAAACGTTAAACCGGCTCACCGTACGGTACGCATCTGTTGCGCGCCACCTGCTGTGGCTCTGTGGACGACCTATTTATAAATTCAAAATTCACTCGTATTCTACTCATGAAGGGGTGTAATATTGTAATTTAATGTTTAACACGATAAGAGAAGCTTTCTGTCATATTGAATGTATGTGACCGGGATTACAATATGGGATCTTTGCTTTTCGAGGGCAAATCACTCTCCCTGGCAGGCCTCAATGTTCGTCCTCACGGCTTTACTTCCGCATTCACCTCACCTCCAACTTTAAGATTTCATAGAAGTTCTCTTCGCGAAACTTGCATATGTGAGAACGTGCCGTGAAGCATGCCAGGGTAGCTGATTAGGTAGAGCGAAAAGCAAAGGTCCCAGTTTCGGACTCAGGTCCGGAACAGTTTCATTCTGCCCGTAACTTTTATATTAGCGCTCGTCCACTTAAAATATCATTATGGAAACATCCCATAGGCTGTGGCTATGTATCCACCATATCCTATCTTCCAGGAGTGCTAATCATGCAAGATTTGCAGAACTTCTGTGACGTTTGGAATATAGGAGCCGAGATGCCGGCAGACGTGGAGTTGTGAGGACGGTCGGTGAGGCGTGCACAGTAGCTCAGTCGGTAGAGCGCTTGCCCGCGACTGGCGAAGGTCCCGGTTTCCATTCCGTGGTCACGACGCATATTTAGTTACACTGGAAGATTCATAACAGCGCACACTCAGCTACAGGGTGAAATATCGTAGTGTAATTACTTTTTATCGTCTCAAAGCTTTTGCAGTCGATTATTACAAATCTCATATTCACAGAATATATGAAATCAACTGCGCATAGGCAAAGCTGAAAATGTGTACCCAGTCTGGATTCGAACCCGGGTCTCTCGCTTTCTAGGCAGTTGCGCTGATCCCTACATCACTGGGGACACAGAGATCACCCCACCTGCAAGGATTACCTACGCACACCTCCCGTCAGACACAAATTTCCAGCTCTACCCTGTACACAGTTCTCTAACTCGTGGTCACCACGTACTAATTAGTGTAAGAGTAAGGGCTCCAAACTTGCTCACGCCTCCCTACTAACGAAAGGATCATTGCTCATCTCTGGTATATTATATATACACATGTGGCTTGTAGTCCGAAAGAACAGACGTCACTTTGCCCATGCGCAGTTGATGTCATATATTCTGTGAATATGAAATAACTGCAGGATCAGAAGCTTTGCCCACGCGCAGTTGATGTCATATATTCAGTGAATATGAAAGAATAACAACTGCAGGATCAGAAGTGACGTCTGTTCTTTCGGAATAGAGGGCTATCCACGAAGTACATTGCGTTTTCGTTTGTGTACGTTAGGGGCGGGGCTAGAGCGGCCATCTTGGTGTCATGGTATTCCGCCGCTCAGTCGGCATCCTGCCGTGCTAGTGAGAGGTTCGTGCTATATTCCGTTTGGCTACTGTGACAGTTTGAAATGTCAGCGTTAATTGAAAATGCCGCGAAGTGTGAAGTGTGTGCTGTAATAAGGTTTCTGACTGCAAAAAACTGTGCACCGATAGAAATCTATCGGCAGCTTTGAGAAGTGTATGGGGATAACATAATCACTGAAGGTGGAGTGCGTCGATGGGTCATAAAATTTAAAAATGACCGAACTAACGTTCACGACGAAGAGCGATGTGGAAGACCCAGCATAGTGACTGCCGAGCTTGTCGAAAAAGTCGATGCCGTGGTTCGTGAAAACCGTAATTTCACAATAACGGAACTCTCTATGCGTTTTCCACAAATTTCATTACCGAAAAGCTTGGTTACCACAAGTTTTGTGCAAGAGGGATACCAAAAATCTTGACAGAGATTCACAAAAATCAGCGAATGGCTTAACGTTTTTGGACGCTTACGAGAAAGATGGCAACTCATTACTCGATCGCATCGTTACTGGTGACGAAACATGGGTTAAGCATGTGAACTGCGAGACAAAATTGCATTCAATGCAGTGGGGGCACACAAATTCACCCCAGAATCCCAAGAAATCCGTGCAGACAATGTCGGCAAGGAAGGTGATGGCGACTGTCTTTTGGGACAGAAAAGGTGTGATTTTTGTTGATATCCTAGAAAGAAGCACTACAATAAACTCTCAAAGCTATTGCCAAACTCTGCACAACCTGATAAGAGCAATACAAAACATGCGCAGGGAAAAGTTGGGCTCAAAGATCTTGCTGATTCCACTCGTGAAGTTCTCGAATCTTTTAAGTGGGAGTTGTTTCCTCATCCGCCGTACAGTCCCGACCTGGCACCGAGCGGCTGCCACTTATTTCCAGAAATGAAGAAGTGGTTGGCTGTGCAGCGTTTTGATGACGACGCACAGCTTCAAGAAGTAACCACGTGGTTGAAGGCGCAGGCGGCCGAATTTTACGACGAAGGAATTTCCAAGCTCGTCCATCGCTACAATAAGTGCCTTAATTTAAATGGCAACTTATGTAGAAAAGTAGTATTTAAGTGCGGCTTTCATCTGTATATAATTTTAAAAAATTCCAATGCTTTATTTATTTTTAATTCCAAAACGTAATGTACTTTGTGGATAGCCCTCGTACATTCCAAATCTGTTCATTATACGTCGAAAATGTTATCACCATCTACTTCCAGCAGACTTTCCATATACGTTTAACATTTCCAACACTTGTTTTGCTAATACGCCCCATAAAATGATGAAAGAAAAGTTAATCACTTCGTTGTTTATGCAGCAAAATTCAACTTCTGCCATGACAATTGAATTTATTGATATTTAAATAAGAACAGTATCCGCAAAAAAACTTTGGACAGAATTTCTAAGCATGTCACACAATACAGCTGCAAAAATATATCACTGTACCATAAATAGTTCAGAATATATCAAATGACAGACATTTGGAAACGTTAAATATTTCTTTCAACTTACTGTGAGTTGATAGTTCGACATAGATAACGGCACCCAACCACTATTAATAATGGTATTACTTTAACAAATATTGCCATTAGCGGTTTAGAACCTACAGCATCAACAATAGATGGCTATTCAAGTCCAAATACCTTTGTTATTGTCTATTTCTGTTTTCTATTGTCAGCAGCACCTAGTGGCGAAATACTTTTTGGATGGTGCTGCACCACAGCCCTGATTAAAATGACCTGTTTGAACGTAAATATCACTAATAAGCACAATAAAAAAATCACAATTGCGGTTTCAGAAGTTACTGCAGTCAGTCGCGTCTTTTGATAAAGGTATTTATTAAACCATAACCGGTTTCTAATTTCCTGGCAGCTCATCATCACATGGTACATACGAAACATTCTGTGTACTGTGACTGTGAGGATTATTGTGTATTGTTAGAAGATAAATTATAAGTATATCCGTTATATTTATCGTTTCAGAAAACATTTTGAAATGGCAGTATACTGCACAGGGCTTTGCAACAGACAGCAGACAGCAACCTAACAGTACTCTTTACGTTACAGTTCCAGGTTCCACATCCACTGTTCCAACAGTGTACTGAACTGCAACTTAATTCAAACACCGTGGGAAAAACCGAGTGACGTAGGGTACTGCCTTGAATTTTATTTGTTTCTGTGGCATAGAACGAAAAACTCAATAAATTCTCTCATGGACAAAGTTCGATTTTGTTCCTGATAAACAACGTCGGATACCGAATATTATAATTTTATTAAATTAACAAATAAGTTGAAATAACCATAATTAAACGAAATGGTTAAGATATCTGGGAGAATGAAGATACAAACCTGTTATTTACATCACTTTCCCTCTGCAGCTCGTGATGCTAACCAGTACAGTAATAAGTCGTCTTAAAAAAAGAAAAACGAATATCGAATATTATACTTGAATTATAAGAAAGAACCTAAAGAAAACAAAGAAGGAAAAAATAAAAATATTTCGGAGGTGCACAAAATCGAACCTATTCCGCCGATCGTATTTGCACCACGCTACCAACTATGCTATTCCTCCTCCCGGGCCGGTGATTCTGAAGTCAGATATACTACACTTCTAAAACATGTTGCAATATTTTATTTATGCATGACAAAGCGTCACAAAGACGCTTCTTTGATAGAGCGTCATATCGTAGCAAAGGAACGATATTCTTTCACATTGTACAAATTATAACACTGACACACGTTAAATACGAGAACCTTTAAACCTCTGAAAATGGTGTTTCCGGTGATTTATTGTAACAAATCATATCTAAAATGACGCCTTTTCCAAATGTCTTCAATATGCTGACGCTTTCATACATCGTACGCTACAACGAAAGAAGGTACGAAATACGGAGTTCCGTTTGCAATATTGCGGCTCAAACGTTCTGCCTGTCACGTGAAAACCAGGTCGCTTCTCACTGATCACGTTCCACTCCACAAAGCAAAAATCTAACATGCTGGATCCTTCATTCCATGCTTCACCGGGCAGTGGAACGTGGAATTCAATGCTGCTACGGCACCACGTTCTCCTCCACGTGCGTTTCCACGTTCCGTGAGAGGACGGCATAACAACGCACATAACGTCACTCTTGATCTGACACGATGAGGTGTTAACTGTCACATTGTCATTCACTAGTAGGATCACACTGTTCGTAGTGACTTGGAGGGGTTAGGTATTTTGAGGAAACAACAAAAACTTTGTTCGACGTGTGCAATGTTGATTTGAAACAAGGCACAACTCTGTGTTCTTTACTTGGCGAAATTGCAGTTGCAAATGGTAATAAGTGTGTCGAGTTATTATTCTACGCGGTCTGGTTGCCCTCAATAGTCATATTGAGGTTAAGAAACAGCAAGGAGGATTTCGGTACAATGTCACATAGAAATGCGATTGCATGGGAAGCATAATATCCAACTGGGAAGGCGGGTGAGGAACGGCAGTCTCTGCATTTCAATTGTTGTACACTGAATAGATGGTCATTTTACTGGATACATCAGTGCTTCCATAGCAAGGTTCAGTTGTCCGTTATATCACCGAGTGTGATTAAAAAAAAAAAAAAAAAAAAAAAAAAAAAAAAAAAAAAAAAAAAAAAAAAAAAACTGCCTAGCATAAGATTGTAAAATGCAGTAGGTAGATGCAGATAAATATGTCAAGGGAGGGATAGTAGGTGGGAGGGCGGGATCTAGGAATAAATAGGAGTGCAGAACTGGAAAATAAAAGCGTAAAATGCTTACAAAGTGCTCCTTACTTAGACATATGGCACAGTTTGTTTTAGAGAGGAAAGAAAAGGAACGAAGATTTTACAGAACGAAGGATGAATTACCGTAGATATAAGAGAACTCTGTTTTCTAGAGAGAACCAATAGACAGTAAAGAAAGCAGACATTAAAAAAGACAGTATTGTTTAACGGAAACCACTATTATTTTACCAGAAGCGCAAATGAGGTTATAATGTAAGGGAGGTGACAGAAGAAACACACACCCAGAGAGAGAGAATGGAAGAAAATTTAACAACGAATAAATGTAAGACAAATCGTTTGTATACTTTGTGAAGGACGGAGGGTGTGTTAATGGATAGAGGGGAGGAAAGTGACGCATTTGAATTAACAAAAATTTTGACAGCATCCAGCTAAGCTGATTACTCTGTATGCATGGAGGCTGAGTATACATAAATAAAAGTAGGATATTTAGTGAAAGAAATTGCAATGAATTTAAATTTGTGCCACGGATGGGAATCAAACCGAGTCCTCCATACTTACTTCAATTCAATGCTCCTCCTTTCACTCACTGCCTTTGACGTATTGAGATGGAAACTGTCTGTAATAAAAATAGAATAATGAAGGAACTATATATTTAAAAATATTCAATTACATGGCAGTGCAAAGGAAAAACCAACCCATATCTTATTTCAGTTGCCAAGAGATGTTCCATAGTCTCTCACTTTGGAAATATGAAAATAACAGGATTGTTCCACCATGTCCATTGCTGACGTGCTATTCCGCTGTATGGAGAGCCTTGGCAGTAGTGGCAATTATCTTTGGAACAAAGAAGCTGAATTAAAGTTTGTGTTGTGGAGGGAAATCGTACACAGACTATTCCGAGGCGCCTTAATCGTTAGTGGTGTGGTAGTCTAACGGTTAAGACGTCTGCCTAGTAAGCATGGAGGTCCGGGTTCGATTCCCGGCCGCACCACAAATTTTAATTCAATGCTTCAGATCTATCAATAACATAAAAAAGCATTTTAAGGACTAATAATTTATGCGGAATGCCTCAATATTTGTTTCTTCCATAATGAATATCAGCATAGTATGTATAACGCCATCAGACCAGCTCCTCTTCAGTAAGCCTTAGGAAGTCCTTTCTGAAGGCATTTGTATGGAGTGTTGCCTTGTATGGGAGTGAGACGTGGACGATAAACAGTGCAGACAGGAAGAGGATTGAGGCTTTTGAAATATGGTGCTACAGAAGAATGCTGAAGATTAGGTGGGTGGATCGCGTAACTAATGAGGAGGTACTGAACAGAATTGGGGAGAAAAGAAATTTCTGGCATACCTTGACTAAAAGAAGGGATAGATTGGTAGGACACATTCTTAGACATCAAGGAATTGTGAGGGAAGTGTGTGGGGTAAAAGTCGCAGAGGAAGACCAAGAGATGGATACAGTAAGCAGATTCAGACAGATGTAGGTTGCCGTTTTTATGTGGAGATGAAGAGGCTTGCTCAGGATAGGGTATTGTGGAGAGCTGCATCAAACCAGTCTCCGAACTGAAGACCACAACAACAACAATACAATTATATATTGTGAGAAACAACATTTGATTTGTATTGTAAATCTGAAATACCAGAGTGTATAGAAGTTAATGAGCTTTAGTGTAGGTATCGCAGTGACAGATAAGACACTAGGCTATCTGTTGGCAGATGACGTTGAACCCATTATCAGTACGTATATCACGCCTCCCTCCCCGGGTGCCATTTGATGTCATTAGAAAAAAATAGACGTCGTCATTCAACGTGTATTATTTTTCCCGGTAGATTATATCGGCTTACCTAAGGCAATTTCTTCGTGTTTTTATGGCGAACTCTACTACACACAGTTAGGCTGCTATTTAACGATCTTATTTTTGATCACATCTTTGATAAAGAAACATTATCAAATATTCATGAAATTTCTTCGACGTAAATTTTCGACGCGGCGCTAAGAGGGGTATTAGACTGATATCATATTTACGTCATACGTCAAGATTGTGGGCAATAAAACGTGTTATGCGCTTCAGTTGCTACAGCCACAATTACATTTTGTGCGCATTTGCACGAAGACAAATTCATGAAAAAAGGAAACCTACTTGAGTGAAGATGTGGGTTACACGCAATGATAACAAAACAATTCAGAAAAATTTATTGTGGGGCTGCAAGTGAAGGACAAGAAGAAATGCCACATCGCATCAGCATTTATGCAATCCCAACTTGTTGGATAGTTTCAGGACAGCAACTGACTATTTTTATTAATAATTTCAAACACAGCCAAAGTTGCACACAGCTGGTTCTTGTTATTGACGACTAGTTTCGGGCGTACCTGAGCCCATTATCAAGTCAAACTTATGAGAGAACATAATCACGTATTACAGACATTACAATTTGATTTACATAATATAATCATCTTGTTTTCCACTTATACTCCAAATTTAATACATATTAACTAAATGTCATCACCAATATACAAAAGATACATCATCACATGTACACTTTTTTTTATTCCCTTTTTTTGAAATGTGTCCTCTTTCAAAAAATAATTCCGCTTGTTAACGATACGTGCCATTCATGAAGTGAATAACAAAAAATGGATTGTATATAGTTTTATTGTTTTACGAGCCAAATAATTATGAAAGTGATAAATGTTTGTTATTGACAGTACACTAATGTTTGGTGCCCTTCCCTCACGCCCCTCCTTTCCTCGTCCTCAAACCCCCCCTTCCTCTCCCCCTTCTCGACCTTCACCCCTCCCTCCACCTCAAAGGGATCCTTATGTTCCGTTGCTTTCATTCGAAAAGGTATCCGATATATAAATAATGTAGGTATAGTGCTAAATACTATTGGTTGAAAATGATATAGAACTAGTTTAATCAGTTAGAATGGTATCTTTTCGAGGAACTGCATTTAATTTTAGTATAACAAGACCAAAAAATTGTATAAAAATGTATAGATGGGTGGTCTATTAGAAGCATTGTATACACTTGGGTCGACGTTTTACAACTTTGCGTATCTGAATACATTTGTTTTGATCGTAATGATACACGATCATTCATGAACAGCATGGAAAACTGATTGCATACAGTGCTTATGGTTTTTTTTTTCTTTTTTTTTGCGTTAAAATATCATCATAAAAGGATAAAAAGGTTTTTAGTTTTGACATTACAATTTCTTATGAAGTTTGTTAATCTGGAAATTAAACAAATGAAGATGTTGTGTAGCGTCCTCTAACATAATAGCCTTCCTGGCAAAACGCTGTAGGATGGCGTTACCAGTTGAAGCCTTGTGTTGAAAGAGGAATAATGTGACATGGTTCAAAAAAGGGAAAACAAAAATACTTTTCTGTACATGTGATGATGATGTTTATATAATGTTGATGGCGTTGGGTTGGTATGTATTATATTTGCAATGTAAGCCGAAAACAAGATGATCATGTTACGAAAATCAAATTGTACTATTTGTAATAAGCGATTACGTTCTCTCATAGGTTTGACTTGATAATGGGCTCAGGTAAGCCCGAAACTAGTCATCAATAGAAAGAACCAGCTGTGTGCAAGTTTGTCAGTTTTTTTAATCATTAACATCAGTATTTACTCAATACACTAGCTCCTCACAAACACGAAGGGAATACGCGAATGAGAAACGCTTTATCTGCGAAAGTGGGGGCTACGGCGAAAAAATGTTCAAATGTTTGTAGATCTATCGGACCAAACTGAGTGGTCATCAGTCCATAGCTTACAAACTACTTAAACCTAGGTAAACTAACCTTAGGACAACACAGACATCCATGCCCCAGGGAGGACTCGAACCTCCACGGCGAGCAACCGCGCGCTCCGCAGCGGGACGCTTTATACCGCTCGGCTACTCTACCGCGGCGCTACAGTGACACGGGGATTTCTTGCTATTGGATAGATATTCTAGCCTCCAGTACCGTAGGGCCAGTCGAACACCACAGTGTGCATTAAATAAAGTAACTCCTGAAACATGTTAATCAGTTTATAAGGAAGAGAAGGATGAATATCGGAAACAAAATAATTGTTTAGTGCACCACATAGGCATTAAGAACTGTTCTTAATAGTTGTATAACGGTTATGGTCCAATGTGGACATAAACGTTATAAACAAAATATTGTTTTTTTTTCCATCAACTAAAACATGTATTCAAATGCATGAGGTAGACGAGACGCTGTTTAACGCGAGGCACTCTCATTACAAAAATTAATTTTCTTCTCTATGTCGTCTGCTGTACAATCGGACCATATTTCACGACTAATAACCTCCGCCATTTCCTTACAGCTATCCAGTCTTCTTTATTTTTTAGTATCACAAATACTTACTTACTTACCTTCCGTGTCCGGAACTAGACTTGTAACTTCCAAAAATTAGCAGTCAATATGGCTTTGTCGTTAGCCTCCCATAACTTTTCCATTGTACAGGGCTTTTCTAAATATGGACAGATAAGCAGGTGTTGAGGATCCTGTACAGCACCACAGAGACACAGAATGTTCTCATTATCTTTTGGGAAGCCCCATCGCTGCATGTTTGTCTTGCACTTTGGCACTTCTACCCTCATACAGTTCAGGGTTCTCCAGATTGTGTATGGCAAGTCTCCACCAGGTGTCAGTTCTTCTTTTGCTGCTTTATGGGGGCTTCTCAAATCCATTTCCTTGCAATACGGTTCTCTGCGGCCGATTCTTCCAGTGCTCGAGTACGTGACAGGAAACTCTTCGTCGACCGAAGCCGTCGGTCAGCAGGCTGGTGAAGGCTCTAATTATTCAACGCCTCGCCTGCTTCATACATTTCTATTCATTATGTGGTTGATTGAACACACCAAGCCGGCCGCGGTGGCCGAGGGGACTGAGGCGCTCCAGTCACGGTCTGCATGGCCACTGCGGTCGGGGGTTCGAATTCCCCTCGGGCATGGATATTTGTGCCGTCCTTAGTATAAGGTAGTTGATAAGTAGTTTGTAAGTTTAGGAACTGATGACCCCGTAGTTAAGTCCCATAAGCTTAACAAACATTTGAATTTGAACACACAAACTAAATTTTACAGCCGTGTTTATAAACACACAGAAAAATAACTGCAGCGATCTAGCGTTCAAAGCGGTTATTCATGGCATTCCAGTGAACAGAAGACAAACGACTTTTAAAATCTTATGGACAGGCCCTCGATTTGATAATATTTCTTTGATGAAAGAAATATTCATTACACTATCAAATTTCTTTGTCGCGAATATTTGAAATTTCAAATTTGACAAAGAAATATGATCGTGTAATGCCGGCCTTAAGACCAAGCCGTGTCCCCAGAGAACACTACCCTGACGTTAGCGTCCAGTCGTGACAGCAGGCGCTCTGCAGCTGGGATTACTCACTCTGCCACCAGCTGAGACCAGCGCCCGGTTAGCAGAGCCTTAAAGCGGCTATCCTAGTCCAACATATACTACAGCACGTACTCGTAATTTTATTTGAAACTAGCTAAAACACGCCGCTCCGCCCGCGTGTTGGTTGATTATGATAGATAATGCGCGAAACGTCAAATCGATTTAACTGTACAAATATTTAAGTCTCTGCGTCTTGTCGTTCAGACGTGATACGCGTACACCGAACATACGTTAGCTATCCGATCACCATAAAACCGTGCCAAAAGCCTTCCTCGGGTAGACGTTAGTAACTATACCAATTTTTAGCTCTTTTTGTCTTATGGTTCAGATGTGATAAACGTACACCAAACAGACATTCACATTTATAGATATAGAAGATGACAGTCAGTTGCATTGTACAAAGACATTTCGAAAAGTAATACAATGGCTCGCATTCCTTAAATAGAAAATTTATATAAAAATGTTAGTTACATCTTATTAGCTGGAAAGTTATTTTTCGACATAATCACCCCCGTTATCCAAACATTTGTTAAGTCGGTGCACAAGCTTTTGTATCCCACAGTCATAGAATGTTGCGGTCTGTTGTCGGAACCACATTTCCAT
The DNA here is from genome assembly GCA_026315105.1 of Locusta migratoria. Classification (NCBI taxonomy): domain Eukaryota; kingdom Metazoa; phylum Arthropoda; class Insecta; order Orthoptera; family Acrididae; genus Locusta; species Locusta migratoria. The sequence continues at coordinate 108,358,231 of CM048749.1, read as the reverse complement.
CTTTGATCTCTTCATCGTCGTGGAAAGATTTTCCACTAAGATGTGACTTCAGGTAACGGAAGACATATAAGTCTGTGGGCGCAATGTCCGGGCTGTATGTCGGATGGTCCAATATGTCCCATTTGAATTGTTTCAGTAGTGATTTGGTTGCGAGCGCTGAGTGAGGCCGAGCGTCGTCATGAAGCAAGCGGACTCCATTTGTCAGCATTCCCCTGCGTTTGTTTTGAATTGCCCTTCGAAGACGTTTCAAAGTCTGACAATATGCAGCAGCATTAATTGTCCTCCCAGGAGGCATAAATTCCAACAGAAGAATGCCTTGACTGCCCCAAAAACCAGAAGCCTTGATTTTCTTCGCTGAAAACGACAAAGGACAAAGCCATGTTAGCTAATTTACAAGGTCAGCTCAGTAAATCATCCACACTGTTGCCCCTGTAACTACTGAAAAGGCTGCTGCCACACGTTTGTCTGGCCTCTCCGCAGATACCTCTCCTCTGTGGTTGCACTTATGGTACAGCTATCTGCATCGCAAGCCACCCCACCTCGGCAATTTCTGTGGTTCATGGGAGTGGTATAAGTATAGCATACCATTTTAACACATTTATTGTATTCTGTGCTGGAACATAAATAATTCTGCTGTTTCAGACACAAGCAAAGTTGCATCAATATTTTCTTGCCTTATTTGATATTTGTGTCATATATTTTGTAATATCTTATTTCCTTGTAAATACAAAAGTATATCTGTGCTGCGAGTGCTCATTATACGTAACAAACTGGAAAACAGGACCCACACTTTTCCCCATACTGGTTACTTTGCCAAAACCTGTCGCTTTCTATTTAGTCACTGCTTCGTCCTGCTCGCCTTTCATCTTCCATTCCTAAACAGTGCGCTAGAAGAACAGCGTGTGGTAAACTTTCATTTAGTTTCCCGGTTTTTCTGCCAGTTGACTAATCGTAGAATCAAATAATGATGTGTAATTGTGCATTGAAGTTATGCACTCGAATTTTTGATAGTAAACCTAGCGTGATGAGGTGTGAATCTCATTGGTTTCACTGTTTTAGTTTATTTTTAGTAAATCAAATGTTCTACAGGTTAATGTAAAGAATAGCGCACTCTCTTCAATCACAAAAAGTTTTAATCAAAGGAAATGTTTATTTAAAAATATGTTGGGTTTAGATTTTTTCGGTTCTTAAAGTAAACAAGACTGAAATTAAACTTCCATCACAATGTTTATCAATACTGGAATATTAACAGAAACGAATATTTATAGAAACGAATAACCAGAGTTATTCATACTCATTCTCAAATTTAGCGTTCACGTCATGTTAAAAGGAGAAATATTATGAATAGTGAAATGCTTTTCATGGAAATAAAAATCTCTAACTATTATTAGAAAACTTCTTCAGTTGTCAAGCTATACAAAAGAATTTGATTTATATAAGGAGAATGTCACGAATTTTTGAAAGAAAAGCAAGAGAGAGGCAAATACAACTATTATGTGTTCTCACAGAATGTATTTTATATAATCTGTTATTTCTTCCAACTTGTCAGTATGCAGCCATCAGAAAAATGTTGCATCTCTTCTTTATGACTTAAACTCGTTCCTACAGGACTTAAAGAGACTTTCGTGTGGGTTCGCTTCTCTGCAACTTTCCTTTATGCTGCTGCTCATACGTTTGTTTTTATTATTTATTTAGATGTTGCAAGCTGTCGATGTTATAATTTATGTATATTTATATTTAGACGAGGTGTATGTTGCACGTTTTATTTTACCTCCATTTTTTAAAATAAGATGACCAAATTATAAAATGTGAGATGACAAGATGATGGTGGCATATTCCTCCGAAACCGGTTGCCATTAAATAAATAAATATTTCGCGATATTGGCGTTTCACTTTTGAAGAATATTAATATATATTTTATATCAGCTTGATCAGAAATTTTATCACCTTTCCAATTCTGAAATTATTTTTCTTCTACATTAAATAGTTTTACTGATAAATGCATATGTAGATAAAATTTAATAGCTCTTATTTCATAATTTGTTGTTGTTGTGGTCTCCAGTCCGGAGACTGGTTTGACGCAGCTCTCCACAATACCCTATCCTGAGCAAGCCTCTTCAACTCCACATAAGAACGGCAACCTACATCTATCTGAATCTGCTTACTGTATCCACCTCTTGGTCTTCCTCTGCGGGTTTGACCCCACACACTTCCCACCAACGCTAAATTCACAATTCCTTGATGGCTAAGAATGTGCCCTACCAATCGATCCCTTCTTTTAGTCAAGATATGCAGGAAATTCCTTTTCTCCCCAGTTTTGTCTAGTACCTTCTCATTAGTTACGCGACCCACCCACCTAATCTTCAGCATTCTTCTGTAGCACCACGTTTCAAAACCCTCTATCATCGACCTGTTCGCACTGCTTATCGTCCCTGTCTCACTCCCATACAAGGCAACACTAAACACAAATGCCTTCAGAAAGGACTTCCTTATTCTTAAATCAATATTCGATGTTAAGAAATTTCAGTTTTTCAAGAACGCTTTTCTACCTAATGCCATTCAGCATTTTATATCCTCTGTACTGCGACCATCATTTGTTATTTTACTGCCCAAGTAACAAAACTCATCTACCTCCTTTATTGTTTCGTTACCTAATGTAATTACTTCAGTATTACCTGATTTTCTTAGACTGCACTCCATTACCCTAGTTTTGCTCTTGTTAATCTTCATCTTATATGCACCTTTCAGCACACTGTCCATTCCGTTCAACTGCTCTTCCAGGTCCTTTGCTGTCTCTGACAGAATTACTATGACGTCGGCAAAACGCAATGTTTTTAATTGTTCACCCTGAACTTTAATTCCTTCTCCAAATTTGTCCTTGCTTTCCTTTATAGCTTGCTCAATGTACAAATTGAATAACATTGGAGAAAGCCTACAACCCTGCCTTACTCCCTTCCCAACCACTGCATCCCTTTCATTCCCTTCAAGTCTGACAACCGCTGTCTGGTTTTTGTACAAGTTGTAAATACCCTTACGCTCCCTCTATTTTACTCCTGCTTGCTTCAGAATTTGAAATAGTTTATTCCAATCAACACTGCCAAAAGCCTTCTCCAAATCTACAAAAGCTAGATATGTAGGTTTGCCTTTTGTTAAATCAACATAGACAATTGATTTATCTGTTCTACATATTTTCCTACCATACACAGAACATGTGTACTGCCGTTATTTTATTTAAAAAATCTATACCTTAAACAACTGAAGTTTCTCACATTAAATATTCGTTACTGAATAATTCGTAAATGGAGATTTCATTCCTAAAGAGGTCTGCGATACCTATCCATTGGCCGTTTCATACATTAAAATCGGGTCACTGGTAATCTCGTTATAAGTTATTGCCGTTACGAATTTTTTAATGTTAAATCCAAAACCAGCAATGACATCGTACGTGTATTTACACCAGTACATTCGTCTAGTTCTCTTTTAATCTGAGGGTATTGGCTTTCCAGCAACTCACTTGGTTTGCCAGCAATTAATTTCCTTCTCTGTTTTTGTGTTTGGCATAGACCTGGCTATCTGCTATAGTAGTTCAGCCGGAGGCTTAATTCGTACAAATACCCGCCGGGGTTTTTAGCGGTCACGTGATATCCGTTTGCTGGCTCGCAATGCAAACGACGTGCGCTGTCAGCTCGCGATAACGCTAACGCCCGCGCCCCGCAGCGATCACATGTAGTGCTTGTGTTTATAAAGCTAAATGTCACAACCTACATTGAAATGATTCGTAAAGTTTGGTCCTTTCAACTGTCATACGTTACTTCAGTCCCAACTAACGAAAGCATATACATTTCGTTGAATGTAGGTGGGGCACTAACAAGGTAAGTACTTGGGCTCAAGGAAACATAATATGTTTGAATGTTTGCTTACAGGACCATTTTGTACCTCTCTATGTACTGGTGGGTGTCGGTTTACTCCAAAACTCTGCAACCATGCTCTAGACAGCACTGTAAATTGGGAATGTCAATAAAATGCTCGGAGCAGTATGAATGACCGGAAAATGCACAGTGAAGAACTGCAAGTTGATCTCATGGCATATTTGCACAGTTTATAATATCAGCGTTAAACACCATCTCAATGACACTTTGCAATGAGTTTTTTGTCAGTATCATCCCTATCACCAACATTTTGTGTTAGTGTTACAACAGTATCTATTTCTAACTTATGCTCATATTTCTGCACTGTAATAGATAACAGAATGATTAGAAATGTTTGTATAGCTTATAGGACTTAACTATTGGGTCATCAGTCCCTAAACTTACAAACTACTTTGAACTAACTACTACTAAGGACGGCACAAATATCCATGCCCGAGAGGGATTCGAACCCCCGACCGTAGTTGCCGAGAAGACCGTGACTGAAGCGCCTCAGTCACCTCGGCCACCGCGGCCGGCCCTGAATGATTCATCTATATTTACATCTACATGACATATTCTGCAAATCACACTTAACTGCCTGGCAGAGGATTCATCGAACCAGCTGTATACTATATATCTCCCATTCCATCCTCGAATAGCGCGCGGGAACAAAGAACGCCTGAATCTCTTCGTTCGAGCTGTTATTTCTCGTATTATTTTCTGATGATCATTTCTACCTGTGTAAGCGGGAGTCAATATATTTCCGCATTCGGAGGACAATGTTAGCGACCCTGATTTTCGTAAGTAGCCCACGCCGCAGCGATAAACGGCGTTGTAATTATTCCCATCGCAGATCCTGTACGTTGCTGCCACGCTCTCCCTCCTGTATCGTGACAATACAAAACGAGCTCCCCTTATTTGGACTATTTCGATGTCTTCTGTCAAACCCACATGATAAGGTCCCACACTGGGCAGCAATACTACAAAAAATGACGGAGAAGCGACGTGTATGCAGTTTCTTTCAGTTTCTTTAATAGTTATGGTGCATCTTTTAGGGGTTCTGCCAATAAAACGCAGTCTTTGGTTAGCCTTTCCCACGACATTATCTACGTGTTCTTTCCAGTTTAAGTTTGAAGTAATAGTAACTCTTGGGTATTTTGTGGAGTTTACGGCCTTCACTTTTGATTGATTTATCTTGGTACTCACTATTTAGAGACAATTGCCAATTATTACACCATATTGATATCTTTAGATCATTCTGTAGTTGATTTTGAACTTCAGATGATCGCATTAGACGGTAAATGACGGCGTCATCTGCAAACAACCTAAGAGAGCTACTTAGATTTTCCCTTAAATCGTTTATGTAAATAAGGAACAGCAGCGGATCAGTAACACTACCCTATGTAACGCCCGATATGCCTTACCATCGATTACTACAGCCGGCCGCGGTGGCCGAGGGGACTGAGGCGCTTCAGTCACGGTCTGTACGGCCACTACGGTCGGGGATTCGAATCCCCCCTCGGGCATGGATATTTGTGCCGTCCTTAGTTGTAGCTAGTTCATAAGTAGTTTGTAAGTTTAGGGACTGATGACCCGGTAGTTAAGTCCCTTAAGCTTAACAAACATTTGAACATTTGAACATTTTCGATTACTACAAACTGTGTCCTCTCAGACAAGAGATCCTCTACTCAGTCGCAAATTTAGGGCGATATACCATATCCACGCAATTTGATTAAAAGCCATTAGTACGGTACGGTGTCAAAAGCCTTCTGGAAATCAACAAATGATGCGGGAGTATCACTACTGCAATAAGGGTCCTTTACATCGTCCTCAAAACGATTTTGGTGTATTTGTGTTTGTTTGAGCCCAAGTACTTCATTTGTAAGACTCTTACCTTTACTCAACACACATTTTAGGAAAAGTATAGGGCTTTTTTAATTGTGTGGACGTTCTGTAGTAGTAAGATGATTAACGTTTTATCGACTGTTACTTTATTCAAACAAAAACATTAATCGAGAGAAGTTTTAAGACGAAAAGTCCTGAGTCGGACTTATGTGGTAAGAACCTCGAATCCTTTTCAATTGAACATGCTTGTTTTGTGATGAGGTAAGGTTTTACAGCTGCCAAACAATAATGAAACATTATTGTAGCTAGCTATATTTTTATATGCTCAGCGCTACCTGTTTCTGTCTTAGATTAATGTAGATGGAAAAACATAGTTTGTATTACAATACGAAATTACTATGATCAGCCGGATATGTAGTAGCATTACACGAAGAAAACGTACGTCTGAGAGTCAAATGTGATTACGCACCGTAGTATAAAATATGTTTTCCCTCCTAAATCAAATTTGTGTACTTCAAACGTTCTTCTGACACTCTGCTAACATTCTGATTTGGCTTCTAAATAATCCAAGATCGGTAAAGTAACCACTCAACTATAATTAATAAACTACAATGTTCACGAACATGCTTGAGATAAATTAAAAATAGCTTTGTGAACACGTCCTGACCACCTACGCTGTGTGTGGAGGTTAAGAAGGATTGCTACTGAAGACTGCGATAGATTAGTCCATCAGTGGTTACATGCATTGTGTAGCGTGACATTGGGTGGAGACTTGCACTTTTGGAACAGGTCAGCAACTACTTATTGACTGAGGTTCGACCTACCCGAAGAAAACTGATTTTTGATTTTGTTTGAAGAAAATGCAAGTGATTTGTAAAGTTGTATTTGTGAACAAGTAGAAAAATGAATTACTTTATAAATATCAATAGTATACAATATCATATAGCTCTCATTTCGTGAGCGAGACATATTTATTTATTTTATTTTATTATTTCATGTTAACTGACTATTTTGTCACTATTTAATAGAACAAGTGACGTACAACTGAAAAACGTCAAATCGTAAATATTTTCAGTATTATCTTATTCAGAAATCAAGATTTCGCCTTACGAAGTCGTCATAAAACTGAAACATTACCGAAATTCTGGTAACATAGGAAGTTCTACAATTTTTCGTCACCATATTGGGGAAGTATGATGACATAAAAAATTCATTTATCTCATGTCGTCGTTTTGACTACCCGTATAATTATTTCTTCTTCCTTGAAAAACTTATTAATTCCAAGGTTCTTCATTTGCTTTTCTACAATTTATCAAATGCTACACTGTATTTCTTTTCCCATATACACAGTGATATTTGTTTAATTGGAACTTTAACATTCAATCGATAGACGTGAAAATTATTCTTCACTTCAGGAATGATTATTATTATTCTTGTATTTCCACTATATTTCCGTAGAGGTCTCCCTTACGCCGCATTATATAATCATTTGTATTTGTATGAAACCCATTTCTAATAATCTATTTTACAAGGAAGTAAGAGAGGCTATAAGCAGTTTGAGTAGCAAATGCTTCTTATACGATAGAGAATATGCACAGATTGCAGTTATTTTTTGTCCAAAATTCATGCGAGAAATACCATAGTTCATGAATACATTTCTTAATGATGTAGAATGAGTCGGTTTAATAAAGGACATTTTTACAAGATATGCAATCTTCAATTATTTTAAATATTACTATTTTATTATTATTATTATTATTATTATTATTACTATTATTTATTGTAAAATTACAAATCTATATCTAAAAATTCATGCAGTGAGTATCAGGAGTTGTGACTCTAATACATTTTAAATTTTTTTATATGGTAGTTGGCTATCTGTCAGGACTTTGACGCTGACCAAAGACTTTCAAATGTTCAAATGTTTGTAGAGTCTATGGGACTTAACTACGGGGTCATCAGTCTCTAAACTTACAAACTACTTATGAACTACTTACAACTAAGGACGGCACAAATATCCATGCCCGAGGGGGGATTCGAACTCCCGACCGTAGTGGCCGTGCAGACCGTGACTGGAGCGCCTCAGTCCCCTCGGCCACCGCGGCCGGCCCAAAGATTTTCGTGGCAGCATAATTCACCCCTATCTGGCCGAAAGTAGGATTTAACATCGAAGAGAACCCTTTCTCCAACTGTTGTAGTTATACCCGCTGCTGTTAATTTCAATTGGGTTTATTAAATAACAAAACTCATGGAATATATATAAATATATGCACGGTGTTTCACTTAGTTTGTTTGCCTCTGTAACTTATAAAATAATAGGTGACGGGAAATTTCAATGCGGTAGGTCAACACAAGAAATGTTACACTTTCTGCGGAGCTATGAACGTAGTCTATTGTATCATTTTCCAAAGAGTTACAGCACAAAGATATAATTTTTTAAATGGAACAATAGTTTTTTCTATCGTGCATTGGATTCGTTGAAACCAGCTGCGTCCAAATCAATTGAAACTACATTCCTATCACTGTTAGTTTGGGAGCTACAACCGTTCAAAATTTCAGGGGCAGATACCACAAACTCTGCGTATAAGGCAATGCGCTTTCTAAATGTGGTGCGGCCGAGTTGTAATGTCGCCGGTGTCACGGAGCGAGAAGCTTCCTCGATGCGCTATTGGACTGCCGACTGTCGCCGCACACGGCCGTATACCCGACAGTTGGAGCCACACAAACAACCGGGGCTCAATATACCACAGTTCCTGACATTGGATGACGATGTCATTCACGAACAACGAGTACGTTGACATGTTGCTGATGCTCGGCGAGTGCCGACACGATGCCACTGAAGCAGCCACGGCGTACGCCGGGAGATATCCTAGGCGAAGAGCCCCGGCAACCATTACTTTCTTACGTGCCGAACAACGACTTCGGGAAACTGGCAGCTTGGTAATGCGCCACAGTAACAGACGAAGACCCGCAAGAAGTGAGGAGACGGAGGTGTTTGTTTTAGCTGCACTACACCACGATCCTCATGTGAGCTTACAAGTCGTTGCTGCAGTCTCTAGTGTCAGTCTCACATCTGTGTGGCGTATAGTACACGGCCACAGGTTTCACCCGTACCGCCTGTCACTGACCCAGGAGCTGCATGGGAACGATTTCCGTGCACGAGTGATATTCTTTGAGTGGGCCATGCGTAATTTCAAGCTGGAGTCTTTACAAGGTGTTATGTTCTCTGATGAGTCCACGTTCACAAATTATGGTGCAGTGAATCGCCATAACATGCACTACTGGGCCGCAGACAATCCTCGATGGGTACAACCTGTCTATCGTCAACGTAGGTGCTCTATTAACGTGTGGTGTGGAATCCTTTGGGACGAAATCATCGGTCCACACTACTTCCCAGGTACACTGATAGGGGAGGTATATCGCGCTTTTATAGCCGACAGTTTGGGTGGTCTCCTTGAACATGTGTGTCTACACACGAGAGTCCATATGTGGATGCAGCACGATGGTCACCCAGCCCATTCTGCGCGTGCTGTTGTGGAAGAACTAAATAACAGGTTTGCAGAAAGGTGGTTGGGTCACCATGGTACTCATTCATGGCCCGCAAGGTCACCCGATTTAACACCAGTAGATTTCTTTTTGTGGGGATATCTAAAGGATCGTGTTTATGTCACTGAGCCCACATCCCCAGATGATCTAAATCGGCGCATCGAGGACGCATGTCGCTCCGTCACACCGGCGATGTTACATCTCGTCCGCAGATCCTTTCGACGGCGCATTGCATTATGCATTGAGGAACATGGACACACATTTGAACATCTCATGTAAATCAACTTCCCACCGCCATAACATCCATCACCCACCACACAGCCATGTATTATGTACAGCGTGTGGTATCTGCGCCTGACACTTTGAAAGTTTGCAGCTCCCAAACTAACAGTGATAGGAATGTAGTTTAAAATGATTTGGACGCAGCTGGTTTCAAAGATTAAAAACTGTACGCGTGTTTTGGAATGTTGAACCTTTCGTTAAATCAGACAATAAATTGTTCATTAACACAGCTATTTGGTTTAATTATGGCCCTGATATTAATGTACAAGAAACAGTGCATTAAACTGATTATGTGCGCAACGGATATTTTAACAAAACAACTGTGACATATAACCTTTTGAAACAGACACTGACTATACTCAAAAATTTTGACTGCGAGAAAGATATAAGAAAAACCACAAATCACTTTCTTAATGCTTGACTGTGAGAATTTATGTCGATCAGTTATTATTGAAATCCAAATCAACTATTATCTTACTATCGCACCAATAATGAAATATGTTCAATAATGTTATTCAAATCAACACTCCACTAAATCAAGTAATTATCAAATGAAGGAAGTGGGTTAATTTTCTAACTACGTAAATGAAATATGAAACAGGGTTAAGTTACTTATTATTGATAAACAGCATTACATTACCTACATAGTACAACTTCTGACTTGCTGGCAAAGCAGCCTCTGCTCTACATCGGAGCCATACACACAACCCAACCGCTCTCTAAGCGAGCTGAACCACTAGTGCTACTCTCTCTCAGTGCGAGCTACAATGCTATGCAATACATGATCTTTGCCAGAGATGAAACTTTACACATATCGATACATACAGTAGAAGCGATATTATACATTTTCTTGCAAGCAAGTTACTCGATACAAAACAGGAGGCACAATATTAGACATTTTCTTATAAAAATAATTTTTTATGGACACGTTTCATCACCCCCCTCCTACCTATTAAAATTTTGTAGGGTGGGTGATGCCAATGGCATTGCCTAGCCAGCAAAATTACTGAATTTCAAGTCCAAAAATCCATTAATGACATCCAAAATATAACAAGATCAAAACAACAGATGGAGTACATAGAAAATTTAAAAAAAATGTGACAGTCATAAATACATGCCATTTTACAGAACAGTACCATCAAAAGTCATGCATGGAGAGGTACAGGGTGTGACAGGCATAAGCAAATGTCAAAATTTACAGAACATCAGCAATAAGTGGAATATATGACAATTATACATAATGGTAAACATAAATATATATATAGAATTTCAGAAAACATAGTTTGACAAATGATATAGTGGAGAAAATGAGATAGCTAGAAGTAATACACAAATGGAAAAAAATATACAATAATAAACATGAACATATACAAAGTTTTACAAAAGATATTTTAACTAATGTCATCATTCTTTAAAGAAAATGTGGTAATTACAAGTAGTACACACAGTAGTGTAAGTTCCATGGGTTTACATTTTGTACAAGAGATCAGTATTTTGGGAACATAAAATGAACATTTGTATCTTGTGCACAATGTAGTCTATGTAAATTTTTAGTGCACTTAGTATAAGATAAAGTGTCAGTTTTGTATTCTGTGATGCATTTAAAATGCTATACTTTCATGGATGCTAGAACATACATGTAAAATTTTTGACTACATAGGCTTCTGATCATGTACAAAATAATGTTACTGCTTCAGCACAATAGGATTTCAATATAACGTTTGTCAATCGAATAGGCACAATGACATTTCAGACTAAGTATATGTATCTATCAAGAGCACAATTTTATTTTGGTCACTGACTGTGAAAGAACCATGAAATATACCTAAACACTGGTAATGAACCTGTGGACAACGTTTGCAATGGGAGGCACTGAATAGTATATGCACACGAATAGCACATTAGCTCCTAACATTCATTTTAGGTCTGCACACGAACACAAAACACTGTAAGATTACACCACACTGTAGGCGGGCTGGCTGGTTGCATTGAAGTGGAAGTCATGGGGAAAAGGTTCTGATGTATTCCTCCATGCAATTCGACAACCAAGTGTGCTCCAACCAACAGAGCTATTAGCAGACTGCATCAGCATAGCCAAAATTAGAGCAAACTGGTGGTGGGTGGCCAAGGCTGCAATGGACAGTACTGTGTGGCCAAACATCATCCAACAAACATCTTCATTAAAAGGCCCAAAATCAGTGGTGTATAGTAACTCGTCCATTGTTCTGTGTGCATTCTGGAATCTCGTGTGCGAAATCGCCACTTCCCATGCGTGTCCAAAGTACATGAAATAAAGCATTTTACACACAAATTAGTAACATAGTCATGATATTTCAGTTTAGACTGAAAGAAAAGTCATTGATTAGAACATATCTACAGAAATATTTTCCCACAAATTCAAGTGGTACAAATGGGGTCATGGTATTAAACCATATTTTTACATTACAAGTAGTGTCTAGAAGACGGATACATTTGAATACTAATGAGTAATTTAATTCTTATTTTAGAGTATCTACAACATTAGTGTCATTTCATATAAGCACAAGGCTTTACATACTATGTACATATTGCTTTACAAACACATAATCGTATGAAATACATTGAGGGTGCTTGTCATGATTGGCATTCCAATTACCATTAGTTCATATGTCTTTAAATTAATATATATCACTATGGTGGTGATTACATTACCACAAATTATAACACTTAAATTACATAAGTTGCCATGGCCAGGCTTTTGTCTCAACTGAGCTACATATTTCATTGCCTTAAGGTATAACACATCAGGGTAGTTTCGTGAGAATATCAAAAGAGGTTCAAGTCATCACGTCATGTCTGTGTCTGTCTGAGTCAACAGTAGGGTCAAACAAAACAATTAGTGCAAATTTTGGCACAGTACTAGATGTACATCACAGTAAATCATCCAATAACATAAACACAGACGTAATATTCGTTAGGCATAGCTGCAGATTTTCATCAACGAGATCATCAATAAAATTTGGAAGATAGTAGTAAGCAAAAGCAAAATATTTCTGTGCATTATCTTTCTAGACTTAACTAGGCGCAATTTATGGCATAGCTGCAAGTTTGCAAGATAGATGGCTGTGTGCAACGTATAAGCATAACCATACATTGTCATTGAGCTTCATTATAAAATTAATTAGCATAGTGGTAGGGCTTAGGTATATAATTAGTGAGCATAGCGGTAAGCTTTGATTACAAGAGCAATACGCATAGCTGCAAGCATAATTAGAAATATTCATTACACATAATTACAAATAATTACAGATCATCAGAAGGATATGAATCTCACCAATCACACATGCCATTGAAGGCACAATGCATCAACATACAAAATGGTGCACATAAGCACAAAGAGAAAACACAAAAGGGCAGTGCGAGTAAGCACATAAGAAAAGAACAGAACATAGCATCATTAGCAACATAGCGATTCTCCTCATAATTGCTTCATAATCATTGTATAATCTCGTCATCATTAGCAACATAGCGATTCTCCTCATAATTGCTTCATAATCATTGTATAATCTCGTCCACATAATTACATTTATCAAACATCTTTGACTGTTACCAATACCTTCCTTACCATCATTTATCCATAAACAATAATGCATTTTAAAGACCACCATGACATATTGTGTATTGCCTTACTCATCATCCTCCATAATGTTCTTGGCTTACCAAATGCTCATGTCAACTCAAAATCTTCTTCACTCGCTCAGAACTTCGTAAGTTATGCAATTAGTAACACAGAAGAGAAATCTGATATTTTCTGAAACATAGGAACTTGATTAGATTACACAATCAAAAATTTCCATTAATTTTATTTGTCTTGCACAGCCACAGAGTTCGTTATATGCAAATTGCAAGATAATCAAAGTTTCGTATGACAATATCCCAGCGTAGCACAGAGCATAAGTATTCAGAGTTAGAGAAAAGTAACAGTGAGAAAAAGAGGTAGATAGAGCGCACTAAGGAAAAGCGGAAGAATAGTGACACTCAGCTCGAGAACGGGGCACCAATCGCCACTTGGTGTGTCCAAAACAGATTAATGGACTCTCTACCCCAAATTTATGCCTTGAAAATTTTAATATTGGAAATGTGGTGAATGCCTTTCGACTTGTGCGTCTTTAAAGTTTCTACCTCAACGACGTTGTCGTGGATGATACGTTTGATTCGATACGGACCATTGTATAGTAAGAAGAATTTGTGAATCATAGATCTTCCCTTGTGGGATAAGTGGTGGGATCTAATTAATACCCAGATAAAAACTGTACGCGTGTTTTGGAATGTTGAACCTTTCGTTAAATCAGACAATAAATTGTTCATTAACACAGCTATTTGGTTTAATTATGGCCCTGATATTAATGTACAAGAAACAGTGCATTAAACTGATTATGTGCGCAACGGATATTTTAACAAAACAACTGTGACATATAACCTTTTGAAACAGACACTGACTATACTCAAAAATTTTGACTGCGAGAAAGATATAAGAAAAACCACAAATCACTTTCTTAATGCTTGACTGTGAGAATTTATGTCGATCAGTTATTATTGAAATCCAAATCAACTATTATCTTACTATCGCACCAATAATGAAATATGTTCAATAATGTTATTCAAATCAACACTCCACTAAATCAAGTAATTATCAAATGAAGGAAGTGGGTTAATTTTCTAACTACGTAAATGAAATATGAAACAGGGTTAAGTTACTTATTATTGATAAACAGCATTACATTACCTACATAGTACAACTTCTGACTTGCTGGCAAAGCAGCCTCTGCTCTACATCGGAGCCATACACACAACCCAACCGCTCTCTAAGCGAGCTGAACCACTAGTGCTACTCTCTCTCAGTGCGAGCTACAATGCTATGCAATACATGATCTTTGCCAGAGATGAAACTTTACACATATCGATACATACAGTAGAAGCGATATTATACATTTTCTTGCAAGCAAGTTACTCGATACAAAACAGGAGGCACAATATTAGACATTTTCTTATAAAAATAATTTTTTATGGACACGTTTCATCACCCCCCTCCTACCTATTAAAATTTTGTAGGGTGGGTGATGCCAATGGCATTGCCTAGCCAGCAAAATTACTGAATTTCAAGTCCAAAAATCCATTAATGACATCCAAAATATAACAAGATCAAAACAACAGATGGAGTACATAGAAAATTTAAAAAAAATTTGACAGTCATAAATACATGCCATTTTACAGAACAGTACCATCAAAAGTCATGCATGGAGAGGTACAGGGTGTGACAGGCATAAGCAAATGTCAAAATTTACAGAACATCAGCAATAAGTGGAATATATGACAATTATACATAATGGTAAACATAAATATATATATAGAATTTCAGAAAACATAGTTTGACAAATGATATAGTGGAGAAAATGAGATAGCTAGAAGTAATACACAAATGGAAAAAAATATACAATAATAAACATGAACATATACAAAGTTTTACAAAAGATATTTTAACTAATGTCATCATTCTTTAAAGAAAATGTGGTAATTACAAGTAGTACACACAGTAGTGTAAGTTCCATGGGTTTACATTTTGTACAAGAGATCAGTATTTTGGGAACATAAAATGAACATTTGTATCTTGTGCACAATGTAGTCTATGTAAATTTTTAGTGCACTTAGTATAAGATAAAGTGTCAGTTTTGTATTCTGTGATGCATTTAAAATGCTATACTTTCATGGATGCTAGAACATACATGTAAAATTTTTGACTACATAGGCTTCTGATCATGTACAAAATAATGTTACTGCTTCAGCACAATAGGATTTCAATATAACGTTTGTCAATCGAATAGGCACAATGACATTTCAGACTAAGTATATGTATCTATCAAGAGCACAATTTTATTTTGGTCACTGACTGTGAAAGAACCATGAAATATACCTAAACACTGGTAATGAACCTGTGGACAACGTTTGCAATGGGAGGCACTGAATAGTATATGCACACGAATAGCACATTAGCTCCTAACATTCATTTTAGGTCTGCACACGAACACAAAACACTGTAAGATTACACCACACTGTAGGCGGGCTGGCTGGTTGCATTGAAGTGGAAGTCATGGGGAAAAGGTTCTGATGTATTCCTCCATGCAATTCGACAACCAAGTGTGCTCCAACCAACAGAGCTATTAGCAGACTGCATCAGCATAGCCAAAATTAGAGCAAACTGGTGGTGGGTGGCCAAGGCTGCAATGGACAGTACTGTGTGGCCAAACATCATCCAACAAACATCTTCATTAAAAGGCCCAAAATCAGTGGTGTATAGTAACTCGTCCATTGTTCTGTGTGCATTCTGGAATCTCGTGTGCGAAATCGCCACTTCCCATGCGTGTCCAAAGTACATGAAATAAAGCATTTTACACACAAATTAGTAACATAGTCATGATATTTCAGTTTAGACTGAAAGAAAAGTCATTGATTAGAACATATCTACAGAAATATTTTCCCACAAATTCAAGTGGTACAAATGGGGTCATGGTATTAAACCATATTTTTACATTACAAGTAGTGTCTAGAAGACGGATACATTTGAATACTAATGAGTAATTTAATTCTTATTTTAGAGTATCTACAACATTAGTGTCATTTCATATAAGCACAAGGCTTTACATACTATGTACATATTGCTTTACAAACACATAATCGTATGAAATACATTGAGGGTGCTTGTCATGATTGGCATTCCAATTACCATTAGTTCATATGTCTTTAAATTAATATATATCACTATGGTGGTGATTACATTACCACAAATTATAACACTTAAATTACATAAGTTGCCATGGCCAGGCTTTTGTCTCAACTGAGCTACATATTTCATTGCCTTAAGGTATAACACATCAGGGTAGTTTCGTGAGAATATCAAAAGAGGTTCAAGTCATCACGTCATGTCTGTGTCTGTCTGAGTCAACAGTAGGGTCAAACAAAACAATTAGTGCAAATTTTGGCACAGTACTAGATGTACATCACAGTAAATCATCCAATAACATAAACACAGACGTAATATTCGTTAGGCATAGCTGCAGATTTTCATCAACGAGATCATCAATAAAATTTGGAAGATAGTAGTAAGCAAAAGCAAAATATTTCTGTGCATTATCTTTCTAGACTTAACTAGGCGCAATTTATGGCATAGCTGCAAGTTTGCAAGATAGATGGCTGTGTGCAACGTATAAGCATAACCATACATTGTCATTGAGCTTCATTATAAAATTAATTAGCATAGTGGTAGGGCTTAGGTATATAATTAGTGAGCATAGCGGTAAGCTTTGATTACAAGAGCAATACGCATAGCTGCAAGCGTAATTAGAAATATTCATTACACATAATTACAAATAATTACAGATCATCAGAAGGATATGAATCTCACCAATCACACATGCCATTGAAGGCACAATGCATCAACATACAAAATGGTGCACATAAGCACAAAGAGAAAACACAAAAGGGCAGTGCGAGTAAGCACATAAGAAAAGAACAGAACATAGCATCATTAGCAACATAGCGATTCTCCTCATAATTGCTTCATAATCATTGTATAATCTCGTCATCATTAGCAACATAGCGATTCTCCTCATAATTGCTTCATAATCATTGTATAATCTCGTCCACATAATTACATTTATCAAACATCTTTGACTGTTACCAATACCTTCCTTACCATCATTTATCCATAAACAATAATGCATTTTAAAGACCACCATGACATATTGTGTATTGCCTTACTCATCATCCTCCATAATGTTCTTGGCTTACCAAATGCTCATGTCAACTCAAAATCTTCTTCACTCGCTCAGAACTTCGTAAGTTATGCAATTAGTAACACAGAAGAGAAATCTGATATTTTCTGAAACATAGGAACTTGATTAGATTACACAATCAAAAATTTCCATTAATTTTATTTGTCTTGCACAGCCACAGAGTTCGTTATATGCAAATTGCAAGATAATCAAAGTTTCGTATGACAATATCCCAGCGTAGCACAGAGCATAAGTATTCAGAGTTAGAGAAAAGTAACAGTGAGAAAAAGAGGTAGATAGAGCGCACTAAGGAAAAGCGGAAGAATAGTGACACTCAGCTCGAGAACGGGGCACCAATCGCCACTTGGTGTGTCCAAAACAGATTAATGGACTCTCTACCCCAAATTTATGCCTTGAAAATTTTAATATTGGAAATGTGGTGAATGCCTTTCGACTTGTGCGTCTTTAAAGTTTCTACCTCAACGACGTTGTCGTGGATGATACGTTTGATTCGATACGGACCATTGTATAGTAAGAAGAATTTGTGAATCATAGATCTTCCCTTGTGGGATAAGTGGTGGGATCTAATTAATACCCAGATAAAAACTGTACGCGTGTTTTGGAATGTTGAACCTTTCGTTAAATCAGACAATAAATTGTTCATTAACACAGCTATTTGGTTTAATTATGGCCCTGATATTAATGTACAAGAAACAGTGCATTAAACTGATTATGTGCGCAACGGATATTTTAACAAAACAACTGTGACATATAACCTTTTGAAACAGACACTGACTATACTCAAAAATTTTGACTGCGAGAAAGATATAAGAAAAACCACAAATCACTTTCTTAATGCTTGACTGTGAGAATTTATGTCGATCAGTTATTATTGAAATCCAAATCAACTATTATCTTACTATCGCACCAATAATGAAATATGTTCAATAATGTTATTCAAATCAACACTCCACTAAATCAAGTAATTATCAAATGAAGGAAGTGGGTTAATTTTCTAACTACGTAAATGAAATATGAAACAGGGTTAAGTTACTTATTATTGATAAACAGCATTACATTACCTACATAGTACAACTTCTGACTTGCTGGCAAAGCAGCCTCTGCTCTACATCGGAGCCATACACACAACCCAACCGCTCTCTAAGCGAGCTGAACCACTAGTGCTACTCTCTCTCAGTGCGAGCTACAATGCTATGCAATACATGATCTTTGCCAGAGATGAAACTTTACACATATCGATACATACAGTAGAAGCGATATTATACATTTTCTTGCAAGCAAGTTACTCGATACAAAACAGGAGGCACAATATTAGACATTTTCTTATAAAAATAATTTTTTATGGACACGTTTCAAGATTCCAGTGCACGATAGAAAAAAACTATTGTTCCATTTAAAAAATTATATCTTTGTGGTGTAACTCTGTCGAAAACTATACAATAAACTATGTTCATAGCTCCGCAGAAAGTGTAACATTTCTTGTGTTGACCTACCGCATTAAAATTTCCCGTTACCAATTATTTTATAAGTTACAGAGGCAAACACACTTAGTGAAACACCCTATATTCCCTTTGCAGGTACCAGTACGGTCGAAAGTGAGACATATGCAGATGAAAGGACAAGGTGTTAACTACAAGTGTGAACAATGAATAGCACTGAAATACCGTATTGCAGTAGTATAGAGGGATATATGTGGCATTCACGATACAAAATAATAACACAATAGACATAAAGTTGACATGAGAATCCTGGGCCTTTAGTCCCTCAAAGTAGTCCCCTGCTAGTGTCACCCCCACGATATGGGAGGCGCTGAATACCGTCGGCCTCAGCAATTACTATACAGGTGACACGATTCAGACGTGGCAAATGCAAATGCCTCCTTAGTACAAGCGAGCAGCCCCTAATGGCAAGCCTTTCAATTTTATTACCTTATGACAAGCTTCATCGCTTATTTATAATTTTATTATGTGACTTGTGAGTACTGATTCAGTGCTACACATCAAACTCTTACATTTTATTCTTAAAAAACCGTGTCTCCTTTGAAAATATATTGTAATTTATGTTAAAAGAATTTTTAAAAATAAATTCTTATGGATGCATTCCTAATAATTATAATACGTAAGCACTTTAACGGTCAATTATCTTCCACTCCTTACCGTATTCAGGAAGTAAGCACTATACTTGCTCTTATCATCTGCACAAAATACACCCCTATTATAGGCAATAAGACTTAACAGAAGCTCTTATACATACAGCTATTACACTTGCGAAAATGTCTGGAAACATGAAGGATACAAAAACAGTTTCGAATTAGGAGTCTTTCATTCATGCCTTACAGCTTTATATGTTCTCATCATATATATGCCCATGTTACTAGTTACCTGGAGTCTATGACTTTATGCACATTACGTTCCTTTATTCCAATTGGTGGCTATAACAGGCTTCCACTGCATCAATGTATCAACGGCCAGAGCATTTGATTTTTAACCTTAGTATTTTCCATACATTATTTGCAGATATGTAGTGCTACATAAGTTATTTCACAATGTAGAAACTTCACAGGCGACAAAGCAGTAAACAGGAGAAACGTCACTTCACAAGGATACGACCTATTTTTTGTTGCTTCCGAAACCTCTTACACACCTAAAAGGAAGAGCGTTCGTCACGTGGTTCTTTAAGTCGATAATAATAGGCAAATAATTACATATATGACATTGTCCATACCATGTCCTTTCCCTGTCCAGCTATCACTTTGTCCCCAGGGGAAAATGTTTGCCTTTTAACAAAGTCATTCTGGCTGCCCAACTCTGTGGAGCTTTATGAGGAACTTCTGGAATTGCCGCTGCACATGGTACACGGAATTTACGTCGACGGAGTTGGAGTGTTTCTTTTAACCGATAACCATAAAAAGTTTTTACTCTTCTCTCCAGCAATCGAGATAGGACGTGCCTTGTTGGATTTTATGGGTCATAACATCGCTGTGGCATTTCTTGTTCAGTGAATTTTACAAGAGCTTCGATCGATCATATCTTACTTTTTTATGGTAAAGTTATGTATCTCGGTGCACCTACACAGAGCAGTTTTGGTATGGACGATGCTATTTGTGGCGTCGAAATTTCAGTAGCTGCATTTCAGCGGAAAAGACATTTCGTGAATACCGCGTCGAACGGTAACTTGTAGCCGTCTTGGCGTTAGTGGTTAATAATGTCAATGCATTCAGAAATCATCAACACCGATGATTCAGTAAATACTGAAAACCATACGTGATAGCTATCTCAATATGATGACGCAGTGGGTGACGCTATAGTACCAGTTGTTCAGCTAAAACAAAACATATTAGGTTTTTTTGGGTTTTGTTGAACTGCGATGTGAGAGTGGATTACACTCAAAAACATAAAATTTTCAATAAAGCAATTCTCGTGACGATTTCCTTCTACCACAAAAAGCCGTGAGCTCTCATGTAAAGCCAAAACTGTTGTTTTGGTTGGAATATATGAAAGTAACTATTGAAAAGATTGCCATAAATAATTGTCTAATTAGTTACCGAGCGATAATTGTAGCGACCTTAACATATCATACAACTTTATTTCTATAATTAATATAATGACTTGGCAATCTCACTGCAACGTAGTGACAGGTGAATAAATATGACGACTTGGCAGTTGCAGACTCCGATACTAACAAATTTGACTTAATGAAATGTAATCCGCCCAGACTTCCAACTGTCGAAATTCGCTTGTACACCTGTCTGCATGGGAACACTGAAGAACCGATGCCAATCAGTGCACTCTTTGGAATGATCTACCAGTAGAAAATAGACTAGTCTTATTTCATTGTGTTGCGGTGTGATTAACAATCACTGTATTATATAAAGAAAGATGTATAATATTGTTATGGTACATATAAATATCGAGTAGCTTACTAATTAGATATCAAGTTATGAGAGAGTTGGTTAATAGATGCTTTCATATATTCTAACTAAATCGGGTGCAAAGAAACCATGGCGGGACATAACTAAATGTAAAAATTCATCTGTGGAATTTGTCGGACTGTGGGAAAGATCCCACTGCAAATATTCTGGTAATCGCTATTAGAGTGTCGCAACACTCCCAGTGGACTATTTACATGCATCAGCTTTTAATGCACAAAAGTTTCACGGATCGATCAAATTGTGAGTTTAAAACATGATCCATTTAAGAAATCATTTTGAGGTGCGTTTGCTTCACTTCAATCCAGAATATGTTCAGGAGATTTCAAACATTACATAAGTGTTCAAAGAATGACCTATTACATTTGCTCACTACTGCGCATCACCCACTAAGTGCCTTTTCGCAAATTTAAGTTTAGCTTCCTACACATTTCTCAGGACAAAAGAAAAAAAAAACTATCCACTTGCAGCAAGACTATTCAAAGATAATTTGCAAAATTGTTGGCTGTTTCTGTAATAATACATTGAACAATTATCACTGCAATACCCTGATTGCTGCTGTAGAATTTAATTCAGTCCATAAATGTTGAATCCGAAGTGGCTCATACAGAACAAGTTCATGGTGTGGGTTCTCGAAATCATGTCCTACATCATGAACCTTGAGCAACGTATGCGAGTTCTGGGCACCTTTGTGCTCAGAAATCAAATACTCCCAAATTCACCGGTTAGTCCATGAACTTTGGGCAAGTACGGGTAGTAACCCACTTCCTAAGTACATCGATCTGATACTGGAAACAATCAGTGGAAAATACATCCCACCTCTAACTGACGGACTAGTTACTCCTCAAAATGGTCAACGATCTGGAATCAGTAGGGAGCTTCACTTGGTGGACCTTAGAGCTGTCAGAGGCTGGGATTAGGCATTTTAGCTGTTACTGACGTTCGATTAAGGGGACAGAAAGAAGACAAAGTCGAAGAATACAATACCTACCCGTCAGGAGTCAAATCAGGAAATGCACAATGGAAGAAAGCAACTAAACTCAGGTATGTATACAAAAGACTGATGTGAGTAGATTTCAATACTGAATGTAGTCATTTACAGTCTCTATGAACACTAGTGTGTAAAGGCGGAAAAAGACGACAACTGGATTGTATGACAAAGTCAGCGTGTGAAAAAAAAAAAAAAAAAAAAAAAAAAAAAAAAAAAAAAAAAAAAAAAAGGACGTTGGATAAATGCCTCCATATTTGTACTCAGGCAGAGGGAGACAGGTTCGTTAAAGAAAGAAACAAATCCAAACAGTTAGTTTCAGCTTCCAAATGGAAATCACGATAAGACTTTGGAAATAGGTTGGAAACTTTGGGTTAATCCGCAGTTAAGTCCCATAAGCTCTACAAACACTTGAACATTTTTTAAGCTGCTAGTGAATCCTATGGATGCCTTGGGCAGATGGAAGGAATATTTTGAACAGCTACTAAAAGTAGGTGAAATATCTGTGATATTTATGAATTTCAGGTACAACAGGATAGTAATTATGATGGAAACAGGAGCACATTTGAGGAAGTGAATAGAATGAACAACAGGCAGTAGTGCATTAAAGCGATGGGAAAGATGAAATTAAGTCCTCATCGAATATAGGGGTATCTCAGTTCTCAAATGGTTACACAGGATAATTGAAATGACGTGGTAATGGCCACAGGTTCCATCAGATTGGACGAAAACAATAATGTCTAATTTTCAGGCACGGAAACCAGATTGTAACAACTACAGTGGTGTCTCTTTAGTTAGCGTTGAATGTAAAATATTCTTACGTATGTTAAACGAAGAGTGCCGTTATTAGTTTAAAAAAGTTGGACATAAATCAGTGTGGATTTAGGCCTCACAGACTGATATGACCATTTTCTTAGCTTACTATTGATAAAGGAGAAGTATTACTGGAGTAACAGGGAATTGTATCAATGCTTTATAGATTTACAAAAGTCTTATGACAGTGTTCATAGTAGGAAGCTATTGTCAGTTCCACAAAGATTACGCAACTGGAGGCAAATATCTGGAGGCCGTTAAAGGTCTTTACGTAGCTCGTTAGCTAACAACCAGAATTGACGATGAATTGAGTTCATAGTTCAAGGTAGTTTCATGAAAAGACAAGGCTGTACATGTCACCACTATTGTTCGTACTATTTGTGGATCATTTGCTGAATACAGTATCAATGCTTTATAGATTTACAAAAGTCTTATGACAGTGTTCATAGTAGGAAGCTATTGTCAGTTCCACAAAGATTACGCAACTGGAGGCAAATATCTGGAGGCCGTTAAAGGTCTTTACGTAGCTCGTTAGCTAACAACCAGAGTTGACGATGAATTGAGTTCATAGTTCAAGGTAGTTTCATGAAAAGACAAGGCTGTACATGTCACCACTATTGTTCGTACTATTTGTGGATCATTTGCTGAATACAGTAGACTGGCAGGGTGAGATTAAAACAGGAGAAAACAAAACAAGCAGTCTCATACATGCATACGACTAGGAAGTGATGACAGATTCGAATGAAAGGTGGGATATAATATTTCAGAGTTAGATTAGAGATATATGAGATATATTAAGGAAATTGGCGACCACAAAACGAAAGTATTTTCTTTGGGAAAGAGATTGAAATAGATTGAGTGCCAAATAAGAGTCCGTTATGTAGATTGCTAAAAGAGTTTTGTTGAAACTATTTCAATTCATAACCAGTTTAGCAGACTTTGTTACAATCGTCACATGTTGCCTAATAATTATGTGCACATGACATAAATAGATGGACCTTCTTACAGTTAAACAAAAGGAGCACATTCTTCAAATAAATATAGCCTCTAGTCTTCACCGGGCGCCGTGGCTCAGCGAGCCCGGTCAGGGGGCTAAACGTCCTCGGCAATAAAAAAGCTAAGCCAAATATTCAACAAACAACCAAAAATTAACTGAACCGACGACCGTAAAGCATAGAGCTACCTGAAGAACAAAAATAAATAAATAAAAAAGTGGTAGCATCGAAGATCGTTGAGATTGCGGTCCCCAGTACAAATTTCGCCATGGGCAGAAAACATATTTATTTACTGTTTCTAGAATATTCTACATGTGTCATATGTTAGATGTACTTGTAAGTTCCAGAAAAGTGTTTCTATTTATAAATAGTGGAGCACTGCAAGCAGGGGGCAGTCTGTGGTGAGGGTACGCTTGTGTTACCAATAAACGTATTCTAAATTCAAAATGTTGTGATCTATTAGCGAGCAGCGTTCGAATTCCGGAACACCTGCTGTATTCAACGTGACACTTTTTGCTCGAGGCGCCGGGTATCCTGTAATACATCTGCATCATCGTGGCTCCGATTAGGCAGCCTAAGAGCCATCGCCTACACGGACAAGTACCGGAATACAATGGGTACACTGACTACCTCCGTCCGCCGGTCCGTGTGATGAATAGACCCATGGATACGAATATAGCGATTAGCCTGCTCCACATCAGACACCCATCGATGTTTGCTGGAGATGCTCGACAAGACCCAAACAAATGGCTGAAAGGATTCGACCGAGTCGCCAAGTATATAGGTGTGACCCTAGTGCTTGGCAAACGTATATTTCTACCTGGATGGGACTGCCCAGCAGTGGTTTGCGAATAACGAGAACAAGCTCGATAGCTGGGAAAAATTCCAGACAGATCTTAATAAAACGTTTGGAGACCACCGGCATCATGTACATTGATTAAAAGAGCAATTGAAGAACAGGGCCCAACTTCATGGTGAGTCAACGCAGTCGTATATACAGAGTATCTTGAATGACAGCAACCAGTCGCCTTTTATCCAAAATGTTTTAATTGCGTTTTTCCCATAACCAGTTTCGATATGCCTAGCATATCATCATCAGATGTTGAAGATGCATAATTTCGGTATAGTCACTACCGATTTTGGTAGATACCTGATTAGATAAAAAATTATGACAGGGTATTGAATAGGTGGTTCCATGAACACTGACTAAAATGACCTACGTTGTTTCCTATGAAATCTCTCGCCTTTTTATGGTGGAAGGAATTCTTCGCGAGACTTGCATTTTTGTAGATTTTATGTTTCTGATGGTATCTCCATTTCCATCTGACTGTTCAGTAGAGAACCTTGTAAGAATTTTACGTAAATCGCTCGAGAACTTTTCGAGATTTGTTGCACGCACAGATGAACGTTTATTATAGTGTCATCCGAGGGCTGTTGTTTTATGTGGTCTTCAGTCCGTAGACTGGTTTGATGAAGTTCTCCACGCTGCCCTGCCCTGCGTACCGTAAGATTTTTTGGTCTCCCTCTACGATTTTACTCCACACACTTCCATCTAATTATAAATTCATAGTTCGTTGATGTCTCAGGATGTTTCTCATCAGTCTATCCCTTCGCTTAGGCAAGATATGCCAGAAATTTCTTTTCTCCCCCACTTATTCTACTCAGTAACTGCTCTTTAGTTGCGTGATCTACCCATTTAACCTTCAGCATTCGTTTGTAGTACCACATTTTATAAGCTTCTACCATCTTATCGTCTACATTTTAATCCCGTGCAATACTACACTCGAGGCAGTGCTTACAAAAAAGAACATTTAATTTAATATTGGATATCAACAAATTTAGCTTCTTCAGAAATTCTCTCCTTCCAATAGCCATTCTGAATTTTATATTTTCTTTACTCCTGTCTTCAAATGTTACTTTGATACCCAAATAACAAAACGCATCCACGAATTTTGTCATAATAGGTATTGTATAAGCTAATTACTTCAGCATTGCCTGATTTTCTTACACTACATACCATTACCATTGTTTTACCGTTGTTAATTTTCTTCTGATACACTACTTTCAAGGGCTGTTAAACTTACATTTCTCCAAAAATGAGTTTTGTAAGAAGTATGTGCTAAGATGCACATGTAAACTTTCAAAGACCTGTTTCTTGAAAATATAGTACATTATCACACATTTATGGTAACTTGATGATGATTCCATCAATTTGGGAATAAATACTACGATTTTGTTGCGTTCCATTACGTAAGGTACGGTCCTCCCCCATGCGCTATTCAAAATTTTGTGTATACTGTTAACTTCTTCTCGGGTGAAGCATACAAAATTTCATGAAGATCGTAGCAAATCTATGAATTTTTTCAAAGTTACTGAGTGAAATACTGTGCGCCGAGGAAACAATCGGAGTGTAATATGTGTATAAAGTAATCAAGATCGTGTAATAAATGAGAAATAAAATTATTTTCCAGTATGTTTTCATGGAATATTTTATTAATTAAATCATTTATAGTGATAATAATTCTTTTTATTTATTTGCTATCGACATACCTGTAAAATAATAATGCTTATTTCACTCTCCTGTAAAACAGAATTTTTCGACATACGACGTTGCTGTTCAACACCATCGATATACTCAGCGGGTGATTATTTGGATCAATGAGAAAGGTTTTAAATTACGTGTAACTAATTTTTCACCGTTTCTGGTTTTGGCGCTTATCAAATACTTCTAGTTAAGTACAAATACTGGGGTAGGGAAGTAACAATTTTTATTACTTTGTAATCCGTAACGTCTGCAATACCTAAATGAGAACCGATAAAGCTTTTCCTTTTTCGCCCATCGACAGCAGAGTGTGACCTCGTAACGCAGCGCCATTTGTCTTCCCACGAACAGGCTGTGGGGGAAGCTTTTATGACAGGGAGATCACCGGCCCGATTGGCAGGGCTCACGCAAGCTGCATAAAATTACCCATTACCCCCACGTCATTGCTTGCATCTCTCCATTTGCAAATTGCACGCAAAGCAGTAACTTGTATCGCACTTTTCTCGCGAGAACGAAATAAAGTTACTAATTCACTAATGTCTCGTGACGGTAAAGCGTTGGAGAAACAATTGCGTGTTACTGTTACATCTCAAGTGCTCAAAAGGGGAACTAAGCAACTAATCGTGTTGTAGTGTTGTATTAAAAACCACTATTACAATGACAATAGTACAATACTTGTAATAGAGGTTCATCAACTAGACTTGGCAGCGATACACGCGATCTTTCGAAGGTGAATCTATACTTGTCGCTCTTGAATCCGTTCTCCTTTCAAAGTAAACCTCTGCCTTGTTTTTGTCTCACCTTTTTATGAGTTGCGAGTCCGCTGTTTCTTCTAGACCTACAATAAACATCTAAGTGTGAGCAATTAAGGCCTGTCTTTCTTTAAATAACCCATAATTAGTCTTAACAGCTTTACTGAGTTTCATTCTTGATTACTTTCCTTTTTCCTGATCAATTATATAAATAATTTTTCTCAGTATTGTAATTCTTACCTTAGCACGGGGTTTGCGAGCCTTTACGTTTTATTAATCCCCATTGTCTAATTTCACAGTTCGTTTAATTTGTCTAGTAAAAGAACCAACCTGCAGTCGGATAAACAGTTTTTCAAACCCCGGCAATTCATATATATTTCGTATCATGACTAAATTTCTGCACATTCCTCCACATTTTATTACGTAATGCTTAACATGCCTAAACATTTATATACGGTAAGAATTTACCGTGAATCATCTATCAAAAGTACCGCTATTTTTCAGCTAATAGACCAGCATGTGAGCCGCTATGCTGTTTTGAGGTAACTTGTTATCGGTTGTCTTGACTGGTACATCCGCCACTTAATTCACTTCTTATTGCCCACTTTAGGTTACGGTAGTAAAATTAAACATGGGCCTTTGCGATCGCCTTTTGACAGCTCGAAATTTAAATGAAAATAACACCTTAACGGTCCATCTGACACGGAAACTGAATAAATGAATTTGTAGAGGAGAAATTTCTCTATTACTTTGCTGTCTTATGGTCTTTTTTTTTTCATATATCGCATCGCTTCAGAAATATTTGCAAAAATAACGGCGACTTTGGGATGTCTGTCTGTCTGTAAGTCCGTAACGTGTTCCCACTTTTTAAGTCGGACTTTCAACCGAACAGCACCAAATTTTACAGACATAATTGAAGGCCATCATAGACCAGAACCTCCCTTTTTCAAATTTTTCGGACAAAAATACGTTACTAACACTAACAAAAATCCATTTGTAGCATAATTCTCATTGCAAATGAACCGTTCATCTGACACGAAAATTGAATAACCGAATTTGTAGAGGAGGAAATTCTCTGCAACTTTGTTCCCTTATGTTTTTTGCATATCTCGTATCGTTTGAGAGATATTTGCAAAAATAACGGCGATTTGACACCGTCCATTGATTTTACGAAAACCGCCGTTCGGAGATGTCATGCGATATTCAACGCCCAGAAGTCTCTCTGGCATCTGCCATCTTGCGTTGCGTATTTGACGATTTCTTGTTATAACTTACATGTTGTCACTGAAGAATTAACAAAAACACATCGCTTTTCGTACGATAAATGATAATC
Source organism: Locusta migratoria (assembly GCA_026315105.1). Lineage (NCBI taxonomy): Eukaryota > Metazoa > Arthropoda > Insecta > Orthoptera > Acrididae > Locusta > Locusta migratoria. Next base: position 108,329,470 of record CM048749.1, on the reverse strand, counting down.
TAGTGTCTAAAATGCCATATTAGCATCAGTTAACAATTGCCATCAGTAGTACGAGATTAAAGAACGAATTTTGTGATTGTTCGCGGTAATACAAATGGCAGAAATAAAAATTAATACATCTTCTCTGCACCTACATCTACATACTACTCCGAAGTCCACTCCACGTGGTGGACGGTACCTGTACCCCTTCTCAGAGTCTTAAGATTCACTCACGATTTAATGATGAGACTGTGAATATAGAACACTTGAGATGATTGCGTTTCAGATCAGTACCTCAAGCGGTACTCAGTTCAAAATGTTCACATGTTTGTAATTCTATCGGAGCAAACTGCGTGGTCATCAGTTCGTAGCTTACAAACAAACCTAGGTAAACTAACCTAAGGACAAACACATACACACCCATGCGCCAGGGAGGACTCTAACCTCCACGGCGATCAACCGCGCGCTCCGCAGCGAGACGCTTTAGACCGCTCGGCTACTCCACCGCGGCGGTATTCAGTATCCATGCCTTAACACACATAGTAGTATGTAGTGTTGCCTACTAGGGCGGCAATGCAGGGCCTGATTGTGGCATTCATTCATTCATACGGATGGCAAATGTCTCTCTGAATGCACCGTTCCATACATGCTCGTCCTGTTAACATACTTCTAGAAAAGTTGTTGCTTCTCGAGTCATACGTGTCACTTTCGTGCGGAGATCCTGCTGACCAGGAAAGTTGCAGCACGTATATCAGAGCACGTTCTGTTTCACGCCTTGGAGCATCACGTAACTTTGCTGCAGCAAGGAAAGAACCTGTTTTACAGCATTCTGCATCTTACCGAATGCTGATCAGCGCTCCCTTCACAAACAACGAAGCTATATGAGTGTTAAAGGTAATTGCACACCATATGATAAAACCTGGACTTGGGACGGTGTATTTTGGACGAAAACAAACTATGAAACCACACGAGGTCCACGCCGTACACACAAACTGCGAGCAGGCAGAATCTACTTTTGTCGCTCATCACAGTAGAACACCTTGTGCCATTCCAAGCAATCTTCTGACGGCACCATTCGAGCCGTTCCAACACTACATAAAGGCCGCGGCGCTCTCGTCTGACGTCACGCAGTGTAGGCACCTTTCGCGTATATAACTGGCTGCACGCTACAGCATAGTGGGCCGTGCCCCAGTGGCCACCCAGTCAGCTATGCGAACGATGACTCGTGTACGTCACACGAGAGCGCCATGGCCTTCTCTCTAGGTGGTGTTGGCCATGCACGACGATGCTGTGGCGTGACCGGAAGACGAACTAGTGGTGTGCGTACCCACAGTCCCACTGCTAGTAATCGGTGGGCCGCAGTTCGTGTTGAGGCTTCCGGGGCTCACTGTTACCTGATATGATAGGTGTAAGATCTCACTGCTGCCCATACAATGCGAAGATCCTGATTGACGACTGCAGCGTGGACGTCCTGAATCTTGTTTACGGGTGTAACGATGTTTACGTTACCATTGGAATCAGGATCATTGCACAACCAACTCTCCACTTCCAATTTGTATAGCCATTATCCGAAAGGATTATACCGCCACAACTTGATGCATTTCAATGTGGCTTATTTGGCTGTAGAAAGCACGAGTTCGTCTCCGTGGCACTGGACTTGTTTGTTTGCCTGTTTGCTTCACACGGAATAACGGCTGCAAAAACTCTCCATTAAAGGGCACACGGATGGAGCCTTGGCAGCTCTGTCGCCATGCTCTCTGTTGGCGGACGACTTTGAAACCATTCTCGGTACATCTGCTATCCCCCAGGTGGCGTCTGCCGTCATCGGATCAATATCGACGTCTTCTTTCCAGGTGTACTATTATTTTTCCGTCAGTGTAGTTACATTGGACTACTGTACGTGTTGGTACAGTCTATATACTTCTTTCTGCAAATAAATCTTTTTTTTCTTCATAATTATCAGTTCATCAGCATACAATCCTATTGTCATTCATAACTGTGTTCCATCTTTCCGCTGCATAACTGGGTAGTGAAAATCAAAGTAAGTAGTTAATACCTGCACAATATATCGTGCAGTTCAGCATCTTATTTTGGACTGTGTCTAAATATATAAATATTCTCGCTTTCGAGTCGTTTCCGAAGAATATTCTTTAAACGTTTATTCATATTTAGAAGCAGAATTCGGGCTCTTTATCACATTGCTACTGTCTAGTCGTTATTCCTCCTTCCCTCTGTCTTCGTTCCCATTCTACCACATCCTAGTCTCCCATGATTACTGCGTTGCCATGTCCCTTTACGTACTGATTTACCTCTTAAATATTCTCACTCCTCAGTCTATTTATTCCTCTTCCACTTGTGTAACCGTTTCGCTGAACAGTTGTTGGCTGTGTTAGTCCTAAAACAATTATGTTAATGCGCCATTAACAGTAAGTCACACTTTGACGTATCTAAATCCCACTTCCATTCGATCATTATCTGCATATTGTCATCTGGCCAAAAATTATTTTCATCAAACCATTTCACTTCACTGCCGGTCATTATAAAGGAATTGCCCCATTCATTTCACTCACAATATTTTCGAGCTGCCACACTAAGTCATACCTTCAGGAGTTAAGCGCCCTACTCGCAATATTCGTGGTCGCGACCTCTTAGGCAGCCCCTTCTAGATATTTGAATTTATAGGGGACTAATCTGGAATAGTTTCCCAATGGATAATTTATATATATGAGGTTTGTACGGCTGCCGCCGCCTCTCGCGTCCCAATTTCTTTATGGCAATGGCTTTTCTTTTGGTATGCCGCTATAAATCTATATGTAGTCATCTATTTATTCTGTGCCATGTCCTTTCACATTGGTTTCTGTTAGGCCCACTATGTCAACGTCAAGGCATTTTATTTCTTTAAAAACTTCACGCTTCTTTGTGGAAATTCCTTGTATATTTCAACTCTCATTATCCTTTTTCGTGCCTGTTATCGTCTGATGACCGAAGTAAAGAAGATATAAAATGCAGAATGGCTATGGAAAGATAAACGTTTCTGAAGAGGCGAAATTTGTCTCCATCCAATATTAATTTAAATATATATATGTGGCATCTGTTCCGAAAGAACAGACCTCACTTCTGATCCTGCAGCTGTTATTCTTTCATATTCACAGAATATATGACATCAACTGCGAATGGGCAAAACTGAAAATGTGTACCCAGCCGGGATTCGAACCCGGGTCTCCCGCTTTCGCGGCAGTTGCGCTGACCTCTGCACCACTACGGACACAGTGATCACCTCGCCTGCAAGGACTACCTAATCACGCCTCCCGTCAGATACAAATTCCCAGCCTTACCCTGCCCACAGTACTCAAACTCGTAGTCATTATATACCAATTCCCGTAAGAGTAAGGCCTCCAAACTTGCCCACCCCTCCGCACTAACGAAAGGATCATTGTGCGTCAGCGGCATATTACATATATACATGTGGCGTCTGTTACGAAAGAACAGACGTCACTTCTGATCCTGCAGCTGTTATTCTTTCATATACACAGACCATATGACATCAACTGCAAATGAGCAAAGCTGAAAATGTGTACCCAGCCGGGATTCGAACTAAACGGTTACATAATCTATATAACTGGACACATATCTCTGTATAATCTTTGTACTCGAAATACAGTAGCTTGTGAGAAGTGGATAATCTGCAGTATTAAGTTGTTTGAAGGTGGTCTAAGAAGCCGTAAGCTAGTTTACAACAAAATATATATTATTGTATAACAAACATACAGAATATCACAGGTATTTAATATGTCTATGATCCATTAAGAACAGACAGATGAATCATTAAATACGAAAAATGTATATTAAATCTAATTGATTCCTTATTGGAAGTGGTTGGATCAAATTTTAAATATAAATTGAATAAGATGGCTAAATTGTTGCTATGTCTACGACAAAAAATTGGTAGCACCTTCTACCAACTAAGTAAACATAACTTCAACAAACAAACTCTGTATATTTTGCGAACACTCAACATGAAATCGTGAACAGTCCAAAATAGTTTTATTTTCCAAAACACCATTTCTACACTATTAAGTTCTTGTGTAAAAACATAAACACATAACGGCTGCACTGGCGTAGCCTACATCTGTTCTCGCCCAATTTAGAGTCCAGAGAAGCGATCGTTCGCTGCGCAAACCTTAACACTCTGCTCGATCGAATCGCTCCTATCATCCAGGAGGGTTTTTCTTCTGTCAACATCGAGTTCCATTTTCAGCGCACCCTTCGCTCAGCTGCTCTCTCCCAAACACACACTCCCAACCGGTTCTGTTCCTGGTACACTTTCTCATTGGCCGAACGCCATGCCTTCCAAAATAGTATACATCATAACATGAGATATTTCTTTAAGTAAAAACTAACCATCTGAAATCACTTTCTTGCTAATATAACATTATTTCAGTCTTAAGTAGGTTACTTGGAATTACTGAAATAAATAAATACACAAACCCCCCTTTCATGAGCTTGACTGCTCATGCCACACAATATTTATGTAAATTACTGACAAATTCTACAGTAAATCGACACACTAAATAAAATGTACAAGAGGTAAATCCTGTTGCTTGCGTTTTCAGTGTTACTATGAAAAACAATATGATCTGTTTACATTTCCATTATAAATTTGTATCAGTTTAAATCAGTCATTAAATAAATATGTATAAGTGTAACGCTTTTAAGGTGATAGGTAATAGGGATTAAGCTATCATATAAGCGAGAAATTGCATGATGCATTCAAAAGTTAGTTACTTTAAGCTTGATTTTCCTATATTTTGATTTAGTAGTCATTCAAATTTGTAATTTTTGAGATATAGTGATTATTTTTAGAATTATGAATTTTGCTTAAATATTCCGACATCGAGGACGTTTTAAATGTTGACGGTAAGAAACTACGAGCAGTACAGTGATCGCATTATCATAGTCAAGATAAATACGAAGCCAACACAGCCCACAGTACTACAAGTTTGTATGCCCACTAGCTGTGCTTAAAACGAGCAGATGGAAGAAATGTATGAGGAAATAAGATAAATTATTCAGAGAGTTAAAGAATAGGAAAACTTAACTGTGATAGGGGACTGATATCCGGTAGTAGAAAAAGTAACGTAAGGAAACATAGTAGGTGAATATGGACTGGGAAAAAAGAATGAAAGAGGAAGCCGCCTGGTAGAATTTTGTTCGAAACGTAATTTAAACGTAACAGATACTTCGTTCAAGCATTATGAAAAAAAGGTTGTATACGTGGAAGATATAAGAACTCCTGAAGGTACCAGATATATTTTATAATGGTAAGCTATACAGTTTGGAACTAGGTTTTAAAGTACAAGGCTTATCCAGGAGTAGACATAGACTCTGACCATATCTTATTGGTTATAAACTGTAGACTGATATCGAAGAGACTGCAGAAAGAAAAAATAGAAGGATGTGGGACCTCGATAAATTGAAGCAACCTGAAATTCTTGAGAATTTCAGTCAGAGATTTAAGCAACGATTGTCAGAAATGGGGAAAAATAAAACAGTAGAGGAGGAAGAGCTGAAATTGTCAAGCCAGCAGAGGACCAAATACGTAGAGACGCAAGACTTGAAAAAATACACGGATATAACAGGAAATAATAAAGTTAATTGATGAAAGAAGCAGATATAATAATTCAGTATATTAAGTAAGCGAAATTGATTACAGACGGCTAAGAAATGAGACTTACAAGAAGCATAGAATGGCTAAGCAGGAGTAGCTAGGAGACAAATGCAAATCTGTGGAATATGAATAACCCGGGGGAAAAGTAGAAACCGCTTACAGGAAAATCAATTATACATTTGGAGACAAGAAAAATAGCTGTATGAATATCAAATACTCAGATAGAAAACTAGTTCTGAATAAACAATGGAAAGCTGTATGTTGGAAAGAGTATACAGAGGGACTCTACAAAGGAAATGAACTCTGAGACAATAGAGTAGGAAGGGAAAAGGAAGTAGATAAAAATTAAACAGGTGAGAGATGAATCTGACAGAGCTAAGTCGAATCAAGGCCCCTAGAATAGATAACATTTCCTCAGATCTACTGGAGTCTTGGGAGAACCAGCCACGACAAAACTATTTTACCTGGTGAGTAAGAGGTATGAGACAGGCGAAATACCCTCAGACTTTAAGAAAAATGTAATAATCCCCATTCCGAAGAATGCAGGCATGGAAATTACGGAACCATCAATTTAATAAGTTATGGACGAAAAATTTCAACGCGAATTGCTCACAGGAGGATGAAAAGACAGATAGAGGCTGATCTCCGGGAAGATAATTCGGATTCAGGAGAACTGTAGGAACATGGGAACCAATACACATATTACGACTTCTCAGAAGATAGATTAAGGTAAGGCAAACCTACATTTCTAGCATTTCTAGATTTGGAAAAAGTTTATGACAATAATGATTGGAATACACTCTTTCCAATTCTGAAGACAGCAGGGATAAAATATAGGGAACGAAAGGGTAGGTACAACTTGTACGTTAACCAAACAGTTGAAGGGTATGAAAAGGACATTGTGCTTGGGAAAGGAATAAGACAGACTTGTAGCCTTTCTCCTATGTTATTCAATTCACACAATGAGCAAGCTGTGGAGGAAAGCGAAGAGATGTTTAGGGAAGCAGTTAACGTTCAGGGTGAAGAGACAAAACCATTGCGTTTTGCTGATGACGTTGTAATTCTGTCAGAGACAGCAATAGACGTGGAAGAGCAGTTGAATGGAATAGACAGTGTGTTGAAAGGACCGTATAAGATGAACACTAACGAGAAAAAAACAAGGGTATGCAGTCGCAGAAAATTAGGCAATGCTAATCAGGTTATGTAACGAAACAATGTAGGTGGTAGAAGAATTTTGTTACTTGGGCAGTAAAATTACATGTGATAGTCACACTACAGAGGATAAAAAATGCAGAATGGCCATGGGAAGGAAAGCGTTTTGCAAAAGAGAAATTTGTTAACATCGAATATTAATTTAAGTGTAAGGAAGTGGTGTGTGAAGGCATTTGTGTAGAGTGTTGCCTTGTACTTTTATCATAAAAAGTGTAGACAGGAATAGGATAGGGGCTTTTGAAACGTAGTGTTGCAGAAGAATACAGAAGCTTAGGTGGCTAGATCGCGTCACTAATGAAGAGGTGCATAACAGAATTGCGGATAAAAGAAGTTTTGGAATAACGTGACTAACAGAAGGGATCGATATGGTAGGACACATTCTTAGATATCAAGGAATCCTAAATTCAGCATTGGAGGGGAGTGTGTGAGGAAAATGTTGCAGAGGGAGATCAAGAGACGAATAAAGCTAGCAATTTCAGATGGATGTGGGATGCCGTTCTTATGAGGACATGAATAGGCTTGCTCGGCATAGAGTACGGCGAAGAGCTGCATCAAACCAGTCTCTTGATTGAAGGCTGTAACAGTACGGACCCTTAAACTATCTTCGTTTCAGGGGATGACATTCCTGCTACCTTAGCCTCGTTACTGTCTGTACAGGTATACATGTATTTTTTGAACTATACTTTCTAAGTCAGGAAATTTTTAACTATGGCGGCATCTAGTAAATAACAGACTACAACATGTGGGTGGCGTTTTTACTAAAATCTTTTATAGCTCATTTCATGATTATGTCTGGCGAGAACCGCTAAATTCGTTAGATTCCGACTGATATGATTAGCTATAGCCGCCAATAATATAGCTATATGAAAGTTTAATCATTTGGAAATGTTTCTAAAATGATTGCTATTAAAATTAGTTGTTCTATTTAAGACAGAAAGCGGTGAGAAATTTCTGAGTTCCGATAACTGTTTCAAAATTCAAAGTCCACATATGTCCGAAATATTTTAGAGTCCAGCGCGACGAATTCTGCGGCTACGTTCATCATACATCGTCTCACTCGTTTTTATTGCACTCGCAACACACGTCTGCCATCAGGACTGAACTGCTGTCGACTGATCCAGGGCCGCTTATATACGATCTGCGGGGTCTTTCCAGTAATACGTCCCCCTAACGAATTTCAGTGGCTCCCCCATAGTGTACAAACTTTTTAACTAATGGTTGAAATATTGATATGATGGCATCGTTAGATGTGCGCTAAGATTCCAAAGCAAATACATACTTTACTTAAATTTCTACCACTAATAATGCCCTCAAATCATAAGTTTAAACAAATGAGTATCTTCAGCATGACAAGTCTTTCAGTCTTCGCGCAAGGAATATGTAAATAAACACTTAGGTAAAGTGTTTTCGGGGTACATTTTCCAGTCCTCTTTTCAAAACACTGTTCCGAATTACTGTGCTCATAAATTTAAACAAACTACGGTAGGTAAACAAATTAATTTAGTTTACACAAAGACAAAATATCAAAATAAACAAAAATAATATATTCTAATGAGGTCATAACGTTTGTTTACGACACCTGCAAGTTATCACTGCCTCGTTGTTTATGTATCTGTCTTGTATGAATTGTTATTAACAAATCACTATTGTTACTCCTTAAAAATGCATTATTATGCGTAATATAAATGTTGCAAATCATGTGGTTATACTAAACTTTGCGTCTCGATGACACCTTCCATTTGATCTCTCAATCGTTACTTCAATTAGTTCCGCTTCTGGATTTTTCTAAGTGAATGAATATTAGTTTTTGAATAACTTGTGATATGAAATTAATATAAATGTTGTCAACTCGTCTGTATCGAGTTGTTCTCCTCTTTTGTTTGCCACTATGTGCTAATCTGTAACTCTAATAGTGTCAGCGTAGTATCTAAAAGTAAAGAAAAGAGCGTTTCTCGGCGGAAAAATGGCAGTTGGACTTTACGTCTAGTTCGCCAGCGGCCTTTCCATTTCTTACTTTCGATTCAGAATTTTCAATGGCCAGGAATGTACATCATGTGACTTCCGACTACACAGCACAGCAGAAACACACGCTCTTACAAAAATAAAACTCTCTCTCTACCTTCACATAACACTGCAATCTTCTCCAAATCATTTTCTGTTTCGGGAACACGTCTGTGGAACAATCTTCCTCAAAAGTTAAGAGAAATAAAATCAATTCAAAACTTTAAAAGACAACTAAGGGTTCACCTTCTGTCACAATAGCCATCTTTTTCTCCACTTACCAGTCTGTAGCCCACTGTTGTCAATTCCTCCTCCCCCCATAAATGTTTCCCTTTCCTTTCGCCAGCAGAGATCTCCATTCATATACGTCTCCACTTCCTCACATCCATTAGCACTGTCATTTTTCAATCTTCTCCTTTTTCACTAACCATTTTCTCTCTTCTGTTTATTTTAAACTTAATTCAAATGTGAATATCTCTTGTTATTATTAGTATTACTTTCATTTTTGTGTTATTATTATCATTATTATTAGTAGTACTATCATATATTGTTATTATTTAATATTATTAATGCAGTGGTTTTTGTAATGAAATCCTTTGTTTATGTTGTTCCTGATCAGATGTAAGAGAGGGCCCTATGGCCCTAATCTGGTCAGGTTAAATAACCAAATAAATAAATAAAAAAATTTTGAGCGCCTAGTTAAATCAGTATTTCATAAAATTCATTTTAATCAATAGGTGTTTTACTAGAAACTTTATTAGCATAGGTTACTCATAAAACATAAAATAATAATAATAATAATAATATACACCATATAGAAAAACAGAAGAACACATGTCCACTGACAAGTTGTGAAAGCAGTTCAGCGAAATACATAGTGAAATAACCATTACTAGCCGATAACAGCGATAGTCCAGTAAGGCGACATTAAAAAGTGATATATTTACGTCATTTATCAAATAAACTTTCGAACACCCCAAGAAACCTTTACAGGTCTTAGTTCTATCAAAGTTCTAATCGAATCCCAAGTACTGATCTACTCCAGTAGTACAATTTAACAGTTGTTGATATACTGTGAAGTATCTATGGTCCAGTAAAGGTAAAAAGAAGTTGAAAGATGAGTTTACAAACACATCTTGGACAGTGTTTATCAACAGTTGTTGTTGTTGTTGTTGTTGTTGTTGTTGTGGTCTTCAGTCTGCATGCTACCCTGTACTGTGCCAGCCTTTTCACAGATACATTAATGAAACTGTTAGATGATTTACAAACCTACCATATTGTCCTAATTAATCGTTATTCTAGTCAATAAATTACATTACATAATGTCAGATAATGAGTAACAAACATATTAGAAGTTTTTACATTGTCACAAAAAATACCATAAATAAATGACACCTATTATTGTGCAAATTAAATTACCTATTCAAAATAAAACAAGATCACATATCAGTATGACGGAGGTAACAAAACTCAAGTTATTATAAAATTCTAGCTGTTCGTTATGTAGATATGTAGACTTTATAGTATACTTATAGATACTTTCTTTGAGATCAATGAATAATATATAACAATTGTGACATATAATTGCGTTGACAATAAACAATACTTGTGCTATATAGTATGTGTTGTACATTGAAAAAGTGAATAGATATAGGTCAACAGTTACAGCTGATCATGTTGATAGAGTCAAAGGAGTAAGAGAGCCATCAAATAATGGTATTAAACATGAATTGTCAGCACTTAGTCAACTACAAAATACAAAAATATAATTTCAAGTCGATGTAATTTTTGGAAGAAGAGAACTAAGATTCTACATTAATCCCTCTAACATGAGTGAACAAGATTCAATCTTAGAAGTATACTAAGTACAGTGTTCTTGGATATTAGTGAATTTAAAAAAGACCTTGTGTATATGTATGTACATCTAAGTGATATTAATCAGGTATAATTGGTTTCAATTGGTGAACATACTGTTGGAGATACTATAGTTTATGCTTCTTTGCAATAATATAGATCCTGGGTTACATATCTCTCACGCATATAGCCAGGAAATAGATGTAATACATAAAATGAAATAGATGTTAAAAAAAGTTCTCTTTAACAAAGTTAAAGATATATTGTTACAGTAATAAGTTGTCATCTAAATTGCTTGTAAGTTAACAAATCGATATTTGTGTGAGAAAGCTAGAATTTCCTTAGTTTAATATATTCCTAACTGTAATACACATTAAGTTCTACAATAGTTATTAGATGTTAGAAAACATGATAGATTTGTGCTAAGAGAGGCATATAAGGAAATAATTGTGATGATAGTGTAGAAGAAATTGTAATCACCATATTGTAAAAATGTAATGGCAATATATTATATATTAAAATGAAGCAATAACATAACATACAATACATTTTTTTTTTTTTTTTTTTTTTTTTTGCTAAGGTAAGGAACCATAGTGAACATGGTGAAGATGTAGGATATACTGTTCTAAAACAATACGAAACTGGCCATCCAGTAGATAAGCTAATACATCAGTATTTTTAAATATGTAGTGATAATACAACCCAGGGCTAATGGTAATAAAGGAATATAGTAATTTGTGTATCTATGTATGCTAAATTACAATTTATACTTGGTTAATATTACAATATTGGCAAATTATTGTATTTCTTCATTGCTATTACCCTGCATTGTATTAACAACTTATATAATGTTTAAAAATACTCTTCTGTTAGCTGCTGATCTATTGGATGACCTGTTTCATATTATGTTTAATAGTGAACCCCACACCCCCTCCACCAATACCAAACCACAATGTATCCATATCTGTTTAGCACCAAGAGAACCAGCATCAGTGAACTACCTAGAAGGACTACTACCTGCAATATTGACTGGAGACAGGTTTCTTTACTGTTTAGAGTTTTATTTGTTGAATTAAAATAGAACAATATTTTAAATGTAACTAAGGAATTTTGCTTAGCCTACCAATGTGCTGCGCTAAAATTTTCTTATAGAGACTTTATTTAATTAAAAACACAGTGAGGTAAAGAATACATTGCCTGCAGTTTGTTCATTTCCAATTTATGGATGTGATTCTTTTCCTTAACTTCCTTAGTTGTAGCAGTTTGTGATACCACTGGAATCAATAAGTGCTGGGTTATTCAACAGGTTCTGAATATTCATCTTCCAAATCTGACAATTCCCCTTATGGTTAGGCTCATGTACTGTATTATCTTATTACACAATTCATAACATGAAAAAGATCTTCTCCTTAGTCATCTGCTTCTGGTAAGCTATTTAAATAATTCAGTAATACTTCACCTAAAAAAAAAAAAAAAAAAAAAAAAAAAAAAAAAAAAAAAAAAAAAATACTGACGCATTGTAAAAATGAGAGGAGCAAAATTTCTGCAGAGCACAAAAAACTGACAAAGAACAGCAACAAAGTATTCCCACTGAGAGAGGGGAAGTATCAACATCAAAATAATATATGCTAACTCTATAAAGAAATAAATGTTGCACGAAACGTCCTGGCAGATTAAAATTGTGTGCTGGAACCGGGACTCGAACCTGGGACCTTTGCCTTTCGCGGGCAAGCGCACTACCGACTGTGCTATCCCGACATGACTTACGATACCGCCTCACAATTTTACTTCCGCAAGTACCTCGCCTCCTACTTTCCAAACTTCACAGGAGTTCTCCTGCGAAACTTGCAAGACTAGCACTCCTGGAAGAAAGGATATGGTGGAGACATGGCTAGCCACAGCCACAGCCTACAGTCGGTAGTGCGCTTGCCCGCGAAAGGCAGAGGTCCCAGGTTCGAGTTCCTGTTCCAGCACACAATTTTAATCTGCCAGGAAGTTTCATATCAGCGCACACTCCGATGCAGAGTGAAAGTTTCATTCTGGTAACTGTTGCACCATTATAGACATGGAATGCAAAAACTTGTCACTGGTGAAAAAAACCAGTTGTGGTCCTTTAAGATGCATATAATTCATTTCAGTTTTATAATAGATATTAGCATTTTTCTGAAATTATAGACCACCGAAAGGCATTAAAATCATGAAATATAAGCTCACTAAATTACAATGTACACAATGTATTAAACGTTACACAGTGGTCACTTGGCAGATTGACTGGTGTTAAAATTAGCATTAAAATAGCATTTTATTCTTAATTATATTGTTTTGCAATTTAATATAATGTAATTACATCATAATATAGTGATTCTAATTTTTACTATGCTATCAGAGAAATCCGTTCTTTATATGCCAATATTAGTACACAACTATCAAATCTACTGATATCACAAAGCGTGGCTCAGCTTCACCTAAGAAACATAAACATTGTTTACTTTGTGATCTCTTATAGTGAACATTAGGTTAAATTTTAACATGGTGTTGTGGGAAACACTTGAAAACATTAGTAGCTTTCATTCAATCCACATTCAAAAACATATCATGTGTAAAATACACAAGCGGAATATGGGATTATACCGTCACATAAAGGGACACAAAACAGCTGTGAAACTATAACAAATACAAAATCAGGCTACAGCTGAAAAGCATGTAAACTGTCTGAATATGGATTTCTAAAAAAGAATTCCAGAATTGGTCATGGTCTAAATAACTAAAAATTTTATATCATACTTACAGGTAGTCGTGGTTTTTAATTATAAACAATACAATACCACAGCCATAGTTCTCACACGGTAAGTTTTTGAAGTGACAGCGTTGCTGTTTGTTCTCTTTATCCAAACATGTTCCAGTACCTCTATTATCATCAGTGTGTTTTTCTGTTTATTAGCATTTGTGAATATAAACATATTTCTTAGTATTAATTTAGGTGTGAAAATTAAGCAATTTTTGTAACACATATATCTGTGTTGCTCGAAAGTTCTGTATTCTTTTCAGCACACAAATTAACGTGTTAAACCGTCATAAATGTTCAAACATGATTGCTTAATTGCAGATGTCAACGCTACCAGTGCCGGCTATAAGAATGATCGTACATGACTATATAATGTAAAGCTAAGGTAAGAACCAAACTAAGAGAAAAGACTTTTAGACTATAATTTTCACACCCAGTTTAACACCATTTTCACAGCTACAAGTAAAAAGAAGAGCGCACTGGTGACTACACACATCTGCTAAAATATGTTTGGAAACAAAGGTAAAACCGTGTATTGTATATCAGTCGGACCTCAAACCCAATAATAACTAATTCGGTTATAGTTCGAGGTCCGACCAGGGCACGGCGAAGGGGAGGGGGGCTAATGGGGCTGAATCCCTCTCTCCCTCCAGCACGTCCCAAGGATTTTTAAATTTTATTACTTTTTGTTGTTTTAATTTTTTATTTTTTATTCTGATCGGCACCGGAAATTTGAAATAATACACCTGTAATAAATCACAAAGTAACGAATTTGCCAAGCACAAGTGAACGTGACAATGGGTCGACAACGTGACGCCACCACTGAGAGACTGTTCTGCAATTACTGTCAGCAGTTTTAATGTCGCCGCGACCAGCTTTCATGCTGCCGCTATTGTTACAGCTGTGCTGAAATTACGAGTCGATTGTTCATATGTGGCGACCCACTGCTTAGCTGGTCAGCGGTGCCACTGAGTGGAATCTTATGAACAACAATAGTATTATTTTACTTCAATTTTTACACATAGAGTGTCATGTTAATTTAACTGTAAAGACCTTTCTCTTTGGCTAGTAACATAGAAGCTGCTTAATTATTTTATCAGCTGATTATATATACTCTACTTCCACGACATTTCTCCTCTTCCACTTTCATATTAATGCGAGCCTATTAATTTTATTTGTTGTGCAATTGTTTCCGTAGTATAATTGGTTAAATTATCAAAAGTATAAAAATAAGTCAAAGATGAATAAATGCAATAGGCTTTATTTTTAAAAAAATTAGCTCCCCCCCCCCCAGAACCAAATCCTGGCTGAGACATTAGATCCGACTGATATATAATTGGCCGCGCGCATTGAGGTGCCATGCAGCAGTGCGCGCGGCCGTTCGCAGTCTGGGTTTCGAGTCCCCCTCGGTCATGGGTGTTTCTGTTGTCCTCAGGAAAATTTACCTTAGTTTAAGTAGTTTGTAAGCTACCGACTAATACCAAGCAGTGGAGTCCGATAGATTTACGAACATTTGATTTCAAAACCTCAAAATGGCAAATGTTTGTTAAGCTTAAGGGACTTAACTGCGGGGTCATCAGTCCCTAAACTTACAAACTACTGATGAACCTTATACTGAAGACGGCACAAAGATCCATGCCCGAAGGGGGATTCGAACCCCCGGCCATAGCGGCCGTCCAGTCTGTGACTGACGCGCCGCAAACCGCTCGGCCACTGCACCCGACTTTTGAAAACACTGTTTACCTTGATCATAGAATGAAGGCTTTCACGGCAGGTAACGCCATTACTTCAAGCTTCCGGGCTGAGATGCCGTGGTCCATACATAAAACTTTTCCCTGACGTTTCGCTCTCGTCTGCGGAGGCATGCTCGGAGGTAAAGCGGCGTACTGCAACGAGTAAGCGCCCTATATATAGGCAAAACAGAGTGCGCCGCTGTCAGTCACGTGGTGTCGGCTGTGCTGTGGTCTCTGCTAGTGCCAAGCTCCTCGATTGAAATTAATCGATTGTCATGCTGTTGCTGCAGTGTTGACATCCATATCTTATCAAGTTTGAGGCCTTCCTCTTTTTTGTTAAAATTATTTCGATGTTTAAAAATCTCAATGGCCCCTCTGTACAAACGCGCATAATACAAAAGGAACTGCCGCCTCAGACATACTGATAAATCGGCTGTAGCGGAACACGTGTATCAAGAAGGTGACCACGAAATAGAATTAACGAGACGTCCGTCATCGCAAATACGTCGCATTATTATGAGCGTTTGTACAGAGAGGCCATTAAGATTTTTAAACATCGAAATAATTTTAACAAAAAAGAGGAAGGTCTCAAACTTGATAAGATATGGATGTCAACACTGCAGCAACAGCATGACAATCAATTAATTTCAATCGAGGAGGTTGCGAATAGCAGAGACCACAGCACAGCCGATACCACGTGACTGACAGCGGCATCCTCTGTTTTCCCTATATATACGGCGCTCACTCGCGCTCTCGTTGCAGTACGCCGCTTAACCTCCGGGGTTGCCTTCTGCGGACGAGAGCGAAACGTAAGGGGAAAGTTTTTATGTGAGGACCACGGCATCTCAGCCCGGAAGCTTTAAGTAATGACGGTTTACCTTGTTAACCAGATATATTTTACGACATCCGTGTAGTCGCCAGTGGGTTTTTCTATTACTTACAGCTGTGAAAAGGGCATTAACCTGGTTGTGAAAACTAAGACGTAAAAGTCGTTTATCTTTGGATTTTTTTCTGTTGAAGGAGCTTTCTTCAAATGTTCAAATGTTTGTATAGCTTATGGGACTTAACTTCGGGGTCATCAGTCCCTAAACTTACAAACTACTTATGAACTAACTACTACTACGGACGGCACAAATATCCATGCCCGAGGGGGGGATTCGAATCCCCGACCGTAGTGGCCGTGCAGACCGTGACTGGAGCACGTCAGTCCCCTCGGCCACCACGGCCGGCCGAGCTTTCTTTTCTTGTCCTCTTATATTCCTACCTGGGTTTATAACAAACGTTTATGTCAGTACACACAGTTCCTAATTCGTATTAATAATAAGCACCGAAAGGCCTCACGAAATAAAAACTGTTAATAGTTTTTGGTGTTCCCTGTTACGTTTCCGTTTCAGTTACCTTGAAGCGTTGTTCCCACCCGTATCGGAGTGTCGCCAGGCGGTAATTGGGTCGCGACGCTCCTCGCCAGGCCGCACAACCAGGAGCTATCGTTACCGCCGCGGCACATAGCAATGGTATGCGCCATGCACGTAATGCGGGGCCCGCGGCGTGTCTGCCGCAGTGCGGTCGGCGCGGCGCGGCGCGGCGCCCCTCAGCCCCCTAATCGAAATATTCGCACAGACACGCGGAGCGGCAGGCCGGCCAAATGTCACCGGGCCGCGCACCTGCGCATCCACGCAGAGCCCGCCGAGCCACTTCTGCAAACGGTCGCCCATTTCTCAGCCAGCCACACTCTTCGCTTCTACTTGGGACAGGAAGTTCTGGAGAATTTCAGAGGGAGATTTAGGCAACAATTGACAGAAACAGGGGGAAATAAAACAGTAGAAGAGGAATGGGTAACATTGAGAGATGAAATAGTGAAGGCAGCAGAGCACAAAAAAGGTAGAAAGGCAAGACCTACAAAAAATCCTTGGATAACACAGGAAATACTAAATTTAATTTATGAAAGGAGAAAATATAAAACTGCAGTAAATGAAACAGGCAAAATGGAGTACAGACGACGAAAAAATGAGATTGATAGGAAGTGCAAAATGGCTAAGCAGGAGTGGCTAGAAGCCAAATGCAAATCTGTAGAAGAATGTATAAGAAGGGGAAAAGTAGATACTGACTACAGGAAAATCAAAGAGACATTTGGGGACAAGAAAAGCAATTCTACGAATATCAAGAACTCAGATGGGAAACCAGTTCTCAGCAAAGAAGGGAAAGCTGAAAGGTGGAAAGAGTACATAGAGCAGCTCTACAAAGGAAATGAACTGAAAGACGATGTTGTAGGAATGGAAGAGGAAGTATATCAAGATGAAATAGGAGATACTATACTGAGAGATGAATTTGACAGAGCCCTGAAAGACCTTGGTCAGAACAAGGCCCAAGGAGTAGATGACATACCCTCAGAGCTACTAAAGTCTCTGGCAGAGCCAGTTATGACAAAACTATTTGAACTGGTGTGTAGGATGTATGAGACAGGCGAAATACCCGCAGACTTTATAAAAAAGGAATAATCTCCATTCCAAAGAAATCAGGTGCAGACAGGTGTGAAAATTACAGAACCATCAGTTTGATAAGTCATGGTTGCAAAATTTTAACACTAATTATCTACAGGAGAATGGAAAACCTGGTAGAAGCTGACCTAGGGGAAGATCAGTTTGGATTCAGGAGGAACGTAGGAACCCGGGAGGCAATACTTACCTTACGTCTTATCTTAGAAGATAGATTAAGGAAAGGCAAACCTACATTTTTAGCCTTTGTAGATTTGGAGGAAGCGTTTGACAATGTTGACTGGACTACACTCTTTCAAATTCTGAAGTCAGCAGGGGTAAAATACAGGGAAAGGAGAGTTATCTACAACTTGTACAAAAGCCAGACCGCAGTTATTAGACTCGAAGGGCATGAAAGGGAAGTATCAGTTGGGAAGGGAGTAAGACAGGGTTGTAGCCTTTCTCCGATGATATAAAATTTGTACATTGAGCAGGCGGTGAAGGAAAGCAAGGAAAATTTTGGAATAGGGATTAAAGTTCAAGGGGAAGAAATAAAAACATTGCGTTTTGCTGATGACATTGTAATTCTGTCAGAGACAGAGAACGACCTGGAAGAGCAGTTGAATGGAATGGACAGTGTGTTGAAGAGAGCGTACAAAATGAACATTAACAAGAGCAAAACAAAAATAATGGAATGCGGCCTTAGAAAATCAGGCGATGCTGAAGGAATTAGATTAGGTAACGAAACAATGAAGGTGGTAGATGAGTTTTGTTACTTGGGTAGTAAAGTAACATGCGATGGTCGCAGTACAGAGGATATAAAATGCAGAATGGCAATGGGAAGAAAAGCATTTTTGAAAAAGAGAAATTTGCTAACATCGAATATTAATTTAAGTGTAAGGAAGTCTTTTCTGAAGGCATTTGTGTGGAGTGTTGCCTTGTACGGGAGTGAAACATGGACGATAAGCAGTGCGGACAGGAAGAGAATAGAGGCTTTTGAAATGTGGTGCTACAGAAGAATTCTGAAGATTAGGTGGGTAGATCGCATAACTAATGAAGAGGTACTGAACAGAATTGGTGAGAGAAGGAATTTTTGGCATACCCTGACTAAAAGAAGGGATCGCTTGGTAGGACACATTCTCAGACAACGAGGAATCGTAAATTTAGCATTGGAGGGAAGTGTGTGGGGTAAAAATCGCAGAGGGAGACCAAGAGACGCGTATAGTAAGCAGATTCAAGTGGATGTGGGTTGCCGTTCTTATGAGGAGATGAAAAGGTTTGCTCAGGATAGAGTAGGGTGGAGAGCTGCATCAAACCAGTCTCCGGACTGAAGACCATAACAACAACATGGGACTTAACTACGGGGTCATCAGCCCCTAAACTTACAAACCACTTATGAACTAACTACTACTAAGGACGGCATAAATATCCATGCCCGAGGGGGGGATTCGAACCCCCGACCGTAGTGGCCGTGCAGACCGTGACTGGAGCGCCTCAGTCCCCTCTGCCACCATGGTCGGCTGGGACACATCATACACTTTTATACAATAAAGTTACTTTTTCATCGTTTTTACATTTTGTCTTTTAGAAAGGTTTTGGATGATAGTTTACAATAATTGATACAATTATAAACTTCATTATACAAAGAGTCACACAAATTTCATTTTTCTTGCCTTGGCTTCTGTAAAATCTGAAACAATGTCCTTTAAATCAATTGCGTATACTGTTTCTCGCTGAATTGACAAAGTTGCAAACCTCACAAGTCTTTCTTGAGTAACTGTGGATCGCAGATATGTTTTATAGTTTTAATTTTGAGAAACTGCGCTCACCACTGGTTACAGGCACAGGAAGAGAAAGCGACACTTAGTGCAGTAACCAAATTAGGTACAATGCCTATAAGTCCACTTTTACAAATATAACTCAGAATGGCCTGTGGCCCTGAGTTTGTGGGAATTCTTTTAGCAATGGCTTGTAGTTCATTACACAGATCAGTAGCATCAATATCTTTACAAGTTAGAGACTCTTCCAAATTAACGCATTCCTCAAGAATAGCTTTAGCAGTTTTATTTTGTACATGATGTATGTTATAGAGACAGACAAATTTTCGATTTATGTGGTTAATCTGATGAAATGTGTCGTCAATTGAATTTATTGCAGTCTGGCCAGCTTTGATCACGGGATGATTAGTTGCAACCTGCTACTCGTCATTAAATGCTTACTTGGAAAATTCTGAAGTGTCAAAGAGAATGCATGTAACACTGACTTTTGTCTCTTGCCTGTTGCTCTGTCTATGTACAGTAGCCGGGAATTCATCGCGCCTGGAGCCGCAGCGCAACAGGAAAGTAAACCGCACCCCAGGGCACGAGGGCTCGTCGCGCACATCAAATTTGCCTCCCCCCAAAATTCCAGCGCCCTAGGCAATTCCCTAGCATGCCTATACGGACGGGCCGGCCCTCGCTTGGGACCGGTTAAACCGAGAATATAACTTTCGGCCCACTTCAGGTAAGTAACACTAAAAGGTGGCCTTCTACGATGACATGTTGACAGCTCGAAATTTAACTCCAAAAACCCCTTGACCGCTCATCTGAGGCGAACATCGAATAGACGGTTTTTTACATCCCTTTCAGACCCAAACTTGTAGGTGATGTGACATTTATACAGAGAGGTACCTTCAAGATACAAAAGACATACAGTAATTCGTTACCAAACAGAAAATAAATTTATTTTCTAACATTTTGTACCTGCACAATTGTATGTTTTGGGCCTTGACTACAAATTTTTATGATATGCACCATCTTATGTTTTGGGACAAACATTGACAAGCCTCACTTTCCTACCTCAGCCCTGCTTTGCAGGATACGAATAAACGTTTGATTTGTGTATAAATGTAGTAACGTCGTGATGTGGAACTTAAAATATTTTCATTTTTGGTTCCTTTTGTCGTGTTTTTCCCACAGTTGCTATATTATAATATTATAGTGTAGGTATTTCAGTTATCTGTCTATGCAACTGATTTAAAAAATATTTTATTGCCATATGCATTTCGCCTTTATTTGGAAGGCATCATCAGTGGCAATATTTCATGGATATAGCTTTACATCTGGTGCTCATTGGTTGCTTCCAGCTGTTCTGCTCCTGTTCTGTGCATTTTGCTGTGTTTGTTCTTCCAGCACTTCACAGTTAGCACCACTAGGCACATATCATTTTTGTTTTTACATGAAATATTGCCACTGATGATGCCTTCCAAATAAAGACGAAACGCATATGGCAATAAAACATTTTTTAAATCAGTTGCATAGACAGATAACTGAAATACTAAGATATTAAAATATTTTGTTTTCTTTCTGTTTCATGTACGCTCGAGGTGCCGCAATGAACAACGGCAGTGTCCTCGCCGCCACAACCTACATAGCTGTATCTGGTCGCTATCGACATTTAACCGACGGCTACGGGGCTACAAATCGAGCTGCGCCTTTTCTGTTGCTACGCGTCGATAGTTTGCAAGAGAAAAGAGAAACGTTGTTTCATCATTAATGTCTCTCGATCTGCCTTTAGATCCACATGTATCAGACGCTAATAAATGTGGATGTGTTACATTGTAAGTTATTCTGAGTTTATTATAAAGTTCTACGTAGTATGTGTTATTATTGTGGGGAGTTGAATCTGATTTACTGAAATAATTTAATTCAGTCAAGAAGACAACTGAATGCCTCATTGAATTTTAACATTGACTTATCTTCATTTGCCGCGCAGGAGTAGCCGAGTGGTGTACAGCGCAAAGTTACGGATCGCGTGGCCTCCCGCGTCGGAGGTTCGAATCCTCCCTCCGATATGGATGTGTGCGTTGTCTTTATGTTTAACTTAGTTTAAATAGTTTGTAAGACTAGGGACTGATGACCAACGTTGTTTGGTGACATAGACTTGCAAACATTTGAACGTGGCCTTCAGTTGTGGCCATTAAAATTGCTACACCAAGAAAAAATGCAGATAATAAACGGGTCTTCATTGGACAAATATATTATATTAGAACTGACATGTGATTACATTTTCATGCAGTTTGGGTGCATAGATCCTGAGAAATCAGTAATAACGGCCTTGATATGCCTAGGCATTGAGTCAAAAAGAGCTTGGATGGTGTGTACAGGAACAGATGCCCATGCAGCTTCAACAAGATTTCACAATTCATCAAGAGTAGTGACTGGCGTATTGAGACGAGCCAGTTGCTCGGCCACCATTGACCAGATGTTTCCAATTGGTGACAGATCTGGAGAATGTGCTGGCCAGGGCAGCAGTAGAACATCTTCCGTATCCAGGACGGCCCGTACAGCACCTGCAGCATGCGGTCGTGCAATATCTTGCTGGATCGAATGGATAGAGCCACTGTTCAAAGTGCCGTCGATGCGAACAGGAAGTGACCGAGATGGCACCCCATACAATCATGCTAGGTGATAACGCCAGTCTAGCAATGACGAATACACGCTTCCAATGTGCGTTCACCGTTACAGCCATGCGGATAAGATACCTGTCATCTCGACTGCTAGTGATACGAGGCCATTGGGATCCAGCACAGTGTTCCGTATTGCCCACCTGAACCCACCGATTCCATATTCTGAAAACAGTTATTGGATCGCGACCAGCGCGAGCAGCAATGTCGCGATACGGTAAACCGCAATCGCGATAGGCTACAATCTGACCTCTATCAACGTCGGAAACGTGATGCTGCGCCTTTCTCCTCCTTCGCCAGGCTTGACAACAACGTTTCACCAGGCAACGCCGGTCAACTGCTGTTTCTGTATGAGAAATCGGTTGGAAACTTTCCTTATGTCAGCACGTTGTAGGGGTCGCCACTGGCGCCGACATTGTATGAACGCTCTGAAAACCTAATCATTTGCATATCACAGCATCTTCTTCGCGTCTTTGGTACATCATCTTCGTGGTCTAGCAATTTTAATGGCCAGGAGTGTATTAATACGAAACTTAAAGTTTAGCAGGCAGTGAACTTCGATGTGTGACTTTAAAAAGACCGATAGCAATTTGCGGTGCCTGTGATTGATTTTGAGAGTGAACTTACAGTAACATTTAAAAATTAACAAGGACTTCTTATTTAACTAAATACATTTTTATATGCTGGTGAGGCGGTTAATATTGACAGTTAACGGTGCTAGGTAACAAAAAACATTGAGTCAATAGCTGCCTATCAACCATAAGTAAGAGATTTATTTATTTATTTATTTATTTATTTATTTTTTTTTTTTTTGAAATGGTGTTCATTTACAACCTTTGCCAAACCATTATGGACTTGAATGACAATTTTATCGTTGCCCATATCCGTCCCACCGTAGTTGCAGTACCATGCCTTTCAAGGAAATGACATAACATCACATTTCAAATAAAAATAGTTCAAAGTGTAATATCGAATAAGTTGTGTCGATTCTTTAAAATTAATTTTTACTTATTTATTTAATGCTGTACAGAATGTCAAACTTCTTAGTCACGTCTAAAGATATAATTCTTCATATGGTTCTCCTGTCATATTATTTTGCTGTAAGTTATTTAATGGACTTGAATTCTCTATTTTAATGACACCTGTTTGCCCCTTCAAAACTATGAACGATTTGGACTGTTAGATTTAAAAACGTGTTCTCCAGATTCATCACATGACATAGCTAATGAGATATTACATAAACTTTGTAATGAAATTAGATCCTGTATGTAACAGTTTAAATAAAATTGACAAATAACAATATAAAGTTACGTTGACTATACATTTACATCAACAAATAACTGCTTGAGTCAAGGCAACAAATGACTGGTTGAGTCAAGGAAGAAGGAAACCTATTCAGGATGAGAAAACAGTCGGGTTTAACTGCAGACCAGAGCTGAATTAAAACCCGACTGTTTTCTCATTTCGTTCTGTGAAGCATAAACGATGTTTAACTAACAGCCTCTCTAGCGTCGGTGCTGCTAGACTCTCAAAGGCTGCACAATTTTATATCTTGAGCTACCAAGTCCATCGAAGTATACTTGTGAAACAGTGTTCACAAGGGCAAATCATCAAGTCCAACTTGCGACAAAAGATCTTAAAATATGCACGATCCGCAAAGGGTGAAAGCTCAGACTTCCAAAATATCTAAGTCAACTGTGGCTGTCGGACGAGAACCCACAGGGCAAAAATCGAAGTTCAGACAACAGCAAAAGTCTGCGAAATCAAGAGTACCGAACATTTCGGAGTCCTCGACAAGAGATCTAAGTCGATCAGCATACTCCAGAGACCTACCAGCGGATCCCCAAAAAATCTTTCTCCACGCCTGAGTTCCTGCTCGCGACACGCGATATCGCTCACGATGCCAAAGCGCTCCAATTACAACATACCGCAAATTGCCTGCCCAATGGTATCGCAAGAAGCCATTGACAACTTACAAAACTGTCACAACCCAAAGCTTTGGTGAACACAGAGCGTTCTGCAGACGCCCCTACATGCTCCTCCCACATGAGCAAAGCTCCAACCGAGACGTTATGGTACATTGGTCCTCGACCTCTCCGGAATTTTCGGACACTCTCTTTAGGTCCGAGACCACAAGATACATAAATTTTATGGCCATAGGCGCACGGTCCCCGCTGGTCCAGACAATCGATTCTGTGCCCAGCAAACCGCTCAACATTTGTCACTCAGAAGAACGTCTCTGCAACCACTCACATCGGCAAATTCCGAGGAACCGTCCAGGCATTCGTAACTGTAAAAGTGACACACCTCCCTGGCGACGGTGCATCAGATCTCTGCAAAGGTTTCTGTATGTGAAAATCTATATTTTAAGGATTTTTATTATTAGTCTTTTAATTTTCTATCATGTTTTTGTCTGAATTCCTTATCGTCCACGTTTCACTCCCATTCACTGCTACACTCCTGACAAATGTTTTCAGGAAGGACTTCCTCACATTTAAATTAATATTGGATGTCAACAAATTTTGCTTCTTCAGAAACGCTTTTCTTCCCATAGCGAGACTAATGACAAGAAAAAGTAGGTACGCCGCGCCACACACGGTGAAGTAAGAAGGGATATCAATACGTACACGACGGGTAGCTGGCGCCAATACAAGCAATTCGAGATCACACGGCTCAGAACTATTAGTATTACTACATTTTATCAGCTTGTAAAAAAAATAACATTATATATCCTTTGGACAAGTCTACAATAGCCTGGATTCAAATGGTTAGGAAATATCTGGAAAGAAGCAACATAAGTGAAAAAGATGCAACAGAAAGAGGGGCTTTCAAGACGAAAGTATTTAAAATTGAAGGAATCCAAGGTAGGAGGGAGAAGAAGACAGGGTCATAATGGTATGAGAGAAAAATGACGCATAGTGAAAAGATGAAAGTATACTGCAGGAAAAAGACAAAGAAACAGAGAAGGATGCATTGAAATTGGTGCGTGGTCCTTAAATGACCCAAACGAATAAAAAAAAAAGAAAGAAAAATAATTTTACATGATCCACTTTCACGGGATCTCCTCAACATGAAGCTGTGGAATGAAGAACTAATCTAATCTTATTTTTCACCGCGCAACACCATTGCTTATCTGTTTAGAGACTTCCAGGTACACCATCTCTCATTATCACTGGGAGGTAGTTCTTCTTAATTTTTCTCCAGATTATATCACTTTCTACCCTCGTTTCCTGCATGTCTAGCGTTTGGTATTGCATTGCTGGTGCTTTTATAGACACTTACGAAAATATTTCTGGACTTCACACGTGATGTCGCTAGCGACAGGCCAAACAGTGGGTGAGTATGAGAGGTCAGGACTCTCGTCCTCCTGCCAGGGCAGCGGCTTCACACCTGATGACAGGCGGAGTTATATTTATTTTTATTTATTTATTTACCCTTGTTGCGGACCAGCTGCCTTTGGGTATATAGCTGGTCGTGGTTACAAAAACTATGTGATACATTTATGCAACTGTGATACGTTATTTTCTTTATACATTTACAGTAATTAGATAAAAAATACAAAGAAAAGCGTAAAAACTTATCATAAGAAAAATTGGAAAGGCAACTTAAAATCATCAACTATTTTAAGAAGAGAATAATAGAAGATAGGAAAGATTGGTCTGAGTGACAATCTGAAGAATAAGAGAAGAAAGTCCAGGGTGGGAGGCCTCGGAATTTACTTCGAGCCCTTCCATCCTGGGGTTTTCTCATTTTGAGACTCTTATGATTGGCTATATCTGTAGGTTACATTTCGCGTGTGTTTATTTCGTCCTCAGTGTCGGGGCTGTCATCTGTGGAGTAATTTGTACTGTTTGTGCTTTCAGTGTCAGATTCATCATAAGTGTTATGTCTTCTGTTGTGGCGGAGCTATACCTGCCAGCTGATATAGCTTCAGATTACCTGATATCGTCTGGTCTGGAGGCGATCAATTCGTTTTATAGTTTCCAAACGATAAGCCAAGATCGCAAACTAACAATTTATTAAGTGACGACCGGTTTCGGTGCACTGTGTCACCATCATCTGGTCATATATATATATATATTATAATCTGGTCATCTTGTTAAAAAATTGGGTATAAAATAGGAAGTGCAACATTGCACTTAGTCACTATATAAAAAATACTTAAGTTAAAAACATGACAGCTTACAAAATACTTACTTACACTTCTTATTTTATACCCAATTTTTTAACAAGGTGACCAGATTATAATATATATATGACCAGATGATGGTGACACAGTGCACCGAAACCGGTCGTCACTTAATAAATTGTTAATTTGCGAGCTTGGCTTATCATTTGGAAACTATGATATAGCTTCTCCACTTCGATTGGTCTAAAGCATCCAGTAATTACGCGACACGTCTCATTCGAAGTGGTGTCCAGCAGCCTAAAATGGCAGGAACTACGTCAGACAGGCGTTGGATATTCGTCCACACACAAGCGCAACGCCAAGGCTAAAGTCTGAATAGAAGCTGGCTGTCAACCCAGTTAGATCCCTTTAGTTTGTGTATAATATTATTTCTTGCGGAAACTTTCATCTTCGTGTTATGACAATGTATTTTAAGGAGTAATGTCCTATCTAAAAACACCCATAGATACTTTGGGGAAAAGGAGTGTTAGATTTGAGAGCCATTCCATGAACTCTCGTTTTGGTTGGCATGTCTGCTTTTTAGATGGAAGGCACAGACTTGCATTTTGCTATGGTTACACCTTAAGATAGTACTTTCATTGTTCTGTCATAGTTCTTCCAATACTCCAATGCTCCAGACAGATTATTTTCAACATCACTGCTTTCCCTGGGTGACCAATGCTAGATCATCTGCATACATAAAACTTTTGGTACGTTGTGGCAGTGGTAGATGATTCCTGGATATACTGAAGACCATAGTGGTCAGCTCACTGCCCTAGTAAACACTTGTAGTCTCTATCTATTGCACCGTCCTTGAAATTCCACGAAAAATCTCCTCTTGCTGAGATGGTGATTAAGGTGGTTAAAGTGGAGTCTTTAGGGAACTCGGGATTAATGTATGCTTTACATTGTCGTAAGCAGCAGACAGGTCAACAAAGGCCCCACTAGTGATCACAGGAGACTCAAAACCATTTTTGATGTATTGGATGAGGACCTGCAGTGCAGCATTTACCCTGCCTACAACCAGCCTGTTGAGGTATGAGCATAGAGTCAATTTCTTCTGTCAAGTGATTCAGAATCATTCTCTTCAGGTATTTGTACAAGTGACGAAGGAGGGATATCGGACGGTATTTCTTAGGGTCATTTTTCTCTTTGCCAGGTTTAAGGATAGCAATGGCATGATCTATCTTCCAGAGAACAACCTGTTATTAAAAGGATTTTAAATCCATCTTATGTTGCAAAACCCTTTATTTGATAATTCCTGATATCATCCAGCCCTGCAGCCTTTCCTATTTTACACTTACTAATCGCCTTCTTCAGTTATCCGAAACAGAAAAGACTAGGCAGATCTGTGACACGAATAAGCATGTTATTAGATTCTGACTTGGTATCATATTTTCCATTTATTAATTCTTGATTGACAATACCGTTGGCTTTTATGATTGCTTGTACTAGCTGAGTCATTATTAATGCAGTATTGACTGTTCTTGCTAAAATCAGTTTCTTCCAGAAGCTTCTGGTCAAGTAACAAAAGGAATACCCCAGCGCTACCTGGATAGTCAAAATGTTCAAATGTTTGTATAGTCTATGGGACTTAACTACGGGGTCATCAATCCCTAAACTTACAAACTACTTATGAACTACTTACGAACTAGGACGTATAATGACACGTTTTCCTTTCCCCGATATTATCAGAGAAAGTTTTGTATTTTTATATTATTACGGCATGTTAAAATAATTATCTATGAAAGTCAGAGAAAAAAATTAGGAACAACACTTTCGATTTTTTTGTAAGAAAGAAGACACCCTTGCTTTGTACTTCGTAGCGATAGCATCTTGCAGACTGGGGCTGTACTTTATTATTTTTTATGTGGCCGCTATTATGTACATTCAGGTAAATATATGTGATGTGCGCGTATCTTAAATTTATAAATAAACCCCCACCTCTCACTTAAATTCGCACTTATGAATTTTTATTAATAATTTTGCCCTATCCTCCCTCCGCCCATAATGTCTTTTTCAGCCTTGTTGAATCACCGCAACAATGGATGGCATAGTTTTTAGTTAATATTGAATGGTGATGTTTCGTGTAGCCTGCCAGTCTTGTTTCAAAATTTATTCCATAATATTATCATTTACTGGCAATAGAACCTGCAGTCGATTTTCTTGTAAATTTTTAGAAGTCCGATGTGTTTGACTTACGTAATATTCCTATCCGATTTATATCATGTCACTTATCTTACTTTACTGTTTGCTACACGAGTCGTAGTTTAATATTGACGAACTGCCATCCACTGTTGGGCGAGTGGTTATCATATTATTAAAATTTCATTTACAGCCAAATTTCGACCACCGATGGATCTATTGTTAAAGGTAACTGCTCGTCGATTCTTTTCGTAATGTTCTGCCTGCACAACACTCCGCCGTTAATTAGCTTGCCATTTCATTTAAATGCATGTAATAATTTTCCCCGTAATTTACTGATTGGGATCTTTCATAGCTTCTAACTTCAAACCACTTCCTTCTGTAAATTTGTTAATCTCCAAAATTAATAGCCAGGCTGGAACATTATAAAAGATTTGGCGACCGTTCACATGACTTTCATTGTGGTACAAGTGCCGTAAGATTCCGAATTTACACTTAGTTTATTAAAATAGATCTTAGCACTATATCGTTGTGATACTCCATTGTCAACGTATTAATAGTCGTCTTTCTGATTTCATGCATCTACATCCACGAAAGTGAGATTGATCATTTTGGAAATAATTGTTGAAGAAAAAGTGACTACTCATGTTGACGGATATTTTAATGGAAATAATTAAAAGCACTGACGGACCACAGCATCTGGACAAAAGACACGGTAAGACCAGGCCTGCACCGTTTCTGTAGACGCTTTTGACCTTCTTTTACTATTATTTGCTTGCAGAATATCAATTTCAGCTTTTCCGTATTTTGCAAATTTTTCCTAAGTTTTTCATTATTAGTTACCGCGTCAACAATAGAGCTTTCTAGAATTACACAAGATGGCTGCCGAACCCATCTTGTAGCCGCGATACTCATCTTTTTCGCATTATCTGTGTTTTGCGAGCTGCAGTGCCGTGTTACTAGCATCTTTGGCTATAGGTAAACAAACAGTGTTAGCTCACGACATCCGTATTTACATTCACTGTACGCATGTTTTGACATGGTTAGGACGCGAAGACAAGCTACCGATATGGATAGTATGCAACCGAGTAACATTGTAGGACAACCTGAGCAGGAATTAGAAAACGTTATGGAAGACAGGCGGATAGAAAATATTTCGCCTGCTACGGACGTAAGTGACACGTTCGTAGCAGACGGAGGTACGTCTACTGTAGCTGTGCACTCAGATAGTGATCTACCTACCTCATGGTTTTCAAAATTCGAGTCAGTATTTCAAAATTTAACGCAGCAAGTCTCCATGATTAGCCAACAAATGACGACAAAGCAGGACTTACATAATAAATTCCAAGCTCAACAGAATGTCTTAACACGCCTAGAACAGCCTGATTAGCCAACAAATGACGACAAAGCAGGACTTACATAATAAATTCCAAGCTCAACAGAATGTCTTAACACGCCTAGAACAGCAACAAAAGGAAATCGCGGATCAAATGGTAACGAGGGAAGAAATCGAGAACAGATTGAAGCAACTCAAGGAAGCACAGAAAAACCTACCAGCTCTCATTTCTGACGAGGTGAGCAGACAATTAAATACACAGATAGGCAATCTTGAACAACAGGTAGCAGATGTAGAAGGCAAAGTTAACTGTAATATTTTGAACGTAGTTGATGAAAAGGTCTCCAACATTGCTTCACAGCTTGATAACGTTTCGCAAACAACAAAAGCCCTCCCGACAGCCATTGAAAATATTACACAGGACTTGTCAGCACTCAGAATTGAACATGAAAATTTGAAAACTACCGTAACGCACATAACCTCTCAGGCAGAAGCCGTAGTCAATGAGAATCAGGCAAGAGTTCAAACCTTTTTGGAGCATACCGAGGTACAAATTAATGATAAACTAGTACGTGATTTAAACTCTGTCATTCAAAACGTTGCTGCAAAAGTATATGAGGAGCACAGCACCGCTGTAAAATCATTGCAGAGGAATTGTCGAATGTAAAGGCTAGTGTACAAAGGGAATCCCGGACACAGACTGCAACTTCTGAAGCACGTACGAGACACGTATCACCGCTGACGTCATCTCCAGATAGGTACCATAACCGAGACCGTGACGCAAAACAGACTCACGTAGACGACGAGTGGTTTGACAGTGACAGACGCACAGTTATGCAACGCTCACAATCTCCCCGTCCTAGTGTTACCTCAATCCTGTTGGAAGAAAGTCTCCTCAAACATCAACAGTTTCCCACTTTTATACTTGAAAATAAATCAGTGCATCCTGTCATTTTTATACAATCATTTCGAGAATTGCTTCCTGACACCTGGAGTGAGTGTAGGAAGATAAGGTTTGTAATGGGATATATTCAAGGTGAAGGGAATATCTGGGCTTTAGGCGTATACCGCTACTGTGCCACTCTCAAAGAGTTCGAAAATGCATTTCTTAGCAAGTACTGGTCGGTGGGAATTCAGGAGCGTGTGAAAAATGAAATATACAACCCTCCACCCTTTAATGAGCGGAATGGCAGTTTAAGAAAATACTTTGAAAAATATCTAAACAAAGCACGCTTCTTCGACGAACCAATGTCGCATCGAGAAGTACTTAAGAGTACTGATAGGACGACTGCCGACATACCTCAGACTGCAACTGGTACATATTCCTATATATAATCTGGAAGACTTCTTCTCGACAGTCGATTCGATTGACTTAATTTACGAAGATGACCGAGCAAGGAACGGATGTGGTAACCACAACAATACTTATGGCAACGCCAGTCGGTACGCCAACAGTAATGGAATAAATCAGCTGATGCCACCACCGCCGACGCAGGCCAGCCAACAGTCGCGCACAAATACTCAGGCACCACACCTTAACCGCTATGACACAAACTCACAGGCTCAAAGACAAACATACAACGGGGGCGGTAGAAATTCTAACAGACAAACATATAGCGGGGGCAATGCAACAAGGAAAAGAACAGACAATAGGTACCATCCAGGGTATAGTAATAGAGGAAACAACTGGAATAATAATCGAAACGGGGGCAGGAATTTTAACATGGGGAATACACAACAAAACACGTACACAGGTAGACAATATCCGAACCATTCCCCACCCAGTGATAATCGACAGACAGACTACATGTCGGTGGTACGGATAACGGCTGACTGCGGACAACAAATGACTTGTGGACCACCACAATCTACCGTGACAATAACTGAAGTTACGGAACCTGCCCAAACAGCATCAGGTACCCAAACAAACTGAAATCGCTCTTCTCACGCCCTCCGAGTTTGAGCGGTGAATCCAGTGGGGGCACACGATACTCGAGAGTTCAAATGCTGAGGTTTAATGATGGTGTATACATTAAAGATGAATTGATGCAAGAACACACAACTTGTAGAAGAAATCTATCTGAAGTCTTACGAGTAAAAGTTGTCATTGTGGTTGGTGGTATTTGTTTTAATTCGCACACATCCTAAAGCATCAGTTATACATAAACAGAATAAGAAGTGGCAGCATATGTATAGCGGACCGTACAGAATTGTACAGATTCCACAAAGAGGCAGTTATCTTTTAGCACACATAAACACTGGAAAGAGTAAAGGTCTGTACCCACACAAAGATTTAAAAAGATTTCACGCTTAATATGAACGTCTGTGTGCATTAAGCGGCATTATTTATATTTATTTGTATAAGCATCAAACATGTCATCCGTCAGAACTTCACCGCGCGACGAGCAAGATCGCAGGTAAGTGCCTAATATTTATTGTCAGCTGGCACAATCATTCAATGGATAATAAGTAAACAGATGTAAGTTACCACACTTACACAGTTATGGGCAGTTAAAGACTTAATAGCCATATATTTTGACGTGGGTAATATTTTGTGTAGGAGTAATATTTTATATTTGCGTGTATGTTTATATATGTGTTGCTTGGAAGAAGTAGGTCATTTATTCTGGTTTGTGATCGGGAATCTTTATTTATTCATTGGACGTGGAGTGTACAAGCACACGTACCACTTATATGCATTATTGCCCGACCAAATTTTGGATAGTAACTTACGGGGACAAGTAATGTAGTTTGTTGTGATAGGAGAGAGGAGAATATTAAATCTCGTTTGCCCACTAAAAATAATTTTTGCTATAACTATTTACGCTACCAGGGAAGGATACTCCAAGCTATAGGGATTTTGCTAACTTTTATGCGAATGATCAGCTGACAAATAAACAAATACGGAACAAATAAACAAATATGGAAACAAATATGGAATCAAGCCTGATAAAACACGTAGAATCATGTTGCATGACAATACAAGCTTACACGCATACGATTTGCATAAAGTAAGAACGAACTTAAATTTTCTCCGCTTAATCGATGTTGTAAGTAACAACTGCAGACTACGCAAGGAATTTAAGATGCAGGGTACAAGCTATTTAATTGCTATATAAAGCGCTGTTTGACACTTAACAGAGATAATTTTTTACCACATCGTTAACTTAAAGATATTTTCTTTCCTTTATCACACTTCATTGATGTAAAATTTTTAAGATTTACTTGAGTAATGCAGCTGGTAGAAAAACTTATCATTTGCTTAGGTTATGCAATTGTTTTGTTTGACAAACCACACATTGCGAGAAACACATGAAATTTCACAACATAGCATGGTATGGAATATTTACTACTCAAACACCGTAGACTTAAGCCTAGATATAAGAACTTTTATTTCAGCAAGAAGAAACGACGAGTATGTGTGGCAGCCACCGCTGGAATTATTTACTTTAACATCTAACTCAGGAGGTGCATTTTAAATGAAAGATTTACTAACTTTTGACATGAACACAGAACGACGCAGAGACACACATACAAGAATACACGCGCATATCTGAGTGCCATAATTTTATTTATAATTACCTATCTTTGCACAGATTTAAATTACGCATATAAGGGCAGGATTAGGCATGGTCGCGAATGTTCGAGGAATACGGATGGTGTGACAAGATGAGGACTTTCCGATGCTAGGATCGATGATTTATGCTTTATGTTGTTTGCTCGCGAATTGACGTTAGGAGTGATCTTTGCTGTAACGATTGTAGACTGATAAAATTGCTATTCTGCAAGTAGAATTAGCGAGATTCCTCTAACTACTCTGTCCTCAGTCTTCCTTCTTTAACTGTACCTCTGCCGCACAAATGGTGCGAAATCTACCTTGTGTCAAACACGACGGCCGGGCCTGATCTTGTCTTGCCTTAACTTGTATACATACTGTTGTGTGTATAAATGTTTATTGCCAATATTTTCTGTGTGCCTGGATTACTTATGTTGATGAACACCAGGGTAACACAACACGGATTACGGACTTTAAAACGTTACGATAGGTGACACTTTAAAAAAGAAATCAAAACCAGTATTGCATAGCGACAATTAAGTCTGAAATGAATCACATTTAGACATGTAATACTGCATAGAAGCGACGTGCAGAGCGTATCGGATAAACAAGGCTGAAAACAGCATTATCACAAAACAAACTGACATGAGCATAGGCAAACCACATATGGTCAATGTTATGCTCAATATCAAAGCATGCTTATGTATTTCGTAAATTGTAAAGATTTTTATATCTGTTAAATAGGTAATGAAATGAATTTTGTAAGAGAGATATGATTTTATGTGATTTGGATGTCAATGAGAGACATTCCTTTAGTCAATGGCTAATTAAATCGAAACTATTTGGGAAAGAACAGTGAAGCTAGTTATTTGAATAGGACATGTGGATTAGGAGACCGTGTGAAACAGTAATAAGCACAGATGTGTTAAGTGCAGTGAAAGATGCCAACAAGTGATTTTATTATTCTTAAGAGACGTTCAACGATTTTCGCGCTGCAGAAAGTGCAAATTTCAAACGTTATCACCCCGCGAAAAGACGCTGTCCAGTGAATTAACAGTGTTTAGAATAATTAAAAAAAATTAAAAGACAGGCCTACGAGGACCGATAAATAAATTAAAGTGATAAATTAGTTTGAAGAGTGCGTGATGGTGAATAAAGACGCATTCTAACGCCACCATAAACGCTCGTCGGAATCAATCATAAAAATAAAAAGATGTATAATGCGCACGCAGGACGTTTAATTGACGCACGTGCTTACATACTGTGAATCAATTAATAAACGTACGCATATGAAGAAGAGAACAGTGACGTGTGATAATTCAGAGACACTGCTAGGTGATGTGAATTCCACGACACGTACGAACCTCGCCTGCTGCAGACAAACAGACAAATAAACGTAATGTGGTACTCACCCACCGGTGTGAAGTGTGGACCCTCGACGAGTGCAAACTGCACACTCCTTCCTTAAAAACACACCACACTGTAATCCCCAATGTGTTGCAGTTTGAAACAGTAAGATTAAAATTACGGAAGTCATATCGCGCGATCCTGCCACGATGCAACGTAGGCATAGACTGAAGCTGAACCAGTGGCGCGATGTGACGTCATTACTGATTGTTGACAGCGCTATGCAAACAAAGCTCTTACAACACCGTCTAACGGACAATATTAATCAAATAAAAAATATGAAAAAAAATGTATGGACTCGCAGCAAGCTGCGTTAGCATTAATAGAGACTGAATCTATTCAGCGATAACAAAAATATTAATATAGAATCAAATCAGATACTTTAAAATGTTAGCATAAATTTAAATCAGATGCCATAGTATGTAAGATATTCCAGATAATTTCTCCATTTCTTGTGACCCCATGTATTTATATGTATGATAAATAGTAAATTATGAAACATCTAACATTTTTGCCTTGAAAGATCGCATATACGATCAACATAAATAATGATTCTGACCAATGACTAGTATTCATGATAGGCATTCTGTAAATAGTCATGTACATAGCACCAAAATGTATATGTAGATATGAAAGTAAGATAAATATTAGGCAAATAAACTGCTAGTATCAGAGTCATGGACATACGTCATTTGTACTGAATGCTAAAAAAATAAAAATAAATAAATAAATAAATTATTTTGTATAATATCTGGCGTATGTTCATCTCAGTTTGTTCATTTTATCCTTTACCCACAAGAGCGCACACACACACACATATATATGCCTAGATATCTCCTTCAATAATCACAATTCAATCACGTAATAGCTTTTGCGAATGCACAAAAAACCACTCATGCACCAGACAACGTGTGAATGAAGGAAACTAATCAAGTGTGCATTCTTTGCAGGAAAAAAATTAATAGTTATCCTAGTGCAGTAGGCATTGCTAACTCCAATCTTTGTTCTTTTCATGAGCAAAAATTGCAATGAGACGGTATGAGCGAGGGGCGCTGAACTGACGATTCATCACGGAACGATGTTGTCCACGCGCACAATCCGTGCGCTGCGCAATAATGGAAGCCGCTCGCTGCCGCTGCTCCCGCCTCCAGTACCAACGCAACAACCTCGAGCCGTCGCCGCCGTTACTGAAATTCAACCTACAGACAGTACAAAAAAATCAACTTCATAATCAATAAAGTGAGATTTGATGCAACTTTCTGTACTATAGACATCCATCGAAGTGAATAGACTGTAATACGACGAAACATTATATGTTATTGAGAAAACAATTCTGAAAAACAAATATTCCAAAAGACTGACCCATGTTGTACATATGTTATGTGGATTATATGTAATTTACATTATTATCTTATGTAATATTCGATGTATTTGTGTTCTATGAAACTAGCCTTGACACAATGCTTGTTTGTCACGGCTATCGGATTCTGTATCATACCTCAGCCGTGCCAAAGGGGGCCGTATAAGACACGTTTTCCTTTCCCCGATATTATCAGAGAAAGTTTTGTATTTTTATATTATTACGGCATGTTAAAATAATTATCTATGAAAGTCAGAGAAAGAAAATTTAGGAACAACACTTTCAATTTTTATGTAAGAAAGAAGACGCTCTTGCTTTGTACTTCGTAGCGATAGCATCTTGCAGACTGGGGCTGTACTTTATTATTTTTTATGTGGCCGCTATTATGTACATTCAGGTAAATATATGTGATGTGCGCGTATCTTAAATTTATAAATAACCCCCCACCTCTCCGCCCATAATGTGTTTTTCAGCCTTGTTGAATCACCGCAACAATGGATGGCATAGTTTTTAGTTAATATTGAATGGTGATATTTCGTGTAGCCTGCCAGTCTTGTTTCAAAATTTATTCCATAATATTATCATTTACTGGCAATAGAACCTGCAGTCGATTTTCTTGTAAATTTTTAGAAGTCCGATGTGTTTGACTTACGTAATATTCCTATCCGATTTATATCATGTCACTTATCTTATTTTACTGTTTGCTACACGAGTCGTAGTTTAATATTGACGAACTGCCATCCACTGTTGGGCGAGTGGTTATCATATTATTAAAATTTCATATACAGCCAAATTTCGACCACCGATGGATCTATTGTTAAAGGTAACTGCTCGTCGATTCTTTTCGTAATGTTCTGCCTGCCCAACACTCCACCGTTAATTAGCTTGCCATTTCATTTAAATGCATGTAATAATTTTCCCCGTAATTTACTGATTGGGATCTTTCATAGCTTCTAACTTCAAACCACTTTCTTCTGTAAATTTGTTAATCTCAAAAATTAATAGCCAGGCTAGAACATTATAGACGGCACAAATATCCAAGCCGGAGGGGGGATTCGAACCCCTGACCGTAGCTGGATAGTCAGTCGCTTGGTTATGCCATTGTTCTGACTACTCCAGATTGCTACATAGTATGAAAGTACAGTTGTAAATACGTTTTTACACTTTCTATTACATGTCTTATTCGCGTTATTTACACTCCAACGTATTATTTACATTTTAACTGTCCAATAACATTGTGCACTACTTTTTCTGAGGAGTCCAGTGGTGGTGTGAAGAGGTGTAGTGCACGGAGAATGACCGAACGGAATGAAACTTGTGAGCACGATTCGTAAAAATCTTATGAGAAATCCTTCTTTGTGTATATTAAAAATTACCCCATTTTAGAGGATATATAAATATGCAGAACTGTCGAATGTGGCCGTGGCGGAGCGGATGAGCGCCTTGAGGCGGTTTGCTCCGTTGCTCGAGGCCGCTCCCCGTCCGGGGTTCGAATCCACCCTCGGGCAATGATGTTTGTATCTTCTTTAGTATAAGGTATTTCATGAGTAGTTTGTAAGTTTAGGGACTGATGACTCCGCAGTTAAGTCCCTTAAACGTAACAAACATATGGACATAATGTTGAATGTGCGCAACATAAAGTCCATACGCAAATAAACCAGTTCCGCTTCATCCTATAAAGGTTACTGTGTGGAGAGGTCTTGTGGCGTCATTTATCATACGGCCACCTTTTTTCGAAGGGACGGGTGATTCCGGTCTTCTTACATGTTCAAAAAAATGTTCAAATGTTTGTTAAGCTTATGGGACTTAACTACGGGGTCATCAGTCCCTAAACTTACAAACTACTTATGAACTACTTACGAACTAAGACGGCACAAATATCCATGCCCGAGGGGGGATTCGAACCCCCGACCGTAGTGGCCGTGCAGACCGTGACTGGAGCGCCTCAGTCCCCTCGGCCACCGCGGCCGGCTTTCATGTTCAGTCACTGGTAAGCGCTATAAGTATCTTTTTATCAATAACGTCATTCCAGCTATCCAACAGCGAGGATGTGTAGATGGGATGATTTCTATGCAAGATGGCGCAGCTCCCCACACTGAAACTCCAGTTAGTCAATTGCTGAAGATTCGTTTCGGAAATGCTAGGATTATCAGCTGCCATTTTATGGAACCTGCTGTTTCTCGATTTCAACTTGTTACATAAGACGGTGGACAGCATGTTGAATATATTTTGCGCCAGTCACTTGGAAATTAAAAATCGGATTTGATTTTTTATCTTCATAAGTAGAAAGTCAAGATCGCAATATAACTATTTATTCTATGACGAGCGCTTTCAATAGGTTATCTCACCACTATCTAGTAATAGAAAATTTCGACTAAGTGCTATGTTGTACGTAACAAATTTTTCTTCAAAATAAGATATCCGAGATCACGATATAATTATTAATTTTATGACGAACGAATTCAATGGTCTATACCACCATCATATAAAACGATACAATACGGTCATCTTACATTATTTGAAAAATGGAGGTTAAATAGTACGTGCAACATAGCATTTAGTTGAAATTTTCTATTACTAGATAGTGATGAGATAGACCATAATCATAGAATAAATAATTTTATTGCACCTACTATTTAACCTCCATTTTTCAAATAACTTAAGATGACCATATTGCATCATTTTATATGACCAGACGATGGTGGTATAGCCCATTGAATTTGGTCATCATAAAATAAATAATTATATCGCGATGTCGGCTTTCTCATTTTAAAGATAATTAATCCATCAGATATCCTTCACAACCTGAAATGTCATATAATGCCAACGATTTGATTTGGACTATACAATAGATTTAAGATGGTTTTCTTTACTCTTAACTATCTTAATTTTATCTTTTTACTATTGTGTTGTGGTCTTCATTCCGGAGGCTGGTTTGATGCAGCTCTCCACCCTACTCTATCCTGAGCAAGGCTCTTCATCGCCTCATTAGACCTGCAACCTACATCCATTTGAAACTGCTTACTGTATTCATCTCTTGGTCTCCCTCTGCGATTTTTACCCCACACACTCCCCTCCATTGTTAAATTTACAATTCCTTGATGTCTGAGAATGAGTCCTACCAATTGATCCCTTCTTTTAGTGAAGGAATGCCAGATTTTCTTTCCATTTCTGTTCAGTACCTCTTCATTACTTATGCGATCCACCCATCTAATTTTCAGCATTCTTCTGTAGCACCACATTTCAAAAGCATCTATTCCTGTCCCCACTGTTTATTGTCCTAGTTTCTCTCCCATACAAGGCTACGCTCCATAAAAATGTCTTCAGAAAGGACTTCCTTACACTTAAAATAATACGCGATGTTAACAAATTTCTCTTCTTCAAAAACGCCTTTTTTCCCATTGCCATTCTGCATTTTATATCCTCTGTACTGCGACCATCCCATGTTTTTTACTGCGAAGTAACAAAACTCATCAACTAC
Source organism: Locusta migratoria (assembly GCA_026315105.1). Classification (NCBI taxonomy): domain Eukaryota; kingdom Metazoa; phylum Arthropoda; class Insecta; order Orthoptera; family Acrididae; genus Locusta; species Locusta migratoria. The sequence continues at coordinate 108,289,867 of CM048749.1, read as the reverse complement.
CTTTATTGTCTCGTTGCCAGATTTTCTTAGACTTCCCTCCATTACCCTCGTTTTGCTCTTGTTAATGTTTATTTTATACGCAAATTTCAACACACTGTCCATTCCGTTCGACTGCTCTTCCAGGCCTTTTTCTGTCTCAGAGATAATTACAGTGTCATCGGTAAAACGCAATGTTTTAAATTCTTCACCCTGAACTATAATTTATTTTCCATATTTCTCCTTGTATTGCTTTATAGCTTGCTCAGTTTACGAACTGAATAATATTTGAGAAAGTCTAGACCCCTGTCTTACTCCCTTCTCAACCTCTGCATTCTTTACAAGCCCTTAAACATTGATAACCGTTGTGCATTTTCAACTTTTCACGGCGTAATGTATAGTCCATTAGATTTCGGGAATGCAGCCGCGTAAAATTCAATTCTTCTGCTGATATTTCGGCCGCGTACCTTCCGGCCATCTTCAGAGAGAGTAGAAGACTGTCGACGAGGTGCCGGGCGCGGCCTTATAAGCTTGATTGTGGTGGCAATTCGCGTGCGCGTCACAGATGCTGGTTTCGTGCAGCGCATTGCCACCGCGATCAGGCTTATAAGGCCGCATCCGGCACCTCGTCGACAGTCTTCGACTCGCTCTGAAGATGGCCGGAAGGTACGCGGCCGAAATATCAGCAGAAGAAGTGAATTTTACGCGGCTGCATTCCCGAAATCTAATGGACTATTGATAACCGTTGTCTGGTTTTTATACAAGTCGTACATACCCTTCCCTTACCTATATTTTACTCCTACTCATTTCAGAATTTCAGAGAGTGTATTCCAATCAACATTGTCAAAAGCTTTCTCCAAATGTTCAAAAGCTAGAAATGTAGGTTTCCCTTTCCTTAGTCTATCTTCTACGATAAGTCGTACAGTGAATATTGCATCCCGTGTTCCTACATTTCTCCTGAATCCAAACTGATCTTTTCCGAGGTCAGCTTTTACCAGCTTTTACATCATTCTGGAAATAATTCGTGTTAAAATTTTGCAACCATGACATATTAAACTGATGGTTCTGTAATTTTAACTCCTGTCTGCACCTGCTTTCTTTGGAATGGGGATTATTACATTTTTCTTAAAATCTGAGGGTATTTCCCCCATCTCATACATCGTACGCACCAGGTGAAATAATTTTGTCATGGCTGGCTCTCCCAGAGACTTCAGTAGTTCTGAGGGAATGTCGTCCAATCCAGGAGCCTTGTCTCGACTTAGGTTTTTAAGCGCCCTGTCAAATTCCTCTCTCAGTTCAGTATCTCCTATTTCATCTTCATCTACATCCTCTTTTCTTCCTACAATATTATCTCTAAGTTCATTTCCACCTTTCAGCTTTCCCTTCTTTGCTGAGAATTGGTTTTTCATCTGAGTTCTTTGTATTCATACAGCTGCTTTTCTTGTTTCGAGATGCCTGTAGGCGGTATCTATTTTTTCCTTATTCATACATTCTACATTTTTCACTTCCTGTCAATCTCATTTTTTACTCGTCTGTAGTCCATTTTGCCTGTCTCATTCACTGCATTTTTATATTTCCTCCTTTCATCAATTAAATTTAGTATTTCCTGTGATATCCAAGGATTTTTGTGGGTCTTGCCTTTGTACCTATTTTGTCCTCTGCTGCCTTCACTATTTCATCTCTCAATTCTACCCATTCCTCTTCTACTGTTTTATTTCCCCCCGGTTCTGTCAACTGTTTCCTAAAGCTCCCTCTGAAATTCTTAAGAACTTCAGGTTCCCTCTATTTGTTCCAAGTCCCGTCTCCTTATTTTCCAAACTTTCTGCCGTTTTTCAGTTTCAGCCTACAGTTCATGACCAAGTTATGGTCAGAGTCTATATCTGCTCCTGGGCAAGTCTTCCAGTTTAAAACCTGGTTCCGAAATCTCTTTCTTAAGATTATAAAAGGTATCATCCTGTGTGTCCTGGTCTCTTCCACGTATTCAACATTCTTTCGTGATTCTTAAACCAGGTGTTTGTTATTACTGAATTATGTTCCATGCAAAATTCTACCAGGCGGCTTCCTCAATCATTTCCTTTGTCCAGTCTATATTCACCTACTATCTTCCCTTCCCTTCCTTTTCCTACTACCGAATTCCTCCCATAATAATTAAGTTTTCCTGTTCCTTAATTGTGTGAATAATTTCCTTTAGCTCCTCATACATTTCCTCAATTTCCTCATCATCGGCAGAGCTAGTTGGCATGTAAACTTGGACTACTGTGGTCGGTGTTGGCTTCGTGTGTAATTTAACTACAATAATGCGATCACTGCGTTGCTTATAGTAGTTTACCCGTGTCCCTAGCAACGTATTCATTATCAGACGTACCCCTGTAATACCCCCAACTGATTTTTGTATTTATAATTCTGTATTCACCTGACCAGAAATCCTGTTTCTCTTTCCACCGAACTTCACGAATCCCCACTATAACTAACTTCAACCTATCAATTTCTCTTTTTAAATTTTCTAACTTTCCTACTAGATTAAGGGATCTGAAATTCCACGCTCCGACTCGTAGAATGCCAGTATTGTCTTTCCTGATGATCACATCCTCCTGAGTAGTCCCCGCCCGGAGATCCGAATGGGGGACTATTTTACCTCCGGAATATTTTACCCGAGAGGATGCCATCATCATATGTTCATACAGTAGAGCTGCATGTCCTCGGGAAAGGTAACGGCTGTAGTTTCCCCTTGTTTTCAGCCGTTCGCAGTAACCATGTGGCAAAGCCACATTAGCTGATGTTACAAGGCCAGCTCAGTCAATCATCCAGACTGTTGCCCCTGTAACTACTGAAAAGGCTGCTGCCCCTCTTCAGGAACCACATGTTTGTCTGGCCTCTCCACAGACACCCCTCCGCTGTGGTTGCACCTACGGTACGGCTATCTGTATCGTTGAGGCACGCAAGCCACCCCACCTCGGCATTGTCTGTGGTTCATAGGGGTAGTTTTTACTATCACTCTGATTCCGGGACGCCATTTGAACTGTAACTCGGTATATTTTTAACATGTCATTCCTAATGTTTACAATGTTAAAATACATTATGTTATTTTAAACGAAATTGACAACCTAAAGCATTGTACAATAGATTAAGGATTTTTTACAGAATGGTTCTGCTTGCCTTGAACGTGATTACAATAGTGTTATAAAAAGTTAACTAGTGAAATCAACCGACCTTTGAATATTACCAAGAAAGCAATAGCCTTACACACATTTCAATGAGAAGAAAACCTAATAGTTATGACATGCAAAGTAAGCTATCTTGAATTTTTTCTATGTACCTGAAATACGTTTTATAGTTAATCCATTAATGCCAGCAAATTTGTATACCACATTGCTGAATATCTATGAAAACATCGAAAGATCCTGATGCAATTGACGCCAGTGTTTAAATGTTTTAATCTTTATTTTACATATCTGAAAAATGACCATAATTATTCAGATAATGACAGATATGTATAGTTAATTATAATCGTATATTTTTAGTTTATTTTATGTACGTAGTCCTTTCATTTGCTACCGAACATGCTGACAAAGGGATGGTCCCTTATCTACTTAAGAGCAGTGAACCTTGCTCCAGACAACAGTGATGCTGGAAAGCACCCATTACCTGTCCAGCTCCACGATATCAATGGGTGTAACATCGCTTTATTTTATTGTTAATGTTGGCAGTAATGTATGTTGCTTAAAGGTCCTCTAAACGCAATTGTGATACATTTCAGTATTGCAATCGGAAGATAGTCCAAAAGAATGACCGAAACTAGTTGATACAAATAAAAATCATTGCACTCTAGACTGTTTTTATATTTAAAATTTAAACATAAGAGTGCCGTTTATCCCAAAAGTGAAACAAAAATGTTTCCTAAATTATGATTTGATTTTGAATGATGATTAAAAGCCGATGTGATTGATGCTTTTTGTGTGTTTTGGCCTCACGACAATTGAAACTAGTTTTTTCCATACGATGTGCTATTAACAGTATCACACATCCAAACACATGCACGCTAAGCAGTACAGTTTGTTTAAAGTCTAATTTTCAGCTTAGGCATTGTTTTATTTCTCATTTTTAGTCGACCATTATTAAATTGTGGTTCTTGCAGCGCCATCTATTGATCAATTTTTACACTTTTTTCCCCTTCTGTCATATGTTATCCTCACATAGTTTTGGAAACATTTTTGTTTCATTTATGGGAACAGCACTCTTATTTAAATTTATATATTACGAACAGTCTAGAGTGCAAAAAGATTTTTTATTCTTTTCGACTAGTTTCGGTCTTATTTAAACCATTTTCAGGAAATTAAGCTCCATTGATGTTGTGAAGCTGGCAGGAGACTTGGAGCCTTCTAGTGCAGTGATGCTCCAAGTCTTCTGACAACTCCACAATATCAATGGAGCTTAATTTGCTGAAGATGATTTAAATAACACCAAAACTAGTCGAAAAGAATAAAAAATCTTTTTGCACTCTAGACTGTTCATTATATGTAAATATGTTTTCCTTTTTTCCCGTCCTGACGATAATATTCCGTTGCTATTTAATGTCATTCGGACCAGTGGTGTTACTGTTACAGCGTTTTGAAATTTTGTTGTTGTTGTTGTTTTAAGGGGACTAAACAGCTAGGTCATCAATCCCCTTTTGAAATTTTAACTGTAATTATAATCATCCTGTATTTAACGATTGTGAAGTATTTCCGGGTTCACTAGTGGATAATAAGAACGTAACACGGATGTGTGAGTTCTGCGAAAGCCAGCATCTACATTAAACATCCGCGGATATCTGGGGAATGTACCCGGTGCGAACACGTGCGCCACCGTCCACACGTTAGTAACGGCAGCGCGTTTTCCAGCAGACTGTGCGGAATTGGCGGAATTCGGACAGCGTCGAGCTGTGACGAGGAGGCAATGAGGGCGAGCGAGCGTAGCGTGTAAGAGTGCGCGGCGGTGTCGCGACGGGCGCTATATTGGAATTAAGGGGACGAGCGGCAGAGGCAGAGCAGAGGCAAGGCGGCGTGGGGCCCAGACAGACGGCCCAGGCCGGCTTTATGAGCGACTCGCGTCAGACCAACGAGCCGTAATAAATCCAGCCGGCGCGCATTAAACTTCTTTATTAAAACTAAGAACAGATGTTGTGCGCCGGCTCGGCGTGGAACTCCCAGTACGGGGGGAGAGAATTGCGTTCCCACTGCAGGGCTCACCAGATCTCGGACTGAACTGGTGGGAGGGCCCAAGATTATCTGCTCTCTGGTGCAGCCCCACAGTAACCTAGATGTTTCCCTCACAGGAGGACTGAAATTTACGGTATGTTGCCTGAGAAGCTGAGATTCGATCTTAAATCTAGCGTGAGTTTCCAATTAACTCTAAATTCATTACTAAAACAGTCCACATGGAGTAGATAAAATGATTACAACAGCTCAAGCAAGACTTATTTACTTACTTACCTTTCGTGTCCAGATCAAACGTTAAACTTCCAACATTCAGTCAGTATTGCCTTGGAGCACGTAACGCCCACCTTAAAATCAAAATGTTCAAATATTTGCAAGGATTATGGAAATTAACTGCTGGGACATCAGTCCCTAAATTTACAAACTACTTATTAACTACCTTACACTGAAGACTGCACAAACATCCATGACCGATGGGGGATTCGAACCCCCGACGGAGCGGCCTCGCTCATCGTAGCATAGCGCCTCAATGCGCTCGGCCGCTCCGCCGCGGCTGGCCCGCCTTAGGGCATTGAATCTTGAAATGTGCCGCAGTCATAAGAGGCATCCACACCAGAGTTAAGCATTCCTCACGTCTGAAAGTTAGCCCTACATTTCTTTACGCCCATCCTTAGCCAGTTTAATGTTTTACAAAGAGTGTATGGATGATCTTTTCCAATTGGTGGCTCTTCTTTCAGTGCTAACAGTGCTTCAGGGACTTCTGATACGACAAGTTTCTGGGGAGCTTGTCAGGGTTGTTGCTGTTCTTAGGAAACTGTGGCGGGACTTTACCCTACGTCGGGCAGGGTGATCGCCATACATTGGCTGTTTGCTTTTCTGTTTGGTTATTTCTCTTCTTATATGTGGAAGGGGCGATCTCTATAAGGGGGTGCTCTTGCTGTTGGGGTGGGCTTGAGGCATCCTGTAACAATGCGGACAGTCTCATTGAGAGTAGTATCAACCTACGTTGCATGAGAAGACGAGTACCAAACCGATGCTCCGTATTCCGCAGATCAGAAGCATAGGCCAAGCGCAAGCTTTCTGAGTGTAGAAGGTTGTGCTCCCCATCTTGTGTTTGTCAGCTTCCTGATGATGTTTAGTGCATGGACGTTAGCTTTCACCTCTGTACAATGTTACTTTTTTTTAAAGTGAGGGAGTGTTTTTAAGTGTTACAAAGATATTTGGGCGCAGGAGAGAGTTCAAGTTTTTGTCCTTGTCAAGATATGTTTAAGGCTTGCCTTGCTTTCCTATTTCGAAGGTGGAATACACATATTTGTTTTTCACAAGAATTAGTACATAGTTAGGTCTTCCAAAGCTCTGGAGATTTTTTTTCCCACTTGATAGAAAGTGGTACCTTGCGCTGCCACTGCAGTATCATCAACATAGGCGAAACATTTTGTTTGGGGAGGGGGCGGTTGGCCGTTGGACTGCGGTACCAGGTGTCGATTCATGCTGACACGTTCATATTAGCACGTGATGTGGCCTCCACGGGCGGCAATTCAGACGATGATTCTGGATCTATTTCATAATAAACCTTGCGTATACTGTCTTGGGATAGATTATTTCATGCCTGATTGACGTTTCAAGTTCCTTTTTAAGTGTTATGGGTTCAAACGTTGCACGTGTCAGGTATCCTTCCATCACGTCACAATATTCAAATCTTTGTAAAGCTTATGGGACTTAACTGCGGGGTCATCAATCCCTAAACTTAACAAACCACTTATGAACTTCCTTATACTAAAGACAACACAAAACATCCATGCCCGAGAGGGGAGGGGGGGGATTCGAATCCCCAACGTGGAACGGCCTCCCGCATAGCAGCATAACGCCTCAATGCGCTCGGCCGCTCCGCCGTGGCCCATCATGTCCCACAGGATCTTAGTTGGAGACAACGCTGCCATCGCGAATGGAACCGTTAGACAGGGTCATAAAATAAGGCAGTGTAAGTGGTCTTCCATAATCTCTTAAACATCTAAGGAGTTCAAATGAAAAGGTATGAAATCTCTTAACAACGAAATCGTTTGAAATTTGATTGTGCTGTTTTGAGATAACGTTGTGCAACTTCTAGTACAATGAACGTAGATTAGACACCTCCCCCTAAAAATCGAGGCTGTGTCCTCAGCTGCAAGATGATACTCATCGTCTCTTTCGACGTGCGAAGTCTGACACTTATCGAATTCCTCAGGGAACAGTGGGACAGTCCGAACCCTACACCAAGACCGAAAAGTCTGGGCTGCTCACAGAGGGAGTGATTCTGCTCCATGACAAGAAGGAAGGAAGTTTAGTGTTTATCGCTCCATTGACAGCGTGGTCATTAGAGATAAGCTGACGATCAGATTGCTTGCGTAAGGATTGGGAAGGAAATTGGCCGTGCCCTATGAAAGAAACCATCCCGGCATTTTCCTGAAGCGATTTAAGGAAATAACGGCAAACCTAAGTCTGGATGACTGGAGGTGGATTTGAAACATCTTCCTTCCACTTGCGAGTCCAGTGTGTTACCGTTGCGCCATCTTGCCCGGTGATCCATGATAACGCCCGGCCAGATGTCTTCTCAGGATCACACAAATGGTACTGGCCAACTTCAACTGGTATCAGCTCCAGCATACGGCCTACAGTCCGACATGTCGCCCTATGGTCTCCATCTGTTTAGTAAGCTGAAGAAAACATTTCAAAGGGAAGCGCTTCAAATTGGACGACGTTCTGAGAACAGGTAAGCCGTTAAACAGTGAGATGTTTGTGCTCAGGCTTCTGGTGATTAGTTTTGAATGAAGATTGAGAATTAACGGTTGTATGAGTCACAACAATTTTTCTCACTTTCGTTAACTGATGACAGATATGCTGTTACCCAACATCAGAAAAGTATTTCTTCGATTCACACTTTTTAAAAGGGAAATGGACGTTTTGGGTTTAAATTACCGTTTAAATTACCCAGATTTTTAGACAAATATGTACCAAAATGTGCTCAGACACAGGCTATATTTTTATAAAGTACATAATAAACATACTTACAACATATAATGGGGAAGTGTTTTCCTGTTCACTCAACATATGTAGTTGATACAGGGGATATAAAGTACATGAAATGATTACATTTACAGATCTACAGCTTAAACGGTATTCACATACGAGATCTCTATCCTCGCTGAAACTCCCACAGTAGTACGCGATGCAACCTTCACAGGCGGCAACGCAGACGATGATTCTGGCATCCATTCGATCATACAGGTGACGAAAACTCTTTTGGAATCCTCTTCTGTTGCCCCTGAAGTCCCTACTTTGGGAGCAATAACTCCACACCGTCAGGGGGCATTGGTTCCCAACCCTGATCAGAGAACCAAGAGCCACCTCTGCCTGCTCTCCAAGGAAGGTCTTCCCAGACCCCTCCTCCTACGGTTTCTTCCGTTGGTATAGTGGTTGAAAAAACCACCAACTGCTGTTTGTTGGGCCTCAAGGGCGTTCTCAGTTCCTGAGACTGAAGCAGCAAAGCCCTCCCAGTATGAGAAACCAAACGATCAGCAGGAGTAGAAGAAAAAGAAAACCAAAAGAATCCTTGGTATCTTCCATGCTGAAAGAACAAACCTGCTTTGGAAGACGACGCGGAGATTCTCGTGTCCGCTGAGGACTTGCCAATTGCCGAGAATTAAGAAGCTATGGAGGTCGAGTCTCCACCTCCGCTGTCGGTGACAGCAGACGATCCTGCGAACCCCACTGCACCTTAAGCATGTCTCAGCTATCAGTAGACACTATGATCCTGTAGTGGAACTATGGCGGTTTCTTCCACCATTTTTCTCGTTATGCACGTTGCTCTGCAACTGCAACCTTCAGTGAAGACTTCTGCACCGTCAAAGAGCAGATTGAGAGGAGGCAGTTATCATTTCACACACATTTGCAGGAACTGTATAATTGCACATTTACTGAGTGGGAGTTTGCTCTTCCTGTATCCCACGATACCTCTCCAGGACCAGACTGTATTCACATCCAGTTCGTCTGTCACCTCTCAGCGGACTGTCAACGCAAGATACTCGTCCTTTTTAATCGTCTCTGGGCAGAGGGCCTTTTCCCGTCACAATGGCGGGAAAGTATCAACATCCCAGTGATGAAACCAGGTTCAGATTAGCTGGTTGCTGCGAGTTACTGCCCTATGAGCTTCATCAACGTTCTGTGCAAGATCCTCTAATGTACGGCGGCGAGTAGCCGGGTTATGTGGATACTTGTGGATCGGGGGCCTCCTGCCCCCACAAGAGGGAGACTTTCGTCAGGGCCGTTCTACTACCGACCATCTATTGTTCCTATCCATACAGTGTTTACCCACGGAAAATATCTTGTTTCAGTCTTTTTTGATCTCCTGAACGCATATGCTACAACCTGACGCCATCATATTCTCTCAACACTTTCCAGGTTAGGACTGTTGCCTCCCTTTGGTCCCCTCATATTTTAGAGAACGGCATTCCACAGCGCTCCGTTCTTAATGTACCATTATTTTTAATTGCTATTAACGGTCATGCTGAGGCTGTGGGGACAACTGTCTCTTGCTCCTTGTTCGCTGACGACTTTTGCCTGTAGCTCAGTTAGCATTGGCGTCGCTGAACAGCGAGAGACCCTGTTTTGGGTCTCTTTGAATGGTTTCCAATTTTAAGCGCAGACAACGTGTGTCATGCATTTTCGTCACCTTCGGGTAGCTCATCCAGAGTTATTCCTGAATGACGAACCCCTTTGTGTCGAGGAGACACATCGCCGTTTATGCATGCTCTTCAATGCCACACCTTCACTACCTCAGACAAAAATGCTGGCGACATTTAAATATTCTCCACAGCCTTAGCCACTGTTTGGGGAGCTGGTCGCCCCACTCTTCTGCAGCTGTATAAGGCCCTTATTCAGTATCGCCTGGATTATCTCAGCCTGGTGTATGATTCAGCGGCTTCATCTGCACTGCGAGTCTTGGACCCCATTCTCCACAGTGGAATCTGTTAAGCAACATGAGTCTTCCCACACGAGTACTATGGGAAGCCTTCTTCGTGAAGCTGGGGATTCCTCCCCTGTGATTCCACCGGCAACAGCTGCTGGCTTCGTATGTTGCCCATATTCATGCCTTACCTAACCACCCAAATCGCAGGCTGTTTTGTCCATGACGATGGCCGTGGTCAGGTCTCCCAATCGCGGTCCGTGTTTGCTCCCTTCTTTCGTCCCTTGAGTTCCTTCCCATCCCTCCCATTTTTCACTACCTTTTCCATAATCCTCCTTGGACCATTCCTCGCCTGGAGCTTCGTTAGAATTGCCCCGTGACTCAAAAGCGTCTGTTGCGCCTTTGAATCTCTGATGCCAGGCAGTTATTGATTCGTTCTGTGAGCGTTATTTGTGTACACAGGTGTTTCCCTAGTCGAGGACCGTGTTAGGTATGCCTATGCCCATGATGAGAAAGTTGAACAACATTCATTGCTGTGTGGGAGTAACATGTTCATTGCAGAATTGATCGCCATTTTCCGGGCTCTTGAACATTTCATAAACTGCCCTGGGGAGTTTATAGTTATCCATGAAGGCTTGTAAGCCCTTGACCATTGCTTTCCAAAACACCCCTTGATGTGGTCATTTCAGGAGTCTCTCTAGTCTTGTTCAATCTGGCCTCTCTGTGGTCTTCGTTTGGACCCCAGTCCATATTGGACTATTGGGTAATGAACACGTGGATCAGCTGGCTGAACAGGCTACTACCTCAAGCCCCTTAGAAATTGGTCTTCGGTAGAGGGATCTCCAAGTTAATTGGAAGATACTTGGGCTTTGGACTTTCGGCAAACTTGACTGAACTTAACAACCTCCATGCAATGAACCTCTTTACAGCCAGTTGGATTATGGAGTAAGGAGTCACCTTCGAATCAGTCACCCATCAATGACGCATGTGCACCTTCTTCATCGGGAGGACCCGCCACAGGGTCGCTGTGGCACTACTTTGACAATGATCCACATTCTGTTCGACTTTCCATTTTTAGCTGCTTGCGGCAGTCTTTTAACCTGCCAGTTGCGCTTCCCTTTACGCTACAAGACGATGCTGCTACGGCTGACCGTCTTTTACGTTTTATTCTCACAGCTGCTTTTTATCATATCATTTAATGCTAGTTACCTAAGTCTTATCTTCCAGGCACCAGGCACTCAAGCAGTTTTACTCTGTGGTTACTTAGGCGTTTCTGTCTTTTTTTTTTTTAATTAGAGGTTTTAGTATCTGCAGAGTGGCTAGCTCAACCCTTATTATCCTCATAATCAGCCAGTCACGGTATTCTGCTGTACGATTATAGTTTTCAACGAGTTTATCCCCTTTTTGTTCTCTTCTTTGAATTTTCAGTGTAATGTTCAATGTCAATGTGTACCCCTTGTTGGTTTCCCTTCTGTGTGTTCAGCACTAGATTTTGTTTTACTTGCATTACACTGTAACGTCTTTGCTGGGAACAGGGGACTGCCGGCCGCGATGGCCGCGGGGACGGAGGCTCTTCAGTCACGGTCTACACGGCCACTACGGTCGGGGGTTCGAATCCCCCCTCGGGCATGGATATTTGTGCCGTCCTAGTTCGTAAGTAGTTCATAAGTAGTTTGGAAGTTTAGGGACTGATGACCCCGTAGTAAAGTCCGATAGACTATAAAAACATTTGAACATGTTTTTTTTTTTTTTTTTTTTTTTTTTTTTTTGAACAGGGGACTGATGATGAAGCTGTCGAGTCCCATTTAAACAACAACTTTCATCATTACACATGAAAACTTATCGAGTTGCTTGTATACGGTTATCACTTCTAAGTGATAAAGAAAAGAGTGCAAAATATCATGACCCTTGCTTAAGAAGATTATCGATGACGAACTTTGTTTTATGACTGACAAGCTTTGTTTTCGCCTTTCAGGCACTGGGCATAATCAGACTTATTACTACTGATCCATTGAAATATTCCCACTGTTTATCTATTTCATGCCTCAGTAGAAAAAAATTACTTTGATTGCAGTGATTCTAGTTGGCGACCTGTAGGTCCATGTCCTTTCACGACTTTCAATACAATTTCTCTTAAAAGTTTGAAAAGTTTAATGCAGGATGAAAAACTTAAAAGATAGTATTGCATCAATTGGTGTATTATATTCAAGAAAAAAAAAAAAAAGAACACACAGTCTGGGGCTAACTCTTACTGTATTAGATTACTTTAGATTTTTAGATGAAGAGACCAGGGGGAAAAGTGGTAAGTCCAAAATTCTTTTTTACAATTTAACAGTACTGTAGTTTTGGCTGGTTTTACAGAAAAGGTCAAAAATCTGACAGGCCGAGAGATATTTCAGTACCTTGTAAATGTATACAGGGGGGAAAAATCTACCATGCCCATGCACATTTAAATTACGTATGAGACGTTTTTAACTTAGATATCAAGCACTACGTCACATGAGGTGCTTTTTTATAAAGAATTTAGTGTATCCGATCTGAAGATGACAACGAAGATTGTCGAAACCGGCCATCTAAAATGAAATAAAGTAATCAACAAGTTATCTTGGCAAATATATTCTTAATAATTTTAAAATCGTAATCCTCTTTTAAGTGCTTTAACGCAGTTGTTCCTCCTCAACGCCGGCGTCCCAGAAGAAAATAGCTGGAGTCTCATTTCCTTGATGTAACTTAGAAATTTAACGTTTTTATTACACTTAATGGAAGTGTCCAATAAATATAGGTATGGAAGCAAGCATTTATGTCATTACATAGAATAAAGAAGGGCAAGGTAGACCATTTACTGAATACAATATTCAATGTGTTATGTACTTGTCACATTTTTCCGCTGTACGAACTGCCTAAATGACAAAAAATCGTCATACTTTTGTAAATTTCAACAAGTTATGTTCAATTTCAGCAGTACTCTTCCTCTCAAACATGTATTATACCTAAAAAAAAAAAAAAAAAAAAAAAAAAAAAAAAAAAAAAAAAAAAAAAAAAAAAAAAAAATTAAAAACCTAAAATTTCCTGAGTCTTGAACTTTAAATTTCATCTTTTGGAAGAAATTAACTGCTTTTTCCCCTGTACACTTCATATGTGGTGGCACTTGAAAGGACACGAGTAGAAAACAACCCTAAAATGGTAGTCCAATTGAATAGATGTACTAGTATAGAAATGATGTAGAGTTCATTATAAAGCCAGTGCGATTGAAATATAAACAAGCGTAGATGTCCGGCCATTTTCTAAATTCCTCAACTTTTAAAGGAATTTTATTATATTAAATATAGTGACTGAATCTGGTGAATTATTGACGCGGGGACACTTTTACCTACGACAAATTAGTAACGGTAAGGTAAAGTTTCCCTTTCCAGGCAATCTGTTGTTTAACAACTACACTCCTTATTCGTGGATATATCTTTCAGATCACAACTGCTCCCTGTGAAGACGTAACATCTGCGGCGGCGAGAAAGGTCATAGCGTTGCAAATTGAATTTGTTGCCTTTATCTGACAGAGAATGGACACGACACTGGAAAAGTATTGATGTTGTCATTAGCTGACACGTTCCAACAGAACTGAAAGCTAAATTAAATATCGAAGTGAAACAAACGACAGTAACATTTGTGAGCTGTATCAACACCGGACACTGTGTTTATTTATTTGTCCACAAAATTTGACACACGCACTCGAAACAAAACCAGCCTGAAGTGGTACGACGAACGTACAGATGATAATAAATAAATGCAATGTACAGAAAAATTGTAGCCCTACTCTAAAACGCCGGTTAAAAGTTAACAAACAACTGTGGAACAAACAAAACTGAGACGTTACAGATAAATGTTATGACTGGGACACTAAATGAATTTGCAAACCTGAGGTTGATTTTATGCTGGAAGCAACCCGTTCAGTGTCTTTTTAGAAGCATTCCATAACAAAAATTTTCCGGTGTACAAGCACTACTAATTCCTGAGATTGGCGTGTAAGTCACTGCTCTCGACAATACGGTTTCCGATTGCATTCTCTTTAAATTAGATTTCAATATGTTGTTTCCCTCCTTCGTTAGCATATCTGCACTTTCACTATCAGACAAGTAGCAATCGCTCGTCCTTATGCAATGGCAATACTACAACACACGCTCTGCTAGCTGTTTTACTATTTGCGGACCTCTTATATCTAATTTATTCTCTATAGGGTAATTTCCTTTCATCAAATAACGTTGGAAATTTCTGTGTCAGAGCCTATACACAGTGAACTAAGATACGATTTGTGCTTACGAAAACTATGTAGAATGTGTATGAGTATTATGAGTCTCTCGTGGTATTTTTAAACATATTCCTGCAGTTCTGTCTACAGTTTTACTATAATAGTCACACATTCATCACGAAGAAATTTCCTCATTCTTTTACTGAAAATCAATTTAATACTTCACTACAATAATTAATTTCTGGTCCGATTTAGGTACAGTCACGTACAACGGTTAGAACTTATAACGTTCAAAAACAATAAAAGACAACGGGTGTGTAGTATAATTTATACATTTCTACTTCGAATTCTTCGTTAATGACATTACAAGCAATTTTCTGTTTCGTGTAATTTTCTTGGAATTTATCAACCGTTCCGTATATCGTAGCCATAAAGTTTCGGACTATACCTCGAATGACACTCTTCAAAATGAGATCAAATGCTCCTATTAAGAAACAGCTTGTATACACGTGGTGGAGATTTCTGATTAATTTGTGCTGTGGTGACCTAAATATATAAACTATTCAATATACAGTTACTTAAAGTTATTCTTTCCAATGAACACATTAAAATAATCAACATAACTGAGTAAAATAGTCTGTCCATTTAACAGTACACAGTAGATGCACGAATAAATCACAAACCATCTTAACATATATATTAAATTCCAAAGATTTTATCACAGAGAAAAAACGGTATTTTGCCATTCTAATTTTTATATTTCCATCCCAATATTGCTTCACCCATTCAGTGCTAGGCATACTCTGTGGTTTGGAAAAAAAATGAACCTAAATATATATTGACCAAGATGAGTAGTGAATCACTAATGAACAAGATGCAAAATTGAAGTCTTAGTTAATAGAAATCTGTATACTGTCCTCGTTGTCAAGGACTGTTCAAGGACTTTTTTGATGTAGCTCCCCACGAAACCCTACCTTGTGCAAGCTTCTTCAATCTCTGAATAAGAGCAGTGACCCCACATACTAGTGAGCCTGCTTAGTGCATTCGTCTCTGCGTCTCCCTCTGTGAATTTTACACCTTATATATAGAAATATATGAGGAGCTAAAGGAAATTATTCAGACAATTAAGGGAGAGGAAAACTTAATTGTTATGGGAGACTGGAATTCGGTAGTAGGACAAGGAAGGGAAGGGAAGATAGTGGGTGAATATGGTCTGGGCAAAAGGAATGAAAGAGGAAGCCGCCTGGTAGAATTTTGCACGGAACATAATTTAGTTATAACAAACACCTGGTTTAAGAATCACAAAAGAAGGTTGTATACGTGGAAGAGACCAGGAGACACCGGGAGATACCAGATAGATTTTATAATGGTAAGACATAGATTTCGGAACCAGGTTTTGAAGTGTAGGACATACCCAGGGGCAGACATAGACTCTGACCATAACTTGTTGGTTATGAACTGTAGGCTGAAACTGAAGAAACTACAGAAAGGTAAGAAAATAAGGCGATGGGACCTAGATAAATTGAAGGAACCTGAAGTTCTTAAGAATTTCAGAGGGAGCTTCAGGCAACAATTGACAGAAACAGGGGAAAATAAAACAGTAGAGGAGGAATGGGTAAAATTGAGAGATGAAATAGTGAAGGCAGCAGAGGACAAAATAGGTAGGAAGGCAAGACCTACAAAGAATCCTTGGATATCACAGGAGATACTAAATTTAATCGATGAAAGGAGAAAGTATAAAAATGCAGTAAATGAAACAGGCAAAATGGAGTACAGACGACTAAGAAATGAGATTGACAGGAAGTGCAAAATGGCTAAGCAGGAATGGCTAGAAGGCAAATGCAAGGATGTAGAAGAATGTATAAATAGGGGAAAAATAGATACAGCCTACAGAAAAATAAAAGAAACATTTGGAGATAAGAAAAACAGCTCTATGAATATCAAGGACACTGATGGAAAACCAGTTCTCAGCAAAGAAGGGAAAGCTGAAAGGTGGAAAGAGTATATAGAGGGACTCTACAAAGGAAATGAACTGCGAGACAATATTGTAGGAAGGGAAGAGGATGTAGATGAAGATGAAATAGGAGATACTGTACTGAGAGAAGAATTTGACAGAGCACTGAAAGACCTAAGTCGAAACAAGGCCCCTGGGGTAGATGATATCCCGTCAGAGCTACTGAAGTCTCTGGGAGAACCAGCCATGACAAAATTGTTTCACATTGTGTGTAAGATGTATGAGACAGGTGAAGTACCCTCAGACTTTAAGAAAAATGTTATAATCCCCATTCCAAAGAAAGCGGGTGCAGACAGGTGTGAAAACTACAGAACCATCAGTTTGATAAGTCATGGTTGCAAAATATTAACACGAATTATATACAGAAGGATGGAAAAGCTGGTAGAAGCCGACCTCGGGGAAGATCAGTTTGGGTTCAGGAGAAATGTAGGAACACGGGAGGCAATACTCACTTTACGGCTTATCCTAAAAGATAGATTAAGAAAAGGCAAACCTACATTTCTAGCTTTTGTAGATTTGGAGAAGGCTTTTGACAATGTTGATTGGAATAAACTCTTTCAAGTTCTGAAGCAAGCAGGAGTAAAATATAGGGAGCGTAAGGTTATTTACAACTTGTACAAAAACCAGACAGCGGTTGTCAGAGTTGAAGGACATGAAAGGGATGCAGTGGTTGGAAAGGGAGTAAGACAGGGGCTGTAGCCTTTCCCCAATGTTGTTCAATTTGTACATTGAGCAAGCTATAAAGGAAAGCAAGGAGAAATTTGGAGAAGGAATTAAAGTTCAGGGTGAAGAATTAAAAACATTGCGTTTTGCCGACGACATAGTGATTCTGTCAGATACAGCAAAGGACCTGGAAGAGCAATTGAACGGAATGGACAGTGTGCTGAAAGGTGCATATAAGATGAACATTAACAAGAGTAAAACTAGGGTAATGGAGTGCAGTGTAAGAAAATCAGGTGATGCTGAAGGAATTAGATTAGGTAACGAAACAATAAAGGAGGTAGATGAGTTTTGTTACTTATGGCAGTAAAATAACAAATGATGGTCGCAGTACAGATGATATAAAATGCAGAATGGCAATGGGTAGAAAGGCGTTTTTGAAAAAGAGAAATTTGTTAACATCGAATATTGATTTAAGCCTAAGGAAGTCCTTTCTGAAGGCATTTGTATGGAGTGTTGCCTTGTATGGGAGTGAAACATGGACGATAAGCAGTGTGGACAGAAAGAGGATAGAGGCTTTTGAAATGTGGTGCTACAGAAGAATGCTGAATATTAGGTGGGTGAATCGCGTAACTAATGAGGAGGTACTGAACCGAATTGGGGAGAAAAGAAATTTCTGGCATACCTTGACTAAAAGAAGGGATAGATTGGTAGGACACATTCTTAGACATCAAGGAATTGTGAATTTAGCGTTGGAGGGAAGTGTGTGGGGTAAAAATCGCAGAGGGAGACCAAGAGACGCGTATAGTAAGCAGATTCAAGTGGATGTGGGTTGTCGTTCTTATGAGGAGATGAAAAGGCTTGCTCAGGATAGAGTAGGGTGGAGAGCTGCATCAAACCAGTCTCCGGACTGAAGACCATAACAACAACATTCATTCTTCTATCGTTAGGCGACTCCTTGATGTTCAAATGTTCAAAAGTTTGTACAGCTTATGGGACTTAACTATGGGGTCATCAGTCCCTAAGCTTACAAACTACTTATGAACTAGCTAAGACTAAGGACGGCACAAATATCCATGCCCAAGGGGGGATTCGAACCCCCGACCGTAGTGGCCTTGCAGACCGTGACTAGAGCGTCTCAGTCCCCTCGGCCACCGCGGCCGGCGACTCCTTGATGTATCGGAATATGTCCTACCAATCGATCCTTCCTTTATGCTATAAATTTCTTTTGTCTCAGATTCAGTTCAGTATCCCCTCGTTAGATACGCGAACTATCCATCTAATCTTATAAATTCGTCTGTAACACCGTTTTCATAAGCTGCTATCATATTTTGTCTGAAATTCTTATAGTTCATGTTTCACTTGCGTACAAAGCTACACTGTAGACACAGGCTTTTAGAACAGAAACAGAACAGAAATGTTTGTAAAGCTTATGGGACTTAACTGCGGGGTCATCAGTCCCTAAACTTACAAACTATTTATGAACTACTTACGAACTAAGACGGCACAAATATCCATGCCCGAGGGGGGATTCGAACCCCCGACCGTAGTGGCCGTGCTGACCGTGACTGGAGCGCCTCAGTCACCTCGGCCACCGCGGCCGGCACAGGCTTTTAGAAAGGACTTTCTAACATTTAACTTATACTGGATGTCAAAAAATTGGTACTTCTTCAAAAATGTTTTTCTGTATTTTCTGTCTTATTTACTTCGGCTATCAGAACTTATTTTGCTACCCAAATAACAAAGCTCATCTACTAGTTATATTGTCTCGTTACCTAACCTAATTCTTACAGCAACGCCTCATTTTCTTAGGCTACATTTCATTTCAGTTGTTTTGCTCTTATTCATATCCATCTTATACCCTCCTTTCAAGACACTGAACATTCCGTTCAGTTGTCCTTGCATAGAATTACAATGTAATCAGCTATTATTCAGTTTTCATTTCTTGTAACAATGAAAAATGAAAATTACCACAGGAAGATCGTAGAATCAGTTGAGATAATGTGAATTATTAGCAATACAATATTTTCAAGGCTTAACATACCTAGCAGTAAAAGCTATCACATAGCTGTACTTCACTTTTAAAATGTTAAGTGCTGGATTACAAACGTTTGAAAAATGAGATTGACAGGAAGTGCAGATTGGCTAAGCAGGAGTAGCTAGAGGACAAATGCAGAACTGTAGAAGAATGCATAACTAGGGGAAAGACAGTACTGCCTACAGGAAAATAAAAGAGATATTTGGAGACAAGAAAATCAGCTGTACGAATATCAAGAACTCAGACGGAAAACCGGTACTAAGCAAAGAGAGAAAGGCTGAACTTTGGAAGGAATATATAGAGGGCCTATACAAAGGAAATAAACTTGAAATCAGTATTCTAGAAATGGAAGACGAAGTGGAGGAAGATGAGATAGGAGATATGATACTGCGAGAAGAATTTGACAGAGCGCTGAAGGACTTGAGTCGAAACAAGGCCCATGGAGTATATGATATTCCGTCTGAACTGCTGAAGTTGTTAGGAGAGCCAGTAATGAAAAAATTGTATCACCTGGTATGCAAGATGTATGAGACAGGGGAAATACCCTCCGACTTCAAGAAGAATATTGTAATTTCAATTCCAAAGACAGCAAGTGCAGACAAGTGTGAAAATTACAGAACTATCAGTTTAATAAGTCATGGGTGCAAAATACTAACACGAATTATTTACAGACGAATGGAAAAACTTGTGGAATCCAACATCGGGGAAGATCAGTTTGGATTTAGGAGAAATGTAGGAACACGGGAGGCAATACTCACATTACGGCTTATCTTAGAAGATAGGCGAAGAAAAGGGAAACCTAGTGTTTGTCGATTTGGAGAAAGCTTTTGACAATGTCGACTGGAATAAACTCTTCCAAATTCTGAAGGTATCAGGGGTAAAATATAGGGAGCGAAAAGTTATATTCAACCTATACAAAACTCAGGCAGCGCTTATAAGAGTCGAAGAGGAATAGAGGGACGTAGATGTTGGGAAGGAAGTAAGACAGGGTTGTAGCCTTTTCTCAATGTTGTTCAATCTCTACATTGAGCAGGCAGTGAAGGAATGGAAAGAGAGGGCATCAAAGTGCAGGGAGAAGATATAAAAACATTGCAGTTTGCCGATGACATATTAATTCTGTCAGAGACCGCAAAGGATCTGGAAGAGCAATTGAATGGGATGGACAGTGTCTTGAAAGGAATATATAAGATGAACATTAACGAGGGTAAAACGAAGTTAATGTAATGTAATGTCAGAAAATCAGGCGATGTTGAAGGAATTAGACTAGGTAATGAGACAATAAAAGTAATAGATGAATTTTGTTATTTGGGTAGCAAGATAACTTCTGATGGCTGAACTAAAGAAGATATAAAATGCCGAATGGCTATGGGAAGAAAAGCGTTTCTAAAGAAGCGAAACTTGTTAACATCCAAATTTAATTTAAATGTTAGGACGTCCTTTCTGAAAGCATTTGTCTAGAGAGTAGCATTGTATGGGAGTGAAACGTGGACGATAAGGAGTTCAGATAAAAAGATGATAGAAGCTTTTGAAATGTGGTGCTACAGACGAATGACGAAAATTAGATGGGTAGATCACGTAACTAATGAGGAGGTGCTCAACCGAATCGGGGAGAAAAGAAGTTTCTGGCATATCCTGACTAAGAGAAGGGATAGATTGGTTGGACACATTCTGAGACATCAAGGAATTGTCAACGTAGCATTAGAATGAAGCGTGTGAGGTGAAAATCGTAAAGGGAGACCGAGGGACGTATATAGTAAGCAGATTCAAAAGGATGTAGGTTGCCGAACATATTCTCAGATGAAGAGACTCGCACAGGACAGGGTAGCGTAGAGAGCTGCATCAAACCAGTCTGCGGACTGAAGATCCAACAACAACAGGTGCTGGAAAGCTTTCCTTCTACAATAAAATATCTCCATCCCCCTTCCCCTCTACCACCATGGTGTTCACGATGCCTACGTGACGTTCAAGTTGCCGCAATGGAGCTGCTGGGTAAAAATCTGTCAAATTTAATCAACAAAAAGGTAACGATGAATGATGATAATGATATCCCTAAACCAACGGGTTTACATACATTTCTGAGTTCTTGAAGAGCTTGAAATAACAAAAGAAGATGCGACATGAGACACGAATGTTTGAAATATAATTTAGCTTATACAGTTGTTTAGTACTGGAATTCCAGAAGGAAGGAAGGTAATTTAACGTTCCACCGACAGCGTAGCGATTAGGAATGGTTATTACCACTGGGTTGATTTATGTTCTAGTCATGACTAAAATTAGTACCCACATTTCAGAACACACACATCCACATACACATACAAAGACACTACCTCGGCCTAGCTCCAGCACATCGCATTGCATTTGTCACCGATTAACAAGTTTTCTATTGCCACTATTTCTAGCGCAGCGATAAGTTATAATTGTAGTGCGTTTTTTTATTCGCGGCTATTATTTTCAGTATACGGTGGCGATACGATTCAGTGAGTTTTGCAAAGTGCAAATTAAACCTTGCTACGTAACCATGAGTTGTTCTTCACTAGAAATCTCCTAACTTCCAAATACAGTATATGCTATTTACTGTGTAGTTTGGTGCCATTT
The DNA here is from genome assembly GCA_026315105.1 of Locusta migratoria. Lineage (NCBI taxonomy): Eukaryota > Metazoa > Arthropoda > Insecta > Orthoptera > Acrididae > Locusta > Locusta migratoria. Next base: position 108,268,204 of record CM048749.1, on the reverse strand, counting down.
CTTTCTCTGTCTTCGAGAATCATTTTCCGGTTTTCTTTGTGTTTCTATAATTTTAATGTCAATCCTTCAATATCTACTCCGAAATAATATTTTATCGAATTTATCTTGTATCTTTTTATCGGTTCTCTAGAAATAAAATGCTTAAATTCATATCCATGTCTTAATGAGTTTCTACATCATAAGTCATTCCTTGAAATAGTGGATATGTATGTTTTATTTATCATTTATTTCTCGCTATTAATGTATGAACCATTGGTTCCTATTCTTTTTCATAACTGCAAAAAATTTCGCGACCCCCAACATAACAACTACAGCTACTAAATAGCAATTAAACCGAATATCAAACTTATTTTTATGTGGAAATGAAGGCCGATTGCTTTATTAATAAATAGAGATCCAGAAGCACCAACAATAATTTCAATAGAAAAGAAAAAAGTTTAAAATTAGATATGGCAGTAGACTTTACACCAACTACGTGACCGTGAGTCACCTTTTAATCGAGAGGAATGACGCTTGTCAGAGATAGCTTTTAGTCGGCAGCACTATATAAGTAGGACCTCCAGTGCTTAGAAGGCAGACGTCGACTCACCTCTGAAGACGTTGTCTGCAGTAGACAATGAAAGATCGAGAGAAAGGGGTTTTACAGATGGACCACGGCATCTTAGCCAGGAAGTTTTATTTAATGAAGTCGCTGGCCTTGAATGCCGACTTGCTTTGTCGTATAAAATTTTAAACATAACGAAGGGAACCTTATTAACGAAAAGAACAACATTTTGTTGAATAAGAAAATTTTTTGACACCGGTTATTTGTGTTATTGTTTAGTCTTGTTGTTAATTATATGTTCTATATCTGGATCTGAGCTAGTTATTTTCAGCCTTAACTCTATCCCTTTATTGTGATCCAAAGTAGGATAGTGTTTTAACCTTTAAAGGTAATATTCAAAAAACAAACCATTTGAGTTCCATTGGCGAGTGTTCCTCATATGCTGTAAGTTTTAGCTTTTTAAGATTATCCTTTACAGGAACTCTGGGAAGTAGCTTGTAAAAACAGGATTAGTGTTAAGTAATGCCCACAAATTTCTGTCGGCCTAGTATGAAAATACGAGATCGTAAAATGCTCTATGTTTAAACATTTGTATCGTACGCATTATGATTTTAAATACCGAAGTGACAGATATTAACTGATACTGTTCTTTAGTGACTGACAAATAATATAACGAAAATAATAAGACTTATGAAATACACTTTATCAGTCGATAAGATACCTTGCAAAATTATGCAGGGCAAAGATCTTAATTCTCAGTTAGGGGCGAACTTCTGAGATTAAAGCAGCGCGTGAGAACGTAAGGTGGGTCTTTGGTTTCCGATGCCTGCAGGTGATGCGCGACGATTCGCGAATCGGACGGATCACCGGCGGTATGGTTTTCCTCTTCCGGCAGGGTAGCGACGAGCGCCAGTTGGACAAACATTATCGATCTTGATGGACATGGAAGAAAGACGCAGGGACGGTCGTGTCTACGAGCCTGGACGTGTTAGGTTGTACAGTTTTATGGTGAGCCCGTTCGTGGAAATGCCTTTGATGTTCAAATGCCCCATGCTCGTTGGCTTTTAGTAGGGTGAGCTACAAGCAATATTCACCTCATGCTTGAATTTTCAACTAGACTTTTAAGGTTAATAGAAGACAGCGGGGAGATCGAGCGCAGAACAGCATGCTTCGTTACGGACTTATTTGGTAAGCATGAAAGCATCATAGAGATGATTAAGAAACTCCAGTGCCAGACGCTGCAAGAGAGGCGTTATATAACGCTTGGTTGGTGCTTTTGTCAAAGTTCCAAGACAAAACGTTTCATGAAGAATCAGCCAGTGACGGCTGAGCGGCGTGGTCTGCGCATGCAGGTGGAGGGAGAAGTTCCCCAACCTATCTGCTTCAAGCGCTTGCTGCTTGAGACACTGACGATATCACGCAAACAAAAAGAAACAGTTTGTAGATAATTTCTCGCGCTTAAGTTAGAGTTATCTCTATATCTTGGGATTATGTAATTTATTACTCAGATACTGCAGAGTGCAGAATACTTCAAAACAGAAATTTTGTAGCACTGAACTATGTAATCTAGCAGGCAGACGCTCACCTAGAAATGGCTCTCATCAGCAGAAGGCAAACACGTGATTTTTCATTCTGCCGCGCGCCCTCTCGCTATTGCCCGTCGGTCTTTGTAAAAGAATTCAACAGACTAAAAAGCGAGATACGTTTTATTTATAGTTCGTCAGCTCTTTTTAGTTCGTCCGCTCTTTTTTGCTGTTGCTTCCGCAACTAAAAGAGCTCTTTCTTTTGTTATGGCAGCTTTTTTATATAATGATCAGTGTTGCCCTCGCTATTGCCCGTCGGTCTTTGTAAAAGAATTCAACGGACTAAAAAGCAAGATACGTTTTCTTTATAGTTCGTCAGCTCTTTTTAGTTCGTCCGCTCTTTTTTGCTTTTGCTTCCGCAACTAAAAGAGCTCTTTCTTTTGTTATGGCAGCTTCTTTATATAATGAGCAGTGTTGCCCAATCGTGTGCTACTACCCGTATTTTTGGGCAGTTAGGCATCAAATACTTAATCAAATAAACAAATTATTTACACGAATGGGTGATGCAATGGTATTCAACTACTTTGCATACAGATTACTCGTAGTAAATATTATTTAGACACTGCTGAATACCTTCGAAAAGAAAAGCTGTGGCAGTGATGAAACTACTACTGAGGTGCATCTCAGCTACAAATGACGGTAACTGGCAGAAGGGAATCACGCGATTCTGCGCGCTCTCGAGTCCTCTCGCTGTTCCCCGTCAGTCTTCGTAAAAGGAGCGGACGAACTAAGAGGCGAGGGATGTGCGAACTAGTTTGCGTAGTTCGTCTATGGCGGCGCTCTTCCAAACTACTTCATTCGAAATTGCGAGTAGGCCTCAGAAACATCTCCCAATTCTTTGAGTACTGAAACTGTGATTCGGTTGATTAGTATGTCTCACTTAATAGGAAGGCGCTACCTTAGTGATCATGTTTAGTTCTGTACCGCGTGTTTCAGGAGATCTGTGTCTACAAAGTTTCGCAACGTCAAGTTGCAAGAAACTAATACACTACTGGCCATTAAAATTGCTACACCAAGAAGAAATGTAGATAATAAACGGGTATCATTGGACAAGTATATTATACTAGATCTGACATGTAATTACATTTTCACGCAATTTGGATGCATTGATCCTGAGAAATCAGTACCAAGAACAACTACCTCTGGCCGTAATAACGGCCCTCATACGCCCGGGCATTGAGTGAAACATAGCTTGGATGGCGTGTACAGGTACAGATGTCCATGTACCTTCAACACGATACCGCAGATCATCAAGAGTAGTGATTGGCGTATTTTGACGAACCAGTTGCTCGGCCACCATTGACCAGATGTTTTCAGAGATCTCGAGAATGAGCTTGCCAGGGCAGCAGTCGAACATTTTCCGTATCCAGAAAGGCCCGTACAGGACCTGCAACATGCGGTCGTGCATTATTCTGATGAAATGTAGCGTTTCGCAGGGATCGAATGAAGGGTAGAACTATGGGTCGTAACATCTGAAATGTAACGAGCACTGTTCAAAGTGCCGTGGATGCGAACAAGAGGTGACCGAGACGTGTAACCAATGGCACCCCATACCATCACGCCAGGTGATACGCCAGTATGGCGATGACGAATACACTTTTCCAATGTGCGTTCACCGCGATGTCACCAAACATGGATTCGATCATCATGATGCTGTAAACAGAACCTGGATTCATCCGAAAATGTGACGTTTTGCCATTCGTGCACCCAGGTTCGTCGTTGCGTACACCATCGCAGGCGCTCCTGTCTGTGATGCAGCGTTAAGGGTAACCGCAGCCATGATCGCTGAACTGATAGTCCGTTGCTGCAAACGTCGTCGAACTGTTCGTGCAGATGGTTGTTGTCTTGTATCCGTCCCCATCTGTTAACTCGGGAATCGGGGGATCGAGACGTGCTGCAGGATCCTTTATAGCCATGTGGGTAAGATGGCCTGTCAGCTCGACTGCTAATGATTCTAGGCCGTTGGGATCCAGCACAGCGTTCCGTATTACGCTCCTGAACCCACAAATTCCATATTCCGCTACCAGACATTCGATCGCGACTAACGCGAGCAGCAATGTCGCGATACGATAAACCGCAATCGCGATAGGCTACAATTCGACCATTATCAAAGTCGGAAACGTGATGGTACGAATTTCTCCTCCATACACGAGGCATCGCAACACCGTTTGTTGGTGTATGAGAAATCGGTTGTTTTGTGTCTCGTCGCCGCCGGTTGTCCTAGGTGTCGGTGGCCGAGTAAAGACAGACTGACACAGGGAAATAGGAAGCACGCGTGTGCTGGTATGAGTCTGAGGTGACCAGCCAGTGGGACAGCAGAAACTAGAAATACTAAGGTAGATTAGAACAAGATATATATATAGTAGAAACATTATAATACTTAACTTTTACAAGTTTCGTGACTGCAGATATAGTTTAACTAGGTATAGGCCTGCCTACTGATGAGAGTCTTTTCTAGTGCCTACTGCCAAGTGTCCGATACAGTTCAGTGGTAACCGCGAGAGGGGTTGCGGCAGAGGGCTACGTCTTAAGATCGCCGCGCTGTGCTTGCATGGCGGCGCGCGGCGGAAGTACTTGTCGCACACTTCAGACTTGTGCGACACGACAGGTTGGAAACTTTCCACGTGTCAGCGTCCAGCGCCAACCTTGTGTGAATACTCTGAAAAGCTAATCATTTGCATATCGCATCATCTTCTTCCTGTCGGTTTACATTTCGCTTCTGTAGCACGTCATCCTCGTGGTGTATCAATTTTAGTGGCCAGGAATGTAGTTCCTCTATTTGTTTTTTTAACCTATTCTTGTCGTAGTGTTGGATATGCCAAGCGCTGATTGAGGCATGCAGGCGGATGAGTAGGGACCATCCCGGGAGTGTTTGTCCTCGACCCGTCCAATTGCACGAACACCAACCCGCGGTTTCGGTAGCGATCATGTTCCACTTTTGGTAACATTAAACAGTGATGGAAATTACCGTCTTTAATGTGAATGTGTCTAGAACGTGTTAAATTTGTACTTTTTCCAAGTTTATCGCCGCGGCCGTGTCCATTGAGGCGCTATTCCAGAATGCGTGAGGCCGTTCCCCGTCGGGGGTTCGAATCTCCTCTCGAGCATGGATGTTTGTGCTGTCTTTAGTATAAGGTAGTTTGTAAGTTTAGGGGCTGATGACACCGCAGTTAAGTCCCATAAGCTTTACAAACGTTTTTAATGATTTAATAGTTCACCTGAAGGGCGCTAGTCATAGAGGTGTCACCCTATTAGTGCTTGGTTCATAAATTATAGTCTTCTTTTACAGTTATTTAATGTCATTCTTTTGAACTGTGTGCAATGTGGGTTCCTAACGACAATCATGGCTGAAATTGTCCGTCCGTAGAGCGACGAATTTTGTAAGAAGGAAAGTTGTGCAAACTGAATCCTTTTTCTTAGGAGTACGGACCGTGGCCTATAGTATTTGAATGTTAGATAAAATATCAAAAACTTTTACGTGTTGTAAAATGATTTTGAGTTTAATTACAAATGGAATGTTGCTAAGTTTTTGTTAACTTGTCAGTATGGTAGCGAGACTAGCTGTGCTCAGTGAGTGTTAAGGTTGTCTTGTACCGGACTGTTAAAAGAAATGTCGAATATACATGGTGAATCGAAATTCGCGCACTTCGCAGCGCGGTTCCTCACATTGTAGCAATAAAGAATGTCTGTCACAAAATTTCGCCCTGCGCATATTTCCGGTAGTAAATGGATATCGAAAATTGAGTTGGGTGTGTGTCCCATACATCAGCGTGTTTCAGAATTACACTACTACATCAACTTCTAGTGGATGTGGGAGGTTTCTATGCTCACTTTGTTCCTCATGCCCGTAAACGTCATCCAATTATGCTACAGAGCGTCTAAGTTGCTGGAGGAGATGTATAGCGGCAGCAGTTGGTGCCTGTAATTTGGACTCTCCGTAGCGTCGTTGAATGGCGTTTCCGGGCATGGGTTTCTAGCTCATTTTGGTCCTCAAGACGCCTAATACATCCCTCACAAGTTTGTTGGTGTAATTATGAAACACAATGACGTATGGCACACACAACCCATCTCAGTCTTTGACGTCCATTTACTGGCAGAAGTATGCGCAGGGTGAAATTTTGTGGGAGACATTTTTCATTGTTGGCAGGTGAGGAATCGCGCTGCGAAGCCAGAGTGCGCGAATTTAGATTCAGCCTGTATATAACTTTCTTTTTGGTTACATTCGTTATGGCATGGGAAGAGGCTAAGATTCTTGTTGTTAAGACTGATTTTACTTCAAGGTTTCATTAGAATTGGTTTTTATTGATTTTAATGTGCTGGTTACTGCTTGGTATTTCGAGGACGTTCGCGTTAATTGCTTGTCTATCGTTTAGTAACGAAGCTATATGACGAATGTATGTAATTCTGGGTCTATTTATAACAATACTTATTTAAAACGCAGAAGTTTACCACTTTAGGACCGTTGAATTCCAGGTACCCCGCTCAACGGTTTGTTACTTTCTAAAGTAGGTGAGTACATGGATATTTTAACGTAAAAATCTAGTATGTACATCTACATCTACATAGATACTCTGCAAATCACGTTTAAGTGCCTGGCAGAGGGTTCATTAACCACTTTCATAACTTTTCTCTACCGTTCCATTCTGTAATAGCGCGCGGGAAGAAAGAACACCTAAATCGTTCCGTTTTCGGTCTGATTTCTCTTATTTTAGTGGGGTGGTCGTCTCCCTAAGTAGGTGGGTGCTAGCAAAATATTTTCACATTCAGAAGTAAAAATCGGTGATTGAAACGTCGCAAAACAGATCGCGCCGCAATGAAAAACGTCTTTCTTTTAGTGATTTCCACCCCAATTCGTGCCACATTTCCGTGACGAAATTACTAAAAATTTCCGGGCTGTTATTTTAACAATAAATCCACTAGACCACGGCATAACAGGCCGGAAATTTTTAGTAATTTTCACCATTCCGGCCGTGAAAGTTTACATTTTACAATTTCCGTTACGCTTCCCCCCCCCCCCCCCCCCCCCTTAACGTGATAAAACGAGCTGCCCTTCTCTGAACCATCTCTTCCGTCAGTCCCATCTGGTAAGAGTCCCACAAGGGGCAACAGTACTCCAGGAGAGGACGCACAAGTGTGATGTAGGCAGTCTCTTTGGTGGAGCTGGTGCATCTTCGAAGCGTTCTGTCAATGAAACGTAAACTTCGGTCGCCTTCCCCACAATATTTTCTAAGCGTTCTCTCCCGTCATAGTTGTTCGTTATTGTAACTCCTAGGTATTTGGTAGAATTTACGACCTTAAGGTCTGACTGATTTATCGCGGAATTGAAGTTCAGCGGATTTCTTTTAGTGGTCATGTGTATTACTTCACACTTTTCTTTATTTAGTGTCAATTCCCAAATTTCGCACCATGTAGAAATTTTGTCTAAATCGCTTTGCAGTTGCTTTTGATCCTCTGTTGACTTCACTAACCGATAAACGACAGCATCATCCACGAACAGTCTAAGGGAGCTATTCAGATTGTCTCCTAAATCGTTTATAAACACGAGGAAGAGTGGAATGCCAGTGGTCCGACGACGCACCGGAGGAGATAGCGAGCGACAGTTTGGGACCCATTGGGCCAAAACAGTAGCGTAGATGCAGCATCAGCGCAATAGCACCAATCTTATTTGTTTCTGTCATTTATTGTTGTGGTGCTAACTTACTGTTGCAAAGTAGCTATTAACTCGTTGAGTTCAGGGGTGACTCTAACAATGCGTATGAAACAAAAATGGCTCTGGACTAAACGTACGCCTCCCGTCACGCAGCATTAGTGCGCTCTAGCTCGCTTCTGGCCATTACGACCCGTGTCACCAGGCTGTCGAACAAGCCGCGACGCCGGCGATGCAAGCGATTCCTCACACGAGGCCGCCGACATGTGTAATCGCGCCGATCGCACACACATCGATTGTCCCTCGCTAAACACAATACTCTGTCCGCAAATAAAGCACAGATCGGCCCGCTTGTCCCGACAATAGGCCATCATTTTAATCACCGGCATGTATTACAAAAGAGGCAGCCAGGTGATAACCGCCGAGCTAGGACGGAAACACAATAGATATTTTTATACTATTTCTTTCCCTGTGCACTGAGGCAGGTCAACATAAAAAAAACCTCCACGAGTTCAGTTAAGCACTCAAAATAGAGCGCAGTGACCAGGAAAAATAAATTTATTTTACCCACACTAACAGAGAGCGGCGCAACCCTTTGTAGGATTAACCAGACACGTTCAGAATTTGCAACTAAACTAGACCACAAAAGTGAAGTGCCAGCAATTGTCATAGTCTGCGCGCTTTACAAATTAATGGAGAGGTGCTCTTTGTCCAGCATCATAGAACGGCGTGTTTAACATATATAATAGGTTGTATTCTGAGGGCACGCTAAGCGGTACTTTGCACCGGATATTCAGAATCGTTTACAGAGTCAGTGTCCTGTGTAAATACATAGTTAGTTGATTTATATACAGTTATGAGATTGTAATATTTAGCCTGTACAGAGTACATGTATCAACTGGGTAACATACTACAGACTACGAAATAAATTAATTACAGAAATTATTTTATCCTACCGTACACTATAACAACACCTGATGGAAGCTAATGAAAATTAACCAGTAACTGCTTCAAACATTGTGGCATGTAGAGATACACCGCCTTAAAGACGATGCTAAAGATGTTAATTTTTGACACGTATAACTTTACATCATACATCTCCTGAACCGTGAGCCGTACAGTGACGTAGTTTTCCAGTTACAAGCTGCGATATTTATAAACACTGTTTGCAAAATGTGTCGCGAATTAAGTTACCAGTAAAACAGTATTCATTTGAAACCGTCAGTATTTTTAAACAGTGTGTCACTAGTATTTTCTACTATCAAAGTTTTGGCAAATAAATGGAAACACAGAATTGGAAGTTGAAAAATTCCTAAGATCTGGGGTATATAAACTGACTTTCAGGGACTGCTATAAGATATACATTGTAAGATATACACTGGGCAGACTGGTGGGATTTTTAAAAGAAGATTAAAAGAGCAGATGGTGAGTACCTCACGTAGCAAAACAGTATTTCAACCACACCCAACCAATAATAAACATTCAGAATGCCGCAAAAGTTTTCTGATAGATACCCTGGAAGAACTTGAGATACATACCTACGATAAAAATAACCCATCACTTCTTAATGAATAAGTGAATTTCAGGGGAAAAATATTTCGATACGTTTAAGAGTATTGTTGATACAAGAGAGTTTTATAAATTAAAACTTTTTATTCTGGGGCTATCTACATCATTATGAACTGCCTTAAATATTTTACCTGTACACCGGTAATGCTTTTACTAACCGCATGTTCAAATGTTCAAATGTCTGTAAATCTATCGGACCAAACTGCGTGGTCATCAGTCCGTAGCTTACAAACTACTTAAACCTAGGTAAACTAACCTACGGACATACACATACACCCATGCCCCAGGGAGGACTCGAACCTCCACGGCGAGCAACCGCGCGCTCCGCAGCGAGGTGCTTTAGACCGCTCGGCTACTCCACCGCGGCCTAACCGCATGAACCACGACATGCTTGCGTGGCTCAAAAATCGTACCGAAGGTGCAAGCAAATAAATAATCCTGTTCTGTGTGGACGCAATTTATCACATCGTAAAATGTATCTTTTTCGTATCACAGGCATCTTATGAAAACAAGTCCGCATACACGTCATGTCAAATTCCAATCACACGCTCACATCACCACATACATCTAAATCTTACAGCAACAAATACTCGAATATGTAGGGACCATATGTTGCCGTTGACTTCGATGCTTTTTTTTTTTTTTTTTTTTTTTTTTTTTTTTTGTCGCACTCACTCGCATCCACCGATTGCACATTGCACAAGTATCTATTCCTCAGAGATTATTCCGTTATTAGTCCTGTCTTCGCTACGGCCCTTTTTCACCATCATGAAAACATGATAATGTATTTACTACTTAATATCAGCACTGTTCCATCTATTTCGAGGTACTGTAGGATGCCAGATACCATTTTACCACTATTCCTTGGTATTTTCATCTGTAGCGTTTCATACAATGGTACATGTTAGTTGTTGTATCTACCATCTCAATAGCCTAAGTTATTGCTTGCCCCACAACTGTCGATTCTACTGACTTGTATCGCTATCATTGCTATAATCCACGTTTCCATATGAACCTCTGTGATTTCTCTCTATCCTTCTGGATACTTATCATCATGGCGCCATGAAAAAGTTTTTAATGCTTAATCGCATCACTATAGCCTTTGTCTTGTAACACTTAACTAATACTAGATAATATTATTACCGTTATTACTTAATATTTCGTTCTGGTTCTCATGTGTAGTATCTCATAGGGTTCTTCAGCTTGATTATGTTATCTTACCTTCTCAGCAGCTACGCTATTAAGTTGTTATTTCAACTTTAGATTACATCGACTTGGCTCGTCGCCTCGATTACAGTCGGAGTTTTCATATGAACTTCTTTGCTTTCTCAGCTCCCATTTTGCTTCGACGTTGCTTTGCCGACGTTATCGTTTCTTATTTTAGAAACTTTTCTGCTTACATGGCTTCCTTCTTTGACTTCCATGTTACCTTGCTAACTGCGTCCTTCTAGACACAACATAGAGGGCGTTGTCCAGCAAACGTGTAACGAAATATGTGGATTCTAACCATGTTTCTGCGAAGTCATTTTGTATCTGTATTATACCATCTTGCCAGAAAATACATAATCTTATTACTCTTTTGTTTGTTTCTATATTGGTACTAAATTGACAGGAACGATAATTTTTAGTTCATACAGGGGCCACTTACATATTTTTAACATAAACTGTTTCTGCGTGATTTGTTATTTTTAATCCTCTGTTAATTTTACTTACGAGTACTTAATTCAGAAACTCTGTGTGACTTTGTCATCTCACAATTTGTACAGGGTTTACCATTGGTTGACCAAATTGCACGCCATGTAACCCATGACTTTACAGTCATCAGTGATCACTTACATATGCCACCAACAGGCATGCGGAGACGCCAACGGAAACCATGTGGTTAATTGCTATGGTAAATGTTCCTATATTTTCTAATAGTACCGTAACTCTTAGAATATCTGTAACTTTATTCAAAAGCCGGGAGCAGTGGCCGAGAGCACTGAGGCGCTCCAGTCACAGACTGCACGGCCACTACGGTGGAGGATTCGAATCCCCCTCGGGCATGGATATTTGTGCCGTCCTAGTTCGTAAGTAGTTCATAAGTAGTTTGTAAGTTTAGGGACTGATGACCCCGTAGTTAAGTCTCATAGACTATACAAACATTTGAACATTTGAAACATTTTGGTCGCGGTTCGATATAACTTACCAGTTGAGTCATACCGTATCCGTCGCGCAGTGGTGATTCCAAATTAACTGGGAGAAGTTAGGCACTGGACTCGCATTCGGGAGGACGTCGGTTCAGTTTCACCTCCGGGCATCCAGATTTAGGTTTTCCCTAATTTCCATAAATCAATCCAGGTAAATGACGGAATGGTCCTTTGAAAGTTCGCGGTCGATTTCCTTCTCCGTCCATACTCGCTCAAGCTTGTGCACTGTCTCTAATGACAGCCCGCTGTTGACAAGACGTTAAAACAAGAAGCTTTTATCCTTTCTTCCTTCCTTCCTTCCTTTAAGTGAGAGAGACACGAGCATCCGTTCTATAGTCCCTATAGAAATGATAGCTCCCCAAGCGTTCACCGTTCCAGTGCTTTCTTAAACAGTTATTGAATGTCGTAGATGTGACTGAAAGTCTAACATGACTCTAAAAACCTTGAAAGATCATTAAAGTGAATCCGCAGGAAGTTTGTAGAAACAATAATTATTCATTATGCGTTTTGGACTCTCCCCGTCTTCAGATGACGTGCTGAAATACACACCACGGTAACATCTTACAATCTTTTGCACATTTTTATTTATGTGTAGCTGTTAAACCCGGAATTGCCAGGGGAAATATTCATTTTTCCAATTCTATATAAGAAACGAAAATAAAAACTCGTAAAAGGTTTCATTTTCATGTATCCTCGGAATCAGCTTACAAATTATGAAACAGTAAAACAAATAAATGTGTATAATGTACAAAATTTTAACTGCAGTATTCAAAGGAAGAAAAATAGTAATAAAACGCAAATGATATATATCATTAATTTAATTCAAAACTTGTCTGTAAACAATATTTATTGATACTTGTGACTCATTATTTACGTCGTCATGTCTCCTGATCTATGTGTCGTATGTAGTTTTAACCCCACGGCGATTGTTGTCTGATAATAAGCAATATGTGTATACCAAGTTTAGTTGAAATCAGTCGATTATTTTAGGAGGAGATGTGAAAAAATAGCGCATGATTTAGCAATTATTCGGAGATTTCGCTGTTTATGACGTCATATCTCCTGAAATATGTGGTACTACGATGTAAATTCGAAGGTATAATCAGTGGTATAATGTCTGCAGAATATGTTGTGAATAGTGTTAGCAGGAAAGACGTAATAAATCGCAACCTCAAGCGTGATGATAGAGGTTTTCATGGACCAAATTTTTTATGGCTTCATATTTCTTGAACTATTCTTGTGATGTAGTACCGAAGGCACATTCAGTGGTACGTATGTGTACTGTCTGTGAATTGTAGAAGTAATAACTTGTAACGTCGTGCCAAATGCCGTAGATATACATCTTGAACATCGGAAAAGTAGTAAGCGATTTTTTTCCCTTCATCATTTTTCTGGGTTTGTCAGCGAGAAAAATTTCGTAAGGATTTGAAATTATGTTCAAAGTTTATTGCAGTCGCTAAGTGCTCTCATTGTCAAATAATGGACGAATAAAATCATCCTAATGCCGAAAGATGGGGCAGTTTTCATCGATTATGACGTGATATTGTATGAACTATGAAGCGTGGGTAGTTTTTGCAACCATATAAAATGATTCCTGACCTCCGTACAGTGTCATAGGCAGCATGAAGACGCTACTAAAGCGTCTCGTAATCTGAACTCTGCATACAAGATATTTCTGACACAGCCCCATGACCAGAAATCGCACGGCTTGAGATCCGGTGAACGCGTAGGCGATGCAGCTCGATCTTCTCGTCTGATCCATGGAGCAGGTAAGACACGATGGAGATGCTTTCGAACGATGTCGGAAAAGCGGGCTGGGACAGCATCATGAAGCAGCCACATATCCCTTCGAATAATCAATGGCACTTCTGAACTTCAGCCGCATGGTCTAACAGGAATCTCTGAAATCAATTATTTGGTTAAAATAAGTCCAACACTGTTTTGAATAAAGATCAAAATGTTCAAATGTTTGTATAGCTTATGGGTCTTAACTACGGGGTGATCAGTCCCTAAACTTACAAACTACTTATGAACTACTTACGAACTAGGACGGCACAAATATCCATGCCCGAGGGGGGATTCGAACCCCCGAACGTAGTGGCCGTGCAGACCGTAACTGGAGCGCCTTAGTCCCCGCGGCCACCGCGGCCGGCGAACCGCGACCAACACAATATTTTGCGAATCATTTCGCCATGGGGGTTTGCACAGACATCCAACGCCGTTTATCATTGTTCATAGTCGGACCATCGGCAACCATGAAAAACGCAAATGATAACAACTTCGGCATACTTCACTTTTCCACGTTTATAGCAGACACACCTTTAAGAAACGATTGCCACTAATTTCCCACGCCTAAATGTTAGTGATTATACAAAGTATTCGGAAATTCCCGTTACAGATTTTGAGATATAGTGTGGAGGGCGTGCACTATATTTTGATAAGCAACCCACGTCCAGAATTGTCATCGAGTGACCCTATGAGCTTTATCAACTTTGGCACTGTGAAACAAATCTCTTCTGGTGAAAGATCTTTGCTTTTCATATTTTGTGACGAGATTGTAAGGAGCAATACAAGAAGAAACGTAAATATGGACTGTATAATAGATGAACACTTGATCAATTGTTGAAACGTGTTTGCAGTAACCAAGTTGAAGATGTGCTCGTAGCTGTTCAGTCATATATCGTGTAGCCCACGTTCACTAACATTTTTGTGATTGTTTTGGTCTATACTACCTGAAACCCAAAACATAGAAAACAACTTGCAGTATTATAGGTGTTGCGTCCGGTGTCGTCTGCCGAAGTGGCCGGCTAGGAACATAGGCTAGATGAGAAGCGAACAAGAAACCATGAGCTAAGAAAGATACTTATCTTTTATTATACAGAGACACGGTTACAACAATAAGAATATCGTAGACATCGTTAGGTCTGGACATCAATTACTTGAAGCTCCACTAGCTTCTCCTGGGCGATTCCCTACACAATCTCTGCGCTTCTTCTGACGCCGCCCTTAAATGCTACAGTGAATAACTTTAATATTCGGACACTGTGATATTTCAATCTTGGAACATCATAACTTTATTTGTAACAAAACAAACAAAACGTATAACCAATTATTACATTACGTGATGTGTCTTGTAAGTAATCATATAAATTTTATTGAGATAACTTGCATAACTTCCTTAATAATGCAATTTAAATACAACTCGGTCCTATATTCACGTTACTTTAATATTCGGACACTTTGCGGAACTAAGTATTTCGAGACAAAATTTTATGGAAAATAAATGTTTCAATATCATGTTGGGTAGCCATTCTGTTTTATCACTTCTTTCAAACGCTACGGCATACTGCTAATGATACTTTTTAAATAGGCCGCACGTAGACTGTCCCATTCTTCTTTCGGTCGAAGCTTCAGACTTTCTTTGGAAGATATTAGTGTACTTCTAATACATCGCTTCACTTCTCCCCATACATTCTCAATCGGGTTGAGATCTGGTGACTGAGGTGGTGGTGGTAGGACTTTGGGGCAGTTGTACAACAAATATTCCTGCATATTGCGAGCCTTATGTTTCGGGTCATTGTCCTGGTAAAATTTGAAGGTGTTTGATATCCCAATGGTTTCAGCACTTTTTCGTAAATTGTTCTTTAATATGTTCAAATAGACATATTTGTCCATAGTATTGTCGATGAACACCAATTCGCCCGGTCCAAATGTCGATATACAGCCCCAGACAAGGACGCTGCCACCTCCATGCTTTACAGTGGGTTTTGATATTTGTGACTGTAAATTCTTCTTTCTTCTTCCGCCACATCATGCTTCGTCCGTCCGACCCGCAGATGTTAAATTTACTTTCGTAACGTCATTCTAGCAAATTGAATCCTTCGTAATAAACTCCCTATCAAAGTCCAATCTTTTCTGTCCATTCTGTTGAGTCACATAAGGTTTCTTCCGAGCCACTCTTCCATTGTATCCACTTTCTTTCAATGCTCTGCGAATCGTTTGAGGATGTACCTTCTTGCCAGTCTCGTTTAGAGGCTCACGTGCTAATCTCGGTGCGCTGAGTGTAGGATCCTTCTTTATTTTTCGTATTAACTTCCTCTTGTCACGAGCATCCAACTTCTGTGGCTGGCCCATTTGTGGTATGGAGTCTACACGGTCCTCGTTTTTGAAACGCCTGACAATATCTGCCACAGTACTCTTACTCATGTTGAGCATGGCAGCAGTTTGTCGATATGATTTTCCTTTCGCATTGTGAAAAATCACAATTTGTCGTATCTCAAAGTTGGTATTATCTTTGCGTGGCATCATACCGTCTGCACAGTCGACCGCGCTTGTGAACACACACCTGCCTTCATACTAGAAGCAGGCCTACTCACCCCGGCGTGAACGGTGACAAGTGCAACACTGCCATCTGTCCGGATATTAAAGTAACGTGACCATCGAGGAGTGGTTTATTTTAATCGCATTCTTTAACAACTGTTTTACCTTATGCAAACAACGTTCATACTGTTATTTACAAGACATGCACCTTCATATAATATTTGGTTATGTTATATTTTTGTTTGTTCCGAATGCAGTTATAACGCAGCAAACTAAAAATATCTTGGTGTCCGAATATTAAAGTTATACACTGTACGTCCAGAGGACGCGCTCGCCGTGCGGCAGAAGGCGGGGTCCCGAGGCGCCGTACGGCCCGCTCGTAGCGCCACCAAACGATGAGCCAGGCGCGTAAGCGCGCGTCTTGCAGGGGTCCTTCGGCAAAGATACTACAAGAGGTGTCTGAGATAACGGCACATAACATTTTGATATTCATGCCATTATTATTTCCTATCAATTACGTGTAGAAAATATTGACAGTTATATGGGTGCCCGGTATTTCATAATCTCCATAACGACGAAAACATTCAGCTTTCACCATTAGCTTACAAAGTGAAAATGTAACTGTTGTTGTCAGACGACATCTCCACGTAGATCTTCCTTAGAAAATTTGGTGTTATCTTTCTTTACCTAAGCAGCCTACTATTCTGAACTACACAAATATTTTTGACATGATTTCATCTAGTGCTACTGGAGCGTAGATTACAACAGTTACGTAATGGAAAACAGCGATTAGTGTGGAGTATAATCTTTTGATATTTGCAATCAATGTATCGGCAATAGTATCCTGAACTAAAAATAAATTATCCGCTTTTAATAATAATAATTTAAACTATTTGATACCCGCCGAGCCCAGGTAATTATTTATTTGGATCTTCAGTTAAATCACCTCCTCTTCCCTCCCCTGTCTGTCCATCACCTTCTCTCCCCCGTCTTCGTTCATCTCTTCTTGCGTCTCTCCACATTTCACCTCTGCTCCCCCTATCTTTGAAGAATTGAATTTATCTACGAATTTTAATACTAATCGATGAAACGGTGTCGAAAATTATTGGAAGTTTTTTCTCTATCATGAACCTTAAGAAAATTTGCGTAGACAGCAATGTTCCTGTAGTTTGGAAGATTTAGTTTGAAAAATTACATCAATATTCAAGGAGAGCTATAGATTGATGTCGACGTCTGTCTAAGGTATCCTTTGGCATGCCCCTTACGAAATCTTACTGTGGTTTTGCTCTTGATTTGAAGTGTGTACAATTTCATCAAGATTGGAAGGAAACAGCAGATTGACGTGGAAATCTGTTGTAAGCACTCTCCGCTATATACCGTTTAAAATTTTATGCAGACAGTAACCTTTTTCTTATTTTGACGATCAACTATGCAAAATTTCATCAAAATTGGAAAAGAAACTAACGTGTATGCATTACAAACAAACCTCTTGTGAAGAGGACAGTCTATAGTGTATCTCATTGTTTATGACGATATATCTCCTGCACTATAAATCGTAGAAGGTTCTTATCCCTACATCAAATGTTCCATCTCGGTAAGCTATATGTGTGCAGCAAATTTGGTTGACATTGGTGCAGTGATTTAGGAGGTGATGTGAAACATTGTCGGATGGTGCAAACGTTTACGCGCATTTCATAGCTTATGGCACTTTAATTTGATTCGAAGGTCAAGTGTGTAAACTTTCATCACGCTTGGATCAAAACTGTCGATTTTCATGCAACAAAAACACACAAACCCAGAATCAGACCAACACTATATATATGATGAAAATTCTTGTGATATACTGCACAAGCCAATGTTAATAAAGAGCACAGGCATGGTCTGCTTGCCTCGAGACCATGTTTAATTACGTAACAACATTGTGAGGAAGTTCGCCTTTGTAAAAGCACCAACCTTCGTAATAAATAATAAATGATTAAAGATTGTAATTTGCAGAAAATTCTTCTTGTGACTGGACGGTGAAACCGACCAAGCACGTTGGTAAAATACCTCCAACAATATCATAAGTGAACAAGGTGCTCTACCTACTAACTAAAGATCATGAATGCTTCGTCATTTCTACAGACATATTCACACTTTCAGTTCCTTGGGCCTTCTGCAAAAGACTTGTTATTCCATTTCTACGAGCAGGTTTCTGGGTAAGTTTCGATTTCTGCTGGTATACTTGCTGTTACTGCAGGTATAATTTCTTTTGGCACCCCCATGAATCACAGAGATTGCTGAGGTGGGATGGCTTGCGTGCCTCAACGATACAGCATGTAGCTGTACCGGAGGTGCATCCACAGCAGAGGGTTATCTGTGGAGAGGCCAGACAAAAGTGTGGTTCCTGAAGAGGGGCAGCAGCTTTTTCAGTAGTTGCAGGGGCAACAGTCTCGATGATTGACTGAGCTGGCCTTGTAACATCAGCTAACATGGTTTTGTCATGCAGATACTGCGAGACACTGAAAGGAAGGGGAAACCGCAGTCGTTACTTTTCCCGAGGACATGCAGCTCTACTGAATGAATATATGACGGCGTCTTCTTAGATAAATATTCCGGAGGTAAAATAGTCCCCCCTTTCGGGCCTCACAGCGGGGGTCTAATCACGTTGATGTGTCATCAAGAAGCCAAGCGGGAGTAGCCGAGCGGTCTGAAGCGCCATGTTGCGGTACGCGCGGCCTCCCGCGTCGGAGGTTCGAATCCTCCCTCGGGCATGGATGTTTGTGTTGTCTTTATTATAAGTTAGTTCATAAGTAGTTTGTAAGTTAAGGACCTGATGTCCCCGCAGTTAAGTCCCATAAGCTTACATTTTACTCGTCATCAAGAAAAATGTTTGTAGAGCTTATTGGACTTAACTACGGGGTCATCAGTCCCTAAACTTACAAACTACTTATGAACTAGCTTATACTAAAGACCGCACAAATATCCATTACCGAGGGGGGAATTCTAACCTCCGACCGCAGCGGCCTGCAGACCGTGAGTGGCACGCCGCAGATCGCTCGGACATCGTGGCCGGTGGATCAGAGCGTGGAATGTTAGATCCCTTAATTGGGCTGTGAGGACATTCTCGGTTCCTACGGGCGGCTGGTGGAATTGGTGAAGGCTAATGCTATCGCACGCGGGGTGCAAGCAGAGCTCTCGATTTGTAACATTGTTCCCAGGCTTCATCGGGGTCCTTTGGTTTGGAGCCGAGTGGAGAGTCTGAACCAGAGCCTTTGCCGACTCTGTGACATCGCTGCAGATTTCTGTATCTGCGTTTTGCACCTAGCATAATTATAACAAACATTTCGTTTAAGAAGGTTGTATACAACAACAAAAAAGAGAGACCAAGAGCATCGGAAAGTACGAGATGAGATTTTATAATGGGAAGACATAGATTTAGGAACCAAGTTTTAAAGTGTAAGACATGTCTAGGGGCAGAAATACGCACTGGCCAGGGCCGTATTAGTTATGAACAGTAGACGAAGAAACTGCAGAAACGTAATAAAATAAGGAATCAGCATAAATTAAAGGATCCTTAGACGTTCAGGAGGAGCTTAAATGGGGGGAAAGTTACAAAGTAGAAGACGAATGAATAGCTTTGAGAGATGAAATAGCAAAGACAACCAATGTTTAAAACGATAATACCTAGAATAAAACCTTGGATATCACAGGAGATACTCAACTTCAATGAAAGAAGAAAGTAAGATATACAGTAAGGCAAACAGACAAATTGGAATAAAGGCGACTAAAATATGAAAATTTCAGAAAGTGCAAAACTTTTATCAGGGTGGTTAGAGGGTAAATGGAGATGAAGGAGGGGGGAAGATAGATACCGCCTACGGGAAAATAATAGACACCTACAGACAAGAAAAGCAGCTGTATGAATATCAAGAATTCGGATGGAAAACAAGTTCTGTGGATATAAGGGAAAGGTGAAAGGTTAGAAGAATATACAAAGGTGTTCTTCAAAGGAAAAAAAATTCGAGACAATATTGTAGAAAGGGAAGGGGCAGTAGATAAAGGTGATGTACGAGGTATACAAAGAGAAGAAATTGTACTGAAAGACCTAACTCGAAACAAGGCCCCTGGAGTTGACAACGTTCCCTGAGAGCTACTGGATCTGAGAGAGCCAGCCACGACAAAATTATTCCACCTGGTGTGCAAGACGAATGAGATGGAGAAATACCTACAGACTTCCAGAAAAATATTATAATGCCAATTCAGAAGACAGCAGACGCTGGCAGGTTTCAAAATTACTGAACGATCAGTTTAACAAGTCATGGTTGCAAAATTCTTAAACGAATTATTCACAGAAGAAAGGAAAAACTGATGGAAGCCTACAGGCCTATTTAGGGAAAGATCAGCTTGGATTTAGGAAAAATGTAGGATTACCTGAGGCGATATTCACAGTACGAGTTATATTCAGAAAAAGCTAACCTACTTTTCTAGTGTTTGTTTATTTGGAGAAAACTTTCGACAATGTTGCCTGTGTGCCGGATCTCGATGATTCTTTGACCAATCTATGAAAGAACTACAGTTTAGGGAGAAAAAAAAACTTGGCAGTTTGCAGATGATATTTTAATTCTGTGTGAGACAGCAAAGGAGTTGGATTAGCTGTTGAATAGAATGAACAGCATATTAAAAGGAGCGTATAAGGTGGACATTAACAAGAGTTAATAGAGGGCAGTGGAATGTAATCAACGAAAGTCAGGCGAGGCTCAAGGAATTAGATTAGGTAACGAGTCAATAAACATGGTAGATGAGTTTTGTTACTTGGGCAGAAAAATGACTTACGATGGTCACTGTACAGACAATACAAAATGTTTTGTGTCCCAACTTCGTCGCCGCTTTTGTGTCCCAGCCTCGTCGTAGGTGTCGGTGGCCGAGTGGAACGAGACCGACACGCTGGTGCAGGTACGGAGGGGAGCAGCCAGAAACTATAAACACTCGAGTAAATTAGAAAGAGATATATTGCACAGAATGTAACAATACTTAACTTTTACATAGTACTGCAGAATGTTGATACATAGTTGCTAGAGGCCTGCCTAGTGCCTGTACAATAGCAAAGTCTTCACTGGTGCCTATCTGATTACGAAGGTCCTAACTCGTTGCTATCTCAGTCCGAAGTGGTTGCTAGCTCAGTCCGAAGTGCGAAGTGGCCGATGTCCTTCAGTGGTGGCCACGAGCGGCGTTCTACCAGAGGGCGCTCGTGGCTGTCGTCGGAATAACGCCGCGCCGTGCATGCATGGCGGCGCGCGGCGAAAGTAGGTGGCGCGCACTTTGTACTTGTGCGACACCACACCCCTCCCCCCCAAACCGCCGCGCCGTCGTGGCGTAGGGCTGAGGGCCACGGCGACGGCACTGGGAGGAGGGCCTGGGCGGGGGCGTTACTGATGGGACGGGCGTCGTAGCTGCGGCCGGGATCGAGACGCCGTCCGCGCCCCGGCATCCGCCTTGCGATCCTCCAGGGAACCCGCCGAAACCTGGGGAAGGGCGCCCGCCCCCGCCCAGAGGGAGCAGGTCATCTTCTTCTGAGGTGCGCGGCCCAAGCTGGGGGGGCCCGCACGGTCCCGGAGTTCCTCTCGGTGACGCTGTCATCTGCGGAGGCGACAGCGGCGGCGACGACTGCGTCGGATGTACGTCGACGTCCATAGGGATCTCGTAGTCCGGGGACGAACGATGTGGTTGTGCTCCCTGGCGGTGAACTGGGTCTGGAATCAAGAAACCGGAGACAGGATCGCGCGGTCTGTGCAGGCGCAATTGGTTTGCGTGGCGCCGCAGCTCCGTCCCTGTGGAAGAACGTACAACATACATATTGCGCCCAAGCACGCGTTGAATGGTGCCCGGCAACCATGTCTTCTTGTTTCCAGCAAACACTCTGTACAGCACCGGCGTAGAAACCTGAAAACGCGTAGCGCCATACGAACCGACTCGGTGCGTGGGAGGCTGCAGCAGGTGAAGGAGAGTGCGGTGACGGCGGCCGTGTAGCAGCTCGGCAGGAGACGGGCCGTCACGTGGCATGCACCGATACGTAGACAGGAAAATTTGAAGAGCTTGCTGCCTGGAGTGCTGACCTTTCATCTTTTCCATGTGTGACTTGAATGTTCGGACGAAACGTTCTGCTTCACCATTGGACTGAGGGTGAAAAGGTGCAGTGGTAATATGCTGAATGCCATTCACACGACAAAACTGTTGAAATTCCGCACTAACAAACTGAGGTCCATTGTCACTGACGATAGTTTCAGGCAAGCCTTCGATGCAAAACACTGATGTTAAGGCACTGATTGTACTAGAAGCTGTCGTTGAGTTCATGGCAATCACAAAAGGAAACTTGCTGAAAGCGTCTACAACAATTAACCAGCGCGTATTCCAGAAAGGTCCGGCAAAGTCAATATGTAAACGTTGCCATGGTCCCTTGGGGCGTGGCCAGTCTGAGAAACGTTGCGGAGGAGCCGCCTGATGCTCCGCACAAACTGTACACTGTGATGTCATGCTCTCTATCTGAGCGTCCATACCAACCCAGGTACAATGACGTCTGGCCAATTGCTTTGTCCTAACAATGCCCCAATGTCCTTGATGCAGGAGGCGTAACACTTCTCGTTGCAGGGAACGAGGAACAATTACTCTTGCTTGGTCGTTGTCGGTATGCAACAACAGTACACCCTGACTTAAAGATAATGCATGACGTTGTGCAAAATAACGTCGAACCAGAGGCCGATCAATGTCTTTGGCTCTGGCAGGCCACCCTGAGCGAACAAAACGTGCTACCACACTTAGGTCTGCATCCGCAGCTGTTTCCTGTGCAACCCGACGAGAGTTCAAAGGAAAATCTGCGACAGCGGAAGCATCTCTGGAGTCTATCTGACAACATGCCATTTCTGAAGAATCAAATGATACATCCTGGCCAACCGGAAGTCGGGAAAGTGTGTCCGCGTTAGCATGTTTAGTGGTAGGTCGGTACAAAATCTCATACTGATAATTAGACAATATCAAGGACCATCTCTGAAGCTTTTGTGCCGTACGTGGCGGAATCGGCTTTGTGGGTGAGAACAACGACGTGAGAGGCTTGTGGTCTGTCAACAAATAGAATTTTCTGCCATAGAGATAATGATGAAACTTTGCGACGCCGTAAATGATTGCTAAGGCCTCCTTTTCTATCTGACTGTAATTCTGTTGCGTCGGCGTCAGTAGCTTGGATGCAAAGGCAATAGGACGATCGTGACATCCAATACGATGTGAGATTACAGCGCCGAGACCGTACGATGAGGCGTCAACTGCTAACACTACAGGCTTCTGGGGGTCAAAGGGAATCAGACATGCATCACTGAGTAGTGCAGACTTTAAGTTGTCAAAGGCAACCTGGCAATCTTTGGACCATACAAAAGGAACATTCTTCCTACGTAAGTGATGCAGTGGAGCTGCAATCTGAGAGGCATTGGGAATAAATCTGAAATAATAGTTAAGCTTTCCCATTACTGCTTGCAATTCATGCACATTCTTAGGAGGAGGCAAGTCTTTGATTGCTCGAAGATGTGACTGTAAGGGATGGATTCCTTGAGCATTAATCACATGGCCTAGGTACTCTATTTCAGATTGAAAAAACGAACACTTTGCTTTATTACAACGTAGACCTGCTGCAGTCAAAACTTTGAAAAGGCACTCCAGGTTTGCTAAATGTTCTTCAACTGTACGTCCGGATACCACAATGTCATCTAAATAGTTCGAGCAACAAGGTACCGAAACTGTCAGCTGTTCCAAAAAAACGCTGAAAAATAGCAGGGGCGGAAGAACTGCCAAAGGGTAGGCGTTGAAATTGAAAAAGGCCCATGTGAGTATTAATGACGAAAAACTTTTTTGACTCGTCATCAAGTGGAATCTGTAAGTATGCCTCTGCTAAATCAATCTTGGAAAAGAAGCGAGACTGTCCTAATTTGTCCATCAGTTCCTCAGGTCTGGGCAGAGGATAAGTGTCTACAATTGTTTGACTGTTCACTGTTGATTTGAAGTCCGCACAGAGACGAAGTTTTCCTGACGGCTTGGGTATAATTACTATAGGCGAGGCCCACTGACTCGCAGAAACAGGAGAAATCACACCACTATCTTGCCAACGTTTAAGTTCTTCGGCAACTGTATCACGCATTGCGATAGGCACTGGTCTAGCTTTACGAAATTTTGGAACTGCAGATTCTTTTAAAGTTACATGTGCCACGAAGTCTTTTGCACAACCTAGTTCCTGCGAAAACAAGTCACTATATTTGTCACATAAAGCATTGATTTTGTCCTGAGGCACTACTGACGAAATTTGAAGCACATCTCTTTGAATTGATAAACCAAACAAGTCAAAAGCATCTAGTCCAAAAATGTTCTGCGTAGATTTGGCCTGAAGAACAACAAAAGCAACTGTTTTCGTAACACCTTGAAAAGAGGCAGGTAGGCTACACGTTCCTAGCACGGGAATATTTTGACCTGTGTAAGCTGTTAACACTTGTTGACACAACGATAATTTTGGAGAACCCAGAAGTTCATAAGTATCTTTATTAATTAAGGTAACAGCGGAACCAGTATCGAGCTGAAATTGCACAGTCTTATTTTCTATAGAGAGAGTAACAAACAGCTTGTGCTTCTGGCGCACGACCGGTGCGCGAATGTGGGCAACGTCTAATACATATTGTTTTCTGCGCTTGCGTGGGTTGCGTGCGGTAGGAAGCGGCGCATACTCGGCACACAGTGGATTAACCACACTGTCACTAGATGACACTACCGCCGGATCGGCGTCCGCGCAATGCGAGGCTACTGCACTAAAATTACTTTCAGTATCTACAACAAATCTACTGTCACTAGCTACACAGTACTGGGCACTATTACAAGGAGCAGTTGCAGAAGGCACTATTTTCACTACAGGAATGCACTGTTCATAGTCATTTTGCTTGTCCCGAACCCTTTTCCGTTGCACTGTTTTACGCGCTCGTCGGCGCTGGCTACGTGGTGCACTATATAGATTTGCCATAGGCGCAGAACTACTTTCTTGCAATTGAGATCCAAGGAAAGCAGTGTTCAACTCCACAGCCCGTACAACATTCACAGAATGAACCGTTCTCGCACTCTGCGAAGCACTGTTTCTAACGTTACTGTTCTTTGAGTTTTTAATTTGCATACACACAGACTGCACATGTCCCGATTTGCCACATTGATAACAGGTTGCGTTGCGACTAGGGCAATGAGCACGCCTGTGGCGAGACACACACTGGGGGCAAGATTTACGTACATTTTTCTGAAATGAGCGTTGGCGCCCGTTATTCAAATCACTGTTTCTAACACGACGGGGCGACCTTAGCGTCGCACTTTTACACTGGCTACTGTTCACTGTCTGTTCAGCACGGCCGGTAGAAAAATAAGAATCACTAGTGCTATACTGAGAACTACGGCTAGGAAAGCGTCCGTTGCGGCGCACTGAATTTACACTGTGGCTTTGCATTTCTACATCTGCTAAGTCAAAAGTATCATGCGCTTCTATAAGCTGCAGTACACTGTCTAATGAGGGGTCAGACTGTTTCAGAATTGCTGCTCTAATTCTGGGGTCCTGAATATTCTGCGTAATCGCATCCCTCAACATCACGTCACTATACGAAAGTCCACAAGAGCAAGTAAATTTACATTGGCGGGTTAAGCCCTTCAATTCCGTAATCCACTCTTGGTGTGACTGCTGCGGTAATTTTTTAAGTCTGAAAAATCGATACCGTGCAGCGGCTACAAGAACTTTTCTCTCATAATGAGCATTTAGTGCCTCTACTATTTGTTCAAAGTCTACATCACGAGGAGATGCTTGCGGGAATAGTTTCTGCAGTAGTACGAAAGTCTGGGGGCCCACAATCGATAAGAAAAGGTTCTTCACTCTCTGACCTGTAATTTGATGAGCCGCGACGAGTTCTTGAAACTGTGCGAAATAGTCGCTCCATTCTTCCTCACGTTCGTTGTACTGGCGGAACGTCGGAAGCGGTGCGGCGGCAGGTGTGGGCTGCTGATGCGACGGCTGAGTTGTCAACTGCGCCACTGCGTTGAGAAGTTGTGAGATTTGCGCCGTCTGTAACTGAATAATTTCCATTAAGTTTGGGTTCGGGGTAGTGGCCATGCTGACCGATTAGGCGCCGCGTATACAAGTAACTTATAACAAACCACAAATGCAATATGAAAGAGGACTCGCTCTGCAACAAAAAAGTCCACAAAATACGTAACAGAATATGTTCCCCCAAAAATCTTATAATAAGGGTGGGCGGGCGGGAGCAATTTTTGCGTGCTCCGACTGCTGCTGTCTGGCTGCTGTAAGCGGGCTGGTCCAAGGTTCTATCACTCCTCGTCGCCACTTTTGTGTCCCAACTTCGTCGCCGCTTTTGTGTCCCAGCCTCGTCGTAGGTGTCGGTGGCCGAGTGGAACGAGACCGACACGCTGGTGCAGGTACGGAGGGGAGCAGCCAGAAACTATAAACACTCGAGTAAATTAGAAAGAGATATATTGCACAGAATGTAACAATACTTAACTTTTACATAGTACTGCAGAATGTTGATACATAGTTGCTAGAGGCCTGCCTAGTGCCTGTACAATAGCAAAGTCTTCACTGGTGCCTATCTGATTACGAAGGTCCTAACTCGTTGCTATCTCAGTCCGAAGTGGTTGCTAGCTCAGTCCGAAGTGCGAAGTGGCCGATGTCCTTCAGTGGTGGCCACGAGCGGCGTTCTACCAGAGGGCGCTCGTGGCTGTCGTCGGAATAACGCCGCGCCGTGCATGCATGGCGGCGCGCGGCGAAAGTAGGTGGCGCGCACTTTGTACTTGTGCGACACCACAAAATGCAGAATGGTAATGGAAAGAAAATCATTTCTGAAAACCGTCATTTGTTAACATAGAATAATAACGTATTAAATACGTAGTATTTTTGTTCTACAATTTTTTTTAAATTTTTATCCATTTGTTTTGTAGTACGCTTATTCTGTAGTATTGATTCATAGGCATAAGAAATTTGCAGATTCACATATCTTCGAAAAACCATCTATGTATATCTAACCTCATTGTTTCGTGTGGACTATCTGTTTAGTGCAAAGTTATCTGATGATGGCCTAAGAAACCGAAAGCTGCTAATAACAAACAAATAAAAATATTGTGAAACAAAAATACTACGTATTTAATATGTCTTTGTTCCTCCAAGTAGCGACGGAATATTCCACAAACATAAATAATGTAAGTGTTAGGTAGTCTTTCCTGAGACATTTGTGTGGAGTGTTAGGTAACAATGGAGTGAAAGATGGATGATAAATAGATCATACGAGAAGATGATAGAAACTTTTTTAAATGTGGTGCTACCTAGGAAATCTGAAGATTAGGTGGGTAGATTTGGTAAATAGCGAACCGAAGTAAGGGAAAAAGAAATTCCTGGCATTCCTTGACTAGAAGAAGGGATCGATTGGTAGGGCACAGTCTGAAACATCGAAGAATCGTCAATTTGACATTGAACAAATGTGTGCGGGGTAAAAACTGAAGAGGGTGAGCAAGAGACGAATACAACAAGCAGATTTGAATGGATGTGTGTTCCGTTCATACGAGGAGATTAAAAGACTTGCTCAAAGAGAGTAGGGTGGAGAGTTGCATAAAACCAGTCTCCGGAATGAAGACCACAACAATAACAACAACATGATATTCTGGAATAAAAGTAAACATATTATGCAACATTAGTCTGACAGAAATTTGAGTAGTTGCTTCAGCAGTTCTATGTTATGATCCCCCATTTAAATTTTAGACAGAACAATCCCAAAAATAAACAGGGAACCTTTTCTAAATTACAAACTACAAATAGGCTAGTGTATTTCATCAGGTCTTAGTGACAGTGAAGTCTCTAGGAGCATTTTTTTTTTTTTTTTTTTTTTTATTTCCATGAAATCTTCATTAGCCGATTTTTCGAAGGCTGTACTTGATGTACTATTTATTGCAATGTTAATGTCTTTTTCAAAACAAAACTAACCTGGCATCCGATAATGTTACTGATGAAACGTCATTGATAAATACAAAAGAGAAAGATGAAGCCTTGGGGGAAACATACGTTAGTATTTTCCTGTAGGATGATGCCTGACTGCTTAATCTGTCTCTTTCCTATTGGCAACCTTTCGTTTTCTGTCTGATATACGATTCGAACCATTTAGCAGTATCCTGCCGCGAGAGCCTATATAATGGACTTTGGGGCCGCTCCCGTCGGAGATTCTAGTCCTTACTCCTGTAAGGGTGTGTTAAGTGTCTGTTGACCTTATTATGAGACGTTTGTAAGTTTCAGGACCCATAAACTCACCAGTTTCGTCCCTTAGGTTTTCAAACATTTGAACATTCAATGTGCAAAATTTTGATGTTACACTGTAATTTTCTATTTACTTAATTTACAAATACCTTTGACAGATAACAAAATATGTCAGTAGCTTGTAATTTATTGTATAATGAATTAAGTAAATTTTCACTGTGCGTGAATACAACCTTCTCAATAGCGGAACATTTCAGAATCTGAACTGTTACTGAGGTAAACGACTGGATTTAATTTCCTCCAAACTTTCTTATTAAATGTAATATTTTGCGTTGCCTGGCAGCTTTTAGATAGGTTAAATTAACATATTGAGAAAACATAGGTGTACCGAAAAAGTTCATTAAAAACTATCGATCTCAGCCGAAATCAGGCCATCTTCGGGTGTCTTATCCAGAAGAAGATAAAACACTTGTGACAAATGCACAACGTGTTTTTGGCATTAGTAGTTATATGCTGAATTTGTCAAACATATTTAAGGCGAAGTACTTACAAAATGGACATTATTTGTACATTTCAATACTAGTAGCAAAAACACTTTCCAGGTTAGCTGTTCCGTACTTATTTGTAAACCAAAGTGATTGTTACACTACCTGACATATTTTCATTCTGATATATCTCAGGTGATGTAACAATCACTTTGTTTTACAAACAACTATGGAACAACTAAGGTAGAAAGTGTTGTGCTTTCAATATTGTAATGTATAACTAATAATCATTTTGTACGTACTTTTTCGTAAATTAATATTTGGCAAATGTATTGAGTACATAATCTAGTAATGTTAAAAACCACATATTATATTGTTACCAATTTATGTATGTATTCTTCTTCTGTACAGGAGACCCGAAGATAGCCTGATTTGGACCAGATTCGATAGACTTTTATAAATATTTTTGATACATCTGTTTATTCTCAGTATGCAGTTATATGACCCAAGGTTCTTAAACACCGATTGAAAAATTCAGCGCCACTGCACACATGTGCCACCCGTGTATCAAGTCATCGTAGTGCAATGAGTTCCTCTACATCGCCGCACGGGAATGGCCTTCATGTCTGTGTTTCGACTCCTTCCTCGGGCACAGGTGTGTCTGTTGTGCTTAGTATAAGTTTGTTTAAGTAGTTTGTAACTGCAGATGGTCAGAGTAGATTGGTCCACTGATTTTTTCTCTTCACTCTGGTTCTACCAGTTTCTAAATGTTCACATGTTTGTATACCTGTTTGGCCAAATTATTATGGTCATCAGTCTCTAGACTTACAAACTCATTAAACCAACTTACAATAAGGGCAACACAAACACCCATGCCCGACTGAGGGCTAGAATCTCCGGTGGGAACGACCATCCAGTCCGCAGCATGCGCATGCGGCCATTCGGCGCAGTATTATAAGGTGGGGACGCTGTTCGGTCGGAGGGAGCAAGCGTGTCAGATGAAGTTATGAAGAAAATGAAACAGAGTTTCGTGCGCTATTCACAGAAGTTTACGGTCAATGCAAGTTGGAGTTTGGCGGCAAACTTTGTCGCAGCCTTAGCGGCAGAAGCTATAATTCAGAATTCACTGCATTCAATGATTAAAGGTGGAACTACGACCAGAGATAGGAATTTTCCGTTAAAATGCAGAAGTCGCTGGAGAACAAATATTTTTTCAATGGACGGATATCAAAACTCTGTAAAATACTTTATTTTTCGTTTTAACAGTATTGTTCGAAATCCTGTGTTTTCTTCACGATACTACATACTGCGTGTCACGTTACTATGAATACAAGCATTTATTTATATCAAAATATGCACAGTTACTAAATCTTTGAATTATTTCCTTCTTCTAAAAAGTATAGGGTGAGGTCGAGGTAGGTAAGAGACTGGAATCACATTCAAGGGAAACAGAATTCAAATCCTAGTTATGCTATTTTCATTCACCCATTCCGTAGTTATTTTCCACAAGGAAGTAGAGAATATTTTCTCAGTAACCTCTGCTCCTTTTGCTTCTCTCCTTTGACAGGATTCATAGTAGAACCGTGTGCAACACTCCAAATAATACACCATCCTGTTATTTCTTACATTGTAAAGTTGTCATTAAACGATAGCTGAATTCCACTGACAAGAATTATGAATCTTGTCAGAAAATGTATCACTTATCCTACCCCTTTTTATGCGGCTCTGGACAACACACACATCCTTGCTCCAGAGAGGACTCGAACCTCAGACGGGGAGCAACCGAGCGCTTCGTAGCAAGGCGCCTTAGAGCGCCTGGCCACTTCACCGCTGCGTACCTGTACGAGATACGGAAAAGACGTAGCAGAGGAAGTTTGTAGGGAATATTCTCTTACCCCTTTCAGTCTCTGCATGTACAATTGTGCTTTTCTGGTTTTGCTCGCTTTATTCCTTTGTGATTCACACTATGGAGTTCAAACCTGCATCACACAATCGTTGGTGGACTGTGGTAACGTGCGCAATTTTTTTTTTTTAGTTCCATTTTTCTACACTGGGTGGCACCAGCAGTCGGCAAACGTCAATTACACTTACAATGGCGGCAAGAAAGACTTTTGACATGTGAAGCTATCATATCTGCCAGCCAGTTGATTTTATATGATCCTGTGATGTTGGCATATTACTGTAACAGCAGATCACAAAAATTTGCTGTGAAGGCCCCAATCAGACAATTGTGTGGGGACTTTTTTTTTAATGAATTTGTTTTCTATTTTGAAATGAATTAGTCTATGTATTTTGTATATTAAACGTCCCTCTCTATATTCATGTCACATCGCCTACAACTGCAGAATAATTCAGTTGTACCTACTTGCTCACAGTTTTTGTGTATATGAAATCCAGTATCTTACATGTTATTTCCTTACAAAAGTAAATCGAATGTTCCTTTCAGTGTCGACCAAATATTTTGAGAAAATACTGCCTTGATTTACTAAGTCCAACGAACCAAGTCAGCATCTAGTTACAGAATAACTCAAAGTTTGTCGAAGGGCAGATTAATCAGTTTTACTAATACGCAAGGCATTTAAATTTCGACAGCAGTAGAAAGAGGAGTAAAGTAGATACTCCTTAAAGAAATTCACCGTCTTTATTGCTGATCTCATAACACTAACACAGTGAAAATAATTGAGGAATTGTGAAAAGGTTAAGTGGAGAGGGTTTTGGTGACAGCAGATGGATGAATAAATCAAGAAAGGAGTTACACATAGCTATTTTTGTCATTTTTCGGATGTTTTCGCTCTTCTTTTTTAATATGAGATTTCCACGTTGATATCTAGGGTGACTAACTGCGATGTAGGTAATGATACCCGTTTATTCAAATGTCAAATTACACATTACACATGTCATACGTTAATAAATAAATAAATAATGCTTGGTCCGTCAATTGCTACTTAGATTCAGAGGCAGCAGTAAATCTACATTCCCTTTATTAAATTGTCGCCGATTTTTATGTTAAATTTGTAAGTACATGTCTGCTGCTCCGTAATGATGTAGTCGTTCTCTGATTTGCTAACAAGCTACATGCCGTGTTTATTTCGCTATTCAATCTGTCCACCTGATCATACCATTTTTCCTCTTTTCAAAATCAATAGTAACCTCTGGAAAAAGGCTTGTCATGCAAAATAATCTTGAAATGAATCCTGGAAACCTTATTAAAATTACTATTAATATTCTCCACGCATTTTCCAGCACACACAAAATTACGGTAAGAACATCATGTGACGCCAACATAGGGGATGTTCATGGCCTTATGTCCACACTGATGGCATCACAATCTATTCTTATATGAAAACCATTTATTTTTATTTTTTCGTCACAGTTGCACTATTTAGAAGTTGGTAAGCTTCGTACTTGTTCGTCCATTTTCAAACCATAGTGACAATACACTGCATGAAGCAAATGACTGATAAAATCTGTACATTGTCCACTTTTAATACATGATTACATTGAAATTTAAAATAGGTTAAAATAGATGATGCGTTCACGGGTCTCCAACGTATGCTATTCTGACATGTCAACTGTAAACTTTGTAAGAATTGTTACTTGTAGGATCTATTGTTGATGTGCACCTTAGTCTATTGTGTGATTTTACTTGCTAACGTACGCTCCAGCACTGAAAGGGGCTATCAAGTAGCCGAAATTAATCTACTGATCACTGGTTTCTTTTATCATCCACGGCCACTGCAGCACATAAATCCAAAGTAAATGATTGTCCAGTATCATTCCGTTTCAGTACGTAGGCTATGTCTAAAATGATGGGGAAAGTACACGTTAATACAAGCAAAAATGTCCCCGTAAACATGGGTCCGTAAACGAGCCGTTTATGAGATAATTACGAATATATGGTTCCAAGACACCAGTGACGCCATTGTAAACATTGTCCTAGTTAATATACATTAATTTGAAATGTAGTCTTTAATATTGAGATTTAACTCGAATTTAGTTCTCATTTCACTGATTCTGTTGTAAATATTGTCACAGTTATTTAGAAATAACTCTGGCACATTGTGCTGCTGCTTTGAGGCGGCATCTAACGCCTACATTCGGCCAAAGGTGGATTTGTACCTTGGCATCAAAGATCACCTGATCTGAATTCTTTGGATTTTTGTGTCTGGAGTCACCTCAAAAGCGAAGTATATAGCATACACGTTAATGCCATTGAACAACTGGAGCGGAGAGTTGTACATACTTCTCAAGAATTCCGATATTATCTAGCGGTTTTCGAAAGAATTCAAAATTCAATGCAGAGACGAGCACAGTATTGCATGCAGATGCAAGGAAGACACTTCGAACACCTTCCTTAACAGGTAACCCATACGTCAAGTGTGAACTAAATGCGATGTAAACCCTAATAGTAAAGTCTACATTTCAAATTAATGTATACAAAATTGGACGATGTTTTAAAATGACTTCAATGGTGGCTTGGAACCATAAGTTCGCAATTATTTCGCAAACGGCTCGTTTGCGGACCTATGTTTACTCGAACATTGTTGCTTCTATCGTATACGTTCGACCGTGTTAGTTTCTGCCATCATTTTTCTTACACCTTGTACATGCACACCATGTTAGCAACTGATTAGATTTAGACGACTTTATGAAATTTGTATGACGCACACCACAGTGCAACCGCGATGTTACCGCCGTGCCGTTCGAAGTTAGTAGCTGTCACGTGCTGGGAGGCAGAAAAGAAAGCAAGTTTTTTTATGGATATAACGAAACACCCGCGATGTATCGTAGATGCGTTAGACAATCTGTTCACCATGATACTCCGCATCGTTGTACTGCAAAAGGCGGGGTGGTCGTATCGAGCAGTTGCCAGGCATAGCCGGCCGCGTTGGCCGAGGGGACTGAGGCGCTCCAGTCACGGGCTGCACGGCCACTACGGTCGGGGGTTCGAAACCCCCCTCGGGCATGGATATTTGTGCCGTCCTTAGTGTTCGCTAGTTCGTAAGTAGTTTGTAAGTTTAGGGACTGATGACACAGTAGTTAAGTCCCATAAGCTATACAAACATTTGAACTTTTTTTTTTTTTTTTTTTTGCCAGGCACATGTCTCACTAACATGTCACAGTGTCCCGATGTTGATATGAAGGGGTATCCATTCACATCGTGTAGGTAGGGTAGACCAAGACACACCAGTTTGAGGGAGGATCGTCGGTTGATGTGCCAACAATTACATCATCACATCGACACTCTCCGTCCACTGTGTACTGAAGACTACGGCATCCTGTGTGCTATTACACAGTCTCACGATCATTCGCATCTGCATGATTGAGGATCCTTCCCCTTATCTGTCGGTTGCCATTGACACAAGAACACTAACGCCGGCGTCTGAAGATGTTCCGTGCAAGGCCATAGGGCAAATTGTGTAGATTAATGTTCAATGACTCCGATGACCATCGTGTTCGACTTTTACGGCGTCGAGGTAGGAACAAATTTACCAAAATCATACAGGCGCACTCCTAGTATCATGATGTGGGAAGCAACAGGATATGCGTTCAGTCACCTCCAATCGTCCTTCGTTAGGTTAGCTTAATATGCCTATTTTCATTCTCTGCTTTCGTATGGCATCATTTTCTAGGGTAATTCATCAGTGAGTAAAAAAGTATTCATTGCACAAAAGCGTGTAATCAGAATAACAGCTGGAGCCCCTCCAAGATCATTCTGTAGACACTTATTTAAAGAGCTAGGGATCTTCACAGTAGCTTCACAGTATATATATATATTCACTTATAAAATTTGTTATTACCAATCTCACCGAATTCAAGAACAATAGCAGTGTACAGAACTACAACACTAGGAGAAAGAATGATCTTCACTCTTCAAGGTTAAATCTAGCTTTGGCACAGAAAGGGGTGAATTATGCTGCTACAAAAGTCTTTGGTTACCTACCAAACAGCATTAAAACCCTCAAAGATAGCCAACTATCAGTTAAAAATAAATTAAAAGAATTTATGAAAGGCAACTCGTTCTACACTATAGATGAATTTTTAGATATGAATTGGTAAATCTGAAAAAAAAGATTAAAAATAAATAAATAAAAAAAATAAAAAAAAATATTCTGCCATGTAATATTTACTAGTTGTTGTTGTGGTCTTCAGTCTGCAGACTGATTTGATGCAGCTCTCCATGTTACCCTGTCCTGTGCAAGTCTCTTCATCAGAGAATACATTCGGCAACCTACATCCTTTTGAATCTGCCTACTATATTCGTCCCTCAGTCTCCCTCTAAGATTTTTACCCCACACGCTTCCTTCTAATGCTAAGTTGACAATTCCTTGATGTCTCAGAATGTGTCCAACCAATCTATCGATTCTCTTAGGATATGCCAGAAACTCCTTTTCTCCCCGATTCGGTTAAGCACCTCCTCATTAGTTACGTGATCTACCCATCTAATTTTCATCATTCATCTGTAACACCAAACTTCAAAAGCTTCTATAAACTTTTTATCTGAACTCCTGATCGTCCACGTTTCACTCCCATACACCCCAGACAAATGCTTTTCGAAAGGACTTCCTAACATTTCAATTAATATTGGATGTTAACAAGTTTCGCTTCTTTAGAAACGCTTTTCTTCCCATAGCCATTCTGCATTTTATATCTTCTTTACTTCTGCCATCAGAAGTTATCTAGCTACTCAAATAACAAAATTAATCTACTACTTTTATTGTCTCATTACGTAATCTAATTCCTTCAGCATCGCCTGATTTTTGAAATTGCATTCCATTACCTTCGTTTTACTCTTGTTAATGTTCATCTTATATCTTCCTTTCAAGACACTGTCCATCCCATTCAATTGCTCTTCCAGATATTTTGCGGTCCCTGACAGTGCAAAGTAATAATTTGTAATGACACCTTTCATTAACCAAACACGTTGCACATCATTACGAAGTGTCGTATTTATGGTCTATGAAACAAGTACTAATCTAATTTAATCTACTTAAAAACGCGCCTTGTATTTTTTATATCTTCAAATAAAAAGTCATACATTAAAGGGTTAAAACGTCTAGGAGTGGGCATCCTAGACGGATACTACTAACATGCGAAGTCTCATCCCACAACGAATTTCCGAGAGCTGAAGGTCTCCTTGTTAGCGCGGAAGTTTTAAGTTATGCGGACGGTAATGCGGTAAATGTGAAAGAAATTACTGACAGCTGACTGGTATAACGTTGCCTTTGCTTCGTATGATGCCATAATTGTTAAAGTAGAAAGGAATTTGAAATAATTTAGTTAAAGTACAGCACAAAATGAACGTTAAAGCAAATAAACCGCGGGTTGCATATTAAAGTCGACACCATACAAGCAACAGCACGTTATAAGACTTACGGAAAGCATCTAGCTGGATCCTGCGCTTCGTATTGTAGAAGCTGGAAATGATAACTTTTACTTATTTAACTTGAACGTTCGAGATACTTTCCGTAGGAGATTAATGTTCAGATTGTTTCATTGTTGTGTGACCGTGGGTGGAACATGAATTTACTAGTAATGATAGAATAATAATAAAAAAATGATCGGACTTTGTGAAATTACAAAAGAAATGACTGCAGGTCCTAAACTCAAGCAAAGTACTGTATAAGGATGATTGGTTGATTGAAATTTTGCAGACAATGCGAAGCGATTGCAATGGCGTCTGAACATTAAACTATTACGGATGTCGAAGAGCTGAAAACATTAAGAAATTAAGTATTTGACGTGGAGGAGTTTGATTTAAATGAAAACCAAGGAGAGGGAATGCTTTTAAATTTAAATAATATATTTTCAGCAACAGCTTGCATTATTCTTACTTACATGAGTGGATACAGGTATGAAAGACGTCTTCACATATCGGATACAGACAACAGAGTGAGTAAACTACTGTCACGGTTCCGTCTTCTCGCTTGTTCGGAAGTACAAAAATCGCACTGACGTGTTTTACGGCCCACTTTAGATATGTAGTTTTATAAGTTTTTGCAAACATTTTGGACCACCAAAATAATAATCAAAATAATAAAAAATTAATTAACAACAGTGTCTGTGTGAAAAAATATATATTTAGGTATTGACGGGTTCAGAAGTCATTATTTTTTTTATTTATTTATTTTTATTTATTTATTTATTTATTTATTTATTTATTTTTTTTATTTATTTATTTTTTTTTTTTTTTGTTCAATGGGTAGTTCTGTTTGTTGCGGACGGTGATCGTTCTTGTTCGATGTGTTGTTGGCTCAGATTTTTTATTTCAGAGAGCGTTGAGCCCTCTGACCGGGCGCGCTGAGCCACGGCACCCGGCGCCCACTAAGCTACTGCCATCAATCAGAAGATGAGTCATATAATCTAATACTATTGATGGCTGTTGTTATCTGATGCTAATATGGCATTTGTAGACACTGGATTATCATTTATAGTACGAAGAACGATGTGTTTTTGTTAATTCTTTAATGTGCCTTTGTTTTGAAATGACAACGTGTAAGTTACAATAAGAAAATCATCAAATACGCGCAAGATGGCGTATGCCACAGAGAGTTCTTCGCGAGGAATGCCACGTGACATCTCCTAACGGCTGGTTTTCGTTAAATCAATGGAGGGTGTCAAATCTCCGTTATTTTTGCAAATATTTCTCAAACGATACGAGATATGAAAAAAACCTAAGGGAGCTAAGTTGTATAGAATTTTCTCCTCTACCAATTAGGTTATTCAATTTTCGTATCAGATGAACGGTTCGTTTGCAATTACAATTATATTACAAACGGCTTTTTTTAGGTATGACTACCGTATGTTTTGTCCGAAAAATTTGAAAAACGGAGGTTCTGGTCTCTGGCGGCCTACAATCATGACTGTAAACTTTGGTGCTGATCGGTTGAACAGTTCGTCTTAAAAACAGGGAACACTTTATGGACAGACAGACAGACATACATCCCAAAATCGCCGTTATTTTTTGCAAATATATTTGAAACGCTACGAGATATGAAACAAAACATAAGAGAGCAAAGGTGTAGAGAATTTTCTCCTCTACAAATTAGGTTATTCAATTTTCGTGTCAGTAGACTGGCAAGGCGGGGTTAAACTAGGTCAAAACAAAATAAGCAGTCTCGCTTATCCGGATGACTTAGTTGTAATGGCAGATTCGATTGAAAGGTTGCAAACTAATATTTCAAAGCTCGATCAGAGGTACAAGGATTATGATATGAAGATCAGCATCTCCAAAACGAAAGTAAAGTCTGTGGGAAAGAAATTCAAACAGATTGAGTGCCAAATAGGAGGAACAAAGTTAGATCGGGTAGACAGTTTCAAGTACCTGGGATGTATTTTCTCACAGGATGGCAACATAGCGAAAGAACTGGAATCGAGGTGCAGCAAAGCTAATGCAGTGAGTGCTCAGCTAAGATCTACTCTCTTCTGCAAGAAGTAAGTAAGTACCAAGACTAAGTTAGCAGTGCGCCGCTTTATCTGTTGACTAACTTTGTTGTTTGGGAGTGAAAGTTGGGTGGATACAGGTTACTTTATTCATAAAATAGAGGTTACAGATATGAAAGTAGGAAGAATGATTGCAGGTAACAATAGATGGGAACAATGGCAGGAGTGTATCCATAATACCGGGCGCGGTGGCCAAGCGGTCTGCGGCGCGCCAGTCACGGTCTGCACGGCCACTACGGTCGGGGGTTCGTATCCCACTCGGGCATGGATATTTGTGCCGTCCTTAGTATTCGCTAGTTCAGAGTAGTTTGTAAGTTTAGGGACTGATGACCCCGTAGTTAAGTCCCATAAGCTCTACAGACATTTGAATTTGGTGTCCATAATGAGGAAATCAAAGAAAAACTGGAAATGAATACCATAGATGAAGCAGTTAGAACCGAACACAGATGATGGGGTCATGTTACACGCATGGGAGAAGCAGGGTTACCTAAGAGACTTGTGAGCTAGTCAGTGGAGGTCAAGAGGAGTCGAGGTAGACCAAGAAGAAAGTACTTAGATTCGGTGCAGAATGATTTTGAAGTTAAAGGCATAACATCAGACGAGGCATCAATGTTAGCACTGAATAGGGGATCATGGAGGAATTTTATTAGAGGTACTATACTCCAGACTGAACGCTGAAAGGCAGAATCAGTCTCTAATGATGATGATGATGAAAAAAATTAGTGTATCGTTACACTGGCCATTAAAGCAATGTTTTTTCTTTTCTTTTCTTTTGCCCTTACGTATTCGGCCGTCTATTGTGTGAAACAGGTGTTCCCTCAGTGAGTGGTTGCTTCGTCGTGCCGAATCGGTCACTAGCGGCTCCTGGGCGCGGGCAGCCGTGGCGAGCGCGTCCGCATCGGCAGTCTGCTCGCGGCGGCCTTCCCGGCCGTTGGCCACTGTGCCGCCAGCCGCCGACTGCTGCCGGCGCAACGCCGACTCAGCCGCCGACCGCTCTGTAGCCGACGAAGAAATCCATTACGGCGCTCTCAGTCGCTTCGCCGCTGTTGCTTCATCCATTTCAGTCCATTTTGCCCACAAAAGGATCTCTTTGCCGCTGTACCCACACTTCTCGCGGGCCTTTGGCCACGCTGCCGCCAACCCCCGCCGCTCCCCACACCCCTCGTCGACCGGTACCCAACCTTCCACCTTTACTCCCACCCCTGTCCCACCCCCACCGCCCGCACGTTGGCCCGCTACCAACTCCCACCCTTCCACCTCCCGCTTTCCTACCTTCACTAGGGAACCGCGTCTGATCCATCAGCAGGGCAAACCCTGCCTTTGAAATATTCAATATTCCTTTCCGCGGCGTTCGGCGCGACTGCAGTAAATATTTCAGATTTTTATCTGCGACTTAAGGGCGTGCGGCGCGACCCCGCAAGTAAGGGAGAATTAATCGTAAATTTGAACGTCCCGCAAGTGGGAGTATCGAACTGAAGAGCACTTCCCCCTGAGGGGAAGGAGCATTCGTCCCCTCACGGTATCAGTGCTGCCGGAGAAGCCATGGATAATTCATTGTGTCTTAAAGGGGAGGACGCCAACCTCGTTGTGCTAGAGTCTGCCGAACTGAATACCGGTCCTCTTAAGACCGAACCTTCGACTTGTCGCTAAGCTGTCATTTGTAAAAAAAATTACCCAAAAAATTTCTACAGCAATATGTAGTTTCGTCAAGTCTATACAGGGTGGTCTATTGATAGTGACTGAGCTAAATATCTCACGAAATAAGAATCAAACAAAAAACTACAAAGAAGGAAAAATTTCTAGCTTGAAGGGGGAAAACAGATGGCGCTATGGTTGGCCTGCTAGATAGCACTGCCCGAGGTCAAACGGACATCAACTGCGTTTTTTAAAATAAGTATCCCAATTTTTTATTAAATATGAATGTTTTATTTGGAACACTTTTTCGCTTTGTGACAGATGGCGCTGTAATAGTGAAGAAAGTATAAGTACGTGGTATCGCGTAACACTTAGCTGGTGCGGACGGTATTTGCTTTGTGCTACATTACTCGTGTTAAAATGGACCTTTTACTAATTGCAGAAAAGGTCGATATGGTATTTATATCTGATCAAAATGCCCAACGGGCCTGTGCCCTGTATGTTGATCGTTGGCCAGGAAGACATCATCCAAGTCAAAAATCAAATGTTTGTATAGCTTATGGGACTTTACTACGGGGCCATAAGTCCCTAAACTTACAAACTACTTATGAACTAGTTAATACTAAGGACGGCACAAATATCCATGCCCGTGGGGGGATTCGAACCCGCGACCGTAGTGGCCGTGCAGACCGTGACTGGAGCGCCTCAGTCCCCTCGGCCACCGCGGCCGGCAGCATCCAAGTCTCCGGACCTTTCGTCGGATAGTTAGGAAATGAGACAGAAAGTGTTCAACTACAAGTGAAACGTCAACCACAATCTGCAACAAATGATGTTGCCCAAGTAAGTGTTTTAACTGCAGATGCGGCTACTCCGCACATCAGTAGCAGACAAACTGAGCGAGAATCGTAAATCTCAAGAACGTCGGTGTTGAGAATTGTACATCAACATAAATTTCATCCGTACCATATTTCTATGCACCAGGATTTGCATGGCGAAGACTTCGAACGTCGTGTACAGTTTTGACACTGGACACAAAATAAATTACGGGAAGATAACAGATTTTTGTCTCGCGTTCTGTTTAGTGACGAAGCGTCATTCACAAACAGAGGTAATGTTAACTGACGTAATATGCACTATTGGACAACGGAAAATCCACGATGGCTGCGACAAGTGGAACATCAGCGACCTTCGCGGGTTAACGTATGGATCCGCATTATGGGAGGAAGGATAATTAGCCCCTATTGTATCGATGTCAATCTAAATGGTTCAATGTATGCTGATTTCTTACGCAATGTTCTACCGATTTTATTACAAGATGGACAAGATGAGGAGATGGTCGTAGAAGCCCCTACCATGGCCAGCACGTTTAGCGGATCTTACATCCCCGGATTTCTTTCTGTGGGGAAAACTGAAGGATATTTGCTGTCGTGATTCACCGACAACGCCTGAAAACATGCGTCAGTGTGTTGTCAATGCATGTGAGGACATTACTGAAGGCGAACTACTAGTTGTTGAGAGGAATTTCGTTACGCGTATTGCCAAATCCATTGAACTTGAAGGTCATTTTCAGTATTTATTGAAGACATGTAATTATAGGTAATCACGGAGTAACAGCATGCGTTCTCATAATGTATGATAATTTCACAATAGTACATGTATCACACTGGAACAAACAAAATAAAGTTCAAACCTTCTGTGTTTCAATTTAAAAAAACGTACCTGTTACCCACTGTTCGTCTAAAATTCTGAGCAATATGTTTGTGAATATTACAGCGCCATCTATCACAAAGCGACAGAAGTGTTCCAAATAAAACATTCATATTTATTTACGTACTAGACGAATATGTAATAAAAATGTGGGTATCTATTTAAAAAAGAAATGCAGTTGATATCCGTTTGACCTATGGCAGCGCCATCTAGCGGACCAAACATAGCGCCATCTGTTTTCCCTCTTGAAGCTAGAAAAGTTTTGTTCTTTGTAGTTTTTTTTTTTTTTTTTTTTTTTTTTTTTTTTTTTTTTTTTTTTTTTTTTTTGATGCTTATTTCGTGAGATATTTGGCCCGGTCACTCTCAGAGGACCGCCTTGTATATGCTGCTAAACCAAATGTTCAAATGTTTGTTAAGCTTATGGGACTTAACTACGGGGTCATCAGTCCCTAAACTTACAAACTACTTATGAACTACTTTCAAACTAGGACGGCACAAATATCCATGCCCGAGGGGGGATTCGAACCCCCGACCGTAGTGGCCGTGCTGACCGTGACTGCAGCGCCTCAGTCACCTCGGCCACCGCGGCCGGCGCTGCTAAACCGGAAGGTATTATTAACAGTAGAAATTTGAGCTGACTGAAGATGCCAACCGAGTCTCCAGAGAAGACGAGAAATGACACACCATTGTCACTCGAAGAGATGAATATTTTCAACTTGCAACTGAATTATCTGAATTGTACATGATCGACCCTTTACGCAGTGTATTTCAGTC
The DNA here is from genome assembly GCA_026315105.1 of Locusta migratoria. Classification (NCBI taxonomy): domain Eukaryota; kingdom Metazoa; phylum Arthropoda; class Insecta; order Orthoptera; family Acrididae; genus Locusta; species Locusta migratoria. The sequence continues at coordinate 108,226,012 of CM048749.1, read as the reverse complement.
GGGGGGGGGGGGGGGGAAGAGGGGTCGCGAAGTGTTCTTTGGGGGGATCGCGGGCAAAGGAGGTACTACTTGCATACTAAAAACCAGACCAGTTCACGTATGGGTACTTTGGTTTCCCCAATACCACGATTGAGGTGTTTGATGGACTATGGACCTAAGTCCGAAAAGTGTATTTCCGGCCAAAGTGAGTTGAAGATTTGCGTGTATATAATTACATTTTGGCATTTCAAGTATGTAAAAATTCTGTCTCAGATCATACGTTTAACAAACAGAATAAGTCCTTACAACTAAAGATATTTCTTCTATTTGTGGTATATTACTCAGAATATAATGAGCGGTTTATGCCCTAGTTCCATCAAATCATTATATCTAAACAAACTGTAATGAAATTCGAGTTGAAATATTACTATTATTATTTTATTGTCTAGTTAAAATGTACAGTAACAAAAATCATATGTTCATGACCATTACAGTATGTTCCTGTTCAGATGCAGAAGCTTCTTCAGTGTTTACTTTCTCTAGAAGTTTTTTATAGCAGTCAATACTGTATCAGGAAGGAAACTTAAGAGGTCTTAAATGTCACACACTTCTGCTACTACAGTTTTCTCTATTAATGTCAAAAATCAAATATGTTCAGAGAGTCTTCTTGATTTCTTAATTAACATAAATGATAGAATGTCCTCAAAATAAGATTTTGAAGCACCGATTGTGCCATCACTGTAAAAGAAAATCCTCGCAAATAACGGAAACTGGAGCGAAAATTTCCACTGTGGCTTTGATGACAAATAGTCCATTAAATTTTTCTTCCAAACTTTAATAAGCTCACTTCTGCCAATGACTTGTAACGGCTCTAGTTTCTCCCTGCGTTGTTTAAGGACCAGTCCTTCCTTTTCTCTATAACCTTCTCTTCTTTTTGTTTGTGAAGACATTTTCCAATTCATTATCATTCACTTCACTCAGTGTACCACGCTACTTAACACAAAACGCAACTCAGTTGACACATAAGGTGACAACTGCCTGTCATTCACTTCTTAAGACGATTTCTTACCCTACACGAAAGATATCGATCTGAAATTTTCAGAGTGGGTAAGTCAAATGTGGAGATACTGATTTACGTATTTCAATGTAATCGATAATTCTGATTGGGGTACAACAGATTTTTTTATAATACATTCTCCATGTTAACGATGAATAAACGAAAAGCCTGGAAACTGTTTTCGGGAACATATAGATAGCTAAGTTACCGAGAGACAATAAGTAAATTTCAGCAATTCGAAAAAACCTAATTTCCTTAAAAACTGCCTATACAGTGAGACTTACCGAGCGTAAATCGCTTCCAAATCTTATCTGCAACGCGAAACATTCGTCATGCAACATACATTTTTCTGTCGAATTTGCTGTAAAAATAGGATAATGTTTTTCATTCCGCAAATACACTAAAAACTTCACCCTATAATGTAGGGTTCTTTTTTAACACGAATGTTTTATCAGCAGGAGAAAATATAAAATGCGCTGTCTTTGTAGCTACACGCACAGTTATAATCAGTACGGCATGGGCAAGGTCGAACAGAGGTCGAGTCGCCAGAATATCGTTACGTGGAAAGAGGACCGCGAACTAAAAACGGCTGAAAAACTCTGATTTAGAGAATTTGCCTCGTCCACTCCAAAAACTCTACAAAGGTTAACTTAATCTCATACATAATATTTATATGAATGACATGTGTGTGGCACATCTGTAAACCCAGAAGATACAAAAAACTGTCACTGTCGACAAAATATTTTGAGAGTTAAATTCTACATTAGGAAGAAATGAATAATATGCAATAATACTTGTATTTCAGCGTATTGGTGTTGGAGCTTCTTGGTATCTTAAAATGTTTATAGACGTTCTGAAATGGGATGTCACATTTCCAGAAATACTTCCAGGTCTCCTAGCAACGGGAATGTCTCTTGAAAGACTGTCGTGTTTTGGTGTGCAGTCCACCACTGTTTTTCTCATAGTTGCCATCTGTTAATTAAGTGTGTACATTTACAAAATACCCTGGCGTAACGTGTTTCAATATTATTTCTCGGTTTAATCGCCAATATAGTTTTAAAGAGCCTGGAAAATGCAGTCAATAGCAAGAAAACCCTTTACAAAAGAGACAAATAAAAATGTCAGGAAGCTTCTTTCGAAAGCATTTGTGTGAAAAGTGACTATATATGGAAGTGAAAGGTGTAGAAATTGTACAAATTGGAAGAGGAAGTTTTCAATCGTAAGAACAGATAAGAAAAGTATTGAGAGATTCAAAATGTGTTATGTCTTTTAAGAATATTCATGATTAGGGGAAAAAATCAGATAACTAATAAAAAGGAATTGAAACTGACTCGATTTTAAATAAAATTGTTCCAGAAGTGTCTGGTGGACTAACCAAATTCTGAAGCCTAAAGAAACATTTTAAATTGTTAATAGTGCACATCTTTGAGAGAAAAATGCACATTTATCCTGTATCATTAGCCTCTTAAATACACTTTGCTTCATCTTTAATCTATTTACTAATACTAGCTTAATTCCCGCTGCTTCGTACGCGTAGACTCGATGGTCTGCATTTGTTGTTTTTACTTGTAAATATAAATTTTCATAGATTTAGCTTTAAAAATGCTTTCCTAATCAAGTATTTTGATACAACTTGCCACCCCCTCTTGCACCATTGATAACAGAATTCAAAACTTCCCAAAACACATTCTTTTAAATTCTATCCATGGTTACAAATAAAAATTTTTGATTTTCTAGCATCAAAATAGTCTTACTAGCACCCTTACAAGATTTTCCCATATTTCATCCACTTAATGGTTGGCTTTCTAAAAATGTCGAAACATGTGCTTTTAAAATCCCAATAAAAAATCTAAATCCGAAGTTTTATATTTCTTGCTTCAAAATTGCGTTAATAGCATCGAATTTTCAAAAAACCGTTCATCCGCTATTTCACTCGCTTAAGGATGGAAATATCGAAAAATTGCTGACGCCTACAGTGTGATAATCAACGTCTACAAACGTCAAATTTTTGTCGTCTCTAGATTCACTTTTCAGCGCCGTTTTCTGTCTTTTACAAACGGATCGAGAACGCGAAATTTCTTTCTTACGCTTTGGCATTTTTCTTGGTAGTTTTACTTTTAAACTGCAATATGCACTTATTTTCCTTTATTCGTACGCCTGTTGCATAAAAACAACTGAAGAATGTGCATCACGTTTCGCCGTATATAATCTCTATGCTATTATAGTGTCAAAAGTCATCTCTGCTCTTCAGTCCGAATTTTATATAATCTGACGACTTTCAACCACTATACCTTCCACCCTATTATATCTATCGACACGGAACTGTTATGGTACGCAACGGGAGACTTTGAACTACAACAATACTAAGAGATCGTTCGTCTCCATTGTGTACTTTTTGCTGAAGAGCAAAATAGTGACACCTAGAGGTAGAATTTTATATAAGTTGGTAACTTTCTACTCCCGTACCTTCCACCCGCTTATCGTTATCAACGTTCTACCATCATAGTGCACAATGAAAGACTGATACCTACTACCACATACAAACACTATTCTTTTGCGATGTGTAGTTTTGGCTGCAGATTGAAAACAGCTCAGTTCATATTAGGATGAAGTTAGTGCGAATTTTTGATAATTTTCTGCGCTTAAACGGTTGGACGAAACTGGATGGAATTTTAAATGTATAGAGCTCTCACACATTAGGCTCCTTTTGGTAAGCTACCATCAGATACAGTTTGACAGATCACGATGAATGTTTATATATGTACCCACATTTGAATGTAGAATGTTTTTATGTTGCGCAAGCTACCGTTTGGTGCCAGACGAAGTGTACCGTTTAAAGGAGCACCATAAAAATTGGTGTTTGTTTTTTCAAGGAGATTTTTATATTTATTGGAGAGAACCTTTCAACAGACGTCGACGCAACTGATCACAACGAAAGTTGGTAGATGTAAGTAAATGTTTGTGTGTACTGGGAAGGAGAGAATTGACTGGAGGAGCAGATGAGCAGGAAGATGAGCAGCAATAGAAGACAGAGGACGGTACAGGCCAGATGAGAGAAAGAAGTGAATAGAGGGAGGTTTATAGTGAGAAAAAGATTCAGGAGATGGACTGAGAAGTCGGGAGGGGGATATATGAATAAAGAACCTAATGGAGTGGAATAGAAACGTAGTACAGGAAATGTTACTGTGAATTACACGTACCATTTATATCATGAAGGGAGAAGGAGATGGAAAGATAAATAAGGCAGGGAAGAGGCGATCGACAGAGAACGTGGTACAGGTGGAGTTGGACAGAGAAATTAGTAGGAGATGGAATGCCAGAAGACTGGAGCAAATAAATAACTGGCAACGACGGCTTCTTGCGTAATTAATTATATTGCTTCCAAAGTATCGGTATACCTTTCTTTGCCAATTTTTATGATAAGTTCGTCGTCAACCTCGTTTCAGCCACTAGCCCTTTTAGTATTCGGACGATATTAATGTATCACCGAAGTTTTATATACTTGAACGCAAATTAAATTTCACTTCTTATTTTATTCCTGTCATTGTTTCTTCGATGAATACGTTGAAACACTAGACTATAAAGTTTATATTCTTCCATTATGCTCTTGTAATGTGATCTGTTCGCTCTTCGTTTCATATTCTTATTATTCATTTTTGATTCATTCCCGTGTACAGAAGACATTACCGGAAACTCCTAGTAACGTCTAATGATGTTGATGAGAATTTCAAACATATTGCTCCATTTTACTAGGTCAACAAATCCTAACAAAATGGCGTGCAATAATACTGACACGCAAGTCGTCATCGCTACACACCAGTCTACTAATAGATGTATACGTTCAACAAGCCTATTCCGATATGTTGTGCGTAGTATTCACTTTTTTTTTATATCAGAATAGCGTTTGTAACTTTACTTATTTTGTAACTATAGTTTTCTACTTTGGCTTGATGTATTGGAAAAGGTTTGTAATTCGATATCAGAGTGATATATGAGTAAAATTTTGATTCCGGAGGTATTATTTTGTAATTTTTGATCATTGTGTTCTATAGCAAGATCCTTTTATTTTTTCGTCTTGAAGACTGTCATCATAAAAAAGGTTCAAATGATTGTAGAGCTTATGGGACTTAACTACGGGGTGATCAGTCCCTAAACTTACAAAGTACTTATGAACTAGCTACTACTAAGGACGGCACAAATATCCATGCCCGAGGGGGGATTTGAACCCTCGACCGTAGTGGCCGTGCAGACTGTGACTGAAGTGCCGCAGTACGCTCGGCCACCGCGGCCGGCGCGGTCATCATAGAACAAAATTAATTACCTGCTGTAATGTTTGAACTCTTTTACTGGAATAAAAATTTACACTGCTTATTGGAACACAATTTATTTTGATACGACTAAATCGCTAATGAAATCGTGGTTTCCGAAATGTAAAAATGCTCTATGAAGTAGACACAGAAATTAGCACAGAGGTAATAAATGTTATATTTGAATAGCAGTGTTTTAATTAAAAACCTAAATATTCCGAAAGTAAAATCAACTCTCTGACACCTGTAGTTTGGTTAATTAATAACAGTAGTGGATGAAATTGCTTTATCATACACTTAAGGGAGTCTTATGAACGAAAAATCATTCGTAGCTAAGAAACTTACCATCTGAATTGACATGTTAGCAACAAATTATCACCCACAACATTTTTATTCGTCTTGGAAAGGATATGAAGTAAAGGATTGGGAAATGCAGAAAAAGCCGGCCGCGGTGGCCGAGCGGTCTGCAGCGTGCCAGTCACGGTCTGCAAGGCCGCTGCGGTCGGGGGATCGAATCCTCTCTCGGGTATGGATGTTTGTGCCGTCTTTAGTATAAGCTAGTTCATAAGCAGTTTAGGGACTGATGACCCCGTAGTTAAGTCCCATAAGCTCTACAAACATTTGAACATTTTTGAATGTAGATAAACGAGAATCCAGCCATAAATATGTGCTCAGTACGTTATTCATGAGACCGGAGAAGGTGACTAGGGTTACATTATATGCAACAAAAGTACTTTTTCTATTATTTACAGGTGGATGAGGAAACCATTCGATTAGAAAAATATTTGCGTTTGTGAAATAAACATGGAATCTACAGCTAGTTTTGGGGAAAAAAGTAGTAAACTCTATGTGGCAAAGGTTGCAATTCTGAGAAAGAAATTATTCACTGTTCGTAAAAAGGCAGGACAAACTTTTCACGAGTGTTAAATAACTGAATATTAAACTACAGAAAAAAGCTTAAGAAGAACACGGATGTAGAAGACAGAATGTGGATTCTATTAGGAAAACAGGAATTTTGTATGAGGACTACGTAAGGGCACTACAAAAGAATTACACAAAATATTTCTGGTTGATTTACAATAGAAAATTAATAGTTTTCGATTTCTTTTTCTACAGATGAGAAACAATCCGTAAAAATGGTGATTTGTAAGCTTCCAAAATTGTAACAATTGATAGTTCATATAGTTAACAACGCTACACTCACAGTTGGGAAATGAAAATACAAATGTCTAATTTGAAAACAACATACAGATTAAGTGCTTCGTCATCATCATTATTCAGTCTCTACACCGAAGAACAGATAGTGAACGCATGCACGTCAGAATTCCTCATGGAATAATGACTGCCACAGATAAATTTCGAAATACAATGCTTAATGCCACTGACCAAGTAATAAAACAGCGATTCGCATGTAGTGTAACCTATAGAAAACAATAAAAACAATCCTTCGTATGAAAATATCTCACAAGAATATAAATAATCTTTTGTAGACGAAACCTGACCAGAAAACATAAGTGGCACATTAGAAGAACATTAAAGTCTGCTACATGCTGCAGACATTTGAAATTTACACCAGGACTTGAAACATCTCTTAATATCAGAAATGAATACTTCATATATCAGAAAGGACATAAAAGATAAGGCAATATAATGGATGAAGTAATAACAAAATTGTTATCTGAATGAGAAACGTATCGAAAACCATTCTACTCGAAAGAGCAGTGAGCGAAATACAAAGAATCTGGAAGACTCCTTGATTGCCAGAAGAGCAAGTTTAGTAATCTCAAAGTCTTTGACTAGCTGAAGGTACGTTTCTGGAATAATTTAAGGGTGGATGTCGACTACTAACCAAAAGATTATGAGGAAAATCTAGGAGTGCCTTCATCAGAAATTACTAAAGATGCTTGTAAGTTACCAAATTTTTAAAAGAGAAACAGGTTTTTAAATGAAATGTAAGTACTATATTGGTGTACAGAATGGAAGTAGTTCCTACATGTCACAGGATAAAATAACGTGTTAACAATAAAGCTCAGGTCCATTATTTGAAAAATTAAAGAAAATTATAACTGGCTAGCCACTACGGATTGCTCACACGCGTGGACGAGGAATCAGACAGGCGTGTCCGCGGTAGAGTTGCGGACAAGTGAACATTGCATCAGTAAAGCCATCTACTAGCCGCAATTATAAAGAGACTACTTGAAAACTTTAGTCTTGAAAGATAAATGTTACAAGGAATAGTATTTTATATAAATAAGAAAAATTGCTGATGGGTCATTTTAAAGCTATAGCAATACGCGAAGGAAACAGTGAGTAACTAAGCGTTATGTATATGGAATGTAGTTAACATGTCCTTTTGGAAAGTTTTTAAATCAACACAATAAATATTTCAGACACTGCACGTCATAAACAAAATCAAAGACCGAGTAACGGCTTAATACCTTTGAAAATAAAAATGTTAAAATGTTTATAAATCTATGGGACTTAAATAATTTGGTCATCAGTCCCTAGGCTTACAAACTACTTAAACTAACTTATGCTAAGGACGACAAATACACCCATGCCTGAGGGAGGACTGGAACCTCCGACGGCAATTCACCACAATGACGATCTTCGTAACGCAGACTAACATGTAGATAAGACAGTTACATTAGTTGATCCGTGATATAAAAAAAAAATAATAAAAAACATAAAAATAAATAATAAAAAACAGTGGTGATAGTTGCACCACACTATTTTTGTGGATTTATTTGCAAAATCTGTAGTAATTATATTCTTGTGTTAACAGACGCTACAACGTTACAAAGATTGTTAGCGCATTTCAGTTCGTAGACCGTAATGTTGCTAGGAAACGTGGGTACGAAATTACTAGATAATTACAGGTATAGCACAGTATATACATTATTAACAGCGACGTGAAACCAACAACAGAGCAGACACTGTAATTACGTCACTGTGTTCAATATATGGAATATAGCGTATCATTCTGTCTTGCTAAGTTTCCGTTGTACTCTAACCTTTATGGTGGCTTGTTTGTAAGAAAACACTAACTGCAACAAAGTGGATCTCTTTCTAATTGATTCGGACAGGGAGTTTTACTACGAGTACAACCTGTTGCAACACTGATGTAAGCTAACATACTGTATTGAAAAGGTTATTTTTTTATGGTGGAGTAAGGATATTTATGAAAAATTTATCTATACCATTTTTGTAGATATTTGGGGAAAGTACAGCAAATTTCCTATATTTTGGCTATTAAAGTTTTCATAGCCCTTTATATTCCGCCAATAATAATTTATTTGCGTCCGCGGAGCTAGTTTCAGAGATATATAAACACATTGAGAGAAAGTGGATACAATAATATTTTGCTTCGGAATGGAGTATAAACATAAAGTAGTCGTTGTCAGAACATTTATTACTTCAGTAGACTAATACCGTGTTGAGGAAATACCTTACTTACACGAATAGCAATATCGTTTCAAGGTACACTTTTCCAAGGATCGACAAGGCTTCTGTTTTAGTTATACGCTCTTCTTCTTTGTAGCTATGCATCAACATTAGGTTGTTAACGTTACGGCAACATATGGAAGCAACAAATATATTTCTACATCACTGTTTGAATATTTTCGAAGTGAGGCAATAAATAGTTAATAACATTTTAATATTACTGCACGTAATAATGTTCCGTTTTACATTTCCGTATGCTACTAAAAATTTCCTGAATTTTTCAGCAGCTGTTAGCCATTAAAACGCTAATGACAGCAATAAATGAAATATGACACGCTGCGTTTTGTTCTGTCGTGTTTATTTGTAGTATCAACAACGCAGGTACTGGCCAGGAATTAGTGAAATAAATGAAATATAGTTTAATTTTTATCGTTTTATTCCCTTTATGGACGTCGCAGCAACGGGTCACGAATTGTTGTGCTCTTCAGTCCGCAGCTTGGTATGATGCAGCTCTCCATCCTGCCCTACCCTTTGCAAGCCTCTTCATCTCCGAAGAACGGCTACCTACATCCTTTTTAATCTGCTGACTGTATTCGTTTCTCGGTCTTCCTCTACGATTTTTACCTCACACACTTCCTTCTACTGCTAAGTTGACGATACCTTGACGTCTCAGAAGTGTCCCAGTAACTTCTCCCTTCTCTTACTCGGAATATGCCAGAAACTCCTTTTCTACCCAATTCTGTTGATCACCTACTCATTAGTTACGTAATCCACCCATCTAATCGTCATCATTCATCTGCAGCACCACATTTCAAAAATTTCTGCCATATTTTTGTCTGATTAGTGAAATAAAATGTCGTTTACAAGAAAGTCTGTTATTAATGAATTATTTTTTATGGAAGACTGTAATAAATTGTGTGATATCTGGTGACCATGAGTAAAGTTTTCAAAAACAAACGATTTTCTTGATTTATCTATTCCTACGTCATTAGCTCATCTGATTTTATAGACTTCTAATTACATTTTAGATTATCTGGCTAGAACATTTGGCTTGTAAGAAATAATACACAAAGCAGCAATATCGCTAAAACTAAAAAATGGCTTGACCGATTTGAGTAATTTCTTCTATTCAGCTGTGGTCTAGAGGGAAAAAAATGTGTAAAACCAAGAAACATATGAAAAATCGAAAAAACTGAAATTGACAGTATGTATGATTATCGGTACTTCGGATTAGATTCGTAATTGAGTCTCTACCATACCGTTCATCCCATTGCGACATGATTTTGCACGCTTGATATTTAAAACAATTGGAATGGCTCCACCTTCATAATAGTTTGTACGATACTCGCCACAGGATAATTTACAGTAAAGTCCCAAACCTGTCAACAGTTTTATTTCGATTGTGACGCAATTTCTGTACACTTGACCTTAAAAATAAGGCAAATCAACTGTCTACATATGATTTCCTGCGGTACGTGGTGGATATACATCACCCCTGAATTCGACACCGTTTGGTCTATCACCGTGAAATTTGGCAGGTATGTGTAAGTATTCAATGGAATCAGGAGATGAACAGAGGGGAGTGAAGAAGGTAATGACAGATGGGGGGATGGAGGTAGAAGGAGGAGAGGGGGAAGGAGGAGGAGGAATAGTAAGAGGAGGAATGATAAGAAATACGAGGATATGGTGAAAGAGTATCCAGGGAAGACAGAAATTGGCGGAGGAGGAGGAGGAAGAGTTAGGTAGAAGATGGAAGACATGGATAGGAAACATAGGGATGAATACTTGGACTAACAGATTATCAGGATATCGCAATAAATAAATACTTAAGCAATGTTGGGCTTTCATCTGGCTAATACAGAGATAACCCTAAAGCAATGTAAGAAATACGCATAGAAATGGAGAAAGTAATAAATAATTACTCAAGCAATGCTGGATTTTAATCTGGCTAATACAGAGAGGACCCTAAAGGAGTATAAGAAATACTCATAGAAATGGGAGGAAATAATGAGCAGTGACAGATTAAGGAAAGGAATGTAGTATATATATCCAATTCCGAAAATTTAGCAATTTCGAGACAATGCCAGCTGATTTGGCTGAGAAATATCCGATCCTTCTTGTGACCGCTTTGAGATGGACACCAATGTACTTCTGCTGGACAATATACCCCTGAAAATACTGTTCAGTCAATAGTCCCGTAACATTAACGTAGATGACCTATGAACTAAGGTTACCTCACTGTCCTTCTGCGAAACATGTCCAGGAAACTTTGCACGAAGTCTTCCTTTGTGATGGAGTACAAAAGCCTCGTCACATTTCGTTGGAAGTCAGGAATGTCGTCGAATCTCTTTCCTTTCTAAGCCTGTTTGAGTTGAGGGAATAGGAAGAAGTATGGAGGATTGAGATCGAGCGAGTATTGGCGTGACGGCACTATACGCCACAACGCCGGAGGTCCACGCTAAGTCATCGTGCAAGTATAAAAAGAGCGAGGGGGCGCCCGTAGTCTCTGTATCTGTATCTCTGTATGTGGCTACTTCGCGCACCAACAATAGGAAGAAGGAGGCTCTTCTATATATGCCGGCGTACCACACCAGTTCGATTCAGGAGCTCAAGAGTGGAGTTCATCTACTAGAGCCAGCCGAAACACTACTATTGCCAGATGTCATAGTATTACATTGCAGAACTGTATTTGTAAGGAAGAAGCTGTACCAGCACAAGCACATCAAAGTTCAGTATATATTTCATTGTAATTTAAGTATATGTGGACTAATCCTTTATTTACAATCCTATGTCCACATCCTAGCCAGTCACGGTCCACCTCCTGAAACCACAGCATCCCGTATTGCACCACCCTCCTATTTTGCCAGGAACTAAGATATTGGCTGCATGTTAGCCAGCATTAAATAAAAAACCATGAACATTGTTTTACGCACCGGAGTCGACTCCGCGTAGACCTTCCATGAAACGGGTAAAAATTTCGAAGTACCTTGCAGCGTTCAACGCCGTTACCTCAGATAGAAATTCCTTGAGGATAATGCCTTGACTATTGGAAAAAAGTGATAACCATAGTTTTGATGCATGATTTTTTGGATCTGACCTTATTCCGACAAGGTGATGTCAAAGAATGCCACTCCGTTATTGATCGGTCTGTTTCAGGGTGGTACCGGAGGCACCATGTTTCATCCTCAGTGATGATACGCTTCAAGAAATTGGGTGTCGTATTCGCCATTTCGACAAAATCCTGAGAGGCCGCTAAACGTGCGTGCTTCTGATCGTCAGGCAAGTAATTTGGTACAAGACGACATTTTTTTTCCTCTTCCCTAGCTTTTGGGAAAGCAACTGTCGCACGTATTCGCAGTCAATCGGCCGTTTATTCGCCATCATGGTCACAGTGAATCTACGGTACTTTGCGATTAATGTCCTCAGTTTCTCGACGTTTCCGTTACTAACGACCGTGTCCCGTCGTCTACTATGGGGATTGTCAGAAACAGTTTCCCAGTCTCATCGAAAATTGGCGAAGCGCTTGTGTGAGTGTGCTTGTCCTCGATAAATAGGTACACTATGTGATTAAAAGTAGCCGAGGTACTTGGCTCCATCCATCGTTAAAGATGGAATTCAATATGGTGTTGGTCCACCCTTAGCCTCGATGACTGCTTCCACTTTCGCAGGCATAGTTCTAACATGTGCCGGAAGGTTTCTTGTGGAAGCCCATTCTTCACGGAGTGCTGCACAGAGGCAAGGTATCTATATAGGTCGGTGAGGCCCGGTACGAAGCTGGCATTCCAAAAGTCCCAAAGGTGTTCTATAGGATTCTGTGCAGGACAGTCCATTATGGGGATGTTGTTCTCGTGTAACCACTCCACCACAAGACTTGCAACATGAACAGGTACTCGATCGCATTGAAAAATGCAATCGCCATCCCCGAATTTGTCTTCAACATTAGGAGGCAATTAGGTTGCATAAGATGTCAATGTAGGTCTGTGCAGTGAGAGCGCCACATAAAAACAAGGGGTGCAAGCCCGATCCATGAAATAACACGACCACACCATTACTATCGCCTCCGAATTTTATTGTTGGCCCTACACACTCTGACAGATGACGTTCACCGGGCATTCGCCATACCTATATTACATTGTGTACCGTGATTCGTCACTCCAATGTTTTTTCATTGTTCAGTGCTCCTTACACCAAACGAGATGTCGTTTGGTATTGACTTGCGTCATATGTCGTTTATGACCCGCCGTTCGACCATGGAATCCGAGTTTTCTCACCTCCCGCTTGTCAGCTTGGAGTGTATCAAATGTTCAAATGTTTGTTAAGCGTAAGGGACTTAACTACGGAGTCATCAGTCCCTAAACTTACAAACTACTTATCACCTACCTTATACTAAAGACGGCACAAATATCCATGCCCGAGGGGGGATTCGAACCCCCGACCGTAGTGGCCGTGCAGACCGTGACTGGAGCGCCTCAGTCTAAATGTTTGTAAAGCTTATGAGACTTAACTACGGGGTCATCAGTCCCTAAACTTACAAACTACTTATGAACTACTTACGAACTAGGACGGCACAAATATCCATGCCCAAGGGGGGATTCGAACCCCCGACCGTAGTGGCCGTGCTGACCGTGACTGGAGCGCCTCAGTCACCTCGGCCACCGCGGCCGGCGGAGTGTATCCTGATGCAGTTTGGGATTCCTGTGTGATGGTCTGGACAGATGCCTGCCTATTACACTGTACGAACCTCTTCAACTGTCGCTAGTCTCTGTCAGTAGTAGTTAAACAAAGTTCTAAGAAAACATGTAAAAAACCATGGCTAACCAAAGGAATAAGAATATCTTGCAACCGTAAAAGGGGACTGTATCTAAAGCCAAGAGGGAGTACTGATCCAGAAATTGTTCAGTATTATAAAAATTATCGTGCAATACTGAGAAAAGTTATTAAAAAGTCCAGAAGCTTGTGTATCATGTCTGAGATTAGTACCTCTGATAATAAAATTAAAACTATTTGGAATGTTATTGAAAGAGAAGCAGGGCAACCAAAAGCACAGGAAAACTGTATTACCTTAAAACTGAATGATAGGTGTACTAAAAATAAGTCAGAAATTTGAAAATATTTTTAATAATCATTTTCTAAATGTTGTGGAGAAATTAGGAGCTAGATGATCCTTAGAAGAGGCAATACCTACACAGTTTGATACAATTGTAATTCTATCAACCTCTACCCTGGAAATCAGTAAAATAATAAACTCACTGAAAAGTAAAAGCTCGTATGGAATTGATGACATTTTCAGCCGGGTACTTAAAGCTTGTTCCCCACAGATAAGTAGGATTCTCAGTCACTTATGTAATAGCTCTCTGAAGCAAGTTATTTCCCATGATGGACTGAAATATGCCATTGTCTAACCATTGAATAAAAAAGAAGGACAGCAGATGTTAACAACTACCGCCCAATCTCTCATCTGACAGCTTTATCGAAAATTTGTGAGAAAGTAATGTATTCAAGAATAGCCACCCATATTTGTAAAAACAAAGTACTAACCAAGTGTCAGTTTGGTTTTCAGAAAGGCTTTTCAACAGGAAATGCTAAATATGCCTTCACCGATCAAGTATTAAATACTCTGAATAACCGACCATCAACCTTTGGTATTTTTTGTGATTTTTCAAAGGCCTTTGATTGTGTAAATCATGGTATTCTTCTAGATAAGCTTAATTATTATGGTTTGACTGGGGCTGTGCAGAAATGGTTTAATTCATGCTTAACTTGAAGAATGCAGAAAGTTGAAATTAGTAGTTCAAGCAATGTCAAAACATCAGCCGATTCCTCAGACTGGGGGACTATCAAGGAGTTCAGCTAAGTATGCTGTTAGGGTTATTACAAATTTTGGCAATAAGATTCTCAGAAAAGTAGGTTACTATGCCGATTTCTCTTCACTGCTTTAGTATGGCATCATATTGTGGGGCAATTCAACATTGGGTAAAAAAGTATTCATTAAAAGCGTGTAATCAGAATAATTGCTGGAACCCACCCACTATCACCCTGCAGTCAACTATTTAAGGATTTAGGTATCCTCATAGTAACTTCACAGTGTATATATTTACTTATGAAATTTGTTGTTAATAATCCAACCCAGTTCAAAATTAATAGCAGTATGCACAGCTATAACATCAGGAGAAAGGATGATCTTCACTATGTTGGGCTAAATATGACTTTGGCACAGAAAGGGGTAAATTATGCTGCCACAAACGTTCAAATGTTTGTATAGCTTATGCGACTTAACTACGGGGTCATCAGTCCCTAAACTTACAAACTACTTATGAACTAACTAATACTAAGGACGGCACAAATATTCCTGCCTGAGGGGGGATTCGAACCCCCGACCGTAGTGGCCGTGCAGACCGTGACTGGAGCGCCTCAGTCTCCTCGGCCACCGCGGCCGGCGAGGAGGTACTGAACAGAATTGGGGAGAGAAGGAGTGTCTGGCATACCTTGACTAAAAGAAGGGATCGATTGGCAGGACACATTCTTAGACATCAAGGAATTGTGAATTTAGAATTGAAGGGAAGTGTTTGGGGCAAAAACCGCAGAGGAATACCAAGAGATGGATACAGTAATCAGATTCAGACAGATGTAGGTTGTTCTTATGTGGAGTTGAAGAGGCTTGCTCAGGATAGGGTATTATGGAGCCCTGCATGAAACCAGTCTCCGGACTGAAGATCACAACAACAACTTAGTAGGAAAAAGGTACAGTAGTGCTACATATCATGAAATGTGCTTAATACACGCAACAGCTCAGTAAGAATAAGTATTTGCGAAATGAACGTTTCCGTAAAAGGAACTAATTTTCCCATCTGTAAGAGCCATAGCTGTTGGAGTGCGGCTGTTTTCTGAACGACCGCCTTGGAGAGCGAGCGCACCATGCTGCCGGCTGCTGCTGCTGCTGCCGGGTGATGTATTCGCCGCTGCCGCTGCCGGCGCCAGGCGCAAGATTGAGCGACGGCCCGCCTCGCCGGTGATTGATTGCGCCTTTGACGGCTGCCGCGGGAGGGGGCGGGGGTGGGTGGGGGTGGGCCGTCGTAATCAGCGCCGCCCCCGCCCCCTACCCGCCTGTAAAACAAATGAACGCGTCATTTCTTACCGCTGCTAATCACACGCCGCGGGCAGCGGGCAGGCGGCTGGTTCTTCTGACCGCCGCCGCTCGCACCGGCGCTGCTGGCGGACCGGTTATAGAGACCGGGAACACCAGGTGCCGACTTCATTACTGCGGCCCGCGTCACCAGCAGATGCCGACTCGTCACAGCACATGTAGCAGTGCGGCAGCGAGGCAATGAGGTTCCAGCAGGGCGACCAATATTGGTCACTTATTGGATCCATCATCGGTGGCGTAAGATATTTGAGGAAATGCATACTGTAGACTTGACGCCTAGTGACGTCGTATCTATTTTTACTGTGTGACATGCATGCCAGTATGCATAAGGAGGCGTATAATGTACCTGTTTGATTAGTCTGTGTAGTTCTCTTCCTTGAAGATGGATTATAACCGAAACCGGTAGAAGATTGAAAAATAATAAATAGCTGATGGTTTACAGTATGCATGTCCTCAAAAAACCATCTTCAGTTTCCTGTGTATTAAACAAACCGAATCAAGTGACTAAGGCAAAAACATAAAAAAAACACAAAAAAATATTGTGTGGTAGTACACTGAAAATACAATATTACAATCTAGGAATGAAACTACTATTCAATACCACATAAAGAATATGTACAAATGTAGTCAACAATAACATTCATTTCCTTTTTTTAATCGAATAATAGAGAATTGCAATCCCAAAGCTGACAAAGGGAATGATAGTGAACGACTAAAGAGTCGTTTTTTGGTAATAAAACATTAACATTAAATTGGATTCCATTATCTGGATGGGTGTGCTCAACGGCCACAAAATGACTTTTATCAATAATGAAAGGAGCAGCATTAGCCGTAAAATATTTTGCTTTATTTAGGCAAATCGATTTCGGTTTTTCAAGAACCATCTTCATTGCTGTCAGAAAGTTCAGAAAGCATATTAGTAAAATGTATAGTGACATTTACATCTAACAAATCCATTGACATAGTTAGATACATGTGATATTATCTAGTGTCATACAAAGTTTGACATTGCACTGAAGATGGTTTCTTGGAAAACCGAAATCGATTTGCCTAAATAAAGCAAAAGATTTTAGGGCTAATGCTGCTCCTTTCATTATTGATAAAACATTAACATACTTGTCGGCATAGGCACATAACACTAAAAACAAGGACAGCCCAAAAAATATCTAAGGTTACAGAAAACATCCCACTAAAATATCACAAAAAATGACGAGTAAAAGTAATAGATAAGGACAAACTGTACTATGAACAATTGGCAAGTGTATGGTACCTATTTCGCCTGACGGAAATGTAGTGATGAACTACTTATAGAAGCAAAGTACTATTCTAAATTACAACGAAAGACAAATATGGTTTAATTGAAGCACGAGAAAAATGCCACAAGTGACCCTAAAATTACAACCATGTATAGAAATATACATGGGATGTGCAAATACTAAAAGCATAACGTTGGTACTAGAATCATAGCCACAACTAAAATTGTGATGACGAGTAACGGCCACTATATAAGGTGTAAATGTACCTAAACAAGCGGGAGGACAAATAATACTGTTATCGCAATAACCGTGATAAGGTAGAATACCACAGAAAGTAAATCGTTGTCTGACGTATTTTTTTATTTCGCTACGGCTTTAGATACTTCACTAGTATCCTCTTCAGACCAAAGCAATGACATCCATTGTGATGTCCTTACATTTTATTTGGCTTCTTCAGTGATAAGCCAACGTCCGTGCCACAGTGGATGCACAGGTTCCCGTTCCAGTTAAGCACTGTTGGGCTTGGCTAGTACTTGGTGGGTTAGCGTCCCGGTCTGCCGAGTGCTGTTGGCAAGCAGGGTGAACTCCGCTCTTGTGAGCCAACTGAAGAGCTACGTGATAGCGAAGTGGCGGCTCCGGTCACGAAGACTGACATAACGGCATAACGGCAGGGAGTGCGGGGCACTGACCACGTCCCCCTCCATACCGCACCGATTAACGCTTTTGGGCAGAATATGACATGGCGGCCGGCCACTACCCAGTGGACCCCCTGAGGCCTGTCGGACGGAGTTTACAGTTTACGGCTCTTCAATAACATGGAGTAAATTGTGTGTGAAAATACAGTTTTCATTACCTTACTAGTGTAAACGCGTCTGCATTTTAAATGTGAGAAAAATTGAATGATTGTCTTAAGTATATAAAATTCACCTTCAAGGAATTTATGAAATTAACTGCTAATGGGTAAAATTGAAAATGTGTACCCATCCAGGATTCTCTGACCCTTACACCACCGGGGACACAGCGACCACACCTGGACGGATTACTCAAGTACGGCTCGCGTCAGATACAAATTCTCAATTTACTCTTCCTGCTATCACTGAAACTCGTGGTATTGTAAACAATTCCCTTAAGAGTTAGGGCCTAGGAGTGTCTCCACAATGAAAAAAAGATCATTGTCCGGATATATATATATATATATATATATATATATACAGGGTGTTTCACTAAGTGTGTTTGCCTCTATAACTTATAACATAATAGGTGACGGGAAATTTTAATGCGGTAGGTCAACACAAGAAATGTTACATTTTCTGCGGAGCTATGAACATAGTTTATTGTATCATTTTCCACAGAGTTACAGCACAAAGATATAATTTTAAAATGGAACAATAGTTTTTTCTATCGTGCATTGGAATCGTTGAAACCAGCTGCGTCCAAATCAATTTAAACAACATTCCTATCACTGTTAGTTTGGGAGCTACAACCCTTCAAAGTTTCAGGGGTAGATACTACAGGCTATACATAATACATGGCTGTGTGGTGGGTGATGGATGTTATGGCGGTGGGAAGTTGATTTACATGAGATGTTAAAATGAGTGTCCATGTTCCTCAAGGCATGATGCAATGCGCCGTCGAAAGGATCTGCGGACGCGATGTAACATAGCCGGTATGATGGAGCGACATGCGTCGTCGATGCACTGTTTTAGATCATCTGGGGATGTGGGGTCAGTGACATAAACACGACCCTTTAGATATCCCCACAAAAAGAAATGTACTGGTGCTAAATCGGGCGACTTTGCGGGCCATGAATGAGGACCATGGCGCCCAAACCATCTTCCTGCAAACCTGTTGTTTGGTTCTTCCACAACAGCACGCGCAGAATGGGCTGGGTGACCATCGTGCTGCATTCACATATGGACTCTCGTGTGTAGACACACATGTTCAAGGAGACCACTAAAACTGTCGGCTATAAAAGCGCGATATAACTCACCTGTCAGTGTACCTGGGAAGTAGTGTGGACCGATGATTTCATCTCCAAGGATTCCACACCACACGTTAATGCAGCTAAAACCAACACCTCCGTCTCCTCACTTCTTGCAGGTCTTCGTCTGTTACTACGGCGCATTACCAAGCTGCCTGTTTCCCGAAGTCGTTGTTCGGCACGTAAGAACGTAATGGCTGCCAGGACTCTTCGCCTAGAATATCTCACGGCATACGCCGTGGCTGCTTCAGTGGTATCGTGTCGGCACTCGCCGAGCATCAGCAACATGTCAACGTACTCGTTGTTCGTGTATGCCATCGTCGTCCGATGTCAGTAATTGTGGTATATTGAGCCCCGGTTGTTCGTGTGGCTCCAACTGTCGGGTATACGGTCGTGTGCGGCGACAGTCGGCAGTCTAACTGCGCATCGAGGAAGCTTCTCGCTCCGTGCCACCGGCGACGTTACAACTCTGCCGCACCACATTTAGAAGGCGCATTGCATTATGCGCAGCGTTTGTGGTATCTGCACCTGAAACTTTGAATGGTTGTAGCTCCCAAACTAACAGTGATAGGAATGTAGTTTAAATTGATTTGGACGCAGCTGGTTTCAACGAATCCAATGCACGATAGAAAGAACTATTGTTCCATTAAAAATTATATCTTTGGGCTGTAACTCTTTGGAAAATAATACAATAAACTATGTTCATAGCTCCGCAGAAAGTGTAACATTTCTTGTGTTGACCTACGACATTAAAATTTCCTGTCACCTATTATTTTATAAGTTACAGAGGCAAACACACATAGTGAAACACCCTGTATATATCGCAGAGATGTTCGATGGGTAACATGTCTGGCGAACCAGCAGGCTAAGGGAGCAATGGTACCCGTCGCTCTTCGAAGAATGCATGTACATTCTTCGCAATATTTGTCCAGGCAATGTCTTGTTGTAATATGGGGCGAGGAGATGCCTGAAGCAGGGGGAGTAACCTCACGATCCACAACTATCTTTAGGTATCGGTTACTGTTAAAAGTGCCCCCAATACATAGATGTTGTAAGCAATGGTGCCCCAAACCATCACACCTGGGGCTTGTGCGCTGTACCGCTCCTCAATCCAGACCACGGTACCCCCGGACACAATGCGGCTATCATACGTCCGAAAAAAATTACATTTTGTTCGCGGGCCCATTGCAATCGGAGGAGCTTGTGGTTTCCGGACAATGAAAAAAAATTCAAATATTTGTAATTCTTTGGTACTTAACTTCTATGGTTATCAGTCCCTAGACTACTTTAACGTAAGAACAACACCGACACCCCCATACCCAAGAGAGGACTCGAACGACCAACCAAGCGCTCCGCACCAATGCGTCTGAGAGTGCTCGGCTACTCTACCGCGGCCCTGGACAGTGAAAGCAGACATAATGGCATGCGTAAAAACAGTCCGCCCTGCGGTACACGGCGACAAACCACAAATTCACACCTGTTGCAATGCTCTAGAGACGAGTCAACAGTAACAGTGTGTTATAGCCATCCGGACAAGATGACGATAATCCCATCCTGTGGTCATGTTCCGTGGGCCCGCTTTGCTGGTCGCTGCGTACGACCTTCCTCTATCCATTACTGCCACACACGCATCACTGTCATAGCAGCAGCAGCATGTCCTGTGCGAGCCGAAATGTCACGGTATGACCAGACTGTTTCCCGTAGACCGATCATACTGTCCCGTTGTAACTCGCTCACACGCCAATATGTCTCCCTTTCACGTCGACAAGGCATACTGGCATTCACTGTATTGTGCGAGAGCTCTACATCGACTAAAGCCTGCCTCAGACGACGTTTGATCTGCAACTGGAATCGGTATTTGGTTACCCAGCGAGTTGTCAAGCGTCTTGTTGCGCTGGGCACTGCGATGGCTTTTGTGCGAGGTTGGCTGTACACTATGCTTCGTTCACCCTAGATCGGTAGAAGACGAACGAGACTTGACAGTGTCAACATGGACACTGTAATAGTGGAGGTAGCAAAGCGTAGTGGCCGGGAAATCAGCGTTTATACATTTATTTAAGAAATAAGGCAGAGAAAATCGACGTATGAAGAGTGAAGAGGGTGGGTTGATACCTTTCGCTTTTTACTTCTCCTCCTCCCCCCCCCCACCCCCCGCTTTCTCACTCTCTGTCTAAGGGGAGGCTGATTAAGATTCGGTGAGATGGGGGGGGGGGCTCCAGGATACGCCACAGTCTCACCATGATAGCGCGCCAAGTGTTTTGACAATGTTATTTGACGAACTTGCACAAGTCACCACAATAACTGAATTCGCTCAAAGTAAAATGATTTGTTAATAAATATGATTTTGTACACGAGCGTCTGTATTTTAATATACCTTTTTAATTTTTACATGATGTATGAAAAGTTCTCCATTAAACTTTTTATATGATAACACATATCTTGTCTGATAACAGGCTGCGCCGGCCGCGGTGGCCGAGGGGTCTGAGGCGCTTCAGTCATGGTCTGCACGGCCACTACGGTTGGAGGTTCGAATCCCCCCTCGGGCATGGATATTTGTGCCGTCGATAGTATAAGGTAGTACATACGTAGTTTGTAAGTTTAGGAACTGATGACTCCGTAGTTAAGTCCCATAAGTCAAAAATCAAATGTTTGTGTAGTGTATGGGACTTAACTACGGGGTCATCAGTCCCTAAACTTACAAACTACTTACGAACTAGGACGGCACAAATATCCATGCGCGAGGGTGGATTCGAACCCCCGACCGTAGTGGCCGTGCAGACCGTGACTGGAGCGCCTTAGTCCCCTCGGCCACCGCGGCCGGCAGTCCCATAAACTTAACAAACATTTGAACATTTGATAACAGGCTGCTACCAACACAAAAGTTGTCAACAAGACGCTTGGAGCACACAAACGAAGCAGCATCAGTAGACTCTACCGGCAAGCTTGTAAAACACACGCTCACGTAACTAAATGCGTCTTCCTCATTCGCTAACGTTAAAATCCACAACAGAGAATAAGCCGCAAAATAGGACGTGTCCTATCACCGAATTCCAGCACGCTAGCCGAAAGCGGAGACAGCAGTGACGTCATTTTCCAGCTCAGCAGCCATCACTGCTGCCATCGCAGCTCCCAGCATGCAATCCAGTAGCAAATCAAGCATCGTCTGAGGCGGGCTTAAACTAGGCGCAACACAGACTTTGTCGGACCGACAAGCGAAGGCTCTGCTTTGCTTATGTCACCGCAATAGGTATCCCTTATTGCTTGCACACCAGTCGGCTCTGCCAACAAGTGTGGGGCTATACGGATAATTCCTTCTCAGTGTTGCACATTTTACAAACGGCAGTGTATATAGTTTATATAATTATATAAAACATTATTATCTATGATATGGTTCATGTATAAATAATGGTAAGGAACGCTTCTCATTCTTCTTGTTGGTCAGGTCTATATTGAGAAAAGACAGCTTGTAAGAGATACGTAATTTTAGTACAAACGTTGTTAGATTGATTAATTAATTCGATCTGAGAAATGGATAAGAGGTGTATTATGAGAACAAAGGTTGCTAAATATGTTAAAATTTTTTTATAAGTGTTGATTTCTAAATTGAGGTTTTTCAGCAAAACTTAACGTCACAGAGAGTAGCTGCCGTCCGGGACCCCAGCATTCCGCCGCCATTACGCGCCATTTTAAAATTACAGCTCACTTAAATCAATGTTGGGCACTTTCATGAGAGGAATTAACAATGTCCTTAGTTGCCACTGTGAATATGGGTGAAATATTTTACAAATTATGGCAATATTTTTTAACACATAAACACGTAAGCAGCCTGACAATTAATCATTTATTTTCTCATATCATTCTCACGTGCATGAAATGTGTGTTTTTTAAAGTTCAGTTACAGACATAATAATTTTTTCATTTCAATTAATTTCCTCACAATGTTGAACAGACTTTTGTTTCACAAATACTCTTGAAAGGTATATGTATGTGGGTATGTTGGAAATACAGGTAAGGTAGGGGGGAGAAAGGACGGTATGCAAATGGAGTATACAAATGGTTTGTTCACTTGAAATTAAAGGATAGGCGTGGTTGACCCACCATCGAACATTTAATTAATTTATTCTCTATCTTCCAAGTAATAAAACTCATCCAAAATTATGTAAAGGGGGTTAACTAATTTTAATTATTTGAGTAAAGGAATATGTTTTGACTCGTTTTATTCTCTGAAGTCAAATGAACGAGCTGAAAGCAGGATACACATACAATTGAACCCAGAACAAATTTACAAAACATAATATACACTCTTACAGAAAGTGACTGGTAAGTCGAAGATAACTGTATTTGATTCTAAACACTTGTGACAACCCACATTTAATTGGAAGCCTTGGCGTAATCGAGAGGAATATCCCGATACCAGTTACTTAACGTTTTCAACAGACCGAAAACGTGAATACCCCTTGAAACACTAGCAAATGCACGCGATACGGTACCAAAACTGTGCTGGCTGGCGATGTCGGAAACACGACGGCTGGGTGGTGGCTGCGGGTGTCGATAGCTGCAAGTCGCGGACCTGGAGATAATTCACCTTCGTATTCCAGAAGCAATATTGAAAATATCAGCCAAATTCGACCCCAGCGAATCTTAGTGCATATGATATCACTCGTTCGGCTATGTCATGCCACTACAGATAATTTACGTTTGAAACACGAATGTACTGTAGGCAGAGATGACACCAGAACTGTGACCATCGCAATTAGCGCGTCGGTGCGTCTGATATCAGGCAGACTGACCTTGTTCTTGGCTTGCCAATACAAAGCGCTATTAGTACTGTGGTGTCGCACAAGTCTAAAGTGCGCGCCACCTACTTTCGCCGCGCGCCGCCATGCACGCACGGCGCGGCGTTCTTACGCGTCAGCCACGAGCGCCCTCTGCTACAACTCCGCTCGTGGCCACCACTGAACGACATCGTTCACTTGGGACTGAGATAGGAACCAGTTAACACTTCGAAATCAGATAGGTACCAGTGAAGACTTGGCTATCGGACAGGCACTAGGCAGGCCTCTAGCTTAACTATGTATCAGCACTCTGCAGTACTGAACTATGTAAAAGTTAAGTATTGTATAAATTCTGTGCAATATATACCTCGTTCTAATTTACTCTAGTGTTTCTAGTTTCTGCTGCCCCACTGGCTGGTCACCTCCTACCTGCACAAGCGTGCATCCTTTATTCCTGTGTCGGTCTCTTTCTGCTAGGCCACCGACACCTATGACGGAAACGAGACACAAAAGCGGCGACGAGGCTGGGACACAAAAAGTACAAGTACAAGCCTATCTCTACTGAAACGCCAATCCACAGCTAGTCGCCATAGTACGGCCAATCACGGCTTGAGTTAGGCAGTCGGACAGCCGAACCCCCTTACTATAAAACAGCAGCCAATGGCCAGCTCTCCCGGGTTTCAACCGGTTGGGCCTCGTCCTTACCTCCAGCGTTCTCACGGTAGCGGCGGAAGGTCTTCAGGCACCTTCAAAAACACGGCCAGCAAGTTGTTCCCAGCAAACGGCCAACTCCCTCGCTATTGTATAATTGCGGCGCCCACCAGATTGGCGCCAGAGACGTACAATATCCTATCGGGTGCCACCCTGGCGTTCGCCAAATCGACACCAGACGTCTCAGTTCTCCCTTCACAAACCACCGTACACTGCTCAGGTATTGTATTGCTCCTGCCTAGACGACGCCAGCGTCGGTGGCGCCAGCCATATACTTGGAAGACTCTCGCCTCAGTCTTACCAGCTGTGGCCCTCGGCCGTAAGGCGTCTTCCGTGAACCGCTGACCTTCCGAATAATAGAGCCACCCTCGTGCTCGCCACCGGTTGCCATTAACTCTGAATGCGTGTTTTCCCCCCTGCTACAGGCCTCACACAACCAAGTAACAGAATATTTCTCTTTCGCCACCTACGAATAATCTAATAAAATTAACGAGGTTGTATTTCCTTTTACTGTTGGAAAGCAATGTGGCAGTACTGAAATCTCTCCCTCTCACCTTTCAAAGGTGTGATAGTGTCGTAAAAATACTTGATCAGTAAATATTTTCTAAATAATTTGACTGTGCAGTAATAAAGAAGATAAAAATAATAATTCCAAATGAATATTTAAGATGCATCAGGCCACATTTACAGATAAATCACGAAATAAGACCAATCCAAAAGTTATATAGAGTATATTATCTCACATGTTTGTGGAAACACTAAAATATTTCAGATGTCGAATATTTTTACACTGTCCAGTTGCGTATATTGTCATTGAGGCCGTATTTACTGGAATTGGCAGTTTCTAATATTCGTGTTTGGCCTTCTAACGTACGACAATGTAGGTTGGGCACACATTAATAACCTGGAATTGCGAACTGCGCACTACGGTCGGGGGTTCGAATCCCCCCTCGGGCATGGATATTTGTGCCGTCCTAGTTCGTAAGTAGTTTGTAAGTTTAGGGACTGATGACCCCGTAGTTAAGTCCCATAAGCTTAACAAACATTTGAACATTTGCGAACTGCGGTAAAAAGGGCTTCAGTGACAATACATAGAAGTGGAAGGACAGCCGCGGTGGAGTAGCCGAATGGACTAAAGCGTCTTGCTGCGGAGCGCGTGGTTGCTCGCCGTGGAGGTTCGAGTCCTCCCTGGGGCAAGGGTGTGTGTGTTGTCCGTAGGTCAGTTTACCTAGGTTTAAGTAGTTTATAAGCTACGGACTGATGACCACGCAGTTTGGTACGATAGATTTACAAACATTTGAACATTTGAACTGGAAGGACATCATTGATTTGGCCTAACAATGATACTAGTGGAGTGTTCAATTCGGTTATGCTATAAAATAAAAATAAAAATCAATCAGAACTTACAGCTGCTGGTTTATAAGAAAACTTTGACCAGCCGCTGTCCTACATTCCAAATCAGCTGGTCATGGTTTAACATATACATCTACGTAAAATAGTCCGCAAGACACACTGAAGTGCATGGCAGAGGGTTCATCGAACCGCTTTTATGATATTTTTCTACACTCTCTAATAGCTCACAGGAAAAAGGAACGTGTAAATATTTCCGTTTTCGATCTGATTTCTCTTCTTTTATTATGACGATCATGTCTTTCTATGTTTGGGGCTACTAACTAAAATTTGTTCACATTACGAAGAGAAAGTAGGTAAAAGAAATTTCTCAAATAGATCCCGTCGCAACGGATAAGGCCTTTCTTGTAATGATTTCCACCCAACTCAGGCATTATTTCCGTGACACTCTCCTCCCTATGTAGAGATAATACAAAACGAGCTGCCCTTCTCTGAGATTTCTCTAAATCGTCTGTCAGTCCCACCTGGCGTGAATCCCACAATGTCCAGCAGTATTCCAAAGTAGGACGCACGGAAGAGTGTGTTAAGCAATTCTGCTTTAGGACAAGTTTTGTCAGTAGCAAAATCATTCCTATCGCGTAGTGTAGGTACTGTGTTTTAAAAGATGATGTGTAAAATCTAAGCATGGTTTACAGAGGGATTTAGTACAATAATTCCGGCTGCATTAGTACAACACAATTTCTAAAAATCATGGGCATTGGGAATACGGACGTCGTCGACTAACGTGAAAAACTTCACTTCTCAAAAATTGAAAAAAAAAAATTATTTTATACTGTCCGTCTAAAACCGTTTATTCAATGCAAATGTTCTGCAGATATGCATGCACATGAATTAATGGACACCTAGCCGACTACAGCTGCCCACCTTTGAATGAGAAAATGAATCAGAAGTAAATTTGCAATATGCAAGACGTAAGCACGTAGCAACGACGCGGGTTGCATGGACCAAATAAGTCTCGGATGTGTGTTTCTTGAGTGCACACCTATGGCGGTCTAAGAACGACGGAGGCGCGGTGCGGCGAAGCAAAATGAGCTTCCCTCCCCTTCCCCATCCACTTGGGAAAAAATGTATTACTACAAAGAAAAGGTTGTTTTCCGGATTAGGAGGCCCACAGAACGAGCAACAAAGAGCGGCCCTAAAGAAAAAATGAAGAAAGAAGGAAACCAAAGTTTCGAGATATTTGGAGGCACCCCAAGTCGAGAAGCCCGAGGCGAGATCCCTTTGAGGGAGAATAAGGCGACAAATAAGAGAGCCAAATGTTTAAATGTTTGTAAATCTGTGGGACTTAACTGCTTGGTTGTTAGTCCCTAGCTTACAAACTACTTAAACTAACTAACCTCAGGACAACACATACACCCATGCCGGAGGGAAGACTCGAACTTCCGACGTCGGACGGCCGCGTGCACCACAGCACGGCACCTCTGCACACGCCTATTTCGCCGCGGCAATAAGAGAGACAAGAGGATTACGCAAATGTTGGCATACTACGAGAAAACCTGGTAAATTTGGATTTCCAATGGTTTTCGACGGTGAACGGTATATAACTACAGAACAGCATGTAAACAAGACATCTTTCCTTCTGGTCGAGGAAAATAGTCTTTGTAGGACATCCACTGCTGTAGCAAATGCTTTTATCTTGTACGACCGACTTGAAACCAGAAAACGGGATTACTGTACTAGATCCCTATAATAGACCAAATATTGGCACTGAACGTGAGGCAGTCAACAATCGGGAGATTTTTTTGAACACCACAGTGATTTACTAGTGCTGTTTGGAGATGGTACGCCGTCGCCATTCTCCGACCTTTGATATCACTTACCTGGACAGTTTAAAGTAATTTCTGAACCAAGGTGCAAAAAGGCATTTTTCACATCAGCAACATTGCCAGAACTGAAATAAGTGACATGTGACAGATACAAATCCTAGAACTTTGAGTGAGACCAATAACGTTCTAACTCGATGGAGTATTCAGAGGTTCAAGAGATACGTAAAAATATGTAAACAGCACAAACTCATTACCGTACTAACAGCTAATTGGCGAGTTAGTGGCTTCACGTTCCACTCGTTTCGGAGAAGCTAAGTACAGGTCTTGCATGCAGTGGCTGTTATGTGATGCACCTACAAGTTGTGGTGGAATTGAATGCAGCTACATTCGAACAAAGCCCATGTGACGTAATTGATCTGATTACATTTTGAGATGAAAGCCGCAGGTGTCGCACTACTTCTGATCGCAATGCATGCATGCCGTTACGTGGTTCAGAATGGTGTTAAACAGCCTTTAGGTTCTTGTGTATGGGCATGAATTATCATATGGGAACACTGTGCTATGTCGACAGGGTTAGAGTGTGCGGACACAAAATATTTGTTTTGTATAATTTACTGTGATGTATATCACCAAAATTTGCAATTACCCTAATAGCATAAGTAGCTACACTCAAACGTTTCAGCAGATCTTCAATGTGTTTTTTGCAGTTCAACCCCTCATCAGTGCATACACGTAAAATTTTGAATATTCTACCTTTGCTACATATTTCTGATCATAGTCTATATTTATTAACGGTGTCATTCCATTTACTGTACGGAACTGTATGTACTGTATTTTATCAAAATTTAATTACAGTCTATTTGCTGAGAACCCCTTAATGATTTTCTGAAAGACGTCGCGTACAATATTTTCAGTTGGTTCTTGTCTGTCAGGTGTGATAAATATACTTATATCATTAGCACAAGGAACCAGCTCTGCATCTTCATGAATGTAGAATGGCAAGTCATTAATATATATTAATAACAGCCAAGGGCCCAAGACGGAACCTTGTGGAAGTTCCGTTTTGTTGAAGACACTAGTAGTCCGCGCATATACCGCAACGAGCGTGTGCGTCGTGTAGCACCATGCCTCGGGAATACCTGTGCTCAGTTTCAGCTCTGTAGATAACCTGTAGGGTTCTGTTCTGTGCTTTCAAAATGTTTAAGACTATCAACTCGCCCGCCGCGTATGAGGTTCGCTGAGTGATATGGTTTTTGTCACCAGGGAACCTGTTTGCTGCGGAAATTCATCGACAGATTTGCGAAGTGTATGGTGATACTGTTATGAGTAAAGGCAAAGTGCGTAATTGGGTGCGAGAATTCAAAGATGACTTTGACAACATCTATGATGAGGACAGCTCCGATCGCCCATCTTCGATTACAGTCGATTTGGAGGTTTCATCTCAAGCGAGGATTCTTGAGAAAGGGAGCTTCACAACAACCGGTCTCCCAAACGAATTTCCTGACGTGTCGACATTAATGCTTTACAAAACGGTAGTGAAGTCTTGGTTATCAGAACAAGCGGCAAGATTGTACGAAGAGGGTATTTTAAAATTGGTTGAGAGGTATGAGAATTTAACAAACTTGGCAGCTATGTCGAACAAAAAAGTATGTACTTTCTGAAAATAAATTTACTTTTTTGAAATAACCTACCGTTGTGTACTTCTGTTCAAACGGAACTTACTTAAAAAACGCGCCTCGTACCACGATTAATGCAGTGCGTATGTACTGTAGAAAATATTGAAAAAAAATTCCTGGAAATTATTCTGCACTACTAGCAACAAACCGTTCATAGCTGTATAGTACTTCCATGATTTAATCGATGCAATAAATGCCACTATTGTGCCTTTCATCCTCCCAGAAAGTAACTCATAATGCAACGGTAGTATATGATTAACTACTTTCACATGGCAAAAATGGGAATACTAAAGTAAACAAACGCACATCTTAGGTGTAACTCAATAAAGCTAACTGTCGATCTGATTCAGAAGCACTCTTTGATTTATAATTTCTAGGATGAGTTACTAGCATATGTAACAGTACGTATACAAGCAGCTATAAATGAATTTGTATTAAAATTTTTATCAGTTTGAGAGATAATGGAAAAATAAGGTATTGAAGCAACTGACATAGTGTCACCAGTTCACTGATGTGGGTAACTATCTCTCGTATCATTTGTCACAGTTTTGTCACATTTGTCACAGTTTTGTCCCCCTAAAACATCCAAACAACAACAACAACATTTGTCACATGACCGTAGGTAAATGAAATACTGACCGGATCGACTGACTATTTGCCGGCCGCGGTGGCCGAGGGGACTGAGGCGCTTCAGTCATGGTCTGCACGGCCACTACGGTAGGGGGTTCGAATCCCCCCTCGGGCATGGATATTTGTGCCGTCCTTAGGATAAGCTAGTTGATAAGTAGTTTGTAAGTTTAGGGACTGATAACCCCGTAGTTAAGTCCCATAAACTTAACAAACGTTTGAACGTTTGACTGACTATTTACTTGGGAGTTCTATTGTCCATGGCATTAACTACGTAAGAATCAAGTTGACAGCTTCTCCGAAACAACAGACACCACACCATGTATACTAGTATTTCTAAGCGACGATAGGCGCGGCGTATATTTCCGTGCAGGAATCTGCAGTGGCGAGTATAGACGGTATTACTCTACAGCCGTAGAGCGCGACTTGTGACAACTTGAGGCGGAAGGGAGGCAAACGCGGTTACCCTAAAGTTACAGTGACGATTAGCCCAAACTGGGAGACAGAAGTTTGAACGCCGGCCTTAAATTTTCACTTGTCGCTATCGAATTCTATCAATGCCTACTACAGCAACGGTCATTCCCTAACTTTGCTTTTCCCTTCTTCTCAATAAATGAGCAAATGCGTGAAACTTCCTGACATTAAAATTGTGTACCGGAAGCGGGCGTGGGACCTTTGCCTTTCGCGAACAAGCATTTTACCGTCTGAGCTATCCCGGCACGGTTCACGGTCCGTTATCTCAAATGTACTTCCGCCGGTATATAGCGATCTTAAAATAATTATATTGCGATTTTGGTGTTTCTATTTTCAAAGATAATTAATCTATCAGATCGCTTCTACAACCTATGATGACAGGTAGTGTTTACACAGAAATTCTCCTGCGAAGTTCGCAGCCATGTCTCCGCCATATCCTTTCTTCCAGGGGTGCTAGCCGTGCAACGTTCTGTGAAGTTTGGACAGTAGGGGGCGAGTTACTGGCAGAAGCAAAGTTATGATGACGGGCCGTAAACCGTTCCGGAATAGCTTAGACGGTAGAGCGCTTGTTACCAGCGAAAGACAAAGGTCTCAGGTTCGAAACCCGGTTCCGACACACAATTTTAACCTGTTAGGAAGTTTCATATCAGCGTACACTCCGCTGCAAAGTGAAATTTCATTCTGAAAACTTTTTAACTGCTTGGGCATCAAAATGTTCAAATGTTTGCTAAGCTTATGGGACTTAACTACGGGGTCATCAGTCCCTAAACTTACAAACTACGTACGAACTACCTTATACTAAGGACGGCACAAATATCCATGCCCGAGGGGGGATTCGAACCCCCGACCGTAGTGGTCGTGCAGACCGTGACTGGAGCACCTCAGTCCCCGCGGCCACCGCGGCCGGCGCTTGGGCATCTCTTGATGGAACTGTGTACTACCGTTTCGTGACAGTGTAGTATGTAACAATATAGAATGAGCACACGATTTCGTGCCGCAATTACGACTGTCGGACTCTGTAGAGACAACTGAGTATTGATGAGTATTTATCTGTGGCAGTTAATTTTCGCTGCAGTTTACAGAGTACTGCTACTAGTTCTACGGATAACCTGTGCGATAACTGTGACCCCCGACACCAGTATGGCATTAACGATAGCCGCCATAGTCTGTAGTCAGTATTCAGTATTGAAGAGAATTTATCTGTGACAGGTAATTTACGCTGTCAGTTCTGGAAATTGCTTACCATTAAATTGCAGCAGACTATGATTGCTATGAAATAAGCATCAGTCACCACACTAGTAGACCATAGTTAATTGGTAACCAGTAAATTGTAACGAACGAAGACCTCGCAGTGAAACAAGTACCAGTCACGACATCAGCAGACCATTCTTTATAATTGCTTCTTGTACTTGATTCATATAGTGTGCATGGAAAGTAAATGTGTTCATATGAATAAAACAATTGCCAGGACGGCAGTTTATTACCTTACCTCGGCTTCGGTGCTTATTTCATCCAGTAATACGACACCCTACCCCGGGTGAAGAAAATCTATTCGATTATATGTTTGGAATAACCAAGAAAATAAGTGTATGATGTGACCCGAATGCATCGTAATCAATTTAAAACCTCTCTAACACATATTGCTAGAGTATGTTTTTTTATTGTTTGTGACCTTTATTAACCCACAAATGTGTGCAAAGAGGAAAGAAGCGACACATGCAATCGTGACACTGTACTCGCATTCAAGGGGACGGCGTTTACAATCCACCTCCGGCCATCGACAAGTAGGTTTCGCGTGCTTTCACTAAGTCACTCCTGAGAAATTCTGGGATGGTTTCTTTGAACGGGCGGGGCCGATTTCCTTCTCCGTCCTTACTTAAACATCCGCGCTTTAGCTACGCCTCTGATGACCACGC
Source organism: Locusta migratoria (assembly GCA_026315105.1). NCBI lineage: Eukaryota > Metazoa > Arthropoda > Insecta > Orthoptera > Acrididae > Locusta > Locusta migratoria. Next base: position 108,193,489 of record CM048749.1, on the reverse strand, counting down.
TATTAACGGGACGTTAAACCCTAAGTGTCCTCCGTTGCATGTTATCGTGTATTGTGGATGACAACAAAGTAAGATATTCTTGAAATGTCAAAACAAATTAACCCTGTTTAATTCTTTGTTTTACAACAGTTTTACAATAACTCGCAAGATAGTTCTGATAGCCTCTGTAACCTCAGTTCTTCAACTTTCTATGGCTACGTTGTTACCCTGTTAACACGAGGGACTGCTTAGAAGCTTGGGTAATAAATCTCAGCGAGAAATTGAGTCGGTGAGCAGAAATAAATGAGTATTCTGTATCTTCCATTATTGTAACGTAGGACTCTTACTTCCTTTCGTTTTCTGTAAACTGTTAAGTGCTTTGTTGAAAACAAAAACAATTCACACAGTCGCAGAATACATGGTCGTTACTACGATACTGCTGTCTCACAAAGACAGGACGAAGAATGACAGTGTCTTACAAAGAGGTACCACACAGCTCTGCAAACTTTAATTCACTGTATACTGTATTAATATATCTTGATATAGTAGGAAGAATTTGAAAGAACACTGAAAGACCTAAGTCGAAACATGGCCCCTGGAGTGGACGACATTTCATCAGAACTACTGAAGTCTCAGGGAGAACCAGCCATGACAAAACTATTTCACCTGGTTCGTAACATGTATGAGACAGGGAAAATACCCACAGACTTTAAGAGAAATGTAATAATCCCCATTCCAAAGAAAGCAGGTGCAGACAAGTGTGAAAATTACGGAACCATCAGTTTAATAAGTCATGGTTGCAAAATTTTAACACGAATTATTTGCAGAAGGATGGGAAAACTGGTAGAAGCGGATCTTGGGGAAGACCAGTTTGGCTTCAGGGGCAATATAGGAATACGGGAGGCAATCCTCACTTTACGGCTTATTTTAGATCAAGGAAAGGCAAACCTACATTTCTAGCTTTTGTGTATTTGGCGAAAGCTTTTGACAATGTTGATTGGAATACACTCTTTCAAATACTGAAGCAAGCAGGAATAAAATAAAGGGAACGGAAGGTTATTTACAACTTGAACGAAAACCAGACAGCGGTTATCAGAGTTGAAGGGCATGAACGGGATGCAGAGGTTGGGAAGGGTGTAAGACAGGGTTGTAGCCTTTCCCCAATGTTATTCAATTTGTACACTGAGCTATAAAGGAAAGCAAGGAGAAATTCGGAGAAGGAATTAAAGTTAAGGGTGAAGAAATAAAAACCTTGCGTTTTGCTGATGACATTGTAATTCTGTCAGAGACAGCAAAGGAACTGGAGGAACAACTGAACAGAATGGGTAGTGTTTTGAGCATATAAGATGAACATTAACAAGACCAAACAATGGTAATGGAATGTAGTCTTAGAAAATCAGGCGATGCTGAAGGAGTTAAATTAGGTAACGAATCAATAAAGGTAATAAATGAGTTTTGTTACTTGGGCAGTAAAATAACATATGATAGTCGCAGCACAAAGGATATAAAATGCAGAATGACAATGGGAAGAAAAGAGTTTATGAAAAAGATAAATTTGTTAACATCGAATATTAATTTAAGCATAAGGAAGTCCTTTCTGAAGGCATTTGTGTGGAGTGTTGCCTTGTATGGGAGTGAAACATGGACGATAAACAGTGCGGACGGGAAGAGGATAGAAGCTTTCGAAATACGATGTTATAGAATAATGCTGAAGATTAGGTGGGTAGATCGCGTAACTAATGAGGAGCTACTGAACAGAATTGTGGAGAAAAGGGATCGATTGGTAGGACACATTCTTAGACATCAAGGATTTGTGAATTTAGCATCGGATGGAAGTGTGTGGGATAAAAATCGCAGAGGGAGACCAAGAGATGAAAATGGTAAGCAAATCCAAATGGATGTAGGTCCTCTTATGAGGAGCTGAAGAGGATTGCTCAGGATAGGGTAGGATGGAGAGCTTCATCAAACCAGTGTCCTGACTGAATACCACATCAGCAACATAGGAAAGAGGTGCAGCAGTGCTACATATCAAACTGTTTCATTAAATGTGCTTAACACATGCATCAAAAAAATGTACCATCACCTTGGGTCCAAGATCTCCTGAACATTGCACCGAGAACGCAGTTCCTTAGATTGTCCTTGTATGTGACTCATTCCGCACAAAAATGTAAACAGCCACGCAATAACAGTCCCAATGAGACGGATTGCGTAAAACCTGACGATCACTTTCAAATAACACCAGAACGGAGGTACACTCACTGCTTGTGTTGACTACCTAGAAGCTCAATAATGAAGTTTGATCGTATTCGCATTGTGACTTTGTGGCATGAGGGACTTTCATGAACGGAAGTTTACCTACATCTCGGAGTGAATCAAAGCAATGTTCTTCGTTCGCGGAGGAGTTGCAGACATATAGGAATTGTCGATAAATTACCTGCCTCTGGCTACCACAGCAAATGATGACCGGTACTTGCAGATTTCAAATGCGGAAAAATTATTTTCGTCAGTCACAGTCTACTCAAACTGTACGTAAGGTTGCATAGCATGCAGATTGAAATGTTCAAATGTATGTAAATCTATCGTACCAAACTGCGTGGTCATCGGTCCGTAGCTCATAAACTACTTAAACCTAGGTAAACTAACCTAAGGACAACACACACACCCATGCCCCAGGGAGGGCTCGAACCTCCACGGCGAGCAACCGTGCGCTCCGCAGCGCACGCAGATTCACTCCTGACTTTGTCACAACGAATACAGGTATTCATCAGTGCAAGATGACCTGTTAACGGGTATCAGCGGTACCGTGTATGCTGTGATCTGGAAAACGAAAGCAGCATCCAATAGTGAGAAATAATACTCCAGATTAGAAGGGACGAGTGCAGTGTTTGCAGTTTCTTTGGTAGAACTGTTGCATTCTATGTTTTGGCAATGAAACGCCGACTGTGGTACGCTTTCTCCACAATATTCTCTATTTATGTTGTTCGTAAGTATTTAGTTGAATTTACGGCCTTTACATTTGCACAATTAATAAATTAAGTTGTAACTATTTTGCTTATTGTTTGTAAGGAATCATTTTTGTTATCATCATTATTATTTCGTTGTAGAGGGATGTCTTATTATTTTCTCCGTACCGACGACGAATACGGTAACAACACCGATCCGTGCAGGGTACCTAAATCTTAGGACAATAATTTTAGCTGAGATAATAGTTCGAATTGCGCAATGGGTAACTAATTTAAAAAGAGGATACTCCTGTCAGTATTGGGACCACGTATTGCAAGCAATATACACTTTAAAATGGCTCTGCCTATTGAGCAATATTCTTAACAGAGTAGTAAATGGAGATCAGGACGGTTATGGTAGGTGTTATAATGAGAGCAACAGGGTTCATGATTATTAATATTTTATTCTGGGACGTAGCCCTTTTCTTATTGATTAATGACACATTATAAACCACAGCAAAACAAAGGTCACAAACACACAATAGGCCGCTCTCTAAGATGTCGTCTCTTAACATTTTACTTGGAGCATAAGGAGTGCGGATAGGACGGATTTTACTTATTTTTGCCATTTTCCTCGTGCATATCTCGTGCATTAAATTAACTTCAAATACGGTGAACAGTAGCAAGGGGAAAAGTTTTCTTTCATAATCAAGCCAGATATATGCATTAATACTGAAAGCGATGGTAAAAAATAGACATCATGTTACATATTCACCTGTCAACACTGTTATTACCTAGCCTTTCTGTACTCAATGACATATATTTATATTCTGCGTCTGCGAGGCTTTAACAGAATCACCTTATTGTCCTTCCTGGTACTTTCTATACAAATATTCACAAGCAAGCCTAACTGAATTTATGACATATAATTTTCTTAGATCATTGTGCATTGAGAATAACTTACCAGTGTGCCTGCCTTCAGCAGCTTTATTGGAAATATTCACACGCAACATTAATTATTTTTATGATAAGGGTTGGGGCATTGTCTTGTATTAGCAACATAATTGAATGTGCCCAAACAAGAACTGAAAAAGAATCACAGGCATTTCAAAAAGAATAATAATATTTTCAGACACGCTATTTCCTAATCATTGCTGGAAGAAAGAATATAAAATTGAAATATCTCCCAAACCATGAGACTTAACTACTTCCTCACCTTGTGGGCTCAAAATCCTATCATACAAAGAAAAGACTTTAAAAATGATCTCACCTTCCAAACTAACACTGTAAATGAAACATTACGTCCATTTAATTAATCATATACTGAAAAACTCTGTAGGTGGATGAAAAGTAAAGGCTGCCTTTGTTCAAAGTGAACGCAGGAGAGAAAAAATCCGAAGTCCTATTACATAAAAAATACACTGAATTAAACAAAAATTCTGGTTATGGCCCTACTATTATTTCGATGGAACTGAAAGAAACATTATTAGGTTCTTCAACTACAATTAGCACGACATTTAAAATCTGGACGGAGCTCTATCACCATGCTGCTTACATCGTTGTGTCTTGCTGTAACAGTGTTTAAAACATGGCGGTTATCCTCCTTGCGCATCCCGCGCTAGCCAGGCCCTACCAGGGGAGGGGAGGCTCTCTACCAGTCATTGGTCGATACATTCGCGACCCTCAAAGTTAACAGGTGAATTGCAATCTTCCAATCTTTGGCTCAGGTTAGCAAAAATTATGTTGGTACTGCTCAAAGCTGGCTTATGCCACGCGAAAGGCTTTCTGCTATTCATTCACACTATCATATTTGTCAGTCTAATGTGGAAAGGATAAATGGATGTGCTCTAAATGGATGGAGAAAATTAAGTACATTAGTATTGCCCATCTTCCCTCCAAAGTAGTTCGGTAGTGCTTATTTAATTACCATTATGACAACTCGTCATTGTAATTAGTAGTGTCAGCAGTATACATATGTAACGGCAATGAGATGTTACAGACAGTAACCTCTCAAGTGCAATGGATATCTTATAGTGCTCATATGGCTGACTACACAATTTTCATTGTGTACTGCCAATCACCAATTTTCGCACCATGCAGGTGTCTAGACGTTTTGCAGTTTCTTTTGATCCTCTGGTGACTTTAGTAACAGATAAAGGAAAGCATATAAAGTGAACTGCCTGATTTTATCCTAAATTGTATACAAAGGCAAGGAACAGTAGGTGCCCTATTACACTTCCCTGCGGAACGTCTAATATCGCTTCTGTTTTACTAGATGACTTTCCTTCAATTTCCACGATGTCCTTTCTGAGAAGAATAACTAATCCAGTCGCACAACAATATTTGATAAGCACGTAATTTGAGTAGAAGCCGCTTGTGATGTATAGTGTCAAACGCCTTCAGAAAATCTACGTATATAAAATCGGTTTGAGATCTCGATTGCATTCATCACTTCACGTGCGTGTAGAGGAGGATACTTTCGGAATCCGTGTTGACTGTGGCTCAATTCGTCGTTCTCTTCGAGGTAAGAAGAGTGAATAGGTGATTGGGAAACGGAAAAATAGAGAGAGCGAAAGAGAGAGAGACGGGTAGTCGGGGGAGGAGAATGGGGAGGGATTAGCAGACCATCAACAACTTGGTTATCTGAGACGGGGCACACACACTGATAGTTTCCGTCATGGATCAGGTAGGAACTCGACCGTGCCCTTTGAAAAAAAGAAGGTCCGGGAATTTGCCTGGTGAAGTTTAGGGAAATCAGGGAGAATCTAAATAAAGATTTGAAGTTTGATTTTAACTGGATCCACGTGCTCCGTGAGTCTTGTAGAATGTGAATGCAATCAGTCGCAAATATTTGTCATTGCACATCTAGATTTCGGTCGTTCTGCTATGATTCTCAATGCTTTGAAACCATGATTTAAAACATATAAAACTTTTCGCTCTTCGTGTGTTTTAAAGCACGGTTTTAAAGCGTGATAATGGTAGCAAAACGACCGAAATATAGATAAGCAATAACAAATTAATATAAATAAGGATTTCGGGAGTTATGAGATATCCGTCAGCCTCCCGAGTGAGAGACCAGTGTCCTCGGTAGAATGGGGCAGGAGTGGGAGCTGTAGTATGAACGTACAAGTGGGAAAGGTGCTTTGGGCTCGGAAAAACTAAAATGGTTGACAGTGAGGCGATGCTTGTAAGAGGGACAAATTATTAGAAATAATATGGCGGCGGATCAGATTATGATTTGGCTCCCTTAGGAGGAAATCCCAGACACAACAAAGTTTTCGCCGTTTTAACACACTGGTCAAAACAGGTTCTGAATAACATTGATCGGCAGACTGACCTAAAATGGTTCAACGTAGCGGAGACAATAACATTACGTCAAACGAGATAGTGGTAATAACAGAAAGATGCTGCAGATGACGTTGATAGTGTCATATGTTTACTCTACCAAACGAATTACACAAGATTTCAGGCAACAGGATACGTTAAAATAAGGCAAGCCAAGTTCGTGCAGCGGTAACATCAGCAAGAGATGAGCATCTGCCCGTCGAGACAGGAAGCTGTATACAACTCAGAGCCGCTCGCAGTGGCCGAGCGGATTGCGACGTGCCAGTCACGGTCTACACGGCTGCTGCGGTCGGGGTTCGAATCCCTCCTCGGGCATGGATGTTTGTACCGTCTTCAGTATAAGCTACTTCATAAGTAGTTTGTAGGTTTAGGTACTGATGACCCCGTAGTTAAGTCCCATAAGCTCTACAAACATTTGAACATTTGATACAATTCAGCTGCAACGCGCCCGCCAGGCAGCAATAGGATGCGCAGTATCAACACAAACAGTCCGGACTCCGGTGTGTGTCCCACTAAATCCACTACATCATTTTGCCCACAGGAACCGAGCTCAGGAACATCAGGATTTGAGACGTAACGAATGGCGCCGTGTTATGGGGTCAAGATTTTGTGTTCAGCCCGAGAATGGTGGGAACTCATCTGGAGAGAACGTGTAACTCAGAACAGTCTTGCTTATGTGCAGAATACATCACCATGTCATGGTGGTCGACGAAGTGCTGCTTACTTGCAGTATACATCACCATATCGTGATGGTGGACGAATGGTGTTGGCAGTAGTCGGTATTGGCGGACGTACAGACCTCTATGTTATTCAGAATGGCCCTTTGACTGTTCAAGGGTACAGAGACAAGACCCTACAACTTTTGTTGTGCCCTACGCTGGTCCCCCAGGAGATGGGTTCCTTCTGGTAGACGATAACGTTCATCCCCACAGTGAACTGAAAGTAAAGATTTAAGTCAGCAAAATATCGTGCTTATCACACACAAATTATAGCTGTAACCAATATCTGAATAAAATACATTACCATATGTATATTGTGTATGATATCTCACCTGTTTTGAGCAGTGTAAGCCGCGGTGGAGTAGTCGAGCGGTCTAAAGCGTCTCGCTGCGGAGCGCGGTTGCTTGCCGTGGAGGATCGAGTCCTCCCTGGGGCATGGGTGTGAGTGTTGTCCTTAGGTTGGTTTACCTAGGTTTAAGTAGTTTGTAAGCTACGGACTGATGACTACGCAGTTTGGTCCGACAGATTTACAAAAATTTGAACATTTTGAGCAGTGTATATATTTACACATAGTGAAACGGGTGACTTATCGAACTGATGTGGCCGTTTCTGGTAACTACAGAGTTTTAGTATTATACCAGCTACTGTCCATTTCTGGTGTCCATCCTGAATTTTGTTGCAGTTGGTCTATCTAACGGCTTCCAGTTTCAGAACTTTTATTTATAGATGACCAAAATTAAAAACGTTATCAAGATATACAATCGTGTACAATCACCATAAGGCAATTACTACGATTAGCAACTGTGTGTTTACTCTGAAGTTGACGGTACTCAAACATCTCTGGTTTGTTCATACATTACTTTCAAAAACACTTAGCGACTTTAAGCAAATTTAATATTTAATTTCAAAAATTATCAAAAATCTCGTCCACAACTTCCCACAAAATTATGAAATGGAAAAAAAAAATATCTCTTACTACATCTCTCATGTTTAGACGGTCAAACTGCAGTATCTGTTATGAGATTTCAATATATTATTTTTTAAGTATTTACTTCAGTCCCGACATCAACATAGAATCTACATATATCACTCTAACACACATACTTCAAGTGATATATCAAGATTAAACTATGCGTAGAAAACAATATTTTCTTACACTAATGATGTCAAGTTCGGCATCGGACGTGACATTTAAATCTATTACTTCCTTACTGCTTAAGTTTTTCGCAGTACGTTGTGCATACTATGTATCGTCAGATATAACTAAACATGTCTGAAAACTTGTATTACTGTGTAGTAAACACTTCAGATGATTTGACGGAATAAACTAAGAGGATACGTAAAAAGTTTTAATTAATCATTTTCCCTCGCTTCGGTCGGAGATTTAAGCAGTTCAATTTCATTTGCAGACCATTGTATTTACTGTGGATTAGTTCCAAGAAGGTTGATTATTTCTCAGTAAAATATAAGTACCTGAAAACAGAGGTTTATCCATGAATACAGGCAGACATGCTTCAGTTAAGACCTACTCTTTCGAAACGTTGCTAATATTACCGACTGAGCAGCGAGTATCACAGAGTCGTTTCTGCTTCCCGTGAATTTATCTTTATTACGATGTATTGTTTTTAACCAGAGCGAAGATTAATTACAATTCCTTAATCGCAGAGCCGCGGCAAGTGAAGCAGGAGACTCATCTTTTTCAATTAATGTTTGGAATAATTTGACATGCATGGGGTAGTTGGATTGGAATTTTACTTTCTTTCTTTCTTTCTTTCTTTCTTTCCTTCTCTCTTTTTTTCATCCTGTAAGGATTCCTCTTTTCACGAGTGGTGTTCATCTTTGGAGGCTAGTTTAATTCAATAGTAGTCAAATAAACTTATACCAAAGGCAAAAAACTGTAACAAAACTAACTGTTTCTGGAAAGGATTTGTAGAGCCTTGTCTACGGGACTACAAAACTAAATAATACATTTACTTGTTTAAAATTGACAGTACATTACGACGAATCCAGGCGTGCATCAATGCCAGAGGTCATGTTACCAGCTTCAGTAGTACCGCATATGTTGTAATCTTGAAAGCCAAAGTAAGACCCCACATTGAGCAACAATATTCAAAATTATAACAGACGAGTGCAGTGTATGTAGTTTCTTTGGTAGAACTGTTGCATCCTATGTTTTGACAATGAAACGCAGCCTGTAGTTCGCCTTCTTTACTATTTTCGTTTTCGTGAAATGCTTTTGATCTACTGTTGACTTCACTAACCGTTAAACGGCAGCATCATCCGCGAACAGTCTAAGACAACTGCTTTGATTTTATCCTAATAAAAAAGGAAATGAACATTAAGTGCCCTATAACAGTTTGCTGGGGAACGCGAAATATCGATTATTATGCTTCCCGTCGATTACCACTATATCCTTTCTGACAAGAATAACTAATCCAGTCGCACAACTGAGATGATATTTGATAACCACGCAGTTTAATTAGAAGACGTTTGTGACTTATAGTGTGTCAGTATCTTAATTTCTCGACATTTTCTCACATTCCAGTGTTCACAGACAATAAAAAGTAATCCAACATTTTTAAATCTCGCCATACAATCATTTTAATTGCTTTTAGCTAAGCATTTCAATATAGATTATACTGCTACACTCTAATATTACTAAAGTAACCTTATACTCGTTTGTAATAGGAAGGGTTTTTCATGTATTTGTATGTTCTTTAATCGTCTTGAAAATGACAACTAGCTACAGAATCGTAATTTTCAACACAGCTCAGAAGTATCTCATCTGTTTCCGTAAAAATTTTCCAATTGATTTAAAACTCATTTACAGATGAGCCAGTGAGCTTAAACTTTCCACGAGGCTCAGGACTGGCTGACAGAGCAATAATACGTAGCTATCTCTCTGGTATATGTGTGCGGAGGCTATATCGTTTCTCCGTGCATCTATCATTTCGATCCAAATTTCGTCGTACTTCTGGTGTAACGTCATCAAAAGTTTTGAAACTCTCCGTAAACCCGGTGTTTCCGGGGTATTTATTTCTTCCAATTTTCTGTCATCTCTTCTTCCCTCATCTCTCTGCTCATTTTGTCCTTCCTCCTCTCTCTGTCCATCTCCTCCTTCAGCCACCTGTTCTCTTTTTCTCCTCGTCCATCTCCGCCCCTCTATCCATCCTGCCCTCTTTCCGCTATAATGGTCACAGTAAAAAAATTTTAAATAATGTTTTTTTTTTTTTTTTTTTTTTTTTTTTTTTTTTTTTTTTTTTTTTTTTTTTTTTTTTCAAAATATTCCAGTTGTCTGTCGCCTCCAATCCCATCTTTCTGTACACCAGCTGCTCCCCCTCTCTCTCTATCGTATATTTCCCGTCTTTCATGGTGTTCACTGAAAGGAAGTTTATCTCTCGAAGAAAGCGACTTTCATCTTAGTTCAAAGGGCATTTGTTGCAAAATTTAAAATTTCACTAGAAAGAAAATGTACATTTGTACGAAATAGAGACACACAGGCACTCTGATTTCTCTACGAAAACAAGCTCAAAACCCGGTAATTACCTGTTTCAGTTTTACGTTATTCCATCTCTCCTTTCCTATTCTCCCTCTATTGACCTCCATGCCTTGCTGTCCTCTCTCTCTCTCTGTATCTAATCACTTCCTCACCTCAACTCTCTTTGTGTGATTCTTATTACTCTTCTGAACATATGATGATGGCGTCTTCTTGGATAAAATATTCCGGAGGTAAAATAGTCCCCCATTCGGATCTCCGGGCGGGGACTACTCAGGAGGATGTCGTCATCAAGAAAAACAAAACAGGCATTCTACGGGTCGGAGCGTGGAATGTTCTAGCCCTTAATCGCGTAGGTAAGCTAGAAAATTTAAAAAAGAGAAATGGATAGCTTAAAGTCAGATATGGTAGGGATTATTGAAGTTCGGTGGCAGGATGAACAGGAATTCTGGTCAGGTGAGTACCGGGTTATAAACACGAAATCAGTTGGTGGTAACGCAGGAGTAGGTCTGATAATGAATAAGAAAATAGGAATGCGGGTAAGTTACTTACGGTCGGGGGTTCGAATCCCCCCTCGGGCATGGATATTTGTGCCGTCCTAGTTCGTAAGTAGTTCATAAGTAGTTTGTAAGTTTAGGGACTGATGACCCCGTAGTTAAGTCCCATAGACTATACAAACATTTGAATTTGGTAAGTTACTATGAACAGCATAGTGAACGCATTGTCATAGTAAAGATAGACACGAAGCCAACGGCGACCACAGCAGTGCAAGTTTATATGCCAACTAGCACGGTCGATGATGAGGATGTCGAAAACATGTATGAGGAGACAGGATGTCGAAAAACTGTATGAGAGGACAGGGGAGGAGGATATGAAGGCAGGCACATAAATGGGGACAGAGAATAGGGGAGCTGGGAGTGTATTCTACATTCCATTCATAAAGAGTTATGGAATTACGGCATATATCAGCAAAGATTGTTATCTCTTTTCTTTCTTTTCCATTCAATGAGGAACAAGCCATAGCGACTGGATAGGGGTTTCCTGTCAGAGAAGGCACAGTTTGTAGTAATTGATGGTAAGGTATCACCTAAAACAGAGGTGATATCGGGCGATCCATAGGGTAGTGTTATTGCTCCTCTGTTGTTTCTTATTTACATAAACGATTTGGGAGAAAATTTAAGCAGCTCTCTTACGTTGTTTGCAGATGACGCCGTCATTTACCGTTTAGTAAAATCATCTGAAGATCAAAACCAAATTCACAACGATCTAAATAAGTTATAACTATGGTGTAAAATTGGCAATTGACTCTAAATAATGATAAATGTCGAGTCGTCCACATGAGTACGAAAATAAATCCGTTAAACTTTGTTTACGAGATAAATCAAACGTGAAGGCCGTAAACTCCACGAAATACCTAGGAATTGCTATTACTTCAGATTTCCTACGTCTGGGGCCACACCATAGGCCTCAGAGGCCCACAAGATATATAATAATGAAAAGCTCTTTAAGAAATTCAATGTCACGATAAGGATGAGGGTATGATACATTAAATAATATTGAATAACATAAAAGAAATATATATTTCCTCAAGAAATCACAAAACAAAATAACCAAACTCTCATAAATTAAACAACAGTAGTTTAAACCACATATAACGCAAAAAATCCATCATATTCGAAAACCACCTAGAATTAATAATATTTAAAACTAAAATCGGTATCACAAAAACTAGCGAAAGTTTCTCATTTTTTTTCCGGTACAATGTGGATTTTTTTTTTTTTTTTTTTTTTTTTTTTTTTTTTTTTTTTTCTTATTCTGACAACACACTGGAAACGTACAGAAATCCCACTGCATTTTTGATTTCCTTTGTTTTTTGTAGTCACAAAACTTACAATAAATTCTTTTGGGACTAGCTCCTTGCCCAAGAGCTGCCTCAGCAGGTAGTCATGTTTAGGTATCTGTAAATACTGTCTCGTAGGTCACGGGGAATTGATGTGTCAAGCCTAGCTTCATTCAAGGTGCTGTTAGGTGTTCAGAAAGCATCATCATAAACTCAAATCGGAACAATGGTTTTGTTTGATCGTTATGTCTCCCTTTCCCTTGCTTTTTGTGAAGTCATGGGGGTCTCGGAGGCCTAATTGTTTACCTGAACGGGCCGGCAGGGGCGGAAGTGTTGTGCACTGCACACCGGCTCAGAGGCAACTAACTAGAGGAGGCTTACATGCGAGTCACGTCCCCTCCAGCTACGTTGGAGTGGGATTAGACAGGGCTGAGTGAGCATCTGGGCCTCAGAGGCTCATGGTGTGGTCGGCAGGGTTAAACTGGAAAGAACACACAGATAATGTCGTGGGAAAGGCTAAAGAGAGACTGCGTTTTATTGGCAGAATCCTTAAATAGATGCAGCAGCACTACTATACTACGCTTGCCCGTCCTTTTTTTGATTATTGCTGCCCAGTGTGGGATCCTTATCAGGTGGTTTGACGGAGAACATCGAAAGAGTTCGAAAGAAGGACAGCTCACTTTTTATTGTCACGATACAGGGAAAACAGCGTTAAGGAAATGATACAGGATATGGGATGGGAATCATTACAACAACGGCGCTTATCGTTGCGGCGTGGGCTACTTACTAAACTCCAATCGCCAACATTCTCCTCCGAATCCGAAAATATATTGTTGACGTCCACTTACATAGGTAGAAAAGATCGTCAGAATAAAATACGAGAAATCAGAGATCGAACGGAGAGATTCGGGTTTTCTTTCTTCCCGTGCGCTATTCCAGAATGGAAAGGGAGATTCAAATGTCCAAACGTTAGTATAGCTTATGGGACTTAACTACGGGGTCATCAGTTCCTAAACTTAAAAACTACTTTTTGTGTCTCGTTTCCGCCGGTTGACCTAGGTGTCGGTGGCCGAGTAGAGAGAGACCGACACAGGGAAATAGGATGCACGCGTGTGCAGGTACAGAGTCCGAGGTGACCTGCCAGGGGGACAGCAGACAACTAGAAACACTAAGCTAGATTAGAACAAGATGTATATTTCGTAGAAATAATAAAATACGTAACTTGGAGAGCAGCATACTAGTAGAATGTTGTTACATAGTTTAGACAGAGGCCTGCCTACTGATGAGAGACTTTCCTAATCTCAAGTGAGCGATGCAGTTCAGTGGTAGCCGCGAGCATGGTAGCAGCAGAGGGCGCTCGTGGCCGACGTCGTAAGAACGCCGCGCCGTGCTTGCATGGCGGCGCGCGGCGAAAATACGTGGCGTGCACATCAGACTTGTGCGACACCATACTAGCTAACACTAAGGACGGCAAATATATCCATGCCCGAGTGGGGATTCGAACCCCCGACCGTAGAGGCCGTGCAGACCGTGACTGGAGCGCCTCAGTCCCCTTTTTTTTTTCTTTTTTTTTTTTTTTTCTTTTTTTTTTTATTAGGGGAAAAGGAAAAAGGAGAAAGAATACAATATAATCAAAACGAAGGAGCCCTTCAAGCATAAACAAAAGATTATCTGTGACTTCTTTGTAATGAAATTAATGACTCCGTCGGACCAGCACATCCTCACAAGACTGGCGATCGCTGTGATTAGCCGCACGAGAATAAAAACCGCACGGCTGCGATACATCATTAGACCATCCATACACGTCTTCTCGAAATTATTTGAGGATTACCGGTGTAATGATCCACCATAAACTGGTAATAGGGAACGTAAGTCAGCTTCTCCCTGCATGGATGATCCAGCTGCGAGGGGGGTCGCGGAATGCACTCTGGAGGAAGTTCGAGAAGTGTTGCTGGTACTTCGGGTTCTTGACAACTGCGCAGTGTCGTTCATTGATGTATTGCCAGAAATCGAGAACTGATTTATCACCATTTCCAAACAGGTAGTGGACAGCGAGACCGCTAATCCACGTCACTGTGTGGGTCTTCGCTCGTGGGAAATAGTCCTTATCGGGGAAGAGAAGCATTTCGGCAGTGATATTGTCAGGGGTTGTTCGTGTAAAGAAGGCCAACATCTGGCGGACCAAAAGCCAAACATTGCCTGCCTCGCCGCAGACAAGTCGATGGCCGTCGTCGTCTTGCACGCCACACGTGGCACATAATGGCGATGCTGCTAGGTGGATCCTGTGGAGGCGCGTCTGGCAGATCTGCTTCCCATTGACCGTGAGGTACCAGCTGGACTGGACATCTGATGTAAGCGTAGGATCATGCACTGCTCGCCACACTGCTGTCCAGCGAACATGCGGATGTTTGTGTTCAATCGCATTCGGCGGAAGTCTCGATTGCATCACTGAGTACACCAGCCGAGCCGTCGACATACGTGGACGTGTAAGTGTGGTTCGAAGATAACTGTACTCGAGGAAGAGGTCTCTCAAGTACAAAAAGGGCGCTGGGACGGCGGTCACCTGCACTGGTGCGATTAGCGAGCTCGGGGCAAGGGCCCTCATCAGTAGGCTGGAAAGGCAAGTCGGAGTACGTCGCCACATCTTGATATGCGTGCTTACAAAGAGGGCCGTCGCTCGATGCGGTACATGACAGAGGTTAAGGCCTCCTTTGCTCCTTGGGAGGGTTAGGGATTCATAGCTGACCTTGAATAACATACCGTGGCTCACAAACGATCCCAATGCCGCCAACATGCGCTTGGCCATCGTCGAAGGTATGGGGAACGTCTGTGCCACGTGTGGGATACGGGATGCGACATAAACATTAGCGTACTGGGTGCGTTGCAGCATGTTCAGGGCTCGAAGGCGGTGATCTACAAGTTCCGGATCCGTCGTAGAAGACGCCTACTGTTGAGAGCCACAGATCGCCGCAAGTCGGCTGTGAAATCAATGCCCAAACATCTTATTGTGTCGTGGACCGGCAGGGGAGCGACGTCAGGCTGTCCGCATCCTATTGGCAGTGCGCGTGATTTGCGAATGTTAAGGATGCTGCCTGACGCAGCGCCGTAGGACTCCACCCACGCCAGCGCGTCTTGGACGTCGTTGTGGTTTCTCAAGAAGAGGACCAAATCGTCCGCATAGGCCGTGCAACAGAAGGTGTGGCCCTCAAAGGTTATCCCCATGAGGCGTTGGCGGAGGCCACATAGGAGCGGTTCCATGGCAATAGCGTAGAGGATTGTTGACAGAGGGCATCCCTGTCGTACTGAGCGTTGTACCGTGATCGGTGGTGTTAGTCGGCCGTTGTACAGAATCCGCGATGTCGCACCTCGAAGCAGGCGCATCGTTATCTCCACGATGTTGTCTGGGAATTTCATATTCCGCATCACCGTCGCCAGAAAGGTGTGATCGACCCTGTCGAAGGCCTGACTGAAATCGAGGGAGGCTAAGACCCCTTCCATGCGCCGTGTCCGCGCTAGTGCGATCATGTCTCGGTATCGATTTAACGCAGTCCGTATGTTGTGATCGCCTCCTAAGGACACTTGATCGTGGGATATCACGTAGCAGGTGACCTTCCGGAGACGTGCTGCCAAGAGCCGCGTAAATATCTTCATGTCGCAATTCAGGAGTGATAGTGGACGGTAGTCTGTGAGGCGTGTTCCACCGTTCGGTTTGTGGACGGGAACAAGCAGTCCTTCAAGGTATTCATCAGGAACTTGTACTGTCGGCGTCATTAATTCGCGACATATGTCTATCCAGGCCGGTGTTAGCAGTTGGCGATAGGTCTTGTAAAACTCTAACGGGAGGCCGTCAGGTCCTGGTGACTTGTGTGGTGCGGCAGCCAATATTGCTGCAGTGACCTCTTCCTCGGTGACATCCTCAAGTAGACCCAATTGTTCATCCTGGGGTAGTACTCCGTATGTTAGGCGAGATATTTCCTCTATCACTTCTGTTGAATGATACTGATCTGCGTATAGTTGACGATAGTGAGCGTGGAGAGCAAGACCTATTTCACGTTGCGTTTCGATACAGCGACCATCATCTAAAGTTATACTCTGAATCAGGGCCCGCCTCCGTCGTCGGCGTTCAGCGAGGATATGGTACATTGACGGCCCTTCGTGGTCCATTCTGTCTGTGGTGCGTGCACGAACAATTGTTCCCTCAAGGTGACGCTTCGTAAGTAATGTGATCCGCGCTTTCGCGTGATTCATTGCTTGCTGGCGGGCAGGCGAGTGCATCATTGTTGAACAATCACGTAGGATGCGGTAATAAAAGTCCATTGTGTGTCGTCGCCATGCGGCTGCCTCCCTTGCATGTCCAATCAACGCTTTCCTCAAAGCAGGCTTGGCACATTTTACCCACCAAGAGATTGTTGTTGGGTAAGCTCTTTTCCGGCGTGTGCATTGTGTCCACGTGGTCTCCACGATCTCTCGGCATTCTGGCGAATGTAAGTGTGCAATGTTCAGCTTCCAGGGGCCCCGCCCACGCCACGTCTTCTGTCGGCGCATGGTAAGAGTGCATATATATGCTGCATGATTGGAGAAACTTACAGGCCATATTTCGGCGGCCTGTGTGCCCTGAACGAAGGGTCGCGAGAGATAGATGCGATCTATACGGCTGGATGAGTGGCTGGTGTAGTGTGTAAAACCCGGCCGATCGCCATGTATGTACTCCCACGTGTCCACTAGACGTAGGTTGGTGATGATGGAAGCGAGCGCCGCACATGGGACATGGTGTGGTAGTTGGTCCTTGGGCGCCTGGGTGGAATTGAAGTCTCCACCGATGATTAAGGCATCCTGACGACTGCTTCAGCGTGACTGCTTCAGCGAAGAAAGCAGTCCGTTCACGGCGACGACCAGATCCAGATGGTGCGTAGATGTTAATGATTCTGACGTCATGTAGGGTGAGTGCCATGCCTCTTGCATCAGGTGTGAAGGTGATATCTTCTGCAATTAAGCCGTCACGGAGAAGGATTGCCACGCCGCTGCCTGTGTCAGACGCGTGAGAGACATGAGTGGTATATCCATAAGGGCCGACGAACTCAGCAACATAGACCTCCTGAAGAAGGGCAATATCTATATCCGCCGCATTCAGCATCTCTTGTAACATCCTTAGTTTATGGTGCGCGCGAATAGTATTGATATTGATAGTGGCCAGTCTGTATTGTTGGGTCTCCTGGAAGAAGTCTGCTGCTCCAGCGGTGTCCGTTCGGGATGGAACAGACACAGCAGCCATCAAGTTGTCAGTTGCTGTGTCGGAACTATGTCCGACAATACCATGGGGACATCCCCTTCATCTTCACCTTCGTCCAACGTTTCGTCCGCCCACGATCGCGGCAATTCAGATGTAGTGTTCATCAAAGTATCGTCCGCTGTGCCCGCAGGTGGAGGTGGCACGGCAGGTGGGACGCCTTCTGGGACTCTCCTGGAAGTGGGCGTCGTCGTCGCATCACGATTGTTGGAGGCGGTCGGGGGGTGAGATGTCGGCGCAGTGACGTCTGACATCTGCGTGTCAGAAGACCTGCCGTCATCGGACAGGGAATCGTCTTCTTGTAGCCCCATTCGTTGTAAACAATCATCAGAGGGCAGACGATGTTTCTTCCGGCGCTTCCGAGGGTTCTTTTGTTTTCGGTTATGTTGTTCAGAATCGGAAAGAGCGTGGGTGTCCGCCTCGTTCTTGTTTGTTGGAATGAAGGCAGAAGTTGGCACGACGTCAAGTGTCGGTTCCTTTGCATCTTCTTGTTCAGCGGAAAGGGGTTGCTGCATTTCTTCTTGCACTGCGTCTGGTTGGCATGGCGTCGAAGGTGTGAGAGTCATGTCTATGTTTGCGGTCGTTGTCGGTGGTTGGTTAGATTGACCTTGTAGATGATCGGCCGGTGGTGCGGCGGCTGCAGCATAAGTAACAGGGAGGACTGTGGACGGCGCAGAGAGGGCGTCGTCGTTGACAGGCGTTTGTACAGGTCGACGTAGGGGACATTGTTGGCGGACGTGTCCTTCCTGGCCGCAACCGGCACAGGTACGTGGCTGACCGTCGTACATGATGATGGCCCTGCATCCTCCTATATTCAGGTATGACGGTACGTGCTTCTTCAGTTCTATTTGTATTTGCCGTACACCGTTGAGGACCGGGTAAGTCTCAAACGTTTTCCATTTTTCGGCCGCGTGACCGATGACGTTTCCGTACGGGCGGAAGGCTGTCTTGACGATATCTTCTGGGACCTCAAACGGGAGTTCGAAGACCCTGATTGTACGCAGGCCGTAACCCACATGCTCGATCACGACGGCACCGATGTGGCCGTCAGGGTGTTTGAACTTGTGTCGTTCCGCGTGGCGGTTCACAATGTCGGTACACAGTTCTTCGGTGCGCATCTTGACATAGACAACATTCCCGGTAATGGAAAAGTGTATGCCGATTACATCTCGTGGATCGAGGTGCAGATCGTCTCTTATAAAGTTCTCAATTTCAAAAGGTCGTGGTCGTGCGTATTCTGCTTGGAAAGAGATCTTGATAGTCGTTCGGCGGTATGAGTGCGCCATGGCTCACTAGTACAGGGGACTCAATACACAATAGCGCGACGCGAAGTAAACAAGGAAACGCGAACGCGTACCTCGCCAGGCGGGACGCTAGCGGACGTCCTCGCCTCACGGCTGCCCGAGCCACACTGTTCCCCTCGGCCACCGCGGCCGGCTGGAATGGGAGATAAATAGTAAAAAGGTGGTTCGAAGAATCGTCTGCTAGGCTCTTAAATGTGATTTGCAGAGTATCCCATGTAGATGTAGATGTCAGTACGCGTTTGTACGCAGCTATTGTCAAATATAAACGTATTGCTTTAGCACACCAGTTGACGCATGGCAAGTGAGCTATCGGAGACCGCGTGCCGGAGCAGGCGGGGACGACCTGCACCGGTCCGCTTAATCAGAGAAAGCAGGTCGGCTGGTAGAGCAGTTAACGCCAGCTGCGACCGGCCGCCCTCCAGCGAGAGGGGGCGACACACCTCTGTATCTACCGGCTCACTGGAGACCTTCACAGTTTACCTACATTACTTCAATCTCAATTTTACAGCATTAGAAAATCTGTGTAAATTACTGTATGGTAACGATTTACAGTGTTGATATATTCATCAATATTTTTTGGCAATAGCGAATTTCACTTTGCGTCACTGAATAAGGTATATATGTTCTACCAAATGGTGACATATGAAAATTAGTGCCGGGCCGTGACTCGAATCCGGGTTTCCCGCTTTTCGCGAGCTGTCGCCTTAACCACTAGGCTACCCGAACATGACTCCAGGACCGTCTCAAATTCCCGTGTGCCACACTGACTGCACCTATGAGTCAACTACATTCATCCCATAGCACTCGCAGCTTAATCTGTATTCCCGCACCAGGGAGAATACAGAGACGCAAAGTGAAATTCGCTATTGCGAAAAAATATTGATAAATATATCAACACTGTAAATCGTCACCATACAGTAGTTTAACAGATCCCTAAGCAAGGCAATCACGATAACAGAATAGGTTAATTTTTATCCATTGTGTTGGAACCTGCGACTGTTTCTTCAAATAGGTTTCAGAAATTAATGCAACCAGTCGCCTTTTGTTTCTTCTTAATGAAGATTTATTTAAACCATTACCGGTTTCAAGCTGCCTAGCAGCTCATCATCAGATGGTATATATTTATTCCAAATTACATTTGTATCTGTGGCAGGGTAGAAAACGAGAAAAAAGTAAACACTAATTTTGGTATGCTATACTGAGTAATTACAATACTTGTATTGTAATTACTTGTATTGTAATTACAATACTTGTATTGTAATTACTCAGTATAGCATACCAAAATTAGTGTTTACTTTTTTCTCGTTTTCTGCCCTGCCAAAAATACAAATTTAATTTGGAATAAATATATACCATCTGATGATGAGCTGCTAGGCAGCTTGAAACCGGTAATGGTTTAAATAAATCTTCATTAAGAAGAAACAAGAGGCGACTGGTTGCATTAATTTCTGAAACCCATAGGATAGGTTAATGCTTCGTTGATTTTATTCTCCCTAGTGCGGGAATACAGATTAAGCTGCGAGTGCTAAGGGATGAATGTAGTTGACTCATAAGTGCAGTCAGTGTGGCATATGGAAGTTTGAGACGCTCCTGGAGTCGTGTTTGGGTAGCCTAGTGGTTAAGGCGACCGCTAGTGAAAAGCGGGAAACCCGGGTTTGAGTCCCGGCCCGGCACAAATTTTGATATGTCACCATTTGGTAGAACATCTATACCTTATACAGTGACGCAAAGTGAAATTCGCTATAGCGAAAACATATTGATAAAAAAAATATGTGTAGCGACAACGAGATATAGCCAAAGAAACATGCCCATAAGACAAAGCCGCATTTAAACTACGCTGGTCAAAACCTTCTGAAGTACTGCCGTCGGCAGAATAAACTACAATGGTTCGACGTCTTTCCGTCGATTCTACGATGTGGAGACGGCATTACGGCAAACGAGATAGTGGTTTGTGGAGAGAGAGATGATGTTGACTTTTATTTATTCTACCGAAGGAATTACACATCCAGTTTGGTTCAGATAGTGTAGTGAGCAGGTAGTGAAATGCAACAATAAAGTGCCTTACCCGAAGCTATGACATGGAGAACTATACGAAGATTAGAAGGGGGCAGATACAGAGGGAGGTGGCTGCAGCTATTGCGGTGCCCCAAAGTATAATTTCCAGGACAGGGACGCGATTTGAGACAACAGGAACAGTTAAAAGAAAGCAAGGCCGTCGAGACTGGAGGCTGAATACAACTCAGCTGCAACGAAACCTCCAGGCAGCAACAGGGCGCTCAATAACAACACAAACAATCCGAAACCGTTTTGGGAATGTGGCTTCTACGTGTGGAGGCCTATGGCGTGTGTCCCATTAAAACCATGACACCGTTTAGCCCGCAGAAAGTGAGAAACTGGACGCAAGAACATCAGAACGGCTGTTGAATGGAGCCGGTTTTGTTCACTGATGAATCAAGATTATGTGTTCATCCAGATAATTATCTGGAAAGAACGTGGAGCAATTCTGTGTTAGTGTAGGAAACATCACCATATCATGGATTCATTCAGTTTCCGCGGCAGCCCAGTAGCCGGAGCCAGGGATCATCGTATTCCGGCCCGACTATAAATGACTGCCGGACTGCTATCAATGTACGGATCAATATAAAGTATCTGTGTGAAAAAATATTCTCTCTGATGAAGCTAAACAAATATCCGCGAAGAGTCACTGTCCCACTGCAGTTTTGCGAATTGCAAGTGCGACATTGATCACACGAGAAATAACTCGTCTACTTCAGCGAAAAGAGACGAGTACCTCCAACATCAACTGCTGAATAACATTTCAGATATATCGAGCACACTAGCCTGTGTTTTGTTAATGGTGTATTAGAATCTTTCATTTTTTGTGTCTGTGATTAATCTAGAGTTAGTTTGTCGTTCATTGTTTGTGCTGTATTCTGAATAAGCCTTCGTTTTGGCCTACTTTATTTTCATGAGTATATGATATGTAGTACTCAAAAGGGTACTTATTTAATAGATACCAAAGTAATTGCCTATGTCTACTACGCATAATCCAATTGAAGGAATATAATTAAACGTACAATTTAGCACCATAATCCATTGCACTGAGGTTAAGTGGACTTTGACACGACAAAAATGTCAGAATCAAACATCTGGTGGATACGTTCCCTTCTCCAGTCGTTATGGCAAGCTGTGCAAGCAGTTACGATGTTAACTTCCGCCAGAGCGCGAAGGCTACACTTTTTTCCCTGCATGAGCAGGAGTGCTGCTCATTGTGCCCACCTCTGGTGTACGCATACAACGTCGATCTGACGAGCGCTGTATCGTAGAGTGTATTTGTATAAGATTCTCCCCATGTCTCACGGTGTGGAGCTCAGTAGCAGTCAGTACGGGATTAGGCAGAGTAAGAAGCAGGTCTAGGAGTGCTACAGTTCCAAGAGATCTGTTTTCAGCGAGCCAGCAGTCCACGTTAGCACAAGCTGGAACACTACTATTGACTTATGTAGAAGAGATCACTGCAGATCAGGTTTGTAGCTAGGGAGAAACTTTACCACAGTCACAACACCAAACTTGAGTATTCTTTTCATCTGTAATAAAAGTATGTGTGAATTAACCACCTGCAGACCTTGTCCACAACCTTGCTAGACCATGCCCACCTGCTTCTACTGCCGCATCCCGAAACATAAAGCTACTGTCTGTAAAAAATCTTCAACAATAATTCTTGAGTGAACTGGATAACTAAGGCGATTTATTATTAATTCAGGCAGTGTAGTTTTCTAAATATACAGAATGTTAATATACATAACCTGCTTAATTGAAGAATTGATAAAATACTTCAAATAGCTGTAATATGTTATTCGGAATTTAAATGGATAGATCTCGAAATATATTTAATGCTAGAAACATCTCGTTTTCTATAACAATAACAAAAACCTTAAATAACAGCAGGTACTGCTTATGACGGTCTCCGGTGCGCATTCTTCCATGTGATTCACTCATTAGCCTAAAGCACGGACCGTAAAACATCTTGTTATCATGAGTACACTATCCTCCAGGTACAGCAATCCACAATACTGATTAGGATATTTAAGTCGGCGTAGGTCTTTTCAGAGTAATTGTAACATTCTCCCTAAGAATGAACACATAAATCGTAATAAATGGTCTGAGACGATTGTCTTTCTATAGGATAGAAGAGAATGTGCCTGTGATTTTTTGTTTCCTTCTTTTTGTGTGCAGAATATTTTGTCACACTAAAGGCATGTTAAGCTGACGTGCGTACAAGGTAATTTTCCTTCTGAAGAAGGACATATCACGAATTTCGGTTACCCATGATTTTGTCTTTAAATGAAACGAAATAAGGGATGGTAAACCGTAATGTTACTTCGTACTGGGATTTTCTTTTGCGTCCCAGCCTCGTCGCCGCTTTTGTGTCTCGTTTCCGTCGTAGGTGTCGGTGGCCGAGTAGAAAGACCGACACAGGAATAAAGGATGCGCGTTTGGGCAGGTAGGAGATGACCAGCCAGTGGGACAGCAGAAACTAGAAACACTAGAGTAAATTAGAACGAGATCTATATTTCTTAGAGACTTAGTAATACTTAACTTTTACATAGCTCAGTACTGCAGAATGCTGATACATAGTTGAGCTAGAGGCCTGCCTAGTGCCTGTCCGATAGCCAAGTCTTCACTGGTGCCTATCTGATTCCGAAGTGTTAACTGGTTCCTATCTCAGTCCCAAGTGAACGATGTCGTTCAGTGGTGGCCACGAGCGGGATAGCAGCAGAGGGCGCTCGTGGATGACGTCGTAAGAACGCCGCGCCGTGCGTGCATGGCGACGCGCGGCGAAAGTACGTGGCGCGCACTTTAGACTTATGCGATACCACATTTTCTAATACTATTTCTTAACCACAGGCTCCATTTATAACTTTTTTATTTTCATTATAATTGTTATTCCGATAATAACACATCCGTGATGCCGGCTGCGGTGGCCGAGGGGACTGAGGCGCTTCAGTCACGGTCTGCACGGCCACTACGGTCGGGGGTTCGAATCCCCCCTCGGGCATGGATATTTGTGCCGTCCAAGTTCGTAAGTAGTTCATAAGTAGTTTGTAAGTTTAGAGACTGATGACCCTGTAGTTAAGTCCCATAAGCTTTACAAACATTTGAACTTTTTTATTTTTAACATCCATGATCCTTTGGTTTGAGAACATCTACAAAGATATACTGTGGCAAGGCTCTGCCTGCCTTCAACGTTTATATGTAACAAAAAATAAATAATAGTAATAAATTTTAAATACTGGTACATGCGATATGGACGGTACAAAATGTAAGTTCTTTTCAAATTGTATACATAAAATAAAATAGGTTGTTGGAAGATAAATAATTAAGCCTTTGATTTTGAAAGTATCATTAAAATGTTTTTGAAATTTGAGGGTAACAAATATTCATCATCAAGTACTAGCTAAGAAATAAAAACCCGGTTGTCAAAACATTTTCGGCTTCTTAGAAATACAGTGCCGAACAAATAAGTTGTTCTAATGAAAGTCGTTGTCTTCATTTATTATGACTCTAAACTGATTTACACCTTATTGAACAACAATCATCATTTTCATGTTCAGCGTAATAGCTGATTTTACTTTAATGTGCACAAATCTGCAGAAACAGGTCTGAAAAAAGTTTTCAACTTGGTACTCGGGTGAAACTGACAGCTTAGTACCACACCGTTAATTTCATTGTTTACCGACTTTGATAGAGTAATTTTCTGCAAGCATACCGTACATTGCAGTAACATGACTTCGAAATCCGCTCCTCTGACAGCTTCGTCGCGGCGAATTAACCGTGAGCACTGGCGCGCCGTGCTGCGATGAGCGCGGTCGTTCGCCGTCTGGAGTTCGAGTTCCTCCTCGGGCATCGGTGTTTGTGTTGTCCTTACGTTAGTTTAAGTAGATTGTAAGCTGCGCACTAATAACCCAGCAGCTGAGTACGATAGATTAAAAAACATTTGAATATTTTTGACAGCTTGTTTCTTCGAACTTGTCTGATGGGAATTGTGTTTTCGGGTCAACATGTACAATATGTTCACTTCAACATTTGGATGACTTTCGTATTTGAAAGGCCACTGTTTTGTGCAACTGTGGCAGGACGGGTACTGTGTTACAGTCTCTGAATTTGGTGGCACAAAACTTCTTTGAAATTAATTAGCATTGACACAAGATTAACACTGCAACGTGTCTGCATAATGCCATTGCGCTACATGTTAGTGAAGGAGAAGCTGCCTGCACCTGTACGTAATTCAACCTATGTTACCACAGAGATGTCAGAGCCAAAATGTTTGGTGACGCACGCAATGTTTCAACCAGTACATGCAGAGACAGCGCAGTTAGTTCAGTGTTTGGAACTCTGAGATAGAATCTCTATTGAGCACGCAGTTTATCCTGTGACACGGATCCTCGGAAAGCAAAAATAAATAGATTAACGTATCGTTTGGCTCGTAAATCTGTTACGGTAGAAAGTTGTTGAAATGTTCGTGCGAATGTTTCCGTAACACACGTCATGCGACTTTTGTAAAGGTTGTGTTTTGCACCTGAGTCCGCTATAGATAACCGATAAAATGTGATTCCGCGAAACTAGTGAGCCGGACGTATCACTGGCAGAGCGTACAGTGGGGACGGCCATTTTCCAATTTTGTCGGATGCTGGTTAGCGTTCAGCACTCCAGGGGTAACCCTTGTTCGATTCAGACCTGCCGATGAACTGCAATGACCTGT
The DNA here is from genome assembly GCA_026315105.1 of Locusta migratoria. Lineage (NCBI taxonomy): Eukaryota > Metazoa > Arthropoda > Insecta > Orthoptera > Acrididae > Locusta > Locusta migratoria. The sequence goes on along the minus strand of CM048749.1, from coordinate 108,167,817 downwards.
CAGCCCTCACAGTGATTTACAGATATCACTCTGATAGACTCTGATTGATGAATACAGCTGTATAAAGGAATATCAAAAAGGGTGGACGATCTTTCCGTTTAGCAAAAGCTAAAAGGATCAGATTTCAATGTACTTCACTGCTCCAAACGAAAGTTACGTCTCTGCTGAGCTACTGTGGACAGACTTCAAGAGCACCGTAAAACACGCATTAGATAAGTATGTGCCGAGTACAATTATAACGGATTGGTAATATTCATCGTGTTACAACGAAGTTAGAAAAGCGAAAGCGAAGAGAAATTTAGATGTAGTCAAAGTCTCGCAGATATGCAAAAATGAAACGATGCCAAAATTAATGAAAGGAGCACCATGCTAGAGGTGTTCAACGACTTTCAACGAAAAGTTTTGCTTACCTACTTGTAAGAAAATCGTAAGAAGTATTGGTCCTACGGCAAATATTTTATCGGATTGAAACCAGATGTCTGAACACTCCGCGATGACGTTCAAAAACAGTTTCACAGAGGAAGTTTGCATTTGAAAATAATATGTCGTCACCACATTTAGCACTTTATTTATGCCTTACGCGTTTCGGCGTTTCGACTTTTCGTCGTTTACGAAGGCAAAGCTATGTGAAAAACTAGGTACTTGACTTTATACTAAAGAGATGGTATTGAGATACGTATTTTAAACACCTGTTCTATATATAACGAGGTATGTCTGTGACACAAATTATTTTAAAGGGGAATATTTTTTTTTTTTTTTTTATTTATTTATTTTTTTTTTTTTTATACAAAATTTGCCTTCTAAAATGAAAAGTCGAAACGCGTAATGCATAAATGAAATGCTAAGTGTGGTCAAGACATTTATATTATTTTGAAGTGTATCCAAATGACCACTACGTCTCACCAGAGTCTAATGGTGGCAGCAAGGAAGACTGCGTTGTTGTTACCCCTCTAAACCATCGAAGGACGAAAAATCTGCATATATTGCAATATAAGTACGAGGGATAGAAAAGCAATGATATGGGGATTTATGGTGGGATTTATGGCCATTAGACTCCAACTGGGGTCGTGTTCAGCCGTCCTGGTGCAAGTTTTCTTAGCTGATGCTACTTCGGCGACTTGCGTGTCAATGATGGCGAAATGACGATGAGGACAACACAACATCCAGTCCCAGAGCGCAGAAAATCTCTGACTGGACCGGGAATCAAACCTGGGCTTCCTGCGTTGCAACCCATTACGCTGTCCACTAGACTAAGAAGGCGGCCAGAAAAGCAATTAAAATCCGTTAACAGATGTAAGGCTGCTAGACCAGACGTGATACCAATTTGATTTTACCCTGGGTAAGCGAAGGAACTTGTCCCGCTTCTTGCAGCCAGTGTATCAAGCGTCTCTAGAGGAACGAAGCGTTCCTTAGGATTGGAAAAAAAGCGCAGGTCATTTCCATTCATAAGAAGGGTCGTCGAACATATGCGCAAAACTCTAGACCTGTGGTTCTGCTAGTTGCAGTATTTTGGAACACGTTCTATGTTGGAGTATTATGACGTTTACGGAGACCGGAAATATCGCCTGTAGGAAACAACATATTTTCCGAAATCGACGATCATGTGAAAGCCGGTGCTATTTATCCACGAGACCCAGAGAGCAAGATATACAGGCTCACAGATGAATGGCACGTTTTTTGACTTCCGCACTGCGTTTTATACGGTTCCGAATCGTCGCCTGATGGACACAGTGCGAACATATGGAATATCAAACCAACTTTGTGACTCGATTGAGGCTTTCCTACCTAACTGACCGCAGGATGTCATTCTCAACGAAAATAAGTCTTCAGCCGTCAAAGTGATTTCTGGTGTGCCCCAGGCGAGCGTTATCGGACCGTTGCTTTTGACAATGCACTGGAAAAGGGTAGCAAAATGCAGAAGAATCTGAAGCGTATTGGCGCATGATGTAGTAAATGGCAGTTGAGCAGAAACATAAATAAATGTCAAGTGCTGCGTTTGCAAAGAAAGAAAAATCCTTTAATATGTAACTATGCAATAGAAGGATAAAATATCTGGGAGTAGACATCAGATTCGAAGTATATGGCAAGTGCCACACGTAGCTTCATTAGAAGAATCCTCAAGAAGTGCAGTCCTTCAACAAAACATTCGGCTAACGCTTCAGTATCGCTCATCAGTGAGAGTTCCGTACCAAGTATAGTTGGTAGAAGACAAAGAGAACAACAAGCTTAGACTAATACCTGTTTTATAGATCATAAATACGAAATTCGCAATGGCGTGTAACATGTTAGTGTTGCTACAGGTGAATGATAAGCATTATTTTCTGTCTATATAAATGATCTGACGTACAGAGTAACTTGGTAATTTGCGGCTGTTTGTTAATAATGTTTTGGTGTATAGGAGGATGTCGTCATTGATTGACTGTAAAAGCTTACAGGATGACATAGAAAAACTTTCTACTTGGTTTGAAGAATAGCGGCTAGCTCTAAACATAGAAAAATTAAAGGTGATACACATGAGTAGAGAAAACAAGTCCATAATGTTCGAATACGGCATTAGTAGTGAGCTTCCTGATGCAGTCGCATCGTTCAAATACCTAGGCGTAACATTGCAGAACGATATGAAATGGAACGAACATGTAAGGACTGTTGTGAGTAAGGCGACAGCCGACTTCGCTGTATTGGGAGAATTTTGGGAAGATTTACTTCATCTGGAAAGGACAACGCGTATAAAACGCTTTTACGACCACGTCTTGAGTATTGCTCAAGTGTTTGGGACCCGCAACACATCAGTTTAAATCGAAGCAGTTCAGAGGCGAGCAGCTAGGTTCGTTACTGGTAGGTTCGAACAATGCGCGAGTGTCACAGAAATGCTCCGAGAACTCAAATGGGAATCGCTGGAAGAAAGACGACGTTCTTTTCGAGAAATTCTGTTGAAGAAATTTAGAGGTTTGGAATTTGAAGCTGAATGCAGAACTATCTTGCTACCGCCTACTTTCCTTACACGTAAAGATCACAAAGACAACAGAAATAATGGTCGTACAGCGTCATATAGACATTATTTTTCTCCTCATTCTATTTGGAAGACAGGAAAGTGTGTGGGGTATTGCAGTAAGCAGGTTCAAGTGAATGTAGGTTGGTGTACTTATTCGGTGTTGAAGAGGCTTGCGCAGAACAGAGTAGCGTGGAGAGCTGGATCAAACCAGTCTGCGGACTGAAGACCACGACAACAACAACATTATTTAAAGAAAGGTGGAGAGACGACCCTACTAGGCCAGTCAAGCAGATCTGTGGCAGTTAAATTATCACTATATCACAGAAGCTGGAGGTTAACCAAATCAAACTTGCAGATCATCTCCCACCCATATGACATAGAAAGTATTATTTGTTTAAAGAAATGTAGAAAGATGATCCTGCTAGAAATAATGAAAATTAACAAACATATGGCACATTATATTAAATGATCAGACACCATATCCATTTTCCCTCCCTTAAATTAGTCAAAATAATGAATTAATATTTTCAACGCGTGCTATTCTAAATAAACAACATCGTTTTCATTTTTCGGTTAATAAAATTATTTCTGAAATCATTTAATGTAAAAAATTATATTTGGATCTTCTGTCTTAATATCTTTGTATGTTGCATATTATTTTACCTATTTCTGCGACATTCGGTTCTTAGTGTGAGGTGTGTACACCATATGTCTAACAGAAAATTAACTCGTTTTTTGGGGTTGTAAACGCGATAGAAATGAAAGGGAAAACAGTAGCAACAGTATGAAGTGGAATTATGGCCATAAGGTAATTTGATCATCTCGAACACATCACTTTACAAAAGAAGTTTTACATAGTGGACTAGTCTGGATACACAGGAAGGTTTCAGATTGATTCTATAATGGTAAGATTGCGACAACAGGTTTTAAAATGTAAGACATATCCAGTCCAGGAGTACAAATGGACTCTGACCATAGCCTATTTGTGCTGAACTGTTCATTAAAACTGCGAAGAAAAAAAAAAAAAAAAAAACAGAGAAGGAGATGTAGCTTGGCCAAACTGAAGGAACGTTAGGTTGTTGAAAGTTTCAGAGTAACCTTCAAGCAACAGTTCACTGAAAAGGAGAAAGTAACATTGTTGAAGAAAATGTGTCGCTTTCAAAGATGAAATAGTGAAGGCAGCAGACGATGAAGTACACGGAAAGCCAAGCGCTATTGGAAATCATTAGTTATGACATAAGATAATTTAGTGGATATAAGAAGAAAATATCAAAATTCACCAAATGAAACACGCATAAGGGAATACAGGCGACATAGCAGAAATGGCTAAACGGAAAATGTAAATCCGTAGAAGAATGTAATACTATGAGGAAGCCAGACACGCCTTGCAAAAACTTTTTAAAAGACTACTTTTTTGGAGGGTCGGAGATCTTGATGAATAATTAAAATGAATTTATTTATTTTTTGGTTTACTCATTTCAACTTTTTATAAGAACATCTTCAGACCTTGCTCTTGATCACCGTATTTCCAGAAATGTAGCTATTTGTAGTTAAATACGGAACTTCTAGAATAGGTCGAGGCAAGGTAATGTTACATTTATAGATTCTGTAAATTCTTAGATAGCTTTTGACACTGTTCAGTAAATTAAACTATCTAAAATTATTAAGGTTTAGGGCTAAAATAAAGGGAATGAAATATATACAACATGTACAGAAATCTTACAGCAGTTTTCAATGACATGAAAAAGACACTGTGGTTCGTAAGGGATTAATGTTATTTAAGCTTTACGAGAAACAAGCTCTGAAGGAAAGAAAGGGGAATTTAGGAAAAGGAATTAAAATGCAGGGAGGAGATGTAAAACCTTTGCTGTTTGGCTATGACATTCTAATTATGTCTAAGAGAGCAAAGTACATGCAAGAGAATTTGATGGAATGGATAATATAATATGAACATTAAAAAGAGCAAAAGAAGGGCAATTGAATGTAGTCGAATTAAATAAGGGATGTTGAGGGCATTAGATTTGGAAAGAAAAGAATAAAAGTAGTAGATGAGTTTAGTATTTGGGTAGTAAATTGATATAAAATGCAGAATGGCAACAATAATAATGATGAGAAATATGTTAACATCGATATTAATTCGAGTGTTAGGTAGAGTATGGGAATTAAACGGCCGGAAGTATGCGCCCGAATTCGTGCCCAGCCTAAAAATTGTGTTAACTTTTTAGACAATAGCGCATAAACCGCAGCAAAGTTAAAATATATAATTATGTTAGTGACATATATGTAGTGAAGTACAGATGAAAAAGCATTCCAGTCCATTTTAACATTTTTTCCCCCTTTTTTCATACACCTATCGACTATCTTCATTTGCCCTCAATGCAAAAACATATCTCTGACAATGTCGTAATATTTAAATACTTCTTTTTGATTTTTTTCTGGTTTTGCAGAGGATTACGCTGATGCCTGTTTCACAACGAGTATGTTACAGTTGTGGGAAAAAATCTGAAGAGAGTCACCTTTGAATATCAGAAGGTTCCCGAGTGCTTTTATGTGGAAAACAATTACAATAATAAAGTATTTTTTATTAACGGAATGCTTAGCTTAACATGTTTGCAACTGTAAAGTCGTTAATACAAGTCTCGTTTACAACAAAATATTTCGTACGAAATACTAAATAATAATTATCAACGCAAAAAAAAACCTAATTTTTAGGTTACTGGTCAGTTTGAAATAAATACTGGTACGCTACGAGAAATTCCGTTAATATAAATGAAAACAATCATATATTTGTATAATCAATGTCTGGAACTAGGAAAAGCATTTTATTGCTTATTTGATATTACGCACATCTAGAATAAATTTGAATGTCTGGTGAATACATTTCTACGAGAATTGCAATTAAAAATAAAAAGATGTTAATACTATTAACATATGATTCAATATATACAAATAAATATTTCCATTTATTATTTAATATAAATTGGAATTTAAATACAGTTTAAAAATTTCTGCAGCTAGCGAGATTTGAACTAGTTACTATATGATATTAAATCGAGTAATCTTACGCTTTCACCCGCCAGTAAATATTTTAAAAGAAATGTTTGCGTGATAAAAAATCTGACATACACAGAATGATCAAGAAAAATCTGACAAATTGTAAGGATGTTTAAGGGCAGTTAGTGCTAAGAAATATTTCTAATAAATATTTGGAAACTGCATTGAAGTTAGCCAATCAGGTTGTTGCGCATGCAGAATAAAGCGGCCTGTGGTTTCATGAAACCAAACAAGAATAGGGGGAAAATTTAATACTTTACGAGCTGGTGGATTAATAGAGAGGACTGAGTTCAATGCATTTTCGTTTCGTGCGTTGTTACACCTGTTGCTATGGGTGTATCTATCCAAAGTCTGCAGTAGAGTGTTGCTGTTTAAGTTGGAAGTCGTTCTTCAGTTGACATTTCAGTTCTCATTGTGCTTCGTCGGCCAAGTATACCGTAATGCAGCGTGTAAACAGGTCATACATATTTACAAGGCAGGGTATGCCGTTATGATATTTGTGTATGGGTTTTGTTCAAAAAATGTTCAAATGTTTGTATAGCTTATGGGACTTAACTACGGGATCATCAGTCCCTAAACTTACAAACTACTTATGAACTACTTACGAACTAGGACGGCACAAATATCCATGCCCGACGGGGGATTCGAACCCCCGACCGTAGTGGCCGCGCAGACCGTGACTGGAGCGCCTCAGTCCCCTCGGCCACCGCGGCCGGCTATGCGTTTTGTAATGGAGACGTTGCTGCTTGCAGAGAATACGGCATACGATTTCTTAACCGCAGACAACCAGATTTAAGAGTGTTTAGTACACTGCTTGGTACCGTACCCAGCAGTCATATTGCATTTGAACGTTTTCAAAAATGTTCAAATGACTGTAAATCTATCGGACCAAACTGCGTGGTAATCAGTCCGTAGCTTACAAACTACTTATACCTAGTTAAACTAACCTAAGGACAATACACACACCCATGCCCCAGGGAGGAATCGAACCTTCACGGTGAGCATGAACGTGTAAGTGAACAGACTGTAGATAAAGTGGAAGACAAAATTCAGTCGGTTGAAAGTAGTACTTCAACAAGCACACGTAAAATTGGGTGTTCCACTCATAACAGTAAGTCCCACATTCCGTATGCATGGGTTCCATCAGTATCATTTATTGCTCTTTAAAACCTTTCGAAAAGTAGATGTAGATGGATTAGAATCAGTATTTTTTGTAGACTTTTATTTCATTTATTTATTTATTTTTTATGAGTAGCTTTCGGCTTCTTAGGCCATCGTTAGATATCGTATTACGGAACAGACAGACCACACGTAACACTGAGGTTACATATACAAAGATCGTTTTACAAAGATATGTGATTCTCTGAATTTCTTATGACTATGAATCTATACTACAGAACAAGTTTAATATACCACAAATGAATTTTAAAAGAATAGATCTTAGACAGTGGTAGCGTGCCAGATTACAAATCCAAAGGTCGCGGGTTCGATCCACGCCAGGTCCTAAGATATTTTACTATCACTTTCCACTTTTTTCACCTCTGGCGGTATTGCTCGTGTGAAAAATACCCAGTAGCACCGGCAACGGCATACCAACTCCAACCATGACCATGCCTAGTAAAGCACTGTGGTGTTCAGACCAATCTTCGGATTATGGCCGAGGGGTCTGCGGCGCGCCAGTCACGGTCTGCACGGCCACTGAGGTCGGGGGTTCTAATCCCCCTTTGGGCATGGATATTTGTGCCGTCCTTAGTATTAGCTAGTTCATAACAGAACTAGCTAGTATCAAACAGAGCCACCGACACGTTTAACGACTCGTCGCATTCGAGATAAATTTGAAGCCGAAGGCTGTGTTAAAGATGTACACAAAGAACGATCTGAACGACCTGTAACAGTAACAAGTCTAGTTTACTCCCGTCGTGTTACAACAATTCAGCCGCTGACCAAAGAAGTCTGTGAGACAGTAAACCCGTGAAACTGGAGTGAGTCGCTAAAGTGCTCAGCGAATTTTGAAGACTACATCCCACGATTGCTACACGCAATGAACGAGGACGATTCAGATCGTAGAATGGAGTACTACGAGTGGTTTACTAACATGATGAGTAACAATGAAGAGTTTGCAGAGATGATTGGGTGGTCTGATGAGGCACAGTTCAAACTCATAGGTACAGTAAATCGCCACAATTGCATCTACTGGGCCGCCGAAAATCTGAACGTCCATGTAGGCAAAAACCGTGAATTTGCCAGGTTTAAATGTGTGGTGTGAATTGTCTTACCGGGGCTTGATTGGGCCAGTCTTCTTTGACGGCACAGTTACTGGTGAGGTCTACATTGAGAAGCTTCACACATCCATTTTACCTGCCCTCCAAGACTTGTGTGGAAGATTTTACTTTCAACAAGGTGGTAGCCCAGCCCACTACCAAAATCGTGTTATCTCGACGAAAAGCTACCAGGAAGATGGATAGGCCGTAGAGGCGCTGTGGAGTATCCACCACGTTCCCCAGACTTAACTCCTCTGGACTTTTTCCCTTGGGGAACTCTAGAGGACGTCGTTTATCGACAAAAGCCAAGCTCATTGGATGAACTTCGAGAATCCATAGTACATTAATGTGCAGATATCCAACTGAACACGTTAGACTCAGTAGTTCATGCTGCAGTTCGGCGGCATCGTTTGTGTGTAGATGTTAATTGTGACCATTTCCATCACCTACAGTGATATCGTTAAGTTGGACTTTAAGGTACCCTTTTACCAAAAATATGACAACTCCGTCAATTAGTTTGCAAGTTTTTCCTTGAAACGGAAAAGCTTCTTTCTATGAATCAGCACGGGTTTAGGAAACATCGTTCATGTGAAACTCAGCTTGCGCTTTTCTCATATGACATCTTGAGAGCCATGGATGAAGGGCAAAAGGCGGATTGTGTTTTTCTCGACTTCAAAAAGGCGTTCGACGCGGTACCACACTGCAGACTGCTAACGAAGATACGAGCTTATGTAATAGGTTCACAGATTTGTGACTGGCTGGAAGAATTCCTAGGTAACAGAACGCAGTACGTTATTATCGACGGCGAGTGTTCATCAGAGATGAGTGTATCGTCAGGCGTGCCCCAGGGAAGTGTGATAGGACCGCTATTATTGTCTATCTATGTAAATGATCTGACGGACAGAGTAAGTTGTAATTTGCGGCTGTTTGGTGATGATGCTGTGGTGTATGGGAGGGTGTCGTCTTTAACTGACTGAAATAGCATACAGGATGACTTAGACAAAATTTCTAGTTGGTGCGAAGAATGGCAACTAGCTCTCAATATAGAAAAATATAAGGTGATGCGCATGAGTACGAAAACCAATCCCATAATATTCGCATATAGCTTTAATAGTGAGCTTCCTTATGCTGTCGCGTCGTTCAAATATCTAGGCGTAACATTGCAGAGCGATATGAAATGAAACGAACATGTAAAGGAGACCGCGTATAAAACGCTTGTACGACCACGTCTTGAGTATTGCTCAAGTGTTTGGGACCCGCAGCAGATCAGTTTAAAGGAAGACATAAAAGCAGTTCAGAGGCGAGCAGTTAGGTTCGTTACTGGTAGGTTCGACCAATGCGCGAGTGTCACGAACATGCTTCGGCAACTCAATTGGAGATCGCTGGAGGTAAGACAATGTTCTTTTCGTGAATTTCTTTTGAGGATATTTAGAGGGCCGGAATTCGAAGCTGAGTGTAGTACGATCTTGCTGCCGCCTACTTATATTTCGCGTGGTGATCACAAATACAAGATAAATTAGGGCTCCTACGGAGGCATCTACATCTACATCTACAAAAATACTCTGCAAATCACATTTAAGTGCCTGGCAGAGGGTTCATTAACCACTTTCATAACGTTTCTCTACCGTTCCATTCACTAAAAGCGCGCGGGAAGAAAGAACACCTAAATCGTTCCGTTTTCGATCTGATTTCTCTTATTTTATTGGGATGGTCATGTCTCCCTAAGTAGGTCGGTGCTAGCAAAATATTTTCACATTCAGAACTAAAAGTCGGTGATTGAAAATTCGCAAACAGATCACGCCGCAATGAATAACGTCTTTCTTTTAATGATTTCCACCCCAATTCGTGCAACATTTCCGTGACGCTTTCCCCCCCGTAACGTGATAAAACAAAACGAGCTGCCCTTCTCCGAACCTTCTCAATATCTTCCGTCAGTCCTACCTGGTGAGGGTCCCACAAGGGGCAACAGTACTCCAGGAGAGGACGCACAAGTGTGATGTAGCCAGTCTCTTTGGTGGACCTGGTGCATCTTCTAAGCGTTCGGCCAATGAAACCTAACCTTTGGTTCGCCTTCCCCACAATATTTTCTATGTGTTCTCTCCAGTCAAAGTTGTTCGTAATTGTAACTCCTAGGTATTTGGTAGAATTTACGACCTTATGGTTTGACTGATTTATCGCGTAATTGAAGTTCAGCGGATTTCTTTTAGTGGTCATGTGTATTACTTCACACTTTTCTTTATTTAGTGTCAATTGCCAATTTTCGCACCAAGTAGAAATTTTGTCTAAATCGCTTTGCAGTTGCTTTTGATCCTCTGTTGACTTCACTAACCGATAAACGACAGCATCATCCGCGAACAGTCTAAGGGAGCTATTCAGATTATCTCCTAAATCGTTTATAAACACGAGGAAAAGTAGGGGACCTATAACGCTTCCCTGTGGAACGCCAGATATCACTTCTGTTTTACTCGATGACTTACCGTCAATTACAACGAACTGTGTCCTTTCTGATAGGAAATCGACGTCAATGAGATAGGCCTGTAATTTTGGGCATCACTCCTATTGCCTTTCTTGAATATTGGAGTAACTTGGGCAACTTTCCAGTCTTTGGGTACGGATCTTTCGCTGAGTGATCGGTTGTAAATTATAGCTAAGTACGGAGCTATTGCATCAGCATACTCTGAGAGGAATCTAATTGGTATACAATCTGGCCCGGAAGATTTATTTTTGTTTAGTGACTTAAGTTGTTTAACTACTCCAGGAACACCTACTTCTAAGTTTCTCATGCTGGCAGCTGTTCTTGGATTGAATACTGGAGTGTTCACTTCGTCTTCTTTGGTGAAAGAATTTCGAAAAGCCGTGTTTAGTAATTCTGCCTTTGCAGTACTGTCGTCGGTAGTATTACCATTGCTATCGCGTAGTGAAGGTATTGTTTGTGTTTTGCCGCTTCTGTACTTCACATATGACCAGAATTTCTTTGGATTTTCTGCAAGATTACGAGACAGGATTTCGTTGTGGAAACAACTATAAGATTCTCGCATTAAAGTCCGCGCTAGGTTGCGAGTTTCAGTAAAAGATTGCCAGTCTTGCGGATTCTGTGTCTTTTTAAATTTTGAATATGTTTTTCTTTGTTTCTGCAACAGTGATCTGACCTGTTTTGTGTACCACAGGGGGTCAAGCCCCCTCTTTTATTAATTTATTTGGTATAAATCTCTCGATTGCTACTGATATTATGTCTTTGAAAGTAAGCCACAACTGATCTACACTCTCATTTTTAGTTTTGAAGGACTGGAGACTATCACTCAGGAAAGCGTGGAGCTAATTTTTATCTGCTTTATTGAATAGATATATTTTTCGTTTATTTTTGGTGCATTTGGGGATTTCGATATTCAGTCTCGCTACTACAACTAAATGTTCGCTAATCCCTGTATCTGTTTTGATGCTCTTTACTATCTCGGGATTATTTGTTGCTAGGAGATCAAGAGTATTTTCGCAAGCACGTACTATTCTAGTGGGTTCATGAACTAACTGTTCGAAGTAGTTTTCAGAAAAAGCATTCAGAACTAGTTCGGACGATTTTTTATATTTGCCTCCAGTTTTGAATACGTAATTATGCCAACATATCGAGGGTAAATTAAAGTCGCCACCGATTATAACAGTATGCTTCGGATACCTATTTGAAATATGATTCAAGCTTTCTTTGAACATTTCTGCAACCGCATCGTCTGAGTCAGGGGGCCGATAAAAAGATCCAATTATTAATTTATTCCGGTGGTCAGGTATAACCTCTATCCAGACCAATTCACAGGAAGTATCTGCCTCAATTTCGCTGCAGGATAAACCGTTTGTAACAGCAATAAACACGCCACCCCCTGTTTTATTTATTCTATCCTTTCTGAAGACCATTTGGCCCTTTGAAAAAATTTCGGCCGAATTTATCTCAGGCATCAGCCAGCTTTCAGAACCTATAACGATTTGTGCCTCAGTACTTTCTATCAGCGCTTGGAGCTCTGGAATTTTCCCAACACAACTACGACAATTTACAACTGTTATACCAATGGTTTGTAGATTTGCTTTCTTCCTGTGTCTGGCCTGCCCCCTTTGAGACTGAAACCCATTTTGTGTATTCCCGAGGCCCTCTAACCTAAAAAACCGCCCAGTCCACGCCACACAGCCCCCGCTACCCGTGTAGCCGCTTCCTGAGTATAGTGAACTCCTGACCTATTTAGCGGAACCCGAAAACCCACCACCCTTTGGCGCAAGTCGAGGAATCTGCAGCCCACACGGTCGCAGAACCGTCTGAGCCTCTGATTCAGACCCTCCACTCGGCTCTGAACCAAAGGTCCGCAGTCAGTCCTGTCGACAATGCTGCAGATGGTGAGCTCCGTTTTCATCTTGCAAGCAAGACTGGCAGTCTTAACCACTTCTGATAGCCGCTCAAAACCAGAGAGGATCTCTTCCGATCCAAAGCGACATACATCATTGGTCCCGACATGAGCCAGCACCTGCAGCTGGCTGCACCCTGTGCTCTTCATGGAATCCGGAAGGAGCCGTTCCACATCTGGAATGACTCCCCCCGGTATGCACACTGAGTGCACATTGGAATTCTTCCCCTCCCTATTAGCCGTTACCCGCCTAACGTTGGAGCTCCCAACTACCAACAAACCCACCCTCTGTGAGTGCCCGGATCTTGAAGGCAGAGGGGCGAGTACAGGACAAGCGACACCATCTGCGTCAGGAACATCCCCTGCCACAGACAGCGCCTCGAATCTGTTGGCAAGACTAACCGGGGAAGCCTCCACTTCGGTCCCTCGGGAAGTCTTACGCCGCCTGACACGCGCTGAGAAGACCTCCCAATCCACCACGGATTGGGGGGGGGGGGGGGGGGGCGACCTCCTCGCGGGCAGTGAGCGGGCTGGCCACAGCCGCAGGCGGATCGGAGGGCACAACAGACGCACAGGGCGTCTGCTGCACCCCCGCGAGCGGCCCACAACAGCGGCGCCCACCCACCGCAGTCTCAAGCGTTGCCAGCGAAGCCAACGCCGCCTGAAGCTGCGTGCGAAGAGTCACCAACTCTGCCTCCATCCGTTCGCAGCAGTCATAGTTCCTAGCCATTCTAAAAACCTTTGTTTCTTACAAGTAAGTACGTCAGAGGACACAGAAGTTTGATAAACAGTGAGTTTTGCAAAATATAAACCTAACGCTGAACTGTTTATTAACGGCGAATCTGAAAAATATATACGCGAGCTAAAAATCAAAAAATCAGCAACTGAACTGACAAATAAACGCGATTCTTAATAAACAAACACGCGAGCACACTAAAGTATAAAGAGCTGCAAAAGAAAGTACACACGAAATGGAAATAAGTCGCTTCTATTAAGAAACCGGTTACCATACAATGTAGAGCTGCTGCTGGTCACGTGTGCACTGGCCGCCGGTCACTGAGCATATAGGCAGTCTTTTTTTCCTCGTTCTATTTGGAAGTGGAATAGGAAATGAAATGGCTAGTAGTGTACCCTCCACCACGCACCTTACGCTGTATTGCGGAGTATGTTTGTGGAGATGGTAGTAGAGACGAATAGCTACATACATGCCATTGAAACTACCGGATCTATTGAGTCTCTAAATGCCGATGATAACACTTGGCGTAACGTTATACTTTGACAAGATGTGGGTATTGTGAGCAATAATTCTGCATCTATAATTACACACGCCTATCTGATTCACGCAAGCCCCTCTTCAGGAACCACACGTTTGTCTGGCGTCTCCACAGAATACGGCAATGTCTGTGGTTCATGGGAGTGGCACTTCAAAGTAAGCTATTGTTGAAATTTGACTGTCGAGTCTCAGATTAATTGAATCACGAAATATGAAAGAGTGCATTTTTAGACAGTCAGTTCATTAGCTTTGAAATATGATGGAATATTCAACTAAAATCTTAAATGTTAGATTTTTTCTAACAACGTGGGTTTCCATTACCTACAGTGATATCTTTAAGCTACCCTTTCACCAAAAACGAGCCAACTCCGTCAATTAGTTTGCACGTTATAGACCTTTAAACAGTGGATACACTTTTTTGGACCCCTCTTTATTTACTGTAACTGCTATTCGAATGTCGCCGTTTTTACTTCTCCTCTTGTTGGATTTTTCTAGCAGTGAAGAAGAGGTGCGCTTTACAGTACCCACTCTTTTACCTCTTCTAACGACGTGCCAGCTGCCTTTCGCAGGCCACTACTACGCCAAGGCGAGCGGCCTGTTGGCACGTCGAGGCTGGGAGCAGGTCGCCCAATGAGCGCGCCTTCACGGCGAGAGACCGTTACGAGCCGACATTTCTCGGCGGCTATGGCGCTTGGCGACGCTTTCCACTGCGTCTACACCGGCTCTCCGGCGACACGATGGGCCGGCGGAAGACTGCGACACCTGAGACTGCGTGCTCATCTGCCGGCCAGAGCAGTAGCGGTGGGTCTTCAGTCCTGCAAATCGACAAGCAGTGAGGACGTACTGTTAGATTCTTAGCCCTTTCAATAGCCCTACCAGCGCAATTTTCACAACTGCCATTATCGTAATGGGTTTTAATTTATACCCACATTTCAAACAATTTAAAATCATATAATCTGCTAATTCTTGTAGATTTATTGTAACAACATACTTTTTACGCGATTTATTGGGGGTTAAGTAAAGACTAGAACTTAAATACGTAACAATTTTTTTATTTTTTTATTTTTTTCATTTATTTATTTATTTTTAATTTTTCTATCGTAGATGAGGCATAGATGAGGCAGGATGGAAGCGGCCTCGGCGCCGCTCTTCAGCCGAACGAATGTACAAGTAGCCGAGGAGAAACAAAAAGCGATAAAAAAGCAGAGTGAACAAATGAGTTAAAAGCAGTGCAAAGTTCATATATGTTGAATTAAAACGGTGCTACGGTGACTAAAAACACTGAAGTTAAGAACCAACCCCGATACGGTGACGATAACGGAGACAACGAGTAAAATAACACAAACAACATTGGTTTTGCCGTGTAATGGCAGTTGCAGACACTTAAAAACATTGAATAGACTAGCATCACATCACTGTGCACTGTTAAAATCGGCGTAGGTTAAAATGACTGGCACAAGAATCCCGCAGTGGATGGGGAGGCAGAGGATGTGCGGAGGGGTGGGGAAAGTAGTGGGCCGGGGAGGGGGGAAGCAGGAACGGAAGAACTGCAAGGGAAAAGGTGGGAGGGGGAGACCATGCGCGGCAGGATTGAGAAAGGGGTACGGGAGAGAAGGCAAATCATACTTGGTAAGAGGGTGGGACTAGGGCTGGTGCCGGCCGCGGTGGCCGAGGAGACTGAGGCGCTCCAGTCACGGTCTGCACGGCCACTACGGTCGGGGGTTCGAATCCCCCTTCGGGCATGGATATTTGTGCCGTTCTAGTTCGTAAGTAGTTCATAAGTAGTTTGTAAGTTTAGGGACTGATGACCCTGTAGTTAAGTCCCATAAACTATACAAACATTTGAACATTTTAATCTAGGGCTGGTAGGAAGGGTACTTGTCGGGACGGAGGGCGTCATACAGTAGAGGAAGGTGGCGAAAGTTTCCCTCGGGAAGGAAATGGACAGTGTGCGGGTGTAAGGTGGGAAGCATGCACTGGTAATGGCATGGCAGAGACCAGGGGTTTAATTGGAGAAAACAGAGGATGTCTGGGTTCTACACTACTGGCCATTAAAATTGCTACACCAAGAAGAAATTCAGATGATAAACGGGTTTTCATTGGACAAATATATTAAACTAGAAATGACATGTGATTACATTTTCACGCAGTTTGGGTGCATAGATCCTGAGAAATCAGTACCCAGAAAAACCACCTCTGGCCGTAATAACGGCCTTGATACGCCTGGGCAGTGAGTCAAACAGAGCTGGCCGAGTGCTCTGCGGCGCGCCAGTTACAGTCTGCACGGCCACTACGGTCGGGGTTTCGAATCCACCCTCGGGCATGGATGTTGTGTCGTCTTTAGTATAAGGTAGTTCAAAAGTAGTTTGCAAGTGTAGAGACTGATGACCCCGCAGTTAAGTCCCTTAAGCTTAACAAACAACAACAACTACTACTACAAACAGAGCTTGGATGACGGGAACAGGTACAGATGCCTATGCAGCTTCAACACAATACCACAGTTCATCAAGAGTAGTAAGTGGCGTATTGTGACGAGCCAGTTGCTCGGCCACCACTGACCAAACGTTTTCAATTGGTGAGAGATGTGGAGAATGTGATGGCCAGGGCAGCAATCGAACATTTTCCATATCCAGAAAGGCCCTGCAACTTGCGGTCGTGCATTATCTTGCTGATATGTAGGGTTTCGCAGGGATCGAATGAAGGGTAACGGCCACTGTTCAAAGAGCCGTCGATGCGAACAAGAGGTGACCTGGATAATGCTCAGAGAAGGGCAGCTCGTTTTGTTTTATCGGGTTACAGACCGGAAAGCGTCACGGAAATGTTGCACGATTTGAGGTGGAAATCATTAAAAGAACGATGTTATTCGTTGCGGCGGGATCAACTTGAGAAAATTCGATCACCGACTTTTACTTTTGAATGTGAAAATATTTTGCTAGCATCCGCCTATATAGGGAGACATGACCACCACAATAACATAAGACAAATCAGATCGAAAACGGAACGATTTGGGTGCTCTTTTTTCCAGTGCTCTATTAGAGAATGAAACAGTAGAGAAAGGTTACGAAAGTAGTTAATGTATCCTCTGCCAGGCACTTAAATGCGATTTTCAGAGTATCTATGTCGATGTAGATAAAAATCTTGAGGTGTTTTGTTAAGTATTCCTTCGGACAAGTTATTGTATTATGATGGAAGTGACAAAATATAATAAACACAGGAATATGTAAAAACAAAAGTGAGTGCTTTACTGCAAGGTGAATAGACAACAAGTAACCAATTGGAGCCTTATCCAACGATTCTGAACGAGCATGTCACCTGCTCATACTGTGGTGTCGCACAATTCCAAAGTGCGCGCCACGTACTTTCGCCGCGCGCCGCCATGCACGCACGGCGCGGCGTTCTTACGACGACAGCCACGAGCGCCCTCTGCTGCAACTCCGCTCGTGGCCACCACTGAAGGACATCGGTCACTTGGGACTGAGATAGGAACCAGTCAACACTTCGGAATCAGATAGGCACCAGTGAAGACTTGGCTATCGGATAGGCACTAGGCAGGCCTCAACTATGTATCAGCATTCTGTGTACTGAACTAAGTAAAAGTTAAGTATTGTATAAATTCTGTGCAATATATATCTCGTTCTAATTTACTCTAGTGTTTCTAGTTTCTGGCTGCTCCCCACCGTACCTGCACCAGTGTGCTATCTTTATTCCTGTGTCGGTCTCATTCCACTCGGCCACCGACACCTACGACGGAAACGAGACACTAAAGCGGCGACGAGGCTGGGACACAAAAGTGGCGACGAGGAGTGATACACGAACCGTGGACCAGCACGCCAGCAGCAGCCAGACAGCAGCAGTCGGAGCACGCAGAAATTGCTCCCGGCCACCCACCCTTATTATAAGATTTTTGGGGGAATATATTCAGTTACGTGTTTTGCGGACTTTTTTTGTTGCAGTGCGTCCTCTTTCATATTGCATTTGTGTTTTGTTATAATTTACTTGTATGCGCGGCGCCTAATCGGTCAGCATGGCCACTACCCCGAACCCAGACTTAATGGAAATTATTCAGTTACAGACGGCGCAAATCACCCAGCTCCTGCAAGCAGTGGCCCAGCTCACAGCGCAAGCAGCTAACCAACAACAACAAGAGCCGCCGCTTCAGCAGCCCACACCTGCCGCCGCAACGCTTCCTACGTTTCGCCAGTACAACGAACGTGAGGAAAAATGGAGCGACTATTTCGCACAGTTTCAAGAACTCGCCGCGGCTCATCAACTTACAGGTCAGACTGTTAAGCATCTTTTATTGTCCGTGGTGGGCCCCAAAACCTTCGTATTACTGCAGAAACTATTCCCGCAAGCATCTCCTCGTGATGTAGACTTTGAACAAATAGTAGAGGCACTAAATGCTCATTACGAGAGAAAAGTTCTCGTAGCTGCGGCGCGGTACCGATTTTTCAGACTGAAAAAATTACCGCAACAGTCACACCAAGAGTGGATCACTGAGTTGAAGGGCTTAACCCGCAAATGTAAATTTACTTGCTCTTGTGGACTTTTTTATAGTGATGTGATGTTGCGAGATGCGATTACGCAAAACATTCAGGACCCCAGAATTAGGGCAGCAATTCTAAAACAATCTGACCCTTCATTAGACAGTGTACTGCAGCTTATAGAAGCGCATGATACTTTTGACTTAGCAGATGTAGAAATGCAAAGCCACAGTGTAAATTCAGTGCGCCGCAACAGACGCTTTCCTAGCCGTAGTTCTCAGTCCAGCCCTAGTGATTCTTATCTTTCTACCGGCCGTGCTGAACTGACAGTGAACAGTAGCCAGTGTAACAGTGCGACACAAAGGTCGCATCGTCGTGTTAGAAACAGTAATTTGAATAACGGGCGCCAACGCTCATTTCAGAAAAATGTACGAAAATCTTGCCCCCAGTGTGTGTCTCGCCACAAGCGTGCTCATTGCCCTAGTCGCAACGCCACCTGTTATCAATGTGGCAAATCGGGACATGTGCAGTCTGTGTGTATGCAAATTAAAAACTCGAACAGTAACGTTAGAAACAGTGCTTCTCAAAGTGCGAGAGCAGTGCATACAGTCAATGTCATAGACGCTGTGGAATTGAACAGTGCTTTACTTGGTTCTCAATTGCAAGGAAATTCTTCTGCACCTATTGCAAAACTATGTATTGAGCCACGCCGCAAGCGCCGACGAGAGCGTAAATCTGTGCAACGGAAAAGGGTTCGGGACAAGCAAAGTGACAAAGTACAGTGCAATCCTGTAGTGAATCTAGTGCCTTCTGCAACTTCTTATTGTAAAAGTGCCCAGTACTGTGTAGCTAGTGACAGTAGACATCAAGTAGCTCCTCAAGAGTGTAGTGCAGTAGTTAGTGACTCTGTAGTAGCCTCGCATTGCGCGGACGCCGATCCGGCGGTAGTGCCATCTAGTGACAGAGATATTAATCTGTGTGCCGAGTCTGCGCCGCTTACTTCACTACGCAGCCCGCGCATGCGCAAGCATAGTAAAAAAGTTCAATCAGACGTTGCCCACATTCGCGCACCTGTCGAGCGCCACAAGCAAAAGCTTTTTGTGAATCTTTGCATAGAAAATAAGACTGTGCAATTTAAGCTTGATACTGGTTCCGCTGTTACTTTGAACATAAATCTGTAGCTAAGGTAGAATATTCAAAATTTTTAGGTGTTTGCATTGACGAGGGACTGAATTGGAAGAAACATATTGAAGATCTCCTGAAACGTCTGAGTTCAGCTACTTATGCTATCAGAGTCATTGCAAAATTTGGTGATATAAATCTCAGTAAATTAGCTTACTACGCCTATTTTCATTCACTGCTTTCATATGGGATCATATTCTGGGGCAATTCAACATTGAGTAAAAAAGTATTCATTGCACAAAAGCGTGTAATCAGAATAATTGCTGGAGCCCACCCAAGAGCATCCTACAGACATTTATTTAGGGATCTAGGGATACTCACTGTAGCTTCACAATATATATATTCACTCATGAAATTTGTTATTAACAATCCGACTCAATTCAAAAGTAATAGCAGTGTGCATAGCTACGACTCTAGGAGAAAGGATGATATTCACTATTCAAAAGGGGGTGAATTATGCTGCCACAAAAGTCTTTGGTCACTTACCAAGTAGCATCAAAAGTCTGACAAATAGCCAACTAGTATTTAAAAAGAAATTAAAGGAATTTCTAAATGGCAACTCCTTCTACAATGTAGATGAACTTTTAGATAAAACATAAAAAAAAATAAAAAAAATAAAAAAAATTATACAAAAAAATTCTTAAAATATAGATTGTCAAGTATAGACAAAATTTACTAAACTGACACGTTCCACATCATTACGAAATGTCGTATACATGATCTAAGGAACAAGTATTAATCTAATCTAATCTAATAAAGTCACTTATGAACTGCTAGGTTCGCCAAAATTGTCGCCGTGTCAACAAGTGTTAACAGCGTACACAGGTCAAAATATTCCCGTGCTAGGAACGTGTAGCCTGCCTGCCTCTTTTCAAGGTGTAACAAAAACAGTTGCTTATGTAGTTCTTCAGGCCAAATCTACGCAGAATATTTTTGGACTAGATGCATTCGATTTATTTGGTTTATCAATTCAAAGAGATGTGCTTCAAATTTCGTCAGTAGTGCCTCAGGACAAAATCAATGCATTGTGTGACAAATATAGTGACTTGTTTTCACCGGAACTAGGTTGTGCAAAAGACTTTGTGGCACATGTAACTTTAAAAGAAGCTGCAGTTCCAAAATTTCGTAAAGCCAGACCAGTGCCTATCGCAATGCGTGATACAGTTGCCGAAGAACTTAAACGTTGGCAAGATAGTGGTGTGATTTCTCCGGTTTCTGCAAGTCAGTGGGCCTCGCCTTTAGTAATTATACCCAAGCCGTCAGGAAAACTTCGTCTCTGTGCGGACTTCAAATCAACAGTGAACGGTCAAACAATTGTTGACACTTATCCCCTGCCCAGACCTGAGGAACGTATGGACAAATTAGGACAGTCTCGCTTCTTTTCCTAAGATTGATTTAGCAGAGGCATACTTACAAATTCCGCTTGATGACGAGTCAAACAAATTTTTCGTCATTAATACTCACATGGGCCTTTTTCAGTTTCAACGCCTACCCTTTGGCAATTCTTCCGCCCCCGCTATTTTTCAGCGCTTTTTGGAACAGCTGACAGTTTCTGTACCGTGTTGCTCGAACTATTTAGATGATATTGTGGTATCCCGACGTACAGTTGAAGAACATTTAGCAAACCTGGAGTGTCTTTTCAAAGTGTTGACTGCAGCAGGTCTACGTTGTAATAAAGCAAAGTGTTCGTTTTTTCAGACTGAAATAGAGTACCTAGGCCATGTGATTAATGCCCAAGGAATTCATACCTTACAGTCACATTTTAGAGCAATCAAAGACTTGCCTCCTCCTAAGAATGTGTACGAATTGCAAGCAGTAATGGGAAAGCTTAACTATTATTTCAGATTTATTCCCAATCCCTCTCAGATTGCAGCTCCACTGCATCGCTTACGTAGGAAAAATGTTCCTTTTGTTTGGTCCAAAGATTGCCAGGTTGCCTTTGACAAATTAAAGTCTGCACTACTCAGTGATGCATGTTTGATTCCCTTTGACCCACAGAAGTCTGTAGTGCTAGCAGTTGATGCCTCGTCGTACGGTGTGTGTGCAGTTTTGTCACATCGTATTGGATGTCACGATCGTCCTATTGCCTTTGCATCCAAGCTACTGACGCCGACGCAACAGAATTACAGTCATATAGAAAAGGAGGCCTTAGCAATCATTTACGGCGTCACAAAGTTTCATCATTATCTCTATGGCAGAAAATTCTATTTGTTGACAGACCACAAGCCTCTCACGTCGTTGTTCTCACCCACGAAGCCAATTCCGCCACGTACGGCACAAAAGCTTCAGAGATGGTCCTTAATACTTCTAATTATCAGTATGAGATTTTGTACCGACCTACCACTAAACAGCCAAAGCGGACACATTTTCTCGACTTCCGGTTGGCCAGGATGTGTCGTTTGATTCTTCAGAAATGGCATGTTGTCAGACTCCAGAGATGCTTCTGCTGTCGCAGACTTCCCTTTGAACTCTCGTCGGGTTGCACAGGAAACAGCTGTGGATGCGGACTTGAGTGTGGTAGCACGTTTTGTTCGCTTAGGGTGGCCTGCCAGAGCCCAAGACATTGAGCGGCCTCTGGTTCGACGTTATTTTGCACAACGTCATGCATTATCTTTAAGTCAGGGTGTTCTGTTGTTACATACGGACAACGACCAAACGAGAGTGATTGTTCCTCGTTCCCTGCAACGTGAAGTGTTACGCCTCCTGCATCAAGGGTATTGGGGTATTGTTAGGACAAAGCAACTGGCCAGACGTCATTGTACCTGGGTTGGTATGGACGCCCAGATAGAGAGTATGACGTCACAGTGTACTGTTTGTGCGGAGCATCAGGCGGCTCCTCCGCAACGTTTCTCAGACTGGCCACGCCCTAAGGGACCATGGCAACGTTTACACATTGACTTTGCCGGGCCTTTCTGGAATACGCGATGGTTAATTGTTGTAGACGCTTTCAGCAAGTTTCCTTTTGTGATTGCCATGAACTCAACGACGGCGTCTAGCACAATCAGTGCCTTAACATCAGTGTTTTGCATCGAAGGTTTGCCTGAAACTATCGTCAGTGACAATGGACCTCAGTTTGTTAGTGCGGAATTTCAACAGTTTTGTCGTGTGAATGGCATTCAGCATATCACTACTGCACCTTTTCACCCTCAGTCCAATGGTGAAGCGGAACGTTTCGTTCGAACATTCAAGTCTCACATGGAAAAGATGAAAGGTCAGCACTCCAGGCAGCAAGCTCTTCAAATTTTTCTGTCTACGTATCGGTGCATGCCACGTGACGGCCCGTCTCCTGCCGAGCTGCTACACGGCCGCCGTCAACGCACTCTCCTTCACCTGCTGCAGCCTCCCACGCACAGAGTCGGTTCTTATGGCGCTACGCGTTTTCAGGTTTCTACGCCGGTGCTGTACAGGGTGTTTGCTGGCAACAAGAAGACATGGTTGCCAGGCATCATTCAGCGCGTGCTCGGTCGCAATATGTATGTTGTACGTTCTTCCACAGGGTCGGAGTTGCGGCGCCACGCAAACCAATTGCGCTTGCATAGGCCGCGCGATCCTGTCTCGGGTTTCTTGTTTCCAGACCCAGTTCACCGCCAGGGAGCACAGCCACATCGTTCGTCCCCGGACTACGAGATCCCTATGGACGTCGACGCACCTCCGACGCAGTCGTCGCCGCCGCTGTCGCCGCAACAGATGACAGCGTCACCGAGAGGGACTCCGGGACCGTGCGGGCCCCCCCAGCTTGGGCCACGCACCTCAGAAGAAGATGACCTGCTCCCTCTGGGCGGGGGTGTGCGCCCTTCCCCAGGTTTCGGTGGGTTTCCTGGAGGATCGCAAGGCGGATGCCGGGGCGCGGACGGCGTCTCGATCCCAGCCTCAGCTACGACGCCCGTCCCCACCAGGTGGTGGCGTGTTTGTCGCCGTCAAAAGTAGTATTTCATGTAGCGAAGTTGAAGTTGATAGTTCGTGCGAGCTATTATGGGTAGAGGTTGTACCCAAAAATCGTAAGAAGTTAATAATCGGTTCCTTTTACCGGCCTCCCGACTCTGACGATACAATAGCAGAAAGGTTCAAAGAAAACCTGAGTCTAATTACAAAAACGTACCCGACTCACACGATAATAGTAGGTGGTGATTTTAATTTACCCTCGATCTGTTGGCGAAATTATATTTTCAAATCAGGAGGTAGGCATAAAACATCGTCCGAAATTGTACTCAACGCATTCTCTGAGAATTACTTCGAACAAGTAGTTCATGAGCCAACTAGAATTGTAAATGGATGTGAAAACACACTTGATCTCTTAGCAACAAATAATCCTGAGCTCATAATGAGCATCAAAACGGATACAGGTATTAGTGAACACAGAGCTGTAGTAGCGAAATTGAATATCGAAAGTCCCAAAGTTACCAAAAATAAACGCAAAGTATATTTGTTCAGGAAAGCAGATAGAAACAAAATACATTGCTTCTTGAAAGACAGCTTCCACTCGTTTCTAACACTAAACGTAGGTGTAGACCAGATGTGGCTAAAATTCAAAGAAGTGGTATCGACAGCAATTGAAAGTTTTATACCTAATAAATTAATAAAAGAAGGAGGCGATCCCCCTTGGTACACAAAACAGGTCAGGACACTGTTGCAAAAGCAAAGGAAAAGGCATACTAAATTTAAACGTACACGAAATCCCCAGGATTTGCGATTGTACTCAGAAGCTCGAAATTTAGCGAGGATTTCAATGCGAGATGCCTACAACATTTATCACAACGAAACTCTTTCTCGTAATTTGACTGAAAACCCAAAGAGATTTTGGTCATATGTTAAATATACTCGGGGAAAGTCACAAACAATACCATCACTACGTGATAGTAATGGCGATCCTGCCGATGACAGCGCTACTAAAGCAGAGTTACTAAACTTAGCTTTTAGAAACTCATTCACTAAAGAAGACGAAACCAATATTCCAGATTTCGAATTACGAACAGATGCCGTAATGAATAACATAGAAGTAGATATCATCGGAGTAGTGCAGCAACTAAAATCACTTAATAAGAACAAGTCTTCTGGTCCGGATTGTATACCCATTAGATTTCTATCTGATTATGCTGAAGCGATAGCTCCTTACTTAACAGTCATATACAACCGCTCTCTCATAGAAGGATCTGTACCAAAAGATTGGAAAGTTGCACAGGTCACACCTATATTCAAGAAAGGCAGTAGGAGTAACCCACTAAACTACAGGCCTATTTCATTGACGTCAATTTGCAGCAGGGTTTTGGAACATATCCTGTATTCAAATATTATGAATTATCTCGAACAGAACGATCTTTTGACCCAAGGTCAACACGGATTTAGAAAATATCGTTCATGCGAAACACAACTAGCTCTATATTCACACGAAGTGATGGGTGCTATCGACAAAGGTTCGCAAATCGATTCCGTATTTCTTGATTTCCAGAAAGCTTTTGACACCGTACCTCACAAACGGCTTTTAATCAAATTGCGTGGTTATGGTATATCGCCCCAAATTTGCAATTGGATAGGGGATTTCTTGTCTGAGAGGACACAGTTCGTGGTAATCGATGGTAAGGCATCGACTAAAACAGAGGTGATATCGGGCGTTCCACAAGGTAGTGTTATTGGTCCTCTGCTATTCCTTATTTACATAAACGATTTAGGGGAAAATCTAAGTAGCTCTCTTAGGTTGTTTGCAGATGACGCCGTCATTTACCGTCTAGTAAAATCATCTGAAGATCAAAACCAACTGCAGAACGATCTGAATAAGATATCAGTATGGTGTAAAAATTGGCAATTGACTCTAAATAATGAGAAGTGTGAAGTCGTCCACATGAGTACGAAAAGAAATCCGTTAAACTTTGTTTACAACATAAATCAATCAAATGTGAAGGCCGTAAACTCCACAAAATACCTAGGAATTACTATTACTTCAGACTTAAACTGGAAAGAACACGTAGATAATATCGTGGGAAAGGCGAACCAGAGACTGCGTTTTATTGGCAGAATCCTTAAAAGATGCAACAGAACTACTAAAGAAACTGCATACACTGCGCTTGTCCGTCCATTTCTGGAGTATTGCATCCCAGTGTGGGATCCTTATCAGGTGGGCATGACGGAGGACATCGAGAGAGTCCAAAGAAGGGCAGCTCGTTTTGTATTGTCACGATACAGGGGAGACAGCGTTACGGAAATGATACAG
This sequence comes from Locusta migratoria, assembly GCA_026315105.1. Taxonomy (NCBI): domain Eukaryota; kingdom Metazoa; phylum Arthropoda; class Insecta; order Orthoptera; family Acrididae; genus Locusta; species Locusta migratoria. The sequence goes on along the minus strand of CM048749.1, from coordinate 108,141,984 downwards.
GATCTGGGATGGGAATCATTAGAACAACGGCGCTTATCGCTGAGGCGTGGGTTACTTGCGAAACTCCAATCGCCAACATTCTCCTCCGAATGCGAAAATATATTGTTGACTCCCACTTACATAGGTAGAAATGATCATCAGAATAAAATAAGAGAAATCAGAGCTCGAACAGAGAGATTCAGGTGTTATTTCTTCCCGCGCGCTATTCGAGAATGGAATGGGAGATAAATAGTATAATTGTGGTTCGATGAACCCTCTGCCAGGCACTTAAATGTGATTTGCAGAGTATCCCATGTAGATGTAGATGTAGATGTACGCCCCCGCCCAGGCCCTCCTCCCAGTGCCGTCGCCGTAGCCCTCAGCTCTACGCCACGACGGCGCGGCAGTTTGGGGGGGAGGGGTGTGGTGTCGCACAAGTCCAAAGTGCGCGCCACGTACTTTCGCCGCGCGCCGCCATGCACGCACGGCGCGGCGTTCTTACGACGACAGCCACGAGCGCCCTCTGCTGCAACTCCGCTCGTGGCCACCACTGAAGGACATCGGTCACTTGGGACTGAGATAGGAACCAGTCAACACTTCGGAATCAGATAGGCACCAGTGAAGACTTGGCTATCGGATAGGCACTAGGCAGGCCTCAACTATGTATCAGCATTCTGTGTACTGAACTAAGTAAAAGTTAAGTATTGTATAAATTCTGTGCAATATATATCGTTCTAATTTACTCTAGTGTTTCTAGTTTCTGGCTGCTCCCCACCGTACCTGCACCAGCGTGCTATCTTTATTCCTGTGTCGGTCTCATTCCACTCGGCCACCGACACCTACGACGGAAACGAGACACAAAAGCGGCGACGAGGCTGGGACACAAAACATACACTGTTGGGACACATCAAATATATAAAGCATAGTGTCCGTATATTTGTACGTGTTGCATACAAATCTACAATTTTGTTCAAATCTTTATAAAATTTTGCACACGTAAGCTTCAATTCATGAGAACGGTCGCCGTAAGTGTAAGAATCACGTACAATACATAGTTCACGAGATATGTCATAAACAATGACATGTGCGAAAAATTGCTGCATTTAGCGACAATGCTGCTCATTTTCTCCCAAACCACTAGACCGATTTCAATCAGATTTGGTACACATATTCCTTACCGTGAGGTAACAAGGAAGTCGGGATAAGAACTGCATACAACACATGGTTCAGAAGATATGACGTCATAAACAATAGCAATCGCATAAAACTGCCTCACAATGCGGCGAGACTTTGTAAATACGCTATATGATAATGAGAGTACTTTACGACTTGCAACAAACTTTAAACATAATTTCAAACCTTTATTAAACTTTTTCTCGCTGACAACCATAGCAAAATGATGAGAGGAAAAAAAGGTTGTCGCTTACTACCTTTCCGCTGTTTATGGAATACAACTACGGCATTCGTTATGACGTTACAGTTTATAATTTCTACACTACAACTCGTAGCTGCAGCAAATCTTACAGACAGTATACACACATATTGTTGAATGTACCTTCTAAATTGTGTCACCTTCTAAATTATGACACGGTAGTTCATGAGATATGAGCACGTAAACAGTAACTTTCATGGAAAACCGCTCCATCACGCACCAAGTTAATCGATTACTTATTTACTATTAAATGTATTCCCAACTTATTTTACAGACATACAGCCCATATACAACTGAATATAAACCTGAAAAACGGCAGGAATAAAAATGTTCAAATATTTGTTAAGCTTATGGGACTTAACTACGGGGTCATCAGTCCCTAAACTTACAAACTACGTACGAACTACCTTATACTAAGGACGGCACAAATATCCATACCCGAGGGGGTATTCGAACCCCCGACCGTAGTGACCGTGCAGACCGTGACTGGAGCGCCTCAGTCCCCGCGGCCATCGCGGCTGGGCGGCAGGAATAAATAAATCAATAAATACCCGAGCAACGCCGGGTTTTCAGCTAGTGTGTAATAAAGCAAGGTTCGGTGGCTTTCAGAAGAAATTACGCGATGTGATGCATTTGCACATCTCCAAAAGTAGCCTCAAGGTGCCAGAGAAAGGGGCACACAAGGAGAGTATCGCAGTGGAAACAAACACACAGAACAGAGTTGCGACCACAAAGGCAGAAGCTATCAGTGGAAACACCAGCAAAATTTGATCTATTGGTAGCCCAGAACTCGCATCAGCGCACTTCTATTAGGAACTGATGACGCCCCACCTGAAATCACGTCCTCGTGAGACGGAGTAGACGCTTAGGCATGCAGCGCAAGTTCGACGCTTCCGGACAAATTGGCGAAGAGCGCGGGAAGGAATCCGTGCCGCGAATGCGGCGACAGCGGCAGCGGCGCCGGTCCCCGGGGAGCAGACAACAGGTGGCCCGCAGATCTGGCAGCCCCTTCATCACGTATGCACGAGCCCGTCTGCCGCGATTCGGTGCCGACAAAAAGTTCCTCTGTCTCCCCAAATCCCGGCGAAAGCCACTTTTCTGAGCGCTTTAATACCTCCTTCCTGGAAACATCAGTCAAGTACGTCTTTGTCACCTGGATGGTATTCCTGTACCGTGCCCGGGAAAATTTTAAACCACCAGGAAATGTAAGCAACGAAAAGCTGCTCTCTATCGCAGCTGAAATAAAAAATTAAAATCAGCAGCATTAGCATAAAGAATAAAAAAGTTTTCGCAGCTCTTCGCCGTAGTGGAAGATTCGTAATAAGATAAGACAATGCACTTGACTAGAACTCCGCCCATAATCCCTTGCATTTCGATAGCAGTGATCTGTCAGTCCGTGTGTTCCATCGATAAACATGGACACTGAAGGTCGTATGTACGATAGACGTAATGGACGATACCATCTCTTTAAAAATATATATTCGAGAGAACAAACATAAAATCTCCTCCAACGCCCTTCTGACGGTGGGTACCTTTAAAATTCTTTTAATATATGTATTACGTACGTCATATAACAAAATTCTAGATACCAATGTCACATACAGTGTTAGGTTTATTGTTATGATTGCTGGCATGATGATTTTCTGTGTTACCTTATGTTATACACTAACCGATTGAAGTAACACCTTTAAAAGCACACTTACTTCAATTCATTTTGTTTAGTACTAAGTGTTTTCGAATACTTGGTACATGTTAAAGAAATGCACCGATAGTATCAGCATTTCTTGTTGGAGATGTATTTTTGGAACTTTTCATTTTATTAACGGAAATTTGTTAATTACAATTTGGCCAGATACTTATATACAGTATAGATGTTCCGGAAGAAATTCTCTTTTTGTAACTGCAGATATGAAGGTAATTTTCTGCTACAGTTTTGTTCCGCAGTTATCAGATGTACTTTATTAAAGTACACTTCTGTTAGTGACAATGTTGAAAAAGGTCATGACAGCCCCGATGGAAATGGAAGCAGTACAGAATTAATAAATAAATTCATTACGCTTTCTTTTTGCCTTTCGTGGTGCTTCTGTTGTGTATTCAAAAGGTGTGGGGATCTAAATTATAAAACGAAGCTTGCTCAAATATTAAAATGAAAGTTAATTAATTTTGGAGAAAACGTGAGTTACGTGAAATTTTCACAACGAAATGCGTTTCCAACAGCATAATAGTACTTCAGTGCTTGAATGACTATTCGAAATTACTCTGCGCTACATTTTTTAGCAAATCATGGCAGCCCACTACTCGTTCATCGCTCAATTACAATCAGTAGAAAGTTCGTAGCTATTGATTAGTCCTGCGGTTGAAGAGTACGGAGAGAAACAGCGTCAGACCATCTTCAACAAATGCGTTTCAACAAAATAACAAGTGGACGCACCTTGACGATCATATTCACACCTTGGAATAGTTCTGTATTACCTAGAAGAGAATGCCTCTTCAGATAGTCCAGGAAAAGTTTTATAAATGTGATACATGTAATGATACGAAGCAGTGTGTCCGAATATGTTTTCGGCGCGTAAGCACTGTAACTAGGGCAAAATCCTCTCTTGTATTTACCAGGTTTTCGCGTGTTTCAGCAACTTTCTATCTACCCTCCCTCTTCCTTCATTGACCACCTGTTTTCCAGCATATTTTTCGACTGACCTCGCGAAGCATTATCAGTAGTTCTGGTATTCTGAGCGACAGATTTCGAATTCTTTTTTGTATACGAATACAAGGCGTTTCAGCGGCAATAGTAAATATTTCAGGAGGTGCTAGTACGGACGAATTGCAATAAAATGCCATGTAATTTGTGTCCAATTCTAATTGAGTACAGAGATACAGCTCTTAGTATGCAACCAAAACAAACTTTAAGCAAAGACATGTTATAATATTTTACTGGTTCTTTCGTCGGTTCTTGGTAAATATTATTGTATTGAATTAAAAGCGCAATTTTATATATTGTCCACAAGTTTATTTTTATTCCTTTAGCAGGTTTTCGGGTTAGAAGCCATCTTCACACCTGTAAACGAAAAAACGGTTACATAAATAAAAATAAACTTGAAGAAATGAAACAAATATGCATTTAATTCAATATAATTATATTCTACCATAAACTGACGAAATAATCAGTGATAATTTCCTATCCTGCCTTCACTTTAAGTTCGTGGTTACATATTAACAGATGTATATGTGTAGTTAATAAAAACCGGGCATACAATGAATTGTCTATTCCAGAGAGTCAAACATTGGCGGTTATTTGCAGCACTGGTAGATATTAATTTACATGTATTTGCAAATTGCAATGTTTTCTTACTTATGCTGCTGTTCTATACTATTATCTTGTGACATATGAAAAATTATGACACATATCAACGTGTTTAAATTGAAGAAAAAAAACACGGATCTGAAGGGCAGGACCCAAACACAGCAGCTGTATTCAGAAATGTCTATTTATTAACTAACAATACCACAATGAATTAATGTCAAATTTACAGCATTGAAATGCATTCCCCTATCCTTCGACTTCGGCACACAAACGTAAAGTCAAAATGCAGAATAAGCTCAAGCGAAGACCAACGACATTGACTACAAGATTAGTTAAACGAAATATAACTTGAACTTTTAAGCGCTGCCGCCGATGACAGACAAAATGGGAGAAATTATTAATACGATTACTGAGAAAGAAAATAAAGAAAATATACCATGTAAATGGCTGGATGTACAAATTTCAATTAATATGGGATGACAGATAGTAAAGGATATTAGTTAATCAAAGCTAACAATTTACCTCTAAACAATATTATGAAGCGAAAACTTAACTAGATTATTCCAAAAATCACTATTAAGCCAAAAGACCAATGTGTACAACAACCAGTTTAGGTGACATACAGCGTACCAACATTTCAACATTGCAGAGGGGAGTACTATGACAACTTCGCCATTAATATTAGACTAACAGTCTTAAAATTGAACAATGCAAAATCCGACTGGAATTTCAGTGATGGAGGAGAGATAACAACTCACCAGAAAGATGCTCGCTGAGCTGCTGACAGGCACAAAAAATGGATAAACACAATCCTACAAGTTAAATTTTCGGCCATGGCCTTCATCAGAAAAAGAAACATAGACATTCGCACAATCACTCATACAACTATACAATTATACTTACGGTGGGTTGTTATCTATCCTCCATTATTGACAATCTTAAAATTGAGACATTTAAAGTTAATAAATTTATGAAAAAGATAGTGGCTGAAAACTAGCTAATTAAATACAAGTCCAACGGATACAAAGGAGTCTGTACGACAAAAATTTAGTGCAGAAAGGAGAGATAGAGTAATTTGTGGTGAGCCAAGTACCAAACATGCCGTATCAAAAGGGTTTAGAAGGAAAAAACCGAACTTAACTTTAGAAACATCAGCTACCTCCAGTTCCAGGTGTTTACGCAACTTTATTCAAGGATAAAGACAGGCAGGGCTGATCCCAAACGCTTCACGCCGAAACGGCAACCTAGCTGTCGGAAGGTTGGAAACCGGCGACGTTACCCAGAGAGACAGGAGGATGGAATGTTGTTGTTGTGCTTTTCAGTGCGCAAACTGATTTGATGCAGCTCTCCACGCAACCCTGTGCGTATCTCTCCATCTGAGATAACAACAACCTACTTTTGAGTCTACTTACTGTATTCGTCCCTCGGCGGTCTCTCTCTTCGATTTTTACCCCACTTCCTTCCTTCTAATGCTAAGTGGACGATTCCTTCATGTCTCATAATGTGTCCTACCAACCTATCCCTTCTCTTAAGATATGCCGCCGCGGTGGAGAAGCCGAGCGGTCTAAAGCGTCTCTCTACGGAGTGCGCTGTTGCTCGCCGCGGAGGTTCGAGTCCTCCCTGGGGCATGGGTGTGCGTGTTGTCCTTAGGTTAATTTACCTAGGTTTAAGTAGTTTGTAAGCTACGGACTGATGACCACGCAGTTTGGTCCGATAGATTTACAAACATTTGAACATTTTGAAGATATGCCATCAACTCACTTTCACTCCAATTCTGTTAAGCACCTCATTAGTTACGTGATATACCAAACTAATCTTCATCATTCGTCTGTGGCACCTCACTTAAAAAACTTCTATCATCTGTTTGTCTGAACTGCTTATCGTCCGCGTTTCACTCCCATACAATGGTACATTTCAGACAAATGCCTTCAGAAAGGACTCGCTAACATTTAAAGTAATATTGGATGTCAACAAATTTCTCTTCTTCAGATTGCAGTTTATATCCTCTTTACTTCGCCCATCAGAAGTTAGTTTTCTACCCATATAACAAAAGTCATCCACTACTTCTATTGTCTCATTACCTAATCTAATTTCTACAGCATCGCCTCATTTTCTGACTCGACATTACATTAACCTGGTATTACTCTTGTTAATGTTCATACTATACCTTTCTTTCAAGATAATGTCCATTCCGCTTGATTGCTCTTCCAAGTCCCCTCCGGTTCCCTTTTTTAAAAAAAAAAATACATACGTCTTATATCTTCTTGCAGTTCTTCACAGCTTGCTCAATGTACAGATTGAACAACTTTGAGGAAAGGCTACAACCGTTACTCCCTTCCAAACCACTGCTAGCCTTTCATGCCCTTCGACTCTAATAACTACTGCCTGGTTTTTCTACAAATTGATTATAACTCTTCCATCCATTTATTTTACCCTGCTCCCTTCTGAATTTGAAACAGTGTATTCCATTCACGTTATCAAAAGCTTTCTCCAGATCTATAAATGCTAATAACATAGTTTTGCCTTCCGTTAACCTATATTCTAACGTAAGTCGCAGTGTTCGTATTGCATCCCATGTTTGTATATAATTCGTGTTAGTATTTTGCAACCATGGCTTATTAAACTGATAGTTCCGTAATTTTCACATTTGTCTGCACTTGCTTTCTTAGGAACTGAAATTACGACATTCTTCTTTAAGTCTCAGGATACTTACCCTGTCGCAAACACCTTGCATACCAGGTGCAACAATTTCTGGCTCTCCTACCGATATCAGAAGTTCAGACGAAATATCATCAACTCCAAGGACATTGTTTCTATCGAAATCCTTTACTACTCTGTCAAATTATTCTCAAAGAATCGTATCTTCTATGTCTTCTTACTCTACTTCGTCTTCCATTTCTACAATACAGCCTTCATTTGCTTTGTGCAGGTGCTCTATATATTCCTTCCAACCTTCAGCTTTCTCTTCGTTGCTTAGTACTGGTTTTCTATGTCAGTTCTTGATATTAATACCGCTGGTTTTCTTGTCTCCGAATATCTCTTTTATTGTCCTGTAGGTGGCATCTTTCCCCTAGTTATACATTCTTCTAAGGTCTTGCATTTCTCCTCTAGCCACTCCTGCCTAGCCAGTCTGCACTTCCTGTCAACCTCATTTTTCAGACGTCTGTACTTACTTTTATTGCTTCGTTTTTATATTTTGTCCTTTCATCAATTAAGTTTAGTATGTCCTATGTTATCCAGTGATTTTCATTAGGCCTCGTCCTCTGCGGCCTTCACTATCTCTCAAAGCTACTTATTCTTCTTCTACTGTATTACTTTGTTTCAGCCAATCCTTGTCTAATGCTTCCTCTGAAACTTTGTCCAGGTTTTTCCACCTTTCTTAAGTTTTAAACTACAACCAATAAGTTATGTTCAGAGTCTGTATCTTCCCCTGGGTATTTCTTGCAGTTTAAAACCTGGTTTTTTAAACTTTACCACTTCCCAGTGTCTTCTGGTCTCTTCCATGTATATGACCTTCTTTCATGATAATCAAACCAAGTGTTTGTGACGATTAAATTGTGCTCTGCATAAAATTCTACCAGGCGATCTCCTCTTTCATTCCCATTCCCCATTCCATATTCATCTACTACATTTCCTTTTCTTCCCATGCCTAGTACTGCTTTCCAGTCCCCCATCACAGTCAAGTTTTCCTCTCCTTTAACTGTATGAAAAAGTCCTTTTATCTACACATACATTTCTTCGATATCCTCATCATCGGCAGAGTTAAATGACATAAAAGCGTGTACTACAGTTATCGGTGTTGACTTCGTGTCTTTCTTTGCTACGATAACGCTTCAGTAGGCTGTTCATAGTAACTTACCCGCATAGTAACTTACCCGCATACCTGTATTCAGTATCAGACCTACTCCTGCGTCTCCACCAACTGATTTTGTATTTTTACCCGGTACTCACCTGACCAGACATCCTCTTCATCCTACCACAGAACTTCACTAATCCCCCCATATCTAACTTTAACCTACCCATTTCTATCAATGCAAACAGAAATTCACAAACCCTGGGACGGTTTTTCGACTCGAACATGTCAAAGACATGAAAGATAAAGGTGAAGCAATGAATTAAAATTTGTGATGAGGCCGAGAATCGAAACCGGACCTGCATGCTTACTAGGCAGACGTCTTACCCCCTTTTTTTTTTCTTTTTCCTGCTCATCTGGTAGATCTATCGTTCGCGGTCGTTCGTTCAATTTGTTCGTGGTTGTTCGTTGGCACAGCTTTTTTTATTACAGCCCTCATATCCGGAAAAGAACAAGATAAGCGCTCCGTGGATACTGAACATAATCGCGTAGCAAGGATCGATAAGGGGCATCAAAGATGAAGGAACAAAATTCTCAATGAACAGTGAATGAAGCGGGGAATTGCAAAAGTACGAGCGTCCTCGAATCAACATGATTAGATTAGAGTAATTCTTGTTCCATAGATCATCAGCCTACAGGAAAATAAAAGAGATACTTGGAGATAAGAAAAACAGCTCTATGAATATCAAGAACACAGATGAAAAACCAGTTCTCAGTAAAGAAGGGAAAGCTGAAAGGTGGAAAGAGTATATAGAGAGGCTCTACGAAGGAAACGAAATTAGAGGCAATATTGTAGGAAGGGGAGAAGAAGTAGAGGACAATGAAATAGGAGATACTATACTAAGAGATGAATTTGACAGAGCAAGGGCCTGGAGTAGATGACATTCCCTCAGAGCTACAGAAGTCTCTGGGAGAACTAGCCATGACAAAATTGTTTCACCTGGTGTGTAATATAAATGAGACAGGCAAAAAAAATGTTATAATCCCCTTTCCAAAGAAAGCAGGGGCAGACAGGTGTGATAACTACACAACCATCAGTTTAATAAGTCATAGTTGCAAAATTTTAACACGCATTATTTACCGAAGGATGGAAAAGCTGGCAGAAGCCGACCTCGGGAAGCTCAGTTTGGGTTCAGGAGAAATGTAGGATTACGAAAGGCAATACTCACTTTACGGCTTATCCCAGAAGATATATTAAGAAAAGACAAACCTACATATCTAGCTTTTGTAGATTTAGAGAAGGCTTTTGACAGTTTTGATTGGAATAAACTCGTTCAAGTTCTGAAGCAAGCAGGAGTAAAATATAGGGAGCGTAAGGTTATTTACAACTTGTACAAAAACCAGACAGCGGTTGTCAGAGTTGAAGGGCATAAAAGGGATACAGTGGTTGGGAAGGGAGTAAGACAGGGTTGTAGCCTTTCTCCAATGTTATTCAATTTGTACATTGAGCAAGCTATAAAGGAAAGCAACGAGAAATTCTGAGTAGGAATTAAAGTTCAGAGTGAAGAAATAAAAATCTTGCGTTTTGCTGATGACATTGTAATTCTATTAGAGACAGCAAAGACCTGTAGGAGCAATTGAACAGAATGGACAGAGTGTTGAGCATATAAGATGAACATTAACCAGAACAAAACAAGGGTAACAGAATGCAGTCTTAGAAAATCACGCGATGCTGAAGGAGTTAAATTAGGTAACGAATCAATAAAGGTAGTAAATGAGTATTGTTACTTGGGCAGTAAAATATCTATCTGTCAGATTGGTAAGTGACCGAAGACTTTTGTGGCAGCATAATTGACCTCTTTCTATGCCAACGCTATATTTAACTCTGAATAGCGAAGATCACCCTTTCTCCTAGTGTTGTAGCTATGCACATTGCTATTACTTTTGAATTTGGTCGAACTGTTAATAACAAATTTCATGAGTGAATATATATATTGTGTAGCTACAGTGAAGATCCCTAGATCCTTAAATAAATGTCTATATAATGATCTTGAATGGGCGCCAGCAATTATTCTGGTTACACGCTTTTGTGCAATTAATACCTTTTTACTCAATGTTGAATGGTCCCAGAATATGATCCCATATGAAAGCAGTGAATGAAAATAGGGATAGTAAACTAATTTACTGAAATGTATATCTCCACATTTTGCACTGACTCTGATAGCATAAGTAGCTGATCTCAAAACGTTTCAGCAGATCTTCAAAGTGTTTCTTCCATTTCAATCCCTCGCCAATGCAAACACCTAAAAATTTTTAATATTCTACCTTAGATACAGATTTTTGTTCAAAGTCTAAATTTATTAATGGTGTCAAGCCATTGACTGTAGGAAACTGTTTATACTCGGTTTTATCGAAGTTTAATGAGAGTCCATTTGTTCGAATCACTTAATAATTTTCTGAAAGATAACATTTACAATTTCATCAGTTAATTCCTGTTCGTCAGGCGTGATAGCTATACTTGTATCGTCAGCTTAGTGTGTGAAAGACGTACATATGTTCTGCCTTGAGCATATTTTTATTGAAATGTTACCTATTCCTCTGCTTTCGGCACATTTCTGTCGGAATTTTGGCTACAATTTAGTGAGCGCAATTGTTATGTAATAATCTGATTTTAACTTGTTAATGTACGTGACATTCTGACCTCTACGTGTTTTATGGATGTTGGTAATCTGTTCCATAAGCCAAATAGTAAGCATTAATTATCTCTCATGTGGGCGTTGCGCTGCTTATAGTAGAAGGCAGGCAGCCGGTAGGTAAACTCGGCGAGAGAATCTTGTCATTAGCAGACGCAGTGAGTCGATTACAGTTTCCGGGGGGATAGCTTAGGCAGCCAGCTGTACGTTATATTTCGGTGTGATTATTTTGGATGAACGGTGCCTGTCCTGTGGTGGAAGCAATTGTATCACTATTTCGGAAAACGCATTTGTTCTTGGAAAACAAGGTAAATTTATGTGCATTTATTATTTGTAATTGTGGTATTGTATGCTCATTGTTGTAATAGGTGGTTAAAGTTAGTTAACAATAGTTCAAAGTTTTTATTTAACCTGAAGTCACGAGTTCCCCATTCTATTCATTATTTTGAAAATTAATTTTTGAATTAGAACAAATTCGTTTGTTACGTGTAAATGCAAACCAAGTCAGTCATTAACAAATTGAAAAGAACTGTAGTGAAAGTATAATTTATAATGAAATCATTTTTCATAATTATTGAGAATAAAAAGTAAAACATAGGTAGCCAAATTAAAATTCATAAATTGAGAGTTCTGTTGCATAGGTGAAACGTCATATTGTTCGGTTAATTAATGAGTGGGCTCAGTAGTTAAAGTCAAACTCTGGTGTCTTGTGTGAAAGAAATTATTTGCATTCAGTTGCGTTCTTTTAAATTTCATAAGAATTGTATATTACGTACATACAAATGAAACAATTTTGAAATAATTACTTTAGCATTTACAGCGTGCACAGTATAGTGGTGATCTGCAATGTACAACAATCACTACACGGTCTTTCACCATACAACATTTAGGAATAGCATTAAATCAGATCACGAGTTTAATTTCAGTTTTATCATTAACAGTGTTGATTTCAATTACAATTTTATCAGTTGCTTGCAAAAAAAAAAAAAAAAAAAAAAAAAAAAAAAAAAAAAAAAAAAAGACACACAATATATATATATATATATATATATATATATATATAGAGAGAGAGAGAGAGAGAGAGAGAGAGAGAGAGAGAGAATATTTGTTTGATTATCTATGTCATGTTCGTTTGCTTTGAATTGTTGGAAGTTAAAAATAATTATTATCTCGCGTGACATTGTATAACTACATTTTTGAAAAGTACGAGTTCCAGTATAGTGAAAGGTTGCCATGTGAAGAGTTTTATTGATTATGTTGGTGTAACTCTATTATCGAAATGTCAAGAACAATTAGAAGCAGTTTAGACACCAGAGAAGCCATAGAAGGAAGACTGTGTAGACAGTGAAGAGAATGATGCAATGACGTCTTCCCGCTGCACAAAATTAACTGAAACCGACAGGATGGTACCCAAAAGCAACGGACAAAGTAGTCTTCCCACATTACACATGGAACAAGAAACAGTAGGCGATTCTCGCCGTAGACAGTGAACTCACAGAAAATAATTTTGTCGCAACAATCAGGTATAGTATCACCAACAGAGGTTAAGAAAATATTCAGACTTAACTGCTTGGTTATTAGTCCCTAGTTTACAAACTACTTAAATTAAGTTAAACTAACCTAAGGACAACACACACATCCATGCCCGAGGGAGGATTCGAACCTCCGATGCGGTAGGCCTCGCGATCCGTACCGTGGCGCTCCAGATCGCTCGGCTACTCCCGCGCGGCCCGACAGAGGTTCCGCGCGTATTGAAGCTTTGAAGCTACCACGCTGGCCCGATCGTATCAGCTAATTAGCTCTCAGTTTGAAAGTATCTGTTCCGAAATAAAAGACAGTAAAGAAAGCAATAAAGACCTTAAGAAAAGTAACAAAATCATTGAAGAGAACTGCAATTCACCGTTTGAGAGTGAACTGAAAATCTCAGTGAGGATAACAGGCCATTTAGGGAACAACTTTTTGGTCGTTTTAATCATGATCGTCACAAAAGACATTCGTGATAAGTTCAATACCGTAGCAGAAATTCAAAAAACCCGTATCGAACAGATTGAAACTATGGTAATCGCACAACTGAGAAAAAAATGAAAAAAAAAAAACAGTCAATTTCAATTGCATATACAAAATGTTCAGATAGTTATGAATAAATATGAATAGACAGATAAGCACTGTTGTCAAGCAGGTAGATGAGCTTTCTAGCACAATGAGCCAAATAATAACAACATTGACAGAAAAATCTGTTGTTACACAGCCGACATCATTCACTGAAACTGAAGAGCTTCTTTCTTTTGGTTTCAAGCAGGGACCAATGTCTGTTAATAAACAACACAAATCCGAAGTAAAGAAATTAGGCCACCGCTTGGCACGCGTCGAAAGGAAAGGTAATCACGTGGCTGATGACACTCCTAATCAGACTACGCGACACAATATCGAGAATGAATTCTTGATTTCTACCAAGTAGGCGCAGTGACACGCAGTGGTGGCTGGTCATAATGTGCTAATGCCCTTCAGCACACTGTAAATATATTACTAAAATTATGCCATTTCACTTCGAATGCAAGCGAGAAATCGCTGTAAAATTACGTCCTTTCTCTTGGAATGCGATCCAGATACCACAATAAAATTATGCCAATTCCCCTCCAATACGTATTAGAATGCTAGTAATAAGGATGAAAACGCATTTTGGAGCTCACGCCGCGATAGCTGGAAACCAGCTCCGTGTGCTGAAGTGGGATTCAGCCGCGCTGGTACGTGCGTAGAGGGGCGGCGCAGTCGTCTATTCGCTAGTGCGCATGCGCAAACGTGACGTCAGGCCTGGTGGCTCATGTGTGCTGAAGCCGACTGCAGCACCAGATCAAAATTTCTCTTCGCGCTACGTGCAACTGTTACGGAAGAATAGTATATGACGAATATTGTGGCATACAAAGTCAAATAGCGCGCTGGCTCAGGCGTCTTGCGCGTTGTCTTTCAAACCTTCTTGTGTGAGGCTCGTATTCAAATACCTCTGAGTCCAAATTTTTAATTTCTGTAAATAAAACTTCAATCACAAACATTAGTAATGTATAGCCAACATGCGAGTGAAACAGCTCTTTTCAGCCGAGCAGTTTCATTGGTCGCTTGTGTAGAACGCAGATGACGTGGCGGGGATATTGCTAAGCTCCCTTATTTCCATTGTCAGTCACGCTTTTTATTTTAGTATATTTTGTTTCCTGTTTATTTTTGTAATATTTTAGCACACTGTTCAAATTTTGTACGAGCCGCCACTGGTGACACGGAAACATAGTCTACTGCACAAAGAAAACTCGTGAACACACTCTCCTTCCCATGGTAATGAGTCTTTTGAATACAAACTTTTGTGTTCCCAGCCTTGTCGCCGCTTTTGCGTCTCGTTTCCGTCATAGGTGTCGGTGGCCGAGTAGATAAGTACCGACACAGGAATAAAGGTTGCTCGCTTGTGGAGGTACAGTGGGACAGCAGAAACTAGAAACACTAGAGTACATTAGAACGAGATATATATTTCTTAGAGACTTAGTAATACTTAACTTTTACATAGCTCAGTACTGCAGAATGCTGATACATAGTTGAGCTAGAGGCCTGCCTAGTGGCTATCCGAAAGCCAAGTCTTCACTGGTGCCTATCTGATTCCGAAGTGTTAACTGGTTCCTATCTCAGTCCCAAGTGAACGATGTCGTTCAGTGGTGGCCACAAGCGGGATAGCAGCAGAGGGCGCTCATGGCTGACGTCGTAAAAACGCCGCGCCGTGCGTGCATGGCGGCGCGCGGCGAAAGTAGGTGGCGCGCACTTAAGACTTGTGCGACACCATACAAACATTTTCTTACGATACAAAAAATTAAAGTTTTACGCAACTCGCCAAATGACATGCATAATTAGGAGTGGCTACAACAGTGTGAATATTGTCTCTCACCTAACTGGCCAATTATCCAGGAATATATGTGCGGCTATTTAGAAGCGGGCCCGCCACAACAATAAGAATTCATGCCCGAGAATGCCGTTAGTTAGACGATTTCCAGCGTGCATTTTTGGCAGCCTATTGGACGGAAGCAGTTCAGTTGTGCTAAAAAAATTTGTACGATCAGACTTTTCCGGTCCTACATAATATTTTAGACAAATGTTACACAAAAACATGTTTTTGACAATTGCATACAGCTGACCTGAAATGATTAGACCTTGTTTGTATAAATTACCGTCATACTTGCGCAGCATTACTTTGGCTGCACTTTGCAAAGACGGTACTGAAGCTTTCCAAAATTTGTTAAAAGAGTTTGAGAGGATAATGAAGAACTGCATTCGCACAATAAATACAAAGACAACAGTAGACATACGTAGTTCTAACTCACAACACAACCCGCCACGTGACAAGACCGTACTGGGAACAAAACGATAGACCGGACAGAGATAATCAAACACAGGGAAATTATAAACAGTGCCGTACAGATGACACCGAAGACATAAACGGCAACATTATAAGGGAGGAGTGATGTAAGGAGTACATACAGAGCGTTTCACTAAGTGTGTTTGCCTCTGTAACTTATAAAATAATAGGTGACGGAAAATTTTAATGCGGTAGGTCAACACAAGAAATGTTACACTTTCTGCGGAGCTATGAACATAGTTTATTGTATCATTTTCCAAAGAGTTACAGCACAAAGATATAATTTTTTAAAATGGAACAATAGTTTTTTCTATCGTGCATTGGAATCGCTGAAACCAGCTGCGACCAAATCAATTTAAACTACATTCCTATCACTGTTAGTTTGGATTTTTATAAGATATTCTGTCTTGGGCACATTTTATTGGATTTTTTCTGTAATTTCGTATGTACCAATTTTATGTACCATTTTAGGTTGTTAATCTATGTAACATTCTGATTTCAATTTGTTAATATGGATAAGTTGGTAATAAGAGCGTCAAGCATTTACTACAACAATAATCATATAATACCATAATTGCAAATAATAAATGCACATAAATTTACATTGTTTCCCTGTTTTCTCTACGCAGCAACGATAGTTCTGCTGATTTACCATGCCATTCAAATAAAAATGAGCTTCATTATTCATAAAGAGAATAATGTAATTTTCATGAAGTGTGGTCTCCATTTTTCGAGCAAAATTCAGCGGCGACGCATAACTTCTAGGGTTCAGTTGTGACTCCATGGCCATTTTGTAGGGATGATATCTTAGATCAGTATGCAAAATACACTTTACTGAAATATTACTGAGACGCATTTCAGCAGAATGTCTCCTATCAGACCGAGCAGGACTAGAGAGTATGATTTGGCGAAATCTTTCAATATTTATGAAGTTCTTATTGAGCAAGTAAGAGCTGGCGGTTTCCTGTTCATCACTGTTCCTCATTAATGAAATGATTCAGCACAACGTGAATTGCTGCTACCAGTGGCGGGGGGGGGGGAGGGGGCGGACCGCCCCGGGCCTCATGTCTTGGAGGGCCCTCAAATACGCCGAAAGCAAATGGTTCTTTTTTTTTTTTTTTTTTTTTTTTTTTTTCCTGGGGTCTCCACATCTCTAAACCTATATTTTGTAAACTTTCCCGTGCCTCTCGTCCTGGGGATTCCAGATCTCAAAAGCTACTTTTTATATTAATACATGTATTTCCAAGTGGTCGGGGGGGCCTCATTTTGATTTGCCGCTGCTTCGCGCCTCCGCCTCTGGGTGTGGTAGCACAGTCCACGACTCCATCAGCTACCAAACACGTTCAAATGTTTGTAAAGCTTATGGGACTTAACTACGGGGTCATCAGTCCCTAAACTTACAAACTACTTATGAACTACCTTATACTACAGACGGCACAAACGTCCATGCCCGAGGGGGATTCGAACCCCCGACGGTGAACTGCCGTGCGCACCACAACACGGCGCTCCAGCACGCAAGGCTGATCCACCGCGGCCTACCAAACACCTGACCACTTTATTCCCACCTCTGCCTCACCCTGTATATAGCTAATACAACATATATTAAAGAAAGGCTATAAAAATCTTCAATCAGAATGCAATGTTGTGATAGAATTTTAAAGCAGTCGGTCATGAACTTTTGGTTGTTAACTATTTTAAATAAACATTTAAATTTTTATTTAAGCAGATTGAACCATACAACTCAACAACTGACGACGCTTACCAGCACTGACAGACCACTTAAAGATGGCAGCAATAAAAGAAGAGATATGATTGATTTTATTCCTAGTATTCACATTGTGCACGGAACTATTCATTGGTAAACAAGACTACTGCTTGCTACAAATTTCAGTGATGGTTTAATGTATTGGGAGCAGGAGTCGATACAGCCAGTTTGGTTAGGTCGGCATGTTTTTCTTGAACGCACATCACAAATGAGTCGTATTAGAAGCTTTTACACTCCAAAACCTCTCTCTAAGTTTTGGATATCTGCTGGAAACCCCTGTACATCTTTCACTTTCAATTCTTCCTGTTAGTACGTGACAACACGTTTCGCGATCTTCACGAAGTGCCGACTATTTCATCTTGAGAAATGAATCCTACAGCAGATTTCTGAGATTACGGGTTCCATAGGCAAACAGTATTGTATCTATGCCTCAGGTTATTTTACGAACGGTAGTCCAATGTAACAAGGAGCATAGAAATATATGTGTACCTCCAACGTCATATTTCAGGTGCGTGGTTTTCGTGGGCCGTAAATGTTGAAAGCCGTACTTCATAAAAGTTTTTACGTTTCTATTTGTCATAAATCAAAGAGATCCGTGTTCGTGGATGTGAATAAAGTCTCGCCAGAGGATCGTCTGAGGTAGTAAAAGTTGTAATTAATGTTGCTTTTTGCATGATGGAGAAGTTCTCCGAGCTCGAAGACCCATAAAAGTCGTAGTATCACAGTACGATGAACTTTGCACTACTTTCTTTGTATCTGTTATATTTGGAGACAGTTTTATCCAATGTTATGATAGCGTCCCGAAAGAGTTTATCACCACTATATTTAGTAAGGGCACAACTAACCCTAATTTAAAGAGCATCTGTAAAATTGGAAAAGTGCAACCCAATATACGAATAATTACTTTTGTTTACTGTTTTGTCAATGGAATTCCTTACATGCACAACAATTTGGTTTTTCTGGAATATGTGTGTCTTACAGTTTCCAAATGATAAGCCAAGATCGCAAACTACCAATTTATTAAGTGACGACCGGTTTCGGTGCACTGTGTCACCATCATCTGGTTATAATCTGGTCCTCTTGTTAAAAAATTGGATATAAAATTAGAAGTGTAACATTGCAACATTTTTTTTATATAGTGACTAAGTACAATGTTGCACTTCTTATTTTATATCCAATTTTTTAACAAGATGACCAGATTATAATATATATATATGACCAGATGATGGTGACACAGGGCACCGAAACCGGTCGTCACTTAATAAATTAGTAGTTTGCGATCTTGGCTTATCATTTGGAAACTATAAAACGAATTGATCGCCTCCAGACCAGACGATGTCAGGTAATCTTAATATGTGTGTCTGATTGGATTTATAGAAAGAGATTTCAGTAACAGTGAGAAATAATATTTCTCATCGCATTCCGTCATTGAATATGCATCCCGGATACGATACATATAACGTTACACTGTAATCAACACGTTGATATGCCCCTGATATGGGGTGCGACTGAAACGTTCGGCCAATGGTCCCATATTTTAAAAACAGCGCTGGCGAGAATGAGGTGCCCGCGCATACATATTGAGGAAGATGTCAACAATGACCCCCTGCCCTGCTAAGCACTCTAGTGAATCGCTGGTATACACTGCGACCCAGCTTACAGGGTATAATATTCATGATTACATACAAAACCAAATATGAAACTTCCTAGCAGATTAAAATTGCGGGCCGGAACCGGGACTCGAACCTGGGACCATTGCCTTTTGCGACCAAGCACTCTACGAGTGAGCTATCCCGACACGACTCACGGTCCGTCCTCCCAACTTAAGTTCTGCCAGTAACTCGCCTCCTACTTTCCAAACTTCACAGAAGTTCTCCTGCGAACCTTGCAAGACCAGCACTCCTGGAAGAAAAGATATAGTGGAGACGAGGGTTAGTCACAGCCTAAGGGATATTTCCAGATTGAAACTTTGCAGCAGAGTGTGCACTGATATGAAACTTCCTGGCAAATTAAAATTGTGTGCCGGAACCTGCCGGCCGCGGTGGCCGAGGGGACTGAGGCGCTCCAGTCACGGTCTGCACGGCCACTACGGTCGAGGGTTCGAATCCCCCCTCGGACATGGATGTTTGTGTCGTCTTTAGTATTAGTTAGTTCTTAAGTAGTTTGTAAGTTTAGGGACTGATGACCCCGTAGTAAAGTCCCATAAGCTATACAAACATTTCAACATTTGTACCGGAACCGGGACTCGAACCTGGGACCTATGCCTATCGCGAGCAAGCGCTCTACCACTGAGCCATCCCGACACGACTCATAACTTCATACCTCGCCTTTTACTTTCCAAACTTCTCAGAAGTTCTCCTGTAAACCTTGCAAGGTTAGCACTCCTGGAAGAAAGGATATGGTGGAAGCATGGCTAGGCTGTGGCTAGATCGCGGAAGTAATTGTTAGGTTCTGAACAAAACTGATGAAAAAAGAAATTTCCGGTATAGCTTAACTTTGTTGGAAGTGTTTGTGGTAAGCATCGCAAAGGAATACCGATATAAGTAAGAAGATTAAAAAGATGTCCGTTCTCATTCTCATCTTGAACAGGATAGGATAGCGTGGAGAGCTGCATTAAACCATTCTTTGAACTGAAGACCACACCAACAACGATCGTTTCATATTTACAAATACTAGACGAAGCCGCGTAACTATTCTCTGTCTCCAAACAACACTTTACATTGCACCACATTGCCTAAAGACTATTGGCAATATACGTAATCTCAAAGAGTATTAAATTGCTTAATATTAAAACCAAATCCCGACATATATTTTGATCAAAGGAAATAGAAAACAATTATTAAATTGTAAAAACATTTAATAATGACTTTAAAATGTTATACACTATTTACGTTTTATTCTTACAAAGTGTAAATTAAATTAATTTAATGTAAAATGGTACTGAATCACAGTGAATACGATCTTGTTTAAAGATTGAAGAGTATGATATCTTTCAGAAAGTTACATAACATCGCTAGGTTTTCTTCTCTAAAACTGAAGACCCTGCTACAGGGTGTTCTTATAGCCATTCTTTCTGACAGTTTGGATTTGTGGCGTCTATGAAAAAGACCAACTTTTGACCAGCAATTTCGTCTCTGAAAGGTTATTTCCCTCTGTCATTCTTCACAGGCCAAGCGCAAATAAATTAACTTCCATAGCAACAGAGAAGTAAAACAAGCTCCTCTTCAAAATCTTTACCCAGTTTCTGCAACTTTCTCACATTTTCTTACTTTATAATAAGAAATCTCAATTGGGTACTGCATATATACCGTCTTCTTTAACTGATCTGCATCAATAGTTTGATTCATTTTAGAAGGAGTCTTTTCTTCGACCAACATTATTTTCTTCAAATCCACATTAATATTGCACGAGAAAAAGAATGCGAATTACTACAGGCTGACCTTAATTGTGAAAAATTAACGCATACGGTATAGGTAAAAATGGAACGTCGCCTTTACAAGCAAATTAATAAAATTATCCAACCAGTTGCACGATATGTGACTTTAATAAACTTTGATCATGGTTTCAATGGGTTTACACCAGTCCTCTTTAGAACTACATGCTACAAAAATCATCATACAATCAGGGGAATGTCAGAATCATTTAAGCCGTTAGTAAAACTACATGGTGTTACAGCCCATTTGAAGAAATTCACGCCGAATACATGTCTTGTAACCAGATTTCTCAGTAGAAAAAAACAAAACTGATACACGCTGTTACGGACTTAATGGTATGGTCTAATCAAAAATGTAACAAAGGTGTCTTCGGAAAAAAAAGTAAATGTTCACTCATGAGATATTTCAAGCTAAATTTAAGGAACCTATACTTTAGACGTAATAACTTTGCTTGGCTGAAAGAAATGGACCATAGAAAATCATTTATAAGAGGACGGGGCCAGTAACTGACGTTTTGCAACATCATAACGAGCAGTCAGTAATGATGTAAAGCACTTTCCCTTTTCATGTACACGGTACGGGTCTCAGGTAAAGTGCTCGACTGAAAACCAAATGGGCATGGGTTCGAAACTCGGCTCAGTCAGAGGGCTTGACCCCTTCTGTAGTAGAAAGAAAACTAAGGCCAGAATTCAACGAACAACCTAGACCAAACACGGTACAACGATCGCAACAGTCGGATCATAGTTCCTTTCTGTCTCCGTTTTATATTTCACCTCTCAAAGAAGTGAAAAGTCGCCAGGAGCGACAAAATGTTCGTATTCCACATTTAACTACAGGTCAATTTTTTAACTTGTGTCGGCCAGGTGAAATACTTGCACCAGGCCACTAACCCAAACGAAATTATTATTATTATTATTATTTGCTAAATATACAATACCAAAAAAGAAGTTTTCCCTGCTTTGAGAGGTGACAGTAAGGGATAAAAAAAATCTAGTGAAGACGAGATCTAAACAACACACCCAAAGAGATTAATACCACTGCCGTAAGATTTGTGATGGTTTTAAGGCGTTGCCCATAGATCATAGCTACTTCGTACTGCATACAGTGTATGTGACATCAACTGAACGTATTAAGGATTCGATACATGACAATGTGCAAAGCCAAAATTATGACAGGAGTACACAGTTCTGTATTTAACAAGTGATCAACTAAGAGTATTTTCAGTAACCTTCCAGCATGTCAATCGGGCGTTGATTAATGTGTCTCAAGAGAGTTTTCGCCCTCTGTATGATCGAATGAATGCCAGGAAAGCTGGCCGCGGAGGTCGAGCGGTCTGCGGCGCGCCAGTCACGTTCTGCACGGCCACTACGGTCGGGGGTTCGAATACCCTCTCGGTCATGGATATTTGTGCCGTCCTTAGTATAGCTAGTTCATGAGTAGTACTGATGACCCCGGAGTTAAGTCCCATAAGCTCTTACGAACATTTGAACATTTTTGGAACATGCCAGGAAAAGCGCCTGCGTTCCGCCTGTTGATGTTCCAACACCATGGTTTTTTTACCATGGATCGATCCTGATACCTCAGTACCGCTTGTTGAACTGCAAACGTAATTGTTTAATTCACCACACTTGCACTGTTTGAACAATAAGTTATCTTAACAGTTTATGATCTGAGCCTAAACTAGTAATCAGTAATTAAAACATGCGATGCGTTTGTGATAATGTGTAGACATACGTTTATGCGTTTGATTACTGCATTCTTTAGATCGTAACAGCGAGCATCGTAAAGTATATATTTGCCTGGCTTTGGTCTACACTACAACCTCTCAAAATAGGGAATTAATCTTTTTAACTCCCTGTATGGGTTGTAGAGAGTTTCATAGTCTTCAGTAGAAAATACGGAAGCAACATCAATGAACACTTCCAGCAGTATGGGAAACAACGAGAAATACGTATAAAACCAGAGACCTATATTACTAGACTGGAAAACGTGCCTCTCTGACTGAACCTGACGCCACCATCTTGCCTCATCTCACGTCAAAAAGTTTCAGTATCGTACTACTGTGAAATTTTGACACGATATGACGTTCTCAGCTATACTAGTTGGTTTGAATATGATTTGTATTTGAGCTAATACTACGGCAATAATAAGAATTTAGCACATAAATTGACTGTGAGAAGAACGTGTCACGTATGATTAAATTTTACTTACCATCCTGGCGGCCTAGCGTTTTTAAGTTCTCAATCATGTGACATTGGTATATTAAGTTGCGTGATAACACAAATTTTGTCATGAAATCTTCGTTGTACAAGCGCAAAACTTTTACTTGGTGAACGAAGTTAGATACAAGAACCTGCAACATAGAGCAAGAACAGCATTATTTATTTACTCCATCGTCTGTACGAAACACTAATGAAGTGACTGTTTGGATTTCTAGGATTTAATATACAAAGCAGACTGTCCGTGTGTTTGGGTGTACGTGTTGCAAACAAATTTTGCTTGTCCCATCCTGTTCTTATGAAATGTCTTACACCTAAAGCTTCAATAAATGAGGACGGTCGCCGTAAGTATAATAATCACGTACGATACATAGTTCACGAGATATGACATGACATCAATGAGATGTGCGAAAAACTGCTGCATTTAGCTACAATTGTGCTCATTTTCTCCTAAACCACTGGACCGATTTCAACCAAATTTGGCACACACGTTTCTTTCCGTGAGGTAACAATTGATGCGGGGTTAAGAATGACATACGACAAATGGTTCAGAAGAAATGACGTCATGAACAGCAGGGATCCCAAAAAAACTGCCACTATAAATATATAAATCTCTATCTATATAAAAGCGAAAGGACACTCATTCATACACTCACTCACTCATTGACTAAACGTGAAAATCTCGAAACCTATTTCAGTTATGAAGCTGAAATTTGGTAGGAGTGTAGTTTATAGGTAGTAGACGTCAGCTAAGAAACGATTTGGCGATAGGACCGATAGTTCAGGAGATATGACATCATAAACAATGAAAACTTCTCCGTCTTGCAGCATGCAGCCAGCATAACAGGCAGCCACAGCGGGCTGCTGAACTTCCTTATCGTAGGCGCTCACACGTAATAACATAAACAACGGCCAACGGCAGAAGAAATGGTGCTGTACGGCGGTACTATATTACGGTCAGTCCTGTGACAGTGCCCAGTCAATAACAGCAGACTACCAGTTGTAGCCCTCCGCCGATGCCGGCTTCATAATCGCACTGACGGAGTGTGAAGTAGTGTTGTTGTTTTGCCTTAGCCTAGCGCTACGTGTAATAGTTTATTGTTCGTGTGCATGTTTTCACAATTATACTTGTTGTTTGTTGTCCCTACGTGACTGACCATCTGTTTTCTTGACGTTGTTATTGTACGCCCAGAAGGTTCTTTTGTTTAATAAACCAGTTAGAAATTGTTAGTTGTGTATCCTTCAAATCGCAGGACTTAACAGAATTGGCGACGAGGGTGGGATCTGTGTCTTAGTAGTAATGCCGCCCTTAAAGGAATTTCTTCACTCCTTGACGGAAACTCTACTCCAGATACAGGCGGCGCTCACAGGGTTGGCACACCACCCGCACCCCCCCAACGTTGCAATACGTAACCCACAGAGTAGATTCCATTGCCGGAAAATTGAAAAACTCTACATATGTCACCGCCGACGATTCCCGCTTTCGATAGAGCTTTGGAACTATGGCCGAATTATGTAGAGCGGCTGGTACAACACTTCCTGGCCCACGGAGTCCTGGAGGAAAACCGGCGTCGGGCTTTTTTCTTAGCAACAGTCGGTCCCCAAGTGTATCGTTTGATTCAGCAATTGAACGCAGAGCAATCGCCTCAAGATCTCTCGTATGCCCACATAAAACACTTTGACGCACAAATACACGTCACCTCAGCTCGCCAGGTTTTCTTTTCCGGTCGAAAGTCCCCAGATCAGACATATCGGGAATGGATTACGACGCTGCTGGGTCTATCACGTGATTGTAAATTCAGGTGAACCAACGTCGCCTGCAAGCAATGTTATGCTCCTTGATTGATTTGCGATATGGTGGTGTTTCACGCTCCTGACGAGGGTCTTCGAACTGAGATCTTATTATTATTTAAGCTGTTCTGGTCAGTAAATTAATCATCCTCCTAAAGCGAATAGTACATTGCCAACGATAGCAAACTAAATTGCTGTCACTGCAAGTAACAAACACTAAATTGCTTATAGAGTCGAAAAATCTGTGGAGTGAGCATTGCGTTCCGTGCGTCTTCTCAACATTATGCTGAAATTACCACGTGATATTGAGACAAATAAACTCTTTCCACACATTTATTTGCTATTGCGATTGGTTTGTACCGCATTGTCTGCAAAGAAGCACAACCTCCTTTTCGCAGAGCATAACATAAAGTAATATGTAAATAAATGTGCCACAGAAACAACAAGAAAGTTGAGGAAGCGTCGCTAAAAGGGCCATTTACACATAGCATCTTAACCGAACAAAAAGGGACCAAGTTAAAGTCAGCGATTAGTAGATTTTTTCCAATATCATGTGACATTTCCACCTTAATATTGAGATCACAAAATTTGTTCAGCGCATCTGAATGCTCACCCCAGAGATATTTCTGCTCTCTGCCTGTCATTAGAGATAATATACGCACGAGAGCGACAAACTCATCAGAAACGCCTCTGCTTTCATAATTGTTCCTTACAATATTGTGATTAAAATTTGCAATTACTTACTTTTGATGCGGACTACATTAAGATAGAGAAACACATCTTCTTTTTCAGAGACAATTGCACTTAGTTATAATCCGACTTTTGAATATATAGTTCTGCTACACAAGATCGATTTCAACTTCATGCCTTACGAAGTAATCACTGCAACACGCGAGGACATGTATTAGCTGAAACAGTTAACACAGTCAAGACGACTATATTTAATGGAAAGTTCTACACAGGCGATCAGCTGACGTCATTCCTTCAACGATTACCCAGACTTACTTTATCGCACATTAACACCACCTTGTCGTCTTATTTAAACGGACATGAACTGCTCTGTTGATTGACTTACCAGACTTCTTGCATTCGTCAAGTTTCGATAATAGGGGGTACTGCATACAGAATAGCTATATTGTCTCCAGTGCTACACTGTAACATACTAATACTTCAGCATACACTTACTGTGAGAGATAAACAGTTTAGTACTACACCATAGAACGATGCATGACGCTATTATTATTATTACTATTTCTCATCTAAACGATATAAGTGTTTTCAGAAGTTTATGCCAAACAAACAATTACACACCGCAGTCCTAACTTTATTAAAAAAACCTAACACTGAATTTACATCGGTCCAGAGTAAGGACTTAAATTAATTTCCCTTTTTGTATGAGAATATGAAAATTCATCGTTTTCGACAATGACTTCTACTTAAATTTGACATCGTGGCTATGAGAACTGAGTTTATTGACAAAGGGGTCCAACAAGGATTGTTTTTTCTGACCTCGGTCCGAAACCCTAAAAAGCCATGATATACACAGGTCCCTCTCAGCCGTTGCTACATGAGAATGAGAGTACTTAGCGACTTGCAACAAACTTTAAACATAATATCAAACCTTTATTATACTTTTTCTCGATGACAAACATAGCAAAATGATGAAAGGAAAAACGTTTCTGGCTTTCTACTTTTACGCTGTTTATGGAGTAAAACTATGGCATTCGGTTTGATGTTACAATTTATAATTTGTATACTACAAATTGTAGCCGAAGGAAATTTTACGGACAGTATACACACATACAGCTGAATGTACCTTCTAAATTGTATCACAGTACGACACGTAGTTCATGAGATATGAGCACATAAACAGTAAAGCGTAACTTTCGTTGAAACATAACCGGTACGTCTGCGACGGTAAATACAAGCTGCTGTATTGACATGCCTGTCTTACTTCCCGACGACAGTTATCGCAAATTAACAAGCCAATCACATGCCAGTTCTGACCCAATTATTAACAGATACTGGCCGTGTCTGCTCTGTGCGGAACATAACAATAATTCAGGGATCTGTTTGGTCCCTAAACTATCGCGCTATCCCCCATATTGTCCTGTTGCGTACAGGACAATCAGGAACTGCAAACCTCTTAGCTACGTGCTAGTAGCTTACCGAAGCATTCAGAACTTCGTATACATTGTAGGGCTTGTTTTCCTAGGTTATTCACTATTAAATTTTTGAACTGAGGCTACTCAAAACTACACCGATAACTACAACCAATTCCGAGCTCATCCTGAGACAACAAAACGTCAACATGACATATATACGCACACTCGCGTTCACGAAAACGGCGCTCACTGATCTGGAGTGCTGTAGTTTCAACACGTCATATGACCGTTATCTTTACGCGAAAGTAATGAAGTGGCGAATATGTGCGAGTAGGTGATGAAGACTTGTAGGAGAAAACTAACGAGTATCAACGTATCCCAATTCCGTGAAGTACCGATTTCTTCGTGACTATTTAATGAATACATCCCGTAATTAACCTTCACTCAAAATGTTTAAACGTTTGTAATCCTTTGGGACTCAACGACGTAGACTTACAACGACTAGACTTACAAACTGCTTAAACTAAGGACCACAAATACACCATTGTCCGATGGGGAACGGCGCGAGCACCTCAACAAGGCGCCTTTGTGCGTTCGGCTATTCCGCCGCTGCTAACCTGCACTTTCATTCAGTATAGATATGTCATCGGTGAATCGTATCACCTGAATTCTTATCCAATTCTTGATACTTCGTTTTACTTCAATACACATACTGAAATGTTAAAAGTCTGAATTCCTATCTGTCACCAGTTTTAATCCGAACTCTTATTTCTTGGATTTGCAGTCTTGATATTCTCCCTTTCTTCTTCTACTTACTAATATATTACCCGTCCTTACATATAGAGTGCCGCGATGGAGTAGCCGAGCGGTCTAAGGCGCCTCGCTGTGGAGCGCGCGGTTGTTTGCCGTCGGAGGTTCGAGTCCTCCCTGGGGCATGGATGTGTGTGTTGTCCTTAGGTTAGTTTACCTTAGTTTAAGTAGTTTGTAAGCTACGGACTGATGACCACGCAGTTTGGTCCGATAGGATTACAAACATTTGAAACATTTTCCATATAGAATACTCCGATTTTTCTCAAAACAACCAACATCTTGCACCGTTTTACACTTACTGTTTCTTTAGGTCGAGAAACCTATTAATGAAATTTCATTTTATTTAGTCTTCTTCCCATTATCAGACGCAATGTCAGGACTGCCAAAATAGTGCCTTTACTTTTACTGAAGCCATAGTGGTTATCTGAATTTCTTTTCCATTCGGCATATTCCCTCCGGTAGCTTAGGTTCATGAGATGTTGACTGAGCAGTAGTACTCACACTATTTGCCCTTGCTACCTTAAATATTGTGTGGATGATATTTTATCCAAAAGTCTGATGGTACGTCAGCAGTCTCATACATTCTACACGCCATTTTGAGAAAGCACATAATCTATTTGTCTAGATTACGAATAGTTTCTTGATGCGCTTCTGAAAATAGTCATGTACGAAAAGTTGTGAAACATACAGGATCAATTCGGAGCAGTGAGACGATGTCCCATATTTTAGAAACAGCACAAGGGAAGATGAGGTGCCCCGCATACAGATTGAGGGACATGTCAACAAGCGCCTATCGTGCAAAGCACTGCAGTGAAGCGGTGCTACACGTTCCGACCCGGCTGACATGATCAGGATGAGAATGCGCACCATAGCAACATGGTACTCAAAATGGAGCTATGGAGTAGCGTGTCAACATCAATGTTTGTTTCACATTTTGCAAAACGGTGACGGAGAACCAGGGGATGTTAGTGCAAGTTTATGGTGTTGAAGCAGTGAGTAAAAAGTGTGTTCCAAAGACGATTTAAAATCGTTCATGAGGTGAGCAACCATTTTTAATGTTTAATTATTTCTTAACTCAATGCTGATAGTCAGATCCATTTTATTTAGTGTTTGTTCCTATGTTATGAACTTTTGAAACAATGCTGGTTACGTAACATATACGGTACTTGTATTTTTGATTGTCAATTGTATTTTAGTCTCTATTTATTTTTTATGGCGTAACATGGGTGAAGCTCTCTTTTATGCTGTATATATTACTGTGTTAAAATTTATTTGTCAGATGAGCATTTTTTAATTTAATACTCTTTAATAATGTTGTATTAAACGCTATGTACAACACGCCATCTGGTGGATACTTGTAACTTTGATTGTCACTTGTTTTGTTTTTATTTTATGGCATGACAAGGGTAAGACCTTTACTATATTGTATATGTTAATCTGTTTTTAA
The DNA here is from genome assembly GCA_026315105.1 of Locusta migratoria. NCBI lineage: Eukaryota > Metazoa > Arthropoda > Insecta > Orthoptera > Acrididae > Locusta > Locusta migratoria. Next base: position 108,112,825 of record CM048749.1, on the reverse strand, counting down.
AAAGCTCTCTTTGTCATTTGTGCTTTTTAAATTTAGTCCTTTTTACTAAAATTGTATATATAGCACGCCATCTGGTGGCGCCAATGTTTACTTTGTCGTGCTCAGACTAGTAATTGGTTTCTCTGTCTTCACTTTTCTTCTCTGTATGCCGAAGGTTTGTTCTCTTGATGTTGGTATTTTTGTGAACTGTGCTGTTTGTAGTGTGTAAAGGTAGGAAGAAGCAGACAGCTTGGTGGAATGACACAGTCAAGGCAGCCTGTAAAAAGAAAAAGAAGGCATTTCAAAAATGGCTCCATACTAGAAATCAGGCAGACAGAGAAAGTTATGTTGAAGAAAGAAACAAAGCCAAACGGATAATTGCAGACTCCAAGCATAAATCATGGGAAGACTTTGGAAACAAGCTAGAAACTCTGGGTCAAGGCGCAGGAAAACCATTTTGGAGCGTAATTAGCAATCTTCGAAAGGGAGGGAAGAAGGAATTCATAAGTGTTTTGGACAGGTCAGGAAAGCTGCTAGTCAATCCTGTGGATGGCTTAAGAAGATGGAGGGAATATTTTGAAGAATTGCTCAATGTAGGTGAAACGTACAATGATGTGTCAGATTTTCAGGTAGAATGGGATAGGAACGACGATGGAAACAGAATCTCATTTGAGGAAGTGGAGAAAATGGTCAGTGGATTACAGTACAACAAAGCGGCTGGGGTGGACGAAATTAAACCGGAACTCGTCAAATACAGTGGAATATCAGGTCTCAAATGGTTACACAGGATAACTTGAAAAGGCGTGGGAATCGGGACAGGTTCCGTCTGACTGGACGAAAGCGGTAATCACGCCAATTTTCAAACATGGAAACAGAAAAGATTGCAACAACTATCGAGGTATCTCCTTAATTAGCGTTGTAGGCAAAATATTCTCAGGTGTTGTTGAACGGAGAGTGCGAGTATTAATTGAGGACAAGTTATATGAAAATCAGTGTGGGCTTAGGGCTCTTAGCCTACGTCAAATAATGGAAAAGTGCTATGAGTGGAACAGGGAACTGTATCTATGTTTCATAGATCTGGAAAAGGCTTATGACCGTGTTCCTAGGAGGGAGCTGCTGTCAGTTCTACAAAATTATGGTATAGCAGGCAAACTTCTGCAGGCAATTAAAGGGCTTTATGTAGACTGTCAGGCAGCAGTGAGAGTAGATGGCAAATTAAGCTCGTGGTTCAGGGTAGTTTCAGGGGTAAGACAAGGCTGTAACCTGTCACCACTGTTGTTCATACTATTCATGAATCACATGTTGAAAACAGTAGACTGGCAGGGCGGGATTAAAATAGGTGAAAACAAAATAAGCAGTCTCGCATATGCGGATGACTTAGTTGTAATGGCCGATTCAATTGAAAGGTTGCAAACTAATATTTCAGAGCTCGATCAGAGGTGCAGGGATTATGATATGAAGATCAGCATATCCAAAACGAAAGTAATGCCTGTGGGAAAGTGATTCAAACAGATTGAGTGCCAAATAGGAGGAACAAAGTTAGAACAGGTAGACAGTTTCAAGTACCTGGGATGTATTTTTTCACAGGATGGCAACATAGCGAAAGAACTGGAATCGAGGTGCAGCAAAGCTAATGCAGTGAGTGCTCAGCTAAGATCTACTTTCTTCTGCAAGAAGGAAGTAAGTACCAAGACTAAGACAGCTGTGCACCGCTCTATCTTTCGCCCAACTTTGTTGTATGGGAGTGAAAGTTGGGTGGATACAGGTTACCTTATTCATAAGATAGAGGTTACAGATATGAAAGTAGCAAGAATGATTGCAGGTACTAATAGATGGGAACGATGGCAGGAGGGTGTCCATAATGAGGAAATCAAAGAAAACCTGGGAATGAACATCATAGATGAAGCAGTTAGAGCGAACAGACTGAGATGGTGGGGTCATGCTACACGCATGGGAGAAGCAAGTGAAGAATAATTTTGAAGTAAAAGGCGTAACATCGGACGAGGCATCAATGTTAGCATTGAATATGGGATCATGGAGGAATCTTATTAGAGGTAATATGCTCCAGACTGAACGCTGAAAGGCATAATAAGTCTCTAATGATGATGATGATGATGATGTGCTGTTTGTTAACCTTTTATATCATCTACTTTTTTATGCAGCTACCCCTTTTTTTTATTTTATTATTATTTATTTATTTGCTTGTGATTCTGTCTTTTATTCACAGTGTATCTGATGATGAGCCACGCCCGAAACCGGTATTAAAGTTATCAATTAAACCAATTTGCAACCAATCAGCATTGAATTAAGAAACAATTATACATAAAAGTGTGTGTTTCAGTGGTTTCGGAGATCCAACAACACGGACCTCAGTGCTTCGAGCGATTCTACAAGAAGAGTTTGCTGACAGCTGTACAACTGATGTCAAAAGTGTATTGTAGCAATGGAGGTTACTTTGAAGGTTAGTAAAGGTATTTTGTTTGTAACTCCTGTTCCTGTATTTTCTGAGACCATCCACCGAACGTTTCAGACACACCATCTATATTTTATTGAAAAACGTTTCACATGTTTCAAAGTACCGTATATTTTTCATAGAGGTGGGGAAGGAGGGCAGGTGATGGGCGGAGAGAGGGGGAGGTGTTGTGTGGTGAGATGAGGAGAAGGTAATGGACAGATTGATGACGAAAAGATTGAGGAAAAACGGAGCAGTCGATGAGGCGGAGGACATGGAGGGAGAGAGAGAGGGGGGGCGGAGATGTCAGGTGGAGACGCTCAGAGAAGGGGGGGGGGGGGAGGATGAAAAAAGTGAACAGAGAAAGTGGATGGAGAGAGACACAGAGACAGAGAGAGAAAGAGAGAGAGAAGAAAGAAGGGTATTGTCTAATGGAACATTTGGAATAACACGTCATGTTGTTAATACCACATTGAATTTTTCGTATCATTGTTTATGTTACAAGAAGGGTAAAAGGAGACGGACAGGAATAATTGGTAGAGGGAAGATGAGAAGTTGGAGAGCGAGAAAGATGTAGATGGGGAGGGTGAGTTTGGCGGAGAACAAAATACTTCTGCGTGCGAAACGTCCTCGAACCTGACCTGCAGACCCATTCCTACTTGTTCCTACCAAATTAGTAGGTGAATCTTATTTATGTACAAATAGTCGTCAAACTACTATCGTACCCCTGACTGCAATAAACATCATTTTTTGCCATCATACAACAACGTTGCGAATGTGAAACGTTATATATGAATTATTTGTAGTTTCCTCAGAGAGCGCCCAAAATTTCCGGCTCTGCCGATCTGTAGCGTAGCGGTAGGGCCGTTTCAAACCGAAGTTTGAAAGTAATGTACGTTATAAACAACGTGCCATCATGCATATGTTATGATTTTCATATCATTTTCTTTGGACCTTTGGCGAACTTACCTTATAATGACGGTCATAACTATATTAAAAAGCACTGGCGACAGCATATTTCCTTGCTGAACCCCCTCCCCCCCTTGTGCATTACAAACCATTTTTTTCATCTATTTTACACAGTTAAGGCATTTTTTGTACATATTCCTGATTCTCAGTTGCATTTCTGTTGACAGTCTAATAGCAAGCCATATCTATTCTCTTCTACCAGTGTTGTAAGCCTTTAATTTATATCAATGAATGCAACTCCTATGCCTTTCCCAAATTCTCATTTCTTTCCTATAAGCGGTCAGGCTGTAAATAAAGCATCATTATTACCTATTGTTGATCTTCCCAGTCGAAATCTTAGTTGTTCCTCTCCTTATTATGGCTCTATCTTATTCCTGATTTTCTCATAAATCTTCATGTAGTGGCATAATAGTGCTATTCCTCTGTGATTTTCGCACAGTGCCTTGTTACCCTTGTTAAAGGCAAGTGCATGATTACCTTTGGCCAATCGTTTGGTATCTTTCCATTGGTCCACACTGAGATAACATAAAGATTAAATGTGTCTCAGGAGCACGTATTTACTGGCTTTTATTTTATTGTCTCTGGCATGCCGCACCTATTCCACCAAGGCGCTATTCTAAATGCGCCGTGACTTACTGTCTCCTTGGAGCAGAACAACTTCTCCACTCTCTCCTTCTCGATAGATATCTCTTTACCTCTTGGTAGTTTCATAGCAGCAGGAAGTATTCAGTTTTCCACCTAAGCCAAATTTCCTCATTGACCTTTTGTCTAACAAGGGGACCTTACAGTATCAGAAATTTATTTCGGACTCAGACCTTTTAGGTTAGCAGTATACTTCAAGGGTACCCACCCATCAAATTTTCGAAGCGCACTAGCCATAAGATCATGATAACAGGAGATCTAAAGTTTTACGTGCAAGTCTCATGCTGGGCAATTTGTATGCTTTGGGGGCTCAGTAAAATGGCTGCGCTTGCAACGGACATGCTTTTCATGCGGGCGATCCGAGATCGAAATTAGTTTGGAGTAAAGTTTTATTTTGCTTTTGTTATTTATTCCAATTTTTTATGTATATAAATTTTTATGTATATAAATTTCCTCATTGACCTTTTGTCTAACAAGGGGACCTTACAGTATCAGAAATTTATTTCGGACTCAGACCTTTTAGGTTAGCAGTATACTTCAAGGGTACCCACCCATCAAATTTTCGAAGCGCACTAGCCATAAGATCATGATAACAGGAGATCTAAAGTTTTACGTGCAAGTCTCATGCTGGGCAATTTGTATGCTTTGGGGGCTCAGTAAAATGGCTGCGCTTGCAACGGACATGCTTTTCATGCGGGCGATCCGAGATCGAATTTAGTTTGGAGTAAAGTTTTATTTTGCTTTTGTTATTTGTTCCAATTTTTTTATGTATATAAATAAAAAATAGAACAAATCGTATTCAAAATTGCGCTATCTGTAAACAGAAAAGTAAATTCCCGTGACGACGGTATGAAAACACAAATAATTACATCATCAACTGCCATCGCCAATTGTTAATTAACTTCTCCGGTAAGCGTGCTAGTATTCGAGGGTTTTTACTGAAGAGAAGATTTCCGGGATGAAACCTAAATCTTTTTCCCACTGATTTTTTTTAAATTGTTGTCACTCATAAATATGCAAGATGTCAAAATATGTTCCGTTATAATTATTATTCTGGTGCCTCAGAGTGAAATACGAAATTTTTAAACAAAATATAAATTATTTTATATAAATAAAATGCCACCCAAATTTTTGCTTCAGTAGCAAAGCTTCAACGTGCCTACATTACTTAGTATTAAACAGATAGTCCACACACCGGTGTGAGTTCTTAGTTGTACAAAGATGGTATACTAAAGATATAATATTTTCGCCAATGCACCGATAGCAGAAAAAAGCATAATAGAAAACATGATCTTCATAAATAGATCTAGCTTATGCTGAATTTTAATATTAAAACTGTTGATACTACTAATCTGAAAATATTGTCCAGGTATTTAATAGTAAAACCATAATGTACATCCCATATCTTCTTATTATTATTAAAAGAATCTACGAAAACTAAAGTCAGTCGGCCAGACCAAACAATCCGGCTGATTTCCGTCATTTTGTTTTAAACGAATGGTTTTCATCCACAGATTTGTCATCAAGTATCAGAATTTACATAACTCTCTCCTTCCTTCTTCTATACTAAAACGCGAATTTCTTCTGTATATCTCATATGGGGATATCCTTGCTATAAACCAAAGTCAGTCGGTCAGGCCGTTCTATACGACCGATTTCCTTCATTTTTGCTTTAATCAACAGGTATTTATTGAAAGATTTATCATCAATTATCAGAATTAACTTAAGTCTCTCCATCCTTTATTTTTATTCAAACGCGATATCCTTCTGTCCTTGCAATGAATATTTTAATAGGTTTGTTTTACGACATTCAAATGTTTGTACAACTTATGGGACTTAACTAAGGGGTCATCAGTCCCTAAGCTTACAAACTACTTATGAACTAGCTAAGACGAAAGACGGCACAAATATCCATGCCTGATGGTGGATTCGAATCCCCGACCGTTGTGGCCGTGCTGACCGTGACTGGAGCGCCTCAGTCACCTCGGCCATCGCGGCCGGCTGTTTTACGATATCTTAGATTCTAATTAATGTACGCAGTTGTTTTTGACCTAACAAGACTCAGCGGATCAAGCTCTTCCATTTGCGCTTTTAAACACTTGATTGATTGATTCTGAAGAAATATTTACGTGAACATTTAAAAGCTGTGCATGTGTTGTGGATGTTGAACCTATCGTTAAATCAGACAACAAATTGTTCATTAACACAGCAATTTGGTTTAATTATGGCCCTGATATTGATGTATATACTATTAAATAAGAAACAGTGCATTAAACTGATTATGTGCGCAACGGATATTTTAAACACAAAACAACTGTGACAAGTCACGATTTGAAACAGACACTGACTATACTCAAAAATTTTGACTGCGAGAAAGATATTAAAAAAAAAACACAAATCACTTTCTTAATGCTTGACTGTGAGAATTTTATGCAGATCAGCTTCTGATTATTGAAATTTAATTTCATAGTCGATTAACTATCATTTACTATGGCACCAATAACGAAATTTGTTCAACAATATTATTCAAATCAATACTGCACTTTAAATCCACTAATAATTAATTATTAAATGAAGGAAGTAGGTTAATTTTCTAACTACGTAAATGAGACAGGAAAGAAAGGTCAAGTTACTTATTATTAATAATCAGCATTACATTACCTACATAATACAACTTCAGACTTGCTGGCAAAGCAGCCTCTGGTCTACATCGGAGCCATACACACAACTCAACCGCTCTCTAAGCGAGCTGAACCACAAGTGCTACTCTCTCTCAGTGCGAGCTACAATGCTATGCAATACATGATCTTTGCCAAAGATGAAACTTCACAAAGGACACAAATCGATACATACAGTAGCAGCGATATTATACATTTTCTTGCAAGCAAGTTACTCGATACAAAACAGGAGGCACAATATTAGACATTTTCTTACAAAAATAATTTTTAATGGACACGTTTCACATTGCAAATTTACTTCCTTTTTTCCTCAACTTTTTTGTAAACTTAAGTCAGTCGGTCAAACCGTTCTATCTGACTGATTTCCTTCTTTTTTGCACGGTTCCTCTACTTTTTGATTGAAGTGATTAAAAGACTTCGAATTTGTGAGAAATAATTGAATACATGACTACTGCGATGAAATGGAGTATATACTTAAAGGTAAAAAGTCGTAGGGTGGGGTACAATGACGGTAGAGAGGAGTCTGTGGAATGTAGGTATGGAACAGTTATGACAAAATTAACAGCACGCTGCGGGACAAACATTAACAAGATGCAATTTGGCCTATTTCAATAAGGGCGAATAATGAAACTGTGTTTAGTCATTAACCAAAGAACCCATACCTAGTCCTTAAGATAGCCTAGAGCCACAGCTGCAAGTGCTAAATCCGTGCGTACCGTTTAATAGGCAATGTTTATAGGCGTAAGACTCAGAGTGATGTTAAGGTGTGAAGGAAGCAGACGCCGTACCATTCAGACGCACTCATGCATTTTACGGCCAAATGAACGAATTTCAGACGCCCCTCAGACGCAGAGGCAGATCGTACAGCTACCACACCAAAGATAAAAGGGTTTGTGAGCCCGGAAATGTACAGAGAAACTATTTCCAACCGACTCCTAGCGGTGGTCCAACGGAACGCAGACCTTAATGGTAAAGGTGATACATGAATTACAATTTGTAATGCGGCCGGTAATCGTACCCTGACCTCCATGCTTACTAGGAAGACGTCTTACGATTAGACCACCGCACCACTAGCGATTAAAGCACCTCGGAATAGGTTAAATACGACTTCCTTCCACGTCACAAACTGTAATTAAGCTTCTGTGGTGAGGTGGTCTAGTGGTAAGAAGTCTGCCTAGTAAGCATGGAGATCCGGGTTAGATTCCGGCCGTATCACAGATTTTAATTCAATGCTTCACCTTTATCATTAATATCTTTGACATGTTCGAGACAAAAAACAGTCTCAGGGTATGTAAATTTCTATTTATAATGGTATTTATGTGCGCTTCGGTTGCACAGTGGTACAGTGCCAGACTACAAATGGAAAGGTCCCGGGTTCGATCACCGCCAAGTCCTAGGATTTTTATCTGTCACTTTCCACTTCCTTCACCTCTGGCAGTATTGCTCATGTGAAAAATACTGAGTAGCACCGTGGTTCGGTACCCACGTTAAACTGTAGGTCCCCCTATAACTGGCTGGATAAGTCACTTCGAAGGTCGGAGGAAGACAACGGCATACCACCTCCAAACAGGACCATGCCTAGTAAAGCACTGTGGTGTTCAAACCAATCTTCGGATTGTTGACTGCTTTACCTTTTTAATGGTATTTATATCACCTTAGCCTAAGGGTACGCAGATCTTTAGCATGTCCTCCATTCAAGCCACTACATCTACGTCCACAGCTCGACTGGTACGCTCAGAGGACCACTTGGAAAACTCAATACCGGGCAATGGTATTCAACACCTAGCCATGGACTGTACGGCCGCTCCCCGTCGGAGGTTCGAGTCTTCTCTGGGCCATTGGTTTGTGCTGTTTTTAGCATAAGTTAAAGTTTGTTGAAGTAGATTGTAAGTCTAGGGAAGATGATGTCAGCAGTTTGGTCTCTTAGCTTTACAAATATTTTAAAAATGAAAACGTTTCAGCGTGCATGAAAGCGATGGTCCTCTACACCTATGACGTAGATCTGTTGAGTTCTCCTAGAGTGCATTCGTCAAAAGCTAGACGGTCAGGGGTACGATACCCTTCGGTATTTGTGAAACGAATGCTAACCAGAATATCTGTAAACCAATGAGACGAAACTACCGTCGTTATCGGTCCCTAGCCTTACAAAACTACTTAAACTAACAAGGGGCCATTAGAAGTGTAAGTAACGGATTCTCATGAGTCTCGGATATGTTGTTGACGGACATACCCTGAGTATGAAGCTACCTGATTTTTAGCGAAGGGCCTTAGTTTTCGAGAAAACTGATTTTGGAGTTGGGTCATATATTGATTTACTGTTGGAATTAGCCGGGTCGTTGTCACTAGTAGGAAAATTAAGCAGAGCAGTATTCATTCAGGGAATTGATGAGCGTATACAGACTATTATGCGTGCAAGGGGAGAAAATGACAAGACAGGGAATTTAACACGAGACTGTCGGCTTGAGAAAAGAATTGGCAAAGTCGAAACTGCTCAAGCATCTAGTGAGACAGGGATGCAGAAATCAGTTAGATACGAAAGTTGCAATTTAGTGGGGCGCAGAGGCCTTTGTAAGAAGGCAAAGCCTTTTATTTGTTTCGTGTGTCATAGGCAAGGGCACATGGCCAGAGAGTGTACTGAAAGCTCGGGATCATCCCTGAAAAATACAAAGCAGGAAAACTACCGAAAAGCATAAGATTGCAGTCGCCTTATGCTGAGTTGGGAAGGGTATTTAAAGTCGACTGCGAAAGTAAAAATGAATTTGTGGAACTGCAATGTGCACAAAGTACATAGAGTCCAATAAGGTTGCTTTTAGACAATGACGCCCAGATTAGCTTGTTTAATATAAAGTATCTGCGAAGCCAGGTCAGATATAGACCTGAAGAAAGTATAAAAATTAAAGGGATCACAAGTCCAGTCATTCATACGTATGGTACAGTAATTCTAGATCTTGAAATAGATAATGAACTAAGGTTGAAACATGAGTTTCATTTGGTAGGAGGGGAGATAGACATCCCCATACCGGTTTAATGGGTAGAGACTTCCTTACTAAGCACGGCGTAGTGATTGATTACGCCAAAGGAACCCTAAGAATCGGGGGATAAGTTGTTACAGTTGTGTACGGAGATAGAAGCAAAAGGCGCCAAGACAGATTTTGAACCTGCGAAGTGTAAATGCAGTAGAATACATAGCTCGCGGAGATGCGAAAGTATGTCAACACAAGGGCGAAGTACACATATTTCCGGTAGGCAGCGGTGCCACAGTCGGGAAATAGAAGACGCGGCGCCAAAGACAGGCCACGTGGCAACTATAGAGATCGGTCCACGTGAAGAGAGAATTTTGAGAATAAAGGTTGTAGATACTAGTCTAACAGAAGGCATCATAGAGAAACAAGAGTTACAGGAAGGCGTGTACCTACCAGAAGCGCTGGTGCGAGTACAAAAGAATTTCTGTTTAATTAGTGTGTTAAACACTCGGGAAGAGGCAGTTTCAATTGAGATGCCTCAAATTAAAGTAGAAGCAGTTCCGAATTTCAGTACGGGTCCGGAGCAGACTGTGCGTAAGATAGAAACGGTCAATAGAGAAAAGAAATCAAGAATTAGCTTGTTAAAGGAGAAATTGCGGTTGGATCATTTAAATGCCATTGAGACGCAGTCCATAATAGAGATATGTTCTGCGTATAATGATATATTTCACCTGCCTGGGGATAAGTTGACATATACAGATAATGTTCGGCACCAAATAAAATTGGTACCTGAAGCAGAGGTGCGAGTAATTTGCTCTCGTTCGTATCGAATTCCGGAAGCACAGAAAGAAGCATTACAACAGGAAATAAATCAGATGTTGGGGGACGATAAAATTATGCCTTCCACTAGTGCGTGGAACTTTCCGTTAATTATGCTACCAAAAAAGGTAGATGCGTCAGGAAAGAAAAAATGGAGGGTGGTAGCCGATTTTCGGAAACTAAATGATATTACAACTAACACAGTTTTCCCCCTCCCACGATGAGATTCTGGATGGACTAGGTAAAGCCAAATATTTTTCAACTCCTGATTTGGCTAAAGGGTACTATCAGGTATTATTAGATGAAAATGACAGAGAAATTATTGCATTTAGCTCACCCTATGGCCATTACATGTATAAAAGAATGCCCATGGGACTCCGTTCTGCGCCTGCCACATTTCAATGATTGATGAATTCAGTGCTAATGGGGCTGCAAGGTGAGAAAATGTTTATTTACTTAGACGACGTAATTTTTGGTTCATCTTTGGAAGAACACAATGCCTGATTGGGTGAAGCTTTCGAAAGACTAAGGAAACATCATTTGAAATTACAGGTTGATAAGTGTGAATTCTTGAGAAAGGAGGTTACCTATTTAGGACATGTCTTAACTGAGACAGGTTTAAAACCAGATCCCAACAAGTTGAAAGCAGTGTCAGAGTACCCTCAACCTAAAACAACAAAGGAATTAAAGAGTTCCTTGGGGCTAATTGGTTACTACAGGCGTTTTCTGAGTGATTTCAGTAAAGTGGCAAAGCCACTTCACGAGCTATTAAAAAAGGTGGTCATCAGGGGATCGTAAGAACCTACGATCGGATCAGGAAATACCGAACGTGGTCCGGTATGAAGAAGGATATTGAGGACTATATTAGGAAATGTGCTAGTTGTCAAAAAAAAAAAAAAAAAAAAAAAAAAAAAAAAAAAAAAAAAAAAAAACTCAAAACAAGACAAAAATGCCACTGGTGATAACACCTACGCCAGAGAGTTTGTTCGATCGGTGTGATATCTATCTAGTAGGTCCATTAACGGTAACAGATCGAAATAATCGATATATACTAACCTTCCAGGATTCTCTAACCAAGTTCATTGTGGCAGAGCCGATAGACAGACAGGACGCTGATACAGTAGCTCGTGTCCTTGTGGAAAGAATAATTTTGAGATTTGATATACCTTCGGTACTACTTAGTGATAACGGTAGTCAATTTTTAAGTGACACACTGACCAGAGTGTGCAAACTGTTAAGGATTGGGAGAGTACAGACTTCGTGTTATCATCCACAATCAAACGGGCCCTGGAGAGAACACACCGTACCATAACGGAATTCCTAAGACATTATATCAATAAAGCGCAGTCAAACTGGGACGAATAACTCCCGTAAGCTGTCTTCGTTTTCAACACAACACCACATAGTGCTACGAATTATACAGCCCATGAGTTGTCTTTCGTAGAGAATGCAATATACACGGTATATTGCAGAGGGATCCCACAGGTTTTACTTACAATTATGATGATTATGTACTTGAATTAAAAGAAAATATGAGGCAGATGCACAAATGTGCCAGGGATCATAATAAACAATGTAAGGAGAGGAATAAAACGTACTATGACCGCGATGAGAATCCCAAGGAATTTAAAGCGAGTGATCAGGTCCTGCTATACGACGAAAGCGTTAGAAGGGGCCGAAGCCGTAAGTTACACTCTCAGTGGCGTGGTCCATACACTGTAGTACGAATAAAAGGTCCAAATGTGGTCATTCGATTAAAGAGAAACAAATTCTTAACAGTACATGCAAATCGGTTAAAGGAGTTCTACTAAAGTGGAACTTTTGTTTAAATTTCAGATGTGGAAACTGGCGGGACTGTTGCATCTGGTGAACTGCATCACAGTTGTGTACACCCTTGGACAGTATCAAGACTTCAGTATACAAAAGTTTCCTTCATCGCCAGGCTTGTATTATGACAGTGCTAGTAAAGTACAAATCTACAGTGTGACGTGGAAAATTGTTAGCTATATACACTTAGGAGAGTTTCAGGGAAAAGCCGATGAGACAGAAAGATTGGCACATTTAGCGGTAGGGTATTGTAAGCAAAAGTTGACAAGTTTGGGAATAAGCGATCAAGAATGTGCCGTAGTCGAACAAGCCTTAGATTGGCACGTGAAAAAGATCAGGACGTCACAAGGTCTAATTGGACAATTAACCCGTCACGAAACACGGCGAAAACGCGGCGTGTTAAATTTTGTTGGGGAAATTAGTAAGATATTGTTTGGGACACTAGATGAGCAGGATGCCTCCTATTTCAAATCAAAGATTGACTTAATAGAAAATTAACAGAGGCAACTGCTTAAGCTGACCAAGGAGCAAGTGACAGTAGTCAAAGCTACTTTAACTAGTTTCAACCAGAGGGTAGCTAGCCTTGCACGTAATGAGGAAATGATTGTCAGTAATATGGAGAAGCTCCATAGATATGTGAATGAATATGCTAATACAATTGGTATCAATTTTAATGAATTAGAAAGGGAATATGAGCTTTTAATTTCTGTCATAGTAAACGCACAGAAGGGAATACTGGAACCACACATAATTAATCCAGTACAATTAGTAAAATATTTTAATTTAATTCGTGATGATATAAAAGACAAAAAGTTCCCCATTGCCCTTACAGAACAAAGCGGATACTAGTTACTGCGCGTAATTGATGTTGATGTGTTCATCTCAGACCACATCTTAAGTTATGTATTGAATGTGCCATTAGTAGAGAACGAATTATTTAATTTGTACAGTGTATTACCCCTACCTTCAGAAGTTGAGGGAGGTCAAAACTTATTCATGTATATACAGCCAGAAAAGGATTATCTATCAATTGACGAAGCAAAGCGGCACTATGCAAAATTGGGCAACGAACATCTGTTGTGTAAGATGATAGACCGGGTTCGCAAAATCTGCAAACTGAAATTTGTCTTAATGTCTACATATGATCATGAGACGTGTGAAGCAAGAATGCTACAGCCCGTAAGGAAAATTCCTAAGGACTGCATTCAGAAATTTGTGAAATTAAATGATAGTATTTGGACTCCATTGAGTCAAGATCAATGGTTATTCGTTGCTCCGACAGATGAAGGCTTAACAATACTGTGTAATGACCATAAGCCAACCGATGTACTAATCAAAGGTACCGGAAAACTGACATTTTATGGCAAATGTAAGGGATATGGAACCCAAGTATTCATACAGTCTGAGCAAATAATACGAACTAACGTCACTAGTGAGGACATAGTGCCAGCTTTAAACATGCAGATTGATTGCTGTATAGTTAACGAGAAAAAGCGGAACATATCAGAGCTGAAGACATGCCTCTGGAACATGTAATACAACATTTAGATGACCTTAAAGTTGCAGGTCATAAAATAGAAGAAATAGAAGAGGAGATAGCTTTCCAAGAACAGCATAATTTCTCATATGATTCTTGGTATCATTATTCGTTCTGGTCATATCTAGGAGTTGTAATAGTGGCTTTAATAGTTATATGTTGTTTGTGCCGATATTGCAAATGTTGTCGGGATTGTTTTAAATATTTGTGGAAAGGCATGGGTGACGATTGTTGTGGCAGATTGTGTGTCAGAACAACCATAGTGAACACATATGGTCAGAAATGACACACATCCGTAGCAGGAGTCCATTACGCCCAATACGACCAAATAGCGAAGAGCGGGAGGCCCGTTACCAATGCCCACTCCACATAGAGATCAAAGATAAAATACAGCACTGCAAAAACAAACCCCTTAGTATGTAAGAAAATACTTTTCTCAATCAGTTAAACAAGTACATAAACCTGTTGTAATGATCCACACAAATGTAAATTTTCTTATTGTAATAAAGATGTACACTGTATATATTAATATGTATCTATATATGTGGTGAAATTCAGTAATGATGTGTCAAATAAATATAGAAAATAAATAAATATTTTGATAGGTATAGATACTTAAAGGCTATGCATAATGTAAAGTTAATTTGTGGAACTTATGCTGTATACAAATGTGTCAATGTGTACTGTGAAATCAAGTATTCTGTAATCACATTATGTTATTGATGTTTTATGTATTGTGCATTGGTGAAAATGGACTATTTTAAATAGGTGTGCGTAGTGAAGACAGTTTTAAGTCAGTTTTTACAGATGTAGTGCAAAAGACAGAGAAAAGAAACTGAAAAAGTGCTTGAGAACTAAACTGAAATTAATGTCATTTCTAGAAATAAGATGTTTTACCACAACAAAAGCCAATTTACAAATTTGTTGCCAAAGAGTGTCAACCAATTTTTCCCATGGGGGGAGGTGTCATATATTGATTTTACTGTTGGAATTGTTGAGAGGCTGTGTGAGCCACAGAGACGCACTCCAGGCTGAGAAATAGAGACCATTGCAGATAACAGGCTAAAACAGACGCGTATATCTTACGAGATGTAGGCACTAAAGAAATCTCCTGCCGAACTGTTGATGCCCTCGACCACCGTCCCAGGGTGGAGGTTACCTTTCGGAGAAGATGGGCGTAACTTCATATAGCGTCTAGACGCTGTTGTCAGACTTTACATTAGTACTTGTTAGCCAACAGGAACGTTTTAATGTACGTAGCAAAATTGATACCAGTCACTTGGGAACAGCAACGTCAATGGTTCCACGAGACTAGAGTGAGAGGGTAAAGAAGAAAAACTGCAAGTTAGCAGCTCCCCCGAGGCGTGGCCTAAGACGGAGCCTAAGGTGTGGCCAATTGACGTAAAACATTGCTGTTGTTGCCCATATTTGGTAGCGTCGTGACGTTTTACTTTCAGCTGAACAATGTATGGATTTTGTTAGTGCACAAACAAGCCACCTCCCCAACCGGGGAATGGCAGAAAGGACAGGGCTGAAACGTGGTTCGCTTGAGGACTCAGAGAGAGGGCAAACCACAATTTAGATTGGTTGAACCAAGCAGCGGCCAATAGGAAATTTTTAACTGTCGGAAAGTGGGGAAAAGAGGTGCGCCCACACTGGCCGTTAAAACCCCCGGTTTTTGGATCAAGAGGGGAGTTCTCAGTCAGACGAGTCGGGCGTCAGCCCGTGACTATCGCCGTCGGCCTCGGGGTGCTCCATGATAGTCTGTTTCTCGCGGGGAGTGCGTCTGTCTAGGGGATGCTGCTAGGGAATGTAATTACTGGCTTCTGTTGTGGCAAACGATTTATACTTTTTTTTTAAAAAAATAACTAACCCCAGTGTAGTAGACTTAGTATGGGATGCAATAAATTCAATGCAAGGTACCTAGGAGTTCCATAAAGTTTCCTAAACAAGTATCCTCTCGAGTCCCGAAATCCGCATCTCTAGTAGATGCCTGTACTGTCTCTCTGCAATCACTCCTTTCCGTTCGGGATATGCTGACTGAACTTGCTACCTCTTCCCTCTTTCCTATGTAGGACACGACAGTTGACTGCGCGCTGTAAGAGACGTAACGTTACGTCACGCTCTAACCAGGCGAGCGCGGGGCAGCAGTTTAAGATCGCCAGATACCTCTCTGGAGGTACCTTGTTCGCGTCGAGGATTTTTTTTTAAATAGTTCGATATTTTTCCATTTTATTTTTCAGAATATCAACAAACAGTATACATTGTGGGAAATTAGTAAAAAAAATTCAGTTTTGCCGCAGTAATTTAATTTTCACTTCATTATTACAAAATCTTACTAGCTATCGCCTGCATCGCTTGTTATACCACAACAGAAATCCGAATGATATTCGTCGTATTATCACACTCATTAATTTTTCATCAATTCAGGGAACCTGCTTCTTCGAAGATGATCAAGTATGCACTGTTCGCATAAAGGTTAACTGATGAAAGAGAGCCCTTAGTTAATATAAATAAACTTTTCCTAGTATCGTTCTTGAAAACTCCGTGCGCCTGCAAGACAATAGCTTGGTCTGTTAACAATTTGTTTCGTTTGATTTTGCGACAAATATCATCCGCATTTCTGGTTGTGGCATAGCAAGCGATGCAGGCGACAGCGAGTAAGATTTTGTAATAATAAAGTGAAAATTACATTACTACTGCAATACTGAATATTTCTTTCTAATGTCACACTACGTACACTTTTTGTTGATACTCTGTAAAATAAAATGGAATAATGTCGGACTGTTATTAAAAAAAAAAAAAAAAAAAAAAAAAAAAAAACCAACATAAAACACGGAGAGGATACTAACGGGCACCTCCAGCGTTGTCGCTGGAGCCCTTAACCGCTTAACCAACGCTCACCTGGTTGGAACGTTGCTAACGTTCTGCGTATTACATCGCTCAATGAACTTCAATTTTCTCGCAAAAGCAAGGCCCTTCGCTAAAAAAACCTGATGGCCTCATACTCAAGCTGTGTCTCTCTACAACATATCCGACACCCATCAAAATCCGTTTTTTTTTTTTTTGTTTTTTTTTTATATATATATTTCTGATTCTATCCTAAGGACAACACATTCACCTACGCCCGAGGGAGGATTCTAATCTAAGGTGGGGGCGGTTGGTCAGTCCCTGACATGGCACCCACAGTCGCAAGGCCGTTTCCGCACGGCTCATTTCTTGCAACACTCGTCCTTGTGCTATTCAAAATGTTCAAATGTTTGTGAATCTGATGGGACTTAACTACGGGGTCATCACTACCGAAACTTACAAACTACCTATAAGAAATACAGCACAAACTCCGTGCCGGAGGGGGGATTCGAACCCCCGAAGGGGAGCGGCATCGCGAATCGCAGCATGGCACCCCAATGCGCTCGGCTGCTCCGTCGTGGCTCTGTAATTCTTGCAGCACGCAGATAATATATTGTTCCAACAGAGTGATCGTCGCCCATAATCTCTGCGTGACACTCGGCCTGTTCTGAAAGATCTGCAGCACCCTGGACAGCACGATTTCTAGATATGTCCCCAAACTGAGCACGTGTGGACGGACGACAACTGTTATGTGTGACTTGTCACCCACAACTCTTGCATAACAACGCGAACAAGTCCATCAGGCGTGAATTATATATCTCAAGACAGTATTCGCCATCCGCACGACCGACTAGTTGCCTTCTTGAGACTGTGTGTAAGCCTAAGCGGGAATCCGTAGAAGACGACATAGAAGGCGTTCAGGTTTAATCGCCTAAATTTTCCATGCGGCAGTTGCGAATATTAGGAAAAAGCCACACATGATTATTATTCATGGAATGTTTTTTTATCTCATCGTGTTATGTATTTTATTTCAATAATTAGAACTGAAATTAATAATATTATTGGGGAACCAGCGCATACATATACCTCATACCTGTATTACTGAGGCTATGTCATTTCTCCCGCAATTCTCGTTGCGTTTTACATTTCAAAAGAGAGTGCAAAGTAGAATACCTGAAAATATACTAAGTTGTACGAGTCAATTACGATACGTTTATTGCTACAGACGCGTTAACATTTCTTTTTATTAAAGTAATTAGATTTAAGTAAAAGTGTCTTTATATAGGCCTAGTGCTGATGGCCAACAGGCTTCGTCTCTATCACTTAATTCTTGTGCACCCAGGTTGTTTAGCACAACGAAAAATTTATTTTTCATCAACAAAAACTCACTTTACAAAGCAAGATCACTTAGTTTAGTAACTACACAATGAGCAGCTGGGACAAGGAGTTCTTCGTCTTGCAAGCGGTGGATAAAAATCCCCCGGCGATACTTGCTGAGCTCCAGTCAACTACTGGAAGCCAGGTACTGTAAGAGGTAGTGTAGGGTGCTTACTATTCTTATCCTGCGAACGATGAGTGCCTCTTCAGTTCCGGGTCCGAGACGGTGATCTTCAGGAGGCAGCTGGCAGGCATTCTCTTCCCTTAAGGGGAATAGAGGGTCTTCTCAGGGCATGCGGTGGGCTCTTTACCGGCCAGAGGATGGTTTAAGGTTTTGTATTGTTACTTTATTATTCATTTTGTTTGCTTAACTACCAAAGGGGGGGGGAACGATTTTTTCCAAATGGGAACATTCCGTTGGCATGGGGGCAGCTCCGGTATTCACATTACATCCAAAGGGGAGCCACGGAAACCTGGACCACAGCTGCTGCTGGTTGACCACCTTATGTGTTGACTTCTGACGGACTTCCTCGGTTGTCGCCGCGGTGATCGTTTCCTTGTCTTCCAGTATGACATTTCAAATACCTTTCTCTGGGTTCATCTTCTCTCCTGCCGTCTCTCTGAAGAATATTTCGTGGTTGAGTGGAAACGTGGTTATCGGTTGGGACTTCCAGGTGGGGAATTCCTTTGTCAAGTTGGTCTCTGGTTTTTGTCTTCTTAACAGGAGATGCCACCAGACTGCGTCCCCTTCTCCGCACGGATGATGCCATTAGAAGCAGACGCCTGTTCGGCATGCGTTTTCGTCTTCAGACGGCGTGTTTGCGTCCATCTAATATGTCGGTTGCGCTGCCCATCGTGAAGACACGCTGCCTCCATCTCAGAGTGGAGAACCATGCAGCATCTTGTTTCCGCCTCCCGGATGCCTGCGTCAGATTCAGCTTCTACTTCAAGTGGTGCGCCGTCGTGCACATCCGTGGCGATGCGCCCCTCTCGGTGGTCTGGGGCTGACCGCCCGTTCACCCCACCCCGCGGCCTGCTTCCCCCACCACCTCTCTCACCGCGCTTGGTTGTGGTTGCGTCCGCCACTCCGCCTCCAGGATGACCGCGGCTTGTTAAAGCCGCGCAACCTCTCCAGTTGGCGTCCTCTCGCCGTCTGCCACAGCTGCAACTATCGTGTTCACGAGAACACTTGACGAACCTTGCGTCCACATGACCTTCTCTGGCATCTGTAGCACTGTGGCTTACAATCCAGGTCTGGCGGGAGAGCTTCTGCCGTCATTGGGAAACCTGAGAGCTTCTGTAGCTCAAAGATATCCCCTTAGTCGACCGTCGCTTGAACGGCGACGACAAACAAGGGTGGCCTCTTCTTGTTCGTGCAAGTGTGAAGTCAAACTACTCGTCGTAGCCCTTCCCTAACGGCGGCTGCATCCAGTATCCATGGTAGTTCTCTCAGGAGTGCCTTGGTGACCTTCTCGCGCTGCTTCGGCAGTATGACCTTGTTGTGCGGGGGCTCAGTAACGATGTGGGTGGCCACAACGTCTTTGAGCCCCTCGCGGTCAGCAGTGTTCGCCGCTATAGGTCGAGCCATTCAGTGCCCCTGCACCGAATGTACACCGGTATGACGACTGTATTGTCCTCTTCTGTCTTATTGCTTCTCTTTCTGTCGGCTGTGTCAGTAACTTGAACAACCGTTGTTAGATTCTCCCCACGGTTCTTTTGCTGGCCCCTTCTTTTGCCCATGTTGTGGCGCGCTAGCACGACAACTTTGCTCTGTGTCGTAAAAACGACAAGTTCTACCACAGCCAAGCACTGGAGCGTCTCGACAACGATGCGCCCTCCACCGCTGCTCAGCCGCCGTCATCCATGCGGCCGAACGGAATTATATAGCGCGGTGGAACGCTCGGGAGCTTCCAATGAAGCGGAACCAGCGCTAGCGACATCTGCAAAGAGAATGTCCTTCACGTCTAGGTTGTGGCTCGCTGGAAATGTTTACTATTGATGCCGTGTTGCTAGGCAGCCGAGCGTAGCATCGTTTTGGTCACTGAAGTTGTGCAGGAAAACCTACTGCTAGTTAGTTAGGCGTTATCAAAAATGTTCAAATGTTTGTAGAGTCTATGGGACTTAACTACGGGGTCATCAGTCCCAAAACTTACAAACTACTTATGAACTAGCTAATACTAAGGACGGCACAAATATCCATGCCCGAGGGGAATTCGGATCCCCGACCGTAGTGGCCGTGCACACCGTGACTGGAGCGCCTAAGTCCCCTCGGCCACCGCGGCCGGCTAGGCGTTATCTGTCGGGTATCACAAACCGGGCGTAGCATTAATCAACTTCGATAAGTACTACATGGAGTATATCGAAAAATAATGTCAAACTTCCGACTAACAGAATTATTATTGTGAATCTAAATTTTCGCAAAAACCAACAGGAAAACTGTGTACCACATTACCAATCTTTCCAATCTTTCCAAAACCCATATAAGTTATTAATAGAGCCCCTCGTTTTCACGGAAACACACTAACAAAACTTTTTAGCATAACAATTCAGTTATGTAGAATAGTGAATAAGTTAATTTGTTATGGACACTGGATCAATCCAGAACGCATCCCGACTTTACCCATAAGTTTAGTATCAGTTTCTTTGGCTATTAAGTGTTTCAAGGCTATGGAATACAAATGAACCCTGTTTGTAACAGACACGACGGTTACTGAAAATATTAAAATCACAATTCCTTTTCTCTCCATTTTCCGATTCTGATGATTTGTTGCTCCAAACTTCGCTCAAGTATCCTGTGAAAACCGCATGAAAATTCTTCTACTACTTGCGATTAAAGAAGTGTACAATGACAGACCTTCATTTACAGTTTAATCTTCATATGCTTAAAAATCCCGTGTCCGCTATCAATTCCGAAAGTACACAACAGATCTTAACGCAATTTTGCTTACCAAGTTATTTGGTACAACGTAAGAGAGAAGCTGCTTTTTATATCGATTACTGACCGCAATATATGGCATTACAAACTAAATATTGTTATTCAGTTTTGGCACGTATCGAATAAGGCTGAGCTTGTAGTAAAACGCTTGACTGCAAACCAATTGGTCAAGGGTTAGAAAAACGCTCGGATTACGCTTTATATTACTCTGTGCTTTATCCTTTCCTTCACCTGTCAACGATGTGTGGACTCGCCAGAAAAAACACTTACTTCGGACTGGAGGATGAACTCTGTGTCCTCTTTTTTCCCTGTTGGATGACTGGGTTAGGTTAGGGACACGGAAGTCACCGAAGTAGCGTCCAGTTGAAAGACGTGCACCAGGCCAATGACCCACACTAAATTATTATTAGTATCAAACGTTTTCTTGATGCTACAGTTTACTTCACGTTACACTTGTTTTCCAAATTGACGTAAGACATAAACGTACTGTTTAAATTTTTCGTGGCTTTCAGTTTATTTCAATTGTGCTGTGTATTATTTTTAACAAAATTCCTCTAAGAAAAATAAGAAGAATGTCCGTTGGTTTAAATAATGTTCAAATGTTTGTAAATCTATGGGCCATAACTACTTTGGTTGTCAGTCCCTAGGCTTACCAACTATATACTCCTTGCCATTAAAATTGCTACACCACGAAGATGACGTGATACAGACGCGAAATTTAACCGACAGGAAGAAGATGCTATGATATGCAAATGATTAGCTTTTCAGAGCATTCGCACAAGGTTGGCACCAGTGGTGACACCAACAACGTGCTGACATGAGGAAAGTTTTGAACCGATTTCTCATACACAAACAGCAGTTGACCGGCGCTGCCTGGTGAAACGTTGTTGTTATGCCTCGTGTACGGAGGAGATGTGGGTACCATCACGTTTCCGACATTGATAAAGATCGGATTGTACCTATCGCGACATTGGTGCTCGCGTTGGTCGCGATCCAATGACTGGAATCGGTGGGTTGAGGAGGGCAATACGAAACGCCGTGCTCGATTCCAACGGCCTCGTGTCACTAGCAGTCGGGATGACAGGCATCTTATCCGCATGGATGTAACGGATCGTGCAGCTACGTCTCGATCCCTGAGTCAGCAGATGGGAACGTTTGCAAGACAACAACCATCTGCACGAACAGTTAGACGACGTTTGCAGCAGCATGGACTCAGTTCGGTGCCCCTGGGTGGGGCTACCCTTGACGCTGCATCACAGGAGCGCCTGCGATGGTGTACGCAACGAAGAACCTGGGTGCACGAATGGCAAAACGTCATTTTTTTTTTTTTTTTTTTTTTTTTTTTTTTGATGAATCCACGTTCTGTTTACAGCATCATTATGGTTGCATCCGTGTTTGGTGACATTGCTGTGAACGCACATTTTAAGCGTGTATTCGTCATTCGTCATGTTTAATTCATACATTAACCCCTTTATTTGTAATAATCAGATGATATCCTTCCTTGTATACTTGTGTTGCAGTATGTAGACCTTGGGTCACAAAGCACTACAATTTATTGTATCTCCTTTCTCTTTTTTAGTCATGTTTGTTTATTTAGCTATGTGCTTACCATTAAATTTCCATTATAAGACAATGTTGCATATCATATAATATTTCACTCATGTTCAGGGACGTACTTATGTAAAATTTATTCCTACTGTTCTTTATACTTTTGTATTCTTACATGTAGAGAAGACATTTGCTACAAATGTCTTTTCTTTTCATTCATACACCTGCCTGAATCTGCATACATGTTTTTAACCTTATTATGCACTATGTAGACTTTGGGTTACACATCAGTATTTTTTAAATATATTTCCTTAGGTCTTTATTTTTCTCGTGTTTTAATTGGGTATTCACTTACAGATTAGCATTCTACATTTTTACTTTAAGACTTTGTTGTAAATAAGAATGTCAGTATGTTCAAAATAGATTCTATTTTATGCAATGGGTATCCTTGTTTGCTGGTCTGCTTTATATAATGTTAATATGTTGTTCCCTTATTTTGTATAATGGGGGTCAGTGTGCTAATTGTAAGATGTCTGTTCATCATATTATTCTTCATACTTTGTATACTTACATTTAGGACAACAAATTGTTACAAATGTTCCTTTTCCATTCATATGATTCGACGAAACTGTGTCTTAATATTAGTCTTGAGTTACATACCAGTACTTTTCTAATATATTTCTTATTTTCCTATGTATTGTTCAAAAATGTGCAAATGTTTGTATATCTATGGGACTTAACTACGGGGTCATCAATCCCTAAACTTACAAACTACTTACGAACTAGGACGGCACAAAATATCCATGCCCGAGGGGGGATTAGAACCCCCGACCGTAGTGGCCGTGCGGACCGTGACTGGAGCGCCTTAGTCCCCTCGGCCACCGCGGCCGGCCCTATGTATTGGATATTTAGTCAGTTAAGATAGCGTTCTTATGTTTTTCAGTATACGACCTTGTTGTATGTAAGTATGGCAAAGTGTGCTAGGATATATGTTTAACATATAATGGTTATCCCTGTTTGTTGCCCTGTTTCTTCTGTTTACAAGTTGTTCCCTTAAATTATGCATGATGAACAGCAGTTTGTTAAATGTAACATGTCTGTTCAGCATAAGATATAAAGCATTGTACCTATGTCGTGATTTTTGAGAAATCTAATTACGTAAATTTATAGTTTAGGACATAATTCACATTATATGCACTTACTTCTCTTGCTTTTTATTCGTTTAATAAACGAATTGTGAATGTATGTGGACACAGCAATGATAGGACACAAACGTAAAAATATATTAAAACTGTAAGGGAATGTCATGTAGGGTTCCCTAGGAGAAATACATTGTGAACAAGACCTTATAGAGTGATGGTGCTGCCTGGTGCCTCATTTTGTAAATATGAATTATCGCTGAAAATTGGCTGGTCAGTCGTCTCTAACCGTCACTAATGAAAGGTGTTGCCTATGAACTGAACAAGTGTGGTTTTACACTGTTATACTAGTCTTGAAGTTATGTTCAGCTTGCCCAGGTATGATAGTAAATTCACATGTTTAAATTGAGTTATATTAATTGCGCTCATCATTTTAAATAGTATATTATACTCATTTACAGACAGACATATGGAGCTCCTCATCCCCTCTTACCCCACGCGACTCCTCTACGACCTCATTACCTTCCCCCACCTTGTCCGCTTCATTGAGCACCTTCGTCTCCGTTTCCTCTACCAGAAACTGGATCCCCCAAACCCTATAGTCCAGCCTCTCCTCACCAAACCTGGTACATTGCCACGTCATTACCAACCACTGTATCCTCCCTGCTCTCCACTTGTCCACCCTCCTTAACCTTTCTCGAGGCACTTTCCGCACTCTCCCCCTCCCTGATAATGCCCTCTGCCCAGAAATTTATCCCTCTTACCAGCTCTGCTCGTCCCCCTTCTCCTCCTCCTCCTCCTCCTCCTCCTTCTCATTGATCCCCTTAGAGTGACTCACGTCACAGACAAATATATACAGACGGGAAACCTACGTAAGGGCCCGGTCCTACGCTCCGGGGTGCGGGGAGGGAGGGTTTCCAGCAGTTCCGTAAGATGTCCCATAATGGCGCTGCGGTCAGAAGCAGCTCTTTTAAACTGGCCAGAGCAGACGGCAGGTAGCGGCTGTCCCCACCACCACCTCCCCTCAAACGCCGGCACGCCGGACACAGCCGTGGCCTCATGGCATGCGGCACGAGCTCTCCCCTCAGCCTCCCCCCCACGCTACCCTCTGACGTGCGAGAGGCACCCTTAGCCAGCGAACCGCCTGACACCTGCTAGCATCTTACAGAACTACGAGGGGAGCGTAGGACAGTGGTTTAGGGTGGGCTGCTTCTCTGTATATGTTACTCTGTGCCCACGTCCTCACTTCCTTCCTCCCTCCCTTCCCCTTACACACCCCTTTACACCCATTAGTTTCCCTCATGGCCCTGCGGCCCCTCCTCTACCCATCCACTCTCCTTCCTTCGCTACCTTCCCACCCCCCCCCCTCCAACCCTCTCACGGTCTTCTCCTTCCTCCTTTCCCATCCACGTTCGTCGTCAACATTTACCATGTGTATGTGCTCTGTTTGTGTTTCGTCGGAGTGACACTGATTAGTGCGCTTTAACCAAACTGCGACTGGCCACCCCACAGCCGACACTTGTGTTTTCTAACTGTGTACAGTGCTTCAGTGTCGTGTCTCGCCATTTTTAGTGGCTTTTATGAACTTAAGAATTTCACGTTTTTCACTCCGTTTACGTATAATGTTTTTCTTCAATTTTTTTATGTTCTCCAGTTTTGTCTTCCTTTTTATGTTTGCTGTTCTGTTCAAGTACTATATACTGTAGGCTATATACTGTAGGCGCTGCCATCCCACCCCACCAGAAGCATTAAAAAATTAAAAAAAAAAAAAAAGATCTCCTTACACAGAAGCACTGTCAAAGTGACGTCTGATAACCGTGATACTGTGATCGTTTAGTCCCTTTAAAAATCAAACCATCCAAACCATCAAAGTGATGAAAGTTGATTGTCTCATTTCCTAGATTAGAACAATGTGACTTCTAGGTTATTTTAATTTTTTACTTTTATCCAGTTTCATTAACATATAAAAAGGTGAGCGGGGGATTTTAAAATATAACTGTGCATTACCAGCTGAATAATAGGAGGAAGGATAACACACAATTTGTCAGTATATTTTTAGTTTGTATAGGACTGACCGCCTCTCTCAAGCACTGTACAACTTGGTCCTGAAACGACTGCTGACCAATATGATATATGTAGGACCATATGTTATAACGTTCTTCTGACCATTTCCAAAATTGTAATGTATCTTATTTTTTGTCTTATCTCTGTACTTTTATACAAATTCTCCTTATTGTGGAGCACTTGAAAATGATACCCAGTGAATTGAAACTGTTTGTGCATTATATAATTATGAAGTATTAAAAAATTTTCAATAAGCATCTGTGGCTTGGAAAACATTTGTATTCCCTATAACATGAAGAGTACAAAGGTTATTTACCATCAAAATCGCGAGATATTTTTGATAAAACGTCCAAAGATACGTGGCAAGTAACAATAAAAAAGTCATTGTTGTTCCTGTATCTGTTAAAAAGAACATGTGTTGTTGTTTTTGTTGTTTTTTTTTTTTTTTTTTAACAAATTGGTTGCAGTCGGTCTCGAACCCACTACCTTCGTCGGCGCAACGCGATATCAATAACCACACGGCTAATCTTGCTATTATTCATACATCTTCAATCCGCCAAAAACAAATATGAAGGGCGGGTGTCGTCTTAATGGAGGATTTGTCGATGTGCATGGCGAGGTGCGCAGTAGCTCCATTGTCTTTGCTTCGGGATCATTCGTGCGTAACTGCCAGAGTTCGATTTGCCAGGACCTGGCGTCTCTACCAGCTCCAACGCCAGTGTTAAAAGCGCCATTTCCCCTCACCCTTACTTGCCGCGGGAGCGCCCATGTGCTGCCCACAGGAGGTTTAGAAGAGAATTTGAACCTCAGCCGCGGATGCGCATTGCAACGCTGCAGCCACTGCCGCCTACCCGGCCGTATACGTGCTGTCTCCGCGACGTAAAACGTTTTTCATACGATGAAAATGCTTTGAATGTGCATATAAAACGATCTGATAGAAGAAAGAAACTAAGAATGAACATTTAAAACAATTTTTATTTTATTTATTTATTTACTTTTGTTTCACGGCGAGCTTTTTTTTTTCCGGAGATTCACTGAACCAGTAAACGACTGATAATCCGTTTGATAGACCAAACACAAGTCAACGGCAATTCCCTGTGCACCAAATTTCCGGTATTACTATTACCTCGGTTGTCGTAATGTTGTCTCCAATCCGTATAACCGACAGAAAGACGTCGAATCATTTCACTTCATTCTGCCGATGACAATACATCAAAACCTAGATATCTCAACTGATCCCCTAATTGGTTTGATCACTACATACACGATAGCTTATGACAGGAGAACAGGAGTGAGGCAGGTAAATGTATACAGTGCGAGGAGATGATGATGGAGGAGCAGAATGAGGGGAGGAGGACAAGAGGTTATGGAAAAAGAGAGGAGTCAAGAGGGAGAAAGGATGAAATTGACAGAAAGAGGAAGAAAGGAAGATGAGAGAGAGATGGGTATAGATGATGAATAAAGAGAGATGGAGGAGGAATTGAACAGAGAGAAGAGCGATGAGGAGATGAGTATAGACTTCCTAACACTCAGACCTATACTTGGTGTTAACAATTGTATCTTCTTAATAATTTTCTTTCTTATCGTTGACAGCCTACATTTTATATCTTCCCTGCAGTGGGAATTTAAAATAGAGCAAAAGTTATTTAAAAGTTGGCCCCTCCCGAAGACCTGCCGCTCTGTCGAAGCACGGTTGCCTGTCCTCTACGGCCGCCGCAATGCACGAGTTTTTCAGTTCCCCCAATTGGCCCGCGGACTTGGTCAGATACGACTCGCTTACTGGGTGGTGGCGTGCACCCGCCGCCGCATACACACACAGCAAGTGGTCGGGACGCGGTCAGTGGGGAAATTCCGTGCGGCCGGCGCGCCGCAGGGCGGCCAGTGTCCGGCACGGCGTGACGTAACGCGGTTAGGCCCGGCCGCCTGTAATAACGTCGTTAGCATGCGGCGCGCCCTGAATGTCAGCGACGTCTGTCTGCGCCGTCACCACTCCGCGCCCAGAAAGGTCAACAGCGGCGCTTCAGTCCGTCTGGCCGAGATGAGCTGCCCCGGTAGCGGAACGAATGGCAGGCGCAGACAGCTGTCAACGACACTTTGCGTTTAGGCCAGCAAGTAGACGTGCCGACGACGCTATTCTTTACGACGCGAACAGATGCACCATTAAACTTGGATTCGCAAAGTTGTTCAGCTAATCGCTTTCCACCTACAACATTCCTACTTTATACAGGCTGTTACAAAAAGGTACGGCCAAACTTTCAGGAAACATTTCTCACACACAAAGAAAATATGTTATGTGGTCATGTGTCCGGAAACGCTTAATTTCCATGTTAGAGCTCATTTTATTACTTCTCTTCACATCACATTAATCATGGAATGGAAACACACAGCAACAGAACGTACCAGCGTGACTTCAAACACTTTGTTACAGGAAATGTTCAAAATGTTCTCCGTTAGCGAGCATACATGCATCCACTCTCTGTCGCATGGAATCCCTGATGCGCTGATGCAGCCCTGGAAAATGGCGTATTGTATCACAGCCGTCCACAATACAAGCACGAAGAGGCTCTACATTTGGTACCGGGGTTGCGTAGACAAGAGCTTTGTAATGCCTCCATAAAGAAGTCAGGAGAGCGTGGAGGCCATGGAATTGGTCCGCCTCTACCAACCCATCGGTCAACGAATCTGTCGTTGAGACGGTCGGGGGTTCGAATCCACCCTCGGGCATAGATGTTTGTGCCGTCCTAGCTCGTAAGTAGTTCATTAGTAGTTTGTAAGTTTAGGGACTGATAACCCCGTAGTTAAGTCCCATAGATTATACAAACATTTGAACATTTTTGAACTTTGTTGTTGAGAAGCGTACGAACACGTCGACTGAAATGTGCAGGAGCTCCATCGTGCATGAACCACATGTTGTGTCGTACTTGTAAAAGCACATGTTCTAGCACCACATGTAGAGTAACCCGTATGAAATCATGTTAACGTGCTCCAGTGAGCGTAGGTGGAAGAACATGAGGCCCAATCAAGACATCACCAACAATTCCTGCCCAAAAGTTCACAGAAAATCTGTGTGATGACGTGATTGCACAACTGCGTGCGGATTCACGTCAGCCCACACACGTTGATCGTGAAAATTTACAATTTGATCACGTTGGAATGAAGCCTCATTTGTAAATAGAACATTTGCACTGAAATGAGGAGTGACACATTGTTGGATGAACCATTCGCAGAAGTGTACCCAAGTAGGCCAATCAGCTGCTTATACTGCCTGCACACGCTGTACATGGTACGGAAACAACTGGTTCTCCCGTAGCACTCTCTATACAGTTACATGGTCAACGTTACCTTGTACAGCAGCAACTTCTCTGACGCTGACATTAGTTTTGTGTCCCAGCCTCGTCGCCGCTTTTGTGTCTCGTTTCCGTCGTAGGTGTCGGTGGCCGAGTGGAATGAGACCGACACAGGAATAAAGATAGCACGCTGGTGCAGGTACGGAGGGGAGTAGCCAGAAACTAGAGTAAATTAGAACGAGATATATATTGAACAGAATTTATACAATACTTAACTTTTACAGAGATCAGTACTGCAGAATTCTGAATACATAGTTGAGCTAGAGGCCTGCCTAGTGCCTGTCCGATAGCCAAGTCTTTACTGGTGCCTATCTGGTTCCGAAGATGTTAACTGGTCCCAAGTGAACGATGTCGTGGTGGCCACGAGCGGAGTTGTCGCAGAGGGCGCTCGTGGCTGTCGTCGTGAGATCGCCGCGCCGTGCGTGCATGGCGGCGCGCGGCGAAAGTAGGTGGCGCGCACTTTGGACTTGTGCGACACCACACCCCTCCCCCCCCCCCCCAAACCGCCGCGCCGTCGTGTCGTAGGGCTGAGGGCCACGGCGACGGCACTGGGAGGAGAGCCTGGGCGGGGGCGTTACTGGTGGGACGGGCGTCGGAGCTGAGGCTGGGATCGAGACGCCGTCCGCGCCCCGGAATCCGCCTTGCGATCCTCCAGGAAACCCGCCGAAACCTGGGGAAGGGCGCACACCCCCGCCCAGAGGGAGCAGGTCATCTTCTTCTGAGGTGCGTAGCCCAAGCTGGGGGGGGGGGGGGGGCGCACGGTCCCGGAGTCCCTCTCGGTGACGCTGTCAGCTGAGGCGGCGACGGAGGCGGAGGGGCCGACTGCGTAGGAGGCGCGTCGACATCCATCGGTATCTCGTAGCCCGGGGACGAACGATGTGGCTGTGCTCCCTGGCGGTGATCTGGGTTTGGAATCAAGAAACCGGAGACAGGATCGCGCGGGCTGTGCAAGCGCAATTGGTTTGCGTGGCGCCGCAGCTCCGACCCTGTGGAAGAACGTACAACATACATATTGCGACCGAGCATGCGCTGAATGGTGCCCGTCATCCATGTCTTCTTCCCAGCAAACACCCTGTACAGCACCGGCGTAGAAACCTGAAAACGCGAAGCGCCATACGAACCGACTCGGTGCGTGGGAGGCTGCAGCAGGTGAAGGAGAGTGCGGTGACGGCGGCCGTTTAGCAGCTCGGCAGGAGACGGGCCGTCACGTGGCATGCACCGATACGTAGACAGGAAAATTGGAAGAGCTTGCTGCCTGGAGTGCTGACCTTTCATCTTTTCCATGTGAGACTTGAATCTTCGAACGAAACGTTCTGCTTCACCATTGGACTGAGGGTGAAAAGGTGCGGTGGTGATATGCTGAATGCCATTCACACGACAAAACTGTTCAAATTCCGCACTAACAAACTGAGGTCCATTGTCACTGACGATAGTTTCAGGCAAACCTTCGATGCAAAACACTGATGTTAAGGCACTGATAGTACTAGACGCCGTCGTTGAGTTCATGGCAAACACGAAAGGAAACTTGCTGAAAGCGTCTACAACAATTAACCAGCGCGTATTCCAGAAAGGTCTGGCAAAGTCAATGTGTAAACGTTGCCATGGTCCCTTGGGGCGTGGCCAGTCTGAGAAGTAGGAGGAGCCGCCTGATGCTCCGCACAAACTGTACACTGTGGCGTCATGCTCTCTATCTGAGCGTCCATACCAACCCAGGTACAATGACGTCAGGCCAATTGCTTTGTCCTAACAATACCCCAATGTCCTTGATGCAGGAGGCGTAACACTTCTCGTTGCAGGGAACGAGGAGCAATCACTCTTGTTTGGTCGTTGTCGGTATGTAATAACAGAACACCCTGACTTAAAGATAATGCATGACGTTGTGCAAAATAACGTCGAACCAGAGGCCGATCAATGTCTTTGGCTCTGACAGGCCAACCAAAGCGAACAAAACGTGCTATCACACTTAGGTCTGCATCCGCAGCTGTTTCCTGTGCAACCCGACGAGAGTTCAAAGGGAAGTCTGCGACAGCGGAAGAATCTCTGGCGTCTAACTGACAACATGCCATTTCTGAAGAATCAAACGACACATCCTGGCCAACCGGAAGTCGGGAAAGTGCGTCCGCGTTGGCATGTTTAGTGGTAGGTCGGTACAAAATCTCATACTGATAATTAGACAATATCAAGGACCATCTCTGAAGCTTTTATGCCGTTCGTGGCGGAATCGGCTTTGTGAGTGAGAACAACGCCGTGAGAGGCTTGTGGTCTGTCAACAAACATAATTTTCTGCCATAGAGATAATGATGAAACTTTGTGACGCCGTAAATGATTGCTAAGGCCTCCTTTCCTATCTGACTGTAATTCTGTTGCGTCGGCGTCAGTAGCTTGGGTGCAAAGGCAATAGGACGATCGTGACATCCAATACGATGTGACAAAACTGCACCCACACCGTACGACGAGGCATCAACTGCTAGCACTACAGGCTTCTGTGGGTCAAAGGGAATCAAACATGCATCACTGAGTAGTGCAGACTTTAAGTTGTCAAAGGCAACCTGGCAATCTTTGGACCAAACAAAAGGAACATTTTTCCTACGTAAGCGATGCAGTGGAGCTGCAATCTGAGACGCATTGGGAATAAACCTGAAATAATAGTTCAGCTTTCCCATTACTGCTTGCAGTTCGTGCACATTCTTAGGAGGAGGCAAGTCTTTGATTGCTCTAAGATGTGACTGTAAGGGATGGATCCCTTGGGCATTAATCACATGACCTAGGTACTCAATTTCAGTTTGAAAAAACGAACACTTTGCTTTATTACAACGTAGACCTGCTGCAGTCAACACTTTGAAAAGGCACTCCAGGTTTGCTAAATGTTCTTCAACTGTACGTACGGATACCACAATATCATCTAAATAGTTCGAGCAACACGGTACAGAAACTGTCAGCTGTTCCAAGAAACGCTGAAAAATAGCGGGGGCCGAAGAACTGCCAAAGGGTAGGCGTTGAAATTGAAAAAGGCCCATGTGAGTATTAATGACGAAAAATTTTTTTGACTCGTCATCAAGCGGAATTTGTAAGTATGCCTCTGCTAAATCAATCTTAGAAAAGAAACGAGACTGTCCTAATTTGTCCATCAGTTCCTCAGGTCTGGGCAGGGGATAAGTGTCCACAATTGTTTGACTGTTCACTGTTGATTTAACGTCCGCACAGAGACGAAGTTTTCCTGAGGGCTTGGGTATAATTACTATAGGCGAGGCCCACTGACTCGCAGAAACAGGAGAAATCACCCCACTATCTTGCCAACGTTTAAGTTCGTCTGCAACTTTATCACGAATTGCGATAGGCACTGGTCTAGCTTTGCGAAATTTTGGTACAGCAGATTCTTTCAAAGTTACATGTGCCACGAAGTCTTTTGCACAACCTAGTTCCGGCGAAAACAAGTCACTATATTTGTCACACAATGCACTGATTTTGTCCTGAGGCACTACTGACGAAATTTGAAGCACATCTCTTTGAATTGATAAACCAAATAAATCGAATGCATCTAGTGCAAAAATATTCTGCGTAGATTTGGCCTGAAGAACTACAAAAGCAACTGTTTTTGTTACACCTTGAAAAGAGGCGGGCAGGCTACACGTTCCTAGCACGGGAATATTTTGACCTGTATATGCCGTTAGCACATGTTGAGACGGCGACAATTTTGGCGAACCCAGCAGTTCATAAGTGTCTTTATTCATTAAAGTAACAGCGGAACCAGTATCAAGCTGAAATTGCACAGTCTTATTGTCAATGGAAAGATTCACAAAAAGTTTTTGCTTGTGGCGCTCGACAGCTACGCGAATGTGGGCAACGTCTGATACAGCTTGTTTTCTGCGCTTGCGCATGCGCTGGCTGCGTACTGAAGTAAGCTGCGCAGACTCGGCACGCAGCGGATTAACAACACTGTCACTAGATGGCACTACCGCCGGATCGGCGTCCGCGCAAGCTTGCGAAGCTACTACAGATGCACCAACTACTGCACTAAACTTTTGAGTAGCTACATCAAGTCTACTGTCTCTATCTACACAGTACTGGGCACTATTACAAGGAGAAGTTGTAGAAGGCACTAAGTTCACTACAGGATTGCACTGTACATTGTCACTTTGCTTGTCCCGAACCCTTTTCCGTTGCACAGATGTACGCACTCGTCGGCGCTTGCAGCGTGGCTCAATACATAGTTTCGCCATAGGCGGAGAAAATTGTTCTTGCATTTGAAAACCAAAAGAAGCACTGTTCAAATCCACAGCGTCTATGATATTGACTGTATGCACTGTTCTCGCACATTGCGAAGCACTATTTCTAATGGTACCGTTCTTTAAATTTTTGTTTTGCATACACACTGTCTGCACATGTCTTGATTTGCCACACTGATAACAGGTTGCGTTGCGACGAGGGCACTGTGCACGTTTGTGGCGTGATACACACTGGGGGCCAGACTTACGAACGTTTTTCTGAAATGAGCGTTGGCGCCCGTTATTCAAATTACTGTTTCTAACACGACGGGGCGACCTTTGTGTCGCACTTTTACACTGGCTACTCTTCACTGTCTGTTCAGCACGGTTGGTAGAAAAATAAGAAGCACTAGGGCTACACGGATAACTACGGCTAGGAAAGCGTCCGTTGCAGCGCACTGAATTAACACTGTGGCTTTGCATTTCTACATCTGCTAAGTCAAAGGTATCATGCACTTCAATAAGCTGCAGCACACTGTCTAATGAGGGGTCTGACTGTTTTAGAATTGCTGCCCGAATTCTGGGATCCTGAATGTTCTGCGTAATCGCATCCCTCAACATCACGTCACTATAAGAAAGTCCACAAGAACAAGTAAATTTACATTTGCGTGTTAAGCCCTTCAACTCGGTGATCCACTCTTGGTGTGACTGTTCCGGTAATTTTTTCAGTCTGAAAAATCGGTACCGTGCCGCAGCTACGAGAACTTTTCTCTCATAATGAGCATTTAGTGCCTCTACTATTTCTTCAAAGTCTACATCACGAGGAGATGCGTCGGGGAAAAGTTTTTTCAGTAACACGAAGGTGTTGGTGCACACCACAGATAATAACAGATGCTTCACTTTCTGACCTGTAATTTGATGAGCCGCGACGAGTTCTTGAAACTGTGCGAAGTAGTCGCTCCATTCTTCCTCACGTTCGTTGTACTGGCGAAATGTAGGAAGCGGTGCAGCGGCAGGTGTGGGCTGCTGATGTGACGGCTGTTGTTGTTGGTGAGCAGCCTGTGCCGTTAACTGCGACACCGTCTGCAGGAGTTGAGTGATTTGCGCCGTCTGTAACTGAATAATTTCCATTAAGTTTGGGTTCGGGGTAGTGGCCATGCTGACCGATTAGGCGCCGCGCATACAAGAAAATTAGTACAAAACACAAATGCAAGATAAATGAGGACGCACTGCAATAAAAAAGTCCACAAAACACGTAACTGAAAATGTTCCCCCAAAAATCTTATAATAAGGGTGGGTGGGCGGGAGCAATTTCTGCGTGCTCCGACTGCTGCTGTCTGGCTGCTGCAAGCGGGCTGGTCCAAGGTTCGTCTATCCCATCCTCGTCGCCACTTTTGTGTCCCAGCCTCGTCGCCGCTTTTGTGTCTCGTTTCCGTCGTAGGTGTCGGTGGCCGAGTGGAATGAGACCGACACAGGAATAAAGATAGCACGCTGGTGCAGGTACGGAGGGGAGCAGCCAGAAACTAGAAACACTAGAGTAAATTAGAACGAGATATATATTGAACAGAATTTATACAATACTTAACTTTTACAGAGATCAGTACTGCAGAATGCTGAATACATAGTTGAGCTAGAGGCCTGCCTAGTGCCTGTCCGATAGCCAAGTCTTTACTGGTGCCTATCTGGTTCCGAAGATGTTAACTGGTTTCTATCTCAGTCCCAAGTGAACGATGTCGTTCAGCGGTGGTCACGAGCGGCGTTGTAGCAGAGGGCGCTCGTGGCTGTCGTAGTAAGAACGCCGCGCCGTGCGTGCATGGCGGCGCGCGGCGAAAGTAGGTGGCGCGCACTTTGGACTTGTGCGACACCACAATTAGGGTTATCGTCAACTGCACGAAGAACTGCCTCGTCCATTGCAGGTGTCCTCGTCATTCTAGGTCTTCCCCAGTCGCGAGTCATAGGCTGGAATGTTCCGTGCTCCCTAAGACGCCGAGCAATTGCTTCGAACGTCTTCCTGTAGCTCTGGAAATCTGTCTCGCCAAGGCTATTGCCCCGTGCTAATCCATACAGCAAATGGGCATCTGCCAACTCCGAATTTGTAAACATTGCACTGACTGCAAAACCACGTTCGTGATGAACACTAACCATTTGATGCTACTTATTGAGGTGCTGTAGAGCAGTGAGTCGCATGTCAACACAAGCACTGAAGTCAACATTACCTTCTTTCAATTGGGCCAACTGGCGGTGAATCGAGGAAGTTCAGTACATACTAACTAAACAATTGGGTATTTTGACAATTGTCTGCACGAATTATTTCAATTTACATTTAAAGAGAAATACTAAAATGAGCTCTAACATGGAAATTAAGCATTTCCGGACACATGTCCACATAACATATTTTCTTTCTTTGTGTGTGAGGAATGTTTCCTGAAAGTTTGGCCGTACCTTTTTTGTAACACCCTGTATGTTGTACCGCTTCAACAGGATAGAAATGATACAGAATTATAACTTACGGAATTTGTATATGTGTCATTTTGTAATAAATTTGGGTTTGATTCACGTAGTATATTAGTACACTATTCCACCGCCAGTGGTGGAGTGTGCTCACAGTGTGTTGTGGTTTCATGAAACGAGCTCTGCGACTGCTGCTCGGCTTAAATTTTGCACCGAATACACTAAAGAAGCTCCAAATATGCCTTCTATTTAGAAAAACTTACGGGTATGCAACCAGGTATCAAAATCGACGACGGCCGATATTCCGGCAGGAGACCACCCTGCCTTTTTCAAGGCGAAACCGCAGTGAGAAACCAATGTGCAACGAACCTCTGTTTTACCTCTACGGGGTGGAAACGTATAGTTGTTTGCGGAAGTTAGATGAGCTTCGTAGCAGTAGGGTCAGATTGCAATGTGCTTTGTCGTTTTTGTTTACATTGTTTATCTCTGTTGTTGCCGTTGTTATGGTCTTCAGTCCGGAGAGTGGTTTGATGCAGCTCTCCATCCTACTCTATCCTGAGCAAGCATCTACTCATAAGAACGGCAATCCACATCCATTTCAATCTGCTTACTATATGCGTCTCTTGGTCTCCCTCTGCAATTTTTACCCCACACACTTACCTCCAATGCTCAATTTACGATTCCTCGATGTCTAAGAATGTCTCCTCTATGTTTAAATCTATGGGGAGGAAATGTATGCGGAAGTTAAATAAGGTTCGTAGCAGCAGGGTCAGATTGCATTGTGCCTTGTCGTTTTTGTTAAAATGTCCTAATAATAGTGTTGTTCCAACTTTTGTGAAAGTTGTGCATCATATCAATTCTCCTGCCGCTGGTCGCATTAAACAACGTGCTGGCTTAGCTCTTGTCCGCGAGAGTATTTTTTTACACCCACCGAGAATTAGATTTTCTGTCCAAGGAATTATTTCGGCTTCATTTGTACATTGCTCTGAAATTTCAGAATTTTCTTGGGTCTAGTTGGATGGTGCTTCCTGGTCACAATTAGATTGGGGATTTCAAACTGTAACGGCCCGGCATTAGGCGAAGTTTGAACGGTCCCGTAGCTCAGAGTCTGCTTTTACAGTTCGACGTTCTGTGATTAATCTCACAAACCTTTGACGACGCAGCTCTATCCGTTATGGGAAGACGTTTAAATTTTGCACCGACGCCTAAACGTTTACCTGTTATTGCTTTTATTAGTTCTATCGAATAGGCTGCTTTTAAAATACCTTCTGACACTAAAGAGGAGGTTGGCAGGAAAGTTTACCGTGTATTGACTAGGGCACGTCCGCCTGTGAGTAATATAACAGAAGCTGAGGCAGCTGCTTTACGTTCACGCAGGATGGATCCTACGGACAAGGGAAATGCTAATGTTGTTCTAAACAAGCAGAATTATCTCAAAAAAATGCAGTGTTGATTCCGCATATCGCAGGATTTCTGCTGACCCTACAAAAAGTGTTGAGAGGAATACCAATAACTTCCTTAAGAAAAGTTCTTTGTCACAGGAAACTATCAAGAAGTTCAAAGTTCAAATGTTTGTAAATTTATCGGACCAAACTGCGTGGTCATCAGTCCGTAGCTTAAAAACTACATAACCTAAGGTAAACTAACCTAAAGACAACACACATGTCCCAGGGAGGACTCGAACCTCCACGGCGAGCAACCTCGCGCTCCGCAGCGAGACGCTTTAGACCGCTCGGTTACTCCACCGCGGCGAAACTATCAAGAGTTGTAATTCGTATTGTGTTTTACCTCCTAGATTATATGGCCTCCCTAAGGTTTATAAAGATGGTTGCCCTCTTAGGCTTATTGTGTCAAACACTGGTGCTCCCATATATCGTGTGTCAAAACAACTTGCTGATTTCTGAGCCCACTGGTAGGCCGTTGTGAACATCACATTAAGAACTCGGCGGATTTCCTAAGTCGATTGGGAGGATTGCACTTGGATGACACGGATATTTTAGTTAGTTTTGATGTGGTTCCTTTTTTAACTCGCGTTCCTCTATCTGATTCGTTGTTACTAATTGAGACGAAGTTTGCTACTGATTTAATGAATTTATTTCGACATGCTTTGATTTCCACCTACTTCTTATTCATTGACGAGTACTATAAGCAGACGGATTTGCGATGGGAAGCCCTTTGTCACCTATCATTGCTAATTTATTCATGGAGGACTTTGAAGATCGTGCACTGGAGTCAGCGGCATTGAAACCTGCTTGTTTTTTCAGATGACGACACTTTTGTTGTTTGGCCTCATGGTAGTGAGAACTTGAATTATTTTTTGGACCATCTAAATTCAATCCACCCCAACATCCGTTTCACAATGGAAGTGGAAAAGAATGGCTGCCTCCCCCTCCTTGATGTGTTGGTCAGGAGAAAGGCAGATGGTACGTTGGGACATGCTGTTTATAGGAAGCAAACTCATACCGATTTATATCAGCAAGCTAACTTGTCACCACCCAACTCAACGTAAAGGGGTTCTTTGAGCCTTAGTGCAAAGGGCTCACGTCATTTCTGACCCGGAAAGTTTGCTCAGTGAGCTGTCTCATCTGCAGGTCACTTTTCGATAGAATGGCTATAGTGAAGGGCAGATTAAATGAGTGTTGCGCTATCGACCACAAGTGCAACGAACGGGCTAGTGATGACAGCCATACATGGCAGCACTTCCAAAAAGACTGGCCACATTTTGCATAAAAACAATGTTAAATGTGTGATTCCCCCACCATCTAAAATTAAGGCACTGTTGGGATCCGTTAAGGATGATCTCGGTTTGCTCAAGGCGGGTGTCTATCGTATCCCAACAGCTGTGGCATATCAAATGTTGGTCAAACTATTAAGACTGTTGCGGACCGTTGTATTGAGCATAAACGTCACACACGTTGAAAGTTGCTTGATAAATTTTCTGTAAAAGATCTCGGGCAGTAGAGATCTGTTCGTTAACTGTTATCATTGTGAATAATGACAACACGTCAAAACTTACAACTTTTATAACGGATATTTTCCCAGAAGATCTAAATACTCTTTTTAGACATTGCTTGACTACTAGTCAGTTCCAATCGGGCGGCGATTTTTATGAAGAAGTTGATGGTGTTGCCATTGGTAAGCCATTGGTTCCTGCGATTGCTAATTTTTATATGAAACAATTCGAACAATCAGCTTTAGGAACAGCAAAAAAGAAACCAGTTCCATGGTATCGGTATGTAGACGATACATTCGTGGTATGGCCTCACGGTAAAGAAGTATTGGATGAATTATTTTCTCATCTGAATAACATAAATAAAAAAAATCTAGTTTACGATGAAAATGGAAAAGGACAGAGCAATATCCTACTTGGATGTTTTAGTTATGAGAGAGGTAGATGGAAAACTGAAACATAAAGTTTTTCTAAAAGCTACGCACACAGACAGATATTTACATAAGAACTCTAATCATCACCCACAGCAGAAGAGAGGTGTCACAAAAGTCTCGTTGACAGAGCCAAGAGAATTTGCACTCCGGAAAACCTGGATGCTGAATTAAAACACCTGTAGCAAGCTTTCAAGAAAAATGGCTATTCAGATAAAGAAATAAACAGGTTCTGCGACCAAATAACAATAGTCTAAGAACATGTGATCAAACATAGCCATGGAAGAGCACAGTTCCCCTGCCATTTATCGGAAAAGTAACTGATCACATAGGAATAATATTGCGCAAACACAACATCCGACCAGTTTTCAGACCAACTAAGAAAATATGTCAAGTGCTCCGGTCTGCGAAAGATAAACGACCTCCTCTTTCTGCTTGTGGCATTTATAAAATTCCATGTACATGTGGTAAAGTTTATATTGTAACCACAAAAAGAAGTATAGGAAACAAACTGAAGGAACACAAAAGTCTGCCGGCTGTGGCAGAGCATGCTCTTCAGTCTGGAAGTCATATAGTGATGTTATCTGAAACAACAGTTTTATCTATTATGAAGAATAATTATCCACGCCAACACAGTGAAGCTATTGAAATATATAAACATAAGGATAATTTTAACAGGAAAGAAGAAACTATGAAACTTAGCGACATATGGACAGTAGCTTTAAAAATCGACAGGTTTTATCTCTGACTGATTGCAATCGATAGTGGTGTTTTATCTCTGACAAGAACTATCTCAGGTGATAACGTGGTAGCTTTGCCACGCCCATTTTCCACAGTATATATGTCGCTCTCAGACACCCAACTCATCAGTCGGCAAGACTCAGCGGAAGTAGGAAGACCTCCGAAGATGTCCGGCGCAAAACTGCAAAGGAAAAACTGCAAAGTTTTATGGACCACGCCCTTATAATCCGGAAGTTCTACCAGCAGCTATGACATCCGTTCGTGAAAGTCTTCATTGCATGATCAAAATATTTTGTGTTTCATTGTTAAAGGACCTTACAGTAATTGTTAAAATTGTGTAAGTTTCAATGTCCAATACTGTACATTTCTGTGATACTCATTCAACTTTAAACGACATCTACCTATCAGGTCATTCAATGGGTAAATTGTCATCTCTTCGATTAGCAAAAATTTAATTGTCCTAGAATGAAACTTTCACTCTGCAGCGGAGTGTGCACTGATATGAAACTTCCTGGAAGATTAAAATTGTGTGCCGGAACCGGAACTCGAACCTGGGACCTTTGCCTTACGCGGGCAAGCGCACTACCGACTGTGCTATACCGACACGACTCACGATGCCGCCTCACAACTGTACTTCCGCCAGTACTTCCGGGATAGCACAGTCGGTAGTGCGCTTGCCCGCGAAACGCAAAGGTCCCAGGTTCGAGTCCCGGTTCCGGCAAACAATTTTAATCTGCCGGGGAGTTTCATATCAGTGCACACTCCGCTGCAGAGTGAAAGTTTCATTCTGGAAACATCCCTTACGCTGTGGCTAAGCCATGTCTCCACCATAGCCTTTCTTCCAGGAGTGCTAGTCTTGCATGGTTCGCAGGAGAGCTTCTGTGAAGTTTGGAAAGTAGGAGGAGAGGTACTGGCAGAAGTAAAGTTGTGAGGCGGCATCGTGAGTCGTGTCGGGATAGCACAGTCGGTAGTGCGCTTGCCCGCGAAAGGCAAAGGTCCCAGGTTCGAGTCCCGGTTCCGGCACACAATTTTAATCTGCCAGGAAGTTTCTTAATTGTCCTACTCACAAAATTAAATTCTAATGCCAAGCTGCGTCATGCAAAAAGAAAGGAAGCAAGATTAGGTTTTACCGTTTCGCGTTTCAAAATATCGATCACTTCAGAGTGATCTTGAAAGGGCTCTCTAAGGCATTTCTGTGTTTAGAATTCAGAATGCAGTTCGTAATTGGCCTCGTGTGAAGTGTGCCGTATTAAGTACTGCCCTCATACGGCATTATTTACTACTTATTAAATGGCATTTGTGATAAAATGAAAAGTTTAGCTCGAAAATGTTCCATATCATTTAATTGTTGTTGAGTGGTTTCTAGTTAGACTCTCCATGCTACCCTGCCTGTGCAAGCATCTTCATCTCTGAACAGAAACGCCAATCTAAATCCTTCTGAACCTGCTTACTGCCCTCTGCGAACTTTTACTCCACAATCTTCAGTCCAACGCTACATTGACGATTCCTTGATGTCTCAATATGTGTCACCAATCGATCACTTAATCAAGATAAGTCAGAAATTTCTCTTCCCCCATATTCCGGTCTGCACTTTCTCCTTATTTGCGCGACCTACCCGTATAATCTTCGGTATTCGTTTGTAGCATCACATTTCAAATGTTTCTATCTATATCAACTCCTTGTTGTTGTTGTGGTCTTCAGTCCGGAGACTGGTTTGATACAGCTCTCCACAATACCCTATCCTGAGCAAGCCTCTTCAACTCCACATAAGAACGGCAACCTACATCTGTCTGAATCTGCTTACTGTATCCATCTCTTGGTCTTCCTCTGCGGTTTTTACCCCACAAACTTCCCTCCAACGCTAAATTCACAATTCCTTGATGTCTAAGAATGTGTCCTACCAATCGATCCCTTCTTTTAAGCAAGGTATGCCAGAAATTCCTTATCTCCCCAATTCTGTTCAGTACCTCCTCATTAGTTACGCGATCCACCCACCTAATCTTCAGCATTCTTCTGTAGCACCATATTTCAAAAGCCTCAATCCTCTTCCTGTCCGCACTGTTTATCGTCCATGTTTCACTCCCATACAAGACCACACTCCACACAAATGCCTTCAGAAAGGACTTCCTTAGGCTTAAACAAATATTCGTTGTTAACAAATTTTTCTGTTTCAAGAATGCTCTTCTACCCATTGCCATTCTGCATTTTATATTCTCTGTACTGCGACCATCATTTGTTATTTTACTGCCCAAGTAACAAAACTCACCTACCACCTTTATTGTTTCGTTACCTAATCTAATTTTTTCAGCATCACCTGATTTTCTTAGACTGCTCTCCTAGTTTTGCTCTTGTTAATGTTCATCTTATATGCACCTTTTAGCACAATGTCCATTCCATTCAACTGCTCTTCCAGATCCTTTGCTGTCGCTGACAGAATTACTATGTCTTCGGCAAAACGCAATGTTTTTAATTCTTCACCCTGAACTTTAATTCCTTCTCCAAATTTCTCCTTGCTTTCCTTTATAGCCTGCTCAATGTACAAATTGAATAACATTGGAGAAAGGCTACAACCCTGTCTTACTCCCTTCCCAACCACTGCGTCCCTACCATGCCCTTAAACTCTGACAACCGCTGTCTGTTTTTTGTACAAGTTGTAAATAATCTTACGCTCCCTATATTTGACTCCTGCTTGCTTCAGAACTTGAAAGAGTTTATTCCAATCAACATTGTCAAAAGCCTTCTCCAAATCCACAAAAGCTAGAAATGTAGGTTTGCCTTTCCTTAATCTATCTTCTAGGATAAGCCGTAAAGTGAGTATTGCCTCCCGTGTTTCTACATTTCTCCTGAACCCAAACTGATCTTCCCAGAGGTCGGCTTCTACCAGCTTTTCCATCATTCTGTAAATAATTCGTGTTAGTATTTTGCAACCATGACTTATTAAACTGATGGTTCTGTAGTTTTCACACCTGTCTGCGCCTGCTTTCTTTGGAATGGGGATTATGACATTTTTCTTAAAGTCTGAGGATATTTCGCCTGTCTCGTACATCTCACACACCAGGTGAAACAGTTTTGTCATGGCTGGTTCTCCCAGAAACTTCAGTAGCTCTGATGGAATGTCATCTACTCCAGGGGCCTTGTTTCGACTTAGGTCTTTGAGTGCTCTGTCAAATTCATCTCTCA
Organism: Locusta migratoria; assembly: GCA_026315105.1. NCBI lineage: Eukaryota > Metazoa > Arthropoda > Insecta > Orthoptera > Acrididae > Locusta > Locusta migratoria. The sequence goes on along the minus strand of CM048749.1, from coordinate 108,069,741 downwards.
TTATAGTATCTCCTATTTCATCCTCATCTACTTCTTCTCCCCTTCCTAAAATATTACCTCCAAGTTCATTTCCTTTGTAGAGACTCTCTATATACTCTTTCCACATTTCAGCTTTCCCTTCTTTGCTGAGAACTGGTTTTCCATCTGTGTCCTTGATATTCATAGAGCTGTTTTCCTTATCTCCGAATATCTCATTTATTTTCCTGTAGGCTGTATCTATTTTTCCCCTATTTATACATTCTTCTACATCCTTGCATTTGCCTTCTAGCCACTCCTGCTTAGTCATTTTGCACTTCCTGTCAATTTCATTTTTTATTCGTCTGTACTCGATTTTGCCTGTTTAATTTACTGCATTTTTATATTTTCTCCTTTCATCGATTAAATTTAGTATGTCCTGTGATATCCAATGATTTTTTGTAGGTCTTGCCTTCCTACCTATTTTGTCCTCTGCTGCCTTCACTATTCATGTCTCAATGCTACCCATTGCTCGTCTATTGTTTTATTTTTCCCCGTTTCTGGGAATTGTTACCTAAAGCTCCCTCTGAAATTTTCAAGAACTTCAGGTTCCTTCCGTTTATTCAGGTCCCATCTCCTTCTTTTCCTAACTTTCTGCAGTTTTTTTCAGTTTCAGCCTACATTCATGACCAATAAGTTATGGTCACAGTTTATGTTCCGTGCAAAATTCTACCAGGCGGCTTCCTCTTTCATTCCTTTTGCCGAGTCCATATTCACCTACTATCTTCCCTTCCCTTCCTCGTCCTACTACCGAATTCCAGTCTCCCATAACAATTAACTTTTCCTCTCGCTTAATTGTCTGAATAATTTCTTTTAGCTCGTTATATATTTCTTCAATCTCCTTATCGTCAAAATTTCCTCCCACACAATGCTGCACTTCAGATAAATCCTTACGGAAAGAATTTCGTAACATTTTAATTTATTCTGGAAGAAACGCTTTTCTTCCCATAGCAATTCGCATCTTATATCTTCTTTTTTTCGGCCATCCAAAATTATTTTGCTACCCAAATCGCATAACTCATCTACTACTTCTATTGTCTCTTTACCCAATCCAACATCGTTCTGATCGCCTGATTTTCTTAGGTTCCATTCCAGTGCCCTTGTTTTGCTGTTGCTGATGATCATCTTGTACTCTCCTTTCAAGCCACTGCCCTCCGTTCAATTATTTCTTGTTAAAGAACTTTAATCGCTTCTCCAAATTTCTCCTTGCATTCTTTCACGGCTTGCTCAGTATACAGATTAAATAAAATTGAGGAAAGGGTGCAACCCTGTTTTAGTCCCTTCCCCATCACTGAATTCCTGTCATGCCCTGGCTGTTGTCTGATTTTATTGCGGGCTTAACATAACATTTAGTTTCTTATATTTTACCCCCGTTACCTTCAGAATTTAAAAGATTGTATTGCAGTCTCGAAAGCTTTCTTCTAATCTATAAAAGTTAAAGACGTAGGTTTCATGATCAAGTGTTATTCTAAGCAGGGTTTACCAAGGTGGAGTAACCGAGCGTTCTAAGGCGCCTCGCTGCGCAACGCATGGTTGCTCGCCGTCGGAACTGCGAGTCCTCCTGTGTGTGTGTGTGTGTGTGTGTGTGTGTGTGTGTGTGTGTGTTTGGTGTTCTTAAGTTAGTTTAAGTAGTCTGTAATCATAGGGACTGATGATCATAGCAGTTTGGTCCAATAGTTTCACAAACGTTTTCAATAGATGATTTCGTGTGAAGTCTAGGTGTGCCTCGTTGGTAGAGGGACTGTATCGTAGGGCGGAGACTAGCATGAAAGTCGCAAAAGTTTGAATTTACACCGTAATAGTCGATTCTGGTCGACTGGCATTTCAAATGTTGCCACAATTTTCGGATTCTTTTGCGATAGGTTCAATATGACTATTAACAAGAACTATATCAGTGTATTCACATTTTCAAGAACTTTCTGAAAGCTGTTAAAAATGAAATATCGTTCAGTCCATTCGTGCAGTGAATCAGTTAATGTAATAGTATTGCCAATACTTTTCCATATTTTGAACTGTTCGTGAAATATAAGCATGTAAAATTATTAGGTGATTTACTCTTAATATTCAGCTTTCCCATTCTGCTGGATTACATAGTAAGGAGAGGCGTGTGAGTAGAAACTACGGTTTAATTCACGTGCACTACCGCTGAACTCCCGAAGTGGCAAGACTTGGGGTCGACACCCGTCCCTTAACGTCATCAGTGGCGTTAGTCTGCTGTCCCACCGACGCCATCAGCACCGCATGTACGAATAATTAGCTTGCCCCGCGTCTATATGCTCGTCCCAGAGGCAATCAGTCGCTGCATGCTGCAATATCGATACGTCAGCTGCTACAGGTTCGACCCAAATAGCCGCGGCATTGGTGATAGTCCGAATCGATACGTTACCGAATACGATTAACATTCTCGACCCGTCTTAAACCACCTGTTCTACGTAACCAGCTTCTGTATTTCCTCCGTTTCTTGTACATTCATATCGCACCCACAATTTCCTTGGTGTTGTTCAAATGTTTGTAAATCTAAGAGACTTAACTACATTGGTTACCAGTCCCTATGCTTACAAACTACTTACAATAACTTAAAGTAACTTAAGCTCCCATGCTCCAGGGAGGAATCGAACCCCCGACGGCGAACGGGCGCGCGTACCTCAGCAGGGCGCCTTAGTGCGCACGGCTATTCTGCCGCTGCCCTTGTTTTTGGAGATATTCAATGCGTAGAAGTGTTAGAAACAACTCTCAACGACACTTTATTCTAAGCTGGCCTCTCCCTCTCCCAGTAACTACTAACACCTACACCCTTTTGATCCGACTTACATTTCTCATCTCATGGTGTCTCTAATACCTACACTTCTCTGGTAATGCCTTAATGTCTCAAACTGTCAGCTACTAACCGATCCTTTCTTTTAGTTAAAATATTCCACAAATTTCTGCTCTCCACAATTTTCAGCATCTCCCTGCGTATATAATCTACTCATCTAACCATTATTTTTCTGTAATACCACATTTAGAATGCTTCTATTTTATCATTTTGTGGTTCCAGCTCTTCTTTCCTGTTCTAATATTTGGTAAGGATGATTGTTTCTATCTTAAGCGAATACAATTTTTTTATTCACAAAACATGTATCACAGAAGTATCTCCATCATCAGTGCGATTTTTTTATTATCGCATAAGTTGTGATTCGGAAACTGTTATAGAAAAAGAAGAGTTTGAACCACAAACTGATTATCTCAGCTCCAAGTCAGGCATTTGCAAACAAGCACTACAAAAAAATCTGAAGCACAATGGATGCAATAATTAAAATATCCCACTTATGACGGAGAAACGTCTCCGAAACATCTAGAATTAAATTTTCACCCTGCAACGGAGTGTGCGCCGATATGAAAATTCCTGGAAGATTAAAAATGTGTGCCAAAACGAGGACTCGAACTGGGACCTTTGTCTTTCGTGGGCAAGAGCTCTAGCACTGAGCTATCCCGACACGACTCACGGTCTGCCTTTAGAATTTCAGTTCTGCCAGTACCTTGCCTACTACTTTCCAAACTTCACAGAAGCTCTCCCGGAAGAAAGGATATGGTGGAGACATGGCTTCGCCACAGCCTAAAAGATGTTACCAGAATGAAACTTTCACTCTGCAGCGGAGTGTGCACTGATATGAAACTTCCTGGCAGATTAAAATTGTGTGCCGGAACACTATAACTTATTTCTACTCATAAAAGAGCGATATATAGTTACTACTTTTAGTTTCCCATTACCTATTCGTAATACCAGCAAAATCGTTAGATTTAATTTTATTCGATTTCATTGTTTTGCTTTTGTTTTCATCTAATAGCCTCATTTAAAGATACTGCCCATTCCAACTGTTGTTCCAAATCCTTTGCTCTGTCTAGCAAAATTAGAATGCCATCGACAAATTGAAAACATTTCACATCTTCTCCCAGAATTCTAATTGCTTTTCCGAACATTTATTTCTTAGACGCAAAAGAGTTCGGTTGTATTAAAACCTGTAAGTACCTGCTTCTTTTGGGACTAGGAGTCTCATACCACGCACTGTGGTGCAGGATACTAATATGTTCGAAAATGATCGTGTCAAAATCCGACTCTTCAAGAGCCCGTATGTCTAGTTCTATTGATCACAGTAGTAATGGGTAAAATGTTTTGGATGGCTCTTTCCCTAGTACATCTGTACTATTCCTACAGTATAGTGTCAAAATTTGAAACTGCAACCTAGTCATATCGAACAAATTAAGTAGTGGTTTTGCTCATTACGTGTGGTTTAGGGTAGTCTTTATACGGCTTATACAAGTACCATTTGTTCATAAGGAGTTCCTGGGAAAACCACAAGAAACCATGATTTTTGTGCAAAAATTTCGAACTGTTGGGACAGTCACATCGTCGAAATTTTTGCCATCCATTGTTGACATTATATTCTCAAACTGATTCTTTAATATACAACAACTGTTTGACATTACAACTTTTACTTCCTTGTAAAATATTTTATTTGAGCAGATGATGCTGACATAGTTCAGCGAAACCGGTCGTCGTTAATAAAAATTGATGATAAGCGATCCTGGCTATTTTATATCTTTTTACAATATTATAAGTCGATCGCCTCCTAAACGTAAACCAACTCTCTCTCTCTCTCTCTCTCTCTCTCTCTCTCTCTCTCTCTCTATCTCTCTCTCTATATATATATATATATTAGCGAAACAAAGAGGTACCTACAAAAATTATTTTTAGTTACTTCTGCATAGTGGACCGACAATGTCTAAATATTAATCACAGTAATTGGAATCCAACAATATATATAGATTTATCTAGAAACGCCATTTCCATTTTCGAAGATTTTATCTGGCACTAAACTAAACTTAGACACTACAACACAGTTATCAAACCCGACAGTTACATAAGCAAGTTAAATACTCTTATTGAGTAGAAAACTAAATTTATAAGAAATTAAGAAAGTTGCAGAAAAATTATTAGCAAAATTCTGGTACCAAGATCCACGCAATATAAATACGGATTGCAGACAATCAAGGCAATTGAAAAAGTATCAAACATCGAAACTGACATCAGAAAGACTAATGAAGTTTTCCGGACAACTAGACAGATTACCTGAAAACAGGTTACGTAAACGTCTATTGGACAATGTGACCTCACTTCAAGCAGTACCTTGGGTAACTGAAGTTGAGAAAGATTCGAGCAAAAGAAAAAATTGACATAACAAACACTTCACAGGATACATTCAGAAGAAAAACTGACAACTTGTGGCTTACGCCAGATGCAGAACGTAAACCATCCGATTAAAGTGGACCCAAGAAAGAATGAGGACCTTTGTGGAGGAAATGTAGAAATACCGGGAAAAAAGCAGACGAGTAAGAAATATTGAGAAACAACTGCTTATGTCTCCCATGGGGACATCCGCTAATAATAATATAGGTGGGTCAGAATACTGAGGGGTGTAAACATCTGAAGTAAATCTGCTCTAGTGATTGAAAGAAACTTGGAGATGAACTTCAGTGTGGATATTGAGTCTAATAAAACTGTCTCATAAGTTTCACTGAATACCAACAATTAGCTATGCTAATGTATAAAAAAGTTCGTATTTTGTGTTGTAATATCTGTCAATATATACTCGCAAATAAGACCAATATTCGCTCCCAACAATGTGCAATTCAGTTGTAAGCTTGTAAGAGTTCCTATATGTAGGTAAAATTATCATTTTATTTCATCCGTTTACTAGCTGATTTTGTGCGCTAGCCGGCGGCAGATACAGTTTTCGACAGTAAGAGTCATTATAGGTTCCCACGACGTCAACAGAGGAGATGCGGAAGGGAAAGCTCCAGAACGCTGGGTGGCTCCGTGGGATTGTCCGTTGTGGCCGCCGCGATTCTACGCCAGAAAAGTACGAAGAATATGGCGCGAATAGAACATCTTTTATTCATTAATGTTTTTTGTTTAAGAATCCTTTTGTGGCATTCAGACCTTAGTAGCAGACTAGGTGTCAACAGAAGTAGGTACTAAGCATTTCATAATCTTTAAAAATGTTCAGATAGATAAATAAATGAATTACAATGCCTTTAAGGTCACTTTCTAGTTAATCGGCCTCAAAAACACGATTTTTTCACCTTAAATCAACATTTAGGCTTTTGTGAACAAAATGGTAGTTAAATGAATCGATTCAGGCCTAAGGAAAATGTTTAAAAACCAATTTGAATAACTGTCGGTAGGCGGCAACGATCATGTTTCCGCTGCTGTCGGATGTTAAATGGCGTCGTTAATTGCTATATGGAAGAACTGTCAAAATTGAAAAGTTAGAGCGTGTTGATCATGTGCAAAAAGAATGGTGGTCGGGGTCGCCTTACTAAGGAAGAGGTGGACAAACTGCACCTCTATTATGACTTAGCCATAAAAAAATCGAGGCGATATTGGGGCCACGAAGAAAGCATTATGGGTTACCTTCTTCCATAAAGCTTCTACGGATGATCATCCACAGCATGCTCTCTGTGACAGTGGTGTAGACACATGGTATGAATACAAAAATTCAGTTGCAAATGGTGAGACTGTCATTCCTGTCATTTAACATATTGGAAGCAATTAAGTCCATATGCAGGGACCTAAGTGACACTAAACCAATGTCACATGAAAATGCTTACATGAAAAGACACAAAATATTAAAGAACGTTTCAAAGAAGTGAATTGGGAACTCCTGCCTAAAACAGTGTTTGTTGGTTTCAGTACTATGAGGTTATGTGTATTAGATGCAGTTATTTGCTTTAACGATGGAGCAATTAGCAGGTGTGATGTTTTGGAGTTACTGAGATTAACCTCTGGTTTCAATATGAGACAACCACGAATTGCAATTGATTCCTTGAGAGTGGCCGAAGGTGAAATATAGGTTCCTGAGGCAACTAAAGAGGACATAACAGCAAAGAGGAGCAAGTAAAAGAAGAGAGAAGATGAGGAACACACATACAAAGAATACATGCAACTTGAGGGTTTTAAGAACAACAGACGTGTGTAACAGATTAAATGAATCTTTAAACTGAATGTCTCGTGAATCAAATTTATGTACGTTTCATGCAAAAAAATTAAAAAAAAAAAAAAAAAATTGAGCTAGAGGTAAAATATTTTGTGATGTTTCAGGCTACCATTTGAGCTTATTATGACCACGACGAAAAATATACGCTTATTAATTATTTTAAAAAATGACCTTAATTTTTATTGTGTAATATATGTATTTATAGAATAAAAGCTATTAATTGAAATCGTTGTATTGTAGTCTATATTTTAGATAAGAAGGTCACCACTGTATGCACAGTTTCAAGCATCTAATAAAAGTAGTAATCAGTCTACAGACTTATAAAAGTTCATTAAATAATGTTTATATCAAAGGTATTCTGATTAATCTTATACCAAAATCTTAATCCGTCAAATACTTTCATTATCTTACAATTTCTTTGTACTCAGGGTTCACATTATATAGTTAGAGCCTAATGAACTTTATGAAAATTCTTACTGTTTTTTCCAGCTGTTCACTGCCAAGTTACCTTAACGAATATTTACGAATACTTCCAAAGATGTACGAAGTTTATAGAAGGTCTCGGCTGCGCGAAGCTTTAGTCAGTCGGCATTAGGACTTAATCCGAACCTATCTCTCATTATAAGCCGTAAAATAATAATTCTTAATTTCAAAGTCACTAAACCGACTCGTATTATGGTGTGGCTAGTAATAAAGCCCCATATTGGCATTCTGGATTTTATTTAGAGAAAATACCTACCCATAACGAGTTAAATTTCAGCTCCTTTAATAGTACTTCGATCAATACGCCAATGTGCTGTCTAACTGAAAAGGGACTACGTCATGGAGAGCATTTCTACAAAACAGGTAGTAGGAACGCCTACACGTTGGCTCACAAGTCTTATCAAGGACGGGTCAGCTTAATTTGCAGATCCCGGATGGACAGTGTGGGCCGGTAAATTCGCACTCCCCCTACACCATCTTCTACGGACTCCTAACTACGCCTACACTTTCAAAATAAGTTTAGTCTCTAGGAGAGAGGTCTTGCACTTGGCGTCCCTTGTAGGGAATGAATATGATGAAGACGAGTGACATATTTGGCACAAGAAGGGACTTGAACGATTTCTTCAGTGAAGTGTAGTTCAGAATGAAAGAAGTGAAAGTGCGAATTTATTGAAGTGCAAAATAAGTAGATCTGTTACATACAGTGAAATTTTATTGCGTTACGGGTAGTGGCAGTCATAATATGCGTCGCCAAGTGCGAAAAAGTGTGTCGCAGACCGTAATAAGTCATGCAGTGGAAAACACGGATCGCGTCACTGGATTACGAAGGTTTAGCGAATCCAACCTAACGAATGGTCGATGGGAAACATCGCAAAGAAAAAGAAAGAAGACGGAAGCAGATAAGGCGAAGGTAGCCGCAAATACAAAGGAATCACCAAAGTGCGCACGCCGAGACATCACTGGCTGAGCTACATCGACCAGAGGCAGCAGAAAGGTCAATAATATATGTTGCTTAGAAATGGTAAGCTAAATAGAGCGAGCAAAATGTCCGAAGTTGTAGAAAATGTTGAGCAGAAGGGGCCCAGGAAAATTTAAATGTGGTCGGACAAGGAGACGACATATTTCTGTAAGCAAAATCTAAAGAGGTGACACAGAATAAGTAGTGTAGTCAGAAGTGGTGAGCAGAAAACAGTGTTAGAATCTCAAGAACTGACGAATAGTTCAGTTGAGACCACCTGTCACAGGGCCCATTGAAAGTACAACTGACATTGTTTCGACATCAGTACAATCAATGCTACAAATGATGATGAGTCAATTAACAGAACTCGAAGAATCTAATAAAAAGATTGAGGAAAGTAATAGGAATGTTAACAAGAAGATAGAAGATACTAAAACTAAAGAAGTAGTAGGAGAAACCAAAAAAGAAATAGGAGAAAATTCTAGGGATACTAGGCAGGAGATTAATAAAAGGGTTGAGGATACTAACAAAAAATTAATAGAATATATTAAGAACACTGATTACAAATTATTAAAGGTAGATAAGGTGACTTGTATTCAGCGGGAAGTCAGTGATTTTGCAGCGAGAGGCACTGTCACTTCGCTGAAAGCGTAGAAAGAAAGCAATAAGCAAAATTACACAATTTAATGCTAACAGATGGTAACAGTGGGACAAGTAATAACAAAGACTACTGTACAAAATATAGTAGGGTAAATGACTTCAATCCTAAAGGCAAACTACGCCCAAAAGTCTTGTTAAAGCAATTGAAAGGGGTGTTAATCAGAGATCGGACAAAGGAAAGAGAGGAGAAAAACTACTAAATTTCGTGAACTAATTTGCTAAACGAAAGAGAACAAATGTCAGGCGTAGAGGTAGGAAGAGAATTCGCACTGAAACGGATGAGGATCAAAATAGTGAAAAGTGTAATGCAGGCATATTTGTCGTCAAAAAGAATATGGATGCCATGGGAAAGTATGAACAGAAAATAGAAATTATTTTTAAGATATTTCAGGAAACGGTTGGAAGGAAATAAGGTGGAAGTTAAAAGCAATGTGGGGCGAAAGTCATAGTGATGTTAGTTACGTTCTCTAGAATAGGAACGAAAAGTATGAGACTGTTTCTCGCAAAGTACGAATAGTAGGAATTTCCACATCATGCTTTCGATCGATTAAGCAAAGTACCGAACTGAGTTAACAAAATACTGACGCTGAAAACATAAACAGTAGGGGAGTTATAAACAGGATTTGAAAGATGACAATAGCGATACTACGGAGGATCTCTTGGAGGAAACTTTGGTGAAAGTTGGAGTAAGTAGTACTGAAGCAGTTACTTTTATTGAAACAGGTAGCGAGTTGTGTGCAATAGTGGAAGGACTGATTAGCCAACTGCAGGTTCCCACGGCAGAGGCGCACCATGGCGTCAGCAGAGGAGGTTGGGGTAGCGGACTCTACTGAAAGCTGCCTCCGTGGAATTGTCCGTTGTGGTCGCTAATTTATTTATGTTTTTTTTTATTCAGTAATGCTCCTTTGGTGGCATGCAGACCTTAGTAGCAGACTAGGTTAACAAAAGTAGGTGGTGACCATTTCATATTCTTTAATAATGTTCAAATAGACAAATAAATGAATTACAACGCCTTTAACGAATATTTACGAATGCTTCCGAAGATGTTCGAATTGTATAGGAGGTATCGACTGCGCGAAGCTGTAGTCAGTCGGCGTTAGGACGTATTCCAGACCTGTCTCATAGGAACCATGTTCTCATTGTTAGCCGTAAAATTATAATTGTCGATTTCAAAGTCACTGAAAGTCTAGTCATATGGTGTGGCTAGTAACAAAGCCTCATAATTGGCATTCCGAATTCTATCTAGACATAATACTTACTCGTAACGAGTTAATATTTCAGCTCTTAATAGCAATTCTATCAATAATCCAGCGTGCTGTCTAACTGCGAAGGGACTACGTCGTCCAGAGCACTTTCTACATAACAGATAGGAGGAACGCTTACACGTCGGCTCACAAGTCTGAGGGGAAGGGGGTCAGCTTAATTTGCAGATCCCGGATAGACAGTGAGGGCCGGTATATCCGCACTCCCCTTACACCATCTTCTACGCCTACACTTTTAAAATAGATTTACTCACTAGGAGGAGGTTCTTGCAAACTTAAAGTTAATGGAAGGATGATTGTAAGCTGCGGCGGAGCGGCCGAGCGCATTGAGGCGCTATGCTCCGATGCGCGAGGACGTTCCACGTTGGGTGTTCGAATCCCCCACGGGCATGGATGTTCCTGTCGTCTTTTGTGGAAGTTATTTCATAAGTAGTTTGTAAGTTAAGGGAGTGATGACCCCGCATTTAAGTCCCACAAGCTTTCCAAACATTTGAACATTCGTATTTGATGATTTGCCCTTTATTCACATGAAGTGTTAAGTGCCATCGACAAGGGATCTCAAGTCGATTCCATATTTCTGGATTTCAGGAAGGCTTTTGACACTGTACCCCACAAGCGGCTTCTTATGAAATTGCGTGCTTATGGAATATCTCCCCAATTGTGCGGTTGTATTCACGATTTCCTATCAGAAAGAACACAGTGCGTTGTAATTGACGGTAAGTCATCGAGTAAAACTGAAGTGATATCTGGCGTTCCACAGGGAAGCGTTATAGGTCCCCTACTCTTCCTCGTGTTTATAAACGATTTAGGAGACAATCTGAATAGCTCCCTTAGATTGTTCGCGGAGGATGCTGTCGTTTATCGGTTAGTGAAGTCAACAGAGGATCAAAAGCAACTGCAAAGCGATTTAGACAAAATTTCTGCATGGTGGGAAAATTGGCAATTGACACTAAATAAAGAAAAGTGTGAAGTAATACACATGACCACTAAAAGAAATCCGCTGAACTTTAATTACGCGATAAATCAGTCAAACCTTAAGGTCGTAGATTCTACCAAATACCTAGGAGTTACAATTACGAACAACTTTGACCGGAGAGAACACATAGAAAATATTGTGGGGAAGGCGAACCAAAGGTTACGTTTCATCGGCAGAACGCTTCGAAGATGCGCCAGCTCCACCAAAGAGACTGGCTACATCACACTTGTGCGTCCTCTCCTGGAGTACTGTTGCCCCTTGTGGGACCCTCACCAGGTGGGATTGACGGAAGACATTGAGAAGGTTCAGAGAAGGGCAGCTCGTTTCGTTCTATCACGTTACGGGGGGAAAGCGTCACGGAAATGTTTGCACGAATTGGGGTGGAAATCATTGAAAGAAAGACGTTATTCATTGCGGCGTGATCTGTTTGCGAAGTTTCAATCACCGACTTTTAGTTCTGAATGTGAAAATATTTTGCTAGCACCCACCTACTTAGGGAGACATGACCATCCCAATAAAATCAGAGAAATCAGATCGAAAACGAAACGATTTAGGTGTTCTTTCTTCCCGCGCGCTATTAGAGAATGGAACGGTAGAGAAAAATTATGAAAGTGGTTAATAAACCCTCTGCCAGGCACTTGAATGTGATTTGCAGAGTATCTATGTAGATGTAGATGTAGCTGTAGATAAACATCAGTAGAGAGATGTTTGTCACAGAGTTTAGTGCAGGTTCGAAGATTTTCATTTCAGTAACACACTCAAGCTGATCACCTTCTGGTTACTTTCTTTTTGCCTGATTCGTATATATCTGTATCCTGACATAACCTCGCCTATCTTGATTCGTGTGACTACGTTTTCTACTAAACGATTACTCAGACTCTTTAATTCCTAGGCAGTCTTTATTTATTGCTTCTTCTGTGACAATTACGACTTTCTCTGAAGCTAGCGTATAAATTCTTTACTTTATCGTACTTTCAGATTAAGAATAATAATGATAATTCCTTTAATATCGGAATCAACCAGAAAGGGTCCACTAATTTTATGACTAAGAGTTTTACGCTCAACCGCTCACAGCACTGCGCGCAAATGAGTAAAGATTATATCTCACACGAGCATCCGTACTCTTACTATAACACCAAGAAAAGATGTTAAGGCGACTGCCGTCCAAAGCGGAAGACCGCAGTTTCGGATACCGCCCATTATTTCAATATCTTCTTCTTCCATAATCTAATTAATTATGTTAGTCTGATTACTGCCTCAACTAACCGGTCCTTCTCTCTAGTTTTTTGTGATTATTACAAGAAATAAAGTTTGATTTTGAAGTCTTGGCGACCTATGGCATGTATTCCCTCATGGAAAATAGTATCTAAAAACGAAGGATCGATAACTCCCTCTGATTATGTCACGTTGGATAAATGAATTGTCTCAATGCTGACAGCGATTTAGTCTGATTGACAAACCGGTTGTAGACAGTTCGGGCTTTTAATGCAATTTTTTTTTTATTTAATAATCATTATCATCATCATGAACTTCCTTCCAACTCAGAATATGCATCAGATTTATTGGTAAAAATGCTCATCAATGCGGTGGGTGGTGGAAGACAACAGAGGATGAAATGCGCCATAATTTTGCTATCTGAGGAGAGTTTGCCTTCATACTGTAACGCGGCTTGTTACAGCGAAGACAATGGCCTTCTTGCCGCACGAGCCAACGTCGGAAGCAGAAGCTCATCCATCATTCCATCATGGAGGCAGTCGAGACTCTCCTGGGGTCACGAAACCCGAGCACCGTTGCAGCTTCCCTGTCTAACAGCTTTCACAGTCAACAAACACTTAATCTTCTTATATTTAAAGAAGACTGTCCGTTTCTGTGTTTGTAATGCATACAGATCTACAGTTTTAGCTTGATCTTGAGAAAAATTTTCACACCTGACCTTCAAAACGAGTCGAAGGTCACTTACCACACACAATTTTGCTTGGTGGATGGGGGATGGTACTTCTTCTAATATATAAAGCAGAGTGTCCGTATGTGTGTACGAGTTGCATACAAATCTACAGTTTTGTTCCAATCTGTATCAAATTTTGTACACGTAAGATTCAATCCATGAGGACGGTCGCCGTAAGTGTAAGAATCACATACGATATATAGTTGACGAGATAAACAATGAGATGCGCGAAAAACCTGCTTTTTGCGACAATGCTGCTCATTTTCTCCTAAACCATAGGACCGATTTCAACCAAATTTGGTACACACTTTCCTTGCTGCATGGTTAAGAATCACATACAGCACATGGTTCAAAAGATATTACGTTATAGCCAATAGAAATCGCAAAAAATGACATATAATGCTTCGAGACTTTCGAAATACACTGTATGAGAATGACAGTACTTAGCGACTTGCAACAAACTTTAAACATAATTTCAAACCTTCATTAAACTTTTTCTCGCTGGGAACCATAGTAAAATGATGAAAGGAAAAAAGTTTCTCGCTTACTACTTTTCCGCTGTTTATGGAGTAAAACTACGGCTCTAGTATGACGTTAGAATTCATAATTTGAACACTACAAATTGTTGTGACAGGAAATTTTACAGACAGTACACATATATAGTTGAATGTAGCTTCTCAATTGTATCACATTCCGACCGTAGTTCATGAGATATGAGCACGTAAACAGTAATGTCCCGTTGTTCATGGACTAAATCTACAGCATTCGGTATGACGTTACGATTTATAATTTATACACTACAAATTGTAACCGCAGGAAATTTTACAGACAGTATATACACATATACTTGAAAGTACGTTCTAAATTGCAAATTGTATCACAGTATGGCACGTAGTTCATGCGATATGAGCACATAAACAGTAACTTTCTTGGAAAACTGCCCCATCACGCACCAAGTTTTAGTTTATTATTTCTTTACTACTAATTTTATTCGCAAGGGATTTTACAAACATTCAGCCCTTAAACAAATGAATACATACCTGATAAATGGCCAGAATAAATAAATAAATATCCGGGCAACGCCGAGTTTTCAGCTAGTTAATTATACACTTCGACATCAGTCTACAATTTTATATGGATCACGATGAAATTTCGTTCGCTTGTGCTTTGAAACAACAGCAGGCTTACTGTCTACCTGCTATTTCACATGTGCATGGCGAAGGGTGCTGTGTAATCAGCATTCATCTACGGTTTTATTCCGATTTCAATGAAATTTTGTACACTTGGCCTTCCAAACAAGAGAACGATCGCTGTCTACACAAGATTTCGTTTGGTGCGTGGCGGTATGTTCCATACTATGTACTTTGACATCGTTTGTTGACTACCACGGAAGTTACCAGATATACGTAATTTTTCGTAGACATTTTAAGGAGGAAAAAGACAAGTGGAGAAGGAGAGAGAGAAGACAAGATGACGGACAGAAAGCGGGGAGGGAATAAGCCTAGAGAGCATGACTGTAACAAACATAGGTATATATAATATTTCGAATGGTCACGACAGAGGGTGCTTTAATTACAACTTCGACACTAATATACATTTTTATTACGATCTTGATGGTATTTCGCACACTTGAGCTCATTTTATATTTTAAACAAATCGAACATCACAGTCTACATAAGATAATCTATTCTACATGCTGCAGGGTAGTTCAATACCGTTTGAGCGATAACTATGAAAGTTAGAACATCTACACTGTTCAATAAATTAGGGTATCAGGTGAGACACCATAGGCAATATATATTTGGTAATATAATATAATATAAAATCCAGATATTGGTTTCAACTGTAATTTCTGTGTGATACAGTACGATATTTTGCTGTCTCATTACAGTGCGTTTACTTCGAGCGAGGCGCCATGGGTCTAACATAATAGTGAAAAAGTCGGTATCGTTGTCTTCTAAAGTGGCGTGTGATCACCTCAATGGTACCTGCGTAACGCACTACAAAATTTCAAAGGACCTCGTCTCTATACCTCTGAGCAGTCAATGCCTCATTCTGAACGATGTAAAGATCCATGCATCCGACAATACTGACTATTGCCCGCACCATTCTTCCACCACCATGATATGCTGATCTTTCCTGCATAAAAATAAAATTGTCCGCTTTCCACCATGAGGGAACGACGATTGTCCGGCTGAAAACAAAATATTCACTCATTTGTGAACAGAACCTGGCACCGTTTACTTCGCCTTCAGCTTCCATCCTCTTACCCCGAAGATGAGTGGATTTGCTATATACCAAAACAAGTGAAATGGCACTGATACAGTACCTGTCTTCATAAAGCGCAATGGTAGACCTTTATCAAACTTACTGAGCTGTGACATGTCGCCTTGACAAAAATAAGAACCGACTCACAAGACAGCAGGAAACGAATTGCCACACATGACGCAGACCACTTGAATGAGCACCGAAGTCAAATTCATTATTGATAAATCTGAAGCATTGAATTAAAGTTTGTGATGTGCAGGGAAATCGTACATAGACGCCTTAATCTTTAGTGGTGTGGAAGTCTAACGGTTAAGACGACTGCCTAGTAAGCATAGAGGTCCGGGTTCGATTCCCGGCTGAACCACAAATTTTAATTCAATGCTTCAGATTTATCAATAATGTCTTTGACATATTTGAGACGTAAATCAGTCTCTAGGATTGTTTATTTGTATTAATTGAAGTCAAATTCATTCCCAATTTCAAGATTCCAATTCTGTGACAAACAGATTGTAATCACGATTTCACTAGAACGTTTAGAGGAATATCATTAAATCAGTTCTGTTGCAGACGATCCAGTTATAACAAATAGTTCAGTTTGTTGGGATACTTACAAAATTCACTGAAATACGCAGCTGTTGATTTTACCAGATATTTCTTTAAAAAGAAGAGTTCCAACCATGACAAAACGTTTTTTAAGGAGCTGTGTTAGATGACAATTTACATCTGTTTAGAAAAATTCAGGTTAAACAGAAATATGTTTTAGTCGTAACTATTATTTCGAAGGAACAAACATGTTTCAGTATAGAAGATTAAAGTAAACTGTGGCGTTCAATGTATTCGAGGTATTGCATACATTGCTGTCTGTCACTTAGAACGCCCGTTGTGGGGAACAGGGCGAAACAGTCGCCACAAAATACAGATTAGTAAATAAGTCTCACAAGGAGAGGGTCTTATACGTGCAACGCCGATTGTGATCAAATATTGCATGGACGTTCTAGCTTTCTGCTGGACAGTACCTAGATTTTGAAAAAACTAGCCCAAAGTTGAGGACGGACAATCGTATTTTAAAAGCTGTGCGCCGAAAGAGCGCCCAAACATAAAACATTGCATTGGTACTTTATGGGGTCCAGTGGTCACGTGGCGTCAGAGTGGTAAAGAGCAAGAAAACTAAAACAAAGGTCTTGGGTTCGATCCCTGTTCGGTTCACAATTATTAACTGCCATTTTACACTTTTTTCCCCTCGAGCAGTGTTTGTGGATGTGAAAAATGCCGAGTTGCACTGTGGTCCGAAAGCCACGTTAAGCCGTAGGTTGCCAACAATCGCAATAGGTGTCATTATTTCTGGTCAAACACGCACACAACTTACTGTTGGTAAGTAAGCAATTGCTGTTTAAGCTATAATCGTGGATGATAAAGAAGCACGGAAGGTGTACGGTTCGATTGTCACGCAGGCACCAAAATTTGTATCCTTATTTTAGATTCAAACACCTAGCAGCTGGTAAGAAAAACTGATACGTACCATTTGATTTTACTTAGTTAATAATCCGATTACGTGCTGGTTTCGTACCTCCGTCACAGAACTTCACATCATGCACTTCATTTTAAATGAGGGCACACTTTGTTACTTCTGAATGGAGGTATATCAGACATCTTTCGATGTTTGTTAACAGGGACGAAAGGTTCTTAATAGGAGTCCCGGTTTATTACAAAAACAGACTTTTATTTTCAAGTTTAGAGTTGGTTACTGATGTTGGCGAAAATATCGGTAATTCATGACTCTTATGGCTAGTCAGTAATATGATATGACTAGATTAGATTAATATTTGTTGCATACCTTATGAATACGACATTTCGCAATGATGTGGAACGTGTCATTTTAATGAAAACTTTCATTACACGCCAGGATTCAAAATTTTACTCTCCCTTATTCTTTTTATTTTTATATCTCTTTGTCTCTCCTTCTCTCTCTCTCTCTCTCTCTCTCTCTCTCTCTCTCTCTCTCTCACACACACACACACACACACACACACTCAGTTCTGAGTATTATTAATAACTACGCTCCAGTCCCTAAACCTAGGTACAGAAATACAGAAATGCGAATCAGACGCATTACGTATTGCAGGCCGTAGCAGCCGTGTCTTTGAGACGCCAGATATGGTCACTTCCTGCAGGAACACATCGCTTCGTCTTCTTCCTGCTAGTACGGTAACTGAGATTTGGCAACTAGGCAAGGTATGTTTGGCAAATGTGTGATCGACGAGTTACTTCCTGGTGTGCACGGAATTAAGCCTCAACGTTCACTTGATTTTACCTGTCATTTCCATTGAATAATATGAGTTATCATCTCTTGAGGTGTAACAAAAGATTGTAAATTTACGGTTTTCAGCCCAGGAAAGTCGTTGTACGTGGAAATCGCAACTAATCTCGTCCTTCAATTAGCGGTTTACGATTTCTAGCCACTGTTAGCCTCGCAAGAAGAAGGGAAGACACATACGTATTTGATAGCTGTGTGGTAACGTGCTGTAGATTTCAATAAGGCTTTTGATTATGCTGACAGGGAAACTACAGGTAAAAGAGTTCAATAATTTGACAGTCCTCGCCTGACAATCGTCCTCGCAATTTCAATCTCTTTGTCAAATTGAAAGTACCACTGCGATGAATCGAACATCACACATAAAATTATCCATGACAAAGGGGATATCAACAGCAGAATCAGACACGTAGGTGGTATATGCTGACTTCCAAAGAATTCACAAAATGCCACAAATAACAAGGTCGAATACATTCAAGTTGTGTAACTGGAAGTACCTCCGTCAATAATTTCAAAGCAAAATAATCTCATTATTTTTATCCATCTCTTGTAAATCCCAGCTCCCTTTTTCCGCACATAATACGCTCTTGTAATCCCGAAAACCACTGTCTGGCTTTTTCCTTCTTTCTTCAGTCAATACAACTCCTACTCTATCCCGATTGTGTACTACTTTCTCCTACCACTCTCTCACCCTTCAAGCGAGCAACATCTCCTCCCACTCTTTCTCTCCTTTATATGTCCCATTTTGAACTCCTCTTCCACCCCTCTCCTCTCTCCCCTCCGTTTCTTCTTCTTTTTGTCTTACTTTCTCCTCCTTTCTCGCTTATCTTTCCTCTCCTCTCTTCCCAGGAATGGTCCTTCACGCTACCCTCTCCTTGGACCTTTCCCTGTGCATCCCCACTTCTCAACGAATTGTTCCGAGGAAAACGACTGCCGCTAAGTCTCCGTGTGGGCTCTTATCTCACAATTCATCCTCATAGCGTTTTCGGAAGAAATACTCAATGGGAATTAGTATATTGATTGACCCTTCGAGAGACGTAAGCCCTCTAAACTTTGACAACAGTCCATACCGTGATACAAAACACCTTTCTTGCAACGTTTGACACTTAACATTACGCTTTCGCGCTTTCAAAATGAACCTGTAAAGAAGAGTGCTGCTCTTCTTAAGATATTATTGTACGGAATAGCTACACAGAGCAACTCGTGTGAAAACATTTTAAAAGGGTAGGATATTCTGCGACGTAGGCTACAGCATTATTTAAAATGCGATAAAAAATAAAAAAAAGAAGACGACTGGAAAGTTAAAAGGTGCCTTTTAGGTGTTAAATTTGGAACTTCTTCATGATGTAATTTATGAAAAGGTCGTTTATCATTTCCTTCGTTTTGTAAAATACTTAGCAGTTTTGTACAAATAGGTTACGATTTACGTGTACGAAGTTACACTGTAACCCAATACAATAGCTTTAATTCCTTTTCAAATACATTTTGTTGTTTTTAATCGACTGCGTCACGATAAAGAAAGTTGTTCTGCATGAACGTAATAAAACAACAAAAGTATGACCACAACGCATAATCATTTACAGACGCATGATTGGCTGTTTTCACACACCATATTTTTTTACGGTTAATTATACTTTATGCCATCGTTCTTGCAAATTTTGTAATCTGTCGAATAACAACCAAAGTAAGTACTATTAATTAAACTTGAAGCTGAAGTCGTTTATAGTGTTTACTCCCTTTAAGATACATCAAAACATAAATGTGCCGATAACATTTTTAATAATGGCATAAATGGTTGGTCCCCAAAGCTTCGTGTTGAAAGGGAAACAGACGGTTCGTGATTTAAGAAATTCATAGAACATTCACACTATTAACGTAATTCATACTGCGTGAAAGGCCATGTATTTTGAAAGTATAGCTTCTCCACTATTCGTAATTTTTACCCGGGACCTGCTAGAAACGTTAACAGATGAAACATGACGCCCATCGACAAAAGTTTGCTTTGAGGTACTGCATTTTGCCATGACGTCTTTGACACATCCCGTTTTCGGCAGACCCTTGTAGGCAATGATCATGATGTTTTGTTGTAATCACACCTTTTTTCCCATCTGGAGTTTCAAATGTTTGTAAATCTATCGGACCAAACTGCGTGGTCATCAGTACGTAGCTTACAAACTACTTAAACTAAGGTAAACTAACCTAAGGAGAAACACACACACACACACACACACGCACATCCCCCGGGGGGTTCGAACCTCCGACGGCGAGCAACAGCGCGCTGCGCAGCGAGGCGCTGGAGTTTCATTTTCGTGTTATTCTCTTGTTGTATTTTACTGCTGCAGCATAATTCGGCAGTTTTGAGCTAAAGTAAAGTTCTTATCAGCCAAAATTAGAAAAAAAGTGATAACGCAAACAGTGAAAAATTCTCATGAATCTAAAAATTCCAGGGTAACTCCGGGATTTCTTCCGGATGAAAATATTTCCGGGTTTTTCTCGGATCTCCCGGATGTCCCAGAGCGTAAACACCATGTCAGGATATATAAGCTCATGAGGATTGAGCTGCTGGTAAAAGAAAATGAAATTATTTATTCTTTATTTTCTCATTGCAGTTGCACAATTTAAATTCCGACGATACCGTCCATTTTCAAACCACTACCCTTGGTTTTAAACCATAATAAATCGAGGTGCATGTTAAAATGGTTGTTGTTGTACATTATAAAACTTTGTAAATATATAATTAGTTTACATTAAAAAAATTAAAACGACTGTTAAAACTGGTGTTAATTCCACAGGCCTCCAGTTTTAACTGCCATTTTAAAATATTTTAATGTAAACTAGTTATATATCAACAGAGTTTTATAATGTACAACAATATTAGCAGCCACTTTAACATGCATCTGGATTTATTACGGTTTAAAACCGAGGCTAATGGTTTGAAAATGGACGGTCTCGTCCGAAACTAGTCGCAGAATCTAAATTATGGAAATGCGACGAGAGACTAAAAAATAAATAATTTCACAAAAAGTTTCCACAGTTGCGGATGCTGAACCATCCTTACGATGAATTTTTATGAAAAAGTAAAATGAAATGGAGAGAGAGCGGGGTACAAGGTGAAGGGCAGACAGGGAAGGAGGAGGAGAGACACAAGAAAGAAATACCCAATCGGTAACGCCAGGAACCAAAGCTAGTATAGTTTACACTAGTTGTAACTTAGTTAGTCCTGGAGCTGATGGTGACACGCAGTGTCTCAATGCTTCAGCGTTAGAATTATGGTTCGGGCAGGAATACCATTAGTTAGGAGAGCGAAGAAATCCTGTACATATTACAATCCTATACGTATTATAAATGCGAAAGTTTGTATGTTTGTTACCGCATCACGCTAAAACTGCAGTACTGATTTAGATAAAATTTCATATAGAGATTTCTTATGTCTTGGATTAGGACATAGGCTACTTTTCAAAATGTTTATTACAAGTTATTTATTTGAAATATATCCATAGAAATACGTAACGGTTGTAAGAAGTTTCTAATACAACAGCAGAAGTGCTATGTAGGGTATGTCATGTTTAGCCGCGAGGGTGAACGCGTCATATTATAAGTATCCGTTTTTTGGGCAACTGTTCGTGTCCTGCTATAGTGAAATTGTTTTTCTTTGTTATTGTTATCTTTTTTACTTTCTAATATACAAAAATATTCTTGGATACTGCCAAAACGGCTTAACTGATATATAATTACATACACAAGAAATCTGAATGTTGGCGTTTATGCCGCATTCATTTTCATTTGTTGTAACAAATGAAGGAAGTATATATATATATATATATATATATATATATATATATATATATATATATATATATTGAAGACTTTAAATAAAATATGCTCTAAGTACCATGGCAAGAAAAAACATTGACGTTTTGTGTAGAATGGGATCTAGATACCAAGCCCTATTTTGTGTACATAGCTCGAACTGCCACGTGGAAATAGCGTATGTAAACTGCAACGAAAGTAGTAGCAAATGCACTCAACAGATGGCAGGCGGTACGCTGCAGTTAACATATGAAACGTTGTGTGTTCCGGCCAACTGCAACGATATATATTAATTAAGGTGAATGTCTCTTCGGTGTACGCTTATCACGTACGAACGACAAGACGCAGATACTTACATATTTGTACCGTTACTAATTTATACTTGATGAAGGTTTTAGCCACGGTTTTATAGCCATCTGATAAATATTTAGCAATTTGAAGAATATAACGCGAAATGCGGAACAACACATACTCTTTGAAAATTATATTTACTCTTTGAAAATTGTTTTATTGGTTGCATTGTTGCTTGAGGGTTGATAATGATAAAAGGGTGGAGTATATTGGGATGGAAAGTTATCGGTGTATATAAAATTCTACGTGTGTGTGTGTTAATATTTCGCTCTGCAGCGAAAACTAGATAACGCAAACGAATGGTCTGTGTGTAATTGTTGTCCGAAGTCTCCCGTTGTACATCATACCAGTTCCATGCCGATAGCTATAAGGGGGTGGAAGATATGGTGGTTTAAAGTCGTCAAATTATAAAAAATTCGGACTGAAGGCTAGCGATGACGTTTGCGACTCTATAGCAACGACGTTACATACAGCGAAACGTGATGCCACAGACCATATCTTTGGTCTATGTGTGCTACAATGTCTTCAGCTCTTTCTCTGTAAGAATAAGCGTACCAATAAGGAAATATAAGAATAAATAAATAAAGCAGTAAAAAAACAATTTTTTAATACATCTCTTTAAAAAATCGATTTAACGTTTCGCGCATTACATCAAGTGATCGATCTGTGATATTATTACAATCATTATTTTTGAATTTCGTGACCGGATTCTTCGCACGAGTGCATTTTTACCTGTGATTGGATCTACACTACTTACGTTCCTGATAAATACATAATCAACCAACACGCGAGCGGAGGCGCGGGTTAAGCTAGTTATACAATAAGACAGCATTAAAAATATTTCTGAATATTGGTTTACCTCTTGCAAAGGTTGAGAGAACAAATTGTTAATTAGACGTTAATAACATGTTACTAAGTTTACTACTTTTTGTTAAATCCTAGAAAATAGGCACTTAAATTTTATATGCACTGACTGTTCCGTTGGTTCTTAACAGAATATTTTATAAATCATGAATGAAACACACAAGATAATTGTGAAATATTCTGGAAATTTATTGGTTATACTTGGTTATACTCTTACGAAAATCATCCTACGAAATCATCAGGTAAAAAACACAACTTTCAAATATCTTAAGCTGGTAGATACATAACTTTGAAGGGAGACTGGTACTGAATGATCAGACACAATTTCCATACTCATCACTTCTGTTAGCAGAATCTAATCGTGACCCTAAGCAGATAAATTAAACTACCATATCCTACCCACTTGCCTCATGTCTCTACTACTACTAATCACAACTATTTGTCTGCTTACCTGATGTAAATTGAAATGCCTTATTTTACTTGTAACCATAGTTTAACTTAACAAGTTAAAATTTTAAAATATATTCACTGATGTCTCATTCAACTTAGTCACACGCTCCCATGTTCCTGACATTGGGCCTATTTAAGATATTTTTGTCAACTTTTTCAGCCAATTTCTATTATTTCAATTTATATTTCTTACGATAATGTCGAGATTCATTTTGTCACATTTTTTGTCAACGTCCGAATTTAGAGAACTTTAAGTTTTAGTTTTAAACGAAAGCACTAGACTCACTTGAATGTTATGTTTCATAATACAAAAAATTTTACGAAATATAATAAAAAAAAGTAGTAATAAAAGTTTCTGATTAGGTGTTTATAAGAAAATTAAATACAGTTAGGACAAAGGATAGATTTGTAATGAAGGTAAAAAGCACGCAATGGAAGGTCTTAAGAGAACCGAAATATTTTTGCCGAGAGAAAAGATTAAACAACGTGTGCATGGCGAATCATTTGAAGTCTTCTTGTCTCACAGAACTGCGCTGCAGCGTAAAACTGAGGGACGGAGCGGAGAGAAATCCAATTTGTGCATTCCTCGCTGCTAGTGCCATCACGTCGAATGCTGCAGGCGACCGAGCAAACCTCTTACCTAAACTGAAGAGGACGTGCTGCACTTGACTGTGAACTTGAACAGAAGGCGTCAAGTATACAGCAGGGGCATGAAGTTGCGCTGTGTATGACACGCTGAAATGCTTCGGGACTTCAAATAGTTAAATATACAAAATTATGTAAGGGTAAATAAGTCTTATTGAACGCGGGAATATACTTGAAAGTGACACTGTCGTATAACTATTTCTCAACACAGTCACTAAGTTTGTGTAAATAAGGATCAAGAAAAACTGACGCCGTTGAATAACGTGTAATTTCTCTCCTAAGGTATCACACCTTGTTTTTCTTTTCTATCCTCGCTACTAAAAGGTCATTTATGATAAAATGCAGCTTTTTGCATCAAAATGAGACATACCATTATTTATAATCGATGTTAGTATGGTTTAGTGCGTTTTCGAGCTTTCCAAAGCAAAGTGAAGTGACAAAGACATCTACTGCAATATATTTACTATTACGGACGACCTACAGAATGTATTAGACAGTAAGGTTAACAAATTAAAACGCATTTTCTTTTACACTCGACAACAGAGCCTCTAATGTAATTTGCTTGGTATTGCGTGTGACTAGTATTTTAGAGCCGTCACAAATGAAGTGTTCAGTACCTGCGTAGTAATACAGTAATACAAGAGTTTGTCCAACGTCTTAGACAATGAAGATCACTTGGCGAAGCATTAAGCATCTGTTCTTAGCCCACACGTTGAGAAATGTGAATACCATATTCCCAGCTCTATGGTTTTTATACAACGTTTAAAGTCATTGCGCCTCCTGATTTGCTCACTTTGAAAAACTACATTTTGTTCAGGACAGTCAGAAACAACGCGATCGTGTTTGTACATCATTAATGAGAATTTTGCGAACGCAAGAGAATCAGACAACCAAAAATCTGACGAATTTAAAACGGTGGAATGATTTTGCTAATGTACTGAAGCTGTCACAGGAATTGCTCATTATGACTGTGAGAGGTATCATTAGGGATTTCGGAGAAAGTGGGCATGTGATCGACAATTCGCGTTCCTCCAACCGTCGTTAACATCTTGCTCCTTTTGCAGAACAGGCATAGCGTTCGACCACATTTGCACCAGTTAAGCCGACCATACATTAAGCAGGCTGGAAAACGTTCCTGTCACCAGATGCGTACAAATTTAAAGGGTATAAGTCAAGCATGTGATTGCGAATGGCCGGCCGCGGTGGCCGAGGAGACTGAGGAGCTCCAGTCACGGTATGCACGGCCACTACGGCCGGGGGGGGGGGGGTTCGAATTCCCCTTCGGGCATGGATATTTGTGCCGTCCTTAATCTTAGGTAGTTCATAAGTAGATTGTAAGCTTAGGGACTGATGACCCCGTAGTTAAGTCCCATAAGTTCTACAAACATTTGAACTTTTTTTTTTGATTACGAATGAAGTATACAAATTAAAACGCATTTTCTTTTACACTCGACAACAGAGCCTCTAATGTAATTTGCTTGGTATTGCGTGTGACTAGTATTTTGGAGCCGTCACAAATGAGGTGTTCAGTACCTGCGTAGTAATACAGTAATACAAGAGTTTGTCCAACGTCTTAGGCAATGAAGATCTCTTGGCGAAGCATTTAGCATCTGTTCTTAGCCCACACGTTGAGAAATGTGAACACGATAGTCCCAGCTCTATGGTTTTTATACAACGTTTAAAGTCATTGCGCCTCCTGATTTGCTCGTGAGTTTTGATGTTGTGTCATTGCTTACCTGGATTCCTCAGTAGGAATCTTTGCAATTAATTGATGAAAAAGTGGTCAATGAAACAGCTGAACTTTGTCGCCATGTACGTCGATACTTTTATTTAATGACAAATTTTACGAACAAACGAACGGTGTTGCTATGGGGAGTCCATTGTCCCCCATAGTAGGCAATCTTTTTATGGAGGACTTCGAAGATATGGCACTGAAGATGGCGGCTCTAAAGCCAACTTGTTTTTGGAGGTACGTCGACGATACATTTATGGTATGGCCTCATGGGGAAGTAGCTCTTAACCGTCTTTCAGACCATTTTAATTGCATGCATCCTAACATCAAGTTCACAATGAAAGTGGATAAGGAGGAGGAAGCTTCCTTTTCTTGATGTTTTGGTTTACAGGAGATATGACGAGAAACTGGGACATAGTGTTTATAGAAAACCTACGCATACGGACCGTTAGCTGCATGCCTCGAGTTGTCATCCTCCGTTCCAACGCACTGACGTTCTTCTGACATTAACTAGAAGAGCTTACGCCATTTCTGATGCAGAAAGTTTGAGGCGAGAACTGGATCATCTGAAGGTTGTGTTTGAATATAATGGCTATAAAGATAAAAAAAAATCCTTGTTCCTCTCAGCTTGGTTCTTCACCCGAACCATTACATAAGACCCACAATTCGGTCTCTTTCCTTTTTCCGGAAGTATTTCATCCAAAATAGGAAGAATTTAAAAAAAAAGTATAACATAAAGAGTGTCTTTCGTCCCTCAGAAAAGACGAGAGCACTTCTTGGATCTGTCAAGGATTATTTTGGTCTGAGGATCCCAGGGTATACAAGATCCCTTATCAATGTGGCAAAACTAATGTTGGTCAGACGATCCGTACTATTCAGGACATGTGTTGAACATCAAAGCCACACACGTTTGCTCCATCCAGAGAAGTCGGCGGTTGCTGAGCACTGTCTCGCTAAAGGACATGGTCCCTTCGGCATCTCTCTACAGAGACTGTCTTGAAAGAATCCATAGAGATCCGATATCTGTGATTATTATCAGAGACAAGGGCTAACTTCTAAATAAAACATTGAACCCTGTGATATCAGACATTTAAAAAAATATATAAAAAAGACGTTTTGTGCCTCAGTCATTTGAATAACACTTTTCCATTGTCGATTTCGCCGGTTTCTACCACCGGGGCGCTGTATATCTTGTGCGCCACAGGGCAGCCACGGTTACGTTTTGCGCATTCGCTGTGGGTCTTTCGCGATGTATAAACGAGCCGCCTATCTCACTGCGTACTCAGTTCTGGCGAGATTGTGTACCAGCACGCGCACCTGAGGATGGCGGGCAGTTGCGGCGCTGAAATATCGTGTCTAGTTGAATTTAGTACCCGGCTGCAAACCCGAGAAGATTATAAGTGAAGCACTTTAGAAGTCTTCTAGGCAAACGATTTTTTACACAAAAATATCAGATCCGAATGGTCCACTTAAAATGAGGCCATTAGCTAGCAATAATTTCAGCCCAACTAAGCTCTTTTCCAAAAGGAATTAATCGAATCACGTAATCTACCTGGTTACCAATTCCAGTTTTTCGTTCAAGCTCTCTTAGCTACAGTAAGACATGTTCTAAGAGCCATAGAAACTAGCACTTACCAGTGTTATTGTTGTTGTTGTTGTTGTTGTGGTCTTCAGCCCAAAGACTGGTTTGAAGCAGCTCACCACACTACTCTATCCTTTGCAAGAAAATTTCTCAAATAATATTTTGTGGAACATTGTACCCGTTGGAAAATAAGCACTGATCAAAAAACTTTGAATAACATAATAATTACAGCTGTCTAGATCGCAATATGATAATTCTTTTATTTTATTATGATTACTGGTTTCGATCGATAAAGATAATCCTTAGATCATGTCGTTGTGAGGAGCTGGCCCGTCTCTTGAACAGTGTTTCTCCTCAAGAGACTGGCCTGCTATTCACAAGGACGTAATCTGAAGATGAACTTTATTGATAGAAATCGGTCATCATAATAAAATAAATATGATATTGCGATCAAGACTGCTGTAATTGATACATTACTCAAATTGCTCAAACGTTTGCAACCCTTAGGCACCAACTTCTGTGGTCATCGAATCCCAGACTTAAATTTTACTTAAATTAACTTATGCTAAGGGCACTACACACTCGCATGCCCGAGAGTGAGAGGACTCGTACCTCCGACGGGAGCGGTCGCCCAGTCCGTGATACGGCGACACAGGCGGTGAGGTCATTTCCAAGCGGCCATTCCCGCGCGGCCTGATCAAGCCTTAACACCTCTGATATATAACGCCAACCAACATGCTTTGAAACCTGCTTTCTATATTTGTCCTTCAGTCTCCCTCTGCGATTTTGAGCCCCCAAGTTTAACCGCCAATGTTAAATAAAACTGATGATTTCTTGAAGTCTCGGAATATGTAACCAGCACTCGATTCCTTCTACATCTACATACATACTCCTCAATCCACCCAAAAATACGTGGCGTAAATTGCCAAGCACTACTATTAGTTACTTGCCTTTCTGTTCCACTCACGTATAGAACGAGGGAAAAACGAATACTTTTATGGATTTGTACGAATTCCAATCTCTGTGATCTTATCTTTGTGGTCTTCCGGCAAATTTAGTTTGGTAGCAGTAGAATATTGCTAGAATACTGGTAGCAGTATCGGTTTCAAATTCCGGCCCTCTAAATTTCTTCAACAGTGTTTCTCAAAAAGACCATCGCCTTCCCTCTAGCTACTCCCATTTGATTTCCCGAAGATTCTTAGTAAAACACTCGCGCACTGATCTAATGTACCAGTTACAAACCTAGCCGCCCGCCCGCCAGATATTCCTTTAAACCTATCTGCTGCGAATACCCGACACTTGAACCACACTCAAGACATGGTCCCACGAACGTTTATATGCTGTCTTGCTTACAGACAAATCGCACCTTCCCAAAATTCTCCCAAAAAACCAAAAACGTCCATCCGCCTTCTCCACGACTGCACTTACATGATCCTTCCATTTCATATTGCTGTGCAACATTACACCTAGATATTTAATTGATGCGACCCTGTCAAGCAGCACACTTCTAATGCTGTATTCGAATGTTACGAGCTTATTTCTCCAATTCATCTGCATTAACATACATTTTTATACATTTAGCGCTAATTGCCATTCCTAATACCACCTAGAAATTAGTCCAAGTCATCCTACATCCTACTACAATAACGATACCATCTTCCACACCACACAATCATTAGCAAACAGTCGTAGCTTGCAACTCACACTGCCCGTCATATCATTCAACTAGATATAAAATAGCAGCGGACCTAACACACTTCCCTGGGGCACCCCTGACAATACCCTAGTCTCTAATGACACTCGTCATAGAGGACAACGTAATGGGTTCTATTACTTAAATAGTATTAAGGCCACTCATCTATTTGGGTACCTATTCCTTATGCTCGTACCTTCGTTATCAGTCTGCGGTAGGGACCGTGTCGAACGCCTTTCAAGAAACAACAAATATGCAGCCAGCCTGTTACCCTTCTGAAGTTTGGAACTGAAGAGTGACGTCTGGAGAACATATCACTTGCAGGATTGCACTGGAGCGCCAATTACATGACTGGTAAAGGGAATTTACACCTTGTATTATGACGCTGAAACAGTTTGCATTTGTCACTTGTGCCGAAATGTCACCTCTATTTCACACTTGACTGCTACGTAATCAGCATCAGAAAATCTGATCAGAAACGATATATGTGCACACTACAGTATCGGCCGCTGTGGCCGAGGGGACTGCGGCGCGCCAGTCACGGTCTGCACGGCCACTGCTGACGGGGGCTCGAATCCCCCTTCGGGCATAGATATTTGTGCCGTCCTTAGTATTAACTAGTTCATAAGTAGTTTGTAAGTTTAGGGACTGATGACCCCGTAGTTAAGTCCCATAAGCTATACAAACACTACATTACAGAAATATGGGACAGTGTCCCATATTACTACCTGCCTAGTGTCTCACATGACTAAAAATCTTAAGATTTAGGTTAGGGTCAAAATCTGAACGAATGCACATTAAAATAACTGAAACGAGGTATGAGAAATATAAAATGAACTTTAAATGTTCAAACCGACCAACCTCAGCCAGCAAGATAGGAAAACAGCAGAGGGATGTAAGGAAAGGGCAATAACAACAACCACAGACGATACTTTATAAACAAAAGAGTAACGTGCTTGGTTAAAGTAATTGTATAATGGCACTCGGCAAAAGACGTAACACTTGTTATAGTTAATTATAATAAATAATGTTCAGTTTTCGTCAGTTCTCAAATGAGAGCTAATCAGGGTGACTGATCAGTCTACAGAAGCGTATAATATTTATGGTTTCATACCGTCAATTTTCTCGCTAGGGACATCTTCCTCTTAGTTATTAGATCATACAACAAAATTTCTATTTAATTTTAATTTCTTAGGTTTCAGTGTAGAATAATGTTTTAACAGCAAATGTATATTATCAGCTACGTACAAAAATCAGTTTATTAAATCACATAAATTAATTTTTTTTTAATTTCGTACTAATTTCTGTAGAAGTTTGCATTAATACCAAATATACTGCGTGTTAGTTTCAGTATTTCGATAGTAACACAACAGTTTTTTTTCTGACTCATACGTTTTCATACAGAAGAATATACCATTGTCTTGTAAACGCGCTGCTGCATTTTTTGACCGTAAAACAACCGTGCTTTTTTTCTTATTCCTCAATTCTATTTTTTTTTTTTTTTTTTTTTTTTTTTTTTTTTTTTTTTTTTTTTTTTTTTGTGTGTGTACAATAATGAGTTAACAGAATGTACATTTGTTTCATTTACTGCACGTATGAGAAGTTCACTTCAGGATCCATGTTATATTTTAACTGAGCGTCGATATACATCTCCTATATCATTCGAAACAACAGTTCATAGCGTCCTGAGCTGAAACGGAAAATTTAAAGTGAACAGATAATAGTGTAGTGTAATTTGAATTTAAGTTTCTCTCTTTTAGTTATTTTCACGAATGAAATGATAATTTAATTGATTTTGATTATAACATTGTAATTGATTTTTGTTTTTATCGGCTATATGACTATCTGAGGAATTTGATTATCCGTGGTTTTAGAAGGATCCATTTACAGCAAATAATCGAGATATTACTGTATTCATAGATTTAGAGTCTAGGGTTGTGACAGGGGGGAATAGTTTATTGTCTTTACTTCAGCAACGACAACTGATTGGCGCGCGCAAGTCATACATACTGTATTTCTTCACGGAAGTAACGTGGATTCGTGAATTCACTCCATCTATATTACTTATAGGCTGATTTTCATGTCCATCATTGGTTGTCATTATTCGTATCAAATAATGTCTCTTTTCCTCATCAAATGTCAAGCAGTGTACATACTAACGATAGTATGCAATGAAAACTTGGTAACCATCTGTCAGCTAAAACATTGTAATGCCACTAACATACGTCTGTTGTTGAGGAAGCACTTTGTCTTCCAAAACACGTACTACGCTGCTAAACCTTGTACCAGCTTCATCTTTATCGCCTCAGAGCGATGGGAAGGGGATGAGAAATTAATATTGCCTCTCACATAAAATGGAAGCAAAATGAAGAATTTTTTCATTCCCTTCCCATAGCTCTGAGGTTAACTATTGCACCTTTCACGTATTTACCGAGCGAGGTAGCGCAGTGGAAGACTTGATTAGATTAGTACTTGTTCCATAGATCATAAATACGACATTTCGCAATGATGTGGGACTTGTCAGTTTGATAAACACTGTCTATACATGACACTCAATAATTTAAGTGTTTAAAAAAGGGGGGGGGGATTACTGAGTTTCATTTAAAAATTCATCTAAAGTGTATAAGGATATGCCATTCAGAAATTCCTTTAATTTCTCTTTAACTACCAGTTGGCTATCTGTCAGACTTCTGATGCTATTTGGTAGGTGACCGAAGACGTTCGTGGCGCATAGTTCACCCGTGACAAAGATATAACCTTGAAAAGTCTATATCACCACTTTTCCTAGTGTTGTAGCTATGCACACTGCTATTACTTTTGAAATGCGTATGATTCTCAATAACAAATTTCATGAGTGAAAAAACACTCTGGACTCACAATCCTCTAATAATCACGCTGTCCTCAGGAATTTAAACTCTAAGCTTCTTTTTTTTTCCTTCTTTTGCGCATTTCTCTTGCATTTGTAGCAACAACAATAATGCAATGCTCAACATTTGTAGAAACTATATGAATGATGA
Organism: Locusta migratoria; assembly: GCA_026315105.1. NCBI lineage: Eukaryota > Metazoa > Arthropoda > Insecta > Orthoptera > Acrididae > Locusta > Locusta migratoria. The sequence continues at coordinate 108,037,682 of CM048749.1, read as the reverse complement.
TATGGCACAACTGGTCGCAAGAAGCCATTTGAGGCTGTTCAGCCGTATATTGCAAGGTTTTTATTTTTTTATTATTATTTTTTTAAATATTTCTTGGGTGACTTGTGTGTCGATTAAATAATAAGGAAAATACAACAACCAGTCTCCGAGTAAATGATGAGGGAAACAACACACATTCTCCAAGTGGGTAGAAGCTTCGACAGAACTAGGAATCGAACCCAGGCCCCCTGCATAGCAGTCAGTCGTGCTGACAACTCACCTGCAAAAATTTAAGATTGATGTACAAATATACTAAATTTTTTTCGAATTATTTGATGGTTCATTTTTTACTATAAATGATATGTAAAAACTAAGAGCTAGCGATTGAAAGTTTTTCTTAGTGTATTAGTTTTGTAACTTAATTTAATTATTTGCCGACTTAAAAAATACTATTTTATATATCTTTGTTCTACAGCAGGCTTGTGGTAACGTTTATTGTTAGGAATGTAAAAAAAACTGTAATCCAAACGCAGATTATTAATGTAAGTGAAATGAAAATCTTGGTACGTCCCCGTTGCTGATGTGGAGGGCGCCAAGTTTTGGCGAGCAAGTAGAGATACTGAAGCATGTAGCGTGGCTTATCAGCGCTCAGTTCAAATGTTTGTATAGCTTACGGGACTTCACTACGAGGTCATCAGTCCCTAAACTTACAAATTACTTATGAACTAACTAAGACTAAGGACGGCACAACTACCCATGCCATAGGATGGATTCGAACCCCCGACCGTAGTGGGCGTGCAGACCGTGACTGGAGCGCCTCAGTCACCTCGGCCAACGCGGCCGGCAACAGCAGTCAGTCATTGATTGTGTGTGTGACGAGGCTTGAGAGAGGCAGCATTTCACGAAAAGGTGAAGGCCTTTAGATGCTGGAAGTCTAAAATAGGCTCGGATGCTGAAATAATGTTCATTCCATCTTGGTATTGATTTCTGGGCACACAGTAAATAGCTGTACGACACCATCATAAAGATATTTTGCCATACAACTAGAGCAACGTCTGGTGATGGTTATGCCTTAAATTGTGCAATTACGCAACTGCTGGTCCACAGCATGGGGTACATAACAAGGTTATGTACTTTTAGATTTGTAATTCGGATGGACAAGTCAGAAAGTACAGCATTTATTTGAAACAATCATTTACTTCAACTAAAACTTGTTTTCAACGTAATTCATCCCACGCTCATAACTTGTTATCGTCCTATCCTAGTGTGCAAACATCCGAGTGCCCTATACAAAAAGTAAATAACGAACAATAATATCAAATTAATAATTTTGAAGTGCTTTGATGTTGGTAAAAGTAAAATTAAAACTAGTGCATGATTTTTGTATTTGACTCCACTGATAGTTCAAAATATTACAGAAAAAATTCAGAGTGAAATTATGAAATGATGAAACAATTCAAAAGTAAATAAAAAGCTATAAGTTTCAGTATCAAGAAGTATGCAGTAGCAAAGTTTTACGAAATACTATAAATTAGTAGCGTAGCAAAGTTCCCTATCATTTTTCTCATATGCAATTAACAACATTAATTATCACTGAAATGATGAAATTGATGGAAATAGCCTAAATCATTTGATTTTATTGATCCTGTGGAAGGTGTCTCATTCTTCGGTAAACGGACGGTTTCATTCACGAACAACTCAAATTTATCGTTTAATACCCTTATAATGGGTTTAGAGTGATCGGTAACGCGTGTCTTTACTTATTTAGTCCATCAGTTTCTTGTGTCCGTCGCCTCCTCTCCCCTCTTCATCTCCCCCTCCCATCTCTCGATTCATCCCGCCTCTTCTCTTTGTCCTTCTCCTTCTACCCTGTCTATAATTGTTCAAATATATCTACCAATATATACACGGTAAGGTTAGATACGGCTATCTTGTGACAGAATCAAGCCAGGTTACATATAGTCACCGTGTAGAAACACTAAGAAAGGCTACAAAGACAGACAGAGATAGATTCGCCTTTATAAACGTATCTAATGCAATACCAGTAAATTTCGTATTTCGCTGGTACCGCAAAATGCAGACAAGCAGCATCGTCCCAGGATCACGTGACTATCCAAATTTTATGTTGCGACTCAGCGCATTTGGCAATTTCACTCCTTGGATGTGTATTCAGAAAACTAGAAAAACTTCTAGTCTAGAAAAACTTCTCTTTGTCCCAAAGCGGGCACGATCGTCGTATTCGTACACCACACTATTATCTACCCAGACAATACCTTAAGCCTCGCGCTAGCCGTACGCTCCCCAGACGTAGACCGCCCGGGCAGGTGTGCTACAAGAATGTGTTTACAAAGTACTCATGACAACGAACTACGGCAAGTACTTAGCGAGACGACTCATTCTTTTCTGCGTTTTTCCTCTTGTTATCAGCTTCACAGTGACAGACTGCCGCAACGCCGCCGAACATTCCCGACACAAGCAAACTGTCACTGCGCCTAATCTCGTATTTAGAACCTCCCCCGTAATCTGCGGACGCGCCAACTTTCTTAATATCGGCGGAACTTCGCAAGCCCCTAAGTCTTCAGAGTTTCCTTTTTTAAAGGCTCTTAATTTTTTATTTCTTTCAAACAAAAACTTAGCAGCGTTACCTATCCGATGCTAAACTCTCAGCTGCAGTACGCAACGCCTCTTACTACTCGTACTTTCAGGTACGAAGTCGCCCCATGTTTAAAGATATTAACAAATTTCTTGTATGAAGGCTCCATTACGTGTCATGTACACAAACCACCAAAATATTATTAATAGCTGTAGACTCGATGTATCGCGTGTATTTATTTATATAGTCTATCTGTTTCTTCTGTCCGTCGCCTCCTCTCCCCTCTTCCCTCCTCCTGTTCATCTCCCCCTCCCATCTCTCGATTCATCCCGTCTCCTCTCTCTTTCCTTCTCCTTCTACCCTGTCTATAATTGTTCAAATATATCTACCAACTAACATAGTGACGTGTGAAACGGTGAAGTCATATCTACTTTTATAGTGATTGATCACACGCAGTTGACGTCGGTTGTAACATACCCTCCTTCGTGCACGATACGAAATTGCATGTAGACAGTGATCTTCTTGATTTGAAGGTCAAGTGCGAAAAATTTCATCAAGATCAGAATAAAACTGTAAATTTTGTCTATGTTCGCTACGTACCACATCTCCTGAACTATGTCTCGTATGTGGTTCTTATCTCTGCAGCAATTCTGATCCTGTAGCAAGGAATATATGCACGAAATTTGGTTGAAATTCCAGAATGAAACTTCACTCTGCAGCGGAGTGTGCGCTGATATGAAACTTCCTGGCAGATTAAAATTATGTGCCGGAACCGGGACTCGAACCTGGGACCTTTGCCTTTCGCGGGCAAGCGCGACACGACTCACGATGCCGCCTCACAACTTTACTTCCGCCAGTACCTCGTCTCCTACTTTCCAAATTTCACAGAAGCTCTCCTGCAAACACGCAAGACTAGCACTCCTGGAAGAAAGGATATGGTGGAGACATGGTTTAGCCACAGCCTAAGGGATGTTTCCAGAATGAAACTTCACTCTGCAGCGGAGTGTGCGCGATATGAAACTTCCTGGCAGATTAAAATTGTGTGCCGGAACCGGGACTCGAACCTGGGACCTTTGCCTTTCGTGGGCAAGCGCACTACCGACTGTGCTATCCCGACACGACTCACGATGCCGCCTCACAACTTTACTTCCGTCAGTACCTCGTCTCCTACTTTCCAAACTTCACAGAAGCTCTCCTGCAAACACGCAAGACTAGCACTCCTGGAAGAAAGGATATGGTGGAGACATGGTTTCCAGAATGAAACTTCACTCTGCAGCGGAGTGTGCGCGATATGAAACTTCCTGGCAGATTAAAATTGTGTGCCGGAACCGGGACTCGAACCTGGGACCTTTGCCTTTCGCGGGCAAGCGCACTACCGACTGTGCTATCCCGACACGACTCACGATGCAGAGTGAAGTTTCATTCTGGAAACATCCCTTAGGCTGTGGCTAAGCCATGTCTCCACCATATCCTTTCTTCCAGGAGTGCTAGTCTTGCGTGTTTTGCAGGAGAGCTTCTGTGAAGTTTGGAAAGTAGGAGACGAGGTACTGGCGGAAGTAAAGTTGTGAGGCGGCATCGTGAGTCGTGTCGGGATAGCACAGTCGGTAGTGCACTTGCCCGCGAAAGGCAAAGGTCCCAGGTTCGAGTCCCGGTTCCGGCACACAATTTTAATCTGCCAGGAAGTTTGGTTGAAATTGTTTCCAGTGTTTTAGGAGATGTGCAGTGTCGCGTGATGAAGCAGTTTTTCGCGTATTTCATTATGTTTGACGTCATATGTACGTGTTCCTTACGCCGCGCGCGACCGTTCGCCGTCTGGGATTCGAGTCCCCTCTCTGGCATGGCTATCTGTGTTGTCTTTAGGTTAGTTTACCTCAGTTTAAGTATTTTGTAAGCTACCGACGTAGTTGAGTCCGACAGATTTACAAACTTTTGAACATTTTGAATTTGTTCCTTACACCTACAGTGACCGTCCTCTTGGTTTGAAAGTCAAGTATAAAAAATTTCGGTAAGAGTGAAACAAAACTTTGATTTGTATTCAATAAACACACACAAGCCAACATACGGACACTATATAAAGAAGAAATAGAAATTTCAGCTTGGTGGCTGGCTATGGTATAAAATATTTATTTATATAATATCTATTTCGTTCATTGAATGAACATCCTTAGTGCAGTTCAAGTCCAGAGGACTCATGTACACCACTCAAACGTTCTTTACAAGTATAATACATTAAGTGACGTGTGAAAGTGTGCATTAAATATTCAAGTCATATATTAATATGTTTAGGGAAAAAAGTGTCGTTCTTGATTCATATCCAAAATGTACACGGAGTATATTTCATACCCCGCCACTTCTTAAATTATGAATAATCATTAGTAATGGTGAACAAAAACTTTCGGAATAAGGAGTCAGCCTCGTTCTGCCAACGGTCTGGTAGAAGAGGGTGAATGTTCAGGGTACTGTCTTTCAAAGTTCAAATTTTTGTAAATCTATGGGACTTAACTTCTAAGGTTATCAGTTGGAAGGTTCCATATTGGTTTTGTTTTGTATTGCAAGTAGTATACTTAAGGTCAAATGGCTTGTGTAATTACTAAAGAAAGTTGAGGTTGGCAATGGATACGCATAACTGCTATAAACACAAATAAAACAATGCCATCTATTGTGTAAGTAAAGGTGTGAAGCAGTCTTAAATTCAGCGATGGACACAATTGTGGTGTTCAAACAATTAACTCCCCCTTCCAAAATCTTATAAACCACAGAAACCGATGGGTGGCTCTTTCAGTGAGACTTTGATGTATGGAGAATATGAACACATATTTATTAACGCTAGAAGAACACGAATGCAAAGTAACAATGAACACTACTCTTTGACATAAAAATTGTTGTGTGAAAAACCAGTAAATGGCAAGGTGCGGAAATGAGGGTGGCTGGAAGCTTTCACGTTGAGCAATTCAGAAGCTTGCTGTACCAAGTTATGAGAGGTGTTCCGATAGTAATTTGAACATGCATTTGTCCGGTACAAGATAAGGGACCGTGGTCGACAGAGCTACCCCAACACCGAATTCTAGCCAACTACTAATGTATACATCTCACAAAATAAACTTGTAAATTGCTTTAGATGCCCCATGTGAGGGGGGGGGGGTGGATTGGGTTACGAATGTATTTAATGAAAAGGCAAGAAAATATTGGCACCTCTCACAGTCCTTACGCTATAAACTAGTTATACTATGTAACAACGTAGGCTTTCATGGTCATTATAATTAAAATTGAAACTCTTCTGAGCTATGATATATTTCCAACGTTTCTTATCCTTTACGGAAGTCCTCCTCAGGGAGTACTTACACTATCATAACCTAAGGACAACACACACCCACACACCCATGCCCGATGAAGAACTAGAACCTCCGACGGACAGCAACCTCGCGCTCCGCATAAAGGCGCCTCAGAGCGGTCGTCGATTCCACCGCGACATACCGTCTTTCCCTTGGGATAGGAAACGACCTTTAAAGAACAGAATAATGAGTAATGAACACATGCGGATGGCAATGGAAACCATTACATTGAAGACGTAATGTGTATTCACAGTACATGTGGCTTGTAGCTGAAAACATTGTCATGGTGAACTCTACATTGGCAAAGGAATCTAAAACAGTCAGTCGTTACATTCTGCGGATGGGACTGCCTAGGGGAGGAGAGAAAGATAAAAAGATTAAATAAACAAGCACCGTAAGTTCATTTTATACGAGTTGGAGTACTAAATGTCAGACGTTCATGATTAGTAGGAAGGTCTCTACCTAACCAAGGGGAAATATAAGGCCTCAGCGTTTACATATTGGGGTCACTGGAATCAAATTGAAAGAAGAAAAGCATTTCTGGACAGAAGAAATTAGGGTAATGTCAGCAGAAGCTTTTTATTTATTTATTTATTGTATTTATTTATATTTATATTTTTCAATTTTTGATATCTATATTTAATTTGATTATTTTTATTTTATTTTATTTTCTCCTCTCACTCGCCTCCCCACTCCATTCCTTACCTGCATCTCGTTATTCCCATGTAGGCCGCGCTGTACACATCCCCACCACTGCGACGCAACCTTCCTAACCAAAAATGTTCAAATGTTTGTATAGCTTATGGGACTTAACTACGGGGTCATCAGTCCCTAAACTTACAAACTACTTATGAACTATCTAATACTAAGGACAGCACAAATATCCATGCCCGAGGGGGGATTCGAACCCCCGACCGTAGTGGCCGTGCAGACCGTGACTGGAGCGCCTCAGTCCCCTCGGCCACCGCGGCCGGCCTTCCTATCCCCTCAACCTCCCCTCCCTGATGTACACACCCCAGAGCATGATTCGAAGTGTGGCAGCTGCAGGTGATGGTTGTATGACTGTGTTGTGTGCCTGTGTGATTGCGTTAATGTTCTGTTTTCTGAAGAAGGCCACGGCCGATAGCTGAACGTGTTATATGTGTGTGTCTTTTGTTTGTGCCTGTTGCAGCTCGTCGCCACGTCTTTGCGGTGAGTTGTAACTGTCCTTACTACTATATTATGACGATTAGATGGTTAGTTTACACAACTAATGAGGAGGTACTCAAAAGAAATGGGGAGAAAATGAGTTTATGTCGTATTCTAAGAGAAGGGATAGGTTGGTGAGACACTTTCTGAGACATCAAGGAATCGTCAACTTAGCATTAGAAGGAAGTATTGTAAGGAGTCAAGTCCTTTAGACGCATTGTCCTACATATTTGGACCTGTAACACAGTATTTGTTGCTTACAAGTGATATCTGATATGTTAATTACTTTGTTTATTGCTTGGAATGAAATTATTATTCGAAGTACCGAATTAAATCGAGAATATTGTTGAAACGAGATAGAATGGCTGGCCAGTACTTACCTTTGTGCTGTACCGCCGACAGTAACACAAATGAAGAAACAGAAAAGAGGGGACAAAAAGAACTAGCTTTCGGAACACAGTTCCTTCATCAGGTGGGAGAGAAGGGAAGTAGAAAGGATGGGAACAGAAGGTAAAGGTGGTTCACGACCTAGGTCATGAAGGTGCTGTTACGGGAGCAACACCACCTTCATGACCTAGGTCGTGAACCACCTTTACCTTCTGTTCCCATCCTTTCTTCTTCCCTTCTCTCCCACATGATGAAGGAACTGTGTTCCGAAAGCTAGTTCTTTTTGTCCCCTCTTTTCTGTTTCTTCATTTGTGTTACTGTCGGCGGTACAGCACAAAGGTAAGTACTGGCCAGCCATTCTATCTCGTTTCAAAAATATTTATCATCTCTGAGGAGAATTTTCATAATTAATCGAATTAAATCGAGAGTGCGATAACTAGCTTTTCTCGAGGCTGAAGCAAGTAACAGGTTATACACATACACTAAGGGAATATTGTTGGTTCCAATTTATCAGTGAAAATACCATTGCAGACAGTACTTGGCAGCAATTTCAGATGCTTACAAATTACGGTGCAATACTTCATTATGCGCGAGCGCGCGTCTCTGCGTTAGCGGTAGGTGACCTTCGAAGCGTGGCCGAGCAGAAAAGCGACGTTAGCGTGTGCATTATTGGCCGGTTCGTGGGAGCGCCTAAGACCGACATAAAGGCGTATCCCCGGTAGGCGAAAGTTCGCTGACGTGGCGAGAGTGGGGGGGGGGGGGGGGGCATTTGTTGCCGCCAGAAACAGTGGCAGTGAACACTCTGGCGCTTGGCCTGGCGGCGACAGGTTAGGTTGTGTCGAATGCGAGGGAGCACTCTGTGGGCGCGATTTGCACATTTACGAGTGTGGACCAAGTAAAAGAGAGAGAGAAGACTCTTTTTTAGTGCTTTACCGAAAAGAGCAGCTCTGTGGGGAGAAAATTTGAAATTACCTCTTATTAAGAGTAATCATATTATGCAATATTCGCTGTGTTGGTCAGCCACTTCTTGTCTGACGCGAATACACACAGAGTGAAATAGTTAACGCCTGTGGGCGAATTGCAGTGGCATGGAGGTGGGTTCGGTGATGCAATCCGCTTGCCACGCCTGTAGCGAGACTAGGAATTGTTAGGGTTCTCAACATCATTGAGACGTAGGAAATATTTCTATCAACAGAAGTTGATCAAACCAGACAAGTTAGGTTTGTTTCCAGCGACGGCGCACCAGCTTGCAGCCAGTTCAGCAAATGGTACTGTGGGCAATGCTTATGCTTAGATCCGACACTTAGTGCGACAGCCTCGAGAATATCTGCAGCTTTGTTTTTTCATCTAAAATAAAGTTAGGCGCGTTGTTTCAGCCATTTTTGCCGAGTGCAGTTTTCTTTACCTTAAAGTTTAGTTAAAAATTGTGTTTATTCTTCCAAAAACACTTGCTTTCTATCCAAAAAATAAAAATCTGGAGATCTTTAAAAATTTTAATTCTTTTTGTGGTGTCGCACAAGTCTGAAGTGCGCGCCACGTACTTTCGCCGCGCTCCGCCATGCACGCACGGCGCGGCGTTCTTATGACGTCAGCCACGAGCACCCTCTGCTACAACTCCGCTCGTGGCCACCACTGAACTGCATCGAGCACTTGGGAATCAGATAGGCACCAGTTTAGTCTTGGGATTAGGACAGGCACTAGGTCTCATCAGTAGGCAGGCCATTACCTAGTTCAACTATGTCTCAGCAGTACATTTAGTTGGCAGTCATGAACTTTGTAAAAGTTAAGTATATCCTGTTTCTACGAAATATACAACTTGTTCTAATCTAGCTTAGTGTTTCTAGTTTCTGCTGTCCCACTGGCTAGTCACCTCAGACTCTGTACCTGCACACGCGTGCATCCTATTTCCCTCTACTCTGCCACCGACACCCAGGACAACCGCCGGAAACGAGACACAAAGCTTTTAATGCGCAATTTTTTACACAGAAATCGTTTTTACTTTCAGTAGCCTAGTAACGCCAAATTTGTACCCCGTTTGTCCTTACTAGCAATGTTTAGATATAGATTGCAAGTGATGTATCTGTCCTACGTTGAATAATGTTGCAGAAACATATCTTAATCCGGCGAAGGACATCTCTCTGACTTCTACGCGACTTGCTGTTAGGTTCTTCCACGCAGGCGCCACGGGTACAATGTCAGATAGCTAGCGCAAGAAAATCGGTTGGACGTTTGTACAAGATTACACCACAGCAAAGTTCCGCGCGTTAAAGTGTGTGGGGTAAAAATGGAAGGAGACCGAAGGACAAATACAGTAAGCAGATTCAAAAGGATGTACGTTTCCGTGGGTATTCTCACACCCAAACCTTCAGATGTCAGACACTCAGATCCGTACCAAACGTTGTATATCGATAGAGTATCAATCTAAACTTCTATATAATTCGTGATTTGTGTTGTCGTCCAGTAGAACGTGCATAAACTATAGTAATAAGTAACAACTAACCTATGGAATAGAGCAAAAGCGTATATGTGAGGCATAATTTCGTTACCCTTCCGTGGGTTAATAAATAGAGCATTAGATTGTTATGCAGAGGGTCCTGGGTTCAAACCTCACCTAGGCCTTAAATTTTTTCATTGTTTAAACTACAGTACGTTGGAAATTGTTAAAAGGGGTAACGTGTTCCTCATATGTAAAAGGACTGTTTCCATTTTGTAGCAATGTGTTATTGACAATTTACTCTTGCTTCGTTTTATTTGAAAGTAGCTAATCTGTAGGGTTTATTCGTAGTTTCACAGAATAAACGAACATAATCAGAACATATAAATAATAATAATAAAAAACTGCATCACACATACAGCTCTATTAATAGTAATAATAGTAATAACAATAACAAAAATAGTAATGTTAAAAACAATAAGCGTAATTAAAGTAATAACACTGTACAGGTTTCCTACTTTCAAATAAAACGAAGCAAGAGTAAACTGCCAATAACACATTGCTACAAAATCGAAACAGTCCTTTTACATATGAGGAACACGTTGCTTCTTTTAACAATTTCCAACGTACTATAGTTTAAATAATGAAAAAAAAAATTAAAGCGAGTTGGGGCTTGAACCCAAGACCTACTGCCCCACAAGCTAACGCTCTACCAACTAACTGATTTTTTTTTTTTTTTTTTTTTTTCTGACGGTGGCGTGGCTTGATTGCCCCTCACAAACACGCTTTTCTCTAATCCGTAGGTTTGATGTTACTTATAATTTACGCACGTTCTACTAGACGGCAGCAAAAATCAGGAATTATATAGATGTTTCGGTTGATACTCTATCGATACACAACGTTTGGTGTGTATCTGAGTGTCTGACATCTGAAGGTTTGGGTGTCAGATGAAGAGGCTTGCACAGAAGAGGGTAGCGTGGAGAGCTACACCAAACCAGTCTGCGGACTGAAGACCATCACAACAACATTAACAGAGGCGAATATTTCTGTGCGTGTTTATTGCTCCGTTGCGCCTCTGTATGTATGGCTTGCGTATTGTTTAGTTGAAGGAAGAGAACAAGAACAAGAACAGAGAGGAAACGCACTGTCAGTGCCGCACTCCTTAGAGCTGCGAGAGACAGGACACGAATCTGCAGTGCTTAGGCGCGCTATCAGCTTATTCGTGCCGGGCATCAGCGCCTGTCGGAGCCGCCGTTGCCGAGTGAACGGCGCATCAGAGAACTTGCGAACTGGCGGGGCGGGGTGGGGCGGGACGAACGGGCGAGCGGGGCGGTCTTAGGCGGCGGCGTAACGCGCCAAGTTGGTCCCGGGGCCAGCTCGTCAGCCGTTCGGCAGCGCCCGTCAGATTACCAGCCGTCAGTCGGGCGCGACCGTAAAGCGGCCGACCCGCGGCCTGCGCCGGCGTTAACCGCCTATCATTCGCCGCGTTTACGGCTCCTCGCGCCGTTCCGCCCCAAACTGCGCTGTCTAGCCGGCCCAGTCTGTCGCACGTACTAATCCACTGCCCGCGCAACCAGTGGCGGACGCCGCGGCTGCTAGACTAGCGTCTATAGTCGAGCCGCCGAAAGAACGACTCTGACAGATAGCGGCTATGTTGCCAATACTGCTAGGCGGCTGTTTGTTGTTACGCCGTGTCGGCGCCGGCATACGACTATCACGTCCGAATATTTTGGAACCGTTGCTATGTACTACTAAAGCGTGAACGAACGATAACAACCACGAAGTGATGGAAAAACACTCTTTTTTGCAGTTACAAAGAAAGGTTTAAAAAGATATGTCGAGTTAAAGTAAAGCTTCATATGTTCCAGTATTCCATTAAATATAATGTATCATTTAGTCTTCAACCAAAGGTTGCTAGTTGAAGAATTTTGTTTGTATATTTCATCTTCTATAACCATTTTCCACAGACTCATTGTTATTACTCGGACACTGCATTGTGGCAGTCTGCCGAGAGGGTAAACAAGCAAGGACTACCACTTTACAAGTAGTAAAACCGCCTCTTCCAGTAAAATGTCTTCTTACATAAAAAGAAGAGTGTTTTTTTGCCTCATTAGTTTACGGTCGCTGTTGACTGCCGTAGTATAGTGTCCGAGTAATATCAGTTTCGACAGCGTCTATTGATCACAGAAGTAGAAATAAAATAACGTAATTTTTCAATAAACTATCTTTTGGCTGCAACAAAGCAGCAGGTGGCTCCTGTGGATCTGCAGCACACATCTCCTTTGATACTCTCTTCACGGTGGTTGCTCAATGACTTTAGACAACGGCAAAAGAGGCCCACCGTTGTCCCTTTCGTTATCAAAATAGCACCGTAGATTATACACGAGCTCGTGGGACTGGCTCTCTAAAGTAGCGCTCCTGACGACTCTCTTACGGTTAGGGGAAGAAGCCATTTCACACACGTCTGAAATTAATGACACATAACACGGCACGAACAAAACAGGTAACACAACGAGAGAAACTATGAACACGCGACAGACAGTTTGCAGCGACTGGAGCATGCCACCCAGCGTGACCTTGAGTGGCAGGGTGGCAACGCGGCACCGTTACCCCAGCAACGTTTACGAATTCCAGAGCTCAGGTTGGTGCTCGAGTGTCCCCCCCCACCGTCTGCGACCCACGTGCGCGAACTGTCAGGGTCGTTCTTTCGGCGGCCCGACTATAGGGACAGTAGTGCGTCGGACCACAGTTACCCGCACTAACCGATAGATGTCTCTACGGTCACAAGCTATGTCCTGCAGAATTCTCCTTATAACTCGTGTGTTGCTATTTCAAAGTTACGGCATACTTCAGAGGTGACAAAATCACGTCGTTCTTAGTACAATTAGTGGTAAATTACAGTCAGTAAATGCCATATTGGCGAGTAAAGCTTGATAGTGATGGCAATGTAAAACAGATAGCTTTTTGTTCATGTGCTCCTTGTAGCGTAGCGGATAAATGCGTCTGAGGAGCTGCCCGGTTCAGACAATTTTTTTTTTCTTTTTTACCTCCTAAAAGTTTTCTTACACTGTTGTTAATTAAAATGAATTTATATTTTGTTATACTTCAACATATTTACGTATACAAGCGGTTTCTTTAAAAAGTGTGATTGTCCTCTTTAGCCGGCCGCGGTGGCCGAGGGGACTGAGGCGCTCCAATCACGGTCTGCACGGCCACTACGGTCGGGCGTTCGAATCCCCCCCCCTCAGGCATGGATATTTGTGTCGTCCTTAGATTAGTTAGTTCATAAGTAGTTTGTAAGTTTAGGGACTGATGACCCCCGTAGTTAAGTCCCACAAGCTATACAAACGTGTGTGTGTCCTCTTTAGTGAAAATACCGTGAAATATGGGCCAACGAATTGTAACCATTGTCTCGTGAACTACCTGCACATAAACTGAAAACACACTATAATAATTAATATTCAAAATGTCATGCTGATTCAAATAATTTTATATATAGATTACGTACTAGAGTTATGTGGCAACTGTCGTTTCTTAATGAGACTAAAGTGCCTTCTTCCTTTTTTTGAGATAACTGTTATACACGTTCTTACGACCTATATGCATTATTTGTAATTGCGCTAATACTGTAGCCATTTAACTGATGTAAAGAGCTTTGTATTTTCTAGTCAATTTATGAAACTATTTGTATCACCATGTCATTTGCAACATTCACTATAACAATGTTACCGCATTTTGTGTGCAGGTATTGTAGTTTAGAAGACAGTGTTTACAATATTTTGGACCATATTTCACGGCATTTTCATAAATAGAATAAACGCACTTTTAAGGGAAAGCAGTTGCACTTGCAAATATGTCGAAATATCGCAACTAGTAAATTCCATTTAAATAAAAGTGTCAGAAAACTTTTGGGAGTCAAGGTGAAAAATAAAAATATTGTCAGAAGCGAGAAACGAATCACTGCCCACAACACACACATCTCTTTTTCTTTTTAGTGGTCCTTTTTGCAGTTTTTCTCTTTTGTTGTCTTTTTAGCGTGACACCAGAAATTTACTCAATCAACCTACAAAACAAAATATCTAGTGCCAGCGACACTTTCGCCGTAACCTAAATTGACATAATATCGCCAATTCTTCAGGCACCACCGTCAACGAAAACAGAATACTTTCAGTTTCCTCTAAAAGCCGATCTTTTCCGACACCATCTGTGAAATAATAACAATATTTAATACACCAGAGCCATTCATTCTCATGAAATGACACACGAAAACTAACACGTGAATATTCTCAATAACAAAACAGAAATTCATGTAGCTCAGTTCTGCTTTCCGCTTTATTTATCAGGAAAGCATCCTCTGCTTTTATGTTGCGTCTTTTTGCAGTTTAAGTTTCGAACTTCAAGTTTTAGACTGCTGGAAAGTCTTACTTGTCATTTTAATAGCGCAGTGTTGCAGAAATATCATGGAATATTACAGACACACTTCTATAACAGTAATACTGAAGTCTTAGAATGATTCATATTTCGAATGTCAAAATACGAAGGTAGAAATATTTACGTAAATTAAACAGCAGGTATGATAAATAGAAGCCTAGGAGTCGCAAAGCATCATGGTTTGCATGACCGTAGAGACAGCTATCGGTTCGTACGGGTAACTGGGGTCCGACGCACTACTGTCCGTAGACGCATGTGCTGCTAGGCTAATGCCACACTCGGCGATTTTCTCCGCTGAACGAAAACGTTGTTATTGTGGTTTTGAGAGGACTAAACATCTAGGTCATCAGTCCCCTGTTTCTAGATAATAGTTCACTGTCAGAAGCTAAAAGCAAACATCGAGAATGAAGACTCACAAAAGGGACAGACCGACAATCAACAATTCCTTGACAACACAAAAGAAGGACACGTAATAACCAAGTCAGGAACGGGACAGCAGAATATCATAGCTGGCTGATCACAAAGATAAAACAGGATGAGCCAGCCATACTGCACACACTAAAAACCCCTAAGCATTTTGCATAAGAGTCTTAAAAGTCTTTAAAAGCGCGAGGTAGGTGGGGACCTGAGGTATCAGGCTTCGGCACCTACCGCTAGATGGAACTGTAAAAACCAGCTTCGCGAATAAAACGTAAAACGGAATTAGTTATGGAGGCGTCGTCGCCTAAAACTAAGAGTAACCCATCTGGTTGGTTAAAAGACTGCCGTAAGTTGGCTAAAACTGGACAGTCCATCAGAAGACGTACTACTGTCAGCGCTGCTCCACGCCGACAAACAGGCGAAGGAGATTGCCATGGATCAGTCAGGTATGATCAATAAGGCGGCGGCAGAGGACAACCGACTCTCGACGTATGGGCCGCAGTGAAGACTTCCACAGAGTCGTGGATAGTTTCACTGCTCGAAGCTTATTCGTTGCATTCGGGGTAGACCATTCAGCACTCAAAGCCTCACGCACCTTCTGGTAGGTGTCCTGACAAAAGCACCCAGTGACATTTGCACCCAGTGACATTAGCACCCAGTTCTGGTCGAGGGGCGGTCCGCTAATCTTCCCGTCCGGTCTCTGCCCGGCAGGTAGAAGACAGAAGAGCCGAGAGCTGTGAGCTCGCGTTGACACGGGCCGTACTTTACGGCAATGCTGGCCGCTAAAGCATGGCTGCAATTTATAATGGAAGCGAGAGTAAAGAAGGACCAAGACATATTCATGAGATTTGTCACTTGGATAAAGCCTTCGATGATGTGAGAGGCTGTATGATGTTCGTAATTCTGAGAAAAATAGGAGTAAGCTGTTGGAAAAAAGGCGGTTATTACATTGCTTGTATAAGAACCAAGTGGATACAATAAGCGTCGAAAGTTAAGAACAAAGCTCAGAAAGGGTGTAAGAAAACGTTGTGGACTGTCGCCATTACTGTTTAACTTGCGCAATGAAGACGTAATGTCGGAAATAAAGAAAATTGTTAAAGCTTTTATGGATACTATTTGACTTACTGCCCGCTGGCGTCTGTCTCCGTTTTTGTTATGTCGACGTTCGATAATTAGATGTTTCGCCCACACGGGCAGCTGGCATTGCCGAAATTTCATCTTCCAACAGCAGTGGAATCGAAACTTCAACAGTGTTACCATAATTAGACTCTGATATCGTGCAGTCGAAATTTCAGTTAAAACATCACACAAACATCGACCGAAAAATTCGAGACAGAAGACAAGAAATTTTAAGTACCTTTAACACACAGAACTCCATTTATGCTACGTACATGTTTTTGTAAACGTCATAGATGAATAGTCCTATTCGGTTTAAAAATACACACATGATTAAATAATAAATTATAGAAACATAATGTTTGTTTAATTCTTCTCCACATCAACCGCTAAAAAGAACATGTAATACGTAAGCAAAACGCAAGTTATACGTAATCGACACGTAATCCCAAATCAATCAGCATAATATATTGCTAAACGTCATTCCCAACTTCACTTTCATTCAAATCTGCCATTTCGCTGTGTATTCGTAGCCTAGACAAAGAACATATTGAGGCACATATGTCACGTTTTATTACCAAATTACAAACACGCCGCCGCTAACGTCATGTGTAAGTCGGGTTGTGTAAAAAAACAGGTAATTATTTCCATTTCGTTTGTGTTTCAAAATGTCTCTTACTTTCAGTTACTATGATACCGAAAAATAAAATCATTTCTGTGCGTTTACCATAAGATTTCTGAAAAGTATGAAAACATCGATATTTTCAAACATTGATATTTTCACAGCCATGTTACTTAACATCGATGTTTGTCCGTCTGAACATCGGTGTATTTCAGAGAATGCATCCTTACCGATGACTAAAAAAAAAGTTTTGTATTGTTTTCACAGATAATTGGTTTGTCCTGAAACTGATCATAAATAAAAATTTGTGACTGCATCAGAGAGACCATGTGCTGTCTACCGACTATTCGTAACAAACCAGGCTTTGGACTGGCTAAAAGGCAGAGGTAAATTGTCATTTAGACCTGTTTAAAATCAGTTATTTTATTTTATTTTTATATACGTTTTTATTTTATTTTTATTCTTTTTTTAATTTTATATTTATTAACCTTCTTCCATGTTCTCTTGTCTAACAAGACACCTTTGAAGTTACTTCATAGTGGCCACATGGCTTTCCCTTGTTGGTCGTTGATATCTCCATATCGAACCTATAAGCTCACAAACACACAAGCTGCACCAACCGAACACTACTATATTCATAATCGTACTGACAGTTAACAGTCATCCGCTGAGGTGGACAAGGACCTTGGTACTGCAGGCAGACTGTGTCGAGAGAGCGTTTCCGGTGAGCGAGGGCTCCCTGGCGTGAGGGTGGCGCGGACACAGGAGCGGCTTAGCTGCAGGTAGGTCGTGACGTAGTAAACAGGTAGTTTCCAGTCAGAGTGGGTGCAAATGTCACTGGGTGCAATTGTCACATATCCCTTCCGGTGCAATGCTAACTTGAGGTCCGATTCCGTGACGCCAATGGCTAAAGGTGGCGCAGTAGTGGCCTGCTTGGCCAACTGATCGACACGTTCGTTCCCCGATATGCCGATGTGACCAGGGGTCCACAGATAGACCACAGAACGGCCAGATTTGCCAAGAGAGAAAACAGTGTCTTGAATGGACCGCACTAATGTGTGGTGAGGAAAGAACTAGTCGATTGCCTGCAAGCCACTCAGGGAGTCACTACAGATGACAAATGAGCCCCTGGGGCAGACTCGGAAATATTTTAGAGCCTTTAGAATGGCGACCAGCTCTGCAGTAAAGACACTACTTTCATGGGGTAATGAATGCTGTTCGACATGGTCGCCATAGAGACATGCAATGCAAACAAAGCACGACAATCTGCTAGGGACACATTAGTATAAATGGCTTCGGCGCCACGGAAAGAATGGAGGAGTGCCGGAACTGGCGATGGAGTTGTGTTGGAGAAACTGAGTCCTTCGACGCACGGGACAGATCCAGACAAAGCTGCAAGCGAGGGATGGCCCAAGGAGGGGTTTGACAGGAATATTGGAATGTGGCAGGGAGTGGATGGGATTCAAGAGACGAAAGGAGAGAACGGAAACGGACGGAAATCGGGTAACCCGACCTGGGCCGTTGTGGAGGGATAGGGAACGCAGCGTCTGGAAAAAGGAGCCGGAGATTCGGGCGGAATGGCGAGGCCTGAACATGTGCAACTTAGGAAGCTAGCAGGTGTTGCCTGGGGAACCGCAGCGGGAGGACCCCAGCGTCGACTAGCAGCTACGAGACCTCAAAGGCACGTTTTATGTACGTCTCATACTGCCAGGGCTATTTTTGTGGATCATCCATCGCATGGTAACAGATGATTCTATCTTCTTTTGTCGAGTTTCTTCGAGGACGCCATTTATTGCATCGCTCTTGGTTTTGAAGCACGACCCAGACGCTCAGAAGGTCCTAACAGACGTCACACAGCTTCGCAACCAAGAACAAAGTTTAACCTTCTTCAGTGCTGTTAACAAAGATGGTATTTAATATATTCAATATACTTCAGTTTTATGCTTTACAGTAACTAAGAGAAAATTTTGTAGTTAGAAGGATGGGTCAGAAAGGAACGAACAATATTTTTTGCAAAAAATGTTCAAATGTTTGTAAATCTATCGGACCAAAGTGCGTGGTCATCAGTCCGTAGTTTACAAACTAATTAAACTAAGGTAGACTCACCTAAGGACAAACACACACGCCCATGCCCCAGGGAGGACTCGAACCTCCGACAGCGAGCAACCGCGTGCTCTGCAGCGAAGTGCCTTAGACCGCTTGGATACTCCACCGCGGCAATATTTTTTTTTCCCTCTTTTTTTTTATATGCATCTGGAATGCTGAAATATTGTCGCGTTGCAACGGAAGCAGGCTTGACTTCGAAGGCAACTGAACACAGTACTTATACTCAAAGCACGTTTATAACGAACCCAACATACACGCAGCACTGACTGCCTCTCAGGCAGAGTGCTCTGCTATTTATACACAGACAGAATTTACCAGAAATTAGAAGAACAGTTAACATAAGAAACAAGTAGAATTTACAAATGAACATAAAAAAGATGTAGAACCTTCTGGAATTGTTAATTACAAAAAAAAAAAAAAAAAATTGCCGGTGGGCGTGATTGAACCGTCGACCTTCTGTACCGCAGTCCGTGACGCTATCCCCCGCGCCACGCCGGCAGTCGGTGTTCGTCGCCATTGGTCCCTCTCATGGAGAAACAGCGACCCGCTGTTATGATCCCTGTGGAGCCAGCTGCAATGTCCTGGATCTTTACCGTGTCATGGGTCCTCTGTATGACAGTTCAAGAGAATCCTTCCCTTCTCGGCGATTATCGACGACAGACGTTCCTGTCGTGGCTTCATCAGGAACATTACTGTCCTTAAAGTCCTTGAACAAGAAGCCATTGTCGTCTACCTGCTTCACGCGCAGGACGTGAACAACGTCTCTTCGTTTTTGACGTTTCGACGACGGCTCATAATCCTCAACTTCGTATGTGACGTCTGACAGGCGGCGTATGACACGATACGGACCAAAGTATCGCTTCAATAACTTTTCTGACAGTCCCACCTTCCGTACATGGGTAAAAATCCATACCAGATCTCCTGAGCTGTACACAACAGGTCGGTGCTTGTCGTTATACCGCTGACGGTCCTTCTCCTGGGCGTCCAGTGTCCGTATGCGAGCCAGCTGTCTTGCTTCTTCGATCCTGGTGATGAGCTGTTTAACATAGTCATCCTGAGTGTCGTCCGGTTGGAACGGGAACAGCGTATTCATTGTCGTCTCAGCTTCCCAGCCATGGAGCAGGAAAAACGGCGTGAAGCCTGTGGTGTCTTGTCTTGCGGTATTGTAAGCAAATGTCACGACTGGCAGAATTGTATCCCAATCCTTCTGCTCAACATCGACAGCATGTCGACTAACGTCTTGTTAAAACGTTCCGTAATACCATTTGTCTGAGGATGGTATGCAGTTGTCATTCTGTGGACAATGTTGCACCGTGACGTTACCTCTGATACTAGTTTTGACTGGAATACTTTTCTACGATCAGATATCATGGCACGTGGTGATCCATGCTTCAAATTAATGTCTTCTACAAGGAATTTTGCGATCTCTGGAGCTTCTGCAGTCGGCACCTCCATAAAAGATCGATCCCAACTCGGTGTAATGGAGCTGCTGCCGGCGGAATTGGTACGAGATGTCCTGGAGGTAATTGCGGCACATGCTTCCATCGCTGGCACTCTTTACAGTGACTCACATAGTGCTTGACAGATCTGTAAAGACCTTTCCAGTAATACCTGCGTCTGATTCTCTCTAGGGTCTTCACTAATCCCAGATGACCGGATATTGGAGCATCGTGCAAATATTTGAGAATAGCTGGCTGGAGATGAGCTGGAATAACAAGTAGCCATTTGGGGGCCAGTGGATCGTAGTTGCTCTTATACAATGTTCCGATTATAAGTTGGAACTCTCCATTGGTCGGTTCTCCTTTCTCCAAGGCCTCTGTCGTTTTTAATAGTGCTGGATCTTTCCTCTGTTCAGCTGTAGCGTCATCTAATTCAGTGAGAGCTAACATTTCATTAATGCTGTTGTGTTCCACTAATGGATTCCTCGGAAGGCAGTCGGCATCCTTGTGTTTGCGCCCGTTCTTGAATACCACTGTCACATCGTACTCTTGGAGTCTTAGTGCCCATCTTGCTGATTGACTTGATGGATCCTTCAAGCTAGTCAGCCAACACAAAGAATGGTGGTCTGTCATGACGGTGAATGGTTTACCGAATAAATACGGCCGGAACTTGTTGATAGCCCAGATAACCGCGAGACATTCTTTTTCAGTTGTAGAGTAGTTTATCGCGGACTTTGAGAGTACTCTTGAGGCATAGGCTATCAATTTTTCAGCACCTTCCTGAACTTGTACAAGCACTGCACCAATCCCATAACCACTGGCGTCTGTGTGAAGTTCCGTTTCTGCATTCTCGTCGTACAAGGCTAGCACTGGTGCGGAAGTTAGAGCCTCCTTAAGTGCCCGGAAAGCTCTTTCTTTTGTCTCATCCCAGTAAAATTTGGCGTCTCCCTGCAGAAGTTCTTGTAATGGACGTGCCTTGTTATAAAATCCTTTTATGAAACGTCGGTAGTATGAGCACAGCCCAAGAAAACTTCTCACATCACGAATGTGCTGAGGAGTTGGAAATTATGAATCAGGACGGACTCTCCGAAGGTTGAATAATGTCATCTCGCAACATCTTCTCCACTTCCTCCCGAATTATCCGTCTTTCAGCTGGCGACACTCTATACGAAAGCTGGCTAATTGGCGGATGATCCCCAGTATTGATCCGGTGCTTTATCGTGGGCCGTTTCGTCTGACTTTTCCCCTGCTGAGGTGTGAATGCACCCGAAAATTGGCGTAGTATACCTAACACCCGCTGGCGTTGTTCCTTGGTCAGCCCAGGCCCTATTGGCAGTTCCACGTTAGTTTCCTCCAGCGTGTTGTCTGTACTATCAGCAGGGCATGGGTTTTCACTGATGACGTTGGGCTCACCGTCCTGGATTGGTTCACCTGTCCCAATACACATTCCCTTGGGGATAAGTTGTGATTGCTCGTGACAATTTGTGATCCAAATCTCTCCTTGACCACCGGTAATGCTTATGATAGCCGCTGGTATGTAAATTTCTTTTGTGAGCCTGATGAACTTTTTACTGTTAACAAGAACTTCACAGTTTAACCAGTCATCTGTGTTTGTGACTGCAACTCTTCTCCTTGTCAACGGCGGTATCGTCAAATTGTCAACGACGAATAACTTCCCAGAAAATTCTGTATTACATGTATCCGGCGGAACAACTTCTTCAATTTACAGCTCAGATCTTCCACAGTCAATGATAGCTTGGGATGCCTGAAGGAAGTCCCATCCGAGGATGACATTGTGACTACATTCTGTTAACATGACAAATTCAAACGGCTGCGTCCTTGTGAGATTACCGCCTAATAGAAATACCGGTAATCAATAGCATTTGATAATTAAACAGTAGGAAGTTCACTGCAAACATTCACCATGCCAATGCACTAAATGTAACACAATTTTAATCTTATTGATTATCGTAGCAATGTATGTACACAGTTGGGTGAAAACATTTATAGTTAGGCCATAGGTAGAAATTCTCCACGTTGAGATTTGTTGTGTGCTTGTAGCTGACGGGAGGCCAGCGAGCAGGCCGACATTGGTGGCTTGTTCCAACTTAGGATTTTCCAGTTCGTTTCCGGTGAGGGGAGAGAGGGACAATGGCGAGTGACAGGCACAGTGCAATGCTCAAATATTGTAATACTACTGGCATTTGAAGTAATACGATGCAGTTAGGAACCTTTAAGGCCCTCATTACAAAATAGCCTGTTGACAAATAAACAATACATTAGTTGATATAGTCACATCTGACGTAATATGTTTAATTGCCAATGAAAAGTAATAAATTACCAATAAATACAAGACAGTTACACAACTAGCATGGAAGTGTTTGTTTATAAAAATAATATATTAACTATTTATCATTTTATTTTCAATTAATCTTGTGTATTTTACCTTGAAATATTCAGTTAAATCACATATCTGTGATATAAGAAATTGCACGATTATAATAAATAGTACAAATGATGTTTATACTAATATAAAAACGTAAGAAAATATTTGTTAATGTGTAGTGTAATTATTTTGATTTTAAGTAAAGTTTTAGAAATGTATTGGCTGAGCGCTGTACGTTGGCAAATCGGTTACAACAGATCACATGGGGAAGTTGATGACGTAGGGGAAAAAACCCCGGCAGTTGAGTTTTGGCACACGCGCGCGCGCGCGCGCGCGACGGCAGGAAGTGATGAGACGCGAGCACATGGTGTAGCTGGCTGGGCGGCGTCGCTCTGCATCAGTCGGCATGTGGATCTCAAGGTGGTGACTTGAGATTTGTCTGTGGCAATCGCCACATGTGGTTGCTCGTCGTAGACTGCACCAAGTTAAATTGAGTGCTACTGTGTGTTTGTGAGTTTTTAGCCGGTGGAACAAGGTGTGCATCGCATTGAATTAAAGTGACTGTGATTTGTTAATGTAACACATGTCGTCGCATAGGCATGAACATAAACGTTGTTTGAGACAGCCACGTGGTGTGAAAACAATTCGCGACAAATATTCATTTTGTCTGGGGGCTCGCGAGCCATAACTTTATTTGGTAAATGTGTCGACGTACAGAGGTATCAGCCACAGGGTTCAAATATTGTGAAATAAACAACATAAAGTGAATTTTCACGTGTTTTCAAAAATAGTTGTTAGTACACCCTTTTCTCTCATGAACTTGATTTTATTATGAATTTGTTTTGTTAATCATATGCAGGGAAGGAAAGCTGCGAACGTGTGATATCATCCCCTAGAAAACGAGTCAAACAGTCGCAATCACAGTTCCAGTGTTTTTGCATGTTTAGGAATTTGGTTCGCAGTTGGTGGTTGTGAGTTTTAAAAATTAATCTTGCCCATGTTTTAAACTCTCACCTCGACCTTCACGCTCGCATCCTGTTGTTGATGGTTATTCTTGCGACACAAGTTCGTGCTGGATGAACGCACTTTCCATCCACGACCTTCAGCACAGTTGCCCCCGTATCACAGAACATTGTCTTCTTTAGTGTGCGGCGGTAATTATCCGATAATACAGAAAAAGGGTCTCCTGAATCAAGTGCCCGGACAGGTTTGCCGTCGATTATGACGTCGATGAGATCTTAGCGACTGTCGTCCATGGAGGATTTTCATCTGCGGCGGCCTCACCTCCGTAGATGGTCGCCTCGCTTAGTTTTCCTGGGCGCGGCACCTAGGGGAGAGGCTGGTACCTCTGTACGGCGACGGTGAACGGCTGCGGCGCGTCGGGGAGCGACCACGTCTATGGTACGGCGATGGGCTTCTTCCCATAGGTCGACTGAACTCATCATCAGGTGACTGCCTGGGATAGAACTGCTCCGACGGCTGACGTCTTGCGGCAAAATAATCGTCGAATACTCGCTTCCCCTCTCTGCAGTAGCGTACGACATGTCCAGGGCGTCCACAGTGGAAACACAGTGGTGTGTTGTCTTCTGTCCTCCAGACGTCTGTTCTTCTGCAGGGCGTCATAGTTACCGGGGGAGTTGGCTGTGGTCGTGTCGGTCGGTTCATGGGTTGCCGTTTGGCGGCTGCAGCGTACGTCATAGCAGGACGACGCCATTCTTCACGTCGGGTGCGATTGACGGGGCAGACAGGAGCTAATGTTTGAAATACCTCGTCCTCAGCGGCGTCGGTTCCCTCGTGACTTACAGGGCTCACATCCATGGCCACAATCTGATGCTCGCTCGGTCTAATAGTCCCGGCTGCCATGCACTGTTGTAATTCTTCTCTCACGATTTGTCGTATGAGAGAAGCGAAGTCATGCTGATCTTCCACAACGGCCATAGGGACTACATTTGGGAGTCTGTCATACTTCTTGCGTCCAACCCTACTTTGTCGCATCTCTTCAATACGCTGGCACCACTTGATGAACTCTTCTGACGCAGCGACGTCTTTTATCAGAAGAGCTTGGTACATATCTTCTGCAATTCCCTTCATCAGGTGCGTGATTTTGTCGGCTTCAGTCATGTTCGAATTGACTGTGTTACACAGAGCCAAAACATTCTGTATGTACGATTGTGTCGGCTCACCATGTCGTTGGGCCCGGTTCTTCAGTTGTTCTTCTGCCGAACGGATTTGTCGCTGGCGGTCTCCAAACGTCAAACGTCTTCTTCAGTTCCTCCTGGAACGTCTCCCAGTCATTCAACTTGTCTTCGTTGTTTCCGAACCATTGCTGGGCTGTTCCGTCTAGATAGAAGTAAACGTTGGCCAAGCACATTGTATGATCCCACGTGTTGTACTTGGCGACGCGGTCGAATCCTTTTAGCCATTTATTGGGATCCTGTCCAGCGTCTCCAGAGAACACCGACGGGTGTCTGATGTGTAACTGGCTTACCGCTGGTTTCGTTTCCATAGTTCTTCTGATGATACGGACTTTTGGAAGGACGTACTCGGTATATCCCTTGTATTCCGGTTCCAGTCCGTGTAAGCGACGGCTTTTACGTTGCCTAATTGGAGCCACGGTGATGCAGCTGTTGCACATGGTACCCGGCGCCTCCACCAAACAATGTCGCGTTGCAATGGAAGCAGGCTTGACTTAGAAGGCAACTGAACACAGCACTTATACTCAAAGCACGTTTATTACGAACCCAACATACACGCAGCACTGACTGCCTCTCAGGCAGAGTGCTCTGCTATTTATACACAGACAGAATTTACCAGAAATTAGAAGAACAGTTAACATAAGAAAGATGTAGAACGTTCTGGAATTGTAAATTACAAAGAAATAAATTTTTGCCGGTGGGCGGGATTGAACCGGCGACCTTTTGCACCGCAGTCCGTGACGCTATCCTCTGCGCCACGCCGGCAGTAGGGGTTCGTCGCCTCTCGCGGCAGTATAACGACGATGTGGGAAGTTTGCGCTAGATAGGGTATTTTATGATAATACTAGCGTTCCCTTCCGGCACTGCCCGCGTGTGTGTTTACTCCGATCTTATGTTAAGGCCTGCCTACACACAACGGGACGGGCAGTGACCTAGAGCCGTTGCGCGCCGGCCTCATCGCTGAAACGCTGGCTGCTAAATGCAGTCGGACAGACACGGTGCGGTGGCCAATCGCATGAAGCTTCGGCGGCCGCCGAGTTGTCTCAAAGTACAGATTCGCCGCTCCGGTCAGCGGCGGTGAGCTGCGGGTCGAAATGCGGGGACCCAAATATCGAGACCTCCACTCTGCTTTTAAAAAATTGTTTTATGTAAAGGAAGTGAAGCTACATCCGGTTGTGTACCTAGTTTTTCATTTAAAGTATTAGTTTTCACGTAAAAATTAAAATCCGTGGTTTTGGGATTCGCATCTGTTTTTCACTATCCAATCTTTCCCATTTGATTTTGAGGAGAGAATTCGATGAAAAAAATTTTACTTTAACACAGTCTAGACATAAACCTCGGCTGATAATGAACTAGCTCTCTTTCCGTTGTTGCTCATAATAATAATAATATGGTTTTCTGTCGCGCAGGACCTAATTAATGATCATGGAAAAAGTCAATACATGAAGTTAAACACAGAAATGATAACAGAAAAACTTTGAGTAGTCCTATGCACATGACAATCTCAAGCCTAAGTGAAAATAATAAGGAAAAAAAAGGAATTACCTTAATTGTCTAACTTTTCCAGGGGTTCTTCGAATAAAAGGAGTGAGCCATGAGGTAACTCTTCAATTTAGATCTGAAAGCGTGTGGGTTAAGTACTAAGATTTTTGAGTTCTTGTGGCAACTTATTGAAAATGGATGCTGCAGAATACTGCTCACCTTTCTGCACAAGTGTCAAGGTGGTGTGATGCAAATGTACATTCGACTTCTGTCTAGTATTCACCAAGTGAAAGCTGCTAAGTCGTGGATATAAGCAGATATTATTAACAACAAACGACATTAAAGAACATACGTTTTGTGTCAGAATTCTCAGACACTGCTCTAACCACCCGTTTTTGAGCCAAAAATATCATTTTTGTATTAGTCGAGATACCCAAAAACCAATAACGCCGTACGCCATAAGTGAATAAAAGTAAGCGTAGTAGACTACTTATTTCAGATACAGTTCTAATGGTAAGTAAGCAGATTTTAGTTCTAGAACAAGATCCTGAACATGGTCTTTCCACGACAGCTTACTTTCTATCTGTACACGTAGAAATTCGAATTGTTCAGTCTCACTTATCATATGCCCATTATGTGTAATCAAAATGTCAGATTTCGTAAAATGTTGTGTTAGAAGTTTTAAATATATAATAATGGAAAGTCCAGGTTGGATTTAATAATATAGTAAGGATAGCTTAACACTCATCGCAAAGACGTGGCGACGAGCTGCGACAGGCACATACAAAAGACACACACATACAACACTTTCAGCTATCGGCCGTGGCCTTCTTCAGAAAATACAACACTCACGCAATCACACAAGCATACAACAAGCATACAACAAGCATACAACCATCATCTCCGGCTGCCACACTTCGAATGATGATTGTATGTGTGTCTTTTGCATGTGCCTGTTGCAGCTCGTCGCCACGTCTTTGCGGTGAAATGTAAGCTGTCCTTACTATATTACTAAATCCAATCTGGACTTCCCATTATTATATATAAAAAACTTCTAACACATCATTTTTGTGGCGTCTGTTCTTTAGGACATGTGAAACGGATGTTGGGATGGAACATCTAAATTCAATCCACCTCACCATCCGTTTCACAATGGAAGTGAAAAGAATTGTTGCCTTCCCTTCCTTGGTGTGTTGGTCAGGAGAAAGGCAGATGGCATGTTGGCACATGCTGTTTATAGGAAGCCAACTCATATGATTTGTATGTGCAGGAGAGTTGTCACTACCCAGCTCAACGAGAAGGGGTTCTTCCAACCTTTGTGCATAGGGCTCACGTCATTTCTGTACCCGGAAAGATTGCCCACTGAGCTGTCCTCTGAGGATGTCACTTTTCGACAGAATGGCTATAGTGAAGAACAGATTGAAAGGCCGTTGCACTATCGACCACATGTGCAACGAGCTAGTGATGCTAGTACAGAGTCGACATCCACGTTAGTGGCCTTTCTGTCATACGTTGGCAGCACTTCCAACAAGATTGGCCGCATTTTGCGTAAAAACAATGTGAAATGTATGTTTCGTTCACCATCTAAAATTAAGGCACTGTTGGGATCTGTTAAAGATGTCTATCGTATTCCATGCAGCTGTGGCGTGTCATATGTTGGTCAAATTATTAGGACTGTTGAGGACCGCTGTACTGAAAACGTCACACACGTTTACAACAGACAAACAAATCTTCAGTAACGCAATGTCTTGACACAGGTCCCCTTTGAAATACAACAAATCGGAAGTTTTGACATGCACTTCCAGCTACTGGGACAGTGTTATCAAGGAGACGGTTGATATAAAATTAACTGACAACCTTATGAATAGGGATGGAGGATTTTGCTTAATTTCCGCATGGGATACTGCTAGCTAACTTGTCAAATTACAATGGACAAAACTAATCCGACCTCATCCACCGAGAACTGATCTTCATTATCGATCCTCACCGTTTTCTTCTTTGGTCGTGTCGTCGCTGTGTGATTGCTTGCTCTGTGTGTGTTGTCTTTCCTGTTTACTTATTGAAAACCGAGGATTTAAATATCGTTGCACATTGCTTCCTCACTGCAGTTTCGCCTTGAAAGTGGCAGGGTGGTCTCCTGCCGAAATATCGGCCGTCGTGGATTTTGATACCTGGCTGCATACCCGTAAGTTGATGTTACAAGGCCATCTCAGTCAATCATCCAGACTCCTGCCCCTGTAACTACTGAAAAGGCAGCTGCCCCTCTTCAGGAACCACATGTTTCTCTGATCTTTCCGCAGATTCCTCTCCGCTGTGGGTGGTTCACTAGGGTCGTTTCGTTGAGTCTGTTTTATTATTAATGTACTTGTCGTTCTAATTTGATGTGCTTATTTCGTGTATTATATTTATTATTAATTATGTTACAAATTTACTTACCCTTGATATATGTGCATACTGTCGTTTCTTGTGTCGATGTTACGGCGTGAGTGAAAGACGAGCTAAATCTGTGCGTGCGCGTAGGCCCACTCTTAGCAGCCAGTTGACAACATCTCGCGTTTACACTTCTGCCGTGGTGGCTGTACGATGTGCCATTTCTGCTTATACAATACGGCAATCTTGGCGAACATCTGTGCTACGTGGACGCCCGTAACCTCATCTATGAGTGTAAGAATATTAAGTCACCAGTTAAATCCGCACAAGTGACGCAGCACGTCCAACTTGTGCAGTAATTCTGCGATAGGCTCATCCCGTCACTTGGAAGAACTCAATGTGATCCCTTCCAAAATGTTAGGTTCGCTGTAGGGAGAACTAGTCCCTCTATATGACGAGGCGCCTATTTGCTTGACACCTTGATATCACACTGGTCCTTGAGTTTACAACAAACATTCCTTATTGAAGAGTACACACAGCTGGAGGTCTGGCAGCTGTATCGCTCGGCCCTCTTTTGGCGGGCAAGCTTGAAAGCATTGTCAGTAGGTCCACCATCCTCCAGGTGGTATCTGCCGTCATTGAATCAAAATCGTCTTTCCAAGTGTACAATTTGTTTTCTGGCAATATAGTTATGAGCCCCTTGGAAACACTGTCCACACCAGCATTCATCAATCAATTCATGTAAACGCGGCGAGATCCAGCAGTCTTCTGTGTCTCGTTTTGATTCCGTGCATAGAAAAATTCGCCTCCCAACCTACTAGCACAGTGTAACATAGTCATGACAATTCCACAGATTTTTGATATTCACTGCGACACTAGCGCTCCAAGCGGCCAGCAAGCTACAGTTCTAAATACGGTATTGGATGAGTGAGAATAGTATCGCTTTTACTGATTTCACTCACTTTTTACAATAGGAAACGTATATAGTGCAATAAAACACGGTAATAACTAAAAAAATAACTCGACATTTGACTTTCTTAGACTCACTGAGATCCCTGGCGTGGTATGAAGCGGTACATTACAGGCCAGTTAATTTACAATTGTAACGTACAGGTTGTTACTGAAGAATTGCATTTTGTATTAACAGTTTCGCTGCGGCATCGGTGGAAGCGTGCAACTCTCCGGTGCGGACCGGTAGCACTTTCAGCTTCAGGTACCGCTCGGAGCCGACGCTCCTGACCACGCCTTGCGAGGTTATTTGTAAGGGTTGTCTGTGGAGAATCTTATATTTACACTAAAAAATTCACTGTACTAAGTTCTGCTCTGCCTAGGGGATGATATAAATTCGTTCACAGTCCCCACCTGATTAATTAAAGCACAACTATAATTGAGAAGAAGGGTGCATTTCATACAAGTAACTGTCACAACACTTTGTTTAAAACTATTAAGTAGTCTGTTTATTTATCGGATCAGAACACTGTCACCGGAAAAGGCACTCTACGTTGGCGTATCTAATATAGCTCGTGAGCCCCCAGACAAAATTTACTTTGCCGAAAATATTTTAATTAGCCTACCAGGCTACTGTTCACTGAATTAAAAAATCCATTAGTCTGTGCCTGACGGCGAATACTTTGTCTTTATATTCACAGTTTATTTGAAACAAAACAATGTTCAACAACAAATGTTCAAATGTTTGTAGAGCTTATGGGACTTAACTACGGAGTCATCAGTCCCTAAACTTACAAACTACTTATGAACTAACTAACACTAACGACGGGACAAATATCCATGCCCGAGGGGGGATTGGAACCTCCGACCATAGTGGCCGTGCAGACCGTGAGTGGCCCGCCGCAGTCCCCTCGGCCACCGCGGCCGGCGTTCAACAACAGATATCGAATGAATAATGTTTATGAGAACTCAGTTAACACTTCCTGATAAGATGTACTTTTACAGTTTCCAACGGAAATGTATTGAAGTTACAGTGCCTAAACTTCACACAGACTGCAATATTCAAAATTTAACATAGCACTCGGCAACTCAAGAAGAAATCTTGCAAATTTAACAGTGACGCCACACTCGATAAATCTTTTGAAGTTCGACCGCACTTTTACAGTCTGAAAACAAAGTCTCTCTCTCTCTCTTCCGAAGGTCGCGGCACAGACCGCCATAGCTTCGCAGTCGCGAACCCAAGCCAAACACTGACTGCCCCACGTGGGCCTACCGCCCAGCCTTTCTACCTGTCCACTGGAGAAACCCGTACGTCAAGAACTTCCCCATTGCCAACCCTCTCCAACGTACAACGGTTTTGCCAAGTATACCGTACATTTCATACAAATACATCTTTAAACACTTGCATTAAACACAAATAAACATGCAACTGGTCATTATTTAAAGAAATAAAACATTTGTAAGTAGATTTGGTCAATGTGATTTTATGGTATAGTCATTTTCTAATAAGGCACCTGTGAACAAGCACTGCAATGCGCTTATACTTTATGTTATTAACAAATTTATACAATCGTATTAGTAAATTAGGTTTTCTGTTATCAATATTATCTTACGTCGACTGTAACAATATCAGGTGTTCACCTTGTTGAGACCTTTTATGTGAGCCCTCGCTCACCTGTGTATCTTAAATGGTTTACAAGTTATGAATTTTTAACTAAACACTAAATTACCTTATTTTCACTCTATCAAGACTTTTTATATGTACTTGATAGGAGGGACGTCTGTACGTTACAAGACGTGTCATATGAAACTCTTTCAGAAACTGTGTCGCACTTCTCTGTCTTAATTTATTTTTTAAATTTAACTTTATCATATACAATTCACTGTCACCTTGCTCGCTGCGCGGTGAATTTCCTCTGATGTCACGGCCTTTCCAGGCGAGCACTAAGCTCACCCCCTCCCTCCCGGCCGGCAGTACGCAGGCTGATAAAAAAAAGTCTCTTACGCGCAATACGCACAATATTTGAAGCAGTCCATGCGTCAGAGCGGCGCGCCCTCGTTGCTGCGGATGTCGGCGCGTCCGTGACAGATGATGGAGCGGGCGGGCTGGGGGCGTGCAGGTTGTCGCGGCGACGTGTCAGCATGCAAATCTATGGCTGACAGCTGCGGCCGACAGCTGCGGCTGCGGCTGCGGCCGCGACCGCCGGCTGCGGAGTTCCCAGCAGCTGCGCAGCGCCGCCAATAATTACGTGGCCGGCGCCAATTGTCTCCAACATGGCGGCCAGCACAACAGCACGTAGCCACTTAAGGATTAGCGGTGGTCAGGGAGTTTTCCTTGCGCCGTTCTACAAAAAACTCAGCGTTAGATTATAATCAGAGGTGACATAAGTCCCGGAATAGTATTATGCACAGATGCAGATGACGCCAGTATGGCGGAAATATCTATATCTATACAAATGGTAGTGGCGGCGCGTCCTGTGTGTTCACTGGTTGCGGAGTACTGCAGTCCTGCAAACGTAGGCTTCCGCGGCAGTTGTCACTATCAATAAAATTCTTCTGGGTATTATACCGCGTCGTCATTTTGTAAACTTTGCCGACGTTTCGGCCACTATTGCAGGTGGCCTTCATCAGGGTCTGTGTCTGACTGCTGACTGTACGATCGCTTGGTGTTTATATATCAGCGGATGAAGGAGAGGAAGGGGGCGTAGGTTATCCTTTATTGGTGGTTATATTATTGCACGCCATTGGTGGAAAGGGGCGTTGCTGATTGGTGTTTTAATGGCAGGTTTTTCATTTGATTGGATGTTGTATTCTTCTCCCTTATTGGTCAAAAAGGACGTTTCCTGTTGGCTTTTGCATTAGAACTTGCTATTGGTGGAATGGACCTGGGAGAACGGACAGCGGTTGCGGCGTGCCGCTGTTGACGTCGCCTGGCGCAGACGGAGGCTGGCCGGTGCTCTGCGTGTTCGCGGCCGCTGTGGTCTCCGGGGCGCCTGCGCGAGTCATTCCGCGCGCGGTGCCGTCACGTAGCGTTGCAACTGCTGGCAGCCAAGACGCCGGCAGCCTGTAGCCATCCTCCCTGTTCATATTGGCGGGACGCTTCGCTATTTCTATAGCCTCTCTAATCTTCCTCCTCGTTGAGAAAAAATCGAACAAGGCGAAGAACATCTGTCTACGAGCCAGCAAAGCCTTGCTGAGGGAAAGGATACGAGACATACGGACCAGCCTTCAAATAAACAACAAAAAGCTCTACGAACTACACCTATTCCTGGCAAGAAAGTTGGATGTGGAAGACTGGGAGAAGGTCGATAGGCTGACCTTCCAACAAGCCACGAGGTCTACTGAGAGCCTCGCCAGTCGTCAGATGAATAAGTTTGCCAAGCTGCAGCCGGTCACGACGAAAGAAGAACAAACGCTGGATACGCAAAGGACAGTGGTAAATCTCTCAAGCCACACCTTAAGTGAAGCAGCTACTCAGATCCTGGCTAAGGGACTCAATTTTGCTATCGCACCGAAATATGTACCGAAGGAAGACATCATTGAATCAGTTGAGACGTCGGTGCGTCACCTGCCACATGCCGAGGCAGAGAAGATCCGACAAGAAACGGTACGAATCCTATCTCAAGCGAAGCCACCAAAACAAAATATTAGCAGGGAGGAACGCCAGGCCATAGTGGAGTTGAAGAAGAATCCTGACTTAGTAGTGATACTGGCAGACAAAAGCAACGCCACTGTCATCATGGATACACCAGATTACAATAAACGAATGAAAAATCTTCTCGGCGACCCCATATACAAGAAACTTAAGGGTGATCCGACGGCTAAGATAACCAGATCGACGCAGGCGCTGCTGAAGCAAACCAGGATGACCTTTGACACAGCCAGAAGACTCATCCCACAAGTTCCGCAGGCACCGAGGATGTATGGGGTACCGAAGGTTCATAAAGAGGATTTCCCTTTGCGTCCTATAGTGGCCAGCATTAATTCACCCACATACAAGCTGGCAAAAGAGCTGGTACCAAAGCTCCGACATCTGGTGAACCACACAGAGTCATACGTCATGGATTCGACCCATTTCGTGGCACTTTTAAAAGAGAAGAGTGTATCCGTCACGGATCTGATGGTTAGTTTCGATGTAACATCGTTATTTACTAACGTACCAGTGTCAGACACAATTAACATATTAGAAGAACGCTTAGCACCTGACACCTGTGACTTAGTACGCCACTGCTTGACGACCACCTACTTCAAGTGGAAAGGATAATTTTATGAACAAACAGACGGTGTAGCTATGGGCTCCCCTCTTTCGCCGATTGCAGCAGACATATTCATGCAAGCTTTTGAAGAAACGGCTCTCCAGTCAGCGCCACTACGCCCAGCATGCTGGCTGCGATACGTTGATGACACTTTCGTCATCTGGCCACATGGGGAAGAAGAGCTACAGAACTTCCACGAACATCTCAATCGGCAGCACAGCAAAATACATTTCACTATAGAAGTAGAGAAGAATGGGGTGCCTTTTCTCGACGTTGAAGTCTACCGAAAGTCTGATGGTAAACTCGGCCACAGGGTGTACAGAAAGGCTACCAGCACAGGAAGGTACCTCCACGCCTCCTCCCACCACCACCCCATGCAGAAGAAGTCCGCCCTTCAAACTTTAACAAGAAGGGCCCACAGGATCAGCGATGTCGATCACCTACAGGCGGAACTACGGCACCTCAGATCCACCTTTGTGGCTAATGGCTATGGACTGGGCGAAATAAATAAAACAATGTCCAGGAGGAATGAAAACAATAAAGGGGAACAGCAGGAAGCACAAAGCATCGCCCTATTACCTTACGTGCAGGGCGTCACTGAACGTGTGGGCAAGGTTCTTCGTCGGGCAGGCATCAAGCCAGTCTTCCGCAGAACCAATAAATCTAAGGATTTCCTAGGTTCAACTAAGGACGCGGTTGACAAACTGAGTAATGCCGGCGTTTATGAAATAAGCTGCGAGTGTGGGCTGGTCTACATAGGAGAGACCGGACGAGAAATCTGCACGAGGCTTTCCGAACATGAAAGGTACATACGGCTTGGACAGCACACAAAGTCAGCGGTATCCGAGCACCACAATCAGTGCGGGAAAAAGTTATCTTTCGGTGAGGCCCGCGTGCTGGCAAAACAACCTTTCTCAACGAGGAGGAAGATTAGAGAGGCTATAGAAATAGTGAAGCGTCCCGCCAATATGAACAGGGAGGATGGCTACAGGCTGCCGGCGTCTTGGCTGCCAGCAGTTGCAACGCTACGTGACGACACCGCGCGCGGAATGACTCGCGCAGGCGCCCCGGAGACCACAGCGGCCGCGAACACGCAGAGCACCGGCCCGCCGCCGTCTGCGCCAGGCGACGTCAACAGCGGCACGCCGCAACCGCTGTCCGTTCTCCCAGGTCCATTCCACCAATAGCAAGTTCTAATGCAAAAGCCAATAGGAAACGTCCTTTTTGACCAATAAGGGAGAAGAATACAACATCCAATCATATGAAAAAAACCAGCCATTAAAACACCAATCAGCAACGCCCCTTTCCACCAATGGCGTGCAATAATATAACCACCAATAAAGGATAACCTACGCCCCCTTCCTCTCCTTCATCCGCTGGTATATAAACACCAAGCGATCGTACAGTCAGCAGTCAGACACAGACCCTGATGAAGGCCATCTGCAATAGTGGCCGAAACGTCGGCAAAGTTTACAAAATGACGACGCGGTATTATACCCAGAAGAATTTTATTGATACTGCAGTCCTGTTTGGCTTAACAGCAGCCATACATCCAAAGTGGAATATGTTCAAATGTTTGTAGCACTTATGGGACTTAACTACGGGGTCATCAGTCCCTAAGCTTACAAACTACTTACGAACTAGCTGAGACTAAGGACGGCACAAATATCCATGCCCGAGGGAGGGGGGGGGGGCATTCGAACCCCCGACCGTAGTAGCCGTGCAGACCGTGACTGGAGCGCCTCAGTCCCCTCGGCCACCGTGGCCGGCTCCAAAGTGGACACCGAGCTAAATAACACCACGAGGATCATATCTGGTACCATAAAATCG
Organism: Locusta migratoria; assembly: GCA_026315105.1. Taxonomy (NCBI): domain Eukaryota; kingdom Metazoa; phylum Arthropoda; class Insecta; order Orthoptera; family Acrididae; genus Locusta; species Locusta migratoria. The sequence goes on along the minus strand of CM048749.1, from coordinate 108,002,168 downwards.
ACCTCACTGCCCTGGCTCTCCATTCTCTGAACTATAGCTCCACCACATGTCAGACGGCAAGCTGCGTTAGTTAATGAGTGGAATAAAATTTCAGGCAATATTAATCTCCCTATCCACCAAGACATTACTCCAAACAATCGTTGCCTGAGATCCAGAAGACCACCATGGAGAACAGCTCAAAATCTTATATCCATCTTTTCCGATCCCAAGACCACTTGGAAAAATGATTGTTCCAATTCTTCCATAGCCAGGAACCATAGGGATATATCACCTGGCAGAAATGTACCTGGTACAGACCTGCCAAGAAGAACATGGGTCATACTCAACAGACTCCACACAGGCCATGGCAGAAGTGGACAGATGCTCTTCCAATGGGGCAAGGGAGATACTCCCCAGTGCGACTGTGGACATCCTGAACAAACGATCCAGCACATCATTCTCGAAAGCCCAAAAGGTGCATTCACAGGAAATATTGCAGAACTGTATGAAGCCTTCCCTAAAGCCGTCGAGTGCATGGAAAATCTGGACATACAACTTTAATATAATTTTGTATTTTGTTTTTGTCTGCTTTCTAAATTGTCAAAAAAAAATGTTCAAATGTTTGTAAAGCTTATGGGACTTAACTGCGGGGTCATCAGTCCCTAAACTTACAAACTACTTATGAACTACTTACGAACTAGGACGGCACAAATATCCATGCCCGAGGGGGGATTCGAACCCCCGACCGTAGTGGCCGTGCTGACCGTGACTGGAGCGCCTCAGTCACCTCGGCCACCGTGGCCGGCTCTAAATTGTCAATTTGATTTCAAAGTTCATTGTATATATCTATTTGTATGTAAGTATGTATGTAAATGTTTAAGCAATTTGTACTTGAGAACCACATAAGCTAAATAAAAAAATAATTGGTTCAGTGAACCCTCCAGAAAAACGTTCCTCTTAAAAAAAAATAAAAAAAAATAAAAAAATCAAATACAGTTTTTTAAACTATCGTTCTTCTATTCGTTTTTCTAACAGAACATTTTATAAGCACATTCAAAGTATTTTTATCGCATGAGAAACGTTTTACCTCGCGGAGACAGCACATATACGAGTCGTTGTGGAGCCGCCTAATATAGGCGGCAGTGGCCATAGCGTTGCAATGAGCATGCGCGGCTGTGGTTCAAATTCTCTTCTGAACACCCTGTAGGCAGCATATGGGCGCTCCCTTGCAGGGAGGGGCAAGGAGAAACGCCGCTTTTAACATTGGCGTTGGAGCTGGTGGAGACACCAGCTCCCGGCTTCTCGAACTCAAGCATTTACGCACGAATGGTCCCGAAGCAAGACAATGGAGCTTCTGCGCTAAGCTCCTCGCCTTGCGCATACCCAAATCCTCCATGAAGGCAACATCCGGCCTTCCTATTTGTTTTTGGCGCATTGAAGATTCATCAAAAACACATCATATTTGGTAACTATACATTAAAGACGCATCAACTATAAAAGGCTTTAGAAGATCCGTTCATGAATAATAATGTAGTCACACCTCTCCAACTAGCAAGAATAGCAGTGTGGTTAGCGGCATCACGCAGCAGTGTCGATGGAATTGGGTACGAGACCGATTGCAAGCATTTTTTTTTTTAAAACAGTCTTCTTTTTAAAAGATACGGAAACAACACTGTCTTTGTATTGTTACTTGTCACATATCTTTGGACGTTTTTGTAAATGTGTCGCAATTTTGAGGGTAATTTACATTTATACTCTTCGTTGTAATAAATATTTAATTGTTTGAAAAGACATACATAAGGTTCGGAGGGGGTACTGCTTAGTGTCACGTGACGAAGGTGGCTTGTCTCTTCATCATAACAGATTCATTTTGTTACAGTCACTTAAGAGTATAATAAGTTACTTACTGTGTTTTACTGTTCATGTGTATGCTCATTTGTTCTTTGTGTTTATTATCAAAGAAAAATCAACATCGTCCAGTATCTTTTAGAAACAAATTTTTCGGCTTTAAGCTTGGAAGAAAACTGTGAAAGCTTGGTAGACTGACACCTCAGCTCGAGTACAAGCAAGCGCAAACAAACCGAGGTAAGATATTCTGCAGATCTTTTAACGAAAATATATCTAAATGGGGGAGAGACAAACCGGGGCACTTTCCCCCGGCCCCACTCGCAAAGGTGCGCCAAATCGTCTCTTTGGACGGCGAACGGGTGGTGGGGAGCGGAGAGAGGGGGGAGGGTGGCACCACTATCGAGATCCGTCACTGAAGTAGGTGAATCCCCAGTCATCTGAAGCACCAGTCACCACGACAAATGGATGTGCCTGTATGTATGTTCCCTATAGACTCCAATATGGCTGGTGCAATTTTGATTACATCTTCAGACTAGCCCAGTGTGATAGCGATCGGATCAAGATATTTATGGACGTATACGTAAAAATTTACAATTGGTACTCGGAACGAAGGTAGTCCCCCTGGAGGAGAAAGAGCCATCAGTTTGCATCATGCCATTCTTCTGTTACTACAATGCTGCCGCTTGGAGCGCTAGTGTCACTTCTGTGACCGTTCGTATTGATAGTGCAGTTACGGTTCACTCTTTCTCCGCTATTGGCGTTACTGTCGTTCCAGGTGCCAGATGTAAACTTTAAAATGTATTTTCATAAAATTCAATACACGAACACCACAAAAACTAAAAATTAAAAACTTAACTTCAGTAACATAAAGTGCTGGATGCAGATGTGTAGAGATAAAATCGCATAGCTGTTAAGACGTGTTTATTTGGATACAACCAGTTTCACGTCTTAAAAGCTATGCGATTTTACCTCTACACATCTGCATCCATCTGAAATTTTAATTTCAGCTAGGTGGTGTGGTTCTTTCCAACTCATGTATATTTTGGACTAGGCTGAGGTAATGCTTTCTTTCTGACTCATTTAAGGGATTAATTTGAATTTAGGTCCTACGTTCACAAAATTAAGGCCACCCTTTCAATTTTATAGTCAGACCACCGAACTGTACTTGTATCATTTCGGCAAACGACAAGGAAAAACAAATAGCTCGTTAGATATTGTTGGCCATCGTACCTTGCTAAGAAAATATCTTCCCTACGTGCTAATGTGTATTTGCTATCGATATGTATAATCGATATATATAATTTTGTGCAGTTTTACTAAACAGTTCTAAGTTGCCTAACGATCGTGAGGTGGAGTTCCATTTAAGTAGAGACCGAGTGATATATGCGATGTACTAGATTTGGAACTGTCCTCTCCTATCAACTTTATTATGATTGTCGGACATCTTGGGCACTTCCGAAAGTCGCAGCGTGAGCATTAACGAGCAATATTACAATGCAGATTGTCACTTATGTGACCAGATCATCCCTTTACAGTGCAACATGTACATTTATCTTACCTCAAAGCAAGACAAACTCCCTTCAAGAATCTTGCAATTAATATGTATAATAAACTTTTAACGGTGGCGGCGGACAACGACGTAACTAATTACGATTTTTTAAAATAAGAATTGATCAAGTTTACGTGTAAAACGTGAAACAAATCACTTACAAGTAAGAATATCGTTCTACTAAATACAACAATCGGTACATAAAAGTCTGATCTACTGCTTGAGAACCCCTTCCATGCGAACATTTAACAGAAATTAACACAATTTTTATATGAACCATTGAAGATGAGCCCGGACGCCTGTGAGGGGGTTGGATCGTATTAAAAAGTATCGCGAAATGAAAATACTCGAAATATCAGAAGGCCGCGAGTTGAAAACATGCAAAATATCACCGGTAGTTTTGAGATCAGAGATTCAATTCAGACAGAATAAAAGTTAAGTTATTGAACACACCAATCTACTGTGCTGAAGGCACTAAGAACAGCCTAAAGTCATCGCGTATGCTTGCGCAAATTGTTATAGTGGAAATTAAAACGCATCCTACTGCGCCTTATCGAATTGTACGCGCTGTCCGTCTTACCAAACGCTGCTAGTTACAGGTGAGGTAGTACAAACCACATTCAGTTTAGAAGACACATGGCCGCCTGCATACATCAAAATCCAAACCAAGTCAGAACAACTGTCCTCGTCTATCTTGAGCTCCACAACGTCTTCCTTCGGCCAAAATTTGACCGAAGCCTCGTTTCTCCTCGAGCCAGGAACTAATTTCGTTTGCAACCGATCAGAAAATTGGTAAGAGGTTTTTCAACTACTTTCACAAACAGCAACAGAGGAAGTCAATGAGTAAATTTCTTAGTTTTCTCTAGCGGCACGTCTCTCCTCTTGTGAAAAGACTCCGTAGCTGAATTAATGACAATCTCTGCATTTTAGCCACAGTTAAAACGACGATTGACATGTAGAAGATTTTAGTGAGCCTATGAAGGAGGCTTTACTTAAGTTCTTCAATCAAAAACATTTTGTTACAACACCAGGTCTTACTATCAAAATGCAACTGTTTTCAGTACATTTCCTAATTTCAGTTAGAGAAGCTTAATTTGTAACACATATACAGGGGGTGGGAAAATTAATAGGAACACCAAACAGCTGCAACATTCTAGGAACGGATTCGTGAAGTGTCTCATAGGTTCCATGCTTGTACCAAAACATCCGCCGTTTACTTAACGACGTTGGAGCTCTAAATTTGGTCCTCGCTCTCTGCTCTAAAACTCTCCATAACGGTTTAACTGTGTTGAGACGAGGCGGTTATGCTGTCCACGAGAAATGTTTAATAACTTTCTGATACTGTTCGAACCACGACTGAACAGGGTGAGCAGACGTCCGGATTAATCTGGACACGTCCTCTGTTTTAGCTCTTTGTCCGGGGTGCGGACGGATTTTTACATTGTCCTCCTATTAACAAACGTGAGAGTAATGAATATATAGGCCTGTTTATAGGCACTGTAAGCACTACCTACGTGATAAACAAGCAGGAAGGTTGTGCTGCAAATGGCAGCAGGAATGTCACTTTTATCATGGATCTATCCATAAGCGAGAGAAAATATGGAGTACTTAAAATTTCCGTTTCGTATTTCAGTTCCGGATTTAAATTGCCGTGGCTTATCAGTTGGCATTATAGGTTTCGTCACGTGCACGAGTGACTTCTGAGGGTAAACTGCTATTCACTGTAACCGAATGAGATTCAGACGAAATCTGGCAATGCCTGAAGGGCAGTGTACAGTCTCAGCTGATCTTCCCTTCAAATGTCGTGCCTTGATAAAAAGGAGAAATGAATTAGTAGCAAAATATTACCGTATTTACTCGACTATATTACCCGCCATTTTTCCATTTTTTTATTTCTGAAATTGGGGTGACTACTGTAGGCGCAATCTTCATGAATTTAATAGTGTATTCGGTTGGTTCAGGATCAGCTACATTTATTAATCATTTTATCACACTACATATGAAATACCTAATTTATTCAAACTTTATTATTTTTTATACTCACACAACTAATACATTATTCAATTATTTGTTGCGAACTCGACAGCTCTTAATTTAAACGATGTTGTAAAGCTAATTCATCGATCGCCGGTATTCATTTTCGTTTGTTTTTCACAGTATAAATCTGAATTTATCAGAACCTGGCGATACTGAACGGGGAGTTGGGGGGGGGGGGGGGGCGGAGGTAGTCAGCTATTATGACTATTACGTTGTAAAAATACCATTGTTACAGAAATCAGCGGCAGGCAATATTGTCGAATTCTGCGTGCATTAGTGCTGCCGCACTTCATGTAACAAATACAAGAATTTTCGAGGTTTTTAAATTTCGTATTTTGATGTCAAAACTGAAGTGGGGGGCTCTATAGATGGTGGGATAGTATAGCCGAGTAAATACGGTAAATAAGTGAACTGGAACTAATGTCTCAGTGGCCAATAAAGGTAAGAAATACCTCGAGAGTTTCTTTTACTGCCATGGTTTAAAAATATGTTTAAATGTCTGTAATTCTATGGGAGTAATCTGCTATGGTTATCAGTCTCTACACTTACAAACTACTTCAACTAAGTTACACTAAGGACAACACACAACACCCATACCCGAGGGAGGTTCCGAATCGCAGTGGTTTTATTTCATGGTTTTTTAGTTATTCAGTTTATATTTATTCGGAAGGTTAAAGTGCAGTTTCTATGTCGGCAACTGCTGTTTGAATTGTTGTTGTTGATAGCCGTGCGATGAATGTAGGGAGATGACTGATCTATACGTTTTTCGCTTTGAAGGCTGTTCAGTGCTATAATTATTTTTACGAGTAATATTGGAAAACTGCTAACAAGTCGTGAAATGAAAAAGTGATGTCACCAGTCACTACATGGCAGTAACAGTTTGTTCGATATACCAATACTTTTTGTAAGAAGCCGTGTCTTTGATACCTTTCGTTGCCAACATTACAACACGAAGCCTCCACTGTAAGTAACATTTAACCCGATTTTACATCACATTAACTCCATACATAAGAACATTCGCCAGCCGCGGTGGCCGAGGAGACTGAGGCGGTCCAGTCACGGTCTGCACGGCCACTACGGTCGGGGGTTCGAATCCCCCCTCAGGCATGGATAGTTGTGCCGTCCTTAGTTGTAAGTAGTTCATAAGTAGTTTGTAAGTTTAGGGACTGATGACCCCGTAGTTAAGTCCCATAGATTCTACAAACATTTGAAAATTTTTTGAAGAACATTCGACTTCCTATGGAATTAGAGAAAGAAGGTTTTTGCCCATTACTTGATGTTTTGATTAAACGGAAGAGTAATGGCTCTGTAGAACATTCTGTTTATCGTAGGCTCACTCTGTACTTTTGCATTCCTCAAGTTGCCATCACCCATCCCAAACCATGAGTGTGCTTAAAACCCGTGTACACAGAGCCCATACCGTGTCGTGAGTAGAGAGTTTACCTAATGCGCTTGCACAATTAAAGGCAGTGTTCAGACACAATCGATAATCGACCCGTCCAATTAATAAGGCTTTGTCAGCTAAAACCAAGAACGGGGAGGTGGGTAAAGAGAAGAACGCAGCAGTTAAGTCCCTAGCTTTTCGTTCTTTCGTTGAAAATATCTCCTTTAAAACAACAAGATTTCTTGATAATTTCAAGTTCAAAGTGATTTTACATCCACCATGTACTTCGGATCTTCTGGGTTTGGTAAAGGATGATTTGTTACTGCGGAAAGTGGGAATTGATAAAATATCTTGTCAATGTGGTGTGGCCTATGTAGGACAAACAAGACGTACATAACATGAACGTTGCACAGAACATGAACGTCGCACTCGCCTTATACAACCCAGCAAGTCTGCTGTTGAGGAACATTGTACTTGCAAAGCACATACAGTGGTGTATGAACACAGCAACATCTTTTTGGGACGCCATTACAAAAGAATCCGTTGAAACAGGTATTGCGGAAAATATGATGAACCGTGACCGGTTGAATAATACGTAGAATCACGGCGACTCCGAGATTCGCTCTTGACAAAGACGCCAGAACTCTCCGATAACTGCGGCGAGCGGCAATATCGAAGACAGATGACTCCTGCAGTTTTTTTTTTTTTTTTTTTTTTTTTTTTTTTTTTTTTTTTTTAATGGCTTTTGGTGACAGTGACCATACAGCCAGCGGTTATTACATTGACAACATTACAATAGAATTGAGATTCTTACAATGTACAGCACAATATTAATAAGTATGTTACATCATATAGCCTTAGAATAAAAGTAGAAAAATAACATGTAAAGACATTAAACAATACATATTTAACAGTACGACAGATATTTGTAATACAATAAAAGTGCAGAAAGCATAGGACCAAATGAGAGGTGCAAAGACAAATAAAAGTCAAAATATAATATAAAATCACTTATGCAGTTTCCCGCTGTGCATGTTCAATTCGACCAGCGAGGGCGGCGTGGTCTTTCTGTTACCGTGACTCCGACGCATACGCTGCAATACCATCCGCGCTATATAATGCGAAGAGGAGAACGTCTTTGTCAGTGTTCGTTGGCTCACCTGACGACGACTGATAGGTTGTAAGATACCTGTTATGGGAAGGTATACATTTCATATTCAAATGTACCGTGAATTTGAGACCAGTGTCAAGCTAGTCAGGCATGGGTCGTTTATCTTTGGTTGCAGGCTTATTTTTCGATGGCAGTACTATCGATATTGGAGACGGTGATAGTATTGTTCCCGGGAAGTAAGGTTGTGATTATTGAGAGTGCAGACTTTGCTAGGCGCGCCGGTGAGATTGCAGAAGCGTGGGGACCATGGCTGTGTGAAGTTATCGTTCCAGCGAGATAGCCAAGGAGATGAGATTTTGAACTTGAATGCTGAGCCAAGCTGTTTGTTTAAGACATGGAGACGAAAGATATAGATAGCGTTGGAGAAACGATCTTTTGAAGTTTTTATAAGGTAAAGTTTTTCATGAAATACTTGGCATGTTTCTATGGCACAACTTCGCATTGTTAGGCTGAACTGTTGGTAACAGTAACGATCGGGAAAGATCTAGCCGTTAGCTTGCGGTCTCACGATTAATGCTAAGGACCCCTTTCTGTGTTTGGAAAAGTATTTATTGTAATAGTTTAGTTTTGAGATTGCGGTTTTTTTTATGAAACAGGAAATTGATGGGTAGTGTTCTTGAAATATGGCATTGTTGTAACATTGTGTAAATCGAGTTACATTTATTAACAGTAAAGAAATGTTTATCTTTGTTAAAAAATAATTTTTTAGGCAGATTAAATATCTGAGTTATATTTTTCTCTGAAAGATTTTAAAATCATAAACATGACATTGTTAGTAATTTTCAGAAGTTACATCAGTTAGAAAGTAAACCAGATATTTCATTTAATAATTAGTTCGAGTTTCTTAAACAGATTACCAGTTTATTCCACCTCACATTTTTATTAAAAGTGCCATAGATGTTTTCTGTAGTTTGTTTTCCAGTAGTTAGTACAGCAGGAGACCGTTTGGTGTTGCGCAAATTTATGCAGTAAGTGAAGGTGAGAAATAATCAGTTTTTGTCAAGCTTACAGTTCAGTATGATTTACAGATTTCAGTGTAGGACAATTCATACAGTGTTCAGGTTAACATGTGTTTGCACTGAGTCAGATTGCATGGATAAATATTGTGTTCCTTACATTCCGTTAAATATTGTTAGTTCAGTTAGAAACAAGTTTGTAGGGCCAGAATTATTAACCCAGTGATTTTTATTAACAGTAATTTGCAGACAGTTAACTTTGTTACGACATTTTCATGCAAAAACAATTAGCAGTTTGTGTCTCATAATAAACATTACGCAGTCAGATAGGTTTTGCAATACCTTTACATTCACATAGAATACAGTTAAAAATAGGCAGTCAGATTAACATCACGTTGTACAAAGGCATTCAGCTAGAACAAGTTCAAACACACAACAGACGTAAATTTTGTAAGAGAGAAGGACAAGCGAGAAAGTTTCAAGGTGTCCAATCGAAATATAGAGTTAAGAAGTTTACGATAACTGGCTACAATCCCGAAATTTCTTTGTACAAAGTGAAATTAGCCGCAAAATATTTGAAATTTTGTCTTCGACTGACGACGAAAATTACGTAGGTACGCCTGGAGAGATTAAAGTTTCGTAATTCATTTTAATACGTTGTAGCTAATCGCAATGGCAGACACAGAATGTGTATAACCCCAAGGCTGCATCATAGAGATTCCCGTAGCGCTCTAGACAGACACTTTCCCCCGTGACGACATGTCGGGGAGACACGGCAACACTATATAGACCGCCGGAGCGGCGGCCGACACTGCAATATTTACCAGCGCGGTGGTACGCTGATTATGCGTAAAATAACTAAGGTATATATCAACGCCGTGCCTCATAAATCAAAGAGCAAAAACTGGGCTGAGTTGATATTTTTTTTTTAATTATAGTGGACACTGTGATGTGAAATAACGAATGGGGACTGCATTTGGAAGGGCGGTAACTTATAATTCGCCTAAAAGATAATGAGGTCTACCACTGCCATATTTCAGTTAAGATGTAATGCATTTATCACTGTCTTTATTAATTAGTGAAAATGCCATGACCGCAAATAATCATTTATTTAAAATTATAATGAATTTAGGCCTGAATGTAACACACTCTAAATATATAAAAAGTGCTAAATCACCAAAGTCAAACAATATCGTAGCATGCGAAAAGAAACAAAAACAAGAGTCAAATTAATGCAGCATTTACTCGTGTGGCTGCAAGTGGCGGTGCACGACGCATTTGCGTGAAGTAACGACGGTCGTTTAACTGTTGCTGTTGGCTAATCTACCACCGAGTGAAACAGAGTGGAAGACGCGCGCTTATGTCACACTATGTCAGCCTAAGAAAATTGCTAGTGACTTACATAAAATAGGTCAAAAGAACGAAGAATACTTGAAATAAATATAGACGTGTTTGAATAGCATTATAGACTACGAAATTCAGCTTACTTCACTAACACGTCTGAGATGGCAAAATCTTGGGATAGCGATACTCAATTATGTAATGGCAATAATATTACGTACAAAAGGTATAAAAGACGGTGAAAAGCCAGACGTGTGTTTTGTACTCTGGTTTTTCGTGTGAAAAATTGTCCGACGTGGTTATTGTGGTAGGCTGTGAACGCGTAATGGTACCTTAAACTGAATACTTGGAAAAATCAGTTTCAGAAATCTTCATGGAATCCAGTATTAGAGATCAGCCGGGAACGCCAAATTTCTTGCATTTCTTGTTACCAAGGAAAACTAAATGGCGGACGGCCTGCTGTTCAATGACCGAAAGCAGTAGCCTTAGCGTATTGTTGTTAGTCCCAACAGACAGGCAACATTCCGAGAAATAACTGTAGAAATAGTGGCAACACTGCTGTGAAGACACGATGCAATGGGATATACTATTGTCGCTGATGGCACACGTTGTTGACATACTACCTTACCTCCGAGCAAATGGAGTCGCCCGTCCCACGTCACCGGCGTGCGCACAAGGTGGGAAACAGTCACTTGTGAGCGAGCGGTCTAACGTAACGGTGTCACTATGTGCCGAAACAGGAACAACGGAGAGCGTCAATGCACAGTATTACTTCTTTGGAGCATCACCCGCGACCAGCTTTGCGGAAGAAGTGGCAACACTTTGTGCACAACCCACCCATCATATCTACAGGAGAGATGCTTGTCCTCAGGAAGAGCAAGGGTTGTAGTTTGCCTTGCTTTAAACGGTTAGCAGTAACTGTATGTCAAAGCTACATTAACTGAAGTGGGTTTGACGGAGGACATCGAAAGAGTCCAAAGAAGAGCAGCTCGTTTTTTATTGTCACGATACAGTGGAGACAGCTTTACGGAAATGATACAAGATCTGGGATGGGAATCATTACAACAACGGCACTTATCGCTGCGGCGTGGGCTACTTACGAAACTCCAATCGCCAACATTCTCCTCCGAAAGCGAAAATATATTATTGACTCCCACTTACATAAGTAGAAATGATCATCAGAATAAAATATGGAAAATCATAGCTCGAACGGAGGGATTCAGGTGTTCTTTCTTCCCGCGACCTATACCATTTGAACCTGGTCGGATATTGCGGCACATCAGTCGCTTACTAATTTTGCTTACTGCTGAAATCTCGTGAATGAACACTGTCATTCTCATGAAGACAGAAATACTGGCACCTTTGTGTTCGGCTATAAAAAGTCCTAATTCTACAGACGCTGCAAGCCAGTTTGGCGTTAATTAACTTTGGCACCAGACGAACACCTGGGCAGCCTATCCTAATAACATTACATCGATTGCAGCCATTCATGGACTTCATGCTCCCAAACAACAATAGAATTTTTATAGTTAAGTGGCATATTACGCCTATGGAGAGCGATCGAAAATTTATATAAAACACAATTACTTCAGCCAAGATCGCTAGTTTGTTTGCTGTTTATTATTATTATTATTATTTTTACCGGTTTCGATTATCTATGTCGTCATCTTCAGATCTGCATTTCTGAAGATGATGTCGTAGTTCATCGAAATCGGTGGAAAAAAAACAGCAAATAAACTAGCGATCTTGGCTGAAGTAAGTGTGTTTTAATAGAATATTTATTGATTTCAGTGCACCATAGTCCTTACCACAATTCTTCTCGATTGGTTGGAAGAATATTCTAGAATAGTTGCAGCGAATGATTTGCTCACCCAAATCGCCCACCGTGTCGCATTAAACATTTATAATTCCGGAAGGAGATCCCAGTTCGCGCACAAAATGTTGCACCGTCAACACCTTCGCTATCATGGATGGCTACAAAGTCATCAAGTGTCCATATTCTTGCTACTTATTATACCATAGCAGTGTGCTGTAAGTTGAGAAATTGGATTGGGAGAGAAGCGTGCCTGGATAGCCTAATTGGTTAAGGCGACCGCTGTCCCGAAGTGGGAAATCCGGGTACAAATGTCGGTCCAGCACAAATTTTCATCTTTGCCAATGAATATATTTCAATACCCTGAAACGCTCTACTAACGGAGCTACCTGTGCACGTCTCACAGCCAGTATTCACCATATTAATACCGGTAGTACCCTATCTCCTACATTCCCAACTTCACAGAAGTTCTCCTGAATATTTTGATGCCCTAGCACTCCTGGAAGAAAGGACATTGTGGCGGATTGCCGATGACGAGCAATGATCCTTTCTTCATTGCGGAGGCACTCCTGGCACTTACTCTTACGGGAATCAGTTTAAAAAACTGCGACTCTGAGTTCTAGTGGACAAAGTTGAGAATTTGTATCTTACGGGATGCGGACTTGAGTAATTCTGTGCAGATGTGGTGCCCACTGTGTTCCCATTTTCCTAGGGGTCAGCGTGACTGCCTAGAAAGCAGGAGACCCGGGTTCGAATCCCGGTTGGGTACGTATTTTTCTCAAATTTATTCATTCGCAGTTAATGTCATAAATTTCGTGAATATGAAAACCATGATAGCTGATGTTACAAGACTAGTTCAGTCAATCGTCCAGACTATTCCTCTCTCTTCATTGAGTGGCCTCTCCACTGTGGTTGCTCCTACGGTACGGCTGTCTGTTATAACACCCCCTTTTTCCGTAAAAATACATAACTACCTTATTAGTTACGTGTGGAAGGCAACAACGCCGTTTCCTTACAACTCCATGCCCTGAGCCCATATTTAGCACGGTGATTAATAAAATTGCAGGTTCGATGCCATGGATTCGAGACAGGCTAACACGTATTGGAACAGGGGAATATTAAGTACAGTTGGTTACTGTCTGAAACTGAGAACATAATATTTTAATAATAAGTAACCATCAGTACGCAACACGCGCGGTCCATACAAAACTGGCATAACTACAGCTCATCATTTGCTATATATATACAACTGCGATTGGGCGAAGCTGAAAATGTGTACCCAGACGGGATTCGAACCCGGGTCTCCTGCTTTCTAGGCAGTTGCGCTGACCCCTACACCACAGGGTACACAGTGATCACCTCATCTGCAAGGACTACCTAAGCACGCCTCCCGTCAGATACAAATTCCCAGCTTCACCCTGCCCACAGTGGGGAGGGGTGGGCAAGTTTGAGGCCCTTACTCTTACGGTAATTAGTTTCATAACTACGAGTTTGAGTACTGTGGGCAGGGTGAAGCTGGGAATTTGTATCTGACGGGAGGCGTGCTTAGTTAGTCCTTGCAGATGCGGTGATCACTGTGTCCCCAGTGCCTAGAAAGCAGGAGGCCCGGGTTAGAATCCCGGCTGGGTACACATTTTCAGCTTCGCCCAATCGCAATAGATGTCATATATTCTGTGAATATTAAAGTATAACAACTGTTCTTTCGGAACAGACGCTATATCAGCCCACATGAGCACTCACACTCTCGGGCGCCCTCTGACGGCCCGTAATCGCGACCGCTCACGTCGACCACTGTTTGGCACATTTCCAGAGATGTTAGTTACACTGTCCACCTGGGCAATGACTGTGATTCATTGGGGTGGATTAAGGCGATATTTACAATTCAATTCAAGCTGCCAAAAGACCATCGTAAACGATCCACATTTAGCGCTGCTAACCTAAAGTGGGCCAAAAGTAAAGTAATAACATAGAAACCAGTAAAATAGACCTACAGTTTGCTGTCGCTTTATATCTCTTATGGAGTTACTTGACGAAATTTGAAATATTCGCCACTGGTCTGAATTAATAAAACCTTTCACTGGATATATTTATTTTATTTCGTTGCTCTTCGTTTCTTTTCGCCGTTTTGCTCGTACAGTTATTCGATATTTGAAAAGTTTTGACTTTCCAAATTCCGACAGAGCTATGTGCATTAAAAGGGGCTTCACACACACACACACACACACACACACACACACACACACACACACACAAAAAGAAAGAAAAAAAAACGTTCGAACGTTCGGCTACCACGTCAAAGCGGGCTTCGATTATACACCCCTCCTATGTACATAGCTATCACACATGCTGGGGCGAGTAGGCTGCTCGCCATGGTGGCGGGAAATTCACGTTAGCGAGCAGTGTTTACATTTTCATATTACAAAGGACAATCTGAAAGCGAAGTATTATCATCGAAGCAACGTCCTTTGTGCACACGGGCATTAAATTTATTTTGTTGAAAGAGTTTAAGTGTAGCTGCGTGAGGCTCGGGACCCGTAGAGTTCAAGGTGGGAAATGCTCGATGAGTCACAACTACACACATTTCTTAGACACCCATTTTCACTCAGCATACGGCGACAATTAACTAATCTCAAACAACAGTTTCCAACAACTTACTAAAAACTTCGCCACCGTTGAATGCCAGATTCGTCAATTATGCAACAGCTACCAAAATTCACTATCACCTTTACTCTTTATCAGATCATGTATTGCAGAATATAAAAACCAACCTATAGTGTTATTTAGACTACAGTAATAAAAACACAGTTTTAACAAATTTATTCATTTCAAACTTAATGCACACCGCCCATAGTATCTGTACAACAGGTAAACCCAGCCGCGGCGGATTAGCCGTGCGTACTGGGGCGCCGTGCTGCAGTGCGCATGGCTGTTCGCCGTCGGGGGTTCGAGTCCCCCCTCGGGCATGGGTGTTTGTGTTGTTCTTAGGTTGGTTTACCTTAGTTTAAGTAGTTGGTAAGCTACGGACTAATGACCACGTAGTTGAGTCCGATATATTTACGAACATTTTAGATGTAAACAAGCAACTGCGAGCTCACACACAATACATGGTGTGAACATGAGGGCTTTCACGACCGAATGTAGTTGTTGCTGGCGAATCTTACCGAAATATCTCTGAACCTAAGATTTTAAAACTGAAGAGAATATTTCCGATAGCTAGAGTTCAAACGATTTATAATTATACTGAAACAGCCTTAATCCTACAAAGGACACACTTCATAAGACGCAATACGTTAACCGCAAATTGCTGCAACTGCATTTACCCATTTCTAGTACGGTAGATACCGCCTACAGGAAAATAAGAGAGACATTTGGAGACAAGAAAAGAAACTCCACGAATATCAAGAACTCAGATGGGAAACCAGTTCTCAGCAAAGAAGGGAAAGCTGAAAGGTGGAAAGAGTACATAGAGAGGCTCTACAAAGGAAATGAACTTAGAGACGATGTTGTAGGAAGGGAAGAGAAAGTAGATCAAGATGAAATACGAGATTCTATACTGAGAGATGAATTTGACAGAGCCCTGAAAGACCTAGGTCAGAACAAGGCCCCAGGAGTAGATGACATACCCTCAGAGCTACTAAAGTCTCCGGGTGAGCCAGCCATGACAAAACTATTTGAACTGTTGTGTAGGATGTATGAGACAGGCGAAATACCCTCAGACTTTAAGAAAAATGTAATAATCCCCATTCCAAAGAAATCAGGCGAAGACATGTGTGAAACTTACAGAACCATCAGTTTGATAAGTCATGGTTGCAAAATTTTAACGCAAATTATCTACAGGAGAATGGAAAAGCTGGTAGAAGCCCACCTTGGTGAAGATCAGTTTGGGCTTAGGAGGAACGTAGCAAACCGGGAGGCAATACTCACTTTACGGCTTATCTTATAAGATAGATTAAGGAAAGGCAAACCTACATTTTTAGCTTTTGTAGATTTGGAGAAAGCATTTGGCAATGTTGACTGGAATACACTCTTTCAAATTCTGAAGTCAGCAGGGGTAAAATACAGGGAAAGGAGAGTTATTTACAACTTGTACAAAAGCCAGACCGCAGTTATTAGACTCGAAGGGCATGAAAGGGAAGCATCAGTTGGAAAGGGAGTAAGACAGGGTTGCAGTCTTTCTCCGGTGTTATTCAATTTGTACATTGAGCAGGCCGTGAAGGAAAGCAAGGAAAAATTTGGAATAGGGATTAAAGTTCAGGGGGAAGAAATAAAAACATTGCGTTTTGCTGATGACATTGTAATTCTGTCAGAGACAGCAAAGGACCTGGAAGAGCAGTTGAATGGAATGGACAGTGTGTTGAAGAGAGCGTATAAAATGAACATTGACAAGAGCAAAACAAAAATAATGGAATGCGGTCTTAGAAAATCAGACGATGCTGAAGTAATTCGATTAGGTAACGAAACAATGAAGGTGGTAGATGAGTTTTGTTACTTCGGTAGTAAAATAACATGCGATGGTCGCAGTACAGAGGATATAAAATGCAGAATGGCAATGGGAAGAAAAGCATTTTTGAAAAAGAGAAATTTGCTATCATCGAATATTAATGTAAGTGTAAGGAAGTCTTTTCTGAAGGCATTTGTGTGGAGTGTTGCCTTGTACGGGAGTGAAACATGGACGATAAGTAGTGCGGACAGGAAGAGAATTGAGGCTTTTGAAATGTGGTGCTACAGAAGAATGCTGAAGATTAGGTGGGTAGATCGCAAAACTAATGAAGAGGTACTGAACAGAATTGGTGAGAAAAGGAATTTTTGGCATACCCTGACCAAAAGAAGGGATCGCTTGGTAGGACACATTCTTAGACATCGAGGAATCGTAAATTTAGCATTGGAGGGAAGTGTGTGGGGTAAAAATCGCAGAGGGAGACCAAGAGACGCGTATAGTAAGCAGATTCAAGTGGATGTGGGTTGCCGTTCTTATGAGGAGATGAAAAGGCTTGCTCAGGATAGAGTAGGGTGGAGAGCTGCATCAAACCAGTCTCCGGACTGAAGACCATAACAAACAACAACAGTACGGTAGAGACGGACGTTGGGAATAAAATAATCTTACGCTTATATCTATGGAAGCTATAATAGAAGCAACTACAAGTAGGCATAAGAAGTTCGAAAAATTACAAACTAACATACAAAGAAGTAACAATATTGTGATGTCTAGTACCGTTATAATAATTCAACGAAAGTTTTGTCGCAAGAGGTGATTTCTGTCATTGCAAAATAACTACGCTATAACATATATGAAACTTCCAGTTGAGGAGATTAACGCGAAAATAGAATCAGGGATGCGATCCCTCCCCAAATAAATTGCAAATTAAATTTGAATTGAGACCATAAGAGTACTGCGCCACAGCAAACCTTTGTAGAGGAATTTAACGAAAGGTGAGAGAAATGCTCTCAAAGATTTAAATGCAGATATACAGTTATTGTTCCAGCTGAGGATTATCGAGGCAGAATTTCGAATCATTTAAATTCGCGAAAGTACAAAAACCTGAAGGAAGACCGTAAAAATGTTCCAATGTTCGTAAAGGACTAAACTGCAGTGGTCATCACTCCATAGACTTAAAAACTACTTACACTGACTTATGCTAAGTGAAACACACACACGCACACACACACACACACACACACACACACACACACACACACACACACACATACATATACACATGCCCGAGGGAGGACTCGGACCTCCCACGGGGAGCAGCCTCACACACCACAGCAAGGCGCCTTAGATCTCATGTCCAATCTCACGCGGCAAAGACCATGCAGCCATCGTACTGAAGTAAACCAACTCTCTGATCAAGTCATCCACTTCGATTAAAAAAGAGCATAAAATGTTTTGTTAAAGCCTGAAGCAATGTGTCCCAGACAATATAGGCTACGCAAGATTCATAAAATCGATTTTCCTCTGAGACCGATTGTTAATGCTATCAATTTCCCAACATATGAAATATAAATGTATCTGGCAACTCGTCTATAATCATATAATGCTAAAACTGACTCTTTCATTTGGCTTCTGGAGCTATTCTTGTAAGTTCTGATGGAGTGCCGTCGTTCACTACAATTTCAGTTAAAGAAATTATAAATTATGTAACGGTTTATTTTCCCAGGGAATTTCGTTACTCTTTTTCGACATTCCCCTATTTCGAATCAGTTACAGTGGAAGTGAAAAAGTTGATGGTATCGCAATGGTAACAAACTAGATCCTGTAACTGCTAATTTTTATATGGAAAAATTCGAACAGTCAGCTGTGGAAGAAATTGATAAGGACTACAGGATATGCGTGGGGAATGGGTAACGGATGCGGTAGGTGTGGCAGTGCACATGGCTGTCAAGGATTTGGAGGAATTTAAAAAACGTTGGGCAGGCGGTAATCCAGGCAACTCTGGAGCAGCAGAGGATGGGGTAGGTGAGGGATCGATGGGTATATAGGATTGGGAAGGAGCTCCAATGTGAGCGTTTTGCTGGATTGTTTTGACCAGGCAAGCAGCCGATCAGGTGTTAGGTGAAGATATTTTGGGTAGGAGTGTGGCAGATGAGAGGGTAAGGTGAAAATTACGGAGCCAGAAGGAGGGACTGGTATGAGCTATGTCTGGGATTGACTCAAAAGAGTCACTTTTTGCACCAAGTGGAGGAAAGGTCGGTTCGAAGGAGGTGTTGGGAGGGTCAGCGCAATGGAGAGGAAGGCGGCTGGGAAGGTAGATGGGAGGTTCTGCCGAGTAAATGGGATAGATGAGGGAGAGAGAGAGAGAGAGAGAGAGAGAGAGAGAGAGAGAGAGAGAGAGAGAGAGAGAGACAGAGACAGAGAGAGAGGACTGAGCCCTGACTCACCACGGAAGAGGGGTAGAAGGTACAGCAGTTGTAGTAACGTAGTTGTGGCGGTGGAAGTAGGTGGGCTTAGTCGATAGGAAGGGTGTAGGTTGGGAGTTTGAAAATGAGGCCGCAATACCATACATCGTCATAGGCTTTTTCAATGTCAAGGGAGAAAAGTATAGCGGAGCGACGGGAATTGAGGTGTAGGGAGACGGGTGAGCCGAAGGAGGAGGTCGTTGGTAGAGAAGGGCGGTCAGAAGCCATATTGGGAAGGAGGTGCTGGAAAATACGGCGGGATAGGGTGGATTCCAGAGCCTTACTGAACACTGAAATAAGGCTAAGACGGCGATAGGAGGCGGTTCATTGGGTTCTGGGTACACAAGAATGAGTGCGGTTTCCCAAAGGTTGCAGAAGGAGCCGGTAAATAAGATTACATTACGTAGAATGGCAAGAACAGTGTGGAAAGAGGGGTGGTAGACATGAGGTGCCAGTAGGTGAGGCGAACTCTCGTACTGAAGAGACACAGGATACCGTTTTTTGGCCAGAGAGGTCACCAGCAATGTATCTTGAAATGTTGCCAACCTAGGCCGTAGATGCCAACATACTTCATAGTGCCGATATGAATAAATAAACTAAGCGGTAGTGATCGAAACTGCCTGATCCTTGTTCAACACAACATCGAAATTATGTGGCGAGTTTATCTCTATTACAAAGGGAAAGTACATTTTAACGTTATCTATCAAGTTGCTAGGTTAAGTTACCTACAACACTGTCATCGCTTACGAGAAATACGTGAGTGAATCACTTGTATAAAAAATTGATAATCCTCCCAGAATGCTCTGAGACATATTCAATATGCTGGCCAGAATATAATTTTTCATCTGTGGTTATTATGAGAAAAACTACATGGATATTCTTCAAGAACATATATTTATTTTTAATCAATTAATTTAATTATTTTTCTTACAGTAATGTGTTTGTGTTCCTCAGACTGTGTTCGTTGATGTTTATTACGAATCAGATACAAGCTGCAGGTAACAAACCACTTGCATACTAAAATGCAACATCTTGTGGCACAAGTCATATTTGGCTGTATGTCAAAGCACTGCGTTTGAAACAGTGTTCTGCGTACTGTGGCAGCTTCCTGGCCTTCTCTAGCCGAGTACAAGGCTTGTTCATGTTCAGCACATGGGTAATTTCGGAAACGGATGTGACAGCAGCGACTATGGTAGCTGATCGTAGACAGCTGTTGTTCTATGTGCCATAGGGCAGTTCAGACCATGATAGAAACAGTGCAGCATTTGGTGGAAAAAGATAACTGAAATATGAAACCCGATAATATTCAGATATGACCTGGAAGTCCGATATGAAAGGATATACGAAACAGACAGTATTGAAGATGACGGAATCTTTAAATAATATCTTGAAAAGTACCCATCACAGCAAACTGAACTAGAACTCAAATTGTAAATCTTGCCGCATCTCATCGACGGAACTATTTGCATTTTTACTAACTACAATAAATAAGCTGTGAGAGACATTTGAAATGAAGAATCATAAAAATCAGCTTGTCTTTTGAACGAAAAATTAACATTAACATCACTGCAGTATACTTCAGCAGTGGATACAATGAAGAATGTACATTATTTAGATTTTAAAATGATTTTTATGGTACATTTGTTTTTGTCTTATGTGAAATTTTCATAGTCTTGCGTGAGTCATGCTGGCTCGTTTCGAGTTCTCGATTCATGTAGGTTGCGCTATCTTTGGCGGCCGGCCTCTCTGGTGGGCGTGGCAGCGCATGTGACGGAGTAGCTGGCTTGGGGCGAACCGGAAAGGACGAGAGGCACGGACAAGACGCCGGTTAAACGGAGCCGTCAGCAAGGCGGTAGTATATCTTGAAGCCTGCCCATGAAGAAATTGTGGAATCCTGGAGTGCCTTTGGGCTATGTGGAATATTATGGTGAGCTCTGGTGTCACTCCCATATTGAAATTGTGATGTTTTAATGGTACACTATAAATTAGGATTTCTTCAGGGTGTGACCTGAAAGAGGTGAATTGTTCTTGTAATTTCGTTGTGTTTAGCGAAGGTTGTTTATGTGGTTACAGTGCTTTGAGCTGGCGTCGAGGCCTACGTATTAACCTAGAGCGTGTGGCAACAATTCTGGTGGAGAGTGTCACAAGCTTATGCGGAAATGCCCTGCTCTTTAAGTGATTTTAAAAGGGGATTACCCAGAATTATGTGGGAAGAGATATGAATGGACCTTAAAAGCTGCTTGGTAAGATTCGGGCTTGGGAGATTAATCATGTTCCGTGTGTTGTTAAAGGCCCGTAGTGAATCTTGTTCAGTCTTATAATTTTTGGTATAACCAGATTGAATTGCCAAGAACTGCTGACAAGCGGACGTTACCTGGGACTGATCTTATCTCTGCGAGGCGAGTTATTGAAATTTGTATTTGTGATTTGCTAAATGTGTAAACTGTTCTTGTTGGCCTTTCCATTATAATCTTATCCAACTGTATTTTGATGCGCTGTCAAACTTTAACTCCTTTGATCTAATACGGCGAATGAACTGATGTGTGAGATAAATTCATCTAATGAACAAATTTATATTGACCTGATGAAGCAGTAACTAAAACATGTTGTCACTAGTATGTATTTCAATGCAAGCTTAAAGTTATTTTAAGGTGGTGCTTTCTTTAATAGTGGATGAAACAGTTTTTGAAAGAAACAGGATATTACTACTATTCTGAATCTAAATGCAAGCCATAAGTTTATGTGATGTGCAGCTTTCTTTAATATTGGATGAAACAGTTTTTGAAAGAAACAGGATATTATTACTACTCTGAATCTAAATGCAAGCCATAAGTTTTTGTAATGTGCAGCTTCTTAAGTCAGTTGTTAAATAGCTCTCTGCTTTGGTATATTTTTATTCTGATACACATTTTATTAGATGTGATATGTTTAAGAATTTTACTGAATCAGTTGTAAAATTGAATTGAAGTTTCTAAAAATTGTTTAAAGGTTCAAAGATATACTTTGTTTTATTAAATAAATAATCTGGTGTACAACTAAATAATGTTGATTTGTGTTTGGCCTACCTCTACCATTCACCAGCACTTTATGCTGACAAAGGGTTTATCAGTTTATCACTCACCGCATTGCCCATAATTTAAATTGTAATACGTAAATTCTATTCACACCAATGAAAGGAGGTGTAAAACTACTACGAAACAGAAATATTCATACTTATCCACAGATAATAGGGGTAACACGACAATTTTCCATCCTATCTCATGCAACTATATATTTAAAATGTTTAAACTTTTATTGGCGGGCTAAGTATGCATCGTAGTTACTTTTGTGCTATATGTTTTTAAAGTGGTTTATGTTGTAAACGAAAGAGTAAGAAGTGTTATATGTCAACTGGTGATCGCGCTTTTATAGCAGTGGTGCTAATATTTGGATTAGGATTTCTGGTGGGGAAGACCGGAATTAAATAAGTTCAGACTCTTGAGTTGGAACACTTCAGTGGTTAGTGGACTCACTGTTTACAAGGTTTAGGGCGGTGCAGGCCAGCTGCTGTTTGAAGTGTTTGAAATATTTCGCGTCCAACAGGACTTTTGCAGATCGCGAATGTGGCGACAAGAGATCCACATGATTAGCGTTTAAACGGGTACAAATAGCACCAGCTGCAACCACTGTACAGGGCGATCCCGAAGATTTCAATATGTTATTCGACAAGTAAAAATAAATTTAAAAAAAAACTTGGGCTGCAAATGTAGAGTTTCGGAGTTAAGGGCAATAAAAGATTTTGGCTGAAATTTAGCAACCTCGATAATATGAAGCCATCGCAAAACTGTACGAGGTTTAAATAAGGCACGATTTCTGTTTATTTTGTTGTTATTGATCTGGTGAGTCTAATAAAACATGTCCCAGACCTGTATTTGCAGTAGTTTCCCAGAAATACCAGACATTATACTAATGACTTTGTTAACTTTCCATAAAGAAATTCGGCAACCGTTACTGAGCTTTGTTTTTTTCCGGTTTAATATGGTATTGATGAAAGCAGATTATCCGACATTCTCATACAGTTTTAGCCAACTTTATTACCATCATTTACCAAAATTAAATTCTCTGCAACTGCTGTTGAAAACTTTGAACAGTTGTCTGGAATTTAAAATAAATAAATAAAAGTTGGACAAGTAGTTAATAAATTTTTCCAAGTTATTTCTTTGCTGGAGATACACGTCTTGGACATATTTTATTAGTTTCACCAGATCAATAACGACAAAATTAATGGAAATTGTGTTTTATTTATCCTCTCGCAGTTTTCCGATGTCTTCATATTAGCAAGGTTTCGACATTTCAGACGAAAAATTTTTATTATCCGTAACTAAACATTTGTGTACCTTTATTTATATGAACTTTTTTCTTTAGTTTTACTTGAAGAATAACATATTAAAATTGTAATATTTGGGTCCTGCAGCGTTAAATATGTCATTTAACGGTATAATATAACTTGTATTGATTCCAAATAGGTGCTTAATAACAACACACCCAGTGATAAAATTTTAATGCATGTTAAACCAAAGAGCACCTTCTAAATTATTTTCGTATGTCACTGGTAAACAAACCGTTGGAGGTACGCAATATCGTTGCCTATCATAATCAGAGACAAAATTTAATACACACTTTGAACACAGACATATATTACTAGACTGGCAATGCCGTATGCAGTATCATTGGTGTCACTGAAGTCTCGTCGCATATTTCTATACTTCAAATGTGTGAGCAGTCGTGTGTGTTATTAAAGAAAACAGTCGTAAAAATACGAATGAACTGACGTTACTACGCTGTCTTTAGAGTTTTAACATATGAGAAATTAATGTGTTGTATACGGCTTTCATTTTTTCAGCTGGAGTAAGCATCGACACATACAATGAGTCCCACTGATTTGCTGTTATTATTAATCTGTTACCAATTTCAGTCAACTCCGGGTTTTCCTTCAGTAGTATTGTAATTATAAAAGTTGTTTATCGTGGATAACACTTATGCTAATTCTTTTAAGAGGTATTATGAAATCTACAGTCTGTTTTAACAAATACACTAAAGAGTCGCGTTTCCTAATTTTATTAATCTGAGACCAGTTTCAATCACTTCGGCTTTTCTTTTAATAGTATGCCCGTTATGAGTGTGCTATTTGTTGTGGATAACACAAATCTATATTCGTCTTAGTGTTGTTCAAATAACTACAGTCTGATTTCACTGTACGTAACGGTAAAATTTTACCTACCATCCAGGCGGCCTTGCACGATTATGTTGGCAATATCAACAAAACGGTGGAAAGTCTTTGACAAGATGTTAATATTCTTAGAAATCCAAATAGATTGACTTTATTAGTGTTGATAAAGTAAATAATTGCTCTAGTAAACGAAGACTTCATGACAAAAAAATTGCGCTGTCTCGCCATTGGCTGATGCCAACATCACACGATCGACAAATAATCATGCTAGGCCGCCAGTCCACTCCCATGAACCACAGACATTGCCGAGGTGGGGTGGCTTGCGTTCCTCAACGATACAGATAGCCGTACCGTAGGTGCAACCACAGCGGAGGGGTATTTGTGGAGAGGCCAGACAAACGTGTGGTTCCTGAAGAGGGGCAGCAGCCTTTTCAGTAGTTACAGGGCAACAGTCTGGATGATTGACTGAGCTGGCCTTGTAACATCAGCTAATGTGGCTTTGCCACACAGCTACTGCGAACGGCTGAAAGCAAAGGGAAACTACAGCCGTTACCTTTCCCGAGGACATGCAGCTCTACTGTATGAACATATGATGATGGCATCCTCTCGGGTAAAATATTCCGGGCGGGGACTACTCAGGAGGATGTGATCATCAGGAAAGACAATACTGGCATTCTACGGGTCGGGGCGTGGAATGTTAGATCCCTTAATCGAGTAGGAAAATTAGAAAATTTAAAAAGGGAAATGGATAGGTTGAAGTTAGATATAGTGGGGATTAGTGAAGTTCGGTGGCAGGATGAACACGATTTCTGGTCAGGTGAGTACAGGATTATAAATACAAAATCAATTGGGGGTATCACAGGAGTAGTATTGATAATGAATAAGAAAATAGGAATGCAACACCGACAACAGTACTACAGGTTTACATGCCAACTAGCTCTGCCGATGATGAGGAAATCGAAGAAATATATGAGGAGCTAAAGGAAATTATTCAGACGATTAAGGGAGAGGAAAACTTAATTGTTATGGGAGACTGGAATTCGGTAGTAGGACAAAGAAGGGAAGGGAAGATAGTAGGTGAATATGGTCTGGGCAAAAGGAATGAAAGAGGGAGCCGCCTGGTAGAATTTTGCACAGAACATAATTTAGTTATAACAAACACCTGGTTCAAAGAATCACAAAAGAAGGTTTTATACGTGGAAGAGACCAGGAGACACCGGGAGATACCAGATAGATTTTATAATGGTAAGACATAGATTTCGGAACTAGGTTTTACAGTGTAAGACATACCCAGGGGCAGATATAGACTCTGACCATAACTTGTTGGTTATGAACTGTAGGCTGAAACTAAAGAAACTACAAAAAGGTAGGAAAATAAGGAGATGGGACCTGGATAAATTGAAGGAACCTGAGGTTCTTAAGAATTTCAGAGGGAGCTTTAGGCAACAATTGACAGAAACTGGGGAAAATAAAACAGTAGAGGGGGAATGGGTAAAATTGAGAGATGAAATAGTGAAGGTAGCAGAGGACAAAATAGGTAGGAAGGAAAGACCTACAAAAAATCCTTGGATATCACAGGAGATACTAAATTTAATCGCTGAAAGGAGGAAATATAAAAATGCAGTAAATGAAACAGGCAAAATGGAGTACAGACGACTAAGAAATGAGATTGACAGGAAGTGCAAAATGGCTTAGCAGGAGTGGCTAGAAGGCAAATGCAAGGATGTAGAAGAATGTATAAGTAGGGGAAAAATAGATACAGCCTACAGGAAAATAAAAGAAACATTTGGAGATAAGAAACAGCTCTATGAATATCAAGGACACTGATGGAAGACCAGTTCTCAGCAAAGAAGGGAAAGCTGAAAGGTGGAAAGAGTATATAGAGAGGCTCTATGAAGGAAATGAACTTAGCGGCAATATAGTAGAAAGGGGAGAAGAAATAGATGAGGATGAAATAGGAGATACTATACTGAGAGATGAATTTGACAGAGCAGTGAAAGACCTAAGTAAAAACAAGGCCCCTGGAGTAGATGATATTCCCTCAGAGCTACTGAAGTCTCTGGGAGAACCATCTATGACAAACCTGTTTCACCTGGTGTGTAAGATGTATGAGACAGGCGAAGTACCCTCAGACTTTAAGAAAAATGTAATTAAGCAGGTGCAGGTGCAGACAGGTGTGAAAACTACAGAACCATCAGTTTAATAAGTCATGGTTGCAAAATATTAACACGAATTATATACAAAAGGATGGAAAAGCTGGTAGAAGCCGACCTCGGGGAAGATCAGTTTGGGTTCAGGAGAAATGTAGGAACACGGGAGGCAATACTCACTTTACGACTTATCCTAGAAGATAGATTAAGAAAAGGCAAACCTACATTTCTAGCTTTTGTAGATTTGGAGAAGGCTTTTGACAACGTTGATTGGAATAAACTCTTTCACGTTCTGCAGCAAGCAGGAGTAAAATATAGGGAGCGTAAGGTTATTTACAACTTGTACAAAAACCAGACAGCAGTTGTGAGAGTTGAAGGGCATGAAAGGGATGCAGTGGTTGGAAAGGGAGTAAGACAGGTTTGTAGTCTTTCTCCATTGTTATTCAATTTGTACATTGAGCAAGCTATAAAGGAAAGCAAGGAGAAATTTGGCGAAGGAATTAAAGTTCAGGGTGAAGAATTAAAAACATTGCGTTTTGCCGACGACATAGTAATTCTGTCAGATACAGCAAAGGACCTGGAAGAGCAAATGAACCGTATGGACAGTGTGCTGAGAGGTGCATATAAGATGAACATTAACAAGAGCAAAACTAGGGTAATGGAGTGCAGTGTAAGAAAATCAGGTGATGCTGAAGGAATTAGACTAGGTAACGAAACAATAAAGGAGGTAGATGAGTTTTGTTACTTGGGCAGTAAAATAACAAATGATGGTCGCAGTACAGAGGATATAAAATGCAGAATGGCAATGGGAAGAAAAGCATTTTTGAAAAAGAGAAATTTGTTAACATCGAATATTGATTTAAGCCT
Source organism: Locusta migratoria (assembly GCA_026315105.1). Classification (NCBI taxonomy): domain Eukaryota; kingdom Metazoa; phylum Arthropoda; class Insecta; order Orthoptera; family Acrididae; genus Locusta; species Locusta migratoria. Next base: position 107,974,964 of record CM048749.1, on the reverse strand, counting down.
AAGGAAGTCCTTTCTGAAGGCATTTGTATGGAGTGTTGCCTTGTATGGGAGTGAGACATGGACGATAAACAGTGCGGACAGGAAGAGGATTGAGGCTTTTGAAATATGGTGCTACAGAAGAATGCTGAAGATTAGGTGGGTGGATCGCGTAACTAATGAGGAGGTACTGAACAGAATTGGGGAGAAAAGAAATTTCTGGCATACCTTGACTAAAAGAAGGGATAGATTGGTAGGACACATTCTTAGACATCAAGGAATTGTGAATTTTGCGTTGGAGGGAAGTGTGTGGGGAAAAAATCGCAGGGGATGACCAAGAGATGGATACAGTAAGCAGATTCAGACAGATGTAGGTTGCCGTTCTTATGTGGAGATGAAGAGGCTTGTTCAGGATAGGGTATTGTGGAGAGCTGCATCAAACCAGTTTCCGGACTGAAGACGACAACAACAACAACAACAACAGGCCGCCAGGACGCTAACTAAAATTTAGCCGTTCATAACACGTTCTTCTCATAACACGATTCGACACTGTATGTGCTAAATTCAACTATTGCGGTAGTATTATCTGAAATGCAAATCATGTTCAAACCAACTATTACATTTTACGTCATATCGTGTCAAAAGACCGTAGTAGTACTGTACGGAAACTTTTTAACGTGAGATGAGGCAAGATGGCGGCGTCAGGCTTCAGTCACAGAATCAAGTTTGTCAGTCTAGTAATGTAAGGCTCTGTACTTTGAACTGTTTAATATATCGTTGGTATAAATATAAACAAGTTATTGTACCATGAAATATCGTTGACATACACCAGCAGATAACTTCTACAGCAATTTCTACAGTACATTATAACTGTACCATATTGGTGGCATGACAACGATCTTCTATGGAAAACCACATTAAAGGAAATAGTAAAATCAAAATGTATGTAAATATCATAATTGCAGCTAACCTGATAACAGCTTTGTAGCCGAAATGGCCATCGATAAATAAATATAACATATTAAGCAGCGGTTTGGAATAAGTACAAGTTATATTATGTCTTTAAGTGACTTATTAAAATATTTATGTATCTTCGTGAACCACTCTGTATAAAGGGTGGAGACCATGACGACTATGCAGAGGTTCTATAATTGTTACTTCGTGAAGTTTTTTGCGTACGTAACTTCGGTCTGTCTCGTAGTAGATTGCGAGCGTCTTTCGGACAAGTTTCGTAATCCGAAATAGAAAAATAGCTGCCTGTGGCATTGCACATTGTGCTTCAGTGAAACGGGTGATCGTGTCAGGCGTAACAAAGCAACTGTAGAATCGCAGATAGTTGTGTCACCACAGTCTAACATGTACAGTCACAGATTTTTGCTATACTCCGCGACAGCAGCGTTCCAAGCGGCCGGCAAGCTATGTTTCTAAATACAATGTTGGATGAATCAAATCAAATCACATGTTTCTAAATCTGTGGGACCTTATTAGGTCCTAGGCTTACAAAATGCTGAAAATAAACTAATCTAAGGACAACACACACCCATGCCAGAGGGAAGACTCGAACCTCCGACGGCGAGCAACCGCGCGATCCACAGCAAGACACCTTACAACACTCGGCCACTCCATCGTGGCGTCGGATGAGTGTGTAAAATGTCGTTTATACCGATTTTAACACGCGTTTTACGAGAGGGAACGAATCTAGTGCCATGAAAATCGGCAATAACTACAAAACAACTCCACATTCGTCTTTATTAGGTTTAGTAGGAACCCTGGGAAGGAAAGAAACCGTACATTGCATGACGTTTTATTTACGATTATCTTGTAATCCAGAGGTTTTTACTGAAGAATTTCATTTTATATCGAGAACAAAAAATGCCTAATAAACAAATGTGAACTGACATATTGCAGAAAACTGACAGCTTTCTACTCAAAAGCATTAACGCTCTTCACTACAATTACAATCAAATCAGTAATACATTATGTCCACGATCGCTAATTATTTTATTTTTATTATATCAGGTGACTAGTTTCCTCAGATTTAACTGCCATCATAGGACCTGTGAATGCATTCCTGTAGAAATATCAGAGTGACATGACCATCATAATACATATTGAACTTACCAACTCACCTGAAAACGCATGTCAGTTTCATTCGATAGTTTTAAAATTAACATAATGATGAATTTCTAAAGTGAAATCAGTGACTGGTACGTAACAAACTTATATGGAATGCAACAGTTACATTATTTAATGTACCAATTCTGTCATCAGAGCGGTAGCTGAAAAAAAAGCTCACAGACGTGGTAATACAACGTCAGATGCAATAAAACAATTTCCTAACAAAGCAGAAACTGATTCCAGAAGCGTGACTATATCTGAATTATAAACAGCAATAATATTGTGACTTCTGAAGTTTTCCCGGCTTGTTTCTTCTTCCAGCAACTTTCGGGATCCCGTCGACATTCTGACACGATATTTCGGCTTGGAAACGTCCGACCATCTTCAGGAGTACTGAAGAGCCCAGGTGTAGTCGCGGTATTTATAGCGATTCTTGCGCATGCCAAAAGTACTGCTGTCGTTTTGCGCATGCGTTAGGTGGTGTCATGCGTGATACGGCTGAGTTTTATGTATTGCTCTCGGTGGTGGAAGAAAGGTGGAAGGATTTAATTTCGCTCCTACGTCCACTAAGCCTCCTTTGATGGATTTCATCAGCTGTATTGAAAAAGCCGCAAGACCTCTCTCTATGGATTCTGCAGATGAAATTCGACGAAAGTCCTGCCGTATGCTGCTGAAATGTGCTCCTCCACGTAGTAATATCTCCTCGGCTGAAAGAGCTGCTCTTCGCAGTCTCGAGAAGATACTAGCACCGTCGTTCTCCGCGCAGACAAGGGTAATGTCACAGTCCTGATGACAAGGGAAGCCTACAACGACAAGATATACGGTCAGCTAAGTGATTCTACGTATCGCAAAATCGAAAAGGACCCAACAAGCTGGATATCAAGGAAAACTACTGCACTGTTAAATGAATGTTTTCTACCTGAAAAAGTTAGCAAGAGTCCGAAACCACACAAATGCAGTACCACCAAGATCCACAAGGATGGAGCTCCACTAAGATTAATAGTGAGTAATATTGATGCTCCGACCTATTCCAATGCCAAACATCTGGCCTTTCTACTCAAGCCGTATGTGGGTATGTGTTGGAACCATATAAGCAATTCTGAAGATTTTTCTAGTCGCTTGAAGTCTATTAAGCTTAGTGGTTCAGACTTACTTATAAGTTTTTATATAGTCCCACTTTTTACCAGAGTGCCTTTATTCGATTCGTTACATGTTATTGGTAGCTTATTTAATGGAGAACAGACAGCCTTGTTTGAACACGTACTCTCCTCGACCTACTTTTTATTTAATAGCGAATTTTTTTAGCAAACGGACGGCGAACGGCGTCGTCATGGGAAACCCTTTGTCCCCTGTGGTGGCTAACCTTTTTATGGAGAATTTGAGGAGAAGGCACTGTTGTTTTAAAGCCCATAGTGTTCTGGCGCTACGTATATGATACTTTTGTTATATGACCTCATGGTAGAGAAGAACTGGAGAGGTTGCGCTGTCATTTAAATTCACTGCATGACGACTTCAAGTTAACGATGGAGATTGAGAAAGGCGGGTCTTTACCCTTTTTAGATGCGCTAGTACAAAGAAAGAATGATGGTTGACTGGGTCACTCTGCGTACAGAAAACCTACGCACACAGATCTATATTTACAGCCGTCGAGCTGCCATCACCCCACACAAACTGCTGGTGTTCTTAGTACTTAAATAAATCGAGCGCGTCTAATATCAGACGAATAAAACCTCCACACATAAATTGAACCCCTGGAGAAGGTTTTCAAAAACAATGGGTATACTTCTCGTCAAATGAAGAAGGCCATGCACAATTATAATAACAAGAAGCAACGCACAGAGGACACTGATGACGACTACAAACCAATTGCTTTCCTTCCTTTTGCCGAAAATGTGTCCTCCAAAATAGGCAGGTTGCTTGGGAAAAATAAAATAAAGATTATCTTCCGTCCACCTGCGAAGAGCTTGGCCTCAGTAGAATCCGTCAAAGATGATCTGCAACTGAGAAAACCGGGTGTTTACAGGATTCCCTGTGAGTGTGGTTCCGCATATATAAGCCTGACAATACGAAATGTACAGGATCGATGTGTGGTGCATGAAAGACACACCCACCTTCTCCAACAAGGGACACACAACGGAATATAGTAAAACAAAAATCTTAACTCCAGTCTTCAGTTTCTGGGATTCGGTTATTAAAGAATCAGTAGAAATTCGTCTTGCCAACAATCTCATAAATCGTGACAACGGCTTTCAGCTGGACAAAAATTGGAATCCTGTGATTAATGTTATCCAGTCACAGCGTAATCGAAGTCATCAATCGATTGTCAGTGATTAGAAGACTGTTGCTTTTCCACCACCGAGGACAGCTCATACAACTATGCCGTTTCGTGCATGATACCACCTAACACATGAGCAAAACGACGCCAGTACTTTTGGCATGCAGAAGAACTACTATAAACACCGCGACTGCACCTGGGCTCTTCACCTGAGATGGCCGGACGTTTCCAGGCCGAAATATTGTGTGAGAATGACGACGGGATCCGGCTGCACACCCGAAAGTTACTGGAAGCAAGAATATTCAAGACATACTTTTTATAAGTAAAAGTAATTTCATTCAACAGTATATGCGTTAATAAGAAAGGAGGATGGCGTGGAAAAATGTTCGAATCATTAGACTCCACATCGAATTGTTACACGTCAAAAAATGTGTCTCATATAAAACAGACCATAACGGGAATTAATTTTCTCTATTGTTTATAAACTCGTACTTTCAGCGGATTAGGCTGCAAAACATACATACAATCGTAAGGATTTCCTCTTGAATAAATTGTTGTTTATTTCACTGAAATAGGAAAATTCGGCTGTTTCTACATTTATTTCACCATTATTTATGTCTCCAACGGTCAGTTGATAACAAATTCACAGCAGTGAGTGTAGTGACTGCGTGTGTTAGCCTGTGATCCCACCAACGACAACTAGACCGATAACGATAATAACAGCCGCGGCCACGGAAACACCAGCAGTTCTTAATAACAACTCGTAGATTCCCGTCATAAGACGCGCATTGGGAACATTACCACCAGTTTCAAAACTGACTGGAGGAAACGAAGTGAAGTAGTCAGTGTGCATCGACTGAGGAAAGTGCTTCTTCTTCTCTGTAGCATTACATTAAATATTGTCGCATAATTTATCAAATCAAAAATGTTCAAATGTTTGTAAACCTATTGGACCACACTGTTGTGGTCATCAGTCCCTAGACTTACATACTACTTTAACTAACCTAAGGAAAACATACACGCCCATGCCCCAGGAAGAACTCGAACCACCAACGGCGAGCAACCGCGCGCTCAGCAGCAAGGCGCCTTAGAACGTTCGGCCACTCCACCGTGGCACATAAATTATCGGCGATGCTTGTCGCTAACGTTTGCGTTTCCTCTTCAAAGTATACCCTTGACCACCATTTGTTTCAATAGTCATTTTTTCTGAGATAACGGAAGATAACGGAAGCGCACTTCGTCTTTTTGCTGTACACTTTGATACTGAACGGACGTCTCTTCTTTTTCTCTGGAATTAATACAAAAGTAAGTGTGAGCCCGGATTTCTTTTGTTGCAGTAAACCCTTTGTGATATTAATTCAGATTTTTTATTTCTCATTCCAAAATGACCCTTCATTTTCTGATTAATTATGCCTTATTGTTTTCAGCAAGCCGCGTTCGAACGTAAACAGATGCTTGCTCGGCATTACGGTTCACTTGGTAATTGTACTTTAATTTAAATCTGTTTGGTCTCTAATCAAAATCCCTTTCATAATGAACCTGTTTTATTTTTCAGAGACTGCAATCAATGTTTAGTTCCTCCGAAGTCCGATATTTCTTCGATTTATTCACGTATTATTTTTTAAACACGGTCGTGAAACCTTATTCTGTGAAGTGTAATAACAACCAAGCATCTCGATACGGTGGAAAGTTATCTGACATATTTAGTTATACGCACCAAGTTATCAGTTTCAGCTCATCTCAATCTCACCCGGCTAATGCTGCAGGAAAACGTAACTTTTCGCCAATTTCCTCTGTGATGACATTGTCATGTTGAAAATTGAATTCTAAGGCTGGACCCTTAAAATAGCACAACGCTTTACTCTTAGAACATGTTTACTGCTAACACAAGCGTAAGCTTAGAACAGACTCCTTCCTGAACTGAATACTCCGCTATTTATACCTAGAAAGAATTTTCTGGAATTTATAAGTATATCAATCATAAGAAACACGTAGAACATTCTAGATATAGTATATGCACAGAAATAAATTTTCTTCTGCCAGTGGCGGGATTTGAACTGTGCACAGCCAGCACATCAATCTACGACGCTAATCAAGGCACCACGCGTTCCGTCGGAAGATTCGCGGCATTGCCCTCCTTTCTGAGAAAAAAACAGCGACCCACTGTTAGGTTCCCTTTGGATTGCCCAGCCTCCGAATTCAGTGTTCAACGTGACACTATAATGCAAAAGATCAGCATCACCGTGGCTCCGATTAAGCGGCGTGAACCGTTGCCTGCGTGGACAAGAATCGGAATAAAAAATTTATACTCAATACCTCCTTCCGAAGGCCCATGTAATCAAAAGACCCATGGATACCAAAACAGCGGTAAGTCAGCTGTACATTAGGCACCCATCGGTGTTCTCTGGAGACGCTGGACAGGGCCCAAACAAATGGTTGAAAGGATTCCAAAATGTTTGTCAAGCTTAAGGGACTTAACTGCGGAGTCATCAGTCCCTAAACTTACAAACTAGTTATGAACTACCTTATACTAAAGACGACACAAATATCCATGCCCGAGGGAGGATTCGAACCCCCGACGGGGAGCGGCCTCGTGCATCGTAGCATAGCGCCTCAATGCGCTTGGCCACTCTTCCGCGGCGTAAGGATTCCACCAATTCGCCAACTATAATAGGTGGGATCACATTATGTGCTTGGCAAACTTATATTTGTACCTAGATGGAACGGCCCAGCAGCGGATTGAAAATAACGAGGAAAGCTCGATACCTGGGAAAAATTCCGGACATAACTTAAGAAGACGTTTGGAGACTACCAGTAGTAAGTCCGTCTATCGGCAGAGCAATTGAAGAACAGGGCTCAGCGGCATGGTGAGTCAACGCAGTCGTATATACAGAGTGTTCTGGCCCTATGTCACATAGTTAACTTGTATATGACTGAGGCCGATAAAGTTTCACACCTGATGAAGGGCATTGCAGAATACATGTATCGAGCTCTTCTGTTAAAATACGTTTCAACGACACAAAGTTTATCCAATGGAGCCAGAAGATCGAAGAGATGCAACAAAGGAGGGTTGTACGAAAGAAGTATGACAGACTCTCATATGTAGTCCCTATGGCAGTTGTAGAAGACGAGCATGATTTTGCTTCGCTTATACGACAAATTGTGAGAGAAGAACTACAACACTTTATGGCAGCTGGGACTACTGGACCAAACGAGCACTAGATTATGGCAATGGATGTCGGTCCTGTACGTCAAGACGGAGCCGACGCTGCTGAGGATCAGGTATTTGAAACATAAGCGCCTGTCAGTCCCGCCAGTGGCAGCCGACGGGAGGAATGACCTCGCCTAGGAACCGACCGACGCGGCCACAACCAAATCTTCCGGCAGCTGCGAAGCCTCGCAGGAGGACAGATATCTGGAGGATAGAAAACAACGCGTCATTATGTTCTCACTGTGGCCTTCCCGGACATCTCGTACGATACTATAGGAAGAGAAAACGAGTATCTGACAATTATGTCGCAATATGCCAATCATCGTAGCAGTCCTATCAACAGCAGTCAAGTGCAAACAATTGTTGTCGACCTATGGGGAGAAGCCCGTCGCCGTATCCTGGACGTGGTCGCTCTCCAACACGCCGCCGCTGTTCGCCATCGCCTTATAGAGATACTAGCCGCCGTGTTCAGGAAAACTAGGTGAAACGACCATCTACGGAGGTGAGGCCGACGCAGATGAAAATCCTCCATGGACGACAGTCATTAAAATGACGGGAAATCTCATTGACGTCATCATCGACGGCCAACCTGTACGGTAACTAGTAGATTCAGGAGCGTCCTTCTCTATATTGTAGAAGATTACCGCCGCAAAAGTGAAAACAGACATAATTATGTATATGCTACACCTCCAGAGAACTCGTGTCGTCCCTGTGCATCATTCGTCCGATGTGTGAACACACATTGCTACAGTGATTCGCAAAGCCCCGAAGTTTGTTTACGTGTTGAAACTTGGAGATCATCACGGATTTCAAGGCAACTCGGAAGTATTCATTCAGATCTCTGAACACTAACTACTTGAAGTTCACATTCATTTGTTGATAATTAATGTAATATATTACCATAGTAACTGCGATACGGGTCTATAACGTCTGGATGCAGGAGGAAACGATGTACAGAGGAGACCGATTACAACCGTCTTATTGCACGTAATGACAGACATGCTGTGTGCATGGAAGCGGTGGATCGTCCTGCCACATCACCAACCGTATCACAAGAGATTCGGTGTGATGTGCAACATCCAGTGTGCAACGTACCATTCCACGTCATTTGAAACAAGAGTGTACTTACTGTCCGCAAGCTATGTCCTGTCGCTTCAATCGATAAAATACGACCACATGTATCATTAAGGAAGTGTTCTAGCTGAGGAAATGCATACTGTAAACCATCAGCTGTTTATTATTTTTCCAAACTTGGTGCATCATCACACAGCCTGGAATTACTTTTATGTTTTTAACCAAGACTTGATGCCTAGTGACGTCTGATTTATTTTTATTGTGTGACATGCATGCCAGTATGCATAAGGAGGCATATAATGCACCTGTTTAATCAGTCTGTCTAGTTCTCTTCCGTGAAGATGGTTTATAACCGAAACCGGTAGAAGTCTGGAAAAATAATAAACAGCTGATGGTTTACAGTATGCATTTCCTCAAATATCTTACGGCTGTTGAACCTCATCTCAATAAAAATTTGTTCTAGCTGAGCTGCATCGGACGCGCTGCCTGTCGCCCGCGACAAGTGGCGACTTTTGAATTCTAACGCATTTGAATCTTGTCGCTGTCGTACGCGCGACAAGGTGTCGAGTTCGTTAAGAATCGTCTGCTTGTCAAGGTTATAAGAGATGCCGCAAGAATTCTGCGAGCTAATAATCCCTGGAGTTTATGAAACGTAACTGTTTCTGAAATAACAGAATATAAAATTGTAGTTGTACATAAAATTAAGAATTTTGATTGGAATAAGAAGTGTCCAAAAATAACTATCTCGTAAATTTACGAATGAAGTTAAATTTTTAAATTGTTTCTAATATGATAGTCTTTTGTTTTTATTCTGAGTGGTAGTTTGATTTACAAAATGATGAATGTGTTTTGAACAATTACATTTGTGTGCTTTTTAAGCATTTGCACTAAAAACAAACTTACTGCAGAGACAGAGATAAAACTATGATGTCAAACGAGATGTGTGTAAAATTACTTCTGAATAAAATATCTTTATATAATGTTTCAGTAGGAATTTAAAGTGATTGGTAGGCCTTCAGTAGTATACACGTGTTTGAGTAAAGATGAATGTATTGGTATTACCTTGGTAAAAAAAAATTCAACTTGGAGCCCACGTCGCTACCCCTATGCAACGCCCACTGCTAGCAATTCCGTCCGAAATTAAATGATTTACTGTCGTCTAACAACAATACTCATTTTGTACTTATTCAGTTGTTGATGGTTTGTAGTCACAAAAGAAAAACTCGAAAGTATCTGTACTCGTCATTGTATTTGGCTGGTGATCTTCACTGTCAATTTTTTTATTTGAAGTTATGAAAGAAATAGTCCACGAACATTCTTCACTTTGTTAATTTAATGCACAGCACTCTTTTTACGTCTTATTTCCTAAAGTAAATAAAACTATAGTGCCTTACTCTGGAGCTATCGTTATTCTACGGTTTACGGGTGCCACATTTTAGAAACAGCTGATCGGTTCTAGCCGCCATCTTGTAGCGAGAAGTCGCTCACGTAGGACACGTGGCAATGTCGCCGAATGTCGCTTCTTGTAGCTGCAGTGTCGCGTAGCTGTACGTCGCGCGCTGTCGCGCGTTTTTGTCGCTCACGTATGAGTCTCGAGGAAGTTTCCGCGATCTTCATATGAATAAAATTCTTAAACATCCGTCTCCAGATCGCATTTATTTTCTAGAACATGACGGGTTTCGGGATAGCTGCCCATCTTCAGATCTATTCTATGAAGTTACAGAGTAACCTGTAGCTTGATGAACGAGCGTTCACAGACGGTTATTCAAGAATTTTCGACATTCTTTTTGCCGAATAATCCCGATTCTGCCTGCTTGACCACTATGGTTGGATTAGAGTCTCGAGACACTGTGGTGATTGACTGTTGAAATGTGGCTTTATGATCATACAATGGAGGCTTTCACGGCAGGAGCTGTAATTACTTGAAACTTCCGGGCTGAGATGCTGTGGTCTATGCATAAAACTTTCCCCTGACCTTTCGCCTTCAACTGCGGAAGGCTCCCTAGGAGGTGAAGCGGCAAATAACGATTTTTATGAATAGATTGACGGAGAGGCTGTGGGAAGCCCTCTCAGTCCCACTGTGGCTGATTTGTTTATGCAGACGGGCGCTGCAGATTGCCAGAGAAAGACCAGATGGATGGTGTCGTTATGTGGACAATACCTTTGTTATATCGACACATGGAGCAGAGGAACTGGATGCCTACCTCTAACGTTTTAACAGTATAAATCTAAATATTCATTTACTATGGAGACAGAGAGTCAGGACAACTGAACTCTTCAGACGTGTCTATGATCAAACGACAGGACCATACATTGGGCTACAGCGTGTACAGAAAAGTCACACATACTGACCGTTATCTACAGGAATATTTTAACTGCCACACAAGGTAAAAAAGAGGTGTGATAAAAACAATAATAGAAAGACAATAAAAAATATGTCAACCAGTAAAAGATGAGGTTAAACAAAAAAAGGTGAGGTTAAAAAACTGCAATTGTCATTTACGAAAAATACCTGTTTCGACAAGGGGATAGATTGAGCACTTCGTCCTAGAAAGAGAAACAGGCCCAATGACGAACGTCACCACCCCTAGGGGAAAGTTTCTCTTCCTTTTATTAGTAAGATCACAAACCGATTGGGAAAGAAAATATCATGAGGAAACTGTTTCTAGACCAACTATGAAAATAAAAGAATGTGTTAAGATCGGAAAAATATATGTGACATCCTTTGGCTACAACAGGTGTTTATAAAATTCCTTGCAGTGGTGGATAGGCTTATATCTGCACCACAAAAAGAACCGTTAACACTCGTCTGAGCGAATATGAAAAGGAACTGCTGTCTAGAACACACTCATAAATTTGTTGTAGCGGAACATATTTTCCAAGGAGGAGCCCATGAAATGAAATTTAACAAAACGAGTGTCATAGCAAAGACATCGCATTACTATGCGCCAATTTACAGAGACGCCATATAGATTTTCAAACACCGAAATAATTTCAACAAGAAAGAGGAAGTTGTTACATTGGATAAAATTTGAATTGAACTTTGCAGCGACAAAATAGCAATCGATTATTTTCAATAGTTAATGTTGGCAATATCAGTGACCATACAGCAGGCGATGTCACATGTTGACAGTGGCGCTCTCTGGATGGCCTATATATACAGCGCTCACTCGAGTTCCACTTGCAGTTTGCAGCTTCACCTCCGAGGATGCCTCCCGCAGTCGACGGTGAAACATCTGGAGGAAGTTGTTCACATGGACCACAGCATGTCAGTTCGGAAGTTTCAAGTACTATTGCGTTATGTATCGCTGTACTGATCCTGCACCCGGTATATAGTTTGGTGAGGTTTTTCATTCCATTCCCACAATATCTCCAGCCAGAATTACATCTCTGGTCTTGGATCCTCTTTTATACCTTAAGAGCTTTTTTCACTGAACTACCAACATGTCAAACCTTACATAAATTTCTCGACACAGATGACGTATCGTCGAGAATTACTGCATTGTCTCTCTTGCAGACAGTTTTAACGGAACACCGATATACTGTTGCTAGAAAGCTACAAACCTTATGCCAATTGTTTTACAAGGAATCCGTTTGTAAATAGGCATTTACAGTTTCTGTTATACACACAAGCATTCATCACCTTTAATAATATACTGCAGCATGCTACGATCAGTAAGTACTGCCCTCATACCATAAAAAAGACACCACTATTACATGAGAGAACCTCAATTGTTCTAGGTGACATGTCAAGAAAAGTGTCCTCATACATCTATATGCTGACTGTGATGAAACTATGATTAAAACGGATTCAATGAGCGTGCTTTAATTTTTATTTATACTGTTTTGAACACGGAAGTCATGGTTCTATGACGGATCGTGTTCTCTTAATTACATAGAAGATGAGCTACCCTATCTACAGGGGCATTTCTTTGCCCTTGCACAGCTTCGTTACAGGACGCTATACAACCAGACGCTGAAATCCGTCACATTGTTAAGAGAGGCTTTTCTGTAATGGATGTGACGAGGAGCTTATTACAAATATGAGAAAAGTTTGTGAGGCATTGTGTGTGTCTCGTAATCTTCTCCGGCGCGAGATTTCATGTAATTGGTCCAGAAAGGGAAAAGATTTCTTGACTCGTAACCGAAGTCTCCGTTTTAACTTTTAACGAACCCCAGCACTTTTAATTGGATTCGAGAGTTTCAGTGGCTTGGTGAAATAGAAACAGAGAAACGTAATGCAGTATTAACAATGTATATTTGTGCATCTGTGCCATTTGAAAAGTAGATTCCGCAATCGAATTTCCTTTCCCTATTTTAAGTTACTCTTTCAACAATTAATGTATGTAGTAGACGAAGTTAACGACTATTACAGTTGTTTCGGAAACGGTTCTGTTCATTTCTTTTGGAAATTTTACACACATACTCTGACTCACCGCTGAGTTACAATGCGCGAGACACTTCGAATCAATAATGACAATTATGCATCCTACTCGATTCACAATGTGTAGACTCAACATAAATTAACTTACAGCTCTCGGCGCTTAAACACTAATCATACAGCTGTCGGTAGGATTTCCTCAGTGAGTTTTTCTCTCTGAGTTAATAAACTGGCCCTCCTCTAGCTTGTAGGACAGGATTGTTGCTGGAGCATATTTTATTGTTGGGCCGAAGTTGTTTCTTAGGGCCAAGAGACCTGTAAATAATAACTGGTCGACACCATTTTCAGTTCTAATTATGCTCTAAGGTTTTAAATCCTAATATTGACCGAAAGCGCCCCATCATTTTCTAAGGTTTTAAATCCTAATACTAAGATGCATAGACCTCTGCTGGCCCCCACACTTCCCAGAGAAGAACATTGTTGAGCATACATAGGATGCCTTGCAACTTGCTGTTTAGAAGAGATCTACACCCCGCCGTATTCTTACGGATTTATGGACAGGCATACAAGATGTATGGTGTCAGTTCCCTCCTGCACTATATCAGACGTTGATTGATTGATTTTTCCAGGGAAGCCAAAACAGTCTTGGACCAACCCGCCACTGCCCGCGCCGCAACTAAGTTTATTGTGCGTTATCGCTCCCTGTATATCTAGTAAAGCCAACCAATGCCCTTGAACAGTGCAAGGTGTCCCTTTACCAGTTCTTTATTACACATAATTTCTTCGGGTCTGGTTGTCCCAAATATTCTGTGTCTTTTATTCTCCAGTGCAATGCATTCGAAGATTAACAACAAACGACATTAAAGAAAATGTGCACTGAGAGGCCAGTGTCAGAATTCCCAGGCTACTAAATAAGGGTCGACGTATTGCTCGAACCGCCATTTTCCGCGCAATAAATACAGTTTTCGAACCAAAGCAGTAACCCCAAATAATAACGCTATATATCATAAGCAAATGAAAATAATCAAAGTAGACTACTTATCGTGTTGAACTATCACTTATTTCAGAAACTGTTCGATTGGTAAACAACGCAGCGTTTTGTTTTTGATCCAGAGCCTGAACATGTGTTTTCCCCGATAGGTTACTATCTATCTGAACTACCAGAAATTTGAATTGTTCTGTCTCACTATGTGCCTATTCTGTATAATTGAAACGTCAGTTTTTCTTCAATTGTGTGTTAGAAACCGTAAAATCTGAGTCTTCTTGTGATTAAACATCTATTTATTTTCTGTAAGCCATGAACTTATTCCTTTAACTCCAAATATTTGATGCTGTATCAATAATGCCAACAATATACTTCTCTACCACATCAGCCAACATAACTATCTCAGAATGTTCTGTTATACTAGAATGTATCTCATTTATATAAATGAGATACAACAATGGCCTCAGAATAGAACCCTATAGAATCCCCACATGACTGTGCCCCATTGTGAGTGCATATCACAGCTATTTTCAACACTTCAGAGACTCGCCTTGTGCTGTCTGTGATTAAAGTAAGAGGTGAATCAATTCTGAGGTACTCCTCTGGTGTCATAATATTACAACATCTGTAACAATATATTTTGATCAAAACAATAAAATTCTTTTTTTAAACCAAAGAATACAAATATCATGTACAGTTTTGTATTTAATCCGTCAAATGCCACAGAGAGAAAAGAGAATATAGCATTTGCGGTACACAATGATTGTAGAAACAGCCCAAGAAGTCGCACTTTTTAGATACTTGATCTAGATTTCGGCACCAACTAAGGGTGCCTTCATCAGAAGATTAAAATTATTACTCACATGAGACATAAACTTATGAGCGATATGCTCAAGTCCAAAAGATAAATAACATTGGAAAAACATACTAGCCACAAGCTCGCAAATCAAATTTTACGTAAAGTGCATAAAGAACAGATGCCACTTAGGCAGTTTTGAATGTCATAGGAGCTCTCACTCAAGAGTTAGTGAGACACCTTGCTTCGTTGCTGCAGCCCTATATTGGTGGTACTGACAGTCATAAAAAAATTCAGCACATTTTATTGACAACCAAAAGGAAATGAACGTGGCCTCTAGTGACATTCTTGTTCGTTTCGATGTGGTGTCTGTATTTACCATCATCCCGGTAAACAAAGCCGTTTCATGTATAGCGCAAGTTCTACCGTCGGACATAGTGACTTCGTTTAGACACTGCCTCACCACTACTTATTTTTAGTATAACAACAAATTCTATGAACAGATTGGCTATGGGCAGTCCTTTAAGTCCAGTGATATCCAATTTATTCATGCAGTGTTTTGAACAACAGGCGTTCCAGACTGCTAGTAAAAGACCAGCCAAGTGGTATCGTTATATCGATGATACCAACGTAGTATAGACACACGGGAAGAGGAATTAGATGCTTTCTTGATATATATTAACAGTACCAACCCCAGGATCCAGTTTACAATGGAAAGAGAGCTTAATGGCCAGCTTAATTTTCTAGGTATGTCTGCGATCAAGCGAGAAGACGGAACGTTGGCTCATAAGGTTTACAGGAAGGCTAAACATGCATAAAGATTCCAACCATCACCCTAGAGACAAAAAAGAGGGGTTATTGAAACTATGGTCGACAGTGTGCAC
This sequence comes from Locusta migratoria, assembly GCA_026315105.1. Classification (NCBI taxonomy): domain Eukaryota; kingdom Metazoa; phylum Arthropoda; class Insecta; order Orthoptera; family Acrididae; genus Locusta; species Locusta migratoria. The sequence goes on along the minus strand of CM048749.1, from coordinate 107,959,264 downwards.
AAAATTTCTGAACCGGTTTATTTACAATATGAGGTCAAAAATCTACGAAAGACCTTCAAGGCGAATTCTTATTCCACCAGAGACATAGACCAAGTTCTTTTCCCTAGGGAGAAAACTAAAAACAGCAAGAAACCACAACCATCCAACGGGAAAGTGTTTCTTCCGTTTTTACTCAGATTACAGATCGCATTGGAAAAGTGCTGCACAAACATGGGGCGGAAGCTATTTTCAGACCAAACAGGAAAAATAAAGACTATTTAAGATCTGCAAAAGATACACGACACGCTTTGGACACACTGGGCGTATATACAATTCCTTGCAGCTGTGGCCAGGTGTACATCGGCATTACGAAAAAAAAGTGTCAAATCTCATCTGAGTGAACATATGAGAAACTGCCGCATGTGACATACACAGAAATCGGCCGTAGCTGAACATGTTTACCAAGATTATATTTAACGAGAACAGTGTTTTATGAAAAACTTTACTGTGCTCGCACAGAGAAGGCACTGCAATTTATAAACACGGCAATAATTTTAATAGAAAGGAGGAAGATATTAAATTAGGACTTCAGCGTTGCACCAGCACGTTGATAATTTATTGTCTTCTCTCAATAAGGTTGGTATTACCAGAGAGAGTTTCTCAGCCGACGTCACGTGATGAGCTGTGGCGCCCCCTACACCGTTTATTGCCCTCATTGCAGTTGCCACTGTGCGTCAGATGATGTCTTTCGCAGTCGAAGACGAAACGTTAGGTGAAAGTTTTACATATCGACCTTGGCCTGTGAGACTAGATAGGAGCATGTCTGAATATTAGGTGTTCCATAATGCAAGAAAACATAGGCCTACGATAAGTGAAACGCATTTTATATTACAATTACGCGATTCCATATTGATCATCAATCCTCAGTTGAATAGAACAAAGATTGTCTTATAATAAATACACCATGTTAACAATGAATAAACAAAAGGCCTGACAACAGTTTTGAAGTAAAGGAAATACAATAAGTAATTTAGCGAAATTGGATTGTTTACAAAGTAACTATACAATGAGACCTTTCTCAACAAGCACAATTCGCTCCTGAGCTTTATCTCCGATGGAAAACCTTGTTAAGCAGCATACATTTTTCTGTCAGAATTCATGTAATAATAGGAAGTTTTACATTCAGAAAAATTGTTCAAATGAGCAGTGCGTTTTTTTATAGTTTTCGTTACAGGAAAGTTGCATCATCTAACCTTGCCTCGTCGTTTGTAGCTTCTGATATTCCATTCAATGTCGGGTTTTCAACTATCCTAAACAATACTGAAACATAACTTAGTGTTATGTTTAATAAACTGTAAATCTATGTCTTCAGATGGGTACAAAGAAGTATTTATAAAATAATTTAAATGTTCATGGTACTTATCCTTTGACTCCTTGTTGTTGTTTGGCATCCTTGTGAAAAGCGGTATGATTTCATGCCTAGGAAAAGGTACTAAAGTTCACGATAATATATGTGCTTAGTGAAATCACAATACGAATGCAGGCGGTTTCCATAAATATTCATTGTTATTTTCTCTTCGAACACTTTTAACCCACAACAACACTTTACCACATAATTAAAAATACAACCATGCTGAAATTTTACATCCTTCCACTCCGCTAGGTACACAGGAACTGAGAGTGAGGAACCTCTACTGCAAAGACACATCAACGCTTACCAAGGACATTTAGTCAAAATTGTAACTACAGACATATATACAATTTTATACAAGTGTCGATATTTATGAGACAATTATTAAAGTTTCCCCAATAAATAACTTTCTCTAATTATTGTAGGCCTAAATAATCATACATGAAATTACTGTTCTTTACTAAAGGAAACATTCATAAAAAGTATTGCTATCGATTTCCATGGTAGTGTGTCCTCAGTGACAATAGTAAACATACATATAATCATTCAAATAAACCAGTATATATATTAGAATGTATTAATGTATCATGTATTAGAATACTTATCGTATATTGTTGTAAGTGTAACCTTTTTGGTATCGCATTCTACAGTTTAGGCGGTGTCAATATTTACATGACAAATAATAAAGTTTTCCCCAATAAATAACTTTCACTATTAATGTAAAAGAAATTACTATTCTTTACAAAAGGAAACATTCCACGGTAGAGTGTCTTCAGTGACAATAGTAAACATACGTATAATCGTTCAAATAACCCGGTATATATATATTAATATTAATGTGTCATGTATTAGAATAATTATCGTATACTACTGTAAGTGCAACCTCTTTGGTATCGCATACTACAGTTTAGGCGGTTTTGTGTAATACGATACTTGACCAGTTCCATTACAATCAACAGAAGAAAATACGTTGCCTTTCAAAGAACGCACATAGTTTCGTTGTGGTACTGGGAGGGAGTGGGAGGGGGTCGCCAAAATATTTTTAGTTGGAAGGGGGTCGCGTATTCAAAAAGGTTGGGAAACACTGATTTAGAACGTAACAAACTGAAATACCACTTTCCCGAAATGGTTACTGCTACGGCTTTACAAGAAACTTAGGAATAGTATAGTTCTCCTCGTCTACTAATCTCCAGCTGAGGCAGGAACATTACACACCACCTTGCAGTGCTGTTAATGTGCTCGACGGCTTCCCTCAACAGGGGAACAGCACCTCGTTCCGTAAGCGAATCACACGGGTGGCATAAGTTCCCGTACGATTTTCGTAGCACCTCTGACACGGAGCAGCAGATACAGGCAATCCGATCCGACGGCCCAGTGCGTCACAGCGCAGAACACTGCTTTGCGCAGTGCAATCCGCCGGAGACACGGAACAGCGTGGGGCTGAGCCGCAAAAGCAGGCGAGTGCCTCGGCAGCTGTTGGTAGCGGCGCCGGCTGCGGGTCGTATCACCAGAGGAGGCGCCATCCACACCGCCCAGGGTGACCAACTTAGCGATTTTGTCGCTAGAGCCGGCGATGTTTAATTCAATCTAGCGACAAGATTTTTGTTTTTGACACATGTCGCATTTCTAACGATTTTTAAAGAGTTTTGGCGACAAATCTGGAGTTTTCTTAACGAACGACAATAAAATAAATTTGCTTTATAGGTATGGTCCGTCTTTAGCAAACACAAATATTTTTATTTTTTTATTTTTTTTATTTGTTTATTTATTTATTTTAATTTCTCCCATACAGGTTTCGCTGGCGTAGCAGCATCATCAGTGGGATGTTTAATTCATATTGTCTGTCAAATTAACAACTTTTTGTACGTTAAGTGTGAAATGAAATGAGCGTATGGCTTTCTTGGGCGGGAGATCCCTTACGGGATTGTTCGGCCGCCTGAGTGTATGTCTTTCTACTTGACGCCGCGTGGGCGACTTACGTGATGATGAGATGATGATGATTAGGACAACACACAACACCCAGTGCCCTGCCGGGAATCGAACCCGGGCCCCCTGCGTAGTAGTCTACATTAAGTGTAAAAACTACAGATAATTGTGAAACTAATATACATCGTTTCTTATTTTATAGGTATACTAGGCCGACCTTAATACCACATGTAGTTGTGTTTGTGGTTCTTTAACTCACAAAACGTCACTGTGAATTTTTGACAGTTTGGCATCTGCAAACCAAAACGTGTGTAGTTAATGGGGTGAATGATTAGCTTGTAAATATCGGGATTTTTACGAAAATATAGGACGTCATGTTTGTGTTTTGGTTTATTTTACTGTTGCGACTGTTTCTATAACAAAATGTCTATGTGTTTATAGCAAGTTTTTGTCACTTTGGTGAATTTGCGTTGTTTTCGCCTTGTGGGCAAGCACTGTGTCACTTTGACTTCATTCAATGTTTATGTTATGAAAACAAGATGGTGGGCAGTTGAATTCTGGGAGTAGTGTCAAAAACAGCTGACTGTGGTGGGGGCGGGAAGTTTTGAATCATGTTACTTCCGTTTTAGTGTGTTCAAAATGTTCAAATGTTTGTATAGTCTATGGGACTTAACTACGGGGTCATCAGTCCCTAAACTTACAAACCACTTATGAACTACTTACGAACTAGGACGGCTCAAATATCCATGCCCGAGGGGGGATTCGAACCCCCGACCGTAGTGGCCGTGCAGACCGTGACTGGAGCGCCTCAGTCTCCTCGGCCACCGCGGCCGGCAATTAGTGTGTGTGTGTGTGTGGGTGGGTGTGTTTATGGGTTTTCTGTCAGTTCTTTGAGGCCATAGAATATGGTTCCGTTGCAGAGGGCTGTGTATTCATTTATTATTTATAATTGAACCATATTCTCTGCCCTCAAAGAACTGACAGAAAACCCATAAACACACACACACAAAAACACACTAATACGAAAGTGACATGATTCAAAAACTCCTGGCCCTACCACAGTCAGCTGTTCTTAACACTACTCCCAGAATTCAACTGCCCACCATCTTGTTTTCATAACATAAACATTGAGTGTGGTGAAATGACACAGTGCTTGTCCAAAATACGAAAACAGCGCAAATTCACCAAAGTAATTGACAAAAACTTTCTATAAACACATAGACATTTTGTTATAGAAACAGTCGCAACAGAAAATAAACCAAAACATAAAAATGACGTCCTATGTTTCCGTAAAAACCGCGATATTTACAAGCTAACCATTCACCCCATTAACTACACAAGTTTTGGTTTGCAGATCACAAACTGTCAAAAATTCACAGTGACTTTTGTGAGTTAAAGAACTACTAACACAACTACATGTGGTATTACGGTAGGCCTAGTATACCTATAAAAATAAGAAACGATGTATATTAGTCTTACAATTATCTGTAGTTTTTACACTTAATGTGCAAAAAGTAACAATCATTTCATTGTTACATATTTCTTCGGTTTTTTGGCCTTGTCTTCCGCAGTTGCAGTTATACAATTTTGTATAGGATGTGGGACCGTCTTTTGCAACTGTAAATTAGTCTACTTTAGACCAGACGCGTTTCGCGAAACGCGTCTGGTCTAAAGTAGACTAATTTACAGTTGCAAAAGACGGTCCCACATCCTATACAAAATTGTATTTCATTGTTAATTTGACAGACAGTATGAATTAAACATCCCATTGATGATGCTGCAACGCCAGCGAAACATGTATGGGAGAAACGAAAAAAAAGTAAAAACATTTGTGTTTGCACAAGGCGGACCATACCTATAAAGCAAATTTATTTTGCAAGCAAACACGAAGATTGAAGAGCTTTTCAAACCTCAAGATGAAAGACAGTAAATTGTTTCAGTTAACATTCATTGTTATTACGCAATGATTACATCTATCTTTTTTCATTCCTCGTTAGCAGCCGCAAAGTATCAGTGCTAGACCCTATTCACATGGTAGACAACGTCACGTCAACTTTACGTCGGGTCGCGTGACATCAAAATATTGTCCCGTGCTTTCTAGCGGCGCCGTTCACACGGTGGGCAACGTCACGTCTGTGGCAACATGCTTGTCGGTCGCATGTTTCGAAAAAATTAGTTTGACGTTGACAGTGAAGGCGACGTGGCCGATCAGCTGCTAATGATTGGCTGTTACGAATTTGTTTCGTTTGAGGGTGCTAACGTAGCTGAGTTTCGTGTGAAAGTTTAGGGACTGATGACCCCATAGTTAAGTCCCATAAGCCTTACAAACATTTGAACATTTATTCTCTTCAAAAGCATTTTTTCTTGATCCCTATTCTGCTCTTTTTTATCGTCATGTAAGGCAACTACAGTTATATTAATGCTTCAATCCTAAATGTAATATTTTACGTTCTCTCTTGTGAACAAATGTCACCTCTGTTACGTGTTTAGAACTACTAAGCACATATTTTTGACGTCTCTTGACGTTCCATCAATTGGGAACGCAGCGGCATTTTTGACGGTGTCTGATGTCAGCGACGTTGACAAGACATTTTCCCACCGTGTGAACCCAGCTTAAATACCCCCCTCCTCCCGTAATTGATTGAATGTCAGAAATCTAACGACTTTCTAGGGATTTTTCGTGTTCAAACTAGCGACAATCTAAGCTCTCAAGTTTATCACCCTGGCCCAGTCACGTATGCGCGGGCACCTATGGAGGCGGAGAGCAGCGCCGCATAACAACAGCGTTACACTACTGCCGAGGAGCGGCCCTAGTCAACAATGCGTGCTCTTACAGGCAAATTGCCTCACTGGAAGGAACTCTCTCCTTTCCGATTCAATCAAGACGTAGCAGAGCGCCTCAATGCGCTCGGCCGCTCCGCCACGGCAATAGTATGCCCCAAGAAATGATTATCATTTTAAACATGCCGGCCCACGGGTTCAAGGTCAATATCGATATCGTAGTACAATACCAGCTACCGGTAAAATGTGCCTACGGCTCTCATTCTCATTATAAACCGCAGGTAATGGATCAGTGTGTGACTTTAGGAGACGTGCAGGGTACTTCGCAGACGTATGAATAAACCTGTCAAATTACTGAGTTTAAAAGAGGGCGCATTATTGGCACGAAGGAATGTATTGCGTCCATCCGGGAAACTGCTGCTCGTGTTTCTGCAGTGCATCAGGTGTGTTCAGAATGGTTCATGGAAGGCAGCAGAACACGACGAAATGAGTCGGGTCACACCACCCACCGAGGAGATCGTCACCACATTCAAACGGCATTCCTCAGCTCAGGGAGAACACTGGAACATATCACACACTTTTAGTCTGTCGTCGTTTATTGTGGCATTGGTTACATGAGCGTCGTCAACTTCTCCGCCTATCTTGCACTAATTTTGGGAAACATGACAGAGAGCAGTCATGTATTTAACGTCACTGCAGACTGGAAATGCAGCAGATAGTCTTCTTGGACGAAAGCAGGTTTTGTTTGTTTGAAAATGAGGGCCATATTTTAGTTCGTGCAAACGAGGGCAACGGCTTCTCAGTGATTGCATTCGTACAGTGCCAACTCAATGGCTTCTGGTATGGTGTGCTGTTGGGTACAATAAAAAAAATCACAGTTGCTAAGTGTGCTGGACACTGTGACCAGATTAGCTTACTTTACGACATCGCAGACGCCATTTTTCAGCAAGACAATGCACGACCACATTTTCCTGCACAAACATGTACGTTCTTGATGTCATGGCATAACAGCCTCTTGCACTGGCTCTGGATAACCAGACTTGACGTCAATGAAAAATGGGTAAGATATCTTGAAACTACGGGTGCGCCACTGGGAATCAATGAAAAACACTGCGCCGGGGCGGAGCAGCCGAGCGCATTGAGGCGTTATTCTGCGTTGCGCGAGGTCGTTCCCCGCCGGGGTTCGAATCCCTCCTCGGGCATGGATGTTTGTGCTGTCTATAGTATAAGGTAGTTCATAAGTAGTTTGTAATTTTAGGGACTGATGGCCCCGCAATTAACTCCCATAAGCTTTACAAACATTTGATTTCACAACCACTGCAGATGAACTATGGAATCAGGTAAATGCACCACAGGACTCCACTCGCACTTTATACGCATCGATGACATCACACAGGTCTTGTGTATATGATTTCCTATTTGAAATTTACAACAAGTTTTTCTATACATATAGCCACAGGCCTTGTGTATATGATTTCCTATTTGAAATTTACAACAAGTTTTTCTATACATATAGCCTACTTCTCAATTTGCGAAATTTTCCAACGTCTTCTGCTCCTCTAAAGATTGACACAAGATCTGTAACACAGGAAAATTCGTTCTGGACCGGGACTCGAGCCAGGGTATCCAGCTTTTTGCGAGTGGTCGCCTTAACAACTCGGCCACCTGTGACATTTAATAATAAACAACAATGTCATGAAAGGCTTACTGTGGTAGAATTGTCTCACTCTGTCTATCGAGACTCATACTATGACATATTCGAGCATGTAAGGGATACAGACAAGTGTAACTCATGGTACTTTGGGTCTGACGTAGTAGCGTGCACGGATGGACAAGTGGTTAAGGCGACCGCTCGCGAAAAGTGGGAGACCCGGGTTCGAGTCCTGGTCCGACATATCCAACTGTGGTCATTTGTTTCTCAAACATTATAACACTTAGCGACTAGTAACAAACGTCACCTTCATATATTATATCACAGTATGCCATAGTTCAGGAGTTATTACGTGATAAAGACTTGAACGTTTCAGAAACTAATTACTGTTTACATACAGTGGCAGGCACTAAAACTTCAACATCACTTGTGAAATATTAATTCACTAGCTTTTAACTACCAAAGCTATTCGCAAAACTTTTACATTTACAAATCTTCAAAGATTAGGTTAAATTAGATTAATAGTTGTTTCATAGATCATGTATACGAGATCTCTTATTGATGTAAACATGTCAGTTTAGTAAAAAATAACATTACATAGCATAAATTTTATGCTGATTTTTATTTTTTATTTTTTTTTTTGTTTATTTATTTTTTTTTTATTTCAATTTTTTGTAGATTTATAAATTTCTGGGTAAAAATTCAGAGAGTAGAAGGAGTTGTCATTCATAAATTCTTTCAAAATATTTTTAAATTCTCGTTCGCTCTCTGTCACACAATAACAAATTTCATAAGAGAATATAATTATACACATTGTGAAGCTAATGAGAAGATCCCTACATCGTGAAATAAGTGTTTGCAATATGCTCTTTGGTGGGCTCCAGAAATTATTCTAACTACATGCTTAATTGATTTTAACGTATGACATCTGTAATTTTATACATCTTTGTTTTATACCTTCGACGTTTTAAAACACCGTATGCATGTTTTAATTATCTTACCATATTTTTATACTTATATCACATACAGTTTTATAATTTTTATGTCTGCATATATTCAAGATCCCCACTTTTAGGAAAATATTTATATAACAAACAATTGTTCAGTATAAGACCCTAGCTTATTAGGGCTCAAGTCATCCCCTCCAACCCCCCCACCTACTCTTTCCCTCCCCACCACCACCTGCAACCAAATTATAAGTGCCTACATCAAACTGTAAAACTCAGTACCAATTAGTACTCAGCCAGACGAATTGCGGACGCAACTATAAGGTAAAGAAAATTCTCCATTTATGTATAAATTAACTATTGTTCAATTAACCTTTAGTAATTTTATCAAATTGTATATTTTTATTTTACTTTTGTTTTCTAGATCTGAAGATGATCCAAGTGATCGAAACATGTAATTAAACAAATATATTGCAACTGTTGACGGAAATAAACACATTTGAAATAATACCTACTTCTAATGGAGCCTCTTCTTCACTTAACTGTGATTGGAAGGCAAATCTATTGTTAGTTCCCATGGTGAAACTGTCAGAAGCTGTTTTCTTTCTGTTGGCCGTGTTCCTTACTACCACTTGCCATTTTTGTTCACCCTTCTCCTTCCTCTCTAACACTATCCAGGTCTGCGTGAAGGGCTCTAATCTTCCCTTCCTGTTCCGCTAGAAATAGAATGGAAGGGTCTCCTTTGCTTCCCCAGTTCCCACGCCGCTAAGTTCTCCGGATGAAATAACTCCTCATAACAGCTGCCCAATACACACGAACTAACTTTCCTACGGCAGTACAAACACTTCTCACTTATGGTCGATTACAGTAAGGAACACTAAAGTTGATAAAACACAATATATACTATTAGTAGAGTGACGTACATGCAATTTAATTTGCGTAATACTGCTGAACCTATACACCCGAAAATTTGGCCTAAAGTCACTATATTTAAACACGCAAGTGCAAAGTTCCTGGAGAAATAAATTAAAATTTACGCTGTTTCACACAAATACAATGTGAGATAACGAAGGAATACGCTGTCCTAACTTGTAACAAAGGAAAAATGACAAGTAAGCGAGGTTATTACGATTTGCCTTGCCCAGGCGTAAACAAATCTTCGACTGTAGCACTACTACGTGATATTTTCGCTTTTTATGAAGAAAAGTGTAAGTGAGCGTGTAACCTTTAGTGGTAAACTTGAAGAACACACTAATAAAAGTTGTTAGAGTTAACCTAAGTTTTATCACAGTTTAAATTACCTATCCTTCCGAGAGCATGAAGGTCGCTTGTCTCAGCTAGCGTGCAGGGCTACCAAGCAAGCAATATGACTGTCTCTTGCGCGATCACGTTATACCAGCTCTTCAACGTCGTGGATGTGTGTGAATCCTTCTGCAAAATTATGTGATTGCACAGCAATATAACTTAGGAGGTATAATGTCATAATAATCAAACGCATCAAAGACATGCATTTGCCTAAAATCTACATCTACATACATACTCCGCAATTCACCGTAAGGTGCGTGGCGGAGGGTATACTGCACCACTGCTAAGCATTTCCTTTCCTATTCCACTCCCAAATAGAACGAGGAAAAAAAGAATGCCTATATGCCTCCGTACGAGCCCTAATTTCTCTTATCTTGTCTTTGTGAACACCACGTGAAATGTAAGTAGGCGGCAGCAAGGTCGTACTACACTCAGCTTTAAATTCCGGCCCTCTAAATTTCCTCAACAGAAATTCATGAAAAGAACGTCGTCTTTCCTCCAGCGATCCCCAACTGAATTGCCGGAGCATTTCCGTGACAGTCGCGCATGTCTTCCTTTAAACTGATCTGCTGCAGGTCCCAAAAACTTGAGCAATACTCAAGACGTGGTCGTACAAGCGTTTTATACGCGGTCTCCTTTACAGGTGAGGTACATCTTCCTAAAATTCTCCCAATAAACCGAAGTCGGCTGTCCGTCTTAGTTACAACTGCCCTTACACGTTCGTTCCATTTCATATTGCTCTGCATTGTTACGCCTAGATATTTGAATGACACGACAGCATCAATAAGCTCACTACTAATGCTATATTCGAAATTTATGGGATTGTTTTTCCTACTCATGCACATCACCTTACATTTTTCTACATTGAGAGCTAGCTGCCATTCTTCGCATCAACTATAAATTTTGTCTAAGTCATCCTGTATGGTATTACAGTCAGTTAAAGACGACACCCTCCCATACACCACAGCATCATCAGTGAACAGATGGACAACTTACTCTGTCCATCAGATCATTTATATAGATAGAGAATAATAGCGGTCCTATCATACTCCCCTGGGGCACGCCTGACGATACACCAGAGACGAGAACAAAAATGGAGTGCATCTCAGCCGTTTATCCTGGCCCATGTAGGGGATTTACACTGCGCCCCTGACCAATCCTCCAGTCATTACCGCATGCCATTTCGTATGGTTGCAAACCAGTTATGACCATTTGTACATCCAAGGCTGTTGCACACTTAATGCCAGCTGCACATTTGTTATATGCCACAATTCATGTTGAGGTCACAAAGTAACTGAACAGTGGGTGACAGAAAGAAATTGAGGTCAGACACGTATTCAGCGCCCAAAAGACCTTATTCTTTCGTTGGTCAGTGAAACATATATTTGTATGACAACCGCAGTCGTTGCTCGTTCACGGCCTTTAATAAATGCACACAAAGAATGACTCGCAATATGCTGCGAAAGAAATTTCTCTGCATACGAATGGCGGAGAACGCTTTAGAAACACGGTCGCGCTGCAACCTAGTTGCGCGCGTCGCATGATCCCGTCCCCCGGCCTGTGTGTGTGTGTGTGTGTGTGTGTATTTGTGTGTGTGCTTGTGCCTGTGTGTGTGTGAGCGCCGGGCTGTGTTCGTCGCGGCAGTAACACGGGGCCGCTGAGCCCGCATTCATAAATTTTCATTTGGACATTTCGCTGTTAATATTGCCGTTCCTCGCTGCAGGCCGCTTCGGCGTGTCCCCGTTTCGCCGTTATTCCCGGCATAGGGGCATCTGGAAGCCTGCGGACTCAGGCATTGAATGCCAGCAGGTGGAATGTGCCACGAGCACGTTTCCTTTTTTAAATGCACTGCCGCTACCGAATCGCGTGGACGAGGTATCGCGACAGGCAAGAAATGACAAACACGAAACAGAGTGTACAGGAAAGCGACGGTGGACGCCGAGACCTTTTCTGTAACATTATTGAACGCATGGAAGACGCTCGATGTGGTGTCTCCGACTAAATGTCGAACGAAATTCTAAACATTTGACCAATAATTTTTCTCGCGTGTCGATGAGTCTTATTTATTCAGATGAAAGTTATTTGCGAATATTATAACGGTTCACACATCTTTTGTGTAATACGAGTCACATTAGAAGATAAGGAGCGGTAAACTTACGTTTCTAGCTTTTGTAGATTTAAAGTAAGCTTTTGACAAAATTGACTGGAATACACTCTTTCAAATTCTGAAGGTATCGGGGGTAAAATATAGCGAACACGAAGTTACATTCGACTTGTACAAATAACCAAACAGTAGACATTAGAGTATAAGGGCATGAAAGGAACGCAGTTTCTGAAGGGAGTGAGACAGGGTTGTAGTCCTTTCCCATTGTTGTTCAATCTGTACGTTGAACAAGCTGTGAATGGATGCAAGGAGAAGTACGGAGAAGGAATCAAACTTCACGGAGAAGAAATAAAAACTTACTGGTTTGATGATTTTAAACATTGCTTGTCGACTGCAGCAACTGTAGGTTTACAAATATTTGACAAAGTTCAACACAACCAGTTGCAGAATTTGATAAAATACCTTGATCTAGATTTCGGCACCACCTAAGGGTGCCTTCATCAGAAGAATAAAAAATTAAAACATAAGACGTATGCTACTCAAATCTCACCTCACCGCGTTTACATCGTGGTGCATCCGGTGGCTCCTTTCCGTCAACCCCGACAAATCCCAGGCATAGGTCATACCACACCATCCTTCCGCGTGGTGGTGGTCATAACGTAGGGCAGAAAGTGAAAAAAATATCTGTACTTTTCTCTTAGTCTTTACTTTTTTTAATGGATGAATACACTTATCTTTACCCCGAAGATAAATATGTCTTAATCTCTATTTTATATCCCTTTTTTCCCATACAAATTATTCCATTTAAAATTTCCTAATTATTTCTCACAGTTTTATTCCACCAGTTTCTTAAGCTTTGTGTTGTTAAATATGACTAAACAACAAGAAGTTATTGTTTGTATGTAAAAATTCACAATATAAAATATGACGTGTCTTGGTATTTAGATGGCCGATCATTGTAAGTGACATCTTATTCTGGATCACATTCAGAATCTTGAAGTTACTTCCGCAACCCTTCCCTTTTCACTACGAGACAGGTTTCGGACGCAGCTACAAGATTCAGAGGGATTGAAAAATGTCAATTAAAAAACCACTGGCAACTGTTGACTGACAATCAGATAATAAACTGCTTTAAATATTAGTGCGGTTTCTGACTCCCGTAAATCTGTTATGTCGACTATAGTGAAAATAAGTTAAGTTCTACAGTTGCGCCAGAGCCGAGGGGAGCGCATGTTTCCTGGATTGGTTCGTGTGACGTGTCAGTCTTCTGATGGGGGGGGGGGGGGTTGTCCGAATGGTGAGACCTGACCCATCTGTATGTTCAGCGGCATTCCGTGAAGCACACTGCATACACCCGTTGCACAGGCGAAACATTTCGTCCCATGCGAGCAGCAAATTCGCTGATGGATGTCTCACACTTTCATGTCAATAATGCGGCTTGGCTTAGTTGGGGATCTGCTCAAGTAATACTCCGCCTCGATATTGATGGTGACCTTGAGCCCGCAAAAGCGGCGGAGTGCCTGAGCGTTCTAAGGCGCCTTGCTGCGGAGCGCGTGGTTGCTCGCCGTCGGAGATTCGAGTCCTCCCTGGATCATGGGTGTGTGTGTTTGTCCTCAAGTTTGTTTAACTTAGTGTAAGTAGTTTGAAAGCCTAGGGACTGATAACAAGAGCTGCTAAGTCCCGAATCCGCGGGACGAAATGATTAAAGTGCTAATAGTTTCTGCAAAACATACTAATGCACGGCTTGTGATCAATAACTTCCTTTCTCTAGTATTTCAAGGTGTTCTATTTTTTTTATTTTTTATTTTTTTAAGATGAGTATGCATACAAGATTTTCGCTACACTCTGTGCCTTTAACAAATACAGCATGTTTAATATTTCAAAGTAAAGTAGTGCTGATAACTTATGCATGATTGCACTTCCATTGTTCGGGACAAGATTCCGATAACCCCTGAAATATTCAGTGCAGCGTTCCACATTTCAGTTCTACATTTGCGTACCAACAAATAGTACTTACCAGTGATTCCACAAGGACCATTGCATCTGCAATTATGATTTAGCATAGTTTGTTAATAGAAGTCCTTAATTTCTATCATTAAAGGAAAATTACAAAAGCGGATGCAAAAGTAAACAAAAAATTCAAACTAAAAATGAAAACAATATCGAAAGTACACAAAGGAATAGAAGACTTCACCTGCAAGGTGGCATTAAATTACATCGGTGCGAATGGTTGAGAAATCGTGATAGACCACAATTCGACCCCAAGTGTACTGCTTCTTATAGAGCAGTGTTTTTCAGTCTGTGGGTCGCGACACCCAGGAGGCTTGCAAAGTCTAGTTCGGGGCGTTGCAATCACAATAGGAAGTAGTTACTCCATAAAATAATAACACAAGAGCATGCCTGAATACTTTGTGTTCCGTAAAACACAAACATATGACTAAGAAGAGTGAAATGTGTTTTATATTAAAATTACGTGATTCATTGTTGATCATCAATTCTCAGTAGAATAGAACAAAGATTATTTTACAATAAATACACCGTGTTAACAATGAATAAACGATAGACCTGAAACCGATTTTCAGGTACCAGGCGATCGTTTAATTTACAAGATACAATAAATAATTTAGAGAAATTCGATTGTTTACAAATTGACTATACAGTGGTACCTTCCTCAACGAGCATAATTCGATTATGAGCTTTACCTGCAAGGAGACACTTCGTTATGGAATAGATATTTTTCTTTCAGAAATTATGTAATAATAGTGTGTGTTTCATTCAGAAATATAGACTAAAATTTATCCTATAATGTACAACACTGTACATTTTTTTTTTTTTTACGAGAAAGTCGTATTAACAGAAGAAAATTAAATTCTTTGCCTTTGAAATTACTGATTTAGTTGTGTTTCGGAAACGGGGTGGGGGCCGAAATATATTTAGTTAGAAGCGGGTCGAAAATTCAAAAAGGTTGGAAAACACTACTACAGAGGATCTCCTGACCACTAAGTCATCCGGGCATAATGGTCATCACAACTGCACGAACCATCCTAGCACGTAAGCCGTCCACCCAAATTCTTAACTGCCGTAGATCCCCAGCCAATTATCCTCAAGAGTATCAGCGTTTCACTGATTCCCGTAAGAGGTCGAGCCTTGTACTGATTTGTACTGATAGGAACACTGGCATGTCATTGCCTTAATTTATATGTGACGTCTGTTCTTTCGGACATGCGAATGCATTACGTCAGTAGTGTGTGGCGAAAGTTAAGAATTTGGGTATGACGGCTTGCATTCTAGGATAGTCCGTACAGTTGTGATGTGATGACTACTGTTCCCGGATCGCATAGTGGTCAGCGTAGGAGGATGACGGAAGCCTAGGGTTTAACGTCCTGTCGACAGCGTGGTCATTAGAGACGGAGCTCACTTTAGAATTTTGTGGGAAGGAATGGGAAAGGAAATCGGCCGTGCCCTTTCAAAAGAACCATCCGAGGATATGCCTGGAATTATTAAGGAAAACCACGGAAAAGCACAATCTGGATGGCCGAAGATGGATTTGAACCAGCGTTCTCCACTGGGCTACCTCGCTTGGTAGTGGTCACCGTACCGGCCTCGTAAGCAACAGACCCAGGTTCATATCCCAATTCCGTACAACTTTCCCTGTTAATATAATTCAATGTCCACTGGTATCTAATGCTTTTAATTCCATTGTGATTTGTTTCATATTGGTTGCAGGATCAAAATGGTGTACGTTCTTTCGGAAATGACCAAAAGAATTGATACCACAATCGTATTTAATATCGAAATTCTCATATTTTCCCAGTGTCGATATAGATAAGGTAGAAAAGTCGTTGAGATGTTCGATTCTGGTAAGGATGCACACTACCTTGGGTGACTTTTCGCAACGTGTACAAACTCTACGGATTGATCAGTGAGGATAAGGAACAAAAACTGTCTAATAATAGCCGGCAATGCATGTTTTCCATGTCCGAGACCATTTAGTCAATGATGATGATGATGAGCGTATGGCTTTCTTGGCCGGGAGAACTCTGGGGGGTCTGTTCGGCCGCCTTAGTAGGCGATTTACGTGCCAATTATGATGAGATGATGATGATTAGGACAACACACAACACCCAGTCCCCTGCCGGGAATCGAACCCGGGCCTCCTGCGTGGTAGTTCAAATGTTTGTTAAGCTTATGGGACTTAACTACGGGGTCATCAGTCCCTAAACTTACGAACTACTTATGAACTAGCTAATCCTAAGGACGGCACAAATATCCATGCCCGAGGGGGGATTCGAACCCCCGACCGTAGTGGCCGTGCAGACCGTGACTGGAGCGCCTCAGTCCCCTCGGCCTCCGCGGTCGGCCTACGTGGTAGTCTGCGACGCTACCGCTGAGATACGGAGGCAGACATTTAGTCAATGATACATCTTACAGCGACTGTAGTCCAATACGCGGTGTACCATGCAGCAACATTTACAGTATGCATTGTTTCCTCATAGAGGGTGGTACTGTTTCTCATATGTCATGCCCTAGTACCCTCTCCTGCCATAATAATTAGATGTAATACAGCATTGAACACAATGTCTCAACAATCTAATTAATGAAGTGCAAATCATTGCCTCTTTTCTCTGCATCCCATGTCAGTGTCAACAATTTTAACTCTCATTTGATTTACCCCTCCGCTGGGGTGCCCCAGGGCTCCATCCTCTCCCCTTTCCTCTACCTGATTTACTCGACTGACACGCCACAACCCCAGCCTCCTGTCCATCTCCTTCAGTACAGTGATGACATCACCTTCCTGCTCCCTCCCTCCCTCGCTCGTTCCCAACATCTGTTCCAGTCTCACCTTTCCAAATTTTCCACCTGGTGCAACCAGTGGCTCTTGACTGTCAACCCCACCACATCCCAAGCAATCATTATAGGCTACATCCACCCGCTCCTTCTGCCACTGAGACCTCTACCTTACTCTCCATGACTTACCCATCCCTCAAACCTCAACCATCAGATATCTTGGCCTACTCTCGATCGCTCCCTTTCCTGGAAACCCCACCATCAGACAGTCCGGCAGAAAGCCCTCTCCTCTCCGGCCAGACATGGGGGATCAACCTATGCACCAACCTGTATGTGGGAGTTTCCACCACGCTTTAGTTTCCCCTCAGCCTCCTAGTTTCTCACCTCCTCTTGAATCCCGGCCTCTGCTACAAAGTTACCAACTTATGCTTCCAAACTTGCAATTTTGGGCCCTTACTGTACTGTACTGCGGGCAGGATAGGGCTGGGAATTTGTATCTGGCGGTATGCGTGCGTGCGGTGATGACTGTGTTCCCAGTGGTGTAGTGGTCAGCGTAACTACCTAGAAAGGCGGAGATCCGGGTTCGAATCGCGGCTGGGTACACATTTTCAGCTTTGCCCATTCGCAGTTGATGTCATATATTCTGTGAACAGGAAAACTCTCGCTGTTTTCACGCGATCACATGCGGTTTACTCGTGACTGTTTATATTTGTCATCAACCATCGGCCTATTCTTTCAGTCGATACTCTGGCCAGTTTTCTCATGCCTCTGCAATGAATAATGGACATACCCCAAATAAATATGTTCTTTACGTGCTATTTGTCTCTCTGTAAGACCGGATGCTCGTAAAGACACAATTACCCGAACGTTTTCCTGTTGAAAGCTCCTTTCTTCATTCCCCATTAGATGTTTAAACGGAGCACTCGCTGCAGTACACTTTGCTATCTCATGTATTACAACCCTTTTCTTACCTGTTACCGTATTAACAGATTTTTTGATGTCCTATGAACGACGTCTACTGAAGAAAGATTGTATTATCCTACCACAACGCAATATTAGCAGCAAGCAATGTTTGGAACCTGGCCACAAGGTAATGGCCGCGTGGGTAAGGTGCTTTGCCCACTATTAACAATCCCATACCATATAGCAGATGTCAAGTACTTGATAAATACATTTGCTGCGCTACGCGCATCAGTTTAGTTGTATTTTCGGCAAACTCTGTACCTCATTCATACCTATGTGGAAACGCTCTTTAAATCAAATGAAAATATCTTAAAACTAGCTTAAACCCGCGGCTCCGCTCGCATGTCGGTTGATTATGATAGATAAGCTATCTTTCAGTAGTGTGCTATGAGGCTGGTTTTGAAGGATGAAATGAAATACAATACCTTCTTTAGAAACAAACATTTTTAATCTACATTATCAGGAAAGTAAGTAGTGTAGATCAAATCATACGCAAAAATGAACTCGTTTCGAAGAATCCAATCGCGAAATTCAACAATAATGATTGTAATAATATCACAGATTGATCACTTGATGAAATGCGCGAAACGTCAAATCAATTTTTTTTAAAAGATGTATTGAAAGATATTTCTTTTTTACTGCTTTATTTACTTATCC
Organism: Locusta migratoria; assembly: GCA_026315105.1. Lineage (NCBI taxonomy): Eukaryota > Metazoa > Arthropoda > Insecta > Orthoptera > Acrididae > Locusta > Locusta migratoria. Next base: position 107,940,752 of record CM048749.1, on the reverse strand, counting down.
ATATATTTCCTTATTCGTACGCTTATCCTTACAGAGAAAGAGCAGAAGACATTGAAGCACGCATTGCTATAAAGTCGCAAAAATCATCGCTGGCCTTCAGTTCGATTTTTTTTATAATTTGACGACTTTAAACCACCATATCTTCCACCCCCTTATAGCTATCGGCATCGAACTGCCATGGTGTACAACGGGAGACTTCGGACAACAATTACACACAGACCATTCGATTTGTTCTGTAGCTTTCGCTGCAGAGTAAAATATTAACACACACACACGTAGAATGTTATATACACCGATAACTTTCCATCCCAATATACTTCACCATTTTATAATTATCAACCCTCAAGCAACAATGCAACCAATAAAACCATTTTCAAAGAGTAAATATAATTTTCAAAGAGTAATTATTGTTCCTTATTTCGCGTTATATTCTTCAAATTACTAAATATCTAACAGATCGCTATAAAACAGTGCCTAAAACTTCCTCAGGTATAAATTAGTAACTGTACAAATATTTAAGTCTCTGCGTTTTGTCGTTCGGACATGATAAGCGTATACCGAACAGTCATTCGCATTAAAATATATAGATAAATAGCTACTCGATCGCCATAAAACCGTGCCTAATGCCTTCCCCGGGTAGACATTAGTATATTATTATGGTCTTCAGTCCGGAGACTGGTTTGATGCAGCTCTCCATCCTACTCTATCCTGAGCGAGCCTCTTCATCTCCTCATAAGAACGGCAACCCACATCCATTTCAATCTGCTTACTATATGCGTCTCTTGGTCTCCCTCTGCGATTTTTACCCCACACACTTATCTCCAATGCTAAATTTATGATTCCCTGATGTCTAAGAATGTGTCCTATCAAGCGATCCCTTCTTTTAGTCAAGGTATGCCAAAAATTCCTTTTCTCACCAATTCTGTTCAGTACCTCTTCATTAGTTATGCGATCTACCCACCTAATCTTCAGCATTCTTCTGTAGCACCACATTCAAAAGCCTCTATTCTCTTCCTGTCCGCACTGCTTATCGTCCATGTTTCACTCCCGTCCAAGGCAACACACCACACAAATGCCTTCAGAAAAAACTCTCTTGCACTTAAATTAATATTCGATGTTATCATATTTCTCTTTTTCAAAAATGCTTTTCTTCCCATTGCCAGTCTGCATTTTATATCCTCTGTACTGCGACCGTCATATGTTATTTTACTACGCAAGTAACAAAACGCATCTACCACCGTCATTGTTTCATTACCTAATCTAGTTCTTTCCGCATCGCCTGATTTTCTAAAACTGCATTCCATTATCTTTGTTTTGCTCTTGTTAATGTTCATTTTATACGCTATCTTCAACACACTGCCCATTCCATTCAACTGCTCTTCCAGGTCCTTTGCTGTCTCTGACAGAATTACAATGTCATCAGCAAACCGCAATGTTTTTATTTCTTCACCCTGGACCTTAATTCCCATTCCAAATTTTTCCTTGCTTTTCTTCACCGCCTGCTCGATGTACAAATTGAATAACATCGTAGAAAGGCTACAACCCTGTCTTACTCCCTTCCCAACTAATGCTTTCCTTTCATGCGCTTCAAGTGTAATAACTTCGGTCTGGCTTTTCTACAAGTTGTAAATAATTCTCCCCTCCCTGTATTTTACCGCTGCTGACTTCAGAATTTGAAAGAGTGTATTCCAGTAAACACTGCCAAAAGTTTTCTATAAATCTACAAAAGCTAAAAATGTAGGTTTGCCTTTCCTTAATCTATCTAAGTCGTAAAGTGAGTATTGCCTCCCGGGTTCCTACGTTCCTCCTGAATCCAAACTGATCTTCCCCCAGGTCAGCTACTACCAGCTTTTCCATTCTCCTGTAGATAATTCGTGTTAAAATTTTGCAACCATGACTTATTAAACTGATGGTTCAGTAATTTTCACATCTATCTGCGCCTGTTGTCTTTGGAATGGGGATTATTACATTCTTCTTAAAGTCTGAGGGTATTTCGCCTGTCTCATACATCTTACATACCAGGTGAAATAGTTTTGTCATGGCTGGTTCTCCCAGACACTTTAGTAGCTCTGAGGGAATGTCATCTACTCTCGGGGCCATGTTCCGACCTAGGTCTTTCAGGTCTCTGTAAAATTCATCTCTCACTACAGTATCTCCTATTTCATCTTCATCTACATCCTCTTCCCTTCCTACAATATTGTCTCGAAGTTGATTTCCTTTGTAGAGCTCCTCTATTTACTCTTTCCACCTTTCTGCTTTCCCTTCTTTGCTGAGAACTGGTTTCCCATCTGAGTTCTTGATATTTGTAGAGCTGTTTTTCTTGTCCCCAAATGTCTCTTTTATTTTCCTGTAGGCAGTATCTATTTTTCCCCTTCTTCTACATTATTCTACAGATTTTCATTTGGCTTCTAGCCACTCCTGCTTAGCCATTTTGTACTTCCTGTCAATCTCATTTCTTAGTCGTCTGTACTCCATTTTGCTTGTTTCATTTACCTGCATTTTTATGTTTTCTCTTTACATTAGTAACTGTATAAATTTTTAGCTCTTTATGGTCTTGTGGTTCGGACGTGATAAACGTACACCGAACAGACATTCTTATTTATAGATATGGATTATATGTGAAAGACACGCTTTGCTGCGAAATGTGCCTATCCTTTTCGTGCGCCAGTTAAGGCAATCATTCAGACCAAGATAATGAAGGAGGAACACACCTTTCCGCCTTAAATGGGAACGGTAAGGTGAGCGGACAGCTGAGGGAGGGGGGGGGGTGGTTGGGTGACGGCAGACGGCAGTGTTCGTGCAGGCCCTTCTACTCGCGTGTCCGCCCACTCGCCCCTGCACCGCGCTGGCTTTGATGGCCCTTCGTGTACCGGCTGCCGCTTAATTACTGTACCTTGTTCACAGATATTGGACACGTTCGTTGTGATCCCACGCAAAGGACCGACACAATTCGTTTGCTGCCGCGAAACGCCGCTATTTTTGAACCAAAGCACAGGAAGCTGAGCGGTTTGGTTTGGTCGCACCAGAGTAAAAAATGTTTGTACACATATCGGACTCAACTGCGACGTTATTACTCCGTAGTTCACAAACTTCTTAAACTAAACTAACCTAAGGACAACACACACACCCAAACCCGAGGGGTGGGGGACGGGGTGGGGGGCTCGAACCCCCGATGGCGAACAGCACGGCTAATCCGCCGCAGCACACCAAACTACGGCAGAAATAATCTTAAGATTACCTGACATAGCCGGGTTTCTACATCTACATCTACATCTACATGGGATACTCAGCAAATCACATTTAAGTGCCTGGCAGAGGGTTCGTCGAACCATCTTTATACTATTTATCTCCCATTCCATTCTCGAATAGCGCGCGGGAAGAAAGAACACCTGAATCTCTCTGTTTGAGCTCTGATTTCTCGTATTTTATTCTGATGATCATTTCTACCTATGTAAGTGGGAGTCAACAATATATTTTCGCATTCGGAGGAGAATGTTGGCGATTGGAGTTTCGCAAGTAGCCCACGCCGCAGCGATAAGCGCCGTTGTTGTAATGATTCCCATCCCAGAGCCTGTATCATTTCCGTAACGCTGTCTCCCCTGTATCGTGACAATACGAAACGAGCTGCCAATGGATTCTTTCGATGTCCTCCGTCAAACCCACCTGATAAGGATCCCACACTGGGCTGCAATACACCAAAAATGGACGGACAAGCGTAGTGTATGCAGTTTCTTTAGTAGTCTATTGCATTTTTTAAGGGTTCTGCCAATAAAACGCAGTCTCTGGTTCGCCTTTCCCACGATATTATCTACGTTTGGAGGCGATCTGATCGTTTTATAGTTTTCAAAATTAAAAGCCAAGATCGCACATTATTAATTTATTAAATGACGACCGGTTTCGGTGCACTGTGTCACTATCATCTGGTCACATATATGTTACAAGCTGGTCATCTTGTTAAAAAAAATGGGTATAAAATAACAACTGCAACATCACACTTAGTCGCTATATAAAAAATACACAAGTTAAAAACATGACAGCTTACAAAATACTCAAGTATTTTGTAAGCTGCCACGTTTTTAACTTGTGTAATAGTATTTTGTAAGCTGTCATTTTAACTGGTGTATTTTTTATATATGGTGAAAGTTCAATGTTGCACTTGTTACTTTATACCCAATTTTTTTAACAAGATGACCAGCTTGTAACATATATGTGACCAGATGATGGTTACACAGTGCACCGAAACCGGTCGTCATTTAATAAATTATTAATGTGCGATCTTGGCTTTTCATTTTGAAAACTAGAAATAATATTATTGTTACGTGATTCGTAAAACTACAGAAGTTCATCCGTAACCAAACTGTCTTTTGCTGAAGTTTCTGTTGTAAATCGTTGAGCCTCCTTTGATGCAAGCAGTAGAGATTGACTGTAGAGCATTCCCGTCCATCCTGTATATCAGTAAGAAGAAGAAGGAAGGAAGGAAGCAAATTTGGCTTTGTTGTCAGGTATGGAGAAGGAAATCGGCCTTGTCCTTTCAAAGGCATTTGCCTGGAGTGATTTGGGGAAGCAGAAAGCGGGTGTTTTCTATCCCTTGCTGCTATCCGCCGTCTGTTCACATCTATTGTTGCTAGCTTCAGATCTTCGTGCTGGGCACCCCTCCAACGTTTCCTTGGTCTACATATGGGCTCCTTCCTCTAGGTATGAAATCCATGAGCTTCAGGGCCACATATCAGTCCCATTGCATTCGCTTGAGTTTGTTGTTTCCTGCGGTATAGGACCGTTGGTATAATTACTCAAGCATGGCTGTGCCTGATCCTCCATTTGTCTACATCTGCGTCCAGATCAGGACCGAAGAACTTCACTCGCAAAACCAAGGAGCGTATGAAGTGTTGTATTTGGATTCTCAACGTCTCACAAAGATGTAGAACAGCTGGGTGGATCTGGGTTTTGTACAGTTTAAACTTAAACTCTCTGGAGAGAGATCAGGACTGAAGCAGTTGTGCTAGGTTGTGATAAGATAGGTTCCTTGTTTGTGTTTTGGAATTAATTACCGATTCGGACGACGGCTTCTCTGTGAAAGTGTCCCCAGATATTTAAGCTCATCGCACTCTTTTAGAACAGGTCTCCCACCAGCAGAGACTGAATAAATGTCCAACATTTCGACTTCGCCCGCGTGTCATAACGTAATTCTGTCTTGGTTTTTCGTTTATGATTGACCAAGATTTGTTGGCAGTCTCCTTAGAGCTCTGGTAATTTGTTTCAACTCCTCTTCTGACCTAACTTGTAGACAGATATCGTCTGCGTAGGTCAAATATTACAGATTCTTTCCTTCGACTTCTGTCCATTCATTTTGTTGATAAGTCCTGAGTACGTTCTTCTGTAGAACAGAACTGAGGAGGTTGCTGATACTTTCCTTGACAAATACGAATGCCTGCGAGTTAATGTCATCCCATTCTTCGTCAAAAGCGAAACCCAGAGACGGTATGTATATTAGATGCTGGGGTATAGCATGAAGTTAACATTCTAGCTCATACATTTTAGGTGTGTCCAAATGTCCGAAAGAAAGAACCATTGTTTGACACCGACAGCCGTTAATTTTTGAATTGTAAACGTTCTAACGTCTGTGCTGTAACAGGGCATTGAATTAAACTCAGTGGCGATTTCGTGCCGGAGGAGGACCGGAAGTTGGATTTTCCGCTTTGAACCAGCGGTCTCATTAACCAATTATAAAATACACACACGATTCTCGTCCTACCGTAATTTCCAGTTATTGCGCACTACGATTATAGTGGTGTCTGTCCATTATTGCACTTGCTCGCTTCTTTATATGTATTTTCCCCACTGTTTTGGACTCACTTGTGTATGTGCACTGAAATGGTGTTGCCTGTTTGTGACAAGTACACATTGATAGATACTGTGTCTGTTTTTTTTTTTTTTTTTTTTTTTTTTTTTTTTTTTTTTTTTTTTTTTTTTTTTTTCATAGACGTCCGTATTTCGATAGGAGGAGAAGTGTGTCCGTCTAGCCCATGTGATTATGGCGGCCCCTGGCACAAAGCGGAACATTCGGGTTCGAGCCCCGGTCTGCCACAAAATTTCCGACTTCGCCATTGAATTTAATTCATTGCCCTGAAACAGCCGTCCGTCTCTAACGACCACGTCGTGGATGGGGCATAAAATCCCTGTCTCCCCTCCCACCTTCCTTCCTTTTTTTAAATCAGCCGAGATGTTTAAGTTAATTCATAACCTGTGCGGAGCTGGCTGACGGTGCCTGCGCATATGTGAACTGTGTACAGTGATCATTTCAGGTACAGTTGATCTTAAATACATGAAAGATGTAATTAGAAGGAATTCAAAATTGCTAATAGACCGATTGCAAGAAAAACATCCAGATGGTGATAGGTTCCTTATTGTGCTAACGCGTTCTAGATAAACCCCATCTTCAGAGCACCTAATAAAACACAATACAACATATCGAACACAAATTGCAGTACAAACAGATTAACAAAAATATCAAATAAAATATGACGGAAAATTACAAAAATAGTAGGCCTACATATCGCGAAAGAAACTTGACAAAATTTGAAAATATTGACATAATTGGAAAAAGGTTGTTCCAAAACATTTGTAATGTATTATTTTATTTATCACGAGACATCTTATGGGTTTTTTAAGTGCCGTCGTAGGTGTATTTGCTATTTAGAAGCCTTAACTGCTTCAAATGACTATTTATATTTTAAATTTCATTCACGAATTTATCTAAAATTCGTGAATGAAATATAAAACTCTACCTCGTAAATAGTCAGTTGAAGCAGTTGAGGCTTCTAAATATCAAACACACTTGACGACGAAAGATATCTCGTGATAAATAAAATAATACATTATAGTGTTTTGGAACAACCTTTTTTTCAATTACGTCACTATACGACATTTCTAACACTGTGAGCCCAAGATATAATAATTTATTAAAATTGGAAAATATGGCCATTTTTATAAAGGTCATCTGTAATACATTAGTGATATTGGCGCACGGTTTGATCAACGTACGTACGTCAAGTGCTGTTACAATACCGATACAAAATTTGCAGCGCCATTGCGGCGGTGTCGCCGTACATTAGAGGGCAACGCGTCTACAACGACAGATATGCAAATGTACGGCGCCGCAGCCCTAGTGGCGCTGCTAATTTTGTATCGGTATTGTAACAGCACTTGACGTATGTACATTGATCAAACCGTGCGCTAGTGTCATTAATGCATTACAGATGGCCTTTATTAAATGGCCATTTCATGTGTTCCAAGATTGTGAAGTTTCTTTCGCGGTATGTACTGTTTTTGCAACTGTCTGTACATTTTGATTTCACATTTTTGTTAAACTTTGTGTACTGTAATATGTGTTCAAAATGTTGTGGTTTTTTTTTATTAGGTGCACTGAAGATGGGCTTTGCCAGAAACGTGTTAGCACAAGTACAATAATGAACCTATCACTTTCTGGATGTTATTTCTTGCCAGCGGCCTATCAGCTTTTTGAAATTCATTCTAATTACATTGATAATCATGGCTGCATACCTCCACCAAGACTTCAAGTCTGACTTACAACATAAAACATGCTTGAGGTGTTTTTTTATGCACACTGTGTGCCGATGTTCTTGGTGTCTTACTGAGACCCATCACAAATGTAAGTTAAAAATGATTTAACGATGGCATCATATGCAAATTTCTCATAGTATTTTTATTTGTGTTCGACCTGATAATGACCACAAGGCCGAAATTATGATAATATAACAGAATAAAAATTGTTTATAGTCAAATGGCAAAACCTTCATTTAAACATGTATGGAGTACATATTGCTATAAGATATGTTCATATTATAGGTTTCAGAAATTACTGCAACCAGTCGCCTTTTTTCTTCTTAATGAAGATTTATTAAACCATGACCGGTTTCAAGCTGCCTAGCAGCTCATCATCAGATGGTATATACATTCAGTACAAATTACATTTGTTTCTGTGGCAGGGCAGAAAACGAGAAAAAGTAAACACTGTCACAGAAACAAATTGCACTAAATGTATATACCATGTGATAATGAGCTGCTAGACAGCTTGAAACCGGTCATGGTTTAATAAATCTTCATTAACAAGGAAAAAGGCGACTGGTTGCAGTAATTTCTGAAACCTATTTCAAGATACGATCGCAGTTTCCAACACAATGGATAAAAGTTTTATGTTTACATTATTTCGCATTTATCATTGTAGGGTAGACGATCCACAGGTTACGTTTCAATGGCACAACACTTAGAAGATGCAACTCTTTCGCTTAAGAAACTAAGACACTGCCTACACTACACTTATGCGTCCTATTTTAAAGTATCGCTACCCATTGTGGGATTCACACCAAGTGGGACTGACGGATGATAGAGAGAAAGTCCAAAGAAGAACAGCTCGTTTTGTATTTAATAGCGCAGCTAGTGTCACGAAAATGATGCGGAAGTTCGGGAGGAAATCATTAAAAGAAGACGTTATTCGATGACATAAAAGTTTTCTGGGTATGGTACCGCGTCATGATGTAAGGCTATTACTTAAATATCCAACGTTTCGGCCAACGTTACAGTGGCCTTCATCTGGGTAACTGATGTTACCCAGATGAAGGCCACTGTAACGTTGGCCGAAACGTTGGATATTTAAGTAATAGCCTTACATCATGACGCGGTACCATACCCAGAAAACTTTTATGTCATCTGACTCTGGCCGCGGAAGCCTACGCAATTATAACAAGACGTTATTCGTTGCGGCGGGATTTTTTGCGAAATTCCTGTCACCAACTTTCTTTTCAGAATGCGAACATATTTTGTTGGCACGCACCTATATAGGTCAACTTCATGAAATAAGAGAAATCGGATCGAAAACTGAATAATTCAGGTGTTCCTTTTTCCCGGACGCTATTTAGGGAATGGAACGGTAGAGAAATATCATAAAAGCGGTTCCATGAAACCTCCGCCAAATACTTGAACGTGATTAGCTGAGTATTTATATAGGTGTAGATGTTATGTAGATATATATCATTTTCTTAAGGGGACGAAATTCTTGTAACGGAGTTTGGCTTAATGGTAGTGGAGAGGTGTATATTTGTTTTCTGAGCTACTGTAGCTCCCACGGAGACTTAGCCAGAGTTATTTCACAGTGGCTCACAAAGTACATTTCGCCACATACCGTGATGTGGTTTGTGGGCTATATACGTAGAGGTACTGGTAGGGTTATTTTTCTTAATCGAACCCTCAGAAAAGGGTATCTGTTATCTTCGTCAACAGCAATCGATTGGCGAACACGGAGTGGGCGCTATTTGCGTGGTCAGTTTGTGTGTCGTATCTCGATTTACGCTGTCGTCTCTTGCTGCAGATCCCGAAGGTGGGATGCATGGCAAAAGCGCAATGCGGCCACCCGCCTGAATGGCGATGAATTGACAGGCTTCTCTGCTTTCTGGTACTTGGGGCCTCTCCTCCACGCCACAGGGTGACTTTCGATGATGTAGAAGGCATACGTGACCCATTCTCCGTGGCTGAGAGTGCGCTATGTAAGGCTGCTGTGATCAATACACTTACCACCGAGCTTCCCCACAGCATTGGTCAGGTGGCGAACCTCATATCCCAGAACTTCCAGTCGTCTCGCGTACAGGACTTTGCCGTGTCGCGTTGACATTGCTAATCAATATGGAGCGTGTGAAATCGGCGGTATGGCCATCTTATCAATGTCAGGAGCAGGAATACACTAAACCTGAATGAATTTGCTGTATCACGGTGGACTTTTTTTGGAGCAATAAGGTTAAATATATTTTAGCTTCTGAGAATGAATGTAACTTAATTTCGTGAATTTCTTCACAAGTGAGGAACTAGGAACGTCAGCTATTGGAAGTTCAATAAACTAAACTTTCACATGATTTATGGATAATTTTTTGTGGTCGATAATTATAAACACGTCAAGCATCGTTGGTTGGCACATAATTTAATATTCCCGTCTTTTGCTGGGATTGCTGAATTGTTAATGTCCAGATTTTAGTAGCATTTTTTAATTTCCCTAAACCACTACGGGCAGATGTCGGGATTAGTCGTTTCAAAGGGTACAGCCGATTTTTTTTCCCACCCTTAGTAAAATATCAATCTGATCGTGTGCTCCGTCCCAAAGAACCACGATGTCGACGATACCTTAAACCCTAATCTTTGTTTCTTCCTTCCTTCCTTACTCCCTTCCTTTGGTAACCTATTCACAAACTTAACAGTAAATGTCTTTTATAGAACGGCTTCAGAAAGTCCTTCCATCACAGTTTTTACTGTCCTTTCATCTGGCATTTTGTGGGTGAAGTAGAGTATCGAACACCGTGCAAGACAGTGACTTATCGTAGTTTGCCACCGTTTTATAATGATACTTGGTCCGATATCCCTTGTTCGTAGAACTCTTATAATGATCGTTACTATATCTATCAAGGGCGAGTCTAAAATCGTCTGTTAATGGTTGTGCCGCTTGTAAATCAATGGTTCTATTACTTCAAATTACTTCATGGTGATACGGTGAACTGATGAAACCTCTTTTTTTAGTGTTTTGAGCTGGAACAGTGAAGTTGGTGAGCTCTGCCATGTAGTCGTTTGTTCGTGTTCTTTATCATTTCCACGACAGGAGCGTTCCTACCGTGTAACCATCTTCCTTTGGGTCTGGTGGAGGTGGGACATCAGTGTGGCTCATATCGTAGGACTTTTCCTGCTTCAGAAGAAGATTCCCAGTGAGCAATAACAACGGTAATAACTGTACAAGCCATACGAAACACAAAGTAGCAAAAGGTCGCACTTTTTTTTGCCTGAAACTGATATTCTGATGTTTGTAAACCTATTGGGGCATTGGGGCAAACTGCTGTGGTAACAGTCCCTAGACTTACAAACTACTTAAACTAAGTTAAACTAACCTAAGGACAACACACACACCGAGTCCCCAGGAAGGACTCGAACTTCAAACGGGGAGAAAAGGCGCGCTCCGCAGCAAGGCGCCTTAGAACGCTCCGCCACTCCACCGCGGCTTGTCTGTATGTAACTTTGTACAAAACAATAAAACTTCACAAAACAGTTCTTTCTGTCTTGAGGCAAATTATAAATCTTATTATTTACAATTTTGTTCGCAATCATAACTGTTATAAGTACTGCCTTAATCTAAAATTTGTGAACACCCAAAATATGTCCTCTGTGGACCTCTGAAGCTGAGTGGTCATCAGTGCGGTAGCTCAACGCCTCCGTGTCAGAGGACTGACTGCCGTGTGTAACAAAAAACCTGAGCCGAGTTCGTGTCGATCAACTACTAAACCTGCCTAATATCGTGTAGAGTCCGCGCGAGCACGCAAAAGTGCCGCAACATGACATACCGTGGACCCGAATAATGTCTGAAGTAGTGCTACAGGGGACTGACAGCGTGCATCCTCCAGGATTCACCATAAAGTAAGTAAGAGTACAAGGGGTTGAAGATCTCTTCTGAACCGTATGTTGTAAGGCAAAATTTTCAAATGTTTGTAAGGTTTATAGGACTTAACTACGGGGTCATCAGTCCCTAAACTTACAAACTACTTATGAACTAGCTAATACTGAGGACGGCACAAATATCCATGCCCTATGGGGGATTCAAACCCCCGACCGTAGTGGCCGTGCAGACTGTGACTGACGCGCCGCGGAACGCTCGGCTACCGCAGCCGGCTGTTGCAAGGCATCCCACATACCTATATACATAAAAATGAAATGTTGTTCGTTAGTCTCGCTAAAACTCGATAACGGCTGAACCGATTTGACTAATTTTAGTCTTGAAATATTAGTGTAAGTCCAGGGACGGTTTAAACGGTGATAAAATATGGAAAAGTTGTCCGGAAAAGAGGAAAATCGGGAAAATCTGAAACAGCTTTGTCCAGTGAGCTGTCAATACCGTTCGTCCAAGTGCGATAAAATTTTGTACATTTCATGCTGAAAGCAAGATGAAGGTTTGCGTCAAAAAAAAATTGGAAAAATCGTCCGGAAAGTAGGAAAATTTAGGAAAAACCGAAAGCGATTTTTTCTACGAATAAAAATAAATTGCCACATGGCTAAAGAGCACCACTTGAATACGGCTTGACAGGTCGAGGTTTGTATGATTTTTTAATTTGGAAAATCTACCGGAAAATTGGAAAATTTGAAAAAACTGAAAGTGCGTTTTTCAGTGTGTTTTTGATTGAATTCAGCACTATAACTGACTATTCGCACGACGGAGAGGGGTAATTCTTTTGTTGTTTTGTTGACTGTGGCCTTGGTAAAGTTTTCACTAAAAAAATACTGTTTAAAAAGGAAAGACGCAAAATTCGAACCAAGAGTTTCTTTTTCAATGTGTTTCTAAATATACTCAATACTATAAGTTGAGAACCGTTCATCCGCTTGCGATAAAATTTTGATCATTTGACGTTCTACGAAAAATGAACGTTCTTATGAACTAAAATTTCGCCGCGGTGGAGTAGCCGAGCGGTCTAAAGCGTCTCGCTGCGGAGTGCGCGGTTGCTCGCCGTGGAGGTTCGAGTCCTCCCTGGGGCATGGGTGTGTGTGTTGTCCTTATGTTAGTTTATCTAGGTTTAAGTAGTTTGTAAGCTACGGACTGATGACCACGCAGTTTGGTCCGATAGATTTACAAACAAACATTTGAACTAAAAAATCGGAAAAGTTACCGGGAAAATTTGGAAATTCGCGAGAAACTGAAAGACCTTTTTTCGATGGGATATCAATACCATTCGTCTCGTTGCGATACAATTTTGCATATTTGACGGTAAAAGCAAGAGTAACGTTCTTATGGAATAAAAATTTGGAAACGTTTCCAGGAAAATTGGAAAATACAGAAAAAATAGAAAGAGATTTTTCTATGTAATATCAATACCATTCATCTGATTGCAATAAAATTTTGCCCATTCGACGTTCAAAGCTAGAGAAAGGTTTGAGTGAAGTAAACGTTTGGAATAGTTGGCCAGAAAATAGGAAAATTTGTGGAAAACTGAAAGAGCTCTTTTCTTTGGGATATCAATATCATTCGTACGATTGCGACAAATTTTGCACATTTGACGGTCAGATTAAATGCCTTTATAAAGCTACTGGGTCTAAAATACATATGGTTTAAATTAGTATGATATATATTAAGAGATAAGTGATACGAAGTTCACCGGTCATCTAGTATTCAATAAATTCTGCAGAGTTGGGTGGCCAGTGGAAGAGTTTAAAATCAGAAAATTGTTCATGGAGCCACTATGTCATGTATGGTGTGCATTGTCCTGCTGGAATTGCCATCGGAACGCACAATGGACACGAATGGGTGCATGAGCCATGCCGGCTCGCCTTCTTGTTTTACGTACGTTCTTCTACCAACCTCTCCTTCGCTCTGCATCGCGAGTGGTGCCTTCATCGTGTCGCGGCTCTCTGTCCAGAGGACGTACTAGCTGTTGTAACCGCTGATGTGGTGTTACACGGGGTCTGCTGGTGAGACGGCGCTTTCAACTCGAAGGGGCGGTGAGCGCGTCACTGTCCGGCCAGGCTGTTCACGTACCTCGGCAGTTACTACGGTCTCAAAAAATGTTCAAATGTTTGTAGAGCTTATGGGACTTAACTACAGGGTCATCAGTCCCTAAACTTACAAACTACTGACGGCACAAAAATCCATGCCCGAGGGCGATTCGAACCCCCGACCGTAGCGGCCGTGCAGATCGTGACTGGCGCGCCGCAGTCCCCTCGGCCACCGCGGCCGGCTGCTACGGTCTCACACTTTAGCCCCGGAGCTTGTGGATTGCAAGTTTAAGGTGATCATCGCCATGTTTCACGAACAGTTATTCTTGTGATGTTTTCACCTGATGTCCCGGAACGTATGAACACTCTTGGCATTCACTAGACCAGCGGTCGCCAACTTGCGGACCGCGGTCCAAGTTCGGACCGTGGAAGGCCAAAAACTGGACCGCCAAAAATATATTGAAATTATAAGTTACATACTGAAATTATTTTGATAACAATTCATCTGAGAACCAGCCTTATATTTTTTTCTGAATTTTACAATAAACTGCTGAATAATTAGAAAAAAATGTTCAAATGTTTGTAAAGCTTATGCAACTTAACCTTACAAACTTACTACTTATGAACTAACGTATACTAAAGACGATCCAAACATCCATGCCCGATGGAGGATTCGAACCTCTAACGCGGGAGGCCGCGCGTTCCGAAACATGGTGCTCCAGACCGCTCGGCTACTCCCGCGCGGCGAATAATTAGAACCCTTAATGACTATTATAGGTAGATTTAAAAAACTAGTTGTCATAATGTGCAACGCCAGGGAGTATATTGGAGAGCGACGGTAGAACGGAGCAAGCTGGCCGGTGATCCACATAAAAGCTCTGTACCAACGAACGCAACGCAGTAACTTTACTTACTGAACAAGGCCATCCTAAGAGTATAAATCGACTTCATACCAACTCTGACAACCTCTGAAACCTCTACTTAAGCGCTTACGCGGCCAGGGCATACTCTTTTATACAAAATTTTTGTGCTCCTAACGAACGAAAGTCTGAAGCTACTTTGCAAAATGATGTATTTTTTTTCGTTTTTTTAACATTTCTATTTCACATTTACTGTACTTCATATTAGTTTCAGAGTGAAAAATAAAATTAATAAAATAGTGAAGAATATTACTTTTTCTGAATACAAATATGACTGTCTGTTGTATTTCACATTATTTTGTGAATAAATATTAAAATAAAACTCATATTCCTTATTAATTTTTTTAACTTGTGGACCTCGGCCAATATTTTCAAAAGTATCCGTACCCCATCTAAGATTACTTGCCAACCTCTGCACTAGACCTTTCCAACTTAGTAATTGATCTGTCAGTACATCTTGTGGTGCGTCCGACAGTCGAGAAGCTAGCACAATATGAGTGGTTTGTGTTTATTAATTTTATGTTAACTTACTCTTGTGTGAGTGCTTTGCCGGGGTTGACAGCCGTCCCCTACGCTTGTCTTCTTCTATGTCTTGCGTCTACCTCCTGGTTTACTGTTTGTTGTTGTCAGCAGTTACAACTGTGCATCCGTTCGTTCTCTTAGTGTTGAAGAGATCTATTGCATTCTAATTTGCGCGGGGCGTTACCTCTTCAATTTTTTAAAAACTTGCTAAGTGTCCCTGGTTAATCCTGTTTATTGCACTTCCGCGTCTTCGTAAAATGCCCGGGGAACCGGTCGTATTTTATTTGGCAGAATCTTTTCCATCTGCGGAGTGAGTTACCCGTAGTTGCAGTTAGGCAATTTTTTTCTATGCATGAAGTTCCGTGTATTAGGTCTGAAGTTCCCTTCTTTGCACTGGTTATCCTGTATGCTTTTCCTTTCCACATCCTAAATTTCCTTGTGGAGTCATCTCATTGTTTGTGGGCCTTCCTCGCCATCACGCTGTGCTCGTGCAGATTAAATACTAAATTGGATTTCGTTACATTGCACCAACCTGATATGTAAGGAGATCTGAAGCATGACTGCTGTTTCATTTAGTGCAACTGACTTACATCTTCAAGGCGTTTGTACTCTCAGTTGTGTCTTATAAAATTAGACCAGATTCTCTGATGAGTAACTGATTTGTAAAACATAACTGGTGAAAATGCACAGTTTTCAAAAGCACAGTGGAGTCTTATATTATTATAGTGTAGATATTTAGGTTATCCGTCAATGCAACTGAATTAAAAAAATATTTTATGGGCATATGAATTTCGCCTTTGATTGGAAGGCATCATCAGTGGCCTGTAATATATACATGATTATTTTTTACAATATTTCGTATTTACGTTTCTTAGTATTTTTAGGTTATAAACAGTTCTGGTGCATTATTTAAATATATTACCGCTGAAGTGCTGGAATAACAAACAACAAAAAATGAACATAAGTGGAGCAGAACAGCCAGAAGACACCTATGAGCACTACAAGTAAAGTAATATCCACGAAATATTGTAAGTAACAACATCCAAATATCAGTAACTATACTTAAATAACGCGCCAGAACTGTTTATAACCTAAAAATACTAAGAAACATAAATATGAAATATCTAAAAAATAATCATGTGTATACTACAGGCCACTAATGATGCCTTCCAAATAAAGGCGAAATGCATATGCCAATAAAATATTTTATTAATTCAGCTGCATAGACGGATAACCTAAATATCTACACTATAATAATATAATACAGCAACTGTGGGGAAAACAGGGCAAAAAGTAACTAACGCAGTGGAGTCTTATTTGCTAAGTAGCCTTTTCCTGTTTATGGTCTGATGTTAATGTGCAGAGTTTTATGGAGGCATACCTAATCTGCTTTAAATCTGTTTACTGCAAATTTGTGGGCATATGCATTTCTGTATTTAATCAATGGTTATTGCAGTTGTACCTGTGATATAGTATCTTATTGCCGCCCCTCATGTAGGATGTTAGTTAAGTGATTACTTGATATTTTCTTCTACCTTCCAAATTTGTGGGCTGTTCGCCCTGTGTTTTCTTAATTGTTAAATTTGCAAGCTCCATTTCTCTTCTCAGTGTTTATCGAGGGCTTGTACCCGTGTGTTTCTTAATCGATATGCAGATTTGGTAAATTTGTTTCTTTTCAAATTCTTTATGTCAGCTTAATTTTGAGATTGATGACTATGCCCTTGTATGTTTTTAATTAATGGGTAGTTTTACTAAGTTATTGAAAGAATCTTACTACAATATTTTGTTTCAAACTGTGTCATTTCTTAAAATAAATCAATTAGCATTGTTATTTGACATTTGAACTGAACCTATCTGGTGGTTTCTTTTCCCTGGCCACACTCTAGATGAATTTTTAATATAAATTAGTAAATCTGAAAAAAATAAAAATATTGTGTCATGTAATATTTAGTACAAAGTAATAATTTGTAAAGACACCTTTCATTAACCTGACACGTTCCACGTCATTACGTAGTATCGTATTCATGATCTATGGAACAAGTACTAATCTAATCTATCAGTGCAGTTGATCAGACAGGATGTCTTTCATTTGTACCAGTCGTATGTAAACGTATCAGGGATCCTATATCACTCTTTATACACACGCGTCACACCATTACAGGCCCCTTCGAGTAGTCACCTGGTGACATGCTGAATTTGTGAGGTTGTCTCCATACCCCTACACGTCCGCCGTGGCGGAGCGGCCGAGCGCATTGAGGCGCTATGTTCCGATGCGCGAGGCCGTTCTCCGTCAGGGTTCGAATCCCCCCCCCCCTCGGGCATGGATGTTTGTGCTTTCTTTAGTATAAGGTAATTCGCAAGTAGTTTGTAAGTTTAGAAACTGATGTCCCCGCAGTTAAGTCCCATAAGCTTTTCAAGCATTTGAACACATTTCGTACACGTCCATCCGATCGTCAGACAAGGCAACATGTTTCCCGGTCATCAATGACGGTGCTCACGGGACCCGGCCGAGGAGTGAAGCTGTGTGTTACGCAGTCATCAAGCGTACACGAGTGGGTTTTTGTCTTCGAAAGCCCATACCGATGGCGTTTCATTGAATAGTTCGCACGCTGACACCTGTTGATGGTCCAGCAATCAATTCCGCAGCAATATGCGTAGGAGATGCACTTCTGCCACATTGAACGATTTATCTTCAGTCATTGTTGGTCTTATTCTTTCAGGATCTTTCTTTCGGCCGCAGCTATTTAACCGGATTTCCGATATTCACGACGCACTAGTAAAATGGTCGTACCGGAAAATCCCCACGTCATCACAGTCTCGTAAGTGCTATGTTCGATCTCGTTCAAACTCGCTTAACTCGTCCTAACCTGCAATAGTAGAAACTTTGACCGATTTAACGGCTGCGACAGACACTCGTTGTCTTATAAAGGTGTTCCCGACCGCAGTATACAGGGTGAGTCACCTAACATTACCGCTGGATATATTTCGTAAGCCACATCAAATACTGACGAACCGATTCCACAGACCTAACGTGAGGAGAGGGGCTAGTGTAAATGGTTAATACAAACCGTAAAAAAATGCACGGAAGTATGTTTTTTAACACAAACCTACGTTTTTTTAAATGGAACCCCGTTAGTTTTGTTAGCACATATGAACATATAAACAAATACGTAATCAATGCCGTTTGTTGCATTGTAACATGTTAATTACATCCGGAGATAATGTAACCTAAAGTTGACGCTTGAGTACCACTTCTCCGCTGTTCGATCGTGTGTGTCGGAGATCAACATATATCGCGTTTCTATAGAGTGATCTGCCAACCTTGCTCGAAAATGTCCCATAGGAAACGCGTCGTATCAGCGTGATGGTGCACCTGCACATTCCGCAATTAATACTAGGCTGACCCTTGACAGGATGCTCGACGGGAGTTTCATAGGACGTGGAGGACGCATAAATTGGCCAGCTCGTTCTCCTAATCTTATACCTCTGGACTTCTTTCTGTGTGGTACGTTAAAGGAAAATGTGTAGCGTGATGTGCCTACAACACCAAAGGATATGAAACAACGTATTGTGGCAGCCTGCGGCGACATTACACCAGATGTACTGGGGCGTGTACGACATTCATTACGCCATAGATTGCAATTGTGTGCAGCAAATGATGGCCACCACTTTGAACATCTATTGGTCTGACATGTCGGGACACACTCTCTTCCACTCCGTAATTGAAAACTGTGACCACGTGTACCTCACCCCTCATGTTCAAATGTTTGTAGAGCTTGCGGGACTTAACTACGGGGTCATCAGTCCCTAAACTTACAAACTACTTATGAACTAGCTACAACTAAGGACGGCACAAATATCCATGCCCGAGAGGGGATTCGAACACCCGACCGTAGTGGCCGTGCAGACCGTGACTGAAGCGCCGCAGTCCCCTCGGCCACCGCGGCCGGCCACCCCTCATGGTAATGTACATGTGCGTCAGTGAAAAAGACCAATAAAGGTGTTAGCATGTGGACGTAATGTGCTGTTCTAGTCTCTTCTGTACCTAAGGTACATCACCGTTCCCTTTGAATCCCTACTTAATTCGGTGCTGTCCGATAAACACCATCGAACAGCGGAGGAGTGGTACTCAAGCGTCAACTTTAGGTTACAATATCTCCGGATGTAATTAACATTTTACAATGCAACAAACGGCACTGATTACGTATTTGTTTATATGTTCAGATGTGCTAACAAAACTAACGGGGTTCCATTTAAAAAAACGTAGGTTTGTGTTAAAAAACATACTTCCGTGCATTTTTTTATGGATTGTATTAACCAATTACACTAGCCCCTCTCCTCACGTTCGGTCGGTGGAATCGGTTCGTCAGTATTTGATATGGTTTACGAAATATATCCAGCAGTAATGTTAGGTGACTCACCCTGTATATATATTTCTGTATTTGCATACACATGCCTATATCAGTTTCTTTAGCTCTTCAGTGTAGAACCACCACGAACCCACGTCCGTACCATCCAAGTAATTTACCTCCCTCCCCCCCCATCCCACCCGCCCAAAACATATCATTCGCCATGGCGACTGACTCCCATGCCAAAGACACGGGTTCCATTCAAAGTACTGCCAATTATTTCTTTTGGGAGGAACTGTGTATATTCGTCCTAGTAATGCCAAATAAGGTGCTCCTCGTCCGAGTAGTAGCGATTCTAAGCCAAGAAACACAACTATCGGGAGAGCAGTGCCTCTCGATACCGCATCCAGAAATGTCATTGGCACGGATGATACGGCTGCTATCGGGTCCCATTGGTAAGAACACGGAATATCATCCCACCTGCTTTACAAATCGTCTTATAACGAGCATCCACTGAGAAATGAGCATCATTCCACAATATCCGTCCGTCGGTGAAAAGAGTGTCTCTTGGCCAACCTATATGCCACGCAGGTACAACCAGTTCAGCCCGCTAATCGCCTCGCCTCCC
Organism: Locusta migratoria; assembly: GCA_026315105.1. Taxonomy (NCBI): domain Eukaryota; kingdom Metazoa; phylum Arthropoda; class Insecta; order Orthoptera; family Acrididae; genus Locusta; species Locusta migratoria. The sequence goes on along the minus strand of CM048749.1, from coordinate 107,920,806 downwards.
ATCTCTGAAATTGGAGAGACTGATATGACACCAGTTCTGCGAAGGCAAGAAAGAAAGAAATCCTTGCACGCCGAGATGTCGTTACTTGAAATTCTAATTAACGGTTCTGAAACTCTGCAGGAATTTGCCATACTGAAAAGTATTATCAGTATTCTCCAGTTCTGAATATGTGGCCACCCCTCCCCCCTATATATTTCTCTATTCCGGCAAACCATATTGTTAAGGAAAACTGATTCAGTTTTATTATTTCACTAATTAATTTTATCGGATTTCGAGTTAATAACTTCATCAACCTGTGGCTCATATTAGGTGCGCAATTTCACAACTACACCAAATATATAAAGAGAGAGCTAAATTAAATGTAATTATCAAACCTCTCTTTGTTAGAAGCGAGTGCACAAAGAAAAGCAGAGAAACGCCCCGTTTATAAGAAAAGTAAAAGAACAGACGCGTAAAATAATATACCAATATCTTTAACTGTAAAATTCTTGAACATATTTGAGTACTAATATAATAAATTCCCTTGAGACGGAAAAACTTTTGGCCATACATCACGACTTGTAGAAAGCATCGAACGTGTGAAACTAAGCATCCACTTTTTCTCTTGATACCCATGGTATGGATGAAGTGCAACAACCTACATATTTCTTGATGTCTGAAAGGCGTTTGACTCGGTGCCGCACTGCAGACTGATAAACGAAGGTACGACGGCCGCAGTGCCCGAGCGGTCTGCGGCGCGCCAGTCATATTTTGCACGGCCACTACGGTCGGGGGTTCGAATACCCCACTCGGGCATGAATATTTGTGCCATCCTTAGTATTAGCTAGTTCATAAGTAGTTTGTAAGTTAGGGACTGATGACCCTGTAGTTAAGTCCCATAAGCTCTACAAACATTTGAACATTTGAACGAAGGTACGAGCACATGGAATAGGTTTCAAGATCAGAGATTGACGCCAAGACTTCTCAACTAACCTAACCCAATATACTGTCCTCGACGGTGAGTGTATGGCGAGGAGTGCCACACGCAAATGTGAAAGGACTGCTTTAATTTCTGTGTATACAATTCTAACCGTCAGAGTGGGCAGAAACTTGCGACTGTTTGCTGATAATGCTGTAAACGTGTTGTCGTTCATTATCTGTAGTAGGAAACAAGATGGTGTAGATGGTGTGATAGATGGCAGCTGATACTAAATGTAAGGTAATGCGGATGAAGAGAATATCACAATGTTCGGATACAGCAATAGTACTGTGCTACTTAGCATAGTCGTATCCATCACATACCTACCTATCAAGATACAAGCAAGGACATTTTTGAGGGAGGTGGATGACCGTTTATCGGAAGAATTTTAAGAAGATTTGGTTCATCTGTAAAGGAGGACACGTATGGAACACTAGTGTGACCCACCAGAGTAGATTAAAGGAGGATATAGAAGCAATTTAGATTCGGGCTGCTAAATTTCTTGCAGGTAGCTGCGACCAACATACGATTTTTACGGAGATGCTTCGGGAACTGGAATGGAAAAGTCTGGAGGGAGAACGACGTGCTTTCCGAGCAACAATACTGACGAAATTTAGAAGGCCGGTGTGTGAGGCTGAGTGCATAACGGTTCTACTGCCGCCCACTAATATTTCGCGGAAGGACCAGAAACAGGAGTGAGGGAAATTAAAGAACGCACGGAAGTGTATAAGCAGGAGTGGTGCAAGAAATGACTAGTAGTGGTACGAGGTACCCTCCGCCACGCACCGTGTAGTGCCGTATGGATTGTGCACTTGAAGAAGCTGCAGTCGTGATTTCTCCACGCGTCAAGTATGTCAGAGTAAATTTTTCTGATCTTCAACCTGTACAACCCACCTGTCTCATTTGCAGTGGCAAAGTTTCAGGTAGTACGCCATTTCATAACCACTCGTCCTGGGTTTAGCATGTCTTAATTTGATTCACAATAAACTTTAACAACACTACATTTATAGTGTTATTTAAGAATGCTACAAGGGAAATGTGAACAGTGTTGGTCTGTGCAGGGGACGCAGAGGACCACCCACACTCCTACAGTGTACCACATACGGAATGCTCCTCTGGAGTAGATTCCACGTGTTTATCAGCTCAAAAACGAGACGCAGATGTATAAGTACACGTGCAATAGTCCAATACAGTTGAAACTCTGCAACCCGGGGTTAATGTTATTCATTAAAATTAAAACAAAAATATACAACAAATTCTTTTCCTGTATATGTTAAGTAAACAGAAGTAACAGAAACGACAGTAGCCACAGGATAACATCAAAGTTCACGAAAAAGATAGAGTTAGGAATTATGCTATCGTGGAAGCAAATGACTCATGATGAACGAAGCAAGGAGGGTATAAAATAGAGTGGCACAGACAAAGAGAGAATTTACGAATTCTAAATATTGATATATTTCGACTGTTTCAGCACAATGAAATAAATTAAACAGCGAAGTTAAAATTTGTGCTAGACCGGGATTCGAACTCGCATTTTCCCCTGCCCATTACTCACTCGCAGCCAATACAGAAAGTAATGGTGCAATGCCAGTTCTAGAAAGTACAGTGTTTCCAAATATCATTCCCCCCTCTTCGGTCACCTGGGCAGTAATGTGGCAACGCTATACTGTTCCAATAATCCAAAATGGCGAATCGAAGATGGCATACTGTCCACTTTCAGAAGAGAATAGCCACCAAGGGAAAACCTAGGACCACGCCCCCTACTCCCCCATCCTTATGACGTAATTCAAGATGGCACGTACCATATTTGAATTTTACTTGAATACAAATGTTTATCACACAAAATTTTTGGCTGGAAACTAGGATCGCCATGACACTAGGACCACAACACCTTGCTCCTCCTTTCCTTCGACGTCGAAAACTAATGGCAACAATCCAAATTTTTATGGCAGTATAAAGTTATAATTTTCACCACTAGATGGCAGCACCGCAACTCGCCACTTCACCTCTCCTTTGAAAATGGCATGGAACCTAGCCAGTCGACTGAGGATGTAGTCATCAGCACCATACAGAAGTATTGTTTATAAACGTTGTAATATAAATTTATAAGTAATTATCAAAGACGCTAAACATGTTGGAGGGAACTTATGTTTGGAATGACAATTTCTGAAAAAACTATGTGAACCACTTGCTTACTTTCCTTTTTTTAATTTTCTTTATTGTTATTTCATTCCTTGTAAAACAACAGGCAAGCTAGCAGCAGCATCATAAGCCGCTCTTCAGCCTACGAATTTACAAGTGAAAAAGGAAGAAAAAATTTACAATAATGGTGATAAGCATTGTACATATATGGGGACGATATTAGTAGACACTGTAATACATAACGGAGACAATAAATTGAAAACACTGAATAGTGATGAGGCTGGAGCGATGTCGATGGCAGCGGAAATGATGGTGGCATAAGTGATGAGAATCAGGTAATGCAGTGTTACACTGAACGAGTGTCTGAATCCAATAAAACCGCACTCTACACATAGTTACACTGCCGCGGTGGAGTAGCCGAGCGGTTGGGCGCCGTACAATCACGATAAGCGCCGCAACGAATGGAACTACCCATAGGGGGAAAAAAAGGCGGTCTAAAGCGCTTGCTTGCGGAGCGCGCGGTTGCTCGCCGTGGAGGTTCGAGTCCTCCCTGGGGCATGGGGGTGTGTGTTGTCCTTAGGTTTGTTTACCTTAGCTTAAGTAGTTTGTAAGCTACGGGCTGATGACCACGCAGTTTGGTCCGATAGAATTACAAACATTTGATTAAATGGTGCATTTGAGGGCTTGTGAGGAGGGAAGGGAGGGGGACAAAGAGGATGGAGGATGGGATCATGAATACTGAAAGGAGGGAGAACAGGTGGTAACTCGAGGGGACCTGGGGTGGGGAGCGAGTGAAGAGAAGGAAGCAAAGGGGCCCTAGAGGAAGGGAAGGAATGGGGAGTGAGGCATGAAGAGGAATAGATATTGGGATGAAGGGCATCATTTGTGTCGAAGAGTTGATGGAAATTGCCCTGGGAGAGGATGTAGAGAGTATGGTGGTGGAAGGCTGGAGCGGTACAGTGATAGAAGCATGGCAAGGGCCAGGATCTGTGAGGAGTGTGGATACGAGGCACTTGTGGGATTCTGTTTTAAGGGAAACAGTTGATGCCTGTGAAAGTCGTACATCAATATCTATTGCTGTTCCAAAGATATCTAGGGTGAAAAGCTTAAGTGGGATACCCTGTATACATAGGGCAATACTTGCCTTATTTCGATAAACTTCTAACTCTTCTTACCCAGTAAATTTTGATATCATTTGAAAATTTTAAATTCGGTCAATAGTTGTAAGAAATATCCGAAATCAAGTTTCTGTGGCCACTGTAAACTGTGAGATAAACAACTTTCAAGTGCGATGGATGACCATGCTCCGGGTTAACCGTTTAGTAGTATAGTTTACCTTTCGGAGTAAGATCTCTGTCGTTACACCAGAGATACTCAATTTGTGTGAGTACAAATATGTACAGCCGGATGCCAAAAAATACATATATTCTAGTATTGTGAACATCACTAACTAGTTCATCTAACTTTACAAATGAAATTATAGGTGGCATCGAGATGTCATGACCTTATCCATCAATCTGTAATCCACAAAGTGCCAACTAACAGCCTCAATTTCGAAGGTGACACTACATAGTTTAATTTTAGAATAGATTAGGTAATAACTGCGAAAGACAATTTGCATCTGAAATTAGTTTCTCTCAAACTTAATTTTATAATCGGAATTCCGAAGTAGAGCTGTATCCTTACCAAATAGTCAATTATTACAAATCAATCTCGGGCAGAAACTACTGTGACAAAGTATTCAATTTCATGCTTTTTGGTTTTCCAGAGACACGCTGTTGACTTAATTAATACATCAAAGCAACTTGTTTGAAAAAACATTTTCGCTCACTGTGCAGGTAACTAATTATTTTTCCAATACGACTACACTACCGTCAGAAACGCAATTTGATTTAAATGAACGAATTCAAAATAGCAGCATTCAAGATTAACGTTAATACACCGTCTGCTGCAGCTTAACCCTTAACCATACAAAGACACAAATTTTCACATTACTATATAATCAGAACGTGTGAGTCATACCAGAAGTAAATATCAATGAGGTCACTATGGGATAGCGAAATGTGGAGTCTAACGTTTGTCAGTCAACAAATATCTGTAAGCAAATCTGCATCACGCTGTAAGGTTAGTAAAGTCTTCTACTTAACATTGGAGGACCTAATGTCCTCAAATAATTCTGTTTGATGGGTTTGAAATCATACATTACCGCTGCAAAATCTAGGTTTCAATGTATGTATCTACCTGTGTTAAATAACTGTAGTCGACACAAACTTTTAATGTTTACAACCATGTGTGTTCCAACGTCTTCTCTCCATAGACCAAAGCGGGCGCTGATAACCTCGCTGTTGAGCGCCCTAAAACACCAATCATCATCATCATCAATAGACCAAAGCTCCCATGACAAGACAATGACACGAGTCCTTATTTCGACACGCAAAAATTGTCTCCGGCCAACCTAACCTTCACTTTAAAAAATTGATCTGTATCTCTGTAGCGTAGCCTTAAGAAGATTAGGTATAAGTTAAACAAGAAAGTTCTTTTTTTTCAGTGTGTGAGGGCGCGTAACGCCCGAATCTCCGATTAAGAAACACGCAGCATCTCATGGATGACTGCTAGCGAGTTCTCATTGGCCGGAGGCAATTTCTGCGTATCGATATAAGGACTTGTGACAATGACTGCCTCAGATCTTACGCCACAAAAGCAACTTAACAGACCAACTTGTACTTCTGTGGGAACTCTTCTTTTATATCTTTTAAACAATGCAGCTTCTTTGCACTGATAATCAGAGAGGCTACAGTTAACGATTTGCAATTGAAGCTTATCATTCCAAAAAGAACTGATTATTATAAATAGCATAAATAATTTTGTTTATGCTTAATATGGCTTATAATAAAAACTTTGAGGTTTGTAACGAACGTCAGGTGCATTAATAGTCAATATGTTAATATATGGTGGTGATTATCAGTGCTTGCTAAAATTCGATCAAAATTTATTCGCAATATCGAATTTTTTAAGCTCCACTGTATTGGGTGTAGATGTTCCACCATGTGGCATATGAAAATTTGTGCAGATCGGTTCTGGAAACGTGTTCGGAGATCATAATGATTAATGCAACTGCTCACAAAAAGTTGGAAATACGGGTTCGAGTTCCGGACCGAAATATATTTTCACTTGGGTGAACTTCAGTTTCTACTTAGTGGTATCATTTTATCAAGAAGTATGAAAAGCCAGTATGTTTGCATCGAAATTTATGGTGTTTTTAATTACAACCTTAAGTGCATATGATCTTAATATAGTTAAATTATTGACGTCATTCCTTGATATTCTAAGTAAATATAATTTGGAATATTATTAAAAGGGAGACATGGCAACTAAGAGCGCTGAAATACGGTATTACCATCAAACAAATGAGAAGTTTACTAAAAAAAGCCATAAGTTGAAAACATTTTTAATGATTATCTTTTAAATGTTGTCGAGAAATCAGGATCTAAATGTTCAGTAGCTGTAGCAAGGCGGTTAATGGAAGAGGCCATACCTACACATTTGATACGATTGAAATTCCGCCCACATCTCTCTCGGAAATTAGGAAAACAATAAACTCTCTCAAGAGTAAAAGCACACATGCAATTCATCGCATTTCCAGCAGGGTATTAAAACCTTGTTCGCAAGAGATAAGTAGGATTCTTAGCTGCATGTGTAATAGCTCTCTAAAACAGGGTATTTTTCCAGATCGACTGAAATACACTATCGTTAAGAACATTGCCTAAAAAAGGAGATACGTCTGATGTCAACAACTACCGTCCAATCTCACTTCGTACAGCTTTATCCAAAATTTTTGAAAAAAGTAA